>CM057343.1:109084816-110334816 GCA_030015575.1 Agapanthus africanus | reverse complement strand
CCAACCAGATGCAGACGTGACGTCAACAATCGACCTCAGAGTCGCAGCGAAACGGAACCATAGCAAATTCCCTAGTTCTAAATCTCAATGGACACATCTGCAGCCTGGAGACCAAAGACGGTGGGCCTCCTCATTCCAGCATGACACATATGTTACACCATCAAGCGGAGCGATGGCAAAATCCCAGCTCCACCTCAGCATTCGTCTCGATACAGCAGACGAGATGTCAACAATGGCGTTCCTTCGTAGTCCAACAGGATGCAGATGCAACGTCAACAAAAGACCTCACGGTCGAAACAAAGCGGAGCGATGGCAAAATCCCAGCTCCACCTCAGCATTCGTCTCGATACAGCAGACGAGATGTCAACAATGGCGTTCCTTCGCAGTCCAGCAGGATGCAAATGTAACGTCAACAAAAGACCTCGCGGTCGAGACAAAGCGAAGCCATGGCAAAATCCCAGCTTCATCTCAGCATTCGTCTCTATACAGCAGATGAGATGTCAACAAAGGCGTTCCTTCGCAGTCCAGCAAGATGTGAATGCAACGTCAACAAAAGACCCCATGGTCAGCAAAGCGGAGTGATGGCAAAATCCCAGCTCCACCCCAACGCTCGTCTCGATACCGCAGACGAGATGTCACTACAGCGTCCTTCCTCCAACAGGATCCGGACACACCAAAGAAGATGAAGCAAAGGCCAAATTCCTAGCTTCAGGGTCTTGACGGCAAGTCATATAAAGCCTGAAAGACAATCGGAGATCATCTCACACCAGCTTAGAGTGATCACCACCTCGACGTTCGTCTCGATACAGCAGACGATATGTCACTACAGCGTCCTTCCTCCAACAGTGTCCGGACAAACCAAAGCAGATGAAGCAAAGGCCAAATTCCTAGCTTCAGGGTCTTGACGGCAAGTCATATAAAGCCTGAAAGACAATCGGAGATCATCTCGCACCAGCGCGGAGTGGTCACCACCTCGACGATCATCTCGATACAGCAGATGAAATGTCACCCCAGCGTTCTTCCCCCAGCAGGATTCGGACGCGCCAAAGCAAATGAAGCGAAGGCCAAATTCCTAGCTTCAACGTCTTGACGGTAACTCATATAAAACCGAAAAGACAATCGGAGATCATCCCATATGGAGTGGTCACCACCTCGACGTTCGTCTCAATACAGCAGACGCAACATCACCAAAAGGAGCCACGGCAAAATCCCTAGTTCGAAACCTCGACGGTTCACCAGCAACCTAGAGACAACCATGACATTCGTCTCGATACAGAGGACGCGATGCCAGCAAACGAAGCGAAGGCCAAATTCCTAGCTTCAGGGTCTTAACGGCAAGTCATATAAAGCCTGAAAGACCACCGGAGATCATCCCACATGAAGTGGTCACCACCTCGACGTTCGTCTCGATACAGCAGACGCAACATCACCAAAAGGAGCCACGGCAAAATCCCTAGTTCCAAATCTCGACGGTTCACCAGCAACCTAGAGACAACCATGACATTCGTCTCGATACAGAGGACGCGATGCCAGCAAACGAAGCGAAGGCCCTAGCTTCAGGGTCTTAACGGCAAGTCATATAAAGCCTGAAAAACCACCGGAGATCATCCCACATGGAGTGGTCACCACCTCGACGTTCGTCTCGATACAGCAGACGCAACATCACCAAAAGGAGCCATGGCAAAATCCCTAGTTCCAAACCTCGACGGTTCATCAGCAACCTAGAGACAACCACAACATTCGTCTCGATACAGAGGACGCAATGCCAGCAAACGAAGCAAAGGCCAAATTCCTAGCTTCAGGGTCTTAACAGCAAGTCATATAAAGCCTGAAAGACTATCGGAGATCATCCCACACCAGCGCGGAGTGGTTATAACTCATCGGGGCTCTCCAAAATGAGCCTAACCTCAAGTAAAAAGCGGCATGGCAAATTCCTAACGCTTGCTCTTCCGACGGTCAAACTGCCAAGGAGGATTGCTTGAAGACGTCTTGTCCAGCCCCCGAAGGGATCAGAGACACGGCAGTCGCAGGGCTACTCGAACAGCACGATTGCCTATCGAGGAATACATCAGCTCATGCGACGGTACGACGGCCAAAACCCTAAGTACCACAGACCCTAACAGACTTCTGTCGTAAAGAGCAGAGGTTAACTGTGACGTTAGGATATTCTTGCGAGATCTGCTCGATCCATTTCGACTCGTGAGGAAATTAATGTCTTTGCGAGAACTTCTCGATTCGTCTCGACTCGTGAGATAAAGCCTAAGGCAGTAAGGATTAAAAAACCTGTTTCCTAAGCACTGGGACCCTGCAAGTCGGCCCAAAACGGTCTCTTGCATACTATCCACGGGTCACACTCTCCAAATTCGAATCTCGACAAGGAGGGAAACAACCACTTACGAGTCCTCTCGACTTATAAGCGGGAAAATTCTCTTGTGAGATCCTTACGACTTTCAAGAGAAAACACACTTAGGAGTCCTCACGACCCCTAAGGAGAAAATACACCTGCGGGATCCTCTCGACTCGTAGGGAGAAAAGTCTTTATGAGACCCTCACGGCTCATAAAGTTGAAAAGTCTTAGGTGGCAGATCCTAACCCTGTCTCCTAAGCCATCACCGCCTTGCAAAGAGGTCAAGATGGACCATCTATGAGCCACACTCGCCAAAGCTACATGCCACTGAAACGGAAAAGCTACTCATGAGCATATAAATTACTTCACGCCAGAGTAAGATATGAAGAGATAGAGGGGTGCGGCTCATGGAGTTAAGGGTTTGGAACTATATCTCTTAAGAGTCGAGATCTGAGTCAATGATAAATGACGACGCTTGTGTCCGCTCGTTATCTTCTCAGGTCAAGATTCTGAAAGTAATCTACCAACACGAAACTGGTCATACGTTATACATTACTTTGCACTACATCACCCACGTATATACTTACGTGGGCAAAGTAGTGGGGGGCATTTGTTCCCGCCGAAAATTTCTGAACAGAAGAGTCCAAGGTATCAAATGGCAGCGATACGCTTAAGGAAATGTGAACCAATATCTTCCGGCCTGTATTTTGATAAGTTCCCGAAGGAGCAATTATTAAATTCTGATGGTATTGGAAGCATCTCGAAAAACCCTTCGATTTGATATATTATGGGCCTCATAATTCATCCGGGATCAAAAGTTATGAGTTATCACGTGTCCACACGTGATGGACCTTTAAGAACCCGCTGGAGAAGTTAAAAGATATAATAAAAACTCAGAAAAGACCCCAATGGGGCATCACGTGCACACATGTGACCATGGGTCACGTGCAGACACGTGATGGGCTTTTAAGGCCTCTAAAATAATGAATAGAATTAAATTCTAAAATCTGTTCCCTGATTAAAAATCAGGAATCACGTGCTCACACGTGACCAATAGTCACGTGTTGACACGTGATGGTTACAACTGAAGCGTGAGTAAACACTGAGAAAAGGACTCAATTGGGGGTCACGTGACAACACGTGACTGGCTGTAAAAGCCTTGCTGTTCAACAGAATTAAATTCTGAAAAAAGATCGTTTAAATCTTTCGAAATAGAATTAAAATTCTAAAAGCTTCTAAATATTTCCAAATGGAAAAGGATTATGGGGACCGTTGGATTAAAGATCCAAGGGTGATTAAAAATCACCAATTTATGGAAAAATCTTGGACAAGGAAAGATTTCCCTGAAAATCTCACCAGAATAACAAATAGAATATCTTTTGGATTTAAAATCCACGGTGAATAAAATTCACTGAATGATCTAAAGGCCCAGATTATTGATAAATATAAATCAAATCTCTCAACATACAAATCAAATCTCTCAATGAGAGATTTACTAAGCAAATTGATTTTTTTCCTTCTCCTATAAATAGGAGCCAAGAAGAGAAGAGGGGGATCGACTTTTTTGAGGAAAAAACAGAGAGAGGAGAATTTAATTCTCAAGAGGGAAGAAAAGAAAGGAGAATTTAATTCTCAACAAAGAAAACCCTAGGTGAGAAAAGAAAAGGAATTAGAACTTCAAACAGAGAATTTAATTCTCGAAATCCAAGAGTTTAATTCTTATACAAAAAGAACTTAGTTCTTCTTCTGGTTGAAGATCTGCACAGAGCACATCTCCCCATAAGTTGAGAATTTAATTCTCATCGGGTCGAGATCCTGCCATGCAGATCCTAAACTTAGAAGGGGAATTGAGTTTTGAGAATTTAATTCTCCTAAAACAAAACTAGGGTTTAACCCTAATCAAGAATTTAATTCTTTTACATATCTGGGAATTTAATTCCTTTAAAAAGAAATCAGGGTTTTATCCTAAATAAGAATTTAATTCTTTCACGATAGGAATTTAATTCCTCCAAAATCATAATTAGGGTTTAACCCTATAAAGAATTCAATTCTTAAAAGATCTCTGTTCATGAAAAGAACTAGGGTCACGTGCCCCCACGTGACCCTTGAAAATATCCCCTGCAAAGAACTTTGAAGCATCACCTCACGTGCTCCCACGTGACTCCCAAAACACAGAAAGAAAAAGCAAAGGGAAGAAAGGCTTTGGGCGCTCTCATGTGTTAACACGTGACCCCTTGGCAAACGCTTTAACAGACAGCGCATAAATCCCTATCACGTGTCAACACGTGACGCTCAAAATAAAAATAATAAAAAGTGTTTAACACTTATTCGCAGATTTGAGGATAAACCAAAAGGAGATCTGGCTCCACATTTAGGGCGCCCTCACGTGTCACCACGTGACCCCTAATGAGCATTCTAACAGACCAGAGCGAGGGCCTCCATCACGTGCTCACACGTGACGGCCGTCAAAATTAAAAGAGTTAAACACTGATCTGCAGAATAAAATAAGGGAAATCAGGGCGCTCTCACGTGTCCACACGTGACCCCTCTCTCCTTAGTGTTTAACACTAATCTGAAGACTTTGTTATCAGTGTTTAACACTGATTTGCTTTAGTGTTTAACACTAATTTGAAAGCCCTGTTGCTAGTGTTTAACACTGGTTATCTTTTAGTGTTTAACACTAACTTGCTAATCTTATTCCCAGTGTTCAACACTGTTGGTCTTTAGTGTTTAACACTAGCTTTAGCCCAATTGGCTAAGTTTCTAGAGGCAAAGCCTCTCCTTCAATGAGCCAATAAAGGGCCAATATTACAAACATAATTGGACTTAGCCCAAACTGGCCATAAGTCCTCAAATCATCTTGAACTGAGCACATCTTCTTTTTCAACCAACTCATTGGTTCAAGGGTACATCTCTGAACTCCTCTGATATTTGTCGTTGTAATCCTTCAACGTCTTCAGAGAGGTGACGGGTCCCGACAACCACACATTAATACGGACTGTGGGGTCCTTAAACTCATGGACTAATGCATCCTTAAACTAACATTTGTCCCCAAAACGGGAATATTGGACCACTATGTCCTTAAACTGGTATTGGACCTCTATGTCCTTAAACTGGTATTGGACCACCATGTCCCTAAACTGGCAATGGACCACTATGTCCCTAAACTGGAACAATAGAGCCCAAATGCTCTTTTGTCGGATCTAAACGATCCCGTTAAGTCGATCTTAGTCCCAAACTGGACTAACGTATCCTTGACAACCGTTTAAGTTGATCTTAGCCTCAAATATGGCTAACGCATCCTTAAACCTTCAAACAGACTTTAGTCCCAAATTGGACTATAAATCCCCCCAATCAACTTTGGTTCAAGGGTACATCTCTGAACTCCTCTGATATTTGTCGTTGTAATCCTTCAACGTCTTCAGAGAGGTGACGGGTCCCGACGACCATACATGCAATGGACCACTATATCCCTAAACAGGAACAATAGAGCCCCAAATGCTCTTTTGTCAGATCTAAACGATCCCGTTAAATTGATCTTAGTCTCAAACCGGACTAATGTATCCTTAACAAACGTTTGAGTTGATCTTAGCCTCAAATATGGCTAACGTATCCTCAAACCAAACCCCCAAACCCAAATCTAAGATAATATGGATTTGGACTAGTCCACGCCCTACGGGCGACGATATAACTCAGTCTCCGTATACAATCCACGGGCAACCAAAAACAAAACAAACACACACGACACGAAGTGACCATCTGGAGAAGGAGAAAGTTGTTACCGCAATGCGGTAGCGTAATTAACTGCAGGGGCTTGCGCTTGCAGGGAAGAGCGTCCCCACAATCAAAAACCCCTCTAGCGAGGGGGAATCTTACGAAGTCTGCTACATCGGACGCATCCGTTTAAACCTTCGATGCATGGTGCCATAAATCAACTTGGCATCTTCAGAGAGGTGGACGGATAGCACCCATTAGCATCTGCCCCGAATCTCAGGCTAGACAGTCCATGTCTCGGCCGCCATTCGGAGGGGAACATACCACATCCAAAGGCAAAACTTTCATCAACAATCTAAATCAACTCTAATCCATTCTAATCACATTTATTGCACCATCATGAGAACAAGAAAAGCAAAGATGCTTTATCAATCATAATGCCTCATAATGCAATAAACCCCTCCACAATAAGTTATTTGCAAACTTGAAAATAACCCCCTCCATCGGAAAGTCCGGCCGGGAAGGAATAAAGGAAAACCGGCCGGAACGGAATACAAACTGGCAACATCAGAAAACTGATCCCGTAATAAATTACAGGAAAACCCCGCTACTGCATATACATGCCTGCATTTGTATTCCCACTGAATACAAATGCAACGAGACAAAATCTACACTGTCTAATACTAGGATCCGGCTTAAGCCAAAGCCGGCTAGTAAAATCCGTCCGATCACGATCCGTGCAATACCGCACGTATCTGATCGAACCATGTCATATCTCCATACGGCCTCTACAGCGTTTCGCCCGAAACCTGAGTAACTCTGTGTGTGGTGGACTCTAAAGACTCGTCAATACTATGGCTGTGGATTTAACCACCAGCACGTCAGAGGTATTAGCCATACGTGACGAGCTACCAGCTATTGACCAAAAGGGACATCGATGAGAGAACTCATCCTGACACCCTACTGAGCCTGTCAGTGACAATATCCGTACAGTCCGGTCCATTCGTCTATGAGTATCGCATGGTGGGCCTAGGGGGTTGGTAAAAGTCAGACCCCCAAAAGTGGTACAAGTCGTGTCGGAGTGAAGTCCAGAACACCCTGAGATACTACTGGAATACCTACCAGTAAATCTCCTGCCTCGGCCGAGGGCTTTGTGTAATAGCTCTCCTAGACACAGCGCGACCTCACCCCCAATACCGGGAGAGACGAACCCCTGCAGGTCCGCTCACTGCCTCCATGTGGCTCGGGACTGTACCCAACTAAAACCTGTTTGCACGACTCTTTTGAGCCGTGGTAGGGTAGTAATCAAAGCACAGTGGGAACTCACACGAGACAAATGACGATCTCAGGTCGATGAACTAACCTGTACACATGTCACCAGGGAACTGCTATCTGACGTCTGGTATAATCCCAACTAGCAGGTTCCCGGCGAGTCCTGTCCGGTGTACTCATAACCCAATGAGCACCTGTATACATCTTAGGTGAACCAACTGACACCAATGGCTTGTGAGACCGGCCACCGCCCCTCGTCGGGGTCTCGACTGTATACACTAGTCTACTAATGGAGTATCGATGCCCAGTCTCGAAACTCCCACGACTAGGGACCTTTAAAGGATGTGCTTATAGACCCCAGCTCCCACGTATATGATCGCCATCATACTGCTGGCCGTCAAGCAAGAATCCTAGGGGCTTTATCAACATGTAATAGCAACTCGTAAGGTCACCTAAAGCAGTACACGATGATAAAGATAAACCAGATAGCATACTATCATCTTGAGTAAGACTATCCTACTGGGACAGGTCCTCCCTCAATCATTGCAATCGTGTGCCTGTGATCCAATAATTGACTCTGAGGGCACTATCTCCAACAATCTCCTACTTGCACTCAAGGCTAATTATTGCGATGTCGCATACTCACAGCCCGTGTGATACCGAACACCCAACTCCTCTACTAGTCAGTCTCACAAAGCTCGTTTGCGAAACTATTGCATTCGAGGAATAGCCTCAGTGAGTGGATCCGCTATGATGTTTCTTTCTATGTCTCTCTATATCTCAAGTTCGCGGAGAAAACCTTCTCCCGAAATGAGCAATACATGTCTTAGAATGTGTCTGGATATCTGATGGGACCTAGCTCATAAATGACTCCAAATCCAAACTTCTTAGGCTGTATCGACAACTGAACTTAATCAGTATCCTGCGCCATGCCTTTCCCTCAGTATCCACCTGGACCACCTGTCCAAAATGCTGCCCCTCGTCAGAGGGAAAACTATAACTCTGACAGCCACTCTGCCATCCAGGTCACCTTGGAAGCCTGGAATGATAACCGTCTCCTAAAGGAGGCTGCCGTTATCAAATCCCTAGAACATTCACTTATGTTCTAAAGCTGCTTCCGATCGTTTCTCTAGGATTGGATTAATATCAATTTATTGCATCTCCTACAAGAATAACATCTGGTGTGGTACTTGACATCTCATGATTGACTCAATTGCCTAAGCAAGTGATCTGCCAATCATGCGCATCCCTCTCCCCTTTAGTCCATAAGACACCTTTAGAGAGGGTGACTCCATCACCTGCAGGTATACTACCGTGCCAGGAGTCGTCCATTCTAAATACTTATAGAATGCTGTCTAAGTACCCAGATTGGGAAACCACCCAAATCTAGATCTAAAACCATAGATCTAGTAATCAGAATGTCTGATATAATGTCTACGTCCTATGTAGAGAAACTACTGTGTGACGACCAAAGTATAATCGATCGTAGTATAGGAACTTTACTTCCTACTCTGTGTATGTCATCAAATACCATGACATCACACCCTGCTACCTTCTTAACAGATCCATCCCCTATTCTGATGAAGTCAAACCTATGACTGTCACATCAGAAATAGATGATCTATCTCCGCTATATCTGCTTAAGTCTATAAATAGACATAAGCCTGATGTCCACCAATGCTTCCGCTGCTCCTACTGACTACGACAACCCTCTGGCAGAATAATATACACGTGCACTTCTAAAACTAGTTTAGAAAGACGCTATACTTATCCTCCTGCGGGGTCTCATAGTCTGGAACAACAGCAATGGTAAGTCTGGGTAAACAAGAATCTCCCTGTCACCGTCCTTGAGGCTACCGGAGTACCTCTCGGGTGCCTAAGGTTACCCACCGTATCTGCGGAGTGGCCAATGGAATGTCAAACCAAATTGAATCTTTAGGTTCTTTATCAAATCTTCCGTAATCGTTTGCGGTTCTGGAATCACTTCCAGTTCTACCATACTCCCACTACTGTTTTCTGAAAAAATCCATTTTTATTAAAACTGTGGCAAGTCAAGAACAATATCACTATTGATCTTCCAGATGGTAGAAAGCCAACCCTCGTCATAGCCTGGGTCAACCCACAAACAGCCATTACAGAAACGTGCCTAGAGTTGTCCAGTGTCTGGTTTTAAGTATAAGCCAGACAACTCCCCGTATCTTAACATCGTTAAGATATGAACTGTTCTATATCCAATATAGAAACAGAGGCACTGATTTAATCGAACCAGATTCAAATCATGCAGCTGTCTCCAGTGCATGTCAAGTAAATGGAGAGAGGCCGATCAGCGTTACTCAACTTAGGAATGATTCCAATTATGAGTAACCTAAAAGAGAAGCAAGTTCTCTTAATCATTACTATCAACTGAATACCATACACAAGTATCTACATCTTCGATCACCTTGAAGAATCCCGATACTTGCAATACCTGGTTCTCTACTTCATTCATATACCTATAACTTCTGAAAACTCAGACCTTGTGTTTCTACGAAACACCTGTCTAAGAACTAGAGAAGTCATAAGTAAACCGAATATAGTACGAGGACCAACCCCTTTGACCTAATGAACACTGGACAATATACAATACTCTGTACAAGTCCCTTGAGTCTAATAACTCAATCACTGTGTGTCGTATGTTGAAAACTGTACTTATGGTTAAGAAGAATTACACCGCTGTTTAATGCTCCTTACCTAACCATCCACCGATATAGGTAAATGTCATAGACATAATTTCAAAAAGGTACATCTCACTCTATAAAAATAGACGTACAGATATATCAATTTGAAATTGGTGCATAACAATGGATATTCAAAACCAAATATTTGCCGTCCGGCAAACAACCCAGGTGACTTCCTCAAATATCACCAATTACAACGAATTCTGATATAATGAGGATGATCACCTAATTCCCAATAACTTACTCCCACTCATCATCTGTAAAACCATACAGATGTGAGAATCATACCTGGTAAATACATACCCTGGAGCAAGTGTCTAATCGGGAAATCAGTTTTCTTTTAACAGTACACAGTGAAACTGAAACATTGAAATGTTTCGATGGGGTATCCTGGTATTCCTAGTAATGCCTCTTCCATTATCCAGATTCACAACTGTAACCGTATAATTCTTTGCCACCTCTCCAAATCCCTTTATATATCTTTAGTCATTAACTTCTGTACACCCCTTTAGGCCAAATGGTTTTCTTCCTTCCCTACCGTTCGGCACCAGCCTATGGCTTGGAAGAAGACTATCCAATAAGCATAATGGGTGTACTGTCCTAATCCTAGGAACACTCGCAATGCGAGAGAAGGTGAAGATAAAGACAACCGAATAAACCTTATTCCTATTTCTCCTGAACCAGGATCCATCCCCTAACTGGAACAAGTTCCTTTTGAGTTCGTATATAACCATATGATGGATTATCCAATAAACTTGGGATCTTCGTAGTGATACGGAGTGTCCTGGAGAAATACAAAGGTGATTTAGGATTGGCGAACAAATACTTGGTTCGGTCGTGAATAGCAGTCGCAATTTACTTTGCCCTCCTTCTTATCCCTTTTTTTGTCTTAACTTAATACCTTCTGTACACCGTTTAGGCTAATTGGTTTTCTTCATTCCCCACCGTTCGGCACCAGCCTAAGGTTTGGAAGAAGACTATTCAATTTGCATAATAGGTGTACTATCTCCTAAACCAAGGAGTACTCGCAACCTGAGAGAAGGTAAAAGGAAAAGACAACTGACTAGTCCTATTCGTTTTCTCCAGAACCGGAAACCATCCTCGAATTCCTTCGAGTTCGTATATAACCATACGATGGTTTTGTCTAATGGAAGTGGACGTTCGTAGTAATACGGGGTGTCCTGGAGAAAAGGGTAAAAGTAGGAGTGGCAAAGAGGTTTGCAACTCTGACAATCCAAAAGCCAGTCTTGTAAGAAGGTTCGGTTAATCTTGGTCACTGAGTCATAGTCTAGGGTCGGGTCAATGGTCGCTGCCAAAGAGAGAGAGAAAAGAAAAACTCAGCGTGCACTCTAGCCTAGATCAGAATAGTTATCACTTTATCTAATCAGGAAACCTCCCACTGTAACGTCAAATTCTTCTCCAAACCTGAAAGAAGAATTAGCCGGGATCACCCGAGGAGTAAACCAACTCATCAGTGGGAATCGGGATCCAACTATCATCGCATGATAACATGACGGAATCCACTCACGTCACTACACTCCAGAAGGTATGCGCATGCATGGAAAATTTCAGTTTCTTTAGAAACTCCCGATGTGATTTTTACCCCTAGGACCCAAGTGACCTTGACACAGTCAACAAATCAAAGAGTCCTAATCAAGTGCAACCGTCATTATCTTGGATTGCATTAAACCCACCCGTACGAGCTCTTGACACAGTCAACAAGGCCGCACGACTGTCCTAACCAATCCCATTAATATGCTACAAACAAACACTACATAGCTACCGCACACTACGCCTTGACACAGTCAACAAACGCAGCACGAATACTAAGTAATACTTGTAAGAAATGACGGAGGGCTACGTCTAGTTTTTGGCGAAAAACTTTTAACGTAATGAACTTGATATCGTTGAAGGAACTGCATAGTTTTTATAAAAAATATAGTGACGAAAAACCCTTTGCTAAAGAGGTCACTCCCGGTGAAGGGATCTCGGCTCTTTCCCCGTAGAATGAGGTGCAGGATATTCCAACTGAATATCGCGATGCAAAGCAAAAGTAATCGGCTATAGTGAAGTTATTACCCTGACGCAAACTTCTGTCCAAGGGGTCACTCCCGGTGAAGGGATCTCGGCCCTTGCCTCGTCGACTGAGGAGCAGGATATTCCAACTGAATACCACTGTGCAAAATAAAAGAGAACGTCCTTGCAATAACAGCTTTTTGAAAAATGTTCCAACAACATCAGAATAGGTTTGTTTATCTTGCATTGATCCGAATCAACGCAGTCCCATCAATTGATCACACCACAAAAGAACGAAAATAATGATGTACGTATATGCCATCCGCATTCGCCACTGGGTCCCGTCATCACCCGTTAGGTTAGCTAACTAACGACAGAGCGGGGACTGGACAAGCGCGGATGCAAAACATATACAACATCTACTAGTATATATATCAATATATAATATTCGCTCAAGGCGTGATAAAATGCAACATCACAGAAATGTACAGCATCACAGAACAATACAGATATCTGGAAGCCCCGGGTTTCACAGAGCCGCTGCTGAAACACGATGTTCCCCTGGTCGTGTGGATAGCCTGTGCAATGAAAATCCTAGACCCCTATGGGCGCGGCAAGTCACCCGCCAAAACCTGAAGCGAGGCAGCCCCCTTCAGCAACGTGAATGGACCACCCAGCACTTCACGGAATCCGGTAACTTAGGCACCCCTCCTTGGGCCAACCTGTACCCCCTACGAGTGCGGCAAATAACTCGCCAATTCTAGAGTAAATCCCGCTCCGTCTCAATGCCATGAGATGCGGGCTCGTTGCCCTCTAGAACCCGGCTGTCCGTGCACCCCTCCGCGGGGTAATCCTAGTACAGAAAGTAAAATAGATATACAACGGGTACATCGACCGCAACCTGGTCGTGCCCCAAAAGAATAATACAAACAGGCAGTGACGGCAGTCCACATGTCTGATGCTCGCCCCGCAATATCAAATGTACATATAAAACAAAACTGTACTACCACTGCAAACAGGTTATCCCCACGACCGATCCGCAACAACACAGCACAATCACAGAACATCAACGTGAATGTCACGTTCGCAAATCCGTCTAACCGGGCTATAGCAGTTAGACAGGATTTACCGATCGAGTGACATTCACGGTCGCAGATATAATGTAAATACTGTGAACTAGCGTGTTTAAAATTTCCGATCGAACAAATTTATCGAAGTGGGCCCCAAGCATTACTGTAGCACTTAAAGAGAGTCTAGGCCCAAAAAGAATATTCCAAAAACCCCATTTTCAACCCAGGAGCTCACTGCAAAAATTTGGTCCAATGAATAGTAAAAATGGCCGCGGAACCGCGGTAAATACGTGGGTTTGGCCGCGGTTCCGTGGTGGAATAGTGAGATCACGCGACCAAATTTTCACAGAATGCTTAGAATTCCCTGCACATGTCACTGCAATATACTGAAAAAATTTTGGAGCCAAAAAAATTTCGACAAAAAACTGTGCAAATGAAAATGGGTTTTCGGAAAATCCGTTCGATCGAACTTGTAAACACGTTAGAGCAAGCTAGACTGGGTTAATGGCGTAGCTCTGATACCATGTTGCGCCACGGCAGCGCCCCGGCCTACTACTGGAGGCCAAAATACGGAATCAAAAATTTTCTTAACTTTTAAACTGGCGCTACCGCGGACAATAAAAACCCGGATCGTAACCATTAACCTAATGCTAGCTATCAAGAGAAGGGTAGAGAAGTATACCAAGCGATCCGTGTCCTTCGGTCTTCGTCTCCACTCCGATCTCCTGCGGAATCTCCGTCCGTCACCTCCTCGTCGGAAAGGGCACCACGTAGCCAGATTCTTTTACGGGCTCCCACCTCTGGACCGAGGCAACTCGGGCGCGAAGTTGGCTAGCCGACGCGTCCAAGGGTACTGTAGGTTGTAGTGTAGAGGCTTGTCTCTTTGGGGTTTGTGAAGTTGCCATTGGGTGATGGAAGAATCAAAATGAACTTTGGAGAGGAGAGGGATTTCTTTGTGGCAAGCATGCAAATGAGATATGAATAATTCCCTCATCAAAAATGAACTCCTCTCATTCTCTCATCAAAAGTGGCCGGCCCCCTCATGAGAAAATGGTGGAGGAATGATACTCATACAAGGGAGGTGAGTGTAGGAAAAGTAGAGGGTGACCACATCCAAAGGCAAAACTCACATCAACAATCCAAATCAACTCTAATCCATTCTAATCACATTTATTGCACCATCATGAGAACAAGAAAAGCAAAGATGCTTTATCAATCATAATGTCTCATAATGCAATAAACCCCTCCACAATAAGTTATTTGCAAACTTGTAAATAACCCCCTCCATCGGAAAGTCCGGCCGGGAAGGAACAAAGGAAAACCGGCCGGAACGGAATACAAACTGGCAACTTCAGAAAACCGATCCCGTAATAAATTACAGGAAAACCCCGCTACTGCATATATATACCCGCATTTGTATTCCCACTGAATACAAATGCAACGAGACAAAATCTACACTGTCTAATACTAGGATCCGGCTTAAGCCAAAGCCGGCTAGTAAAATCCGTCCGATCACGATCCGTGCAATACCGCACGTATCTGATCGAACCCTGCCATATCTCCATACGGCCTCTACAGCGTTTCGCCCGAAACCTGAGTAACTGTGTGTGTGGTGGACTCTAAAGACTCGTCAATACTATGGCTGTGGATTTAACCACTAGCACGTCAGAGGTATTAGCCATACGTGACGGGCTACCAACTATTGACCAAAAGGGACATCGATGAGCGAACTCATCCTGACACTGTTAGTGTATATGCCCTAGGGGCCATTATTGTATCATACTAGCATGTATATTACTTAATGGAAGCTTGGGATATTCACAGTTGTATATAACAGTCTTGCTAAACATGGTAGTATGCTACTTGGTTTGAGTCTACTTTAATATGTGCATATGTTTCTTGTAACGTATCACTTATACATATTAGTAGAGCCCATAGGATCTTTGCTTGATTACCAGCGTCGTGATGGCAGTCACACTAGTGGGGGCTGGGTAGTCTGTAAGCAACATCCTATACAGGTCCCTGGTCATTGGATTATCGAGATAGGGCATCGATATTCCAGAGTAGACTAAGTGTATACGCTTCTCATCCCAGTTGGGGAGATGGTCTGTCCCACAGCCATCGGTACGTCGTACCAGAGATAGTATACAGGTGCTCGTTAGGTTACGGGTACACCGGACAGGACTCGCCAGGGAACTGATTGGTTGGTATTATACCCATCATCAGTTAACAGTTCCCAGGTGACATGAGTACAGCATAGTCCGCAGACTTGACACTGCTGCTTCGCCTCGAGTGTGTCCCACTGTTCTTAGATTGCTATCCTACCACGGCTCAAAGGAGTCGTGCAAACAGTTAGCAGTTGGGTGCAGTCCCGAGCACTTGGAGGCTGTGGTGGTTAGATAGGATTCGTCTCTCCCGGTATTGGGAGTTGATATCGCACTGTGTCAGAGAGCCATTATGCAAAGTCCCTGGCCAGGGCAAGTGAGATATACTGGTAGGTTCCAGTAGCTTCTCAGGGCGTAATGGGCTTCGCTCCGACACGACTTATACAGCTAGACTGACGCTTGCCGCCCCCTAGGCTTGATATGCGATAGTCTTAGACGAACAGACCGGACTGTACGGAGATTGTCACATCAGGCTCAGTAGGGGTTCGAGATGGTTTTCCTCATCGGCCTTCTTATCGACATCTACCTGGGGACCGTTACGTACAGCTAGTGCAGCTTGCGGTCTGTGGTTAAACCCACTGCCAGCGTAGTGTCGAGTCTTTAGAGTCCCACACAGAGAGTTTCCCTGCTCCAGGCGAAACGATATAGAGGTCGTATGGTTTTACGACAAGGGTTCGGATGCGTACGTGTGTTTACGCACGTACGACTTTTCGGACAGTTTATACTAGCCGGCTTTGGTTTAAGCCAGTTTCTAGTATCGGGTTATTGGATTTATACGGTCTAAAGTTTTTCCGTGTTTTCACGGATTATAGGGGCGTTCTCGTAATTTGTCGGGAACCTTCTAGAAGAGTGGTGACTAAGGGGTTAAGGTGGCATGAGCATTAATTGATTAATGACTCATTTGTATAATTCATCCTTTGCACTTAATGACTCATTAATGAGATAATGAGTCATATGATGAATTACACATGGTGAATGCATCAACCATAATGATTAAATCATTTATTTATTTATTTGACTAAATTGTTATGGTTGTTATATTCAAAATGAGTTCATTATTCTTTTCATTCTTATCTTCTCCTTCTCTCTCCTCAAGCTCACTCTCTCTTGAAACCCTAACCCTAACCTCTCATGTGTTAAGATCAAGGGTTAGCTAGACTAAAACATCCATAACCTCACTCTATATCCCCTGGGTAGCTTAGATTAGCACTTTAAGCAACCTAGTTATCTCAAGTTTGAGATTTAGCTTGGCGTAAGAGCTTTCGGGTGGATCGTCTTTAATTCGAGGAGGCCGTGAAGTTGCCGATATTCCAAGGAGCCTACGAGGAGTGGAGGACAGCGATGAAGACCCGAAGGACATGTAACGTGAGGTATAACTCCGGTACCGAGTAGTTAAACCTCTAGTATAACGTTAGCAATGGTTTAGATTACGATTTATGCGCTCAAGTCCGTGTTACGAAGCTTTGATAATCGTTTTTCATATATTCCGCCTCCCCGCAAGTTAGTGGGGTGCGTGACATGGACTATTAGACGTCACTTATGTTTTACACCCGCGCTAGCCCAGCCCCCGCTCTGTCGTTAGTTAAGTAACCTAACGGGTGATGACGGGACCCCGTGGCGAATGCGGATGGCATAAGAGGACGTGATATTTTCGTTGTTTTCTGCAATGATAGGATAAATGATGGGACGCATTATTATAATGCAAAGAAAATAAACCAAAGTTTAATCGTTGGAACAAATTTAAAAGAAACCACTCGGTTATTTTAAAAAAGGATCAGATTTTTAATTGCGGAGCTTTAACCACTCCTTTTAAAAAGTATCAGGTTCCTTCGATTATATCAAGTTCACTACATTCACGGTTTTGCTAAAACCATTCGTAGCCCTCCGTCATTTCATATAGATAGTCAGTAGTATTCAAGCTGTGTTTATTGACTAAAGTCAAGGCACGGTGTTTGGTAGCTGTTGGATATTTATATGCAGCATAGATAGATGCGTTGGTTTGGGACAGTCGTATTACCTTGTTGACTAAAGTCAAGGGTATGTACGGGTGGGTTCAAATTAACCTGGACAATAACGGGTAGAACTTGACATGTGACTTATGATTTGTTGACTAAAGTCAAGGTCATAAGAGCATGGGGCAAAAATCCACATCGGGAATTTCTAAAGAAACTGAAATTTGCAGAGAGAGCATACCATTTTGGAGTTTGATGAATGTTTGTAGGATTCCTTCAACATTATCATACGATGATATTTTGGATCCCGATCCTACTGTGAGTACATGCTACTTATCAGGAGATTCGTCACTTAACGATCAATGCTATAAACCAAGTAGGTGCCAAGAAAGGTGTCAGCGGGGTTACGCCCCCAGAGAAAAGAGGTTATTTAATTAAGGAACTTCGCGAAAGCGTTGGAAAACCTCCCTCGAAGTATCGACACTAGCCTGGCTGAACGGTTAAGCAAGTATTGTATGGTGAGAATTGTCCTGGCTAATTCTTCTTTTATGGTTTGAGGAAGGATTCGAGAAATAGTGGGAGCCATCCTGTTTAGATAAACTTAAAACCAATCTAAACTTGCAACAGCATCATGCTAAAATGTTTTCTTCTCTCTCTCTTAATTGCAGCGACCTTGTGACCACACATAGGTTACATCTAGATAACAAATTGACTGAATCTGACTTATATGACTGGCAAAGGTCTGTCCAGATGTCCATTGGTTATAAAAAGCTGGACCACCCTATTACTACTCAAGATCCCGCCGTCCCAGGTCCAGTTTCCACTGTCGCGGATATGGATATCCGTCAGACAAGGGAAAAAGATAAAGCAAAAGCTAAATGCCTCGTGTTAGCTTCAGTTGATGGTGTATACTAGAAGCAGCACGAGAAGAAGGACTTAGTTTCCATCTTTCTCCATAATAAAGATTTATATTGAGAGCAATCTCATATCACTAGATATGAAACCTCGAACGAATTAATTCAAGCGAGGTTAGCTGACGGGTCATCTGTAAGGGAAAACGTCCTTACAATGACTAGCTATATTGATGAGCTCCAGGACCTGGAGACCGCGTTGGGAAACGAGTCAAAAACTGACTTGATTCTACAGTCTCTGCCTCCTACCCTGAAGGAAACCAGGGAAGGAGAAGGAAAGAGAAAGGCAATAGTTTCGGGACTGGATATAGTAAAAGAGGGACATTCCTATTGTTACAAGAATGAACATTGGCAGAATGATTGCAGGGCTTTAGAAGCCAGTAACCAGAATGAGAAGCATGATGTGGCTTCAGCCTCAAGTGTGTTTGTTATTGAGAACTGTATGTCAGTTAACCCTACTTCCTGGGTATTGGATACCGGGTCAGGAACTCACATCTGTAATTCATTACAGACTCTGAGAAACCGTAGGGTTATCGGGATAGGTGATATGACCCTCACGGTTGCTAACGGAATGAGCATGAACGCTGAATCCGTAGGGGAATATCATCTTGGACTGACAACTGGGCAGATATTGATTCTGCGTAACTGTTTTTATGTACCAGGTACGAGTTGTAATATCATATCTGTACCCTTACTTTCTAAGGAAGGATATGATTTTGCTTTTACAAGAGATGTGGTTCACATCCACCTAAATCAAGATTTGATTGGGTCAGGTACATTAGAAAACGGAATATACGTATTAAATCAAGCTCAGGTTTTCAGTGTCCAGAACACACTTAAAAGAAAGTCTCCGGAAACAAATCAGGCTTTCTTATGGCATTGTAGACTAGGTCACATCAATGAGAGAAGGTTGACTAAGTTACATGGAGAAGGATATTTGAATCCATTCGAATATCAATCTTATGCTACTTGTGAATCTTGTCTCATGGGAAAGATGACAAAGACTCCGTTTACTGGACACGGAGTAAGAGCAAGCGAGCTCTTGGGACTCGTACACAGTGACGTGTGCGGTCCAATGTCTACATATGCACGAGGTGGTTATTCCTACTTCATTACTTTTACGGATGATTTCTCTAGGTATGGATATATCTTCTTAATAAAGCATAAATCCGAGGCCTTTGAGAAATTCCAAGAATACAAGAATGAAGTAGAAAAACAAACCGGCAAAAGTATCAAGACACTGAGATCTGATCGAGGTGGTGAATACTTAAGTGCCGAGTTCCTAGGTTACTTAAAAGAGAATGGAATTCTCTCTCAGCTTACTCCTCCATACACACCACAACATAACGGTGTATCGGAGAGACGGAACCGAACCCTATTGGATATGGTACGTTCCATGATGAGTAACGCTGAGTTGCCGCGATCATTCTGGGGATATGCACTAGAATCAGCTGCATATCTTTTAAACCGAGTTCCAACCAAGATTGTGCCTACCACACCATATCAGATGTGGAGTGGGAAGAAACCCTGTCTTAAGTATCTTAATACATGGGGATGTCCAGCTTTTGTAAAGAAGCAAAATGCGGATAAGCTCGAGGCACGCTCGGTACAGTGTAAGTTTGTGGGATATCCAAAGAACTCCATGGGATATTGTTTCTATTACGCAGAGGAACAAAAGGTCTTTGTTTCTCAACATGCCCGCTTCTTGGAAACTGAGTTTTTAGAAAATCAGAAGAGTGGGAGCGCAATAGAACTGGAAGAAATTCCAGAACCACAAGCTATTACTGAAACCTTGGTAGAACGAGAAGGTTCAGGAGAACAGGACATCCCGACGCCACTCCGCAGGAGTAGTAGGCAATCTCATACGCCCGAGAGATACTACGGTTTTCTCATAGACGGGGATAGAGAGGATTTCACTATTGATTATGATGAGCCTACTAGCTTCCAGCAAGCCATTCAGAGCGGTGACTCAGTAAAATGGCTGGATGCAATGCGGACCGAAATGGAGTCCATGTACACCAACAAAGTATGGACTTTGGACATTGCTCCAGATGGGGTAAAACCCGTAGGATGCAAATGGATCTTCAGAAAGAAGATTGGTGTAGATAGACAGGTTGAAACCTATAAAGCTAGACTTGTTGCAAAGGGTTTCCGTCAAAGACCTGGTTTGGACTATGACGAAACCTTTTCTCCAGTGGCTATGCTTAAATCTATTCGGGTCCTTCTTGCTATTGCTGCCTTCCACGATTATGAAATCTGGCAGATGGACGTAAAGACGGCCTTTCTAAATGGTAATTTGGAAGAAAGCGTCTATATGGATCAACCAGAAGGATTCATTCAGAGTGGGAGCAGCGGTAAAGTATGCAAGCTGCTTAAGTCCATTTATGGACTAAAGAAGGCATCGCGGAGTTGGAACATCTATTTTGATGATGCTATCAAAGAATTTGACTTTATCAAAAATCCAGATGAACCATGCATATACAGTAAGATTGTAGGGAGAGCTGTAGTATTCCTCGTCTTGTACGTGGACGACATTCTCCTAATAGGAAATGATATTCCTATGTTACAGTCAGTCAAAAGATTCTTGTCACATAAATTCTCCATGAAAGACCTAGGTGATGCCATCTACATTCTGGGAATCCGGATCTATCGTGATAGATCAAAGAGGATGCTGGGACTTTCACAGTCCAGGTACATAGACACCATAGTGAAGAGATTCAGTATGGATGATTCTAAGCGCAGTAACCTACCGGCTTGTCACGGAATCACCCTCTCCAAAGAGATGTCTCCCAAGACTGATTTGGAAAGGGATCGCATGTCGATTATACCCTACGCTTCTGCGGTAGGCTCTATAATGTATGCGATGTTATGTACCAGACCAGATGTAGCATACGCATTAAGCATTGTAAGCCAGTATCAGGCAAACCCAGGGGAGAAGCACTGGATAGCAGTAAAGAACATTCTCAAGTACCTGAGAAGGACTAAGGAGATGTTCTTGATGTATGGCGGAAAAGACCTCCAGATGGAGGCCTTTGCCGACTCCGGCTTTCAGAGTGACAAAGATGACTCCAAATCCATGTCGGGTTATGTCTTCACCCTCAATGGAGGGGTGGTCTGTTGGAAGAGTTCCAAGCAGGAGACCGTTGCTGACTCAACAATGGAAGCAGAGTACATAGCTGCTTGCGATGCCGCAAAAGAAGCTGTCTGGATGAAGAAGTTCCTCACAGAACTTCAGGTGGTTCCTTCCAGTGTTGGTCCAATACCTCTGTATTGTGACAACAACGGCGCTATAGCTTTAGCAAAGGAACCCAGGTCCCATCAGAAGTCCAGACACATCTTAAGGCAGTATCACCTGATCAAGGAGATCATAGATCGCCGGGAGATCGAGGTGAAGAGAGTAAAGACGGAGGATAACATTGCTGACCCATTCACAAAGGCCATTCCTCAGACGCAGTTCGAGAGGCTATTCGAGATGATAGGTCTACGATATGCCAGATCATGGCCCTAGTGCAAGTGGGAGATTGTTAGTGTATATGTCTTAGGGGCCATTATTGTATCATACTAGCATGTATATTACTTAATGGAAGCTTGGGATATTCACAGTTGTATATAACAGTCTTGCTAAACATGGTAGTATGCTACTTGGTTTGAGTCTACTTTAATATGTGCATATGTTTCTTGTAACGTATCACTTATACATATTAGTAGAGCCCATAGGATCTTTGCTTGATTACCAGCGTCATGATGGCAGTCACACTAGTGGGGGCTGGGTAGTCTATAAGCAACATCCTATACAGGTCCCTGGTCATTGGATTATCGAGATAGGGCATCGATATTCCAGAGTAGACTAAGTGTATACGCTTCTCATCCCAGTTGGGGAGATGGTCTGTCCCACAGCCATCAGTAAGTCGTACTAGAGATAGTATACAGGTGCTCGTTAGGTTACGGGTACACCGGAAAGGACTCGCCAGGAAACTGATTGGTTGGTATTATACCCATCGTCAGTTAACAGTTCCCAGGTGACATGAGTACAGCATAGTCCGCAGACTTGACACTGCTGCTTCGCCTCGAGTGTGTCCCACTGTTCTTAGATTGCTATCCTACCACGGCTCAAAGGAGTTGTGCAAACAGGTAGCAGTTGGGTGCAGTCCGAGCACTTAGAGGCAGTGGCGGTTAGATAGGATTCGTCTCTCCCGGTATTGGGAGTTGATATCGCACTGTGTCAGAGAGCCATTATGCAAAGTCCCTGGCCAGGGCAAGTGAGATATACTGGTAGGTTCCAGTAGCTTCTCAGGGCGTAATGGGCTTCGCTCCGACACGACTTATACAGCTATTAGGGGACTGACGCTTGCCGCCCCCTAGGCTTGATATGCGATAGTCTTAGACGAACAGACCGGACTGTACGGAGATTGTCACATCAGGCTCAGTAGGGGTTCGAGATGGTTTTCCTCATCGGCCTTCTTATCGACATCTACCTGGGGACCGTTACGTACAGCTAGTGCCGCTTGCGGTCTGTGGTTAAACCCACTGCCAGCGTAGTGTCGAGTCTTTAGAGTCCCACACAGAGAGTTTCCGTGCTCCAGGAGAAACGATATAGAGGTCGTATGGTTTTACGACAAGGGTTCGGATGCGTACGTGTGTTTACGCACGTACGACTTTTCGGACAGTTTATACTAGCCGGCTTTGGTTTAAGCCAGTTTCTAATATCGGGTTATTGGATTTATACAGTCTAAAGTTTTTCTGTGTTTTCACGGATTATAGGGGCGTTCTCGTAATTTGTCAGGAACCTTCTAGAAGAGTGGTGACTAAGGGGTTAAGGTGGCATGAGCATTAATTGATTAATGACTCATTTGTATGATTCATCCTTTGCACTTAATGACTCATTAATGAGATAATGAGTCATATGATGAATCACACAAGGTGAATGCATCAACCATAATGATTAAATCATTTATTTATTTATTTGATTAAATTGTTATGGTTGTTATATTCAAAATGAGTTCATTATTCTTTTCATTCTTATCTTCTCCTTCTCTCTCCTCAAGCTCACTCTCTCTTGAAACCCTAACCCTAACCTCTCATGTGTTGAGATCAAGGGTTAGCTAGACTAAAACATCCATAACCTCACTCTATATCCCCTAGGTAGCTTAGATTAGCACTTTAAGCAACCTAGTTATCTCAAGTTTGAGATTTAGCTTGGCGTAGGAGCTTTCGGGTGGATCGTCTTTGATTCGAGGAGGCCGTGAAGTTGCCGAAGTTCCAAGGAGCCTACGAGGAGTGGAGGACAGCGATGAAGACCCGAAGGACATGTAACGTGAGGTATAACACCGGTACCGAGTAGTTAAACCTCTAGTATAACGTTAGCAATGGTTTAGATTACGATTTATGCGCTCAAGTCCGTGTTACGAAGCTTTGATAATCGTTTTTCATATATTCCGCCTCCCCGCAAGTTAGTGGGGTGCGTGACATGGACTTACAGACACCCTACTGAGCCTGTCAGTGACAATATCCGTACAGTCCGGTCCGTTCGTCTATGAGTATCGCATGGCGGGCCTAGGGGGTTGGTAAAAGTCAGACCCCCAAAAGAGGTACAAGTCGTGTCGGAGTGAAGCCCAGAACACCCTGAGATACTACTGGAATACCTACCAGTAAATCTCCTGCCTCGGCCGAGGGCTTTGTGTAATGGCTCTCCTAGACACAGCGCGACCTCACCCCTAATACCGGGAGAGACGAACCCCTGCAGATCCGCTCACTGCCTCCATGTGGCTCGGGACTGTACCCAACTAAAATCTGTTTGCACGACTCCTTTGAGCCGTGGTAGGGTAGTAATCAAAGCACAGTGGGAACTCACACGAGACAAATGACGATCTCAGGTCGATGAACTAATCTGTACACATGTCACCAGGGAACTGCTATCTGACGTCTGGTATAATCCTAACTAGCAGGTTCCCGGCGAGTCCTGTCCGGTGTACTCATAACCCAATGAGCACCTGTATACATCTTAGGTGAACCAACTGACACCAATGGCTTATGAGACCGGCCACCGCCCCTCGTCGGTGTCTCGACTGTATACACTAGTCTACTAATGAAGTATCGATGCCCAGTCTCGAAACACCCACGACTAGGGACCTTTTAAGGATGTGCTTATAAACCCCAGCTCCCACGTATATGATCGCCATCATACTGCTGGCCGTGAAGCAAGAATCCTAGGGGCTTTATCAACGTGTAATAGCGACTCGTAAGGTCACCTAAAACAGTACACGATGATAAAGATAAACCAGATAGCATACTATCATCTTGAGTAAGACTGTCCTACTGGGACAGGTCCTCCCTCAATCATTGCAATCACGTGCCTGTGATCCAATAATTGACTCTGAGGGCACTATCTCCAACACGTTTCTCCTTACTCCAGTAGGATGCAGATGCGACGTCAACAAACGACCCCAGGGTCAAAACAACGGAACCATGGCAAAGTCCTCTAGTTCCAAATTTCGACGGTTCACAGACAGCCTAGAGATCACCGACGGCGTTTCTCCTCACTCCAACCAGATGCAGACGTGACGTCAACAACCAACCTCAGAGTCGCAACGAAGCGGAGCCATGGCAAAGTCCCTAGTTCCAAACCTTAACAGCAACATCTACGGCCTAAAAATCAGCAACGGTGATCCTCCTCATTCCAACAGGATTCGGACGCAGCATCACCAAACGGAGCCACGGCAAAGTCCCTAGTTCCAAGACTCTACGGTCCACAGACAACCTAGAGTCAACCAATGACCTCCCTGCCGGATCAATGCTCCATCTCGGAAACAAGTCAACCAACACCCAGGGAAATCAGTATCCTTGGCAAAAATCTCGATTCAGGGAAATCAGCGTCCTTGACGAGAGCACCTTGATTAGCGTCGACCCATAAAAAAATCAGTGTCTTTGCAAGAATACCTTGATTCGTTTCAACTCCGAAGAAATCAGTGGGAAATCAGCGTCCTTGACGAGAGCATCTCGATTCGCGTCGACCCGCAGAGAAATCAGCATCTTTGCAGGAATACCTCGATTCGTCTCACCCCCAGGGAAATCAGTGTCCTTGGCAACCTCCTCGATTCAGGGAAATCAGCGTCCTTGACGAGAGCATCTCGATTCGCGTCGACCCGCAGAGAAATCAGCGTCTTTGCAGGAATACCTCGATTCATCTCACCCCCAGGGAAATCAGTGTCCTTGGCAACCTCCTCGATTCAGGGAAATCAGCGTCCTTGACGAGAGCATCTCGATTCACGTCGACCCGCAGAGAAATCAGCATCTTTACAGGAATACCTCGATTCGTCTCAACCCCAGGGAAATCAGTTTCCTTGGCAAAAACCTCGATTCAGGGAAATCAGTGTCCTTGACGAGAGTATCTCGATTCGCGTCGGCCCGCAGAGAAATCAGTGTCTTTGCAAGAATACCTCGATTCGTTTCGACTCCAGGAAAATCAATGTCCTTGGCAAAAACCTCGATTCAGGGAAATCGGCGTCCTTGACGAGAACACCTCAATTCGCGTCGACCCGTAGAGAAATCAGTGTCTTTGCAGGAATACCTCGATTCGTTTCGACTCCAGGGAAATCAGTGTCCTTGGCAAAACCTCGATTCAAGAAAATCAGCGTCCTTGACGAGAGCACCTCGATTCGCGTCAGTCCACAGAGAAATCAGTGTCTTTGCAAGAATACCTCGATTCGTTTCGACTCCAGGGAAATCAGTGTCCTTGGCAAAAACATCGATTCAGGGAAATCAGCGTCCTTGACGAGAACATCTCGATTCACGCCGACCCGCAAAGAAATCAGTGTCTCTGCAGGAATATACGACGTCAGCAAAGTGGAGCCGCGGCAAAGTTCCCAGTTCCATGACTCGGCGGTGCACAGACAAACCAAAGTCAACCCTCGACCTCCCTATTGAAGCAATGCTTTAACTCGGGAGTAGATCAATTCATCAATCACTTACGAGTCCTCTCAACTTGTAAGGAAGAAAATTCTCCTGTGAGATCCTTACGACTCTCAAGAGAAAACACACTCAGGAATCCTCACGATTCCTAAGGAGAAAATACACCTACGAGATCCTCTCGACTCGTAGGTGTAAGTGCACGGCGGCGCCCCGGCCGTCGATCCGACGCCGGAAACGCGGAAACGAAAAACTTTGCGAACTTGCAAACCGGCACCACCGCGCACTTTTAACCCGGATCGGGCCATTAACCTAGATACTAGCAAAGTAAAAGATGGGTAGAGTAGTATACCAAGCGATCCGTGTCCTTCGGTCTTCGTCTCCACTCCGATCTTCCGCGGAATCTCCGTCCGTCAACTCCTCGTCGGAAAGGGCACCACGTAGCCGATTTCTTTTACGGGCTCCCACCTCTGGACCGAGGCAACTCGGGCGCGAAGTTGGCTAGCCGACGCGTCCAAGGAATGCTGTAGACTAGTGTAGAAACTTTGTCTCTTGGGGTTGTGAATTTGCCATGATGGAGGAATGAAACAATGAGCTTTTGGAGATGTGTTAGGAATTTTGCAAGCAAGCTAAAAATGAGATGATAGATTTTCACTCATGCAAAATGAAGCCTCTCATCCTCTCAAAGTGGCCGGCCCCTCTCCTAATGAAATGGTGGAGGGAATCAAAATTAAAACATGAAGGGAGGTAAGTGTAGGAAACTAAAAGAGGTGACCATACCAAATACGATGATAACAATGTCAAATCCATTTCAAATCTAATCTAATCTCATTAAAGCAAGCCATCATGAAAAAGCAAAGATGCTTAACCTTTCATAATGCCACAAATACAAATAACACCCTCCACAAAGATAATTTGCACAACTGCAAATAACCCCCTCCATCGGAAAATCCGGGCGGGAAGGAACAAAGGAAAACTGGCCGGAACGGAATGCAAACTGGCAACTTCAGAAAACTGATCCCGTAATAAATTACAGGAAAACCTCGCGACTGCATATACATGCCCGCATTTGTATTCCCACTGAACACAAATGCAAATAGACAAACTACACTGACTAATACTAGGATTCGGCTTAAACCAAAGCCAGCTGGTAAAATCCGTCCGATCACGATCCGTGCAATACCGCACGTATCTGATCGAACCCTGCCATATCTCCATACGACCTCTACAGTGTTTCGCCCGAAACTTGAGTAACTTTGTGTGGTGGACTCTAAAGACTCGTCAATACTTTGGCTGTGGATTTAACCACTAGCACGTCAGAGGTATCAGCCAATACGTAACGGGCTACCAGGTACTGACCAAAAGGGACGTCGATGAGCGAACTCATCCTGACACCCTACTGAGCCTGTCAGTGACAATATCTGTACAGTCCGGTCCGTTCGTCTATGAGCATCGCATGGCGGGCCTAGGGGGTTGGTAAAAGTCAGACCCCCAAAAGCGGTACAAGTCGTGTCGGAGTGTAGCCCAGAACACCCTAAGATACTACTGGAATACCTACCAGTAAATCTCCTGCCTTGGCCAAGGACTTTTCATGTACTGGCTCTCCTAGACACAGCGCGACCTCACCCCCAATACCGGGAGAGACGAACCCCTGCAGATCCGCTCACTGCCTCCATGTGGCTCGGGACTGTACCCAACTAAAACCTGTTTGCACGTCTCCTTTGAGCGTGGTAGGGTAGTAATCAAAGCACAGTGGGAACTCACACGAGACAAATGACGATCTCAGGTCGATGAACTAACCTGTACACATGTCACCAGGGAACTGCTATTTGACGTCAGGTATAATACCAACTAGCAGGTTCCCGGCGAGTCTTGTCCGGTGTACTCATAACCCAATGAGGACCTGTATACATCTTAGGTGAACCAACTGACACCAGTGGCTTGTGAGACTGGCCACCGCCCCTCGTCGGGGTCTCGACTGTATACACTAGTCTACTCTGGAGTATCGATGCCCTGTCTCGAAACTCCCACGACTAGGGACCTTTTAAGGATGTGCTTATAAACTCCAGCTCTCATGTATATGATCGCCCTCATACTGCTGGCAGTCAAGCATGAATCCTAGGGGCTCTATCAACGTGTAATAGCGACTCGTAAGGTCACCTAAAGCAGTACACGATGATAAAGATAAACCAGATAGCATACTATCATCTCGAGTAAGACTGTCCTACCGGCATAGGTCCTCCCTCAATCATTGCAATCACGTGCCTGTGATCCAATAATTGACTCTGAGGGCACTATATCCAACAATCTCCCACTTGCACTCAAGGCTAATTATTGCGATGCCGCATACTCACAGCCCGTGTGATACCGAACACCCAACTCCTCTACTAGTCAGTCTGACAAAGCTTGTTTGCGAAACTATTGCGTTCGAGGAATAGCCTCAGTGAGTGGATCTGCTCTGATATTTCTTTCAATGTCTCTCTCTATCTCAAGTTCGTGGAGAAAGTCATCTCCCGAAATGAGTAATACCTGTCTCAGAATGTGTCTGGATATCTGATGGGACCTAGCTCATAAGTGAACTCCAAATCCCAACTTCTTAGACTGTATCGTCAACTGAACTTAATCGGTATCCTGCGCCATGCCTTCCCTCAGTATCCACCTGGACCACCTGTCCAAAATACTGCCCCTCGTCAGAGGGAAAACTATAACTCTGACAGCCACTCTGCCATCCAGGTCACCTTGGAAGCCTGGAATGATAACTGTCTCCCGAAGAAGAATGCTGTTATCATATCCCTAGAACATCAACTTATGTTCTAAAACTGCTTCCGATCGTTTCTCTAGGATTGGATCAATATCAACTTATTGCACTTACTGCAAGAACAACATCTGATGTGGTACTTGACATCTCATGATTGACTCAATTTCCTAAGCAAGTGATCTGCCAATCATGTGTATCCCTCTCCCCTTTAGTCTGTAAGACACCTTTAGAGAGGGTGACTCCATCACCTGCAGGTACACCACCATGCCAGGAGTCGACCATTCTAAATACTCTTAGAATGCTGTCTAAGTACCCTGATTGGGAAACCACCCAAATCCAGATCTAAAACCATAGATCTAGTAACCAGAATGTACGATATAAGATCCAATTCCTATATGGAGAAACTACTGTGCGACGACCAAAGTATAACCAATCGTAGTATAGGAATATCACTTCCTACTCTGTGTATGTCATCAAATACCAGGACATCACACCCTACTACCTTCTTAACAGATCCATCCCCTATTCTGATGAAGTCAAACCTATGACTGTCACATCAGAAATAGATGATCTATCTCCGCTATATCTGCTTTAGCCTATAAATAGACATAAGCCACCTGTCCACTATGCTTCCGCTGCTCCCACTAACTACGACAACCCTCTGACAGAGTCATATAGACATACACTTCTAAAGCTAGTTCAGAACGACGCTATACTCATCCTCCTGCCGGGTCTCATAGTCTGGAACAACAGCAATGGCAAGTCTGGGTAAACAAGAACCTCCTTGCCACCGTCCTTGAGCATACCGAAGTACCTCTCGGGTGCCCGAGGTTACCCACCATATCTGCGGAGTGGCCAATGGAATGTCAAACCAGATTGAATCTTTAGGTTCTTATCAAATCTTCAGTAATCGTTTGTGGTTCTGGAATCACTTCCAGTTCTTCCATACTCCCACTACTGTTTTCTAAAAAAATCCATTTTTATTAAAACTGTGGCGAGTCAAGAACAATATCACTATTGATCTTCCAGATGGTAGAAAGTCAACCCCCGTCATAGCCCGGGTCAACCCACAAACAGCCATTACAGAAACGTGCCTTGAGTCTTCCAGTGTCTGGTTTTAAGCATAAACCGGACAACTCCCCGTATCTTAACAATGTCAAGATATGAACTGTTCTATATCCAATACAGAAATAGAGGCACTGATTTAATTGAACCAGATTCAAATCATGCAGCTGTCTCCAGTGCATCTCAACTGAATGGAAGGAGGCCGATCAGCGTTACTCAACTTAGGAGTACTTCCAATTATGAGTAATCTGAAAGAGAAGCAAGTTCTCTTAACCACTACTATCAACTGAATACCATATATAAGTATCTACATCTTCGATCACCTTGAAGAATCCCGATACTTACAACACCTGGTTCTCTACTTTATTCATATACCCATAACTTCTCAAAACTTGGACCCTGTGTTTCTACGAAACACTTGTCTAAGAACCAGAGAAATCATAAGTAAACCGAATATAGTACGAGGACCAACCCCTCTGTCCTAATGGACACTGGACAATATACAATACTCTGTATAAGTCTCTTGAGTCTAATAACTTATTTCCTGTGTGTTGTAGGTTGAAAACTGTACTTATGGTTAAGAAGAATTACACCGCTGTTCAATGCTCCTTACCTAACCATCCACCGATATAGGTAAATGACATAGACATAATTTCAAAAAGGTATATCTCACTCTATAAAAATAGACGTACAGATATATCAATTTGAAATTGGTGCATAACAACAGATATTCAAAACCAAATATTTGTCGTCCGGCAAACTACCCAGGTGACTTTCTCAAATATCACCAATTACAACGAATTCCGATATAATGAGGATGATCACCTAATTCCCAATAACTTACTCCCACTCATCATCTGTAAAACCATACAGATGTGAGAATCATACCTGGTAAATACATACCTTGGAGCAAGGGCTAATTGGGAAATCCGTTTTCTTTTAACAGTACACAGTGAAACTGAAACATTGAAATGTTTCGATGGGGTATCCTGGTATTCCTAGTAATGCATCTTCCATTATCCAGATTCACAACTGTAACCGTACAATTCTTTGCCGTCTCTCCAAATCCCTTTATATGTCTTTAGTCATTACCTTCTACACACCCCTTTAGGCCTAATGGTTTTCTTCCTTCCCTACCGTCCGGCACCAGCCTATGGTTTGGAAGAAGACTATCCAATAAGCATAATGGGTGTACTGCCCTAATCCTAGGAGCACTCGCAATGCGAGAGAAGGTGAAGATAAAAGACAACCGAATAAACCTTATTCCTATTTCTCCTGAACCAGAATCCATCCCCGAACTGGAACAAGTTCCTTTCGAGTTCATATATAACCATACGATTGAGTATCCAATAAACTGTGGATCTTCGTAGTGATACGGAGTGTCCTGGAAAAATACAAAGGTGATTTAGGATTGGCGAAGAAATACTTGGTTCGGTCGTGAATAGCAATCGCAATTTACTTTGCCCTCTTACTAATCCCTTTCTTTGTCTTAACTTAATACCTTCTGTACACCGTTTAGGCTAATTGTCTTTCTTCATTCCCTACCGTTTTGTTAGTTATATGTATGCCCTAGAGGCCATTGCTATACATAGGATGTATATTGTAGTGGATGCTGGGAAATATATAGGGAGGACTTTCTTGCTCGACATGATAGTATGCTATCTGGTTACTCTTTACCTTAACGTGTATACTGATTGTCTCTCTGTTACATGTTGGTAAAGCCCTTAGGATGTGTACTTGACTATCTAGACTATGATGCGGATCATACTAGTGGGGACATGGTAGTCCATAAGTACATCCTTCAAGGTCCCTAGTCGTGGGTGTATCGAGACGGGGCATCGATATACCAGAGTAGACTAGCGTATACCTTCTCGACCCATACAGATGGGCGATGGATGATCCCATATCCATTGGTGTTTGACATCAGAGATGATATACGGGTGCTCAGTAGAGACTGGGTACACTGAACGGACTCGCCGAGAACTCCCAGATGGTATTATACCTTACATCAGATGGCAGTTCTCTGGTGACACTGGTACAGAGTTGTCTGTTGACCCGAGATCGTCATAGAGTCTTGTGTGGTTCCCACTGTGCTTTGATTTCCACCTTACCACGTCCAAGAGGGCGTGCAAAACGGTGGTTTTTGGGTACAGTCCTGAATCACATGGAGGCAATGAGCGATAGGAGGGGATTCGTCTCTCCCGGTATAGGGAGTTGATGTTGCGCTGTGTTCGATTGGCTATAACCGGAAATCCCTGGCCAGGGTTGCTGAGATTTACTGGTAAGTGTTACCAGTAGTTTCTCGAATTGTTATAGACCTCATATCGACACGACTTATCGAGCTATTGGGGTCTGACGTTTACCGCCCCTAGGCAAGATATGCGACATATCAGACGACGAGACCGGACTGTACGGTAAGTGTTACTGGTTGGATTCACAGGAGTGTGAGCGGGCTTGCTCGTCGATCTTCTGATCGCTCAATACCCGGGTGGTCGTTACGTTTAGCAGACCGCTTGCGGCTTGTGGGTGTTTGATATGATCATCACCTGCTGCCGGCGTATTGACGAGTCTTTAGAGTCCTACACAGAGGTTTCCTGGCTCAAGCGAAACGAAATAGGAGCGCATATGAGATATGTGCGGGACCGAGAATAATGCGTGTATGTGATACTGTATTCCATTCTCGCGATAAATGTGTCGAATGGTTGTATGCGATATAACCTAGTTATCGAATCGAGGATTGATTCGATAAGTCGATACATTGGATATTAGTCGGTCATATGCGATATGACCGGATCGTTAAATCAAGTGTTGATTTGATGATTTAATGCATAATTATATATTTGATATATTACTTTGCATTAACTAGTATTGGTTCACTTTAATTAGATTTTCTCACTTGATGTGCACATTGTATATGTGATATATTTTTTTGTGCACAAGATTGTATCATGTTTGATGATACATGCTAGTTTGGGTTTGTGTAAAGAATTAAACCATGGTTAGTTAGTGGTTAGGGTTTCATTTCATTTACTCATTCATTTATCTATTTATTTATTTATTTATTATAGAAACGATAAAGGTGAATATAGTGGCTTTCTTTGGATGCTTGTTGAAGCTTCATGAAGCTTTGAACAAGTCCACCATATTTGTCTCATGCTTAACCCTAACCATTCCCACTAACCATGGTCTATTCTCTACACCTAACCAAGGTTAGGATATGATAAGTATTCATTTCTTTCCTTTTTTGAAATACTTTTTATCATATTCTATCTTCATCTTCTTCTTCTTCTTCATGAAGAAAGCTTGCCTCCATCAATGGCAACTTGAGAAAAAGAGTGAAAAATCCAATTCTAAAGTGAACCCACTTCATATTTCTTCATCATCTACCTCTTGCGAAGTAGTATAGGGTGTTTTCATCACAAGTTTTGTGACTTGGTGAAGTGGGAGCTTGATCTTGTGTTGCCTCGACGTAGATCATCTTCGGCATCGTAGTCGATGACCTAGCCCGCCCATTTTTCCGATGAAGCCGACGCTAGAGCCCGGGATTCGATTTGGACAGCGAGGAGACTTCATTGCGGAGCTATGGAGGTGGAGGACCGGATCTACAAAGGTTGTATTTCCGTTCTTTTAGTTAAGTTGTTAACTAGTTTCATTTGTCGCCTAAAATTCTAGTTAACGATCCGTATTAGGGTTTCTCGGCACTTGTAAAATTAGAAATTGGCATGTTTGATGCCTTGTGAGACCTCCTTAGTGTGCCTAGGAACCCTACAGTGGTATCAGAGCCTAGCTAGAGCCTTAGGCGATGCTTAGACGATGTTTGAAACCCGATCGAACCCGAAACCCTATTTTTTTCACGCTCTCTGGACTTTTTCTAAAAACTGGGTTTTTTCCATATTAAAAATGCTTAAAAATTCAGCAGGGAATTATAAGAATTACGGTGCAAAAATTATCTCATGAAAAGCCAAGAGTGCGGTGGAACCGCGGCAGAAGCCTGGCGTCTGCGGCGGTTCCGCGGCTATTTGATGACGTCATCCATCCAAGTTTGCACAGTAATTCCTATTTTATGATGCTGAGTTTTATGGGAATTTTTAATTTGACTCAAGAGTTGAGTGTTCTGGGATTGCATTGGGAATCGAGGATTCGATCGGATTATCAAGCTTTGTCTATGTGTTTTTCCGGATATTTGGAATATTTTAAAAAGTTCGACCGGATATAAATACCCACTTTTTCCCCTGCCGGAAAATTTCCAAGTGTTGGATTTTTTCTGTGGTTTAAGGACGTTCTAAGTAGTGCAAGTAATGCGATGGTCCCTCTAGAAGACAACAAACTTTAACTCGATTATGTGACCGTCCTGAACTGCCCTTTGAACCTTCGGGTTTGGGGCAGTACGGCGTGCCACATGTGAGGCGTTGGCTTGACCCTTCTACGGCTGGACCGTTGGTACTGAGGCATGAACTGAATGTTTTTAAACTTGTTTCATGTGTTGATCTGTTTCGGGAAAACTTGGGTGTTCGACTGTTCGATCGGAAAGTTTAACATTTTCTGTTTATCTGGAATGTGATACAACAATTGGAATTCACAAATAGTTATGAGATAACTAAATGAATGTTATAAACATAGCAGTTTAGTCTCACTTGATCGGTTGCCACGGAATTTTGATGCGATCAAAATTCCGTCGCAATCACGTAGCGTACGCGGATACTCGCCGGGTAAACTTAATAGACAGCCTCACCCCATAGCCCCGACCAAGTGACTGTAGGAGAACCCCGACGCCGAAAGCATCCGTTCGGGTGCTCGCGGCAGCGGTGTTCCGCCTTGGTGCACTTCGTCGATGGCGTCGGGGGTGCAGCCGTCTACTAAAGTTTGCGACGAGCATTCGATCAGGTTATCGGGAATCCTGTTGAATTGCCCGACTTGATATTGAAAAGTGTTTTCGATAATGAGACTAAAATGCGGGGTTTATAATTGTTAGGCATGCGATGTCTAAGTAATTCATTTGATTAGGCATGCGATGTCTAAAGAGATTGCGGATTCCAACTGTTGTAGTTTTACACTTTATTTTCTGTGACCGTAAGTGTAATATGTGATGTCGCCGGTTTCGTTGCTATATGTCAACGACAATTGGGATGCGCATATTTACTTACGTTGATGACATGCGATGTTATGTGTTGCTGGATATGTTATATTGGATCGTCGTGTTTGAATAGCCGGGGGTTTTTATGTGAGATGAGTGTTTTTCATTTTCATTCATGTAAAAACTTGTATGTAATATTCTTTTATTGGGGCACTTCCAAGTTGCGGAAGATGTCACCCTTTGTATATTATTTACTTTTCTGTACTAGGATAGACCCAAGGAGGAGAGCACAAGTAACCGGGTTCTGGGGTCCAGTGGGAGACCAACTCGAGGAGTCGAGTCCGGGTCTCCTAACCCTAGAATTGGTAGGGTTGCTTGCCACTCTCGTAGGGGTCTAGGGGTGTGGGTTTGGCTATTCATCGCGACCGTAGAATCCGTGTTTTATACTGGCTCGTATTCAAAACACGGACGTCCTAGTATATCCAATATTTCATATATGTTTCTTTTGCTGCGATATCTGTGATGTGATCATGTGATGTTCTGTGATAGATACAGTATATAGTATATTTGATATATTATATAGGCGTTACTTATGTTTTACACCCGCGCTAGCCCTGCCCCGCTCTGTCGTTAGTTACCTAACCTAACGGTGCACGAGGGGACATCGAGGCGAATGCGGAAAGCATAAGTGTACGTCGTATTTATCTGTGATGTTTAGGTACTTAAATGATGGGACTTCATTAATGTGATTAATGAAAGAAAAGAAACCTAAGATGTTGTGGAATCGAATTTCAAAATAAAACAGGTAGCTACAGTTTTTTGCTTTGCACAGCGATATATATGATATATCCCGCACCTCATTCGATGAGGAAAGGACCGAGATCCCTTCACCGGGAGTGACTCTTTTAGCAATAACTGGCAGATGCTACACACTCGGTTTGTCTTTTGATTGCTTTTAAGAGTTTTTTGCTTTGCACAGTGATATATATGATATATCCCGCATCTCATTCGACGAGGAAAGGACCGACGATCCCTTCACCGGGAGTGACTCCTTTAGCAAAACTAGAAAAGCCTTAAAAGCACTCCATTTTAAAATCATTTGATTCTATAACGATATCAAGTTCATTACGCAATAGGTTTTCAGAAAAACCTGTCGTAGCCCTCCGTCATTTCAGATAAGTCCTGTTTAGTATTCGTGCTGCGTTTGTTGACCTTGTCAAGGCGCAGTGTGCGGTAGCTAACCAGTATTTATCTGCTTATGCATATGATGCAGATTGGGTTAGGGTAGTCGTGCGGCCTTGTTGACCTTGTCAAGGGTCGTGCGGGTGGGTTTGATTCAATCAAGAAATGACGGGTTGAACTTGACTTACGGTCTATGGTTTGTTGATCTTGTCAAGGTCATAGATCGTTTGGGGCAAAATATTATCGGGAATTTCAAGTGTTGAAATTTGCAATGAGATTGCATACCTTCTATGAGATAGTTGGATCCCGATACCCGCTGCGAGTAATTGTTACTCCTGGGAGAGTTTTACACATTACAATTAGCCGATCAAGTAGGTGTCTAGAAAGGTGTCAACAGGGTTACGCCTCTGGGAAAACGAGGTTTACATTAATTAGGTTCGTGCGAAAGCACGGGGGACCTTCCTCAAAGTACCGACACTGGCCTGGCTGAAAAATTGGCAAACTTGTAGCGTGTAATTAATCCCGGCTAGTCTTTCCTTTTAGGGTTTGAAGGAAGATTTGATAAAAAGCAGTGGGAGCCATCCTGATTAGATAAAATAATAACCAATATATTCTTGCAAGAGCGCACGCTGAGTGTTTTCTTCTCTCTCTCTCCAGGTAGCGACCATATCACGCCTTAATCAAGATAATAATACGGATGTAATTGACCGAACCCGCTTGTTATACTGAGCTGGGGAACGTTGGTCCCGCTCCAACTTGTAATTGTTATAAGACAGAGCAGGAATTGGGAAATACCAGATTTCTCGTGCCGCCCAAACGAGGAAAGTGCATATGATGCATCATCTTCGGGTGTGTTCGTTACACAGAACTGTTTCTCAATATTCTTTACGTCCTAGGTATGTGATACCATATCAAGATCCCAGATATGTAATCTGTTACATAGGGCTACAGATAGGTAAAGAACTGAGAATGGGTGATAAGTTTCATGTGGCAGAAAACGGGGCAAGAGTTGCAGCCAAGTCTGTCGGTCACTGTCACCCTGTATTACCAATATAATGATTCTGAACGAATATTATTAGATACCGAACCTGATATACAAAATCATATCAGTCTCTTTATTAGTAAAGAAATGATAAAATTTTGTATTGTTGGATAATGTTTTGAACATTTCCTATATCAAAAGTTGATCGGTTCAGGCACGTTATCTAAAAGCATTGATGTTCTAAATCAAACTACAGTTCTTAGTATATGGAACACACACAAGAGGAAGAGTTCAGAAATGAATGAATCCTTCTTGAGGTATTGTAGACTAGGTCAGATCAATGTGACCCGACTAGCTAGAGTTACACAAAGATGCATATTTAAATCAGTTTGAATTTACATCTTGTGAAACTTGCCAGTCATGTCACAGAGATAAGATGACCACAGCTCTGTTTATTGGAAACAGAGAAAGAGTTAGTGAACTCTTGGGATGATACATGTTGATGTATGTAGGTCCCCTGTCTACACATGCCAAGACTGGTTCTTTATACTTCATTACGTTCTCTGATGATCTCTCAAGATTCAGATATATGTTCCTGTTGAAACAGAAGTCCGAACCTTTTGAGATATTCATAGAATATAAGCGAGAAGTAGAGAACCAAAATACGGGTATAAGTATTATGTCCTTTGATGTGATCGAGGAGGAGAATACTTGATCACGGAAATCCTGGTCTATTCTAAAGGAGAATGAGATTCTATCTCAGCATTACTCCTCCGTATACACCATAGCACGATGGTATATCGGGGCAGAGCAATCACACCCTATATGATAAGGTGTGCTCTATGATGAGTACTACTAAGTTACCTGTTTCCTTTTGGGAGTTATGCACTTGAGAAGCTGCATACCTATTGAAAAGGGTTCAAATCAAATCAGTTGCCTACCACTTCATATGTGATATGGTATGGGAAGAGCCAATGTCTTAAGCTAGTTAAGATTTGGGGTTGTCCGGCCTATGTCTAAAAGCAAAATCCGGACAAGCTCGAGGCAAGGTCAGTTATGTAGAACTGGAAAGGTTCCAGCTATGCAAACTACAACAGATGATTTGGTACAACCAAAGGATTCAGTAGATACCAACGAACCTCAGCCTCTCCGCCGATCTAGTAGGGTTCCTCACCCACCTGAGAGTTACTTCGGTTTCTCTATGACAGTGGGAGCGAGGATTGCATCATGAGATGATGACCCAACTAGTTTCGAGCTGGCCATCAGGATTAAGACTCTGTAAGAATGGCTGGATGCTTAGTGATCTGAGATGGAATCCATCTACACCAACAAAGTATGGACTTTGGTTGCTATATCTAAAGGGTTAAATCCCCATCAGGAGCAAGTATATCTTAAGAAGATTACTTGGTGTATATGGAAAAGTTGAGACTTTCAAAGCTAGACTTGTTAAAGGTTTGCATTATTGACCAGGTTTGGATTGTGTTGAAACCTTTTCTAAGTATCTATGCTTAAGTCCATCCAGATCATACTTGCCACGGCTACATACCATGACTACGATATCTGGTGGTTGGGTGTCATGACTGCTTTTCTAAATGATATTTTAGAAGAGAGCGTCTATAAGTACACAGCCAGAGGGCCTCGTAGACAGTGGGAGCAGCGGAAACGTGTGCAAGATGCTTTATAAGATAAAGCAGGTATCGCGGAGTTGGAACATCTGTTTTGATGGATTAGTCAAAGAAGTTGTCATCATCAAAATGGTAGATGAACCTTGTATAAACGAAAAGGTAGTAGGGAGTATGACGGTGATCCTCGTAGAGTACGTGGATGACATACTCTTGATAGGGAAGGAGTTTCCTATGCTACGCTCGGTCGATCTCTGCTTATCACATGGATTCTCCATATAGGATCAAAGTGATACCTCCTAAATCCTGAGTTTTCATCTATGAGATAGATGTTATTTGGGTGTTAGAATACTCACTAGCTGTAGTGAGATGGTATCAATTGATCCTGGGAAGAATTTGTTAGTTATATGTATGCCCTAGAGGCCATTACTGTACATTGGATGTATATTGTAGTGGATACTGGGACATATATAGGTAGGACTTTCTTGCTCGACATGATAGTACGCTATCTGGTTGATCTTTATCTTAACATGTATACTTTCTGTCTCTCTGTTACATGTTGATAAAGCCCTTAGGATGTGTACTCGACTTCCAGGATTATGATACAGATCATACTGGTGGGGCCTGGATAGTCCATGAGTACATCCTTCAATGTTCCTAGTCAAGGGAATATCGAGACGGGGCATCGATATTCCAGAGTAGACTAGCGTATATCTTCTCGACCCATGCGATGGGCGATGGATGATCCCATATCCATTGGTGTTTGACATCAGAGATGGTATACGGGTGCTCAGTGGAGACTGGGTACACTGAACGGACTCGCCGAGAACTCCCAGATGGTATTATACCTCACGTCAGATGGCAGTTCTCTGGTGATACTGGTACAGCTTAGTCTGTTGACCCGAGATCGTCATAGAGTCTTGTGTGTCTCCCACTATGCTTTGATTTCCACCCTACCACGGCTCTACTGAGTCGTGCAAACAGGTGGTTTTTGGGTACAGTCCCGATTCACATGGAGGCAATGAGCGATAGGAGGGGATTCGTCTCTCCCGGTATTGGGGGTTGATGTTGCGCTATGCACGACTGGCCATAACAGGAAATCCCTGGCCAGGGTTGCAGTGATATGCTGGTAAGAGTTATCAGTAGTTTCACGATAGTTATGGACCTCACGTCGGCATGACTTATCGAGCTACTGGGGTCTGACGTTTACCACCCCTAGGCGAGATATGCGACATATCAGACGAACAGACCGGACTGTACGGTAAGTGTTACTGGTTGGATTCACAGGAGTGTGAGCGGGCTTGCTCGTCGATCTTCTGATCGCTCAATACCCGGGTGGCCGTTACGTTTGGCAGACCGCTTGCAGCTTGTGGGTGTTTGATATGATCATCACCTGCTGCAGGCGTATTGACGAGTCTTTAGAGTCCTACACAGAGGTTTCCTGGCTCAAGCGAAACGAAATAGGAGCGCATATGAGATATGTGCGGGACCGAGAATAATTCGTGTATGTGATACCGTATTCCATTCTCTTGATGAATGTATCTATTGGTTATATGCGATATAACCTAGTTGTCGAATCAAGGATTGATTCGATAAGCCGATACATTGGATACTAGCCGGTTATATGCGACATGACCGGATCATTGAATCAAGTGTTGATTTAATGGTTTAATGTATAATTATATATTTGATATATTACTTTGCATTAACTGGTATTGGTTCACTTTAAATGGATTTTCTCACTTGGATTGTGCAAGTTGTATATATGATATATTTTTGTGCACAAGATTGTATCATGTTTGATGATACTTGCTCATTTGGGTTTGTGTAAAGATTAAACCATGTTTAGTGAATGGTTAGGGTTTCTTTTCTCTTATTTATTTATCCATTTATTATTGTTTTGGAAAAGATAAAGAGAAAAAGAAATGGTGGCTTAGTTTGTTTTTTGTTGAAGCTTCTTGAAGCTTTGAACAAGTCCACCATTCTTGTCTCATGTCTAACCCTAACCATTCATCTAACCTTAGTTAAATCTCTACACTAAACCATGGTTGAATTATGATAAGTATCATATTGTTTTCCTTTTTTTAAACATACTTATCATATTTTCTATCATAATATCTTCTTCTTCTTCTTCATCTTCTTCTTCCATGAAAAGAAGCTTGCTACATCAATGGTGATTGATGAAAAAGTGTGAGAAATCCAAATCTAAAGTCTACCCACTTCCTATTTCTTCATCCTCTACCTCTTGCCAAGTAGTATAGGGTGTTTCCTTCATAAGTTTTCTTGACTTGGTGAAGTTGGAGCTTGATCTAGCGATGCCTCGACGTAGATCATCTTCGACATCGTCGTCGATGACCTAGCCCGCTTTTTCTCCGATGAAGCCGACGCTAGAGCCCAAGATCCGATTTGTACAGCGAGGAGACTTCATCGCGGAGCCATGGAGGTGGAGAACCGGATCTACAAAGGTTCTAGCCACTTTCCTTTAGCATTTAATTCGTTTACATGCTTGCATCGCCTCATTATCTAGTTAATGATCCGTATTAGGGTTTGTAGGCACCCGTAAAATTTGAATTAGCCATGTTTGATGCCTTGTGAGACTCCATTAGAGTGCCTAGGAACCCTTCAGTGGTATTAGAGCCTAGCTAGAGCCTTAGGCGATGCGTAGACGGAATTAGAAGTCCGATCGAACCAAAACCAAAACCCTAAATTGCTCTCTGGACAATTTCTGAAATCTGGTCTTTTTCGAAATTAAAAATATGCAGAAAAATCAGCAGGGGATTGTAAGGGTTACTGGAAAATTTGATGGCCTAATTCCTTAAAGGCGCCGCGGATCCACGGCATGAGCATGCTCATGCGGCGGTTCCGCGGCCATTTTGTCTTGTTGTGTATCAAATTTTGCACCGTAATTCTTAGTTTGCAGTGCTGGTTTTCCTGGGAATTTTTAATTTTTTTCAAGAGTTGAATTTTCTGGGTTGTATTCGGGACTCGGTGTGTCGATCGGATTGTCTAATTTTGTCAGTGTGTTTTTCCGGGTATTTTTAGAATATGTTAAAAAGTTTGACCGGATATAAATACCCACTTTTTCTCCTGCCGGGAAATTTCCAATTGTTGGATTTTTCCGTAGTTTAACGACGTTCTAAGTAGTGCAAGTAACGTGATGGACCCTCTAGAAGACAACAAACCTTAACTCGATTATGTGACCGTCTTGAACTGCCCTTTGAACCTTCGGGTTTGGGGCAGTACGGCGTGCCACATGTGAGGCGTTGGCTTGACCCTTCTACGGCTGGACCGTTGGTACTGAGGCACGAACTGAATGTTGTTAGACTTATTTCATGTGTTGAGCTGTTTCGGGAAAACTTGGGTGTTCGAATGTTCAATCAGAAAGTTTAACATTTCCTATTTATCCGGAATGTGATGCAACAATTGGAATTCACAAAAGTTATGTGATAACTGAATGAATGTTATAAACATAGCACTTTAGCCTCACTTGATCGGTTGCCACGGAATTTTGATGTGATCAAAAGTCCGTCGCAATCACGTAGCGTACGCGGATACTCGCCGGGTAAACTTAATAGACAGCCTCACTCCATAGCCCCGACCAAGTGACTGTAGGAGAACCCCGTCGCTGAAAGCATCCATTCGGGTGCTCACGGTGGCGGTGTTCCGCCTTGGTGCACTTCGTCGACGGCGTCGGGGGGTGCGGCCGCCTACTGAAGTTTGCGACGAGCATTCGATCAGAATGTCGGGAATCCTGTTGAATTGCCCGACTTGATATTGAAAAGTGTTTTCGATAATGAGACTAAAATGCGGGGTTTATAATTGTTAGGCATGCGATGTCTAAAGAATTCATTTGGTCAGGCATGCGATGTCTGAGGTGGTTGCGGATTCCAACTGTTGTAGTTTTACATTTTCTTTTCTGTGACCGTAAGTGTAATATGTGATGTCGCCGGTTTCGTTGCTATATGTCAACGACAATTGGGATGCGCATATTTACTTACGTTGATGACATGTGTTGTTATGTGTTGCTGGATATGTTATATTGGATCGTCGTGTTTGAATAGCCGGGGGGGTTTTTATGTGAGATGTGTGTTTTTCATTTTCATTCATGTAAAAACTTGTATGTAATATTCTTTTATTGGGGCACTTCCAGGTTGCGGATGTTGTCACCATTTGTATATTATTTACTTTTCTGCACTAGGATAGACCCAAGGAGGGGAGCACAAGTAACCGGGTTCCAGGGTCCAGTGGGAGACCATCTCGAGGAGTCGAGTCCGGGTCTCCTAACCCTAGAATTGGTAGGGTTGCTTGCCACTCTCGTAGGGGTCTAGGGGTGTGGGATAGGCTATTCATCACGACCGTGGAATCCGTGTTTTATACTGGCTCGTATTGAAAACACGGACGTCCTAGTATATCCAATATTTCATATGTTTCTTCTGCTGTGATTTATATGTGATGTGATCATGTGATGTTCTGTGACAGATATTATATATAGTATATATGATATATTATATAAACGTTGCTTATGTTTTACACCCGCGCTAGCTCTACCCCGCTCTGCCGTTAGTTACCTAACCTAACGGTGTAGACGGGACATCGAGGCGAATGCGGATGGCATAAGCGTACGTTATATTTATCTATGATGTTTAGGTGGACTTAAATGATGGGATATTCATTAATGAGATTAATGAAAGAAAATAAACCTAATTGATGTTGTGGAATCGAATTTCAAAATAAAAAAACAGGTAGCTACAGTTCTTGCTTTGCATCGCGGTGTTCATTGTTGAACATCCTGCACCTTATTCGATGGGGAAAGGACCGAGATCCCTTGACCGGGAGTGACTCCTTTAGCAATAACTGGCAGATGCTACACACTCGGTTTATCTTTTGATCGCTTCTATAGTTTCTGCTTTGCACAGTGATATATATGATATATCCCGCACCTCATTCGACGAGGAAAGGGCCGACGATCCCTTCACCGGGAGTGACCCCTTTAGCAAAACTAGAAACGCCTCAAAAACATTCCATTTAAAAAACCATTTGATTCCGCAACGAGATCAAGTTCAAAGCGTTAATGGTTTTCACAAAAACCATTCGCAACCCTCCGTCATTTTAGGAACTAGAGTACTTAGTATTCGTGCTATGTTTGTTGACCATAGTCAAGGCACAATGTACGGTAGCTAAGTGATGTCTTCCTACACCGTATATGATGCGGTTAGTTAGGACAGTCGCGTGACTTTGTTGACCTTAGTTAAGGGTCATGTGGGTGGGTCTAATTAATCACGAAATGACGGGTAGAACTTGACTAGTGCTTATGATTTGTTGACCATAGTTAAGGTCATAAGTGCTAGGGGTAAAAATCTTTATCGGGAGTTTCAAGTGTTGAAATTTGCAATGAGATTGAATACCTTCTATATGATAGTTGGATCCCGATACCCACTGCGAGTAATTGTTACTCCTGGGAGAGTTTTGCACTTTACAATTAGCCGATCAAGTAGGTGTCTAGTAAGGTGTCAACGGGGTTACGCCTCTGGGAAAACGAGGTTTACTGTAATTAGGTCCGTGCGAAAGCACGGGGAACCTCCCTCAAAGTACCGACACTGGACTGGCTGAAAGATTGGCGAACTTGTAGAGTGTAATTAATCCCGGCTAGTCTTTCTTTTTAAGGTTTGAAGGAAGATTTGATAAAAAATAGTGGGAGCCATCCTGATTAGATAAAATATATAACCAATCTGATCTTGCAAGAGCGCACGCAGAGTGTTTTCTTCTCTCTCTCTCCTAGTAGCGACCATATCACGCCTTAATCAAGATAATAAAATGGATGTATTGACCGAACCCGCTTGTTATACTGAGCTGGGGAACGTTGGTCCCGCTCCAACTTATAATTGTTATAAGACAGAGCAGGAAATTGGGGAATACCAGAATTCCTATGCCGCCCAAACGAAGAAAGTGCATATGATGCATCTCCTTCAGGTGTGTTCATTACAAAGAACTGTTTCTCGGTATCCTCTGCATCCTGGGTATATGATACCGGATCAGGATCCCAGATATGTAATCTGTTACATAGGGCTACATAAAGGTAGAAAAACTGAGAACGGGTGATAAGTTTTGTGAGACAGGAAACGGGGCAAGTGTTGCAGCCAAGTCTGTTGGTCACTGTCACCCTGTATTACCAATACATTGATTCTGAACAAATGCTTTTAGATACCGAACCTGATATACAAAATCATATCAGTCTCTTTATTAGTAAAGAAATGATATAATTTTGTATTGTTGGATAATGTTTTGAACATTTCCTATATCAAAAGTTGATCGGTTCAAGCATGTTATCTAAAAGCATTGACGTTCTAAATCAAACTACAGTTCCTTGTATACTGAACACACACAAGAGGAAGAGTTCAGAAATGAACAAATTCTTCTTGTGGTATTGTAGACTAGGTCATATCAATGCGACCCGACTAGCTGAAGTTACATTTAGATGCATATTTAAATCAGTTTGAATTTACATCTTGTGAAACTTGCCAGTCATGTCACAAAGATATAATGATACCAGCTCTGTTTACTGGAAGCAGAGAAAGAGTTAATGAACTCTTGGGACTGATACATAATGATGTATGTAAGGTCTCCTGTCTACACATGCCAGGACTGGTTCTTTATACTTCATTATATTCTCTGATAATCTCTCAAGATTCAGTCATATATTCCTGTTGAAATATAAGTCCGAACCTTTTGAGGTATTCACAGAATATAAGTAGGAAGTAGAGAACCAAAATACGGGTATAAGTATTATGTCCTATGATAAGATCAGGGAGGAGAATACTTGTGCATGGCATTCCTAGACCATTCTAAAGGAAAATGAGATTCTCTCTCAGTATTACTCCTCTGAATACACCACAGCACAACGGTGTATCGGGGCGGAGCAATCACACAATATTAGATATCGTGTGCTATATGATGAGTATTACTGAGTTACCTATTTTCTTTTGGATGTTATGCGCTTGAGAAGCTGCATACCTATTGAATTAGGTTCGAATCAAATCACTGCCTACCACTTCATATGTGATATGGAAAGGGAAGAGCCCATATCTTAAGTTAGTTAAGATTTGGGATTGTCCGGCCTATGTCTAAAAGCAAAATCCGGACAGGCTTGAGGCAAGGTCTGTAATGTAGAACTGGAAAGGTTCCAGCTATACAAACTACAGCAGATAATTTGGTAGAACCAAAGGATTCAGTAGATTCCAACGAACCTCAGCCTCTCCGCCGATCTAGTAGGGTTCCTCACCCACCTGAGTGATACCTTGGTTTCTCGATGACAATGGGAGCATGGAATGCATCATGAGATGATGACCCAACTAGAATCGAGCAGGCCATCAAGAGTAGGGACTCTGTAAGAATGGCTGGATGCTTAGCGGTCTGAGATGGAATCCATATACACCAACAAAGTATGAACTTTGGTTGCTATATCTGAAGGGTTAAATCCCAATCAGGAGCAAGTATATCTTGAGAAAATTACTTGGTGTAGATGGAAAAGTTGAGACTTTCAAAGCTAGACTTGTTAAAGGTTTTAGTCATCAACCAGGTGTGGATAATGATGAAACATTTTCTAGGGACTATGCTTGAGTCCATCCAGATCCTACTTGCCACGGCTACATACCATGACTACGATATCTGGTGGTTGGGTGCCATGACTACTTTTCTAAATGATGTTTTAGAAGAGTGTGTCTATAAGTACACAGCCAGAGGGCCTCGTAGACAGTGGGAGCTGCAGAAACGTGTGTAAGATGCTTTATAGGATAAAGCAGGCATCGCGGAGTTGGAACATCTGTTTTGATGGATTAGTCAAAGAGTTTGACTTCATCAAAATGGTAGATGAACCTTGTATGTACAAAAAGATAGTAGAGAGTAAGGTGGTCATCCTCGTATTGTACGTGGACAACATACTCTTGAAAGGAAAGGGGTTTCCTTTACTATGCTCGGTCAATCTCCGCTTATCACAAGGATTCTCCAATAGGATCAAAGTGATACCTCCTAAATCCTGAGTTTTCATCTATGAGATAGATGTAATTGGATGCTAGGATTCTTACTAGATGTAGTGAGATGGTATCAATCGATCCTGGGGAGAATCACTGGAAGGGTTCCAGGGTGATAAAGACGACTGAATGTCAGTCACAGGCATTGTCTTTACCCTCAGTAAAGGGATGGTATGTTGGAAGAGTTCCAAGCTAGATACCGTGGCAAACTAGACGATAAAGGATGGTAACATCGCTATTTAAGATACTACCAAAGAGGTAGTTTGGGTGTATATTGGTTCATAAGATGAACTAGGTTCCTACCATTGTGTGACAAAGGAAGTGAGGCTTTGGCCCTGGAACCCTGGTCCCATCAGTGACCCAGACACATTCTGAGGCAGCATCACCTGATCATGGAGATAGTTGATCTCCAGGGTGATCAAGGTTAGGAGAGTAGACTCAGAGGACAACACGACGGATCCACTCACGAAGGCCTTTTCCCAAAGAGAGACTTTTTAGGGGATGGTTGAGTATTAGATACTACAACTACTGCTACAGATGGCCCTAGTGCAAGTGGGAGATTGTTAGTTATATGTATGCCCTAGAGGCCATTACTGTACATTGGATGTATATTGTAGTGGATACTGGGACATATATAGGTAGGACTTTCTTGCTCGACATGATAGTACGCTATCTGGTTGATCTTTATCTTAACATGTATACTTTCTGTCTCTCTGTTACATGTTGATAAAGCCCTTAGGATGTGTACTCGACTTCCAGGATTATGATGCAGATCATACTGGTGGGGCCTGGATAGTCCATGAGTACATCCTTCAATGTTCCTAGTCGAGGGAATATCGAGACGGGGCATCGATATTCCAGAGTAGACTAGCGTATATCTTCTCGACCCATGCGATGGGCGATGGATGATCCCATATCCATTGGTGTTTTACATCAGAGATGGTATACGGGTGCTCAGTGGAGACTGGGTACACTGAACGGACTCGCCGAGAACTCCCAGATGGTATTATACCTCACGTCAGATGGCAGTTCTCTGGTGACACTGGTACAGCTTAGTCTGTTGACCCAAGATCGTCATAGAGTCTTGTGTGTCTCCCACTGTGCTTTGATTTCCACCCTACCACGGCTCTACTGAGTCGTGCAAACAGGTGGTTTTTGGGTACAATCCCGATTCACATGGAGGCAATGAGCGATAGGAGGGGATTCGTCTCTCCCGGTATTGGGGGTTGATGTTGCGCTATGCACGACTGGCCATAACAGGAAATCCCTGGCCAGGGTTGCTGTGATATGCTGGTAAGAGTTATCAGTAGTTTCACGATAGTTATGGACCTCACGTCGGCATGACTTATCGAGCTACTGGGGTCTGACGTTTACCACCCCTAGGCGAGATATGCGACATATCAGACGAATAGACCGGACTGTACGGTAAGTGTTACTGGTTGGATTCACAGGAGTGTGAGCGGGCTTGCTCGTCGATCTTCTGATCGCTCAATACCCAGGTGGCCGTTATGTTTGGCAGACCGCTTGCGGCTTGTGGGTGTTTGATATGATCATCACCTGCTGCCGGCGTATTGACGAGTCTTTAGAGTCCTACACAGAGATTTCCTGGCTCAAGCGAAACGAAATAGGAGCGCATATGAGATATGTGCGGGACCGAGAATAATTCGTGTATGTGATACCGTATTCCATTCTCGTGATGAATGTATCTATTGGTTATATGCGATATAACCTAGTTGTCGAATCAAGGATTGATTCGATAAGCCGATACATTGGATACTAGCCGGTTATATGCGACATGACCGGATCATTGAATCAAGTGTTGATTTAATGATTTAATGTATAATTATATATTTGATATATTACTTTGCATTAACTGGTATTGGTTCACTTTAAATGGATTTTCTCACTTGGATTGTGCAAGTTGTATATATGATATATTTTTGTGCACAAGATTGTATCATGTTTGATGATACTTGCTCATTTGGGTTTGTGTAAAGATAAAACCATGTTTAGTGAATGGTTAGGGTTTCTTTTCTCTTATTTATTTATCCATTTATTATTGTTTTGGAAAAGATAAAGAGAAAAAGAAATGATGGCTTAGTTTGTTTTTTGTTGAAGTTTCTTGAAGCTTTGAACAAGTCCACCATTCTTGTCTCATGTCTAACCCTAACCATTCATCTAACCTTAGTTAAATCTCTACACTAAACCATGGTTGAATTATGATAAGTATCATATTGTTTTCCTTTTTTTAAACATACTTATCATATTTTCTATCATAATATCTTCTTCTTCTTCTTCATCTTCTTCTTCCATGAAAAGAAGCTTGCTACATCAATGGTGATTGATGAAAAAGTGTGAGAAATCCAAATCTAAAGTCTACCCACTTCCTATTTCTTCATCCTCTACCTCTTGCCAAGTAGTATAGGGTGTTTCCTTCACAAGTTTTCTTGACTTGGTGAAGTTGGAGCTTGATCTAGCGATGCCTCGACGTAGATCATCTTCGGCATCGTCGTCGATGACCTAGCCCGCTTTTTCTCCGATGAAGCCGATGCTAGAGCACAAGATCCGATTTGTACTGTGAGGAGACTTCATCGCGGAGCCATGGAGGTGGAGAACCGGATCTACAAAGGTTCTAGCCACTTTCCTTTAGCATTTAATTCTTTTACATGCTTGCATCGCCTCATTATCTAGTTAACGATCCGTATTAGGGTTTGTAGGCACCCGTAAAATTTGAATTAGCCATGTTTGATGCCTTGTGAGACTCCATTAGAGTGCCTAGGAACCCTTCAGTGGTATCAGAGCCTAGCTAGAGCCTTAGGCGATGCGTAGACGGAATTAGAAGTCCGATCGAACCAAAACCAAAACCCTAAAATGCTCTCTGGACAATTTCTGAAATCTGGTCTTTTTCGAAATTAAAAATATGCAGAAAAATCAGCAGGGGATAGTAAGGGTTACTGGAAAATTCGATGGCCTAATTCCTTAAAGGCGCCGCGGATCCGCGGCATGAACATGCTCATGCGGCGGTTCCGCGACCATTTTGTCATGTTGTGTATCGAATTTTGCACCGTAATTCTTAGTTTGCAGTGCTGGTTTTCCTGGGAATTTTTAATTTTTTTCAAGAGTTGAATTTTCTGGGTTGTATTCGGGACTCGGTGTATCGATCGGATTGTCTAATTTTGTCAGTGTGTTTTTCCGGGTATTTTTAGAATATGTTAAAAAGTTCGACCGGATATAAATACCCACTTTTTCTCCTGCCGGGAAATTTCCAATTGTTGGATTTTTCCGTAGTTTAACGACGTTCTAAGTAGTGCAAGTAACGCGATGGACCCTCTAGAAGACAACAAACCTTAACTCGATTACGTGACCGTCTTGAACTGCCCTTTGAACCTTCGGGTTTGGGGCAGTACGGCGTGCCACATGTGAGGCGTTGGCTTGACCCTTCTACGGCTGGACCGTTGGTACTGAGGCACGAACTGAATGTTGTTAGACTTATTTCATGTGTTGAGCTGTTTCGGGAAAACTTGGGTGTTCGAATGTTCAATCGGAAAGTTTAACATTTCCTGTTTATCCGGAATGTGATGCAACAATTGGAATTCACAAAAGTTATGTGATAACTGAATGAATGTTATAAACATAGCACTTTAGTCTCACTTGATCAGTTGCCACAGAATTTTGATGTGATCAAAAGTCCGTCGCAATCACGTAGCGTACGCGGATACTCGCCGGGTAAACTTAATAGACAGCCTCACTCCATAGCCCCGACTAAGTGACTGTAGGAGAACCCCGTCGCTGAAAGCATCCGTTCGGGTGCTCGCGGTGGCGGTGTTCCGCCTTGGTGCACTTCGTCGACGGCGTCGGGGGGTGCGGCCGCCTACTGAAGTTTGCGACGAGCATTCGATCAGAATGTCGGGAATCCTGTTGAATTGCCCGACTTGATATTGAAAAGTGTTTTCGATAATGAGACTAAAATGCGGGGTTTATAATTGTTAGGCATGCGATGTCTAAAGAATACATTTGGTCAGGCATGCGATGTCTGAGGTGGTTGCGGATTCCAACTGTTGTAGTTTTACACTTTCTTTTCTGTGACCGTAAGTGTAATATGTGATGTCGCCGGTTTCGTTGCTATATGTCAACGATAATTGGGATGCGCATATTTACTTACGTTGATGACATGTGTTGTTATGTGTTGCTGGATATGTTATATTGGATCGTCGTGTTTGAATAGCCGGGGGGTTTTTATGTGAGATGAGTGTTTTTCATTTTCATTCATGTAAAAACTTGTATGTAATATTCTTTTATTGGGGCACTTCCAGGTTGCGGATGTTGTCACCATTTGTATATTATTTACTTTTCTGCACTATGATAGACCCAAGGAGGGGAGCACAAGTACCCGGGTTCCAGGGTCCAGTGGGAGACCATCTCGAGGAGTCGAGTCCGGGTCTCCTAACCCTAGAATTGGTAGGGTTGCTTGCCGCTCTCGTAGGGGTCTAGGGGTGTGGGATAGGCTATTCATCACGACCGTGGAATCCGTGTTTTATACTGGCTCGTATTGAAAACACGGACGTCCTAGTATATCCAATATTTCATATGTTTCTTCTGCTGTGATTTATATGTGATGTGATCATGTGATGTTCTGTGACAGATATTATATATAGTATATATGATATATTATATAAACGTTGCTTATGTTTTACACCCGCGCTAGCTCTGCCCCGCTCTGCCGTTAGTTACCTAACCTAACGGTGCAGACGGGACATCGAGGCGAATGCGGATAGCATAAGCGTACGTTATATTTATCTGTGATGTTTAGGTGGACTTAAATGATGGGATATTCATTAATGAGATTAATGAAAGAAAATAAACCTAATTGATGTTGTGGAATCGAATTTCAAAATAAAAAAACAGGTAGCTACAGTTCTTGCTTTGCATCGCGGTGTTCATTGTAGAACATCCTGCACCTTATTCGATGGGGAAAGGACTGAGATCCCTTCACCGGGAGTGACTCCTTTAGCAATAACTGGCAGATGCTACACACTCGGTTTGTCTTTTGATCGCTTCTATAGTTTCTGCTTTGCACAGTGATATATATGATATATCTCGCACCTCATTCGACGAGGAAAGGGCCGGTGATCCCTTCACCGGGAGTGACCCCTTTAGCAAAACTAGAAAAGCCTCAAAAACATTCCATTTAAAAAACCATTTGATTCCGCAACGAGATCAAGTTCAAAGCGTTAAAGGTTTTCACAAAAACCATTCGCAACCCTCCGTCATTTTAGGAACTAGAGTACTTAGTATTCGTGCTGTGTTTGTTGACCATAGTCAAGGCACAGTGTACGGTAGCTAAGTGATGTCTTCCTACACCGCATATGATGCGATTAGTTAGGACAGTCGCGTGACTTTGTTGACCTTAGTTAAGGGTCATGTGGATGGTTCTAATTAATCACGAAATGACTGGTAGAACTTGACTAGTGCTTATGATTTGTTGACCATAGTGAAGGTCATAAGTGCTAGGAGTAAAAATCTTTATCGGGAGTTTCAAGTGTTGAAATTTGCATTGAGATTGCATACCTTCTATATGATAGTTGGATCCCGATACCCACTGCGAGTAATTGTTACTCCTGGGAGAGTTTTGCACTTTACAATTAGCCGATCAAGTAGGTGTCTAGTAAGGTGTCAACGGGGTTACGCCTCTGGGAAAACGAGGTTTACTGTAATTAGGTCCGTGCGAAAGCACGGGGAACCTCCCTCAAAGTACCGACACTGGCCTGGCTGAAAGATTGGCGAACTTGTAGAGTGTAATTAATCCCGGCTAGTCTTTCCTTTTAAGGTTTGAAGGAAGATTTGATAAAAACAGTGGGAGCCATCCTGATTAGATAAAATATATAACCAATCTGATCTTGTAAGAGCGCACGCAGAGTGTTTTCTTCTCTCTCTCTCCTAGTAGCGACCATATCACGCCTTAATCAACATAATAAAATGGATGTATTGACCGAACCCGCTTGTTATACTGAGCTGGGGAACGTTGGTCCCGCTCCAACTTATAATTGTTATAAGACAGAGCAGGAAATTGGGGAATACCAGAATTCCTATGCCGCCCAAACGAAGAAAGTGCATATGATGCATCTCCTTCGGGTGTGTTCATTACAAAGAACTGTTTCTCGGTATCCTCTGCATCCTGGGTATATGATACCGGATCAGGATCCCAGATATGTAATCTGTTACATAGGGCTACAAAAAGGTAGAAAAACTGAGAACGGGTGATAAGTTTCGTGAGACAGGAAACGGGGCAAGTGTTGCAGCCAAGTCTGTTGGTCACTGTCACCCTGTATTACCAATACATTGATTCTGAACAAATGCTTTTAGATACCGAACCTGATATACAAAATCATATCAGTCTCTTTATTAGTAAAGAAATGATATAATTTTGTATTGTTGGATAATGTTTTGAACATTTCTTATATCAAAAGTTGATCGGTTCAGGCACGTTATCTAAAAGTATTGACGTTCTAAATCAAACTACAGTTCCTTGTATACTGAACACATACAAGAGGAAGAGTTCAGAAATGAACAAATTCTTCTTGTGGTATTGTAGACTAGGTCATATCAATGCGACCCGACTAGCTGAAGTTACATTTAGATGCATATTTAAATCAGTTTGAATTTACATCTTGTGAAACTTGCCAGTCATGTCACAAAGATATAATGACACCAGCTCTGTTTACTGGAAGCAGAGAAAGAGTTAATGAACTCTTGGGACTGATACATAATGATGTATGTAAGGTCTCCTGTCTACACATGCCAGGACTGGTTCTTTATACTTCATTATATTCTCTGATAATCTCTCAAGATTCAGTCATATATTCCTGTTGAAATATAAGTCCGAACCTTTTGAGGTATTCACAGAATATAAGTAGGAAGTAGAGAACCAAAATACGGGTATAAGTATTATGTCCTATGATAAGATCAGGGAGGAGAATACTTGTGCATGGCATTCCTAGACCATTCTAAAGGAAAATGAGATTCTCTCTCAGTATTACTCCTCTGAATACACCACAGCACAACGGTGTATCGGGACGGAGCAATCACACAATATTAGATATCGTGTGCTCTATGATGAGTATTATTGAGTTACCTATTTTCTTTTGGATGTTATGCGCTTGAGAAGCTGCATACCTATTGAATTAGGTTCGAATCAAATCACTGCCTACCACTTCATATGTGATATGGAAAGGGAAGAGCCCATATCTTAAGTTAGTTAAGATTTGGGATTGTCCGGCCTATGTCTAAAAGCAAAATCCGGACAGGCTCGAGGCAAGATCTGTAATGTAGAACTGGAAAGGTTCCAGCTATACAAACTACAGCAGATAATTTGGTAGAACCAAAGAATTCAGTAGATTCCAACGAACCTCAGCCTCTCCGCCGATCTAGTAGGGTTCCTCACCCACCTGAGAGATACCTTGGTTTCTCGATGACAATGGGAGCATGGAATGCATCATGAGATGATGACCCAACTAGATTCGAGCAGGCCATCAAGAGTAGGGACTCTGTAAGAATGGCTGGATGCTTAGCGGTCTGAGATGGAATCTATATACACCAACAAAGTATGGACTTTGGTTGCTATATCTGAAGGGTTAAATCCCAATCAGGAGCAAGTATATCTTGAGAAGATTACTTGGTGTAGATGGAAAAGTTGAGACTTTCAAAGCTAGACTTGTTAAAGGTTTTAGTCATCAACCAGGTGTGGATAATCATGAAACCTTTTCTAGGGACTATGCTTGAGTCCATCCAGATCCTACTTGCCACGGCTAAATACCATGACTACGATATCTGGTGGTTGGGTGCCATGACTACTTTTCTAAATGATGTTTTAGAAGAGTGCGTCTATAAGTACACAGCCAGAGGGCCTCGTAGACAGTGGGAGCAGCGGAAACGTGTGTAAGATGCTTTATAGGATAAAGCAGGCATCGCGGAGTTGGAACATCTCTTTTGATGGATTAGTCAAAGAGTTTGACTTCATCAAAATGGTAGATGAACCTTGTATGTACAAAAAGATAGTAGAGAGTAAGGTGGTCATCCTCGTATTGTACGTGGACAACATACTCTTGAAAGGAAAGGGGTTTCCTTTACTATGCTCGGTCAATCTCCGCTTATCATAAGGATTCTCCAATAGGATCAAAGTGATACCTCCTAAATCCTGAGTTTTCATCTATGAGATAGATGTAATTGGATGCTAGGATTCTCACTAGATGTAGTGAGATGGTATCAATCGATCCTGGGAAGAATCACTGGAAGGGTTCCAGGGTGATAAAGACGACTGAATGTCAGTCACAGGCATTGTCTTTACCCTCAGTAAAGGGACGGTATGTTGGAAGAGTTCCAAGCTAGATACCGTGGCAAACTAGACGATAAAGGCTGGTAACATCGCTATTTAAGATACTACCAAAGAGGTAGTTTGGGTGTATATTGGTTCATAAGATGAACTAGGTTCCTACCATTGTGTGACAATGGAAGTGAGGCTTTAGCCCTGGAACCCTGGTCCCATCAGTGACCCAGACACATTCTGAGGCAGCATCACCTGATCATGGAGATAGTTTATCTCCAGGGTGATCAAGGTTAGGAGAGTAGACTCAGAGGACAACACGGCGGATCCACTCACGAAGGCCTTTTCCCAAAGAGAGACTTTTTAGGGGATGGTTGAGTATTAGATACTACAACTACTGCTACAGATGGCCCTAGTGCAAGTGGGAGATTGTTAGTTATATGTATGCCCTAGAGGCCATTACTGTACATTGGATGTATATTGTAGTGGATACTGGGACATATATAGGTAGGACTTTCTTGCTCGACATGATAGTACGCTATCTGGTTGATCTTTATCTTAACATGTATACTTTCTGTCTCTCTGTTACATGTTGATAAAGCCCTTAGGATGTCTACTCGACTTCCAGGATTATGATGCAGATCATACTGGTGGGGCCTGGATAATCCATGAGTACATCCTTCAATGTTCCTAGTCGAGGGAATATCGAGACGGGGCATCGATATTCCAGAGTAAATTAGCGTATATCTTCTCGACCCATGCGATGGGCGATGGATGATCCCATATCCATTCGTGTTTGACATCAGAGATGGTATACGGGTGCTAAGTGGAGACTGGGTATACTGAACGGACTCGCCGAGAACTCCCAGATGGTATTATACCTCACGTCAGATGGCAGTTCTCTGGTGACACTGGTACAGCTTAGTCTGTTGACCCAAGATCGTCATAGAGTCTTGTGTGTCTCCCACTGTGCTTTGATTTCCACCCTACCACGGCTCTACTGAGTCGTGCAAACAGGTGGTTTTTGGGTACAGTCCCGATTCACATGGAGGCAATGAGCGATAGGAGGGGATTCGTCTCTCCCGGTATTGGGGGTTGATGTTGCGCTATGCACGACTGGCCATAACAGGAAATCCCTGGCCAGGGTTGCTGTGATATGCTGGTAAGAGTTATCAGTAGTTTCACGATAGTTATGGACCTCACGTCGGCATGACTTATCGAGCTACTGGGGTCTGACGTTTACCACCCCTAGGCGAGATATGCGACATATCAGACGAACAGACCGGACTGTACAGTAAGTGTTACTGGTTGGATTCACAGGAGTGTGAGCGGGCTTGCTCGTCGATCTTCTGATCGCTCAATACCTGGGTGGCCGTTACGTTTGGCAGACCACTTGCGGCTTGTGGGTGTTTGATATGATCATCACCTGCTGCCGGCGTATTGACGAGTTTTTAGAGTCCTACACAGAGGTTTCCTGGCTCAAGCGAAACGAAATAGGAGAGCATATGAGATATGTGCGGGACCGAGAATAATTCGTGTATGTGATACCGTATTCCATTCTCTTGATGAATGTATCTATTGGTTATATGCGATATAACCTAGTTGTCGAATCAAGGATTGATTCGATAAGCCGATACATTGGATACTAGCCGGTTATATGCGACATGAACGGATCATTGAATCAAGTGTTGATTTAATGATTTAATGTATAATTATATATTTGATATATTACTTTGCTTTAACTGGTATTGGTTCACTTTAAATGGATTTTCTCACTTGGATTGTGCAAGTTGTATATATGATATATTTTTGTGCACAAGATTGTATCATGTTTGATGATACTTGCTCATTTGGGTTTGTGTAAAGATTAAACCATATTTAGTGAATGGTTAGGGTTTCTTTTCTCTTATTTATTTATCCATTTATTATTGTTTTGGAAAAGATAAAGAGAAAAAGAAATGGTGGCTTAGTTTTTTTTTTGTTGAAGCTTCTTGAAGCTTTGAACAAGTCCACCATTCTTGTCTCATGTCTAACCCTAACCATTCATCTAACCTTAGTTAAATCTCTATACTTAACCATGGTTGAATTATGATAAGTATCATATTGTTTTCCTTTTTTTAAACATACTTATCATATTTTCTATCATAATATCTTCTTCTTCTTCTTCATCTTCTTCTTCCATGAAAAGAAGCTTGCTACATCAATGGTGATTGATGAAAAAATGTGAGAAATCCAAATCTAAAGTCTACCCACTTCCTATTTCTTCATCCTCTACCTCTTGCCAAGTAGTATAGGGTGTTTCCTTCACAAGTTTTCTTGACTTGGTGAAGTTGGAGCTTGATCTAGCGATGCCTCGACGTAGATCATCTTCGGCATCGTCGTCGATGACCTAGCCCGCTTTTTCTCCGATGAAGCCGACGCTAGAGCCCAAGATCCGATTTGTACAGCGAGGAGACTTCATCGCGGAGCCATGGAGGTGGACAACCGGATCTACAAAGGCTGTAGCCACTTTCCTATAGCATTTAATTCGTTTACATGCTTGCATCGCCTCATTATCTAGTTAACGATCCGTATTAGGGTTTGTAGGCACCCGTAAAATTTGAATTAGCCATGTTTGATGCCTTGTGAGACTCCATTAGAGTGCCTAGGAACCCTTCGGAATCGCTGGAAGTGTTTCAAGGTGATAAAGACGACTGAGTGTCAGTCACAGGCATTGTCTTTACCCTCAGTAAAGGGACGTATGTTGGAAGAGTTCCAAGCTAGATACCGTGGCATACTAGACGATAAAGGCAAGATGCATCGCTACTCAAGATGCTACCAAAGAGGCGGTCTGGGTGTATATTGGTTCATGAGATGAACTACATTCCTACCATTGTGAGACAATGGAGTTGTGGCTTATGCCTAGGAACCCCGGTCCCATCAGTGACCCAGACATAATCTAAGGCAGTATCACCTGATCATGGAGATGGTTGATCTCCAGGGTGATCGAGATTAGGAGAACAGACTCAGAGGACAACACGGCGGATCCACTCATAAAGGCCTTTTCCCAGAGAGAGACTTTTATGGGATGGTTGAGTATGAGATACTTCAACCACTGCTATCAGATGGCCCTAGTGCAAGTGGGAGATTGTTAGTTATATGTATGCCCTAGAGGCCATTGCTATACATAAGATGTATATTGTAGTGGATGCTGGGACATATATAGGGAGGACTTTCTTGCTCGACATGATAGTATGCTATCTGGTTACTCTTTACCTTAACGTGTATACTGATTGTCTCTCTGTTACATGTTGGTAAAGCCCTTAGGATGTGTACTTGACTACCTGGACTATGATGCGGATCATACTAGTGGGGACATGGTAGTCCATAAGTACATCCTTCAAAGTCCCTAGTCGTGGGTGTATCGAGACGGGGCATCGATATACCAGAGTAGACTAGCGTATACCTTCTCGACCCATACAGATGGGCGATGGATGATCCCATATCCATTGGTGTTTGACATCAGAGATAATATACGGGTGCTCAGTGGAGATTGGGTACACTGGACGGACTCGCCGAGAACTCCGAGATGGTATTATACCTTACGTCAAATGGCAGTTCTCTGGTGACACTGGTACAGAGTAGTCTGTTGACCCGAGATCGTCATAGAGTCTTGTGTGGTTCCCACTGTGCTTTGATTTCCACCTTACCACATCCAAGAGGGCGTGCAAAACGGTGGTTTTTGGGTACAGTCCCGAATCACATGGAGGCAATGAGCGATATGAGGGGATTCGTCTCTCCCGGTATAGGGAGTTGATGTTGCGCTGTGTTCGATTGGCTATAACCGGAAATCCCTGGCTAGGGTTGCTGAGATTTACTGGTAAGTGTTAGCAGTAGTTTCTCGAATTGTTATAGACCTCATATCGACACGACTTATCGAGCTATTGGGGTCTGACGTTTACCGCCCCTAGGCAAGATATGCGACATATCAGACGACGAGACCGGACTGTACGGTAAGTGTTACTGGTTGGATTTACAAGAGTGTGAGCGGGCTTGCTCGTCGATCTTCTGATCGCTCAATACCCGGGTGGCCGTTACGTTTAGCAGACCGCTTGCGGCTTGTGGGTGTTTGATATGATCATCACCTGCTGCCGGCGTATTGACGAGTCTTTAGAGTCCTACATAGAGGTTTCCTGGCTCAAGCAAAATGAAATAGGAGCGCATATGAGATATGTGCGGGACCGAGAATAATGCGTGTATGTGATACTGTATTCCATTCTCGCGATAAATGTGTTGAATGGTTGTATGCGATATAACCTAGTTATCGAATCGAGGATTGATTCGATAAGTCGATACATTGGATATTAGTCGGTCATATGCGATATGACCGGATCGTTAAATCAAGTGTTGATTTGATGATTTAATGCATAATTATATATTTGATATATTACTTTGCATTAACTAGTATTGGTTCACTTTAATTGGATTTTCTCACTTGATGTGCACATTGTATATGTGGTATATTTTTTTGTGCACAAGATTGTATCATGTTTGATGATACATGCTAGTTTGGGTTTGTGTAAAGAATTAAACCATGGTTAGTTAGTGGATAGGGTTTCATTTCATTTACTCATTCATTTATCTATTTATTTATTTATTTATTATAGAAATGATAAAGGTGAATATGGTGGCTTTCTTTGGATGCTTGTTGAAGCTTCATAAAGCTTTAAACAAGTCCACCATATTTGTCTCATGCTTAACCCTAACCATTCCCACTAACCATGGTCTATTCTCTACACCTAACCAAGGTTAGGATATGATAAGTATTCATTTCTTTTCTTTTTTGAAATACTTTTTATCATATTCTATCTTCATCTTCTTCTTCTTCTTCTTCATGAAGAAAGCTTGCCTCCATCAATGGCAACTTGAGAAAAAGAGTGAAAAATCCAATTCTAAAGTGAACTCACTTCCTATTTCTTCATCCTCTACCTCTTGCGAAGTAGTATAGGGTGTTTTCTTTACAAGTTTTGTGACTTGGTGAAGTGGGAGCTTGATCTTGTGTTGCCTCGACGTAGATCATCTTCGGCATCGTAGTCGATGACCTAGCCCGCCCATTTTTCCGATGAAGCCGATGCTAGAGCCCGGGATTCGATTTGGACAGCGAGGAGACTTCATTGCGGAGCTATGGAGGTGGAGGACCGGATCTACAAAGGTTGTATTTCCGTTCTTTTAGTTAAGTTGTTAACTAGTTTCATTTATCGCCTAAAATTCTAGTTAACGATCCGTATTAGGGTTTCTCGGCACTTGTAAAATTAGAAATTGGCATGTTTGATGCCTTGTGAGACCTCCTTAGTGTGCCTAGGAACCCTACACGTTTAGCACCAGCCTAAGGTTTGGAAGAAGTCTATCCAATTTGCGTAATAGGTGTACTATCTCCTAAACCAAGGAGTACTCGCAACCTGAGAGAAGGTAAAAGGAAAAGACAACCGAATAGTCCTATTCGTTTTCTCCAGAACTGGAAACCATCCTCGAATTCCTTCGAGTTCGTATATAACCATACGATGGTTTTGTCCAATGGAAGTGGACGTTCGTAGTAATACGGGGTGTTCTGAAGAAAAGGGTAAAAGTAGGAGTGGCAAAGAGGTTTGCAACTCTGACAATCCAAAAGCCAGTGTTAAGAAGGTTCGGTCAACTTGGTCACTGAGTCATAGTCTAGGGTCGGGTCAATGGTCGCTGCCAAAGAGAGAGAGAAAAGAAACACTCAGCGTGCACTCTAACCTAGATCAGAATGGTTATCACTTTATCTAATCTGGAAACCTCCCACTGTAACCTCAAATTCTTCTCCAAACCCAAAAGAAGAATTAGTCGGGATAACCCGAGGAGTAAACCAACTCATCGGTGGGAATCGGGATCCAACTATCATCGCATGATAACGTGACGGAATCCACTCACGTTATCACACTCCAGAAGGTATGCGCATATCTGGCAAGTTTCAGTTTCTTTAGAAACTCCCGATATGATTTTTGCCCCATGCTCTTATGACCTTGACGAAGGCCAACAAATCATAAGTCACATGTCAAGTTCTACCCGTCATTGTCCAGGTCAATTTGAACCCACCCGTACAAGCCCTTGACGAAGGCCAACAATGCTATACGACTGTCCCAAACCAACGCATCTATCTATGCAGCAGAAAGGTAACAAGCAGCTACCATACACTATGCCTTGATGAAGGCCAACAAACATAGCATGAATACTACGCGCTACCCGTCTGAAACGACGGAGGGCTACGAATGGTTTCTGGCGAAAACCTTTAACGTAATGAACTTGATATCGTTGAAGGAACTGGATAGCTTTGTAAAAATATAATGACGAAAACCTTTGCTAAAGAGGTCACTCCCGGTGAAGGGATCTCGGCTCTTTCCCCGTAGAATGAGGTGCAGGATATTCCAACTGAATACCACGATGCAAAGCAAAAGTAATCGGCTATAGTGAAGTTATTTCCCTAACGCAAACTTCTGTCCAAGGGGTCACTTCCGGTGAAGGGATCTCGGCCCTTGCCTCGTCGACTGAGGAGCAGGATATTCCAACTGAATACCACTGTGTAAAACAAAAGTGAACGTCCTTGCAATAACAGCTTTTTGAAAAATGTTCCAACAACATCAGAATAGGTTTGTTTATCTTGCATTGATCCGAATCAACGCAGTCCCACCAATTGATCACACCATAAAAGAACGAAAATAATGATGTACGTATATGCCATCCGCATTCGCCATTGGGTCCCGTCATCACCCGTTAGGTTACTTAACTAACGACAGAGCGGGGACTGAACTAGCGCGGATGCAAAACATATACAACATCTACTAGTATATATATAATATATAATTTTCGCTTCAAGGCGTGATAAAATGCAACATCACAGAAATGTACAGCATCACAGAACAATACAGATATCTGGGATCCCCGGGTTTCATAGAGCCTCTACTGAAACCCGACGTTCCCATGGTCGTGTGGATAGCCTGTGCAATGAAATCCTAGACCCCTACGGGCGTGGCAAGTCACCCGCCAAAACCTGAAGCGAGGTAGCCCCTCTTCAGCAACGTGAATGGACCACCCAGCACTTCACGGAATCTGGTAACTTGGGCACCCCTCCTGGGTCAACCTGTACCCCCTACGAGTGCGGCGAATAGCCCGCCAATTCTAGAGTAAAGCCCCCTCCGTCTCAATGCCATGAGATGCGAGCCCGTTGCCCTCTAGAACCCGGCTATCCGTGCACCCCTTCGTGGGGTAATCCTAGTACAGAAAGTAAAATATACATACAACGGGTACATCGACCTCGACCCGGTCGTGCCCCAAAATAATAATATACAAACAGGCAGTGACGGCAGTCCACATGTCGGACGCTCGCCCCGCAATATCAAATGTACATATAAAACAAAACTGTACTAACATTGCATCCAGGCTATCCCCCACGACCAATCCGCAACATCACAGCACAACACAGAATATCAACGTGAATGTCACGTTCGCAAATCCGTCTAAAAGGGCTATAGCAGTTAGACTGGATTTACCGATCGAATAACATTCACGGTCGCAGATATAATGTAAATAATGTGAACTAACATGTTTAAAATATCCGATCGAACAAATTTATCGAAGTGGGCCCTAAGCACTACTGTAGCACTCACAGAAAATCTGGGCCCAAAAAGAATATCCCAAAACTCCCATTTTCAACTCAGAAGCCTACTGTAAAATTTTGGTACAATGAACAGTAAAAAGCGCGGCAGAACCGCGGCCCAAGCAAGGGTTTGGCCGCGGTTCCGCTGTGGTATAGTGAGTTCAGGCGACCAAATTTTTACAGAATGCTTAGAATTCCCTGCACGTGTTTCTGAAACAACCTGAAAAAATTTTGGAGCTAAAAAAATTTCGACAGAAACCTGATGCATTGAAAATACGGTTTTTAGGGACTTTTGATCGATCGGAAATGTAAACACGTTAGACCGAGCTAGACTGGGTTAATGGCGTGGCTCTGATACCAATATAAGTCACGGCGGCGCCCCGGCCGTCGATCCGATGCCGGAAACGCGGAAACGAAAAACTTTGCGAACTTGCAAACCGGCACCACCGCGCACTTTTAACCCGAATCGGGCCATTAACCTAGCTACTAGCAAAGTAAAAGATGGGTAGAGAAGTATACCAAGCGTTCTGTGTCCTTCGGTCTTCGTCTCCACACCAATCTTCCGCGGAATCTCCGTCCGTCAACTCCTCGTCGGAAAGAGCACCACATAGCCGATTTCTTTTACGGGCTCCCACCTCTGGACCGAGGCAACTCGGGCGCGAAATTGGCTAGCCGACGCGTCCAAGGAATGCTGTAGACTAGTGTAGAAACTTTGTCTCTTGGGGTTGTGAAGTTGCCATGATGGAGGAATGAAACAATGAGCTTTTGGAGACGTGTTAGGAATTTTCCAAGCAAGCTAAAAATGAGATGATAGATTTTCACTCATGCAAAATGAAGCCTCTCATCCTCTCAAAGTGGCTGGCCCCTCTCCTAATGAAATGGTGGAGGGAATCAAAATTAAAACATGAAGGGAGGTAAGTGTAGGATACTAAAAGAGGTGACCATACCAAATATGATGATAACAATGTCAAATCCATTTCAAATCTAATCTAATCTCATTAAAGCAAGCCATCATGAAAAAGCAAAGATGCTTAACCTTTCATAATACCACAAATACAAATAACACCCTCCACAAAGATAATTTGCACAACTGCAAATAACCCCCTCCATCGGAAAATCCGGCAGGGAAGGAACAAAGAAAAACTGGCCGGAACGGAATGCAAACTGGCAACTTCAGAAAACTGATCCCGTAATAAATTACAGGAAAACCTCGCGACTGCATATACATGCCCGCATTTGTATTCTCACTGAATACAAATGCAAAGAGACAAAACTACACTGACTAATACTAGGATCCGGCTTAAACCAAAGCCGACTGGTAAAATCCGTCCGATCACGATCCGTGCAATACCGCACATATCTGATCGAACCCTGCCATATCTCCATTCGGCCTCTACAGCGTTTCGCCCGAAACTTGAGTAACTTTGTTTGGTGGACTCTAAAGACTCGTCAATACTTTGGCTGTGGATTTAACCACTAGCACATCAGAGGTATCAGCCAATACGTAACGGGCTACCAGGTACTGACCAAAAGGGACGTCGATGAGCGAACTCATCCTGACACCCTACTGAGCCTGTCGGTGACAATATCCGTACAGTCTGGTCCGTTCGTCTATGAGCATCGCATGGCGGGCCTAGGGGGTTGGTAAAAGTCAGACCCCCAAAAGCGGTACAAGTCATGTCGGAATGTAGCCCAGAACACCCTGAGATACTACTGGAATATCTACCAGTAAATCTCCTGCCTTGGCCAAGGACTTTTCATGTACTGGCTCTCCTAGACACAGCGCGACCTCACCCCCAATACCGGGAGAGACGAACCCCTGCAGATCCGCTCACTGCCTCCATATGGTTCGGGACTGTACCCAACTAAAACCTGTTTGCACGTCTCCTTTGAGCGTGGTAGGGTAGTAATCAAAGCACAGTGGGAACTCACACGAGACAAATGACGATCTCAGGTCGATGAACTAACCTGTACACATGTCACCAGGGAACTGCTATCTGACGTCAGGTATAATACCAACTAACAGGTTCCCGGCGAGTCCTGTCCGGTGTACTCATAACCCAATGAGCACCTGTATACATCTTAGGTGAACCAACTGACACCAGTGGCTTGTGAGACTGGCCACCGCCCCTCGTCGGGGTCTCGACTGTATACACTAGTCTACTCTGGATGATCGATGCCCTGTCTCGAAACTCCCACGACTAGGGACCTTTTAAGGATGTGCTTATAGACTCCAGCTCTCACGTATATAATCGCCCTCATACTGCTGGCAGTCAAGCATGAATCCTAAGGGCTCTATCAACGTGTAATAGCGACTCGTAAGGTCACCTAAAGCAGTACACGATGATAAAGATAAACCAGATAGCATACTATCATCTCGAGTAAGACTGTCCTACCGGCATAGGTCCTCCCTCAATCATTGCAATCACGTGCCTGTGATCCAATAATTGACTCTGAGGGCACTATATCCAACAATCTCCCACTTGCACTCAAGGCTAATTATTGCGATGTCGCATACTCACAGCCCGTGTGATACCGAACACCCAACTCCTCTACTAGTCAGTCTCACAAAGCTCGTTTGCGAAACTATTGCGTTCGAAGAATAGCCTCAGTGAGTGGATCCGCTCTGATGTTTCTTTCTATGTCTCTCTCTATCTCAAGTTCGAGGAGAAAGCCATCTCCCGAAATGAGTAATACCTGTCTCAGAATGTGTCTGGATATCTGATGGGACGTAGCTCATAAGTGAACTCCAAATCCAAACTTCTTAGACTGTATCGTTTGGTAGCCGTAGGGTTGGTATAGGTTATCGCTGCACGCGTTTAGCTGCTAAGAGAAAACTTAGTAGCTAGTAGGAGCCGGATTGTTATTGCCGTTGTATTTGGGCGTTATCGCTCGTGCTAATTTCATTTGATGTTATGTGTGATAATAGGATCGATTGTGGGGACTTCGAGCGCTGCAAGGAAAGGGAAGGAGGTTGTTGGATTCACCTAGCTCGAGATCATCAGTGAGTAGATTTAACATCTACGGGTGGAATCGCCCAAATGGCGCTAAGCGTCGAAGGCTGGATTCAGTTATATAAAGCTATGCTGTTAACATATACATTCATTGTGCATGAATATCATCTTGCATACCCTATTAATTAAGGTACCTTAACACTATATTGATTTGACACCACACTATTACTAACGGTTCATGCTACACGATGCACTGATTTGTATGTCGCACACACACCCCGTTAGTAATTTCTATGACACGCACACTATAGAAATTACTATGGATAATATATATTGCATCGCTTTCCTTATCATTCACAATTAGATATTTATTGTCGTCCTATTGTGCATGTGAATTTCATCATGCTTACATACATGCATTGCTGGCCACATATTTACTCTTGTTCGATGTTGCATTTCGACTCGGTGATTTGGGAACCCGCAAGATACTTTTGAAAACTTGATATACTTAAAAGAGCGGTTTTCCCTTAATATGCTCACATTACTGTTCCGCGTTTGCATATCTCGTTTTTCATGGACATATGCATTGATGTATTGGTTTTATGCGATTTCTGGATTTGAGGACCGCGATTATATTTAAAAGGGAAAATATAATTTATTGTTTATAAAGAAAAATGCGGTTTCTTTTGATATGATATTTCGAGATGTCCACCATGAGTTTTCTCGGTTCTGAGCTATGAGTATACCCGATTCGAGGAGCGGTAGGCACCGTCTACGGGTATATGGTGGATCCGGTGAGGTACTCCGGGGCAAGAAGACTCGTATTGTTAGGCGGTGAGCTTGGCAGGGGAGTATTACCTACCGGTGATTTTATAGAACTCGACGGATGTCCGGATGATGCCGTCTTGGAGTTTATGAGATGATATATATATATATATATGATGGCCGATCGGAGGATGCGGTGCCTAAGATATGAGTATTTACATGTCGATATTAGACACGGGTTTCATGATATTTTCAAGTATCGATGTTGGACACTCAGGTTTCATGATGTGACGGATATGAGGGCCGGTCAGAGTGACGACGCCTATTGGGATTTGGAGTGTCTTTGATAGACATCGATTTTCCATGATGATGATTCATACATGAGGTTTTATGTGTTATCCCATATTCAGGATTGTATTAGACATACATTGATTCATGTAGTTGTTGTTGTAGGGTTCCTAGGCACTCTCAAGAGGTCTCACAAGGCATCAACCATGCCAATTTCAAATTTTACGGGTGCCGAGAAACCCTAATATGGATCGTTGACTAGAAGTTTAGGCGAAAAACGAATCTAGTTAACAACTTAACTAAAGATAAGAAGCTACAACCTTTGTAGATCCGGATATCCACTTCCTTGGCTCCACATAGGCATCCTCTCGCTGTCCATCTCGAATCCCGGACTCAATCGTCGGCTTGATCGGAGAAATGGGCGGACTAGGTCGTCGGCTTCGTGCTGAAGATGATCTACGTCGAGGCATCACAAGTTCAAGCTCCGACTTCACAAATTTGTGAAAATTGTGAAGAAAACACCCAAAACAACTTGGCAAGAGGTAGAGGGTGAAGAAATAGGAGGTGGGTTCACTTTAGAATTGGATTTCTCACTTTATTGCTCAAGTTGCCATTGATGAAGACAAGGTTTTTCTTGAAGAAGAAGATGAAGAAGAAGAAGAAAGAATATGATAAGTGTTGAATTAAAATGAAAAATAAATCAATACTTATCATAAGCTAACTAAGGTTAAGTGTAGAGAATAGACCATGGTTACTTGGATGGGTTAGGGTTAAGCATGAAGACAAGAATGGTTAAGAAGTCAAAGCTTCATGAAGCTTCAACTAGAAACAAACATAGCCACCATTCTTATCTAAATCTTTTCCAAATAAATAAACAAATAAATAAATGAAAAAGCAAAACCCTAATCATCTCTTAACCATGGTTTAATCCTTTACACTTAACCAAATGATCAAGTATCATCAAACATGATACAAATATGTGCACAAAAGTATATCACATATACTTCTTGCACATCAAGTGAGAAAATCCATTTAAAGTGAACCAATACTAGTTAATGCAAAGTAATATATCAAATATATAATTATACATTAAATCATTAAATCAACTCTTGATTTAACGATCCGGTCATATCGCATATAACCGACTAGTATCCTATATATCGGCTTATCGAATCAATCCTTGATTCGATATCTAGGTTATATCGAATATAACCAATCGATACATCCATCGTGAGAATGGAATACGGTATCACATACACGCATCATTCTCGGTCCTGCACATATCTCATATGCACTCCTATTTCGTTTCGCTTGAGCCAGGAAACCTCTGTATAGGACTCTAAAGACTCGTCAATACGCCGGTAGCAGATGATGATCATATCAAGCACCCACAAGCCGCAAGCGGTCTGCTAAATGTAACGGTCATCCGGGTATTGAGCGATCAGAAGATCGACGAGCTAGCCCGCTCACACTCCTGTGAATCCAACCAGTAACACTTACCGTACAGTCCGATCTGTTCGTCTGATATGTCGCATATCAAGTCTAGGGGTGGTAAACGTCAGACCCCAATAACCGATAAGTCGTGCCGATGTGAGGCTCATAACGGGTCGAGAAACTACTGGTAACACTTACCAGCAAATCTCTGATCAGCCCTGGCCAGGGACTTCCCTGTTACGGCCAATCGAGCACAGCGCAACATCAACCCCCAATACCGGGAGAGACGAAACCCCTCCTATTGCTCATTGCCTCCATGTGACTCGGGACTGTACCCAAAGAACACCGTTTTGCACGCCCTCATGGACGTGGTAAGGTGGAGATCAAAGTACAGTGGGAATCACACAAGACTCTATGACGATCTCGGGTCTACAGACTAACCTGTACAAGTGTCACCTGAGAACTGCCATCTGACGTGAGGTATAATACCATCTGGGAGTTCTCGGCGAGTCCGTCCAGTGTACCCAGTCTCCACTGAGCACCCGTACACCATCTCTGATGTCAAACACCAATGGATATGGGATCATCCATCGCCCATCTCATGGGTCGAGAAGCGTATGCGCTAGTCTACACTGGTATATCGATGCCCTGTCTCGATACACCCACGACTAGGGACCTTGAAGGATGTACTTATGGACTACCATGTCCCCACTAGTATGATCTGCATCATAGTCCAGGTAGTCAAGTACACATCCTAAGGGCTTTACCAACATGTAACTATAAGACAGTTTAAAGAGACAAGTGTACATGTTAAGATAAAGAGTAACCAGATAGCATACTATCATATCGAGCAAGAAAGTCATCTCTATATATGTCCAAGCATCCAATATAATATACATCATCTGTACAATACTGGCCTCTAGGGCATACATACAACTAACAATCTCCCACTTGCACTGGGGCCAGCTGCTGTAGTATTGCATACCGAGCATCCCGAAGAGTCTCTCAAACTGTATCTGGGGAATGGCCTTCGTGAGTGGATCCGCCGTGTTGTTCTTCGTGTCAACCCTCCTGACCTCGATCTCCTGACGATCAACTATCTCCCGGATCAGGTGATACCGCCTCAGAATATGCCTGGATCGCTGATGGGACCTGGGTTCCTTGGCCAAAGCCACCGCTCCATTGTTATCGCAATACAGAGGTATTGGACGCTCAATGGATGAAACCACTCCAAGTTCAGTAATGAACTTTTTGATCCAGACAGCTTCTTTAGCAGCATCGTTGGCAGCGATGTATTCAGCCTCCATCGTCGAGTCTGCCACGGTTTCCTGCTTGGAACTCTTCCAGCTAACCGCCCCTCCGTAAAGGGTAAAGACAAAGCCCGACTGCGACTTAGAGTCGTCCTTATCACTCTGGAAGCTCGAATCGGTAAAGGACTCCACTTGGAGTTCTCCGTTACCATACACCAAGAGCATCTCTTTAGTCCTTCGCAAGTACTTGAGAATGCTCTTCACAGCTGTCCAGTGATTCTCTCCAGGATCAGCTTGATACCTGCTCACTACACTTAGTGAGTATGCTACATCGGGTCTGGTACATAGCATCGCGTACATGATAGAGCCTACTGCCGAAGCATAGGGTATCCCTTGCATGCGAGCTCTCTCCAAATCAGTCTTGGGAGACATCTCTTTGGAGAGAGTGACTCCAGAGATCGTGGGCAAATTCCCACTCTTGGATTCTTCCATACTAAACCTCTTTAGTATGGTGTCAATGTACCTGGATTGGGACAATCCCAGTATCCGTTTGGATCTATCTCTATAGATCCTAATTCCCAATATGCAGGAGGCATCACCAAGATCTTTCATTGAGAATCTTTGTGATAAGAAGAGCTTGACCGATTGCAGCATAGGAATATCATTTCCTATCAAGAGTATGTCATCCACGTACAATACGAGGAAGACAACCTTACTCTCTGCCACCTTCTTGTAAATACAAGGTTCATCTAGATTTTTGACGAAATCAAACTCTTTGATAACGACATCAAAGCAGATGTTCCAACTCCGCGATACTTGCTTTAATCCATAAATGGATTTAAGCAGCTTACACACCTTCCCGCTGCTCCCACTGTCTACGAAGCCCTCTGGCTGAGTCATGTACACGCACTCTTCTAAATCACCATTTAGAAAGACGGTCTTAACATCCATTTGCCAGATTTCGTAATCATGATATGCAGCGATGGCAAGCATGATCCGGATGGATTTAAGCATAGCCACTGGAGAAAAGGTTTCGTCATAGTCCACACCTGGTCTTTGACGAAAACCCTTTGCTACAAGTCTAGCTTTGAAAGTCTCCACTTTCCCATCTACACCAAGTTTCTTCTTGAAGATCCACTTGCTCCCAATGGGTTTTACCCTTTCAGGAGCAATTTCCAAAGTCCATACTTTGTTGGTGTACATCGATTCCATCTCGGACCGCATAGCATCCAGCCATTTCACTGAGTCCCTACTCGTGATGGCCTGCTCGAAGCTAGTTGGGTCATCATCCTCCATGATGCAATCCTCGCTCCCACCATCCATGAGAAAACCATAGTATCTCTCAGGTTGGCGAGGAACCCTACTAGATCGGCGGAGAGGCTGAGGTTCATTGGGAGCTACTGAATCTTCTGGTTCCACCAAATCTTCAGTTACGGTTTGTGTATCTGGAACTTCTTCCAGCTCTACCACTTTGCCACTAATTTCTTTTTCAAGGAATTCCTTTTCTAAAAAGGTGGCATGTTGAGCAACAAACACTTTTTGTTCCTCACTGTGGTAGAAAAAATACCCATAGGAGTTCTTTGGATGTCCCACAAACTTGCAAAGAACTGACCGTGCCTCGAGCTTGTCCGGATTTTGTCTTTTGACATAGGCTGGACAACCCCATATCTTCACTCGTTTAAGATATGGCCTCTTCCCACTCCATATCTCATATGGTGTGGCAGGTACAGATTTAGATGGAACTTGATTCAATAGGTATGCTGCTGTCTCCAGTGCATATCCCCAGAAGGAAATAGGTAACTCAGCTGTGCTCATCATAGAGCGCACCATATCTAATAGGGTGCGGTTCCTCTGTTCTGATACACCGTTGTGCTGTGGTGTATTTGGAGGAGTCAGCTGAGAGAGAATCCCATTCTCTTTTAGGAAGTCCAGAAATTCATTGCTCAAGTATTCACCTCCTCGATCAGATCGTAGGATTTTAATACTTTTTCCGGTTTGGTTCTCAACTTTTTGTTTATATTCTCTAAATTTCTCAAAAGCTTCTGATTTATGTTTCATCAGGAACACATACCCGAACCTACAGAGATCGTCAGTGAATGTAATGAAGTACGAAGAACCATCCCTGGCATGTGTAGACATGGGACCGCATACATCACTATGTATAAGTCCCAAGAGTTCGGTAACTCTTTCTCCGTGTCCCGTAAACGGAGTTTTGGTCATCTTGCCTTTGAGACATGATTGGCAAGTGTCATAAGATGAAAATTCAAACGGATTTAAATATCCATCCTTATGCAACTTAGCCAGTCGTGTCGTATTGATGTGACCCAGTGTACAATGCCACAAGAAGGATTCGTTCAGTTCTGAACTCTTCCTCTTGTGTGTGTTTGTTATGCTCAGAACTGTTGATTGATTTAGAACATAAATGCCATTGCACAACGTGCCTGATCCAATCAACTTTTGGTTACGGAAAATGTTCATAACATTGTCCTGTAATACAAAATTATATCCCTCTTTACTCAATAAAGAAACCGATATAATGTTGCATATCAGGTTCGGCATGTAATAGCATTCGTTCAGAACCAATGTATTACCTGTTGGAGATAGTGCCCTCAGAGTCAATTATTGGATCACAGGCACGTGATTGCAATGATTGAGGGAGGACCTATCCCGGTAGGACAGTCTTACTCGAGATGATAGTATGCTATCTGGTTTATCTTTATCATCGTGTACTGCTTTAGGTGACCTGACATGTCGCTATTACACGTTGATAGAGCCCCTAGGATTCTTGCTTGACCACCAGCAGTATGATGGCGATCATATACGTGGGAGCTGGTAGTCTATAAGCACATCCTTAAAAGGTCCCTAGTCGTGGGAGTTTCGAGACAGGGCATCGATACTCCATTAGTAGACTAGTGTATACAGTCGAGACCCCGACGAGGGGCGGTGGCCGGTCTCACAAGCCACTGGTGTCAGTTGGTTCACCTAAGATGTATACAGGTGCTCATTGGGTTATGAGTACACCGGACAGGACTCGTCGGGAACCTGCTAGTTGGTCTTGTACCAGACGTCAGATAGCAGTTCCCAGGTGACATGTGTACAGGTTAGTTCATCGACCTGAGATCGTCATTTGTCTCGTGTGAGTTCCCACTGTGCTTTGATTACTACCCTACCACGGCTCAAAGGAGTCGTGCAAACAGGTTTTAGTTGGGTACAGTCCCGAGCCACATGGAGGCAGTGAGCGGATCTGCAGGGGTTCGTCTCTCCCGGTATTGGGGGTGAGGTCGCGCTGTGTCTAGGAGAGCCATTACGCAAAGCCCTCGGCCGAGGCAGGAGATTTACTGGTAGGTATTCCAGTAGTATCTCAGGGCGTTCTGGGCTACGCTCCGACACGACTTGTACCGCTTTTGGGGGTCTGACTTTTACCAACCCCCTAGGCCCGCCATGCGATACTCATAGACGAACGGGCCGGACTGTACGGATATTGTCACTGACAGGCTCAGTAGGGTGTCGGGGTGAGCTTCCTCATCGACGTCCCTTTTGGTCAATAGCTGGTGGCCCGTCACGTATTGGCTTATACCTCTGACGTGCCAGTGGTTAAATCCACAGCCATAGTATTGACGAGTCTTTAGAGTCCACCACACTTTCAGTTACTCAAGCTTTCGGGCGAAACGCTGTAGAGGCCGTATGGAGATATGGCAGGGTCCGATCAGATACGTGCGGTATTGCACGGATCAGGATCGGACAGTTTTGTACTAGTGGCCGTATAGTTATATGGCAGGGTTCGATCAGATACGTGCGGTATTGCACGGATCAGGATCGAACGGATTATACTAGCCGGCTTTGGTTTAAGCCGGTACTAGTTTAGTACAGTGTAGATTTTGTCTCATTGCATTTGTATCCGGTCGGAATACAGATGCGGGTGTGTATGCACAGTATCGGGGTTTTCCTGTAATTTATTACGGGACCAGTTTTCTGGAGTTGCCAGTTTGCATTCCGTTCCGGCCGGTTTTCCTTTGTTCTTTCCCGGCCGGACTTTTCCGATGGAGGGGGTAATTTGCAGTTTTGCAAATTACACTTTGTGGAGGGGTTTTATGCAATTGTGTTGATTATGATGGTTTTCATATCTTGCACATTGACTTGATTTAAATGAGAAGTGAAAGGTTATGGAGTGCATAGTGTTTTACGCATGGTTGATGTTTTCTTTGACCTTGGATATGGTCACCTCCTTGTGCTCCTACACTCATCTCCCTTCTTGCTTCATATATTCTTTTCCTCCACCATTTCAAGATGAGGGTTTTCATTTTAGAAAAGAGAGAAGAAAAAGAGAGAAGAAGGAGAGAGCTTCATCTTCATCTTTGAGAGAGTATATTATTCCTCATCTCATTCTATTGTTAGAAAATTGAAAGCACCAATTTTCTATACACCATTCCTCCATCCTTGGCAACCAATACCCCAAAATGAGACAAGCATCTTCTACTACACATTCTACAGCACATCTTGAGCATGTCGAGTTGCCGGCTTCATGCGCGAGTTGCCTCGGTATTGAGGCGGGAGCCCGTAAAAGAAGAAGGCGATGTGGTGCCCTTTCCGGCGAGGAGGCGACGATGTGGAGGCAACACTTTCCGCGGGAGATCGGGACGGTGACGAGAAGACCGGAGGACTCGGATCACTCGGTATACTCCTCACCCTATCTCTTGATTGCTAGCGTAGGTTAATGGTTAACGATCCGGGTTTTCTTTGTCCGCGGTAGCGCCGGTTTCCGAGTAAGGAAAAATTTTGATTCCGCAATTTGGCCTCGAGTAAGACGGCCGGGGCGCTGCCGTGGCGCAACATGGTATCAGAGCCACGCCATTAACCTTACCTAGCTTGTTCTAATGTGTTTTTCAGTTCCGATCGACCGAAATTCCAAAAACCGTATTTTTCCTTGACATCAGTTTCTGTCGAAATTTTTTGGAGTCTAAAAATTTTTCAGGTTGTCTCAGAATGATGTGCAGGGAGTTCTAAGAACACTGCAAAAATTTGGTGACACGACTCCTCCGTACGACCACGGAAGGGCGGCGGTAACCCCAGTTTTGCCGCGCTTCCGCCGCAGAAGTATGGGTTCGTGTGATGATTTTTTTTTGCAGTGGGCTTATGGGCTTAAATTAGGGCTTTTGGAATATTAAAATTGGGCCTAGGTTTTCTGTGAGTGCTACAGTTTTGTTTGGGGGCCCACTTGTTAATTTTTGGTCAACCGGAAAATTTTAAACACATTTTTCACAGTATTTACATTATATCTGCGACCGTGAATGTCACTCGATCGGTAAATCCGGTCTGACTGCTATAGCCCGGTTAGACGGATTTGCGAACGTGACTTTCACGTTGATGTTCTATGTTTATGCTGTGTCGTTGCGGATCGGTCGTGGGGGATAGCCTGGATGCAATGCTAGTGCAGTTTTGTTGTATTATGTACATTTGATATTGCGGGGCGAGCGTCCGACATGTGGACTGCCGTCACTGCCTGTTTGTATTATTCTTTTGGGGCACGACCTGGTTGCGGTCGATGTACCCGGTGTATGTATATTTTACTTTCTGTACTAGGGTTACCCCGCGGTGGGGTGCACGGATAGCCGGGTTCTGGAGGGCAACGGGCCCGCATCTCAGGGCATTGAGACGGAGGGGGCTTCAGTCCAGGATTGGCGGGCTATTCGCCGCACTCGTAGGGGGTACAGGTTGACCCAGGAGTGGTGCCCAAGTTACCGGATTCCGTGAAGTGCTGGGTGGTCCATTCACGGTACTGAAGGGGGCTGCCTCGCTTCAGGTTTTGGCGGGTGACTTGCCGCGCCCGTAGGGGTCTAGGATTTCATTGCACAGGCTATCCACACGACCAGGGGAACGTCGGGTTTCAGCAGCGGCTCTGTGAAACCCGGGGCTTCCAGATATCTGTATTGTTCTGTGATGCTGTACATTTCTGTGATGTTGCATTTTATTCACGCCTTGAGCGAAATACTATATATTGGTATATATATTAGTAGATGTTGTATATGTTTTACATCCGCGCTAGTCTAGTCCCCGCTCTGCCGTTAGTTAGCTAACCTAACGGGTGATGACGGGACCCAGTGGCGAATGCGGATGGCATATACGTACGTCAGTATATTTTCGTTCTTTGTGGTGTGATCAATTGATGGGACTGCGTTGATTCGGATCAATGCAAGATAAACAAACCTAATCTGATGTTGTTGGAACATTTTTCAAAAAGCTGTTATTGCAAGGACGTTCACTTTTGTTTTGCATCGTGGTATTCATTTGGAATATCCTGCTCCTCAGTCGACGAGGCAAGGGCCGAGATCCCTTCACCGGGAGTGACCCCTTGGACAGAATTTTGCGTCAGGGCATTAACTTCACTATAGCCGATTACTTTTGCTTTGCATCGTGGTATTCAGTTGGAATATCCTGCACCTCATTCTACGGGGAAAGAGCCGAGATCCCTTCACCGGGAGTGACCTCTTTAGTAAAGGTTTTCGTCACTATATTTTCTAAAAAGTTATGCAGTTCCTTCAACGATATCAAGTTCATTACGTTAAAGGTTTTCGCCAAAAACCAGCCGTAGCCCTCCGTCATTTCTTACAAGTATTACTTAGTATTCGTGCTGCGTTTGTTGACTGTGTCAAGGCGTAGTGTGCGGTAGCTAAGTAGTGTTTGTTTGCAGCATATTAATGGGATTGGTTAGGACAGTCGTGCGGCCTTGTTGACTGTGTCAAGGGCTCGTACGGGTGGGTTTAATGCAATCCAGGATAATGACGGGCTGAACTTGACTAGGACTCTTTGATTTGTTGACTGTGTCAAGGTCACTTGGGTCCTAGGGGTAAAAATCACATCGGGAGTTTCAAAAGAACTGAAACTTGCCAGGCATGCGCATACCTTCTGGAGTGTGGTGACTTGAGTGGATTCCGTCAAGTTATCATGCGATGATAGTTGGATCCCGATTTCCACTGATGAGTTAGTTTACTCCTCGGGTGATCCCGACTAATTCTTCTTTCAGGTTTGGAGGAGAATTTGAGATACAGTGGGAGGTTTCCTGATTAGATAAATTGGTAACCATTCTGATCTAGGTTAGAGTGCACGCTGAGTGTTTCTTTTCTCTCTCTCTGGCAGCGACCATTGACCCGACCCTGGACTATGACTCAGTGACCAAGTTGACCGAACCTTCTTAACACTGGCTTTTGGATTGTCAGAGTTGCAGACCTCATTGCCACTCCTACTTTTACCCTTTTCTCCAGGACACCCCGTATTACTACGAACGTCCACTTCCATTGGACAAAACCATCGTATGGTTAGATACGAACTCGAAGGACTTCGAGGATGGTTTCTGGTTCTGGAGAAAACGGATAGGATTATTCAGTTGTCTTTTCTTTTCACCTTCTCTCAGGTTGCGAGTACTCCTTGGTTTAGGAGTAGTACACCTATTACGCAAATTGGATAGTCTTCTTCCAAACCTTAGGCTGGTGCCGACCGGTAGGGAATGAAGAAAACCAATTAGCATAACGATGGTGTGCAGAAGGTATTAAGTTAAGACAAAGCAAGGGATTAGTAGGAGGGCAAAGTAAATTGCGACTGATATTCACGACCAAACCAAGTATTTCTTCGCCAATTCTAAATCACCTTTGTATTTCTCCAGGACACTCCGTATCACTACGAAGATCCCATTTTATTGGATACTCCATCGTATGGTTATATACGAACTCGAAAGGAACTTGTTCCAGTTCGGGGATGGATTCTGGTTCAGGAGAAATAGGAATAAAGTACATTCAGGTGTCTTTTATCTTCACCTTCTCTCGCATTGCGAGTGTTCCTAGGATTAGGACAGTACACCCTTTATGCTTTTTGGATAGTCTTCTTCCAAACCATAGGCTGGTGCCGAACGGTAGGGAAGGAAGAAAACCATTTGGCCTAAAGGGGTGTACAGAAGGTAATGACTAAAGACACAGAAAGGGATTTAGAAAGATGGCAAAGAATTATACGGTTACAGTTGTGAATCTGGATAATGGAAGAGGCATTACTAGGAATACCAGCATACCCCATCGAAACATTTCAATGTTTCAGTTTCACTGTGTACTGCTAAAAGAAAACTGATTTCCCGATTAGACACTTACTCCAGGGTATGTATTTACCAGGTTGGATTCTCACATTTGTATGGTTTTACAGATGGTGAATGGGAGTAAGTTATTGGGAATTGGGTGATCATCCTTATTATATCAGGATTCGTTGTAATCGGTGATATTTAAGGAAGTCACCTGGGTTGTTTGCCGGTCGGCAAATATTTGGTTTTGAATATCCGCTGTTGTGCACCAATTTCAAATCGATATATCTGTACGTCTATTTTCATAGAGTGAGATATACCTTTTGATATTATGTCGATGACATTTACCTATATCAGTGGATGGTTAGGTAAGGAGCATTGAACAGCGGTGTAATTCTTCTTAACCATAAGTACAGTTTTCAACCTACGACGCACAGTGAAAGAGTTGTTAGACTCAGCGGACTTATACAGAGTATTGTATGTTGTCCAGTGTCCATTAGGACAGAGGGGTTGGTGCTCGTACTATATTCGGTTTACTTATGGCTTCTCTAGATTTTAGACAGCTGTTTCGTGGAAACACAGGGTCTAAGTTTTGAGGAGTTATAGGTATTTGAATAGAGTAGAGTACCAGGTGTAGCAAGTATCGGGATTCTTCAAAGAGATTGAAGATGTAGATACTTGTGTATGATATTCAGTTGATAGTAATGATGAAGACAGATTGCTTCTCTTTCAGGTTACTCATAATTGGAAGCATTCCTAAGTTGAGTAACGCTGATCGACCTCCTTCCATTTAGTTGACATGCACTGGAGATAGTTGCATGATTTGAATCTGGTTCAATTGAATCAGTGCCTCTGGTTCTATATTGGATATAGAACAGTTCATATCTTAACGATGTTAAGGTACGGGGAGTTGTCCGGCTTATGCTTAAAACCAGACTCCGGATAACTCAAGGCACGTTTCTGTAATGGCTGTTTGTGGGTTGACCCAGGCTATGACGAGGGTTGACTTTCTACCATCTGGCAGATCAATAGAAATATTGTTCTAGACTCGCCACAGTTTTATTAAAAATGGATTTTTTCAAAAACAGAAGTGGGAGTATGGTAGAACTGGAAGTGATTCCAGAACCGCAAACGATTACTGAAGATTTGATAAGGAACCTAAAGATTCAATCTGATTTGACATTCCATTGGCCACTCCGCAGATAAGGTGGGTAACTTCAGGCACCCGAGAGGTACTCCGGTAGCCTCAAGGACGGTGACAGGGAAGTTCTTGTTTACCCACTCTTGCCCTTGTTGTTGTTCCAGGCTGCGAGACCCGGCAGGAGGATGAGTATAGCGTCGTTCTAAACTAGCTTTGGAAGTGCACGTCTATATGACTCTGCCAGAGGGTTGTCGTAGTCAGTGGGAGCAGCGGAAGCATTGGTGGACATCAGGCTTATGTCTATTTATAGACTAAAGCAGATGTAGCGGAGATAGATCATCCATTTCTGATGTGACAGTCATAGGTTTGACGTCATCAGAATAGGGGATGGATCTGTTGAGAAGGTAGTAGGAAGTGATATTCCTATACTACGATCGGTTATACTTTGGTCGTCACACAGTGTTTTTCTCCACATGGGATTTGGATATTATATCAGACATACTGGTTACTAGACCTATGGTTTTAGATCTAGATTTGGGTGTTTTCCCAATCAGGGTACCTTGACAGCATTCTAAGAGTATTTAGAATGGACGACTCCTGGCATGGTAGTGTGCCTGCAGGTAATGGAGTCACCCTCTCTAAAGGTGTCTTACAGACTAAAGGGGAGAGGAATACGCATGATTGACAGATCACTTGCTTAGGCAATTGAGTCAATCATGAGATGTCAAGTACCACACCAGATGTTGTTCTTGCACTAGATGCAATAAGTTGATATTAATCCAATCCTGGAAAAACAGTAGGAAGCAGTTTTAGAACATAAGTGAATGTTCTAGGGATATGATAACAGCTGCCTCTTATAGGAGACGGTTATCACTCCAGGCTTCCAAGGTGACATGGACGACAAGGAGGTTGTCAGAGTTATAGTTCTCCCTCTGACGAGGGGCAGTATTTTGGACAGGTGGTCCAAGGCAATACTGAGGGCGGCATGGCGCAGGATACTGATTAAGTTCAGTTGATGATACAGTCTAAGAAGTTTGGATTTGGAGTTCATTTATGAACTAGGTCCCATCAGACATCCAGACATTCTAAGACAGGTATTGCTCATTTCGGGAGATGGTTTTCTCCGCGAACTTGAGATATAGAGAGACATAGAAAGAAACTTCACAGTGGATCCACTCACTGAGGCTATTCCTCGAACGCAATAGTTTCACAAAGGAGCTTTGTGAGACTGACTAGTAGAGGAGTTGGGTGTTCGGTATCACACGGGCTGTGAGTATGCGACATCGCAATAATTAGCCTTGAGTGCAAGTGGGAGATTGTTGGAGATAGTGCCCTCAGAGTCAATTATTGGATCACAGGCACGTGATTGCAATGATTGAGGGAGGACCTATCCCGGTAGGACAGTCTTACTCGAGATGATAGTATGCTATCTGGTTTATCTTTATCATCGTGTACTGCTTTAGGTGACCTGACATGTCGCTATTACACGTTGATAGAGCCCCTAGGATTCTTGCTTGACCACCAGCAGTATGATGGCGATCATATACGTGGGAGCTGGTAGTCTATAAGCACATCCTTAAAAGGTCCCTAGTCGTGGGAGTTTCGAGACAGGGCATCGATACTCCATTAGTAGACTAGTGTATACAGTCGAGACCCCGACGAGGGGCGGTGGCCGGTCTCACAAGCCACTGGTGTCAGTTGGTTCACCTAAGATGTATACAGGTGCTCATTGGGTTATGAGTACACCGGACAGGACTCGCCGGGAACCTGCTAGTTGGTCTTGTACCAGACGTCAGATAGCAGTTCCCAGGTGACATGTGTACAGGTTAGTTCATCGACCTGAGATCGTCATTTGTCTCGTGTGAGTTCCCACTGTGCTTTGATTACTACCCTACCACGGCTCAAAGGAGTCGTGCAAACAGGTTTTAGTTGGGTACAGTCCCGAGCCACATGGAGGCAGTGAGCGGATCTGCAGGGGTTCGTCTCTCCCGGTATTGGGGGTGAGGTCGCGCTGTGTCTAGGAGAGCCATTACGCAAAGCCCTCGGCCGAGGCAGGAGATTTACTGGTAGGTATTCCAGTAGTATCTCAGGGCGTTCTGGGCTACGCTCCGACACGACTTGTACCGCTTTTGGGGGTCTGACTTTTACCAACCCCCTAGGCCCGCCATGCGATACTCATAGACGAACGGGCCGGACTGTACGGATATTGTCACTGACAGGCTCAGTAGGGTGTCCGGGTGAGCTTCCTCATCGACGTCCCTTTTGGTCAATAGCTGGTGGCCCGTCACGTATTGGCTTATACCTCTGACGTGCCAGTGGTTAAATCCACAGCCATAGTATTGACGAGTCTTTAGAGTCCACCACACTTTCAGTTACTCAAGCTTTCGGGCGAAACGCTGTAGAGGCCGTATGGAGATATGGCAGGGTCCGATCAGATACGTGCGGTATTGCACGGATCAGGATCGGACAGTTTTGTACTAGTGGCTGTATAGTTATATGGCAGGGTTCGATCAGATACGTGCGGTATTGCACGGATCAGGATCGAACGGATTATACTAGCCGGCTTTGGTTTAAGCCGGTACTAGTTTAGTACAGTGTAGATTTTGTCTCATTGCATTTGTATCCGGTCGGAATACAGATGCGGGTGTGTATGCACAGTATCGGGGTTTTCCTGTAATTTATTACGGGACCAGTTTTCTGGAGTTGCCAGTTTGCATTCCGTTCCGGCCGGTTTTCCTTTGTTCTTTCCCGGCCGGACTTTTCCGATGGAGGGGGTAATTTGCAGTTTTGCAAATTACACTTTGTGGAGGGGTTTTATGCAATTGTGTTGATTATGATGGTTTTCATATCTTGCACATTGACTTGATTTAAATGAGAAGTGAAAGGTTATGGAGTGCATAGTGTTTTAAGCATGGTTGATGTTTTCTTTGACCTTGGATATGGTCACCTCCTTGTGCTCCTACATTACCAGTCGGTAATACTAGGTGATATTCCCCGACAGTCTTAGCTGAAACAATTGCACCATTTCCAACTCTAATGTCTTTATCACCTTCTCCAAGTTCTTTACCTTTCCTTAGCCCATGTAACTGATTACATATATGGGATCCTGACCCGGTATCTAATACCCAGGACGTAGAGCAAATGAGAAACAGTTCTCTGTAACGAACACACCCGAAGAAAATGCATCAACATGTACTTTCTTCATTCGGGTGGCATGGGAATCCTGGTATTCCCCTATATCATGTTCATTCCTATAACTCTTATAAGAAAGAACGGAACCAACGTTCCCCAGCACAGTATAACATGCAGGTTCGGTCAATACATCCATATTATTATCTTCATTAGGGCATGAAATGGTCGCTACCTGGAGAGAGAGAGAAGAAAACACTTTAGCGTATGCTCGTGCAAGATCAGATTGGTTATTATCTTATCTAATCAGGATGGCTCCCACTGGTTTTTATCAAATCTTCCTTCAAACCCTAAAAGGAAAGACTAGCCGGGATTAATTACACACTACAAGTTCGCCAATCTTTCAGCCAGGCCAGTGTCGGTACTTTGAGGGAGGTCCCCCGTGCTTTCGCACGAACCTAATTAATGTAAACCTCGTTTTCCCAGAGGCGTAACCTCGTTGACACCTTTCTAGTCACCTACTTGATCGGCTAATTGCAATGTGCAAAACTCTCCCAGGAGTAACTCTTACTCGCAGTGGGTATCGGGATCCAACTATCTCATAGAAGGTATGCAATCTCATTGCAAATTTCAACACTTGAAATTCCCGATAATATTTTGCCCCAAACGATCTATGACCTTGACAAGGTCAACAAACCATAGACCGTAAGTCAAGTTCAACCCATCATTTCTTGATTGAATTAAACCGACCCACACGACCCTTGACAAGGTCAACAAGGCCGTACGACTACCCTAACTCAATCTGCATCATATGCATAAGCAGATAAATACTGGTTAGCTACCGCACACTGCGCCTTGACAAGGTCAACAAACGCAGCACGAATACTAAACAGGACTTATCTGAAATGACGGAGGGCTACGACAAGTTTTTCTGAAAACCTATTGCGTAATGAACTTGATATCGTTGTAGAATCAAATGAAGTTTTGAAATGGAGTGATTTTGAGGCTTTTCTAGTTTTGCTAAAGGGGTCACTCCCGATGAAGGGATCGTCGGCCCTTTCCTCGTCGAATGAGGTGCGGGATATATCATATATATCACTGTGCAAAGAAAAAACTCAAAAACAATCAAAAGCAAACCGAGTATGTAGCATCTGCCAGTTATTGCTGAAGGAGTCACTCCCGGTGAAGGGATCTCGGTCCTTTCCTCATCGAATAAGGTGCAGGATATATCACATATACCGCTATGCAAAGCAAGAACTGTAGCTACCTGTTTTGTTTTAAAATCTGATTCTACTACATCATTTGGTTTCTTTTATTTCATTAATCACATTAATGAAGTCCCATCATTTAAGTACCTAAACATCACAGATAAATACGACGTACACTTATGCCATCCGCATTTGCCTCGATGTCCCCTCGTGCACCGTTAGGTTAGGTAACTAACGACAGAGCAGGGCAGGGCTAGTGCGGGTGCAAAACATAAGTAACGTCTACATAATATATCATATATACTATATACTGTATTTATCACAGAACATCACATGATCACATCACAGATATTGCAGCAGAAGAAACATATGAAACATTGGATATACTAGGACGTCCGTGTTTTCAATACGAGCAAGTATAAAACACGGATTCCACGGTCGTGATGAATAGCCAATCCCACACCCCTAGACCCCTACGAGAGCGGCAAGCAACCCTACCAATTCTAGGGTTAGGAGATCCGGACTCGACTTCTCGAGTTGGTCTCCCACTGGACCCCAGAACCCGGTTACTTGTGCTCCCCTCCTTGGGTCTATCCTAATGCGGAAAAGTAAATAATATACAAAAGGTGACAACTTCCGCAACCTGGAAGTGTCCCAATAAAAGAATATTACATACTCGTTTTTACATGAATGAAAATGAAAAACACTCATCTCACATAAAAAAAACCCGGCTATTCAAACATGACGATCCAATATAACATATCCAGCAACACAGAACATCACATGTCATCAACGTAAGTAAATATGCGCATCCCAATTGTCGTTGACATATAGCAACGAAACCGGCGATATCACATATTACACTTACGGTCACAGAAAAGAAAGTGTAAAACTACAACAATTGGAATCCGCAACCTCTTTAGACATCACATGCCTAATTCTATGAAATACTTAGACATCACATGCCTAACAGTTATAAACCCCGCATTTTAGTCCCATTATCGAAAACTCTTTTCAATATGAAGTGAGACTAAACCGCTAGATTTATAACGTTCATACAGTTATCTCATAACTGTTTGTGAATTCCAATTATTGTATCCCATTCCGGATAAATAGAAAATATTAAACTTTCCGATCGAACATTCGAACACCCAAGTTTTCCCGAAACCGATCAACACATGAAATAAGTTCAAAGACATTCACTTCATGCCTCAGTACCAATGGTCCAGCCGTAGAAGGGTCAAGCCAACCCCTCACATGTGGCACGCCGTACTGCCTCAAACCCGAAGGTTCAAAGGGCAGTTCAAGACGGTCACATAATCGAGTTAAGGTTTGTTGTCTTCTAGAGGGACCATCGCGTTACTTGCACTACTCAGAACGTCCTTAAACCACAGGAAAAATCCAACACTTGGAAATTTTCCGGCAGGGGAAAAGTTGGGTATTTATATCCGGTCGAACTTTTTAACATATTCAAAAATTATCCGGAAAAACACATAGACTTAGTTTGATAATCCGATCGAATCTGCGATTCCCAAAGCAACCCCAGTACACTCAACTCTTGAGTCAATTTAAAAATTCCCAGAAAACTCAGCACTGTGAAATAGGAATTACTGTGCAAAGGAAGAGGGCTGACGTAATCATTAGGCCGCGGAACCGCCGCAGAAGCCATGCTTCCGCCGCTGTTCCGCCGCACATTATACTGTTCATTGGAAAAAAATTGCACCGTAATTCTTAGAATTCCCTGCTGAATTTTTTAAGTATTTTTAATCTGGAAAAAACCCAGTTTTTAGAAAAAGTCCAGAGAGCACTTGGGTTTTAGGGTTTCGGGTTCGTTCGGGTTTCAAACGTCGTCTAGACTTCTCCTAAGGCTCTAGCTAGGCTCTGATACCACTGTAGGGTTCCTAGGCACTCTCAAGAGGTCTCACAAGGCATCAACCATGCCAATTTCAAATTTTACGGGTGCCGAGAAACCCTAATACGGATCGTTGACTAGAAGTTTAGGCGAAAAACGAATCTAGTTAACAACTTAACTAAAGATAAGAAGCTACAACCTTTGTAGATCCGGATATCCACTTCCTTGGCTCCACATAGGCTTCCTCTCACTGTCCATCTCGAATCCCGGACTCAATCGTCGGCTTGATCGGAGAAATGGGCGGACTAGGTCGTCGGCTTCGTACCGAAGATGATCTACGTCGAGGCATCACAAGTTCAAGCTCCGACTTCACAAATTTGTGAAAATTGTGAAGAAAACACCCAAAACAACTTGCCAAGAGGTATAGGGTGAATAAATAGGAGGTGGGTTCACTTTAGAATTGGATTTCTCACTTTATTGCTCAAGTTGCCATTGATGAAGGCAAGGTTTTTCTTGAAGAAGAAGATGAAGAAGAAGAAGAAAGAATATGATAAGTGTTGAATTAAAATGAAAAATAAATCAATACTTATCATAAGCTAACTAAGGTTAAGTGTAGAGAATAGACCATGGTTACTTGGATGGGTTAGGGTTAAGCATGAAGACAAGAATGGTTAAGAAGTCAAAGCTTCATGAAGCTTCAACTAGAAACAAACATAGCCACCATTCTTATCTAAATCTTTTCCAAATAAATAAACAAATAAATAAATGAAAAAGCAAAACCCTAATCATCTCTTAACCATGGTTTAATCCTTTACACTTAACCAAATGATCAAGTATCATCAAACATGATACAAATATATGCACAAAAGTATATCACATATACTTCTTGCACATCAAGTGAGAAAATCCATTTAAAGTGAACCAATACTAGTTAATGCAAAGTAATATATCAAATATATAATTATACATTAAATCATTAAATCAACTCTTGATTTAACGATCCGGTCATATCGCATATAACCGACTAGTATCCTATGTATCGGCTTATCGAATCAATCCTTGATTCGATATCTAGGTTATATCGAATATAACCAATCGATACATCCATCGCGAGAATGGAATACGGTATCGCATACACGCATCATTCTCGGTCCTGCATATATCTCATATGCACTCCTATTTCGTTTCGCTTGAGCCAGGAAACCTCTGTATAGGACTCTAAAGACTCGTCAATACGCCGGTAGCAGATGATGATCATATCAAGCACCCACAAGCCGCAAGCGGTCTGCTAAACTTAACGGCCATCCGGGTATTGAGCGATCAGAAGATCGACGAGCTAGCCCGCTCACACTCCTGTGAATCCAACCAGTAACACTTACCGTATAGTCCGGTCTGTTCGTCTGATATGTCGCATATCAAGTCTAGGGGTGGTAAACGTCAGACCCCAATAACCGATAAGTCGTACCGATGTGAGGCTCATAACGGGTCGAGAAACTACTGGTAACACTTACCAGCAAATCTCTGATCAGCCCTGGCCAGGGACTTCCCTGTTATGGCCAATCAAGCACAGCGCAACATCAACCCCCAATACCGAGAGAGACGAAACCCCTCCTATCGCTCATTGCCTCCATGTGACTCGGGACTGTACCCAAAGACCACCGTTTTGCATGCCCTCATGGACGTGGTAAGGTGGAGATCAAAGCACAGTGGGAATCACACAAGACTCTATGACGATCTCGGGTCTACAGACTAACCTGTACAAGTGTCACCTGAGAACTGCCATCTGACGTGAGGTATAATACCATCTGGGAGTTCTCGGCGAGTCCGTCCAGTGTACCCAGTCTCCACTGAGCACCCGTACACCATCTCTGATGTCAAACACCAATGGATATGGGATCATCCATCGCCCATCTCATGGGTCGAGAAGCGTATACGCTAGTCTACACTGGTATATCGATGCCCTGTCTCGATACACCCACGACTAGGGACCTTGAAAGATGTACTTATGGACTACCATGTCCCCACTAGTATGATCTGCATCATAGTCCAGGTAGTCAAGTACACATCCTAAGGGTTTTACCAACATGTAACTATAAGACAGTTTAAAGAGACAAGTGTACATGTTAAGATAAAGAGTAACCAGATAGCATACTATCATATCGAGCAAGAAAGTCATCTCTATATATGTCCAAGCATCCAATATAATATACATCATCTGTACAATACTGGCCTCTAGGGCATACATACAACTAACAGTTGTACCCCGGCGGTGTACCTTGAGCATGATTTTTACTGCATATCTGTATTGTTATCTTATGCTATCAGATGCATACTTACGATTATCTGTACGATATTATTTACTATTCACGAGTTGGCAACTCACCCCTGTTGTGCCACAGTGTTTTGCAAGTTCAACCCTCAGTATAGTCGCGGCAAGGCTTCTCATTCTTCTTCTTTTGCGGATACCGCTGCTGTTGGTCGTCATTTTGGATAAGCGGGTGGTTTGCGGTTATCCGTATGATCTCATTGTGTATCTTATTGTATCTAGTACTCTCCATCCACCACTTTCATGTACATTGACTTAGAAACGAGTTTGTGAGGATTGGTATTGTATTATTTGTGACTTTGGGTGTCGAGCTCGTTGAGTCGACTGTTTTAGCATGTTGTGATGTTGTTTCACTTCCTTTTTGCTTATTCCTTCGCTACGGCATCGTGTGTGTGTGTGTGTGTAACTTGTCGTGGTTGTATTCCGCCTGTTGGTGTGAGTTGCTCCCGTTTGGGATGCTTTATATTTATGTTATGCTTGTACCCTTTTGGGGCTAGTTTTTACAAAGGGGATACTGCCGAAATTTTCAAGAAAATAAATTAACTTAATATTTTCAAAATGTTTTAAATGTTAAATTTTTTTACCTTTTTATGGTTTAGATTTCTGGGTTGTCGGCTTACTTGGATTACGCTACGCCTTTAGACGTTGCGAGATTTAAGTGTCAGTCACGTTCCTATTTTGGGTCGTGACAAAGTTGGTATCAGAACCGGTCCCTCAAAAGTAGGTCTGTGGTTCGAGGACGAACCATTGTTCTAATTGGGGGGAATGTAATACCCCAGATGGAGTCGGGGCTGAATACCACCTACCCCGTGAGAAGTGAGATGCTATCCGGTATCGAGGTGGGGATGTAACCGATACGGATGCATATGGGGACTCACCAGAATAATGGGGAGTATCGAATTCCATTCTGAAAGAGGGCACGATCTGAACTATAAATGAAATGATACCACTCTTATTACACAGAGGTGCCTTTTGGATGTATCGGAACTCCGGAGTTTGAAGAACTCCGTAGTTAAGCATGCTTGAGCCAGAGAAATTCTGGGATGGGTGACCTATTAGGAAGTAGCCCCAGGTTCATTCAAAGAAACAAAACCGTGCGATTTCGGCCAGAGCGGACAAATACCATCTGTGTTTGGAGGTGGGTCATGACAATTAAGTTATATGAGATATAACCAGATTATTGAATCAAGTGTTGATTTGATTATATGATATACAGATAAATGATATTAGTCAGTTATATGTGATATATCCGGATTATGAAATCACGTGTTGATTTAATAATATGATATATATTTATATTTGATATAATTATATATTAACTAATATTATAGTTCACTAATTATTTTCTTAATATATATATATATATATATATATATATATATATACATGGTTGATTTTCTATTTTATGAAAATAGAAAATATTTTAGGAATTGGCAGGCATAGGATTTTTGCATTTGTTTATTTGTTTTGACTCGCTATTGAAGCATGGTTGGAATTTTTAATGTGATTATATTCCATGAGTCAATAAGTGAGAAAAAGATAGGGTTTCCATTCTATACTTGCTCATTGTTTTTGCTCATGCCTTTGCTCATTTGCTCTCTTCTTTTTCCATCTTCTTCTTTCTCCTTCACAAAACCCTAACCCTCACATGTGAAGTGAATCATAGGGTTTTGTAGAAACTTTAGTGAGCTTAGAACCCCTACTTCATCATTCTAATTTAGATTAGCATTTTAAATTAGGATGTTTGCTTCACTAATAGAAGATTAGTGAAGAGCTAGTTTGGAGGAGTTTCGGGTGAATCACTTTCGACACGAAGATCGCATAGGAAGCTCATACCATCATTAAGTGGAGCTATGAGGAGTCATAGGGACTATAACCCGGAGCTTGAGAAGAGAAGGACACGGTCTACAAAGGTTGTTGCCTCCTTCACTTAGTGTTATAGTTTAGATATCATAGCTTAAACCCTAATCATCTAGTTTGATCCTTAGTTAGTGTAGCTTAGCACCCTAATTTAAAATTGCATGCTTGATGCCTATTTAAAGCTCATGGTGGTGCTAGGATAGACTTTCAAACGGACCTTCATGAATGATTCAGATATCAATGAAATTCTCTTAGCTCCATGAATTTTATTTAGCCGTATATTTATAGTGTTTTCTCTGACTTGTGCAGTCGTTGAGATTTATGTACTCATAGATTTGTTGTGATTATTGTTTAGAATGGTGTGTTGTTAATATGTGTGACTTTTTGAATTTTATTAGGTTATCTATTTATAATGTTTGCTTAGTTAATGTGCGTGACTTTTTTGAATTTTATTAAGTAATATATTTATATTGTTTACACCAAACTTGTGTAGTTGTTAAGAATATGTATTGTGGTTATTTTGATTATATTATGAAAGTATCTTGTTATTATTGTGATGAAAATTGTTGATTGTTGTATGTAATGTGAATTAATGTAATACGAATTAGTAAATTAAAATTTTAAAAAGAAAATTTACGACCTTACTTGACCGAATAATTCAGTAGACCAAACAATAAGTTGACTGAAATATTCAGTCGACCAAGGCCAATTACTATTTAAAAAAAATAGTTTATACACTTGGTCAACTGAATATATCAGTGGAGCAAGTACTTGCTCGACTGACATATTCAGTCGACCAAGACGTCTTATTTTTTTCCAAAACATATATTTGCTTGGTCGAGTGAAAAAAATGGTCGAGCAAGCCGACTGTCGACCAAGCAAAACACTGAGTCAAGCACACCGAGTCAAACAAGTGCTTAGCCGACCGGGCATAGCTCGACCGATTTAGTCAGTCGAGAAAGTTAGCTTGGTCGACTGTTTCCCTCTTGGTCGACTAAAATACCTAGAGAATAAATCCTTGTAGTGTCATTTATTTGCATTCACTCTTCTAAACAAAAACCTAAATCCCGAACTCATTGCCAATTTGTCTTTCTCAACACCTCCATGACTAGCACTCTAACGCTTCTTGTCTTTATATCCATTAGAGGATATCGTCTTTTTACACCTCTAACATTTAACTATAATGAGTGTAAGGTGCTGGTTTTAACTACACGAGCTCATCGGTCTAAGAGCTAGGGTTTGTCTTTCTAAGTACTCAATCATTTGGGGTAGTTTTTCAAAATGCCAGATTTCCAGGGTCCTATGTACAAATCCTTTTTAAATAATTGTTTTTTTAAAAGCATAGTGGTTGTATCATGTCATGAACAGACAATCTGAATCTCAGCTGCGGGAGCGCTTATAAGATTTTAAAAAAGCGATGGATTCGAGTCGCTGTGGTCTCCAGCAGCAAATCACGTGCTTATAATTATCATTCAAAATCTCAAAGGGTCTGATATTTTATTAAACATTATCTCTTGGCCCTAGGGTCGATCCAAACGTCGTCAAAGTTTCACACTACACCTTTTCCTTTCATCCTTTTTCTTCTTCTTCCCCTTATCTCGTCTTTTATTGGTGTTTTCTGTATGCATGCAACCAATTTCGCATCTAGTTTTCTGTGATCGTTACATCGGCGCCGTTACGTTGGAAGATTTCGAGCTCTGGGAATCATCAAATTGTTGTTATGCTTATGCTTATCCCATGGCCAAAATGGAGCTTTGAGTGTGAAGTGAGCTTTTATAATTAAACCTTGTAAATATGTGGTTTTGCATGCTACGACCACTTTGAGTGTGAAGCACAACTTTACAAAAAAATTTACATCTCCATGCTAGAACTTCTAACATAAAAATATATAGCACAATATTTTCTCATGGTGAAGTACCTGGTCTTTTGGTATGGTGGTGCTGACCTTTAAGATGTTATCAAAGCAACCTAAGTTAAAGTTGTTTTGGAGCATATTCAAAACGGATTATAGAATCGATGCAAAAGTGAATATGTGCAAAATAATTTCTTCTTATTATTAAATCAAATTGACCTACGAGAAGGGTGAGTGGTTGCAATACAATACTTTTGGCGATGATGAGGAAATATGGAGATATTGATAGTGGATAGGTAGCAGAGGTCAACAACAGCGAATATCAGACGGCACCAAGGTGGAGATGATGCAAGGGAGAAGAACAAGACGGTTAGTAGAACAATAATATTGTCGAAGAGGACAACAATAGGCTGCGGTGATGATAGTTTAGGCAGCGGTAAATTTACGACAACGACGACAACATGGCAGCGATATAAGAGGCTCTTGGGCGTGAGAATGGTAATGGCTGCAAATGTGGATGTGGTGGTAGCGGTAGGGGTGACAATGAGGGTAACAAGCGGAAGTAGATGAGAATTTCAGATACTTATATGTTTTGGTGTGAACTCGAATGCCACAATTCAAGAACATGTGATTCTAAGGAAAAGAAATATTATCTCAATTTTATAATTTTATACAATGTTATACGGAAATACTATATTCTCCCCACATTAATCTTTAGATATGATGTATCTCGACCATGTTGATCACCTATGCATACATTAGGGATGCCAACAAGTCAGGTACTGAACATATATAGGTGTTATCATATTCCAATAAATAGTCGTAGGGGTTCCAATAGGATACGTCTAGTTATGGCCTATGGGAAATGAAAATTACCGTTTGTATTCGATAAAGTTGCATGCTTGATATATATATGAAATGAATGTTGAAAATAAATATATTTACAATTTTAATGTCAAATACTAAACAAATATAGGTGTTGCCATATTCGTATCCGATCACTGTAAAAGGATGCATATGCGGGCACGGGTGCGGATGCTGGTATAAATATGAAATAAATATTGAAAAAATATATATGATAAAAACATTACTATTTTTAACACCCGTTACCATATCTATACATATGGCTGTAAAATTATGTTGACTGCATATATATATATATATATATATATATATGAAAAAATATATCTGATACAGTCAAGCATCACTATTTTTAACATCAAATGTTGAACGTATATAGATGCTATCGTATCCGGTGGTGCCTGTAAAAGGATGCAGACATGGATATGAACAAATATTGAAACAAAATATACCCATTAAAATCAAAACATCACCATCTTCAATGTCAAATACAAAATAGATATAAATGGTATGATATCTGTATCCAATGGCTATTACCTGATGCTAATGCGGATGGTTATTGGAAATGAAAATAATTACATCTGATAAAAATCGGATACGGATATGAAATCAGATCAGTATCATTTTTCATGTTCTCAGCTAAATATATCAGATACCTTGCCTACATGTAATCGTAACCAGCACGTGCTCTCACTACTACAAATAAGGGTTGCCCCTATGGATTTATCCGTAGGGGCAACCCACTGTCCCTACGGATATCTGCGTAGGGACGAAAAAATACCCCGTAGGTGCAAAGACCGCAGGTGCAAGTTGAGGCCCTCAACTTGTCCCTACGGGCAAATTCGTGCCCCTGCGGATATATCTGTAGGTGTTGTTGCCCCTACGGATTACTCCGTAGGGGCAATCAAATCATATATGTATTTTTTTTTGAATATATTGTATGTACCTACGGATACAACCGTAGGTCCTTGTTCTATTCCTACGGATATATCCGTAGGTAATATGCCGTAGGGGCCAAATATCAGGAAACCTGATATTTGGCCCCTACGGATAACTCCGTAGGGGATAGACAGTGGCCCCTACGGACATATCCGTAGGGGCACTCCCAACACCCTGCACTGAGATCGGAGGGAAAATATCAGGTTTCCTGATAGTTTGCCCCTACGGATATGTCCGTAGGGGCAACATATATACCTACGGTTTAATCCGTAGGTACATATTGTCTGTATTTTTTTTTAAAAGATGGGCTGCTAGATTTTTTCCCGCCCTGTGCACAATACTATATACATCAATCAAATCATATATTGCAGTATTCATAATCACATCTCACGCATATATATAATATACGAAAGAAACCCAAAAACTAAATATGATATAAATACAAACCAATATCAATATCGTTTCAAATTATAGTACAATGTGATATAAATAAATACATGTTTCAAAAAATAAGAACCAAAAAGCTACCCTAGTTCGGTCCAGCTCCACCTCTGAATAACGTTAGAATAACGCGCGCCTGCTCCTCGGTCAATACACTCTGCAATGCGTCGCGAGCGGGAGTCTGAGCGGCATGTGGAGCTGGCGATGTGGTCTGCGCAGCCGCCGTCGAGGTAGTCGCTTACGGAGCCGCGGCTGCGGGAGTCTGAGTGGGCGGTGGAGCTACAGGAGCTGTCTGCGGAACCGCAGCCGATGTAGTGGCTTGCGGAGCCGCAGCTGAAGGAGATGCATGTGGAGGCTCGGCCGATCTACCCTGTCGCGTCTGGACATAACGTGTGTAAGAAGTGTGTAAGAACTGTGTATTATTCGAATTCGTTTCATTATTAAGTTATTTCGAAATCCTGTTTGGATATCTAGTTTGGAAAAGCGTTGTTTATTTTAATTACATATGTATGTATGATTAATCAAACTTAAGTCTAAAACCAAATAAGCTCAAGCTACGTACTAATTATGGATATGTTGATATGTATATAATATGAAATGATATTTTACTATAAAATAGTATACATACCAGCATCTCCTTCAACTCCTGAACGGTGGCCCTCAAGCTATCCAGTTCCTGATGGACATGCCGGTCACTGGAGACGGAGGAAGTAACCGCCGGGATGCAGTCCAACCTCATATGGGCCCTGCTAGGGTCCAATCCCGGGCCTCTCTCCCAACCTCCGTGGTGCCCTCCGTGTGCGGCGTCCAGAACTGGGGTCAGCAGCCTCGGATCGTTCTGTCCGGTAAAATCGATCCCCGAGGCCTGGGCCTGCTCAACCACCCGCTCCTGCACCCACATTAAACAGTAAAGTATAAGTATAAAATTTAAACTTGAACCTTCCAAAACTAAAATTTCAAATTTGGGTAGAAAAAATATTAACACTTACGCAGTACTTCTGGGCAGCGACGTCGGGATATCGAAGCTCGCCCATGGCGGGATCTGTTGAGGTGCCGTGGACGGTAAGATAGGCGGACAGCATGCTCGGTGTACCACCTGACGCCACGGTCCGAGATGTCTGCAATATTAGAAAGTAACTCTTAATATTAGAAATATTAAAGAATAACTCTTAATATTGCAGAATATTAGAGAATAACTCTTAATTTACCGATAACTCCATGGCTCGAGTAATGTTCCTCGAGCCACCTGTGTAAGTGGGGCGACCCCTCTTCGCCGACTTCCTGTTCTCCGTATTCTGAGCGGCCTGTTTCTGCACAACGCATTAACATTTAGTTTTCTAATTAAGAAACACAAAGAAATAAATTATATCATAAATAATGAATTAAATTTAAAATACATACTTGTTTGCGTTCGGAGTCGAAATAAGCGCACAATAGAGGCCATGTCTCTACGTCGACTCTCGCAAACGTCGGAGTAGATAGGAGGGCCGCTCTCTCTGTCTCGGGGGTCGCTATCTACAGGGAGTAGCAGTCGGCCTTCAGCTCATTTCTGTTGTATTGGACCTTGGCCTGCATGTTCTTCATCAGGCCATTGTACAGAGTATGAAGATCGAGCACCCTCCCCGGATGATCAGGGTCGGCTACAGGTTGAAAATCGTAATCCAACTGAAAATACAAAAAAAAACATTGTTATTAGATTGCAAGTGTTAATAATAAATATATTGGATAGATCAAATGAAAATATATATTAATACATACCCGAGCCTGATCAAAGAAGAGGGCGAATGAGCGCTGGTGCTGCTCGCCCCACTCAACGTGAAGTGGATAGTTCTTCACGATCCGGCCTTAATTAGAGATAAATACCATGAATTATTATTTTTGACATAACTACCATAGGGCCTTAATTTTTGTGTTTTAATGGACCATAATACCCTTCTAAATTTTAAGGGTTAACTGAGAACATAAGGGTAAATGGGGAAAACCAGTCAAATATTGATGACGTGACTGTTAAATTTAACATTTGCGGAGGGGAGAAAAGTTGGTATTTAGTTGCAAGCGGGGTGATAGTTTATGATAATTGTTTGTATTAAATTAGTCTATTATATCAATCGTAAAAAGCGTGAAAATTGTTGGGTAGAGTTGTGAAACTTAGCCTTAAAATAATGGATATTTTCAATATTATGAAGCTTAAATTACTTATACAACATTTTATTTAAATTTTCTACTAAGCCCATACATATATACATGAAAAAACAGATTAGAGAAGTTTTTCTAAACATTTATAATTGTAAACCTGTACATTTAAAACATACCAGTTCACGAAATAGCCTATAAACAGGGGCGTGAATGAAAGTTAGCAAGAGCAAGTTGACATGGGGCCCACATTTCTTCATTAGGGCGCAATCTCTGGGCGAAACAGGAATGGGTGCTCTTGCCAATTTGACAAAGTCTAGTCAGAAACGCACATGCCCATTTCCCCCCTTTCCTCTCTCTCCTCTCTCTCTCTCTCTCTCTCTCTCTCTACCTTTTCTTTGGGGCATTTTTAAAGGGTTTTTGAGAAATAAACGAGTGGACGGCAGGAAACGATATTCTCGGTTAGCAAACAAATAAAAACATTTTCGTAATGAATTTTTTCTGCCGCCTTTGACCCGTGAAGGGCAATAAACCCCTTTGAAAAGATCTCTGTAATTTTTGGGAAACAGATATATTTTATTAGGATTTTTTACTTTACTGGAACCATGTCTTTCTCATTTCCCCCTTGCTGTATAAATCAACCCCTCCTCTCTTCCTTTCTCTGCTTCGTTCTCTTCTCTCGACTTTTCTTTCGTCCTTTGATTCTCTCCATCTCAGGTACTAGCTCTCTCGCTCGCATCTTGTTCAGATCTATTTTATTTTAATTGGGTTCTGTTTTGATCTGCTAAAAATCCAATTTTTAGGTTACCCAAGTAATTAATTTTGTGTTTCCATATGGGTTTTGATTTTTCCAAACTTTTTGAAACTTTTCCTTATGCTTTGTTTATTCATAACCCTACAATTTTGAAATCGGTGAAAAAGCATATTTTTTTTCTAATTGTTTTGTTGCCTTCAATCCTCAGATCTAACGTTTTGATTCAGAAATCTAAAAATTTCTTCTTATATTTTTACAGGATTATTAAGGATGAACTGTTGCGGGATTCAGCAGAACGAGATGCGGGGCCTACTCGTCTGCCCGAAGCCCAGGCGGGTCGGGCAGCTTTGCGCAGCGCCCGACCCCATCCGCTCCCTCCGGTGGCAGTCCTGGTAATTTTTCTACCCTCTTATTTCGTTTGTTTCAGACCCAAACCCGTTAACCCGTTCTAATTCGGATCTGGGTATTTTTTGCAGTCACCAGGTGGACCCGCTAGATCTCAAAGCCGGCGTCGAGCTTCTTGATATTTTCCTGACAAAAGAGCATCCAGTGGACACAACACCACCGTTTTTTATCGGATCCCCGCCGACCCGTTCCGCTAACCCGCTAATTCACGACGCCCGGTTCGGGGAGGTCGCACAGGTAACCGAACCGGTGCAGACCTCGAACCCGATATTGCTTTCTTCGCCCATACCCGTTTCGGCTCGAACGGGTTTTGCCCGAACAAAGTTCGGGTTCGCACCCGCTCCGGTTCGGATCGAGGGTTTTGATTGCCTCGACCGCGAACGGAGCCGGAACCGCGGCATCCCCGCAGTTGCTTAGAGTTTACAAATATTAACCGAAAGCAAGCATCAAGTGCTCTCTTTACATGAGCGTTTGTGTGATTGAGGAGGAAATTAACTTATATTTTAGGGTTCGATGTGCAAAAGTCATAACTAAGGCTGTTTTGTGTATATTTTTTTTTCAAGCTTAAATCTTTGTAATTTTGCTGTCTCCGATTATTGTAAATTACAAGTCTTGTGTGTGTATATACGAGAAAATAAGATTGGTCTTGGGAGGGTGAGTTCGAAGTTGGATTTGGTCCTTGAAATTTGTTTAATTGTTAGGGATTAGGTTTAGGGATGGACTTGTATCAAAAATGAAAATTTGTCCTAGTATTTTATGGGAGTTAATTGAGCAAAAATTCTGTTAAAAAGCGTGTAAGCAGATGTTTTGAGCTTATTAAAGTTGTATATACGATATTTGAATCATGTTGTTCAACATATTACCTCAAAATTTGCCTTGTGTTCTTTTTATTTTTGGTTTGCCCTGTGATATTTCTTGTGTTTATGTTGGTGTTGATATTTTATTACAAATTAATAAAGTAATATATTATATATTTTATGCCCCATTTATTTCTAATAATATATACTTGTTAAGATTGTGAATACGTCTTTTATACCTAAAAATTCGTAAGGGCCTGTTTGGTTGCAGGATTATGGGTTTGGATTTGGATTTTGGATTGTGGAATCCTAGGATTCCACAATTTTGTGTTTGGTTGCAGAATTAGGATTTCTAGGATTCCTTTGTTTTATATGGGGGGTCCACCACAAAAGAAGGATTCATGAAACCTAAAAATTTTCAAGGATTCTCAAGGATTTGGCACTATTCATTGTACTTTTAGATGGGGCCTATGCACTTTATTTATTTAACAATCCTCTCTCTCTCTATCTCTTTCTAAAATCCTCAAATCCAAATCCTATTTTTTTTCCAATAACCAAACAAAGATTACAAGGATCTACAAATCCAAAACCAACCAAACAACAAATTACCAAATCCAGAAATTTCAACCGTACTATTTTTGGAATCCAAATTCCATAATCCTGCAACCAAACAGCCCCTAATGGAGAAAGAATAATTCTTGGATTAGGGTCCCTGGTCTACTGTATTCGTGCATTTGGATTTTCTATATAATTTCTTGCAACCCTTATCCTTTTGTTTTACATTGGTTTTGACCTTGGAATTTGGCAAGAAATGAAATAAAATTGTTAAGATATGCATATCTTTTATTGTATCTTTTATATCTTTTTGTATTGGGATTTACGTGTATGTATATTACGTATTAGGATTTCATTAGGATTTCATCTTGAAAGCTATATATAAACATATATTGTACATTGTATTTTGATTAATTGTTAATAATATTTTTCCCCTTCCAAATTCAATGGTTTCTAACATGGTATTAGAGCTTACTCTACCATTGATTACCGCCGTCATCGTTGATTGCTATCTTCACCATCCCGTCTCCTCATCTTTTCGTCTCCTCAATTGCCACATCCTTCCATCGTCGAATCTCTCTCCATCTGATGAACTCCGACACCACCGTCGATTTATTCCCCTTCTTCTCTTATTCGAATCTAAACTTCTCTTTCTTGCTTTTCGTTTTTTTGTTTATTTACCACAATTTGATGATCACATCAAAATAATCATCGTCATCGATATCATCATCTGAAATCATAAAATCAGAATCTGATGAATTTGAATCCTCTTATTTTCTTCTTCCCCTCCTTCCGTTCGATTTTCCCCTATTATTCACCTTCTTTCTATTTTTACCGCGATTACCAACAATAACAAAATCCTTGTTAATATAATTATCATAAGCATCCAAAAATCTATTCATCATCTTCTTGCTCTTTTTTTCTCGCTTATCACAACAACATGATGCTCCACATCCATCATCGCCGTCCTCGTCTTCCGAAACCTCCATCGCCGATTTCTAGATCCTCTTAATAAGACGTCCCCCCACCGTCGAAATCATCTTATTTTTCGACTTCTTCATCTGCTTCTACTTCTTTATGGTTACGATCAACTACTCTTTTTGGTGGTTCTTCTTAATAAGACACGTCTTTCAAGCCATTTGGAATGAATTTGATTCAAGCGAGTCAGAAAAAGAAGAAGTCATGATTATGTGTTTCAGAGTTATAGATGATGATGATGAGATTAGTGATAATATCCTTGATATTAAGAATTTACCTAAATTTTTTTTGGTTAATTATGTTTTTTTACTTAAAATCTAATTACGATAAGATTCACTTTAAATATAAACAACTAAAAAATACAAATAACAAAAAGGTTAATCCTACAGAAATTGAATGTGAAAAATTAATTTTTAGTAAATATTGATTTAAAGGAAAAACTAGTTTTAAAAGAAGAATCACATTTGAATACGCCTAACTCAATTGGAACTTTAAAAAATGAAAATTTTGATTTAAAAGGAAACTAGAAATTAAAGATAATATACTTCTTAAATTTACTAAAACTAAGGACAAGTTTGACGTCATACTAGTAACTTGTATTAATCATTTTAAACGTCAATGTGTAGGTTTTCACGACAATTTAAAATATGGAAAACCTAACAAATTTGTTAAAAGTTGAAACACATATGGTAATAAATACGCTAATGCCACAAGTAATTATTGTTGTACTTTAGAACATATTTCTAGATATTGTAGTATTAAATTAAACTCAACCTATAAATATCACTACATTCCTAACCCCAGTGGACCGAGAATGAAATGGATTCCTAAGATCACACCAACTTATTATTGTTTTGCAGAATCCCAAACAATATAGTGAGAAGTGCATTCTTGATAGCGGTTGCTCGAGACACATGACTGACAATATCAATTGTTTTCAAACACTATCAAAAGAAGAAGGAGGTACCGTTACGTTTGGAGATAATAAAAAGGAAAACATAATTGGTAAAGATAGCATTTCATTTATTAATGATTCAAATACTACTATTGAAAGTATGTCTTAGCACCTCCACTAAGTTTCAAAGTGAATCCAGTATACAATTTAAAAAAATCTAGAGGTCTAAAGCATACTAACCTAGAACCTAACTAGAGAATTGGGGTTATAGTGTAAGAAAACAAGTTCTGCACTAAGTGATGAGGATTTACAACTTTTGTAGAACGGTCCTTCACTTCTAAAACTTCAAGTAATAGTTCCTAAAACTCTTCCTTGACTCCACTTGATGAAAGGAACGAGCTTGTTTATTGTCTTCGAGGCCGAAAATGATCCACCTTGAAATCTCTGTAAGTTAAGCTCACTCTTTACTAATCAAAGTATTAGTGAAGCAAACAACTTAAACTAAAGGGCTAGATTAGTGTAGGTTGATGAAGTAGGAGATTTGCTCACTCTAAATATTTTTCTCTTTTCTTTTTCCACCTCAAGAAATTTCTAGAGAAGAAAAATGAAGAAGAAGATGAGATGAACTTGGATGAGAGAGTGAGATTCAATGAACTATTAGGTGAAGTGATAAGATGAGATGATATGTATATAATAAATATCTTAGAATAAAACTAGGAATGAAGGATGAGTCATGGTTTTTCAAGGCTTCTACAAGCATCTAAAAAATGACTCATTTCCTTTTTCTTGTAATTCTAAAATGTTTAATATTATCTCTTCTCATCTCACTTCAAGTGTGATTCTCATGCACCCATATTCTATGCATCATCAACCATGATATATATATATATATATATATATATATATATATATATATTGTTGGATATATGTATGTCCTAGAGGCCATTATATGTATAGTGGATGCTTGGACATGTATATATATATATATTTATATATATGACTTTCTTGCTCGACATGATAGTATGCTATCTGGTTATACTTTATCTGACATATTTACTTGATACTGTTCATTTGATACATGTTGATAAAGCCCTGAGGATATTTGCTTAATTTCCATGGCTATGATGGAGATCATACTAGTGGGGCATCTGTGGTCTATAAGCATATCCTTAAATGTTCCTAGTCATAGGTATATCGAGACAGGGCATCGATATTCCAGAGTAGACTAGCGTATACGTTTCTTGACCCATATGATGGGCGATGGATAATTCCATATCCATTGGTGTTGTGACATCGAAGATTGTATACGGGTGCTCAGTGGAGACTGGGTACACTGAACGGACTCACCGAGAATTCCTATATGGTATTATATCTATCGTCGGATAGCACATAGCCATGATTGACTCTCTACAATGGTTAATTATGATATACTTGACCCATGGTTGCATTTTTAACCTCACTCTCATTAATTCTTCTTCTTCCTCCTCATTCTCATTTTGCTTTCTAGCTTTTGAGATCAAGAAGAAAATAGTGAGAAATTAAATAATAAAGTGAGCAAAATTCCTACTTCATCATCCTCTTCTATACTAGCCATATAGATTAGTATGTTAGTTTCACTAATTCATAATTAGTGAAGTCATAGCTTGAGTTCGTGTTTCCTCGAAGTAGATCATCTTAGATTTCGAAGTCTTCAAGCAAGCATGGATCATTCGACTTGTGGAGCCTCTTTAGAGTCCGAGAGTTCATGGATCGTGGCGAAGCGACTACTACTCGGAGCTTATGAAGCGAAGGAACGGACTACAAAGGTTGTAATCTCTCTATCTTAGATGTAAAGTTGTTTACATGCAAAGTTAACCCTAATTCTCTAGTTCGATTACTTGGTTGGTTTGTTTAGCACCCCAAAATTTTTAATATAGCATGTTTGATGCTTGCCAAAACCTTGCTAAGGTGCTAAGCTAACCCTACATTGGTATCAACTTCCATGGCTATGATGGAGATCATACTAGTGGGGCATGTATGGTCTATAAGCATATCCTTAAATGTTCCTAGTCGTAGGTATATCGAGACAGGACATAGATATTCCAAAGTAGACTAGCGTATACGTTTCTTGACCCATATGACGGGCGATGGATGATCCCATATCCATTGGTGTTGTGACATCGAAGATTGTATACGGGTGCTCAGTGGAGACTGGGTACACTAAACGGACTCACCGAGAATTCCTATATGGTATTATATCTATCGTCGGATAGCAGTTCTCTGGTGACACTGGTACATGTTAGTCTGTAGACCCGAGATCGTCATAGAGTCTTGTGTGTTCTCCCACTGTACTTTGATTTCCACCCTACCACAGCTCTACTGAGTCGTGCAAACAGGTGGCTTTTGGGTATAGTCCCGAGACACATGGAGACAGTGAGCGATAGGAGGGGTTTCGTCTCTCCCGGTAATAGGAGTTGATGTTGTGCAATGTGCGATTGGCTCTCACTTGAAGTCCCTGGCCAGGGCTGATGAGATTTACTGATAAGTGTTATCAGTAGTTTCTCGACCGGTCATAGTTCATATCGACATGACTTATTGAGTTATTAGGGCTCGACGATTCCATCCCTAAACTTGATATGCAGCATATCAGACGAAGAGACCGGACTGTATGGTAAGTGTTGCCAATGGCTCGAAGGGAGTTTTGACGGGTTCACTTGTTTTTCTTCTGATCGCTCAATACCCGGGTGGCCGTTACGTTTAACTGTCCGCTTGCGGCTTGTAGGTGTTTTGATATGATCATCACCTACTGCCAGCGCATTGATGAGTCTTAGAGTCCCACACAAGATTTTTCTAGCTTAGGCGAAATGATGTGGTGTACATATGAGACATGCGCGGGAGCTTGATTAAATACGAATATGTGATACCATATTTTAATCGGGCGTTCACTATTGGTTGGGTCGTATTTGATATGACCGATTTATTAAATCAAGTGTTGATTTAATATTATCTTTTAGCTCACTTTTAAATAACCATTTTTCTTTTGGATATATGCATATATGTTTATACATGCACATGATGATGTGCATGCATACATACATACATACATACATACATATGTATCATGGTTGATGATACATAGAAGATGGCAATACAAGACTTACATGGTTGATAAATATTTTCTATTTTGTTTATGGATTAAAGAAAAAGGAAATTAGCTAAATGACTCATTCTTTCTACACAATTCTTAGTTGACCTTTGACTTAACCCTAGTTAGATTTCATTTGTTCTTTAACTCATCCACAAAAAATCTAGATATTTAGCCAACCATGGTTATATTTGAGAGTGTCTCATATATAATCTTTTCTTTTCAATTATTAAAAATAAGTTTTTCATTATATTCACAAAAGCTTTTGCCATCTTCATCTTCCTCCTCTCTCTAGCTCACTTGAGTTTGTTAAAAGAGTAAGGAACCAAAAAGAAAGGGATTTTAACTGAGTTTACAAACCACATAACCATTCTACACTACCTTAGCCCTTTAGTGTAGAGTGTTTGCTCCACTTTATCTTGATTTTATGAAGCAAAGAGCTTGACCTAGAAATCTCCGGATGGATTATCGTAGACATGGAAGGACCTCTAGTGGAGTTGATCTAAGCTTTGAGCAAAGCCGTAGGAGTTCTAAAGACTGAAGGAGTTGGCTACAAAGGTTGTATTTTCTTTTCTTTTAGTTTATACTTCATATTATGTTGATTTTACCCTAAACTCTAGTTACGATTCGTAGTTCGTTTGTAATAGCCCTCTAAAATTTAAAAAGTTCATTACTTAATGATGTTGTAATCTAACTAGAGGTGCTACCACACACCAACATGGTATCAGAGCCTAGCTAGAGCTTTAGGGTAAACCGGACGACGTTTAAAAACTCAATCGAACATGAAAAATGATATTTTTACATGCTCACTGGAAATTTTTTCAAAAGTTGGAATTTTTGTAATTAAAAATATTCAGAAAATAGAGCAGGGTTTTCTGTGGATCCCCAAGAAAAACGAGCGTCTAACTCGACACAACGACCATGGAACCGCGGCCAAATAGGGGTATTTACGGTGGTTCCGCGGCGCCGTTGGTGAGGCTTAGACCGTGCGTTCTTGCGTTGATCCGTAGGTACTATATATGCTCTTTGGGAATTTTTATGCAGGTTCAAGTGTTGAGATCTATTACAACAGTGGGTATGTTGATGTGTTGATTGATATATTTTAACGTCGTCTATACTTTTCAATTGTTGATGTGATATGATGTATAGGATCGTCTTGATCGAATGGCCAGGGGTTTTATGTGAGACGAGAGTTTATCATTTCATTCATGTAAAATTCATTGTATATATTATTCTTTTATTGGGGTACATCCGGGTTGAGGATGATATCTCCATTGATGTATATTTTACTTTTCCACATTAGGATAGACCCAAGGAGGGGAGCATGAGTGACCGGGTTCTGGAGTTCAGTGGGAGGCCATCTCGAGGACTCAAGACCGGGTCTCCTAAACTCCAGAATTGGAAGGGTCACTTGCCGCTCTCGTAGGGGTCTAAGGGTGTGGGCTTGGCTATTCATCACGACCGTGGAATCCGTATTTTCTATCTTAGGCAAAATATAAAATATGGAGTTCCTAGTATATCCTATATTTTCATATATATGTTTCTGCTGCTAATTATTCTGTGATGTGATTGCTTAATATCTGAGACGAATGTAATATTGTTATATATATGATATGTAATACCGTTTTTCGTTTCTTTCTGTAATGGCTTAGAAACTTAAATGATGGGAATACATTAATGAGATTAATATAAAAGAAAAGAAACATGATGTTGTAGAATCGGATTTGAAAACCACTCGGTTCTTTTTTATGAAAAAGCAAGTTTCAAAATATGCGGAGCTTATGCCACTCCTTTTCTAAAAACTATTTAGATTCTACAACGAAATCAAGTTCAAAGCGTTAAAAGTTTTCATAAAAACCATCGGCAGCCCTCCGTCATTTTAGGAAGCATAGTACTTAGTATTCGTGCTGCGTATGTTGATCATAGTCAAGGCTAAGTGTATGGTAGCTAAGTGATGTCTTCCTACAAAGCATATGATGTGATAAGTTAGGACATTCATGTGATTATGTTGATCATAGTCAAGGGTCATATAGGTGGGTCTAGTTAATCACGAAATGATGGGTAGAACTTGACTAGTGCTTATGATATGTTGACCATAGCCAAGGTCATAAGCATCTAGGGGTAAAAACTATATCGGGAATTTCAAGCGTTGAAATTTGCAATGAGATTGCATACCATCTATATGATAGTTGGATCCCGATCCTACTGTTAGTAAGAGTTACTCCTAGGAGAGTTTTGCACTTTACAATTAGCTAATCCAGTAGGTGTCTAGAAAGGTGTCAACGGGGTTTGACCTCTGGGAATGCGAGGTTTATTTTAATTAGGTCCGTGCGAAAGCACGGGGAACCTCCCTCAAAGTACTGACACTGGCCTGGCTGACCGGTTAGCGAAATAGTAGAGTGTAATTAATCCTGGCTAGTTATCTTTTTGAGGTTTTAAAGAAAATTTGATAAAAACAGTGAGATACGTCGATTAGATAAGATAATAACCAATCTGATCTTTGCAAAAGCATTTCGCTGAGTGTATTCTTTTCTCTCTCCTAATGGCAGATACCGATGATGGGACTTAAGCTTATTTTAGAGAAAAATAAACTGACTGGACCGAATTATAAAGAATGGTTGAGGAACTTGAACATTGCACTCACATATGATAAAGTATCATATGTCCTCACTACTAAAACCCCACCCGTCCCATGACCTGAATCATCTGTTTCGGATAAGGAGATCCGAAAAACATGGGATATTGATTGCAACACGGCCACGTGCCTCGTGCTTGCTTCTATGGACAATATCCATCAGAAACAACACGAGAAGATGGATGTACAATCCATCTTTCTTCATACAAAGGAGTTGTATGAAGAGCAATCTCGTACTTTACGATACGAGGCATCTCGAAAGCTGTTTCAGATACGGATGGCCCGCGGCGCATCAATAGGAGACCATGTTCTGAAGATGATTGGTCTTATAGAAGAACTTGAGGAACTGAGATGGATTATGGATAATGAGCAATATACAGATATTGTTCTGCAGTCTCTCTCCTCCGCCTTTGCTCCGTTCATAGTGAATTTCAATATGAACGATTTGGAGAAATCATTGCCTGAACTTCTCAATATGTTGAGAAGTGCAGAGAGCACGCTTAAGATAGCGAAAACTCTCGCTCTGCTTTATGGGCCATCTTCCTCTTCAGTCCCGAAAGCCAAGGCCAAGAGAAAGAAGAAAAAGAATCCCACCAAACCGAGAGGTAGAGTTGAAAAGGCGAAGGGGAAAGACAAGTCTGGGGCTGCGGGAAGTGGAAAAGGAGAATGTTTTTACTGCCACAAGTCGGGACATTGGAAACGCAATTGTGCTTTGTACCTTGCTGATATCAAGAAGAAGAAGTATACTGATGCTTCCGCTTCAGGTGTGTTTGTAAGTGAAAACTGTTTTTCATAAAACTCTGCATTTTGGGTATTAGATACCGGTTCTGGTTCTCACATCTGTAATTGTATGCTTGTGTAACACTTGAAAATCGTTTAGGTAGTTTTTTTCGATAATCGGTAAAATAATCAGAATTTTCCGTAAAATATAAAAATAATTATTTTTCATTATAGGCCTAATTATACAAAATTTAGATAAGAAATTGCTAGAAATTGGTTAATTAATTGTCACTTAAAAATTTCTAATCATTTAAATTTTTTCCCCTAATTAATTATTTTTAATATTATTTTAAGCTTTTAAATATACATTAAATTAGTGATAAATACAAATTTGAATGGGTAAATTACATACATAAGAACCATTACAAACTAAAATCTAGTAGTAACAAAAATGTTAGCAAGACTTTCCAAGATTGTAGTTTCTATGATTTAAAAATAAATCAAAATGAAATTTAAAATAAAAATTTAATAGGAAATGTTGTGATATGTAATAATGAGTTTTGAAGGGGGGTTTCTTGACTTAGAAATTTCTTTCTCACACACATATACTCCCCCTCACCTCACTGGCCGAGCATGCATAGCCCCCCTCTCTTCATTCAACATACTTTGTCTCATCTGTTAAGAAAAAAAAAATAATAATTAATAAAATATTATAAAAGAGGTTATAATTGGGGATGTTCTACACTCATCCACATACTTCTTTCTCTCTCTCCCCTTCCCTCATGAAGTTGCCGTGCCCTCCCCTTGGTGCAACTCCTCAATTTTCCCATTCTATTTTCACCTCTAAAAACTCAAAAAAATTCATCAAAAATCAATATAAATCCCCACTAATTTCTAATTAAATCTTACCCATCATTCCTTTGGCCAACTAGCTTAAAACCTTGGTGTAAGAGTGCAATTTGGGGAGGCTAAGATTCATGCTAGATCTCAAGATTTGTGTCACGGCCCGAAAGTACGGAACATGATCGGCACTTAAACTACGAACGTCTCGAGACATACGTAATCTAAGTAAACCGAAAACCCAGAAATCCAAACCAAGAAAAGTAGTAGAGTGCAGGAAAAACCAACTTAAAGCAAGTAATTTCAATAGCATAAGCCGAATTATGCGGTTTTTTTAAAACATCAAAAATTTACTGAAAATTTCGGCAGAGTCTCCTTTGTAAATACTGGCCCCCAAACGGGATACAACATGAATAGTATACGAAATCAAGAAAAAGGCATCCCCAAGCGGGAGCTAGCTCTTCGTCAATCGACGGTCACAACCACACAAGCAATATAACATACAATGCCAACGGCGAGGATCAAAACTCAAAAGGAAACCCAAAACCACCAGAAATATAACGAGCGACTCTAAGGTCGAAAGAATAAACATCACTGGTCTCTATCTCAATAAATACATGTTTGGTTGATGGAATTTACTAGAAACAACGGAATAATATTATACAAGGTAATATGATGGGTATGATACAAGAAAAACCCACCTACTAGCAAGTCACCCGAATGAAACTGAGCCCGCAAAGCCGTAATGAAACCTGTACGGCAAACCTGCAAGAAACTGGGGCACAACGGGGGTGAGTTGCCAACTCATGAATAGAAAAACATCTACGCACAGAAATCGCATAAATAACGCAATCCTAGGTCAATGATCATAATATATCCTCAAAAATGTATATAACACGCAGCCTATAACAATGGCTAGGGTAAATATCTAACCCGCGTGTAAACTCATGTGCCCGTGTCAGTGCCTCAGGTAGCAATATATCATATGAGTGAGGTATGAATGCATGAAAACAGAATACATGTAAATGAAGAAACTGTTTTCATAAATTAGTGAGATTTCCTTTGTATTTTTAAACTGAGGTATCATAAATGAAATCAGTATCAACAGTGTTTAGCATCGACACAAAACATAAATCTTAATGTCTCGAAATATCAATGTCTCAATCTCAATATCTAGGGCGCCGTCAGTCCAGACCGGCCCCTACCATCCATCTCAAGACCACGACGGTATCCTCCGGATATCCGACGCGTCGGGTAATATCACCGGTAGGTAGTGCTCCCCAGCCAGGCTCAACGTCAACAACACATTCCTCTTGCCCCGGGGTACCATACCGGGCCCACCATGTACCCGTGACGGTTCCTCCACTCCTCGACACGGATCTCGAAAACCACAGCAAACTCATGGTGGACGACACTTTACATCACTAGAAAACCGCAACATTTTATATTTTAAAAGATCATAAGTTGTAAATTTTGCGGCTTTCCCCGAAATCCAGAAATATCATAAATCTCAAGAAATCATCACAAGTGCATATGTCAATGATAATGAACGCATATGGTATCAATAACCAAGTTGCAATGTATGATTAATAAACTAGGCATGAACAACTGAATAACAGTATACATGAAGTGGCAGGTAATAACTACAATGTCTAATATGTCATATAAGGGAAGTACACTAATATCATGTCAAAACTACTAGCTAACAAGCTAAGTTAAGCAAATATATTCTCTAAAGTGTACGTGACATGGCAATTACCGATGAAGATGTGTGTGAGCCGGCAAGTAGGTGTACGTGGTACATACGCATCATCGGTAATGGTGCTGGTGTCCTAACAGCATGATATCAATAATGGAATATGCAGCAAAATAAGTATGCGAGGCAGAGCGAACAGCAATAATGTGCGGGAGCTGAAAACTAGACACAACGATAACTAATCTGCATTAATCTAATATAAGTCGTACAAATTGGTGCCTTTTGAAATAACACGAATCATGGGGTTTTGTAAAATAGGGGCTACGGTGTTTTTATGAAAAGATACGTCTTTTGAAATATCCACGATTCGTTAGTTTTGAAATAGGTAGGAGTCTAATCTAATCTAACAACTACACTAAACTATATGGCTGAACTAACAAGTTGAACTACAGGTAAGGAAACCGCCTATCATCTGAGTCGATACATATACCTACCTGTATATGTATAGTCGGTGATCCCGCCTCTATAATATCATAGCCGATACCATATCTATAATCAGGCATCCCAAGTCAAGAGTGCGGATCAATCATCAATATAGCTCGTACGTAAATCCGTCGTACGGCATCCCAAATCTGGGTACGGGTCAATATCACATTCATCATACTATTCACCTGGTATCCTCTTTATCAAATATCATGATCGGAGTACTGATCTACGTCGAGCACCATACTGATACCGCCTACGTATGCATGGACGTGTGTGAAACACTACGTCCAGGACCCGCTACAACGTCATGTCGTATCTCAAATACGACCATGCTATATCACCGATCTCACGGCCTCAAATCAAATCTCATCGACTCAGCTCAATCCCAAGTATCATCCTCAAATCAGTATGTGAACACATAGTCCCATACCCATGTGAACACATAACGATAAAGAATCCCATGAGCACATATCAATAGGAAAGTATGCAAGTATGTATGTGTGTATGTGTAGTGCAACACTACCCTAGGGTTCGCAACACTAAAATAATCCAACACACCAATATCCATCCTAAACATCGTTATTAATCCCAAATAACATATAATAATTATTTGTGTGTATACGTATCCGTATACACCACCACGGACTGCGGGGGTGCTATACGCCATCCACCCGACTTCTCTCCGTAGATATAAATCTACTCACCTGGTCCTCGCTAGCCGGTGCCGACGTCGCCACGCGCTTGCTTGTCGTCTCGAAGTCCACATGGGGGTACCTACATATCATAACGCACCATATCGCATTAAAACTAAATTCGAAATCGAAACGGCATACGAAAATCAAATCGGCACGCGTATCACGCATAGGTCCAAACCTATCGCCTACGCATGCAAGAATAGTCAAACCAACCTTCGATGTCGATGTACAAACGTCAACCCATCGAGAAAAATCCAATCACACTCATTTGCACATTCACGAACACTAAGTTTAATATAAACTAGGTTAAAACTCACAAAAACCCCAATTTCACTTAAAAAGTCATTTTTCCGAAAATCTAGCAAGCACAATTCGCCGTTTTTGTACAAAACATGACGTTTAAATGAATGTAGCGGCCAATATACTTATTAAATATCTTAAATAATTCATATAACAATTTCCAGAATTTAATCTCATTAAATTCCAAAAACCCTAATATGCTAGTTTACAAAATACCTAAATTTTAATAATTTCATAGCAAAAATACACAAACTACAATTTAGGTTGGATTTCCATGCTCTAAAGCATTAAACTACACTTAATAAAGTTAATAATACGATAAAAACCCTAACCATATTTTTAATCTCATATTTCGAATTAAATCAAAAAAACTAGTTTGCAACAAAAAGCTTAATTTGGACATTTTTCAAGTAACAACTTGTAATTAACAACTAGATTAGTTTTCTACAAAACTAAATATGTTAATCCACATTACTAAACCATGCACAATCAAACACAACTCATTTCCACAACAAACCCTAACTTGAAATCTTTAATCATGCAATTAAACTCACATAAACCAAATTAACACTTAATTAAATTAGCTTTAAGAAATTAGTAACAAATTAAGCAAAAATGTTTAGAATTATACCCAAAAACATTTGAAGATCCACAAGCACCCACGGCCTCCCAAAATGCTCTCTTTTCACAAAAATCCATGCTATACGGGCTAAGCTAAAATGGGTAGGAGTCGGATTTGGGTTTTGGGATTTTTTTGATGGATTTTGAGGAAATTTTTGATGAAGTTTTGAAGAGAAAAGAGAAGGGAAATGGGGAGGGGGGGCTGCTGCTGCTGTAGGAGAGGGGTTTGGCTGGAATGGGAGGGGGAGAGGAAAGAGAGGGAGGTAGAGAAAGTGGGGGGAGAAAGTCAAAGCCCAACCAAAGTCAAAAGTCTAACTAATTTATCCATTTTCTTTTCTTTTCTTTCATTTCTTTTCCTTTGAAATTCAAGTGGGAAAAAGATGGTGGCTGCTGAATTCAGCCAAGGAGAGAAGTAAATGGGGGTGTGTGGGTGTGGGTACGGGTGTGGGGTGATGAAAAATGATAAATACAATACCCCAAACATCCATTTACGCTAAAAAAAGCCTTTTTCCTTCAATAATTTCTAAACCGTTTTAGCAAATGATTTCGTCCCAAAAACCACATGATAAAATTTTATTTAATATTTTATGATGCACAAAATTTGTTTCAACTCATTCCAATTTGTAATTTTCCCTAATTAAATATATTAGTGACGGCTTAAAATAATAATAAAATAATATTTTTTTTCAGAAAATTTAAAATTTCACCAGCGGCTCAATAAACACCAATTAATAGCAATTACATAACTAGAATATGTATATTTAATTTTTATAATAAGATATTTGTATTTTGACTTTTTTACAGAAAACCCCCTTATTTTACCGATTTTTTTCGAAATTTCACCGAAACGATTTTCAAAACGTTACAATTTATGCATGTATAATCTTAACCCTATACTTTAATTGTTGGTTACTACTTCAATTTAATTTAATTAGATGTTTAAATTTAGAATTAATAGCAAGATTTAGATTTCAAGAAAGGGTTTGGAAATTCAAGTTAGGATTTATCACTTAATCATGATTCTAATGGGTAATGTAAAATCTTATGCAATGCAAAATGTAGTCTAGTTGCTAATTTGTATATTGTTGTATTTAAATTATCCTAAATAGGATTTTTTTTTATAAACTAGGTTTTGTGAAATGCATATATATGTAAGATAAAATTCTAGTGAGGGTTTTTTTTTATCAATTATTCATGGTTTTAATGAGGAGATTAACACGTTAATTGAATGCAAAACCTAATTTGGTTACTAGTTGCTAATTATTAGTTTAAAAATTATGATAATTATGCTATTTGCTAACTAGGTTTTTAGAAATTAAATTAAAATGTGGGATTAAAAATCTAGTTAGGCTTTTAGCCTATCATTAAGGGTTCCATGAGTGGCTTAACATATTAAACTATGCAAAATCAAGTTTAGTTGTGTAATTGTGAATTTTTCTTTACAAAGTGTTAAAATTGGATATTTACGCAAACTAGAATTTTGGGTTTTATACAAATTGATGAGATTAAATTATGGAAATGGTTTATATAACCTAGTTATGATATTTAGTGAATATTATGGCCATCAGTTTTGTTTAAACATTAAGTTTTGAAGTAAAACGGTTAATTGACGCTTTCTAGGTTTTTGCGAAATAGAACGATTTGATTGATTTTAAGGTTTTGATGATTTAAACCCTGTTTTATATTATAATTAATGAGTTTTGGAACTACGATTTGTATGTTTGTGTTTTATCTTGATCAATCGGCGTTTGTACGCCGATATCGAGTGATATTTGGTTCTTTTGCATGAGCGGGTCATAGGTTTTAACCTATGCGCGTTTCGTGCGCTGTTTTGGTTCTGTCCGCAACTTCGGTTTACGATATTATATATGTTTGCGTATAGGTACCCCTCACACGGACTTCGGACGAGGAAGAAGAGGATGGCAGCATCGACTTCGGTAGATAAGGACCAGGTGAGTAGATGTATATCTACGGGGAGAAGTCGGGTGGATGGCGTATAGCACCTCCGCAAACGTAGAATATGGATATTACTTACTGTTATTAGAAAGTCGGACGTGACCTTAGATTCTTGGCGAGTAGGGTCCTATTGAAGACTTTAGGTTGGACTAAACTGATTTAGAAAGACTTAACCATGAGGATGACTGCCTTGGAGGGAAATTCGTAGGTTTCATATAGACACACACACGCACACACATAAACTTGACTTGGTGTATATGTGTGTATATATACATACATATAGGAATGTGTGTAGGTATATATGTGTGTGTGTGTATATATATATATATATATTACAACATATACATGTGATATAGGGAGGTTATATGATACATGGGAATGAGTCGATATGACTGGGCTTGATGCCGTGATCTATTGGATATACGATCGAGTTATGATATGAGATGTGTTATGATAGTAGCGGATCGTCGGGCAATGAGATTATATAAAATATATTTATATAAACGATAATAAGTATTGATGACATTTGAAATGAACGAGACTCTACAATAGAACTCGGATTGTAATATGTAACTTAATCACGAGATGATATATGACATGATATTTTAGTGGATCATTTGACTATGTATATTTACACAGATGATGATATATGATTGATGATATTGGGATGTATGCGATTATAGTATAATACCCTTTATCATGATATTGTTGGATGATGATACTATACGAACGATGATGGATACATGTGACAGTTGACCCGTACCCTGATTTCGGGATGCCGTACGATGGATTTTACCGTACGAGGTATAGACGTGATGATTGATCCGCACTCTTGACTCGAGAAAGTCGTACTATGTATGTGACGCTATTGAGGATGGATCGCCGACTACTGGAGATATCGACTCAGATTTTAGGAGGATTCTTCGTACCTTTTGACTAGTTTCTTTAGTTAGTCCCTTAGCTGGTTAGGTAGATATTAGTTTAGGCTCGAGTCGTACTTATTTTCAAGACCACAATTCGTGCTTTTTCAAAATAACAAACTGTAAGACTCGTAATTAGTATGTATTCTCTAGTTGTGCGTTTACTACACACTCACTATTATATTCATGTTGTATTCATCGCATTGCATGTTCACACATATGTATCTTTAGCTAATATGAAACTCTGTCTGTTAGGACACTAGCACCATTACCCATGATGCTCATGTTCCACGTACACTTATTTGCCGGCTCACACAAATCATCATCGGTAATTGCCATGTCACGTACACTTTAGAACATATTATCTTTTATTGATATAATCAGCTAAATGCTAGTCCGGTATAATATTGTGTGATTACCCTCATGTGCTAGTGTAGATATTGCATTTATTACTTAGACACTTCATACATTCACATATTCATATTATCATGCAGTATTTTAGGGCTTATGCTGATGCTCATTATTTACTTACTCATGATTTTGGGATTTTGGATTTCTATGAGATTTCTGGATTTTGGAGGAAAACCGCAAAAATTTAATAAAAGCTTAGTATCATCATTTTTAAAATGCAAGTTGCGGTTTTCTCGTGATGTATGTGTCGTCCACCATGAGATTTCATGTTTTCTGTTGGATTTCGAGACCCGATTCGAGGAGTGGATGAACCGTCTCGGGTACATGGTGGGCCCAGTATGGTACCCGGGGCAAGAAGCTCGAGTTGTAGACAATGAGCCTGGCAGGAGAAGACTACCTACCGGTGATGTCTGGCACGGCGGATATCCGGAGGATACCAACCGTTGTCGTGAGATCTGATGATATGGGCCGATCCGAACTGACGGAGCCCAAGATATTGAGACTATGAGATATTGAGACTATGAGATATTGAAAATTTGAGATTTACATGTTTTGTGTCGATGCTTGACACGGATTTCCATGGATTTCATTGATGATATTTCAGATTACCATACAAATTTTACTATGATAAAAGTTAAAGATTTCTTATACAGATATATCCAGATTTCATGGTTGATTGTTTTACATTCATGGTGCATGCACACTCATACACATGACATGTTACTACTTGAGTCACTGACACGAGCACTGAGCATTGCACTTATGCATAGATCATTACCCTGCCACTACTAGATGACTAGTGATACATTAAGTATATTATTATGACCTAGGAGAGTGTCGTGCATGCGATTTCTACTCGCAGATATCTTCTACTCACGAGTTGTCAACTCACCCCCGTTGTGCCAAATTTTTCTTACAGGATTCGATATACAGGTTTCCTTGGCAGCTTGCTGGTACATCATTTCATTCAGAGTGATTTGCTTGGTAGGTTGGTTCACTTGTATCAAGACCGCCGTTATACTTTTATTATTTTATTTGTATCTAGTAGCTCCATCAACCAGACTTGTATTATTGGTAGATTTAGTAGACCAGTTGTTTATTCTTTCGACCTTAGAGTCGTGCTTGTATTATTATGATTTTCTGGTGGATTTGGTTTTCTTTTGAGTTTTGAGATTCGCCCTTCGGCGTTGTATATTTTAGTGCATTGTGTGGTTATTTCCGCCTTTTGGCGTAGAGCTAGCTCCCGCTTGGGGATGCCTTTTTATTGTTTGTATATATCATTCTTGTTTGTACCCGTTTGGGGCCAGTTTTTACAAAGGAGACTCTGCCGAAATATTTGAGAAAATTTGATGTTGCTTTTAAACTTGTTTTCCTACACTTCTTCTTTTAATGGTTTAGATTTCTGGGCTTTGGCTTACTTAGATTACGTCGCGCCTCTAGACACTTCGTAATTTAAGTTCCGGTCACATTCCGTACCTTCGGGTCATAACAGCAGGGATTGAGAAACAGTAGAGTTTTGAAGACTGGGGACCACATTCTATGGGTTGGAAATGGTTCCAATGTACATGCTGTATCCGTAGGAGAGTATCATCTGGGGTTGCTTTCAGGATATATTTTGGTTTTGAACCCTTGTTATTTTGTACCTGGTATGCTATGTAATATAATATCCGTATCTTTGTTGGACAGTGAAGGATATCATTTTGTGTTGCAAAATAATGTTATGAATATTAATTTGAATCAACAGTTGATTGGGTATGGTACACTAAGTAACGGAATTTACGTCCTAAACCAACACACAGTTTTCAATATACAACAAACAAATAAAAGAAAGATTTTAGATATAAATGAATCTTTTCTTTGGTATTGTAGACTTGGTCATATTAATGAAACAAGACTAAACAAGCTACATAAAGATAGATATTTGAATCCTTTTGAATATAAATCTTATGCGACTTGTCAGTCTTGTATCAAAGGTAAAATGACCAAAATTCGATTTATAGGACACGGAGAGAGAGCTACAGAACTCTTAAGCCTCATACATAGTGATGCATGCGGACCAATGTCTACACATGCTAGAGGCGGTTTTTCATACTTCATCACTTTTACTGATGATTTCTCAAGATTCGGACATGTGTTTTTATTGAAGCATAAATCCGAAGCTTTCGAGAAATTCAAGGAGTACAAACTTGAAATAGAAAACAAACTGGCTCGAGTATCAAGAAACTTCGATCAGATCAAGGTGGAGATTATTTAAGCACTCAGTTTTCAGACTTCTTAAAAGAGAATGAGATTCTCTCTCAGCTTACTCCTCCTTACACACAACAGCACAATGGTGTGTCAGAATGGAGGAATCGTACCCTATTAGATATGGTACGGTCCATGATGAGTGATGCTGAGTTACCACTTTCTTTTTGGGGACATGCATTAGAGACATCAATTTATCTATTGAACAGGGTTCCAACCAAGACCGTGTCTACCACTCCATATGAAATGTGGTGTTGGAAGAGACCATCTCTTAAAAAAGTTAGGATATGGGGTTGTCCGGCTTATGTCAAAAAGCAGAATCCGGATAAACTTGAGGTACGATCGGTCATGCGTACATTTGTGGGATATCCAAAACATTCATATGGATATCTTTCTACTACAAGGAAGAACAAAAGGTGTTTGTTTCTCAACATGCCACATTTTTGGAAAATGAAATTTTTACAAATAGTACTGATGGCAATGAGATAGAACTAGAAGAGGTTCTAGAGACACAAATTACTCATGAAGAATTGGTTGAACCTGATATTGCAGTAGAACAACAAGAACCTCAGCCGCTCCGGAGATCTAGTAGAACTTCTCGTCCACCGGAGAGATACTATAGTTTTCTCATTGATGGTGATAGAGAAGATTGCATCATGGATGATGATGACTCTACTAGTTTTCAACAGGCTATCACGAGTGGAGACTCAGTGAAGTGGCTGGATGCCATGAGATCTGAAATGGAGTCCATGTACACCAACAAAGTATGGACTTTGGACGTTGCACCTCCTGGGATAAAACCCGTAGGGTGTAAATGGATCTTTAAGAAAAAGATTGGTGTAGATGGACAGGTAGAGACCTATAAAGTAAGGCTTGTAGCGAAAGGTTTTCGTCAAAGACTATGACTGGACTATGATGAAACTTTCTCTCCAGTAGCAATGCTTAAATCCATTCGGATCCTACTTGCTATTTCTGCTCACTACGACTATGAAATCTGGCAGATGGACGTTAAGACTGCATTTCTAAATGGTGATTTAGAAGAGTGCGTTTTTATGGATCAGCCAGAGGGCTTCACAGACAGTGGGAGCAGCGAAAAAGCGTGTAGGTTGCTTAAATCCATTTATGGGTTAAAGCAGGCATCACGGAGATGGAACATCTGTTTTGATGATACAATCAAAGAGTTTGATTTTATCAAAAATATAGATGAACCATGCATTTATAAGAAGATTGTAGGGAGTACTGTCACTTTTCTCGTATTGTACGTAGATGACATTTTCTTGATAGGAAATGATATTCCTATGCTACAATCGGTCAAATTATTCTTATCACAAAAGTTCTCCATGAAGGACCTGGGTGATGCCTCGTGCATTTTGGGCATAAGGAGCTATAGAGATAGATCCAAGAGATTATTGGGATTGTCCCAATCAAAGTACGTTGATACCATCCTAAAAATGGTTTAGTATGGAAGATTCCAAGCGTGGTGCCTTGCCCGCTTGCCATGGAATCACTCTCTCTAAGGACTTCTGTCCGAAGACTGATGAAGAGAGAGCTCGCATGAGCATTATTCCCTTCGCTTCAGCCATAGGATCTATAATGTATGCGATGATATGTACTCGCCCTGATTTAGCTTATGCACTAGCTGTAGTGAGAAGGTATCAATCCAACCCAGGGGAGCAACACTGGATAGCCGTGAAGAACATTCTTAAGTACTTATGAAGGACTAAAGAATTGTACTTGGTGTATGGTAATGGGAATCTCCAAATGGAGGCCTTTACCGATTCCAGCTTCCAAAATGATAAGGATGACAGTAAATCTATCTCAGGGTTTGTATTTACCCTCAATGGAGGGGCAGTATATTGGAAGAGTTCCAAACAGGATACCGTTGTAGACTCCACGATGGAAGCTGAGTATATTGCTGCAAATGATGCTGCCAAAGAAGCCGTCTGGATGAGGAAGTTGGTCGCGGAGTTAAGAGTAGTTCCAATCATTATTAATACAGTACTATTGTATTGTGATAATAATGGAGCTATAGCGTTGGCCAAAGAACCCAGATCCCACGAAAAGTCTAAACACATCCTAAGGCGATATCATTTGATCCGGAAGATAGTTGATCGCCAAGAGATCAAGATTCGGAGAGTAGATACAAAGGATAACACCGCGGATCCACTCACCAAGGCCCTTCCACAGCCGCAACATGAGCGACTTTTTGAGATGTTGGGTATGAGATACGCCAATAATTGGCCTTAGTGCAAGTGGGAGATTGTTGGATATATGTATGTCCTAGAGGCCATTATATGTATAGTGGATGCTTGGACATGTATATATGACTTTCTTGCTCGACATGATAGTATGCTATCTGGTTTTACTTTATCTGACATGTTTACTTAATACTGTTCATTTGATACATGTTGATAAAGCCCTGAGGATATTTGCTTAACTTCCATGGCTATGATGGAGATCATACTAGTGGGGCATGTATGGTCTATAAGCATATCCTTAAATGTTCCTAGTCGTAGGTATATCGAGACAGGGCATCGATATTCCAGAGTAGACTAGCATATACGTTTCTTGACCCATATGATGGGCGATGGATGATCCCATATCCATTGGTGTTGTGACATCGAAGATTGTATACGGGTGCTCAGTAGAGACTGGGTACACTGAATGGACTCACCGAGAATTCCTATATAGTATTATATTTATCGTCGGGTAGCAGTTCTCTGATGACACTGGTACAGGTTAGTCTGTAGACCCAAGATCGTTATAGAGTCTTGTGTGTTCTCCCACTGTATTTTGATTTCCATCCTAACACAGCTCTACTGAGTCATGCAAACAGGTGGCTTTTGGGTATAGTCCCGAGACACATGGAGACAGTGAGTGATAGGAGGGGTTTCGTCTCTCCCGGTATTGGGAGTTGATGTTGTGCAATGTGCGACTGGCTCTGACTTGAAGTCCCTATCCATGGCTGATGAGATTTACTGATAAGTGTTATCAGTAGTTTCTCGACCGGTCATAGTTCATATCGACATGACTTATTGAGTTATTAGGGCTTGACGATTCCATCTCTAGACTTGATATGCAGCATATCAGACGAAGAGACCAGACGTAAGTGTTACCAATGGCTCGATGGGAGTTTTGACGGGTTTGCTTGTTTTTCTTCTGATCGCTCAATACCCGGGTGGACTTTACGTTTAGCTGACCGCTTGTGGCTTGTAGGTGTTTTGATATGATCATCACATACTGCCGGCGTATCGACAAGTCTTAGAGTCCCACACAGGATTTTTCTAGCTCAGGCGAAATGATGTGGTGTACATATGAGATATACGCGGGAGCTCGATTAAATACGAATATGTGATACCGTATTTTAATCGGGCGTTCACTATTGGTCGGGTCGTATTTGATATGACCGATTTATTAAATTAAGTGTTGATTTAATATTATCTTTTAGCTCACTTTTAAATAACCCTTTTTCTTTTGGATGTATGCATATATGTTTATACATACACATGATGATGTGCATGCACACATACATACATACATATGTATCATGGTTGATGATACATAGAAGATGGCAATACAAGACTTACATGGTTGATAAATATCATCTATTTTGTTTATAGATTAAAGAAAAAGGAAATTAGCTAAATGACTCATTCTTTCTACACAATTCTTAGTTGACCTTTGACTTAACCCTAGTTAGATTTCCTTTGTTCTTTAACTCATCCACAAAATATCTAGATATTTACCCAACCATGGTTATATTTGAGTGTGTCTCATATATAATCTTTTCTTTTCAATTATTAAAAATAAGTTTTTCATTATATTCACAAAAGCTTTTGCCATCTTCATCTTCCTTCTCTCTCTAGCTCACTTGAGTTTGTTAAAAGAGTAAGGAACCAAAAAGAAAGGGTTTTTAAGTGAGTTTACAAACCACATAACCATTCTACACTACCCTAGCCCTTTAGTGTAGAGTGTTTGCTCCACTTCATTTTGATTTTGTGAAGCAAAAAGCTTGACCTAGAAATCTCTGGGTGGATCATCGTAGACGTGGAAGGACCTCTAGCGGAGTTGATCCAAGTTTCGAGCAAAGCCGTAGGAATCCTAAAGACTGAAGGAGTTGGCTACAAAGGTTGTATTTCTTTTTCTTTTAGTTTAGACTTCATATTATGTTGATATTACCCTAAGCTCTAGTTACGATTCGTAGTTTGTTTGTAATGGCCCTCTAAAATTTAAAAAGTTCACTACTTTATGATGTTGTAACCTAACTAGAGGTGCTACTACACACCAACACACACACACACACACACACACACACACACACACACATATATCTCACATATATATAATTATATGTAAAGAGAAGAAAATCTTTAGTGAGCAATAATATTAGTTAACATATATAAATATATCAAACATATAAATATATATCAAATTATTAAATCAACACTTGATTCAATAATCCGGTTATATTATATATAACTGACTAATATCATATATATATATGTATGTATGTATGTATGTATATCACATTATTAAATCAACACTTGATTCAGTAATCTGGTCATATCACATATAATCGACTAATATTCAATATTCAATATTAAATCAACACTTGATTCAATAATCCGGACATATCATATATAATCGGCCAATATCAAATATATATACATAAAACAAATTATTGAATCAACACTTCATTCAATAATCCGGTTATATCACATAAAACCTAACCGATATCAAATATCGCTAGATTGGAATACGTGCCTGCACATACTCCATACTCGTATTCAATCAAGCTCCCGCACATATCTCCATATGTGCCCTACTTCGTTTCGCTTGAGTTAGAAAACCTCTGTGTGGGACTTTAAAGACTTGTCAATACGCCAGCAGTAGGTAATAATCACATCAGATACCCACAAGTCGTCAGCGGTTCTTTGTCTGAAACTTGGAAAAATGTCTTTTTTCCAGGCTACTAGCTGGACGTAACGGCTACCCAGGTATTGAACGAATAGAAAATCAACAAGCAAACTTATCCAAACTCCTGTAAAGCCTATGAGCAACACTTACCGTACAGTCCGGTCTCTTCATCTGATATGTCGCATATCGAGTTTAGGGGTGGAATCGTCAGACCCCAGTAACTTGATAAGTCATGTCGATGTGTGGCCTATAACCTTTCGAAAAATTACTGATAACACTTACCAGTAAATCTCATCAGCCCTGGCTAGGGACTTGCTGTTATAGCCAATCGAGCATACCGTAACATCAACTCCTAATACTGGGAGAGACGAAACCCTCCTATCGCTCATTGCCTCCATGTGACTCGGGACTATACCCAAAATCCACCTGTTTGCACGACTCTTTTGAGCCATGGTAGGGAGGAAATCAAAGCACAGTGGGAACCACACAAGACACTATGACGATCTCGGGTCTATAGACTAACCTGTACAAGTGTCACTAGAGAACTGCTATCTGACGATAGGTATGGTACCATCTAGGAGTTCTCGGCCAGTCCTGTTCGGTATACCCATTATTTAATGAGAACCTGTGTATAATTTTTGATGTCAAACACCAATGTTTGTGGGATCAACCATCGCCCATAAATGGTCAAGAAACGTACACACTAGTCTACTCTGGAATATCGATGCCCTGTGTCAATACTCTCTCGACTAGGAACTGTTAAAGGATGTGCTTGCGGACTACACAAGCCCTACTAGTATGATCTGCATCATAGTCCTGGCAGTCAAGCCAATATTTTAAGAGCTTTAACAACATGTATTAGAGAGACGGTATAAAAATATAAGTTTATATATTAAGAAAAAGAGCAACCATATAACATACTATCATGTCGAGCAAGAAATTCCTCTATATATATGTCCAAGTATCCACTATGTCATACAATAATGGTCTCTAGAGCATACATATTCCTAACAATCTCCCACTTTCACTAAGGCCAGTTGTTGTAGTATTGCATACCCAACATCCCAAAAAGTCTCTCAAACCGCGTCTGGGGGAGGGCTTTTGTGAGTGGATCCGCTGTGTTGTTCTTCGTATCAACTCTCCTGACCTCGATCTCCCGGCGATCAACTATCTCCCGGATTAGGTGATACCGCATCAGAATATGTCTGGATCACTGATGGGACCGGGGTTCCTTGGCCAAAGCGACAACTCCATTGTTATCATAATACAAAGGTATTGGATCATCAATGGATGAAACCACACCAAGTTCAGCAATAATCTTCTTCATCCAGACAGCCTCTTTGGCAGCATCGTTGGCAGCGATGTATTTAGCCTCCATCATCGAGTCTGCTACGGTATCTTGCTTGGAACTCTTCCAACATATCGCCCCTCCATTGAGGGTGAAGACAAAACTCGAGACCGAATTGCTGTCGTCCTTATCATTCTGGAAGCTCAAATCGATAAAGGACTCCACCTGGAGTTCTCCGCTACCATACACCAAGAACATTTCTTTAGTCCTTCTTAAGTACTTAAGAATGTTCTTCATAGCTGTCCAGTGCTTCTCCTCTGGGTCTGATTGATACCTACTGTTGGGTTACCTAGCCACGCCACTGGGTTTCGAAAGGCATCGACCATGCCGTTTTTAAAAAATTGGCGCGCTAAAGAACCCTAACTAAGAATCTTAACTTGAGAATTAGACGAATCAAGTATGTAGATATCTTTACATCTAAGTGAACAAGGAATGCAACCTTTGTAGACTGGTCCTTCACTTCATAAGCTCCGTGTAGTAGTCCCTTCGCTCCAAGTAGTGAACTCCCGGACTCTAGAAAGGCTCCACAAGATGAAAGGAACAAACTTGCTTGAAGTCTTCGAGGCCGAAGATGATCTACGTCGAGAAGACACCAACTCAAGCTACCTCTTCACTAATTACGAATTAGTGAAAAAAATAACCTAAACTAAATGTCTAGTCTAGTGTAGGTTGATGAAGTAGGAATTTTGCTCACTTTAGAAATATTTTTCTCACTAATTTTCTTCACTTCCCAAAAAGCTAGAGAGCTTGAAGAAGGAGATGAAGAAAAGAAACCATGGAGAAAAGCAAGTGTTGAATGGAAACCATAGGTGAGTTAATATCATATACTAACTCATGTAGAGACTAAATCATGGCTAATCATAATGGTTGGATTAATAAAATATCTTAAGTAAAACAAAATTAGTGGACTAAGTCAATGGTTCCACAAGCTTCCACTAAGCTCCAAACCATGACTAATTTCCATCTAATTTTAATTTACTTTAAATAAATAAAACCTTTTATTATTATAAGCATGGTGTGAGTCTCATACACCCATGTAGCATGTAGCAACAAGCATGGCACATTAATATATATCACATATATATATTAAGTGTATACAAGTGAGAAAAAGAAGTGCTTAAGTGAGCTAATATTAGTTAACGTAAATTAATATATCAAATATATAATTATATATTAAATTATTAAATCAACACTTGATTTAATAATCCGGCTATATCACATATAACTGACTAATATCATATGTATCAACTTATCGAATCAACACTTGATTCGATAACCCAACTATATCACATACAACCGACCGATATCACATATCGTGAGAATAGAATATGGTATCACATATGCGTATTAATCTCGGTCCCACACATATCACATATATGCTCCTACTTCATTTCGCTTGAGCCAGGAAACATCTGTGTAGGACTCTAAAGACTCGTCAATACACCGGCAGTAGGTGATGATCATATCAATCACCCATAAGCTGTCAGCGGTACTGCTAGACGTAACGGCCATCCGGGTATTGAGCGATCAGAAGATCAACAAGCAAGCTTGTCCATACTCATGCGAATCCAATAAGTAACACTACCATACAGTCCGGTCTTTTTGTCAGATATGTCGCATATCTCAGCTTGAGGGTGGTAAACGTCAGACTCCAATAGTCTGATAAGTCATGCCGATGTAAGGCCCATAACGGTTCGAAAAACTATTGATAACACTTACCGATAAATCTCAGCAACTCCGTCCAGGGATTTCCTATTATGGCCAATCGATCACAGCGCAACATCAACCCCCAATACCGGGAGACACGAAATCCCCTCCTATCGCTCATTACCTCCATATAACTCGGGACTGTACCCAAAAACCACCGTTTTTCACATTTTTTTGAACGTGGTAAGGTGGAAATCAAAGCACAGTGGGAATCATACAAGACTCTATGACGATCTCGGGTCTACAGACTAACCTATACCAGTGTCACCAGAGAACTGCTATCCGACGATAGGTATAATACCATCTAGGAGTTCTCGGCGAGTCCGTTCAGTGTATCCATTCTCCACTGAGCACTCGTATACCATCTCTGATGTCAAACACCAATGGATATGGGATCATCCATCGCCCATCATATGGGTCAAGAAGCGTATACGCTAGTCTACTCTGGAATATCGATGCCCCGTCTCGATACTCCCACGACTAGGAACAATTGAAGGATGTACTTACTGCCTACCCTTACCCTACTAGTATGATCTACATCATAATTCTGATAGTCAAGTACTCATCCTAAGGGCTTTTCAACATGTAACAGAGAGACAATAAGTGTACATGTTAAGATAAAGGGCAACCGGATAGCATACTATCATGTTGAGCAAGAAAGTTCTCCCTATATATGTCCAAGCATCCACTATAACATACATCATATGTACAATAATGGCCTCTAAGGCATACATATACTAACAATCTCCCACTTGTACTAGGGCCAGTTGTTGTAGTATCTCATACTCAACGTCCGATAGAAATCTCTCTAGGGAATGGCCTTTGTGAGTGGATCCGCCGTGTTATCTTTCGCGTCAACTCTTCTTACCTCGATCCCTTAGAGATCAACCATCTCCCTGATCAGGTGACACTGCCTCAGAATATGTCTGGAACGCTGATGGGACCGGGGTTCCTAGACCAAAGCCACAACTCCATTGTTGTCACAATAATAGTTATTGGACGCTCAATGGTAGGAACCATGTTCATCTCATGAACAAGAAATATCCGGACATCAACTTTGGTAGCATCGTTGGTAGCGATGTATTGAGCCTTTATTGTCTAGATTGCCACAGTATCTAGCTTGGAACACTTCCAACATACCGTCCCTCCACTGAGGGTAAAGACAAAGCCTGAGACTGACTATCAGTCGACCTTATCACTCTGAAAGCTTGAATTGGTAAATGACTCATACTGGAGTTCACCGTTACCAAACATCAAGAACATTTCTTTAGTTCTTCTCAAGTACTTAAGAATGTCCTTTACAGCTGTCCAGTGATTCTCTCAAGATCCGATTGATTCCTGATCACTAAACCTAGTGAGTTAGCTGCATCTGGTCTGGTACATAACATCGCATACATGATAGAGCCTACTGCCGATGCATAGGGTATCCTTTGCATGCGAGCTCTCTCCAAATCAGTCTCGGGAGACATCTTTTTGGAGAGAGCGATTCATGAGTAAGTGGGCAAACCACTATGCTTAGAATCCTCCATACTAAACTCCTTTAGCATGGTGTTAATGTACCTGGATTTGGGACACTCCCAACATCTACATAGATCTATCTCTATAGATCTAAATTCACAAGATGTAGTAGGTATCATCCAGATCTTTCATGGAAAATTCTCATGATAAGAGGATCTTGACCGAGTGTAGTATAGGAAACCATTTCCTATCAAGAGTATGTCATTTACGTACAATATGTGGAAGACAACCTTACTCTCCACAACCTTCTTGTATATACAAGGTTCATCTACCTTTCAGATGAAGTCAAACTTTTTGACTGCCACATCAAAACAGATGTTCCAACTCCGCGATGCGTGCTTTAATCCTGATGGACTTAAGCATAGCCACTGGAGAAAAGGTTTCATCATAAACCACACCTGGTTATTGACGAAAAACTTTTACTAAAAGTCTGGCTTTGAAAGTCTCAACCTTTCCATCTACACCAAGAATCTTCTCAATATCCACTTGCTCCTGATGGGTTTTACCCTTTCAGGTGCAGCATTCAAAGTCATATTTTGTTGGTGTACATGGATTCCATCTCTGATTGCATAGCATCTAGCCATTTCACAGAGTCCCCACTCGTGATGGCCTGCCTGAACCTAGTTGGGTCATCATCTACCATGATGCAATCCTTGCTTTCACCGTCACTGAGAAAACCGTAGTATCTCTCAGGTAGATGAGGAACCCTACCAGATTCGCAGTGGCTGAGGTTCATTGAAGACTATTGAATTCTTTGGTTTCACCAAATCATCAGCTGTTAGTTTGTCCAGCTGGAACTCCTTCCAGTTCTACCTCATGACCACTAATTTCTTCCATAAGAAATTCCTTTTCTAAAAAGGTGGCATGCTGAGAAACAAAACACCTTTTGCTCCTCAGTGTGGTAGAAGATATACCCTCGCAAATGTTCGGGATATCCAACAAACTTATACAGAACCAACCTTTTCTCGAGCTTGTCCGGATTTTTCTTTTCAATATAGACTGGACAACCCCATATCTTAACTCGTTTAAGAGATGGTCTTTTCCCATTCCACATCTCATATGGAGTGGTAGGAACTGATTTGGTTGGAACCCTATTCAATAGGTATGCAGCTTCTCAAGTGCATAACCCCCAAAAGAAATCAGGCAACTCAGCATTACTCATCATAGAGCGCACCATATCTAATAGGATACGATACTTCTGCTCCGATACACCGTTGTGCTGTGGTGTACACGAAGGAGTAAGCTGAGAGAGAATCCCATTCTCTTTTAAATAATCCAGGAACTCTATGCATAAGTATTCTCTTCTCCGATCAAATCGAAGGACTTAATACTTTTACCCGTCTGGTTCTTAACTTCAAGCTTATATTCCTCGAATTTCTCAAAAGTTTCAGACTTGTGTTTCAACAAGAACATATGTTCGAATTTTGAGAGATGGTCTGTGAATATAATGAAGTACGAGGAACCAACCGTGGCATTTGTAGACATAAGACCGTATACATCACCATGTATCAGTCCCAAGAGTTCAGTAACTCTATCTCTATTTCCAGGAAATGGAGTATTGGTCATTTTACCTTTGAGATAAGACTAGCAAGTATTATAAAATGAAAATTCGAACGGATTCAAATATTCATCCTTATGTAACTTAGGTGGTCGTGTCGCATTGATATGACCTAGTCTACAATGCCACAAGAAGAATTCGTTCATTTTTGAACTAGTTTTCTTGTGTGTGTTCTAGATACTTTGAACCGTGGTTTGATTTAGAACGTATATGCTATTATATAACGTGCCTGATCGAATCAACTCTTGATTCAGGAAAATATTCACAACACTATCCTCCAATACAGAATTATATCATTCTTTAACTCATTAAAGAAACCGATGTAATGTTGTATATAAGATTCGGTATGTAATAACATTCGTTCAGAATCAATATAGTAATACAAGGTGATATCTTCCAACAGACTTGGCTGCAACAATTGTACCATTCTTTAACACTTAGAGATATATCACATATTCTCAGTTCTCTACCTTTCTGCAGCCCATGTAACATATTACATATGTGGGATCCTGATCCGGTATCTCATACCTAGGACGTAGAGGATACTGAGAAACAGTTCTCGGTAATGAACACACCCGAAGAAGATGCATCAACATGCACTTTCTTCGATTGGGTGGCATGGGAATCCGGATATTCCCCTATTTCCTGCTCGGACTTATAACAATTATAAGATAGAGCGGAACCAACGTTCCCTAGCTCAGTATAATAAGCAGGTTCGGTCAATGCATCCATATTATTATCTTGATTAAGGCATGACATGGTCGCTACCGGGAGAGAGAGAAGAAAACACTCTGCGTGCGCTCTTATAAGATCAGATTGGTTATTATTTTATCTAATAAGGATGGCTCCCACTGTTTTAGTCAAATCTTCCTTCAAACCCTAAAAGGTAAGACTAGCCGGGATTAATTACACCCTACAAAATTCGCCAATCTTTTGGCCAGGCCAGTGTCGGTACTTTGAGGGGGGTTCCCCGTGCTTTCGCACGGACCTAATTAAAATAAACCTCATTTTCCCAGGGGCATAACCCCGTTAACACCTTTCTAGACACCTACTTGATCGGGCTAATTATAATATGTAAAACTCTCCCAGGAGTAACTCTTACTCGCAGTGGATATCGGGATCCAACTATCTCATAGAAGGTATGCAATCTCATTGCAAATTTCAACACTTGAAATTCCCGATAATATTTTACCCCTAGTGACTTATGACCTTAACTATGGTCAACAAATCATAAGCACTAGTCAAGTTCTACCCGTCATTTCGTGATTAATTAGACCCACCCACATGACCCTTAACTATGGTCAATAAAATCACATGACTGTCCTAATTAATCGCATCATATGCTGTGTAGGAAGACATCACTTAGCTACCGCACACTACGCCTTAACTATGGTCAACAAACGTAGCACGAATACTAAGTACTCTACTTCCTAAAATGACGGAGGGTTACGACAGGTTTTTAAGAAAACCTTTTGCATAATGAACTTGATATCGTCGTAGAATCGAGTGATTTTGAAAAGGAGTGTTTTGAGGCTTTTAGTAGTTTTGCTAAAGAGGTCACTCCCGTTGAAAGGATCTCGGCTCTTTCCTTATCGAATAAGGTTCTGGATATTTCACAAATACCACCATGCAAAGCAAAAACTATAGAAGCAATCAAAAGACAAACCGAGTGGGTTGTAGCATCTGCTAGTTTCGCTAAAGAGGTCACTCCCGGTGAAAGGATCTCGGCTCTTTCCTTATCGAATAAGATGCTGGATATTCTACAAGGAATACCGCTATGCAAAGCAAGAACTAGAGCTACCAGTTTTTTTTAAACAAGTTTCAACAACATCTTTAGGTTTCTTTTTATTTCATTAATCTCATTAATGAAGTCCCATCAATTTTATGCTTCCTAAGTATCACATATGAAACGAAAGCAACAATATTAATTATATCTCATATATATAATATAGGCATTCGTCTGAACATATCACAGTGATCACATCACAGAGCAGCAGAAGATAACATATAAAATATTGGATATACTAGGATTTCCGTGTTTTATTTAAGCCAGTATAAAACACGGATTCCACGGTCGCGATGAATATCCAAACCCACATCCCTAGACCCCTACGAGAGCGGCAAGCAACCCTACCAATTTTAGAGTTAGGAGACCCGGTCTCGACTCCTCGAGATGGTCTCCTACTGGACCCTAGAACCCGGTCACTTGTGCTCCCCGCCTTGGGTCTATCCTAATGCGGAAAAGTAAATAATATACATCAATGGTGACATCATCCTCAACCCGGAAGTGCCCCAATAAAAGAATATTACATACAATCTTTTACATGAATGAAAATAAAAAACTCTCATCTCACATAAAAACCCCTGGCTATTCAGAACACGACGATCTAATATAACATATCACAGCAACACATAATATCACATGTCATCAACGTAAGTAAATATGCGTATCCCAGTTGTCGTTGACATATAGCACCGAAACCGGCGATACACCACATATTACACTTACGGTCGCAGAAAAGAAAGTGAAAAACTACAACAGTTGGAAACCGCAACCACCTTAGACATCATAAACCCAATTGTATCACATACTTTTGGATTTCATGCCTAACCAAATGAATTTCTTAGACATCACATGCTTAACAATTATAAACCTCGCATTTTAGTCTCAATATTGAAAACACTTTCCAATAACATGTCGGGTAATTCAACAAGATTCCCGATAACCTAATCGAATGCTCGTCGGAAACTTTATTAGACGGCCGCACCCCCCGATGCCGTCGACGAAGTGCACTAAGGCGGAACACCGCTGCCGCGAGCACCCGAACGGATGCTTTTGGCGATGGGGTTCTCCTACAGTCACTTGGTCGAGGCTATGAGGCGTGGCTATCTAGTAAAGTTAACCGGCGAGTATCTACGTACACTACGTAATTGCGACGGACTTTTGATCAACATCAAAATCCCGTGGCAACCGATCAAATGAGATTAAACTGCTAGATTTATAAAATTCAAACTAGTTATCTCATAACTATTTGTGGATTTCAAATATTGTATCACAATCACAGATAGCTAGACGAAGTTAAACTTTTCAATCAAATAAGCAAGGACCAAAAAATTCCCAACAAGCTCAACACTTGAGCGGAGTCTAAAAAAGCACCCAGAACATGCCACATCACCTATGAACCAGCCGTAAAAGGGTCAACCAATGCCTCACCTGGGGCACCGCTAAATTAACACAAACCCTAGGGTTTAGTAGCGGTTTTGACAGTCACAGAATCGAATTAGGGTTTCGTTCTTCTAGAGGGTCCACAGAATCGCTTGCAAGATTTTCTGAAAATTTTAAACTCGGAAAAATCCAACTCTTGGAAAATTTCAGAAAGGGAAAAATTGGGTTATTGATATCCGTACGAACTTTTTAACATCGTCTAAATAGTCCCGAATACATGTTAGAATTACGATTACGAAACACTCCGAATTGCCTTTGCAAAAAGTTAACATCTCATGAAAATTTAGCAAAAACAAACAACACCCAAAACACCAAAACCCAGAGACTGGAACACAGAAGAAATTTGAAGCCAAATGCCCATGAAAAAATCGAGCACACCGGATTTTCCATGCATGTGGCCGGACCAAATTTCTCCAAATTGCCTCGAATTTCTTCTGTGTTCATGTCATATCACAAATAACATTCTGCAGTTGTTTAAAATTTTTTGAAGACTTTTTAAATTCGACAGAAACCAAGTTTTCGTATCGGGTGTTTCGGAGTAATTTCAGTTTCGTAATCCTAGAAAACATCGTCTAATTTTCTAGCATGGCTCTAATACTACTGCAGGGTTGTCTAGCACGGCAGCAAGATTTCGGGAGGCATCGTCCATACCATTTTTAAAAAATTGCCGTATTAGCTAACCCTAACCCTAGAATCGAAGCTAGAAAATCCGACAAAACGAATGCAAACAACTTTGCAACTAAAGTGAACAAGGAATTAAACCTTTGTAGACCGGTCCTTCGCTTCAATAGCTCCGTGTAGTTCTAACATTTTGAAAATTTAGAAATAAATAAAATTAATTAATTTAATAATAAAATGATAAATCAAAAAGTTATTAAAAACAAATAAGATAATTTCATAAGATGTTTGTAAAACAATTTAAATTAAAATTTTTGTATGCAACATAAATAAGTTATAAGGGTTTTAGTGATAATTTTAGCTTCATTTTAATAAAATGTGTGTTTTATAATAACATAAGTTGTGAAGGGTTTTTAGGTAAATTTTAGGTATTTTGTGCAAATGGGAATTGGTTAAGGGTGTAAATGAAAAAGGGTAGAAAACCATTTAGTTCAGAATTTTATTGTTAATTAAAATAAAAATTAGGAGATAAGTAGTGACAAATCTTCCTTGCATGCACACACCCACCCACCACCTCCTCCTTGCATGAAGATGGCACCCTTGGTCCTTGACACCTCCTCCTTCACCTTATCCCTTCCTTCTCTCATATATATAGCATATATTCAGAACATTAGTAAGTTTAAATTCTGAAAATTTAAAGAAAGGAAAGGAAAATTAAGAACAAACATAGATGAACAAAGGAAAGAAGAAGAGCTAGACAAGGAATTCATCATCATCAAGCTTAGACAAGGGGCTTAGCATCTTGGAGGGGTCATTCCAACAAATTATTGTGGGTAATATTCTTAATCACAGTAGGAGTTTAAGTTCTGTAATTAGTTAAAATTTGAAATGAACAAGTTCTATAAATTCGTATTTTTAGGAAAACTTAGCTCCGTAGTAATCTGTTGTTAGTCAGAATAAAACCAACTTAACAAAACAGTACTAAAATGATATATTTGGAACATATAGCCAACCATAGGAACACGAACCGGTCGGGGCCGAGGGGCAGGGGCCGCACTTTAGGCGGTGAGCCTAACGAGGATACTCGATACCGGAGTCAGTGGTAAACACGGCGGATATCTATGTGATACCGAGCGGTGTTATGGATTGACAGGATCGTTCGGGGAACGATACCTGATGAAACACCGGAAATTTGTGTCGATGTTGGGCACGGGAAGAAAATGATCCTTATTTGGAAAATAATTGCTGAGATTTCAGTTTTGGATTTATATATTGAGTAGTACAAATTTATGCTTCCACCTATTAGTATGCATCATATTCATCATTGTTGATATTAGTTCTAGATCGGCATACTTATATTATCAGCCGATATATGTTAGTTACATTCACTGAGTTGGCAACTCACCCCGTTGTGCCACAGTTCTTTGCAGGAGTCGAGTGGACGTATAGCAGCAGACAGATCCACTTATCAGTTTATCGCTCTTTTTGCTAGGTGGGTTACCTATGTAGTAACCTCCTCTTTTGGTATTGTATTTTGAATCTAGAGTTTCTCCATCAGACCCTGTATAATGACTTAGAACGATATGTGGTTATATGTATATTATTTCGACAGATAAGATCGTTTGGTTGTATTAAATAATATTTCTTTTATTTATGTCTGAGATTCTTCTTTGATGTCATATTATGATTTTGTATTGAATTCCGCTGTTAATATTATTGCTCCTAACTAGGGATGCAACCACACTTAACATTTTATACTTGTTTAATAATTTAACTTCATAAACTGTGATTTTTACTTAAAACTAAATTTCTATATAAAGAATTCCGCAAAAAGGATTTTGATCTTGGTTTTCGGCTTACTTGGACTGTGTGAATATCTTTAGATATTATACAACCTAAGTGCCGGTCACATCCAACTTCGGGTCATGACAAAGTTGGTATCAGAGCGTAGGATTAACCTTATGAAATCGAGTAGAGAATTAAAATAGGTTGACGTGAGTCCGTGATTTAGGATGACCTTTGGTTTGATGGAGTAGATGAATTAGGATGAGTGCAGTACCGTACGTATATTCCGCGGCATATTTACGTTACCGTACTCAGCCTAACTAACCTTAGGATGTATACCTTGATCTATTCTTCCTTTGACACTCTGATATTGATTTTCCTTATTCGTAAGCCTTATCAACTCTCGTTTCTTGCTCCAGCCACTATGTCAACAACGTCTACGGGGACTCAGACGACCGCTGTTAGAGATGATATTGGAGTGGGCTCGTCTGACACGGGGATAAATTTGGGCAGTATGCCTATCTTTCAGGAACCGATTGATCCACTCTATATTAATCGTATAGGTAGGATGGAGACAAATGTTCACGAGATACGCCGAATGATCGGAGCCTTGCTGGAGATTAGTCGAGCACAGAGGTCGATCATTACTCCACGTACGGGTGTTCAGAGACCAAGGCAGATTCGTAATAATACTTTAGCACCAAGATGTGTTCGTAGAGGCCGTGGCGGATTCTGCCGAGATCAGTTCTATTACTTATACCCATATGTTCAGCAGCCCGTGCAAAGATATTTCAGGTGTGGGTGTCCGTATCATGGTATTAGGGATTGTCACATGAGGCGGCAGGGGTCAGGCATGAGTTTTGCACTGACTCCACAGAATGCCAAGCATCCACTGCAGTAGTGACAGGTACACTTGTAGTATGTTCCTTAGATGCGCATATTTTATTTGATTCCGATTCTACGTATTTATACGTATCTTCACGTTTTGTACTTTCTCTGGGGAGAGATTCGTAGTGTTAGGGTTAGTTACCGCAAGTTATGATTACTCCTATAGGAGATTCTTTTATAGCCTGACATGTATTTAGGTCACGTTCAGTACATATTAATGATAGGGATTCTTTAGTTGAATTGATTCTCCTAGATTGGTTGGCCGTTTGACATGCTTATGTAGATTATCGGGGAAAGGCGGGTAGATTTTGTTCTCCTGATAAACCGATCTTTGTTGGGCAGGGAGACTGTAATATAACTCCTGCCAACATGATTTCTGCTTTTTGTGCGGGACGTCTCTTGAAGAAGGGTTGTCATGGGTTCTTGGCTTTTGTTCAGGACTTAAGGGTCGCTGAGATTCCATTGAACCAGGTTCCGATCGCACGAGGATTTCCGGATGTGTTTCCTGCTGAATTGCCAGGATTACCACCTGATCGTGACATTGAATTCTGCATTGATTTGATTCCGGATGCGGGGCCTATTTCTATACCACCCTATCGAATGGCACTGACGGAGTTGAAGGAACTCAAAAGTCAGTTGCAAGAGTTATTAGATAGAGGACTTGTGCGTTCCAGTGTATCGCCGTGGGGAGCTCCTGTCTTAATTGTAACGAAGAAGGACGGTAGTACAAGGCTGTGTATTGACTACCGACAGCTGAATCCCATCACTGTGCGAAGTAGGTGTCCACTACTACGTATTAATGACTTGTTTGATCAGTTGCAAGGGGGGCTGGCTACTTCTCAAAGAGGGATTTGTGGTTAGAGTACCATCAGTAGAAAATTCGGAAAGATGACATTCCTAAGACTGCTTTTTGTAACCGATATGGGCTGACTAAGAAGGAGGATCCATTTCTTTGGACGGAGACGTGTGAGCAAAGTTTCCTGTAGTTGAAGACTCACTTGACGACTACACCAGTCTTATCATTACCTTCTGGGTTAGGTGGCTTTGTTGTGTATAGTGATGCCTCTAGAGTGGGTTTAGGCTATATGTTGATGTAGCACGATAGGGTTGTAGCTTATGCTTCTCGCCAGTTGAAGAGGCACGAGCGGAAGTACCCCACTCAAGAATTGGAGATGACTGCTGTAACTTTCGTACTAAAGATTTGGGAACAATATTTATGTGAACAATCGTGCCAATGTTTCACAGATCGTAAGAGCTTAAAGTATAACTTTCAGCAGTGGGATCTGAACCAAGGCAGCATAGATGGATGGAACTCGTGAAGGATTACGATTGTGAGATTCTGTATCATCCAGACAAAGCAAACGTTATAGCACATGCTTTGAGTCGGAGGCCTGGAGGTAGCTTATCTCAATTGTGCACTATACATAGACAGTCTTCTACAGACTGACAAATTTTATGCGATAGCCGTATGCAGTTCGAGTTCATATCGACAGGAGGACAGTTAGCACAGGTTCGCACCGTCCTTAGCGATTAGATCGTATTCGAGAGACACGGCCGCAGATATTCGTAGGTTGGAAAGTATGGATCGGCTTAGGCAAGGCAGAGAGTCGGAGTTCGTGATAGATAACTAAGGAGTATTACGTTTTGGGGCTCATCTGTGTGTGCCAGATTTGGATGGACTGAAATGTGAGATATTAGAGGAGGCCCATCGATCAGCATACAATACTCATCCTGGTTCCACCAACATGTATCATGATCTGAAGGATGTTTACTGGTAGGAAGGAATGAAAAGGGGTGTTGTGGAGTTCGTTTCGAGAGGCTTGACTTGTTAGCAGAACACCAGAGGCCAGCCAGAGAATTGCAACCCTTACCCATTCCAGAGTGGAAATGGGAACAGATTTCCATAGATTTCGTGGTGGGTCTACCCAGGACTAGCAGAGGGTATGATTCCATTTGGGTGATTGTAGATAGATTGACAAAGGCAGCTCATTTTCTTCTGTTGAAGACGACGTATGGGTTTGCACAGTATGCTTAGAGTTATATCGATGAGATTGTACGTCTGCATGGAGTTCCAACGTGCATAATTTCAGATAGGGGTACCCAGTTTACTAGCAGGCTATGACGGAAACATCAAGAAGCTCTGGGTACACGGTTGAGTTTTAGTACAGCTTTTCACCGCAGACAGATGGTCAGTCGGAGCAGACCATTCAGACACTAGATGATATGCTTCGGGCTTGTAGCCTTGATTTCGGTGGTAGTTGGGATCGTCACCTACCTTTGATAGAATTCTCGTACTACAACAATTTTCAGGAGACGATCCAGATGGCACCCTTTGAAGCTTTGTATAGGAGGAAATGTCGATCGCCCGTTTGCTGGACGGAACTGAGCGAGAGTTGCATCTTGGGACCGCAGATAGTACATGAGACTACAGAGAAGATTCAATTGATACGGGATAGAATGAAGGCGGCCCAATGTAGACCGAAATCGTATGCAGATCGACGACGTCGTAGACTCAAGTTTTAGGTGGGAGATCATGTGTTCCTTCGTATATATCCGATGAAAGGTGTGATACGTTTCGGGAAGAAAGGGAAGCTCAGCCCTAAATATGTCGGACCTTATGAGATTCTGGAGAGAGTGGGTGCTGTAGTTTATTGTTTAGCACTTCCACCAAGTTCTCCCGATGTGCATCCGGTGTTTCACGTTTCGATGCTTCGCAAGTATCTTCACGATCCTTCTCACGCGATCCAGCATTATACCTTATCGCTTGAACCGGATTTATGCTACACAGTGCAGCCAACGGCTATTCTTAACTGGCAGGTAAAGAAACTATGATCCAGTATACTTTCATCTATAAAGATTCTCTGGCGAGGAACGAATCGTGAGGAGAGTACTTAGGAGACCGAGGATGCGATGCGGAAGAAATTTCCACATCTTTTTGAGGGTACGTCTAGTTAAGTTTTAAATTCGGGGATCGAATTTTCTTAAAGGGGGATATTGTAACATTTTAAAAATTTAGAAATAAATAAAATTAATTAATTTAATAATAAAATGATAAATCAAAAAGTTATTAAAAACAAATAAGATAATTTCATAAGATGTTTGTAAAACAATTTAAATTAAAATTTTTGTATGCAACATAAATAAGTTATAAGGGTTTTAGTGATAATTTTAGCTTCATTTTAATAAAATGTGTGTTTTATAATAACATAAGTTGTGAAGGGTTTTAGGTAAAGTTTAGGTATTTTGTGCAAATGGGAATTGGTTAAGAGTGTAAATGAAAAAGGGTAGAAAACCATTTAGTTCAGAATTTTATTGTTAATTAAAATAAAAATTAGGAGATAAGCAGTGACACCTCTTTCTTGCATGCGCACACACACCCACCACCTCCTCCTTATATGAAGATGACACCCTTGGTCCTTGACACCTCCTCCTTCATCTTATCCCTTCCTTCCCTCATATATATAGCATATATTCAGAACATTAGCAAGTTAAATTCTAAAAATTTAAAGAAAGGAAAGGAAATCAAGAACAAACATAGATGAACAAAGGAAAGAAGAAGAGCTAGACAAGGAGTTCATCATCATCAAGCTTGGACAAGGGGCTTAGCATCTTGGAGGGGTCATTCCAACAAATTATTTTGGGTAATATTCTTAATCACAGTAGGAGTTTAAGTTCTGTAATTAGTTAAAATTTGAAATGAACAAGTTCTATAATTTCGTATTTTTAGGAAAACTTAGCTCTGTAGTAATCTGTTGTTAGTCAGAATAAAACCAACTCAACAAAACAGTGCTAAAATGATATATTTGGAACATATAGCCAACCATAGGAACACGAACCGGTCGGGGCCGAGGGGCAGGGGCCGCACTTTAGACGGTGAGCCTAACGAAGATACTCGATACTGGAGTCAGTGGTAAACACGGCGGATATCTATGTGATACCTATCGGTGTTATGGATTGACAGGATCGTTCGGGGAATGATGCCTGATGAAACACCGAAGATTTGTGTCGATGTTGGGCACGGGAAGAAAATGAACCTTATTTGGAAAATAATTGATGAGATTTCAATTTTGGATTTATATATTGAGTAGTACAAATTTATGCTTCCACCTGTTAGTATGCATCATATTCATCATTGTTGATATTAGTTCTAGATCGGCATACTTACATTATTAGTCGATATATGTTAGTTACATTCACTGAGTTGGCAACTCACCCCGTTATGCCACAGTTCTTTGCAGGAGTCGAGTGGACGTATAGCAGCAGACAGATCCACTTATCAGTTTATCGCTCTTTTTGCTAGGTGGGTTACCTATGTAGTAACCTCCTCTTTTGGTATTGTATTTTGAATCTAGAGTTTCTCCATCAGACTTTGTATAATGACTTAGAACGATATGTGGTTATATGTATATTATTTTGACAGATAAGATCGTTTGGTTGTATTAAATAATATTTCTTTTATTTGTCTCTGAGATTCTTCTTTGATGTCATATTATGATTTTGTATTGAATTCCACTATTAATATTGTTGCTCCCAACTAGTGATGCAACCACACTTAACATTTTATACTTGTTTAATAATTTAACTTCATAAACTGTGATTTTTACTTAAAACTAAATTTCTATATAAAGAATTCCGCAAAAAGGATTTTGATCTTGGTTTTCGGCTTACTTAGACTATGTGAATATCTTTAGATATTATACAATCTAAGTGCCGGTCACATCTAACTTCGGGTCGTGACAGTAGTAGTCCCTTCGCTGCGATCACGAACTCCCGGACTCTAGAAAGACTCCCATGAAGATATGAACAAGCTTGCATCGAAATCTTCGAGGCCGAAGATGATCTATGTCGAGGAGACACTGGCTCATGCTATCTCTTCACTAATGGTGAGATTAGTGAAGCAAACACCCTAAACTAAATGGCTAATAGTAGAGGATGATGAAGTAGGAAGTGGGCTCACTTTAGTTTTATTTTTCTCATAAGATTTCATCACTTAGAAAAAACTAGCAATCTTTTTATCTTGAGAAAGAAGAAGAAGTGATGAAGAAAATGAATGAGAGAGTGAGGTTAGAATTGCAACCATGTGTAAGTCCACGTTGCCCACCCCGGTGCTTACGGGGAGGCGGAAAACATAATAAAAATCGGATTTTTATCAACTATAGGCAACATGGACTAAGCTTTAAGGATCTTTGCTAAACAAAAACTTGCTAAAGCTAACTATAAACTAGCCAAGTGCTAGAAAGGTTATACCTTGAGCTCTTAGTCCTTCTCTCCTTGCTCCTTGGAGTGGTGGAAGGAGGTCACCTTGCTCGTCTTCTCACGCCGAAGAAAGATCCACCCGAAAGCCTCAACCTTTGGTTTCAACTCCAAGCTAGGAGTAACTAGGGTTCAAGAAGTGCTAGTCCTTCAACCCTAGATGAGAGTAAAGATGATCAAGAGAGGGTTTTTCTCAAGCTCAAGTGTTTCTCAACACATGAGAGGGAGAGAGCTTGAGGGAGAGGAAGAACAAGAGAGAGAAAAGATATGATAGAATGAGAAATAATTGAGCCATTCTCACTAATATGTGTGAATTATTTTAATTGAATAATTAGCTAGATAATTGTCATGGTTAATCATGACATGACCATTATCATTTCAATTTGCAAAGATCAAAAAGCATCTTCCAAAAGAAATGATGATGGTCAAAGTGTCAACCTAGATCAACAAGTCAAAGAAGTCAAATGGTCAACAACCATAACCATGGACAATTATTAACTAATTATTAATTAACAATAATACACACATAAACATTAGGGTTAATAAAATGACAATAGCCATTAACCCTAATCAAGGTCCTCTCCCTCAATCTCAAGCAACTGTGCATACGCACCCGCATTCGTGATCCGAGGAACACGAATACACTGAGAAAAACCAATCCCAAATAATATACTAGGATCCGGCTTAAACCAAAGCCCGCTAGTATAAACTGTCCGGACAGCAAACGTGCACAAGTGCGCGGATGTGAACGAACCCTGTCGCAAAACCATGCGACCTCTACTCATTTTGCCTAAAGGCGAATAGCTCTCTGTGTGGGACTCTAAAGACTCGACACTACGCTGGCAGTGGGTTTAACCACAGACCGCAAGCGGCACTAGCTGTACGTAACGGTCCCCAGGTAGATGTCGATAAGAAGACTGACGAGGTGAACCCCATCTGAACTCCTACTGAGCCTATATGTGACAATCTCCGTACAATCCGGTCTGTTCGTCTGATACATCGCATGGCGGGCCTAGGGGGGCGATGAACGTTAGTCCCCTAATAGCGGTACAAGTCGTGTCAGAGTGAAGCCCAGAACACCCTGAGATAACACTGGAAACCTACCAGTATATCTCGCTTGCCCTGGCCACGGACTACTCGTGTAATGGCTCTCCTGGACACAGCGCGATGTCAACCCCCAATACCGGGAGAGACGAATCCTGTCTAACCGTCACTGCCTCCAAGTGCTTCGGGACTGCACCGAGAAACTACCTGTTTGCACGACTCCTTTGAGCCGTGGTAGGGTAGTAATCAAAGTGTAGTGGGAACACACTCGAGGCGAAGTGACAGTGTCAAGTCAGCGGACTAAGCTGTACTCATGTCACCTGGGAACTGATAACTGACGATAGGTATACTACCAACCAACAGTCCCCGACGAGTCCTGTCCAGTGTCCTCGTAACCCAACGTGCACCCGCATACTATCTCAAGTACGACGTACTGACGGCTGTGGGACAGACCGTCTCCCACACTGGGATGAGAAGCGCATACGCTAGTCTACTCCGGAGTATCGATGCCCTGTCTCGATAGTCCAACGACCAGGGACCTGTAAAAGGATGTGCTTATAGATCACCCAGCTCCCACGAGTGTGAGCGCCATCACAACGCTGGTAATCAAGCAAAGATCCTAAGGGCTCTACTAATATGTATACCGGCAATATGCTAAAAGAAACACATGCACATATTAAAGCAGAGACAAACCAAGTAGCATACTACCATTTCGAGCAAGATTGTATATACAACTGTGAATATCCCAAGCTTCCATCAAGTAATATACAAACTAGTATGATACAGTAATGGCCTCTTGGGCATATACACTAACAATCTCCCACTTGCACTAAGGCCATGTACTGGCGTATTGAAGACCTATCATCTCGATCAGCCGCTCGAACTGAGTCTGGGGCAAGGCCTTGGTGAATGGATCTGCAGTGTTATCCTCTGATGCAACTCTCCGGACCTCGATCTCCTGGCGATCCACGATCTCCCTGATCAGGTGATACCGCCTTAAGATGTGTCTGGATTTCTGATGGGACCTGGGTTCCTTCGCTAAAGCTATAGCCCCGTTGTTGTCGCAATACAGAGGTATTGGGTCAACAATGGACGGAACCACCTGAAGTTCTTTCAAGAACTTCCTCATCAAGACAGCTTCTTTTGTGGCATCAGATACAGCGATGTATTCCGCTTCCATAGTCGAGTCAGCAACGGTTTCCTGTTTGGAGCTCTTTCAACACACCGCCCCTCCATTGAGGGTAAAGACAAAACCCGACATGGACTTGGAATCATCCTTGTCACTCTGGAAGCTGGAGTCAGCAAAGGCCTCAATCTGCAGGTCTTTTCCGCCATACACCAAGAACATCTCCTTAGTCCTTCTCAGGTACTTGAGAATGTTCTTTACCTCTATCCAGTGTTTCTCCCCTGGGTTCGACTGATACCGGCTTACAACGCTCAATGCGTATGCTACATCTGGTCTGGTACACAACATCGCATACATTATAGAGCCTACCGCAGAAGCGTAGGGTATAATAGACATGCGATCCCTTTCCAAATCAGTCTTCGGAGACATCTCTTTGGAGAGGGTGATCCCGTGACAAGCCGGTAAATTGCCGCGCTTGGAATCTTCCATGCTGAATCTTTTCAGTACGGTGTCGATGTACCTTGACTGTGAAAGTCCCAACATCCTCTTAGATCTATCACGATAGATCTGGATCCCCAGAATGTAGTTGGCATCACCCAGGTTCTTCATGGAGAACCTCTGCGACAAGAATCCTTTGACTGACTGTAGCATAGGAATATCATTTCCTATTAGGAGAATGTCATCCACGTACAAGACGAGGAATACTACAGTTCTCCCTACAATCTTACTGTAAATGCATGGTTCATCTGGATTTTTGATAAAGTCGAATTCTTTGACAGTATCATCAAAGCAGATGTTCCAACTCCGCGATGCCTGCTTAAGTCCATAAATGGACTTGAGCAACTTGCACACTCTACCGCTGCTCCCACTCTGATTGAATCCCTCCGGCTGATCCATATAGACGCACTCTTCCAAATTTCCATTTAGGAAAGCCGTCTTTACGTCCATCTGCCAGATTTCATAATCGTGGAAGGCAGCAATGGCAAGAAGGATCCGAATGGATTTCAGCATAGCCACTGGAGAAAAGGTCTCGTCATAGTCCAAACCAGGTCTTTGACGAAAACCCTTTGCTACAAGTCTAGCTTTATAGGTCTCAACCTGCCCATCTACACCAATCTTCTTTCTGAAGATCCATTTGCAGCCTACGGGTTTTACCCCTTCTGGTGCAAAGTCCAAAGTCCAAACTTTGTTGGTGTACATGGACTCCATCTCGGCCCGCATTGCATCCAGCCATTTTACCGAGTCGCCGCTCTGGATGGCTTGCTGGAAGCTAGTAGGCTCACCATAATCCATAGTGCAGTCTTCTCTATCCCCGTCAATGAGAAAACCGTAGTATCTCTCGGGCGGATGAGACTGCCTACTACTTCTGCGGAGTGGCGCTGAGATGTCCTGTTCTTTCGAACCCTCTGGTTCTACCAAGCTTTTAGTAATAGTTTGTGGTTCTGGAATTTCTTCCAGTTCTATTGCGCTCCCACTTATCTGATTTTCTAAAAATTCAGTTTCCAAGAAGCGGGCATGGCGAGAAACAAAAACCTTTTGTTCCTCTGCGTAATAGAAAAGATACCCCTTGGAGTTTTTTGGGTATCCCACAAACTTACACTGTACCGAACGTGCCTCGAGCTTGTCCGCATGCTGCTTTTTTACAAAAGCTGGACACCCCCATGTCTTAAAGTGTTTAAGACTGGGCTTCTTCCCACTCCACATCTGATATGGTGTGGTAGGCACTGACTTAGTAGGAACTTGGTTCAAAAGATATGCAGCTGTTTCTAGTGCATAACTCCAGAAGGATCGCGGCAACTCAGCCTTACTCATCATGGAACGAACCATATCCAATAGGGTTCGATTCCTTCTTTCTGATACACCGTTGTGTTGTGGTGTGTATGGAGGAGTAAGCTGAGAGAGAATTCCATTCTCTTTTAAGAAGCCCAGAAACTCGGCACTCAAGTATTCGCCACCTCGATCAGATCTCAGTGTCTTGATACTTTTGCCTGTTTGTTTTTCAACTTCATTCTTGTATTCCTGAAATTTCTCAAAGGCCTCGGATTTGTGCTTCATCAAGAAGACATGCCCAAACCTAGAGAAATCATCTGTGAAAGTAATGAAGTATGAATAACTACTTCGCGCATGTGTAGACATTGGACCACACACATCACTGTGTATGAGTCCCAAGAGCTCGCTCGCTCTTTCTCCGTGTCCAGTGAACGGAGTCTTTGTCATCTTTCCCATGAGACATGATTCACAAGTGGCATAAGACTGGTACTCGAACGGATCCAAGTATCCTTCTTTATGTAACTTTGTCAACCGTGTTTCATTAATGTGACCCAGTCTACAATGCCATAAGAAAGCCTGATTTAATTCTGGAGACTTTCTTTTAAGTGTGTTCTGGACACTGAAGATCTGAGCTTGATTCAAAACGTATATACCGTATTTTAATGTACCTGACCCAATCAGGACTTGATTTAGGTGGATGTTCACTACATCGCTTACAAAAGTAAAATCATATCCTTCCTTAGAAAGTAAGGATACAGATATGATATTACAAGTCGCACCTGGTACATAAAAACAGTCACGCAGAATCAATATCTGCCCAGTTGTCAGTCCTAGATGATATTCCCCTACGGATACAGCATACATGCTCATTCCGTTAGCAACCCTGAGAGTCATATCACCTTTCCTGATAACCCTACGGTTTCTCAAAGCCTATAACGAATTACAGATATGAGATCCTGATCCGGTATCCAATACCCAGGAAGTAGGGTTAACTGACATACAGTTCTCTATCACAAACACACCCGAAGCCGAAGCCACAACATGCTTCGAATTCTGGCTACTGGCTTTACAAGCCCTGCAATCCTTCTGCCCATGTTCATTCCCGTAACAATAGGAACATCCTTCTTTTACTACATCTGTTCCTGAAACTTCTGCCCTTCCCTTTCTTTCTACTTCCCTAGTTTCCTTTAGGGTAGTAGGTAGAGACTGTTGAACTGAGTCAGCATATGACTTGTTCTTCAACGTGGTCTCCAGGTCCGAGAGCTCAAAAGAGCTGGTCTCTATAAGGACGTTGCCCCTTACAGATGACCCGATAGCCAACCTCGCTGGAAGCAATTCTTCGAGGTCTCATATCTTGCGATACGAGATTGCTCTCCATATAAAACTTTGTTATGGAGGAAGATAGAAGCAGAGTCCATCTTCTCGTGCTGCCTCTGGTATATACCATTAACTGAGGCTGACACGAGGCACTTGGCTTTCGCACAGTCTTCTTCCGATGTCCTATGGATATCAATATCCATGACAGGGGAAACTGGACCTGAGACGGCAGAGGTGGGATCAGTCAAGAGGTGTCCCAGCTTGTCCTGGGCAATGGACATCTGGACAGACCTTTGCCAGTCAAAACAGTTAGATTCAGTCATTTTATTATCTAGATGTAACCTAGGTGCGGTCACTGGGTCGCTGCAATTAAGAGAGAGAGAAGAAAACACTTAGCATGATGCTCTTGCAAGTTTAGAGTGGTTTTTAATTTGTCTAAACTGGATGGCTCCCACTGTCTCTCGAATCCCTTCTCAAACTGTAAAGAAAGGATTAGTCAGGATCAATCTCACCGTACAATACTTGCTTAACCGTTCAGCCAGGCCAGTGTCGGTACTTCGAGGGAGGTTTTCCAACGCTTTCGCGAAGTTCCTTAATTAAGTAACCTCTTTTCCCTGTGGGCGTAGCCCCGCTAACACCTTTCTAGACACCTACTAGGTTTATAGCATTGATCGTTAAGTGAGAGTTTTCCCGAGGAGTAGCATATACTCACAGTAGGATCGGGATCCAAATATCATCGCGTGATGAAACCGAAGGAATCCTACCAGAATCATCACGCTCTAAATGGTATGCAGCGTTAGCAAGTTTCAGTACTTTTGAAACTCCCGATGTGGATTTTTGCCCCATGCTCTTATGACCTTGACTAAGGCCAACAAATCATAAGTCACATGTCAAGTTCTACCCGTCGTTATCCAGGTTAATTTGAACCCACCCGTATATACCCTTGACTATGGCCAACAAAGCAATACGACTGTCCCAAACCAACGCATTCTATCTATGCAACATATGAATACCCACCAGCTACCAAACACTGTGCCTTGACTAAGGCCAACAAACACAGCTTGAATACTGTTGAATATTTATATGAAACGACGGAGGGCTACAGATGGTTTTGGCGAAACCGTGAACGTAGTGAACTTGATATAATCGATGGAACGTGATAGCTTTTAAAAGGAGTGGTTCAAGCTCCGCGTTTAAAAGTTTAGTTTTGAAAAGAACCGAGTGGTTTTCAAAGTGTTCCAATCGACTTTTACTTGGTTTATTTTCTTGCATTAGTTCTTTTAATGCGTCCCATCTTTTAATCCTACCATTGCAGAAAACAACCAAAATATGACGTACGCTTATGCCATTCGCATTCGCCACGGGGCCCCGTCATCACCCATTAGGTTACTTAACTAACGACAGAGTGGGGGCTGGGCTAGCGCGGCTGTAAAACATAAGCAACGCCTAAATAGTTATCATATATAAATATATAGCAATGATAGACATTACAGATCACAGATGAATACATTGGATATACTAGGAATCCGCAATCCGTTCGAGCCTGCAACGAAAAGCGGATTACACGGTCGCGGTGAATAGCCAAATACCCTACCCAAGACCCCTACGGGTGCGGCAAACTACCCGCCAAGTACCCGAAGCGAAGCAACCTCCCTCACCACCGTGAGTAGGCCACTCGGCACTTCGAGATACCCGGTAGTTTGTGCACCCCCTCCATGGGTCTATCCTAGGAGCAAAAACAGTAAAAAGAATTATACAATGACGGCTACAACCCCGACCCGGTTGTGCGGCCATACAAATAATAATATTACATCAATTTACATGTTACAATGAATGAAAGAAAAGCAACACTCATCTCACATCCACCCCGGCTATTCACCCGCGACAATCCAACCCATTCATATACACAAACCAATATCAATCACAGATCACAGAGATGTATAACCCCGACTAATCGACATATAGCGATTAGCCGACGTTCAATACATACAAACATCACAGATATAACCGTCATAGTCAAAGTATAGTGAAGTTTGGAAAAAATACGGATTTATAGGCCGCCAAAAATAAATTTCCATTCTGGAAAATCTGGGCACATATAACATATCTTAAAAATCACCAAACCAAGCCAGAAATACACTGCACCAAAATTGAGCCAGAGAGGAGCCAAGACGGCCGCGGTTACGCGGCAATAGCTTGCTATTGCCGTGGAACCGCGGCTCTTTGGTGGGATCTTTGGTTCGTTTTTGGTGGCTTTCTTCACAAAACCCTGAGATGATTTTTGGTGTATGACAAATTTTGTTTTGACCAGAAAAAAATTTAACAGAAACTTAGGGTTTTTGAAACTCGGTTTTTCGATTTTTCGGTTTCGAACTTCGTTACACTTTACTATCTAGCTAGTTTATGTTTAGTTAGGCTCTGATACCACTGTAAGTCCACGTTGCCCACCCCGGTGTTTACGGGGAGGCGGAAAACATAATAAAAATCGGATTTTTATCAACTATAGGCAACATGGACTAAGCTTTAAGGATCTTTGCTAAACAAAAACTTGCTAAAGCTAACTATAAACTAGCCAAGTGCTAGAAAGGTTATACCAGCAGATCATTTCTGATTTGATTCAGAAGAATCCTATTTTGTTTTGCCTTCGGATTCTTAGTCCTTCTCTCCTTGCTCCTTGGAGTGGTGGAAGGAGGTCACCTTGCTCGTCTTCTCACGCCGAAGAAAGATCCACCCGAAAGCCTCAACCTTTGGCTTCAACTCCAAGCTAGGAGTAACTAGGGTTCAAGAAGTGCTAGTCCTTCAACCCTAGATGAGAGTAAAGATGATCAAGAGAGGGTTTTTCTCAAGCTCAAGTGTTTCTCAACACATGAGAGGGAGAGAGCTTGAGGGAGAGGAAGAACAAGAGAGAGAAAAGATATGATAGAATGAGAAATAATTGAGCCATTCTCACTAATATGTGTGAAATATTTTAATTGAATAATTAGCTAGATAATTGTCATGGTTAATCATGACATGACCATTATCATTTCAATTTGCAAAGATCAAAAAGCATCTTCCAAAAGAAATGATGATGGTCAAAGTGTCAACCTAGGTCAACAAGTCAAAGAAGTCAAATGGTCAACAACCATAACCATGGACAATTATTAAACTAATTATTAATTAGCAATAATACACACATAAACATTAGGGTTAATAAAATGACAATAGCCATTAACCCTAATCAAGGTCCTCTCCCTCAATCTCAAGCAACTGTGCATACGCACCCGCATTCGTGATCCGAGGAACACAAATACACTGAGAAAAACCAATCCCAAATAATATACTAGGATCCGGCTTAAACCAAAGCCCGCTAGTATAAACTGTCCGGACAGCAAACGTGCACAAGTGCGCGGATGTGAACGAACCCTGTCGCAAAACCATGCGACCTCTACTCATTTTGCCTAAAGGCGAATAGCTCTCTGTGTGGGACTCTAAAGACTCGACACTACGCTGGCAGTGGGTTTAACTACAGACCGCAAGCGGCACTAGCTGTACGTAACGGTCCCCAGGTAGATGTCGATAAGAAGACTGACGAGGTGAACCCCATCTGAACTCCTACTGAGCCTGTATGTGACAATCTCCGTACAGTCCGGTCTGTTCGTCTGATACATCGCATGGCGGGCCTAAGGGGCGGTGAACGTTAGTCCCCTAATAGCGGTACAAGTCGTGTCGGAGTGAAGCCCAGAACACCCTGAGATAACACTGGAAACCTACCAGTATATCTCGCTTGCCCTGGCCAGGGACTACTCGTGTAATGGCTCTCCTGGACACAGCGCGATGTCAACCCCCAATACCGGGAGAGACGAATCCTGTCTAACCGTCACTGCCTCCAAGTGCTTCGGGACTGCACCCAGAAACTACCTGTTTGCACGATTCCTTTGAGCCGTGGTAGGGTAGTAATCAAAGTGCAGTGGGAACATACTCGAGGCGAAGTGACAGTGTCAAGTCAGCGGACTAAGCTGTACTCATGTCACCTGGGAACTGATAACCGACGATAGATATACTACCAACCAACAGTCCCCGACGAGTCCTGTCCAGTGTACTCGTAACCCAACGAGCACCCGCATACTATCTCAAGTACGACGTACTGACGGCTGTGGGACAGACCGTCTCCCACACTGGGATGAGAAGCGCATACGCTAGTCTACTCCGGAGTATCGATACCCTGTCTCAATAGTCCAACGACCAGGGACCTGTAAAAGGATGTGCCCACGAGTGTGAGCGCCATCACAACGCTGGTAATCAAGCAAAGATCCTAAGGGCTCAACTAATATGTATACCAGCAATATGCTAAAAGAAACACATGCACATATTAAAGCAGAGACAAACCAAGTAGCATACTACCATTTCGAGCAAGATTGTATATACAACTGTGAATATCCCAAGCTTCCATCAAGTAATATACAAACTAGTATGATACAGTAATGGCCTCTAGGGCATATACACTAACACCATGGTGAGTTAGTGTCATACCTAACTCATGTAGAGAATAAACCATAGTCTAAGATTAAGGGTTGGGTTAACAAATATCTTAAGCAAGACAAAGGAGTGGACTAAGTCAATGACGATCACAAGCTTCCACAAGCTTTGAACCATGAAAAATATCTCCACAATTTTGAATTTGCTTGAAATAAATATAAATCTTAACTTAACCCTAGCATGGTGTGAGTCTCATACATACATGTTGCAAGTGTAACCTATCATGATACAATAATATATATAACACATATATTTTGTGCCAAAAAGAAAACAATACATATATCACATATATGTAAAGTATATCAAATGTGAGAAAAAGAATTACTTAAGTGAGCTAATATTAGTTAATGTAACGTAATCTATCAAATATATAATTATACATTAAATAATTAAATCAACTCTTGATTTAATAATCCGGCTATATCACATATAACCGATTAATATCAAATGCAACAACTTATCGAATCAACACTTGATCTGATAACCCGGCTATATCACATATAACCGACTAATGTCACAAGTCGCGAGAATAGAATGCGGTATCACATACTCGCATTAATCTCGGTCCCGCACATATCACATATGTGCTCCTACTCCATTTCGCATGAACTAGGAAATCTCTGTGTAGGACTCTAAAGACTAGTCAATACGCCGGCAGTAGGTGATGATCATATGAAACACCCATAAGCTGCAAGCAGCCTGCTAAACGTAATGGCCACTCGGGTATTGAGCAATCAGAAGATCAACAAGCAAGCCTGCTCGTACTCATGCGAATCTGATCAGTAACACTACCGTACAGTCCGGTCTCTTCATCTGATATGTCGCATATCATAGCCTGGGGGTGGTGTAACGTCAGACCCCAATAGCTTGATAAGTCATGCCAATGCAAGGTCCATAACGGTTCGAGAAACTACTGGTAACACTTACCAGTAAATCTCAGCAAGCCTGGCCAGGGATTTCCTGTTATAGCCAATCGAGCATAGCGCAATATCAACTCCCAATACCGGGAGAGACGAAACCCCTCCTATCGCTCATTGCCTCTATATAACTCGGGACTGTACCCTAAAACCACCTTTTTACACGATCTCTTGACCATGGTATGGTGGAAATCAAAGCACAGTAGGAATCACACAAGACTCTATGACGATCTCGGATCTACAGACTAACCTGTACTAGTGTCACCAGAGAACTGCTATCCGACGATAGGTATAATACCATCTAGGAGTTCTCGGCGAGTCCGTCCAATGTACCCAGTCTCCACTGAGCACCCATATACTATCTCTGATGTCAAACACCAATGGATATGGGATCATCCATCGCCCATCACATAGGTCGAGAAGCGTATACGCTAGTCTACTCTGGAGTATCGATGCCCTGTCTCGATACTCCCACAAATAGGAACATTTGAAAGATGTACTTACCGACTACCCTGTCTCCACTAGTATGATCTGTATCATAATCCTGGTAGTCAAGTACTCATCCTAAGGGCATTATCAACATGTAATAGAGAGACAATAAGTGTACATGTGAAGATAAAGAGCAACCAGATAGCATACTATCATGTCGAGCAAGAAAGTCCTCCCTATATATGTCCAAGCATCCACTAAAATATATATCGCATGTACAGTAATGGCCTCTAGGGCATACATATAATTAACATCTTTGAGTGCTATCAATTGAGGCACGATGTCGACGTTTGTGGACAGCATCAGAAACAGAGCTCGGAGGCCGCGAGGGCTCTGCTGGCGGAAATATCCTCGGACTACAACGAGCAATGTTCTCTGCACCCCCTTCCCCCGCTACTGTAATTTTTCTTTTTCGATGTACGGCTGAGGAGCCCATAGTACCCTTTTGAATAAACAAAGCTCTTCTTTTTGCAATGTTTTATTGATCCCTTCTTATTATATAAACAGAAAGATCTCAAGAAAAGTTTACATTGCCTTAGTAAAAGAAGTACACGCTAGTAGATGTTCTTTTTATTGGTACAGTTTGAGCTTCTCGGTTGTCTGTTGGCCTCCACGACCGGCGTGGGGTGCTGAGCCTCGTAGGTACTCGACGTACCCCCCACCGACATGATCATGATTTGGACGATTGTCAACTCACCGAGAGGGGGACGCTGCTCCTGCCCGCGTTCAGCTTGCCTCTTGTCCCGCAAGTACGCTGCCAGGTGTCCCGAATGGATGAGCTCCTCGACGTAGTCTCGGAGCTGCTTACAGCTCTCTATGGAGTGGCCTTGCAACCTGTGGAAACCGCAGTAGGGGCGCTGGGTGCACTTTGCCTCCATGCGCGAGACCGGGGGGAGCTTGAAGAACCCCTCACCCTTAGCCTCCTCTAGCAGTACCGTCTGGGAGACGTAGAGCGGGGTGTACTCCTAAAACTTTGGGGAGTAGGGCTTTGGCCGCTCAAGTCACGTTTTCTCTTCCCTCGCCCTTTTCTTTTGGTCAGTTTGCTCTGCCTGGGGGAGATTTGTGTTCACCTCGGAGTCGAGCTGGATCTCACGCTCGGTCCAGGCCTTTACCTCGGCCATGGTCTTATGTTGCGCTAATGCAAAGGAGTGTAACCACTCCTTGTGCTTAAGACCAGACCTAAGTTCTGTAATGACCGTCTCGTCCCGATGTTCTGGGACCTCGAGAAGGGCGTTGTAGAAGCGGGTGGCGTGCCCTTTGAATATTTCTTTGTCCCCGCTTTTGATTGTGAAGAGATGGTCGACGGTCCGTTTCTGCCATCTGTTCCCGACGAAGTGGCCGAGGAATTGGGTGGCCAACTCGTCGTAGGTTGAGACTGAGCGTGGCGTGAGTCCTCAGAACCAGTCTCGTCCGGAGCGGATGAGAGTGGCCGGGAAAGCTCGGCATTTAGCGGCATCAGAGTTGTCTTGGAAGCTCATTCCTGCGGTGAATGCGTCCAAATGGTCCTTCGGGTCAGACTTACCGTCGAAGAAAGAGACCTTTGGGGGCTTGTTCCGGAAGGAGACATGGACGGCGAGCAGCTCCTCGGTGAATGGTTTTATGAGCGAGTCGGCGGCGTACTTAGCCCCATCGCTCGAATGATGACCTTCCCGATGCATACCTTCAATCTTCTTTTCAAGGGCGTCGAGTCGGCCGTGGTATCCCGACGATTCGGCATATTTTGATCTTTGGCCGCTGCTGTTGGAGACCTGTGTCTGGCTGCGGCCCTGGTTCCTTTTGATGAGGTTCCTTAGGTCCCCTGGCAAGGTAGTCTTCGATCTGCCGTGATGAGTCCCGTCCTCGTGACCCGTCGAGGGAGGGGGTGTTAGTCATGCCTGGGCACAGGCGAGCTGACCGACACCTCCTCGGGACGGACTGGGGCGCGATGGGGCTCGCGGCGAGGTGCTCTGGCGATGGACCTCGGTGTTGAACTGTGGGGCGCCCAGCGGGTCATAGAATATGTTGGCCTGGGAGATCTGCGGCCGTGGGAGGCAGCGATGCGGTGGTCGGCAGTGCCGACGCGAGCAGAGTCTTCTCTCCCTCTGTAGGGGTCCCGGTCCTGAGGTTGGGGAGCGGCGACCTGGGGAGCTTGCCCTGCCATTTGAACACGGACGAGTTCATCCACGACAGACACGGGTTGATCTATCCAGGCGGCTAGGGTGTTGATGGAGTTCGGGGGAGGAGATTCGTCCGCGCCTCCAGTGTGGGGGAGGCGGCGACTAGTGCTTGGATCGTCGCGGTGATCGCTCGCCATTGAGTTGAGACCGGAAGATGAACTTTGTTGAGTGGAATTAAGAAGTTCCTACGGACGGCGCCAGATGATGGATGTCAGATCTCCTTCAGATGTTACCTTTCGTAGATCTGCTGCAAGCGATGGTGGACGGCTAAGATTGAGTTGGAGGTTGCCTCCTGAAGTGTGTGGATCTCAATGGGTTTGTGGTGGTTGAGGCCGAGCTACCTGCAAGGAAGTCTTGGGATGGTTGTGCCACCGAGGACCCTCCGATGATCAAGTTAGACCGGATATTCGAGCAGAGTAATGGCCTAATGAAGAAGAAATCCCTTACCTGAGTCGTCTGAAAGAGGAGTTTATATAGTGGTGGCAACAGGCAGGCGAGCGCGAGAACTACGCCGGCCGTTACGCCCCTGGTGTCACGCCTGTGTGATAGACGGGATCCCGTATTAATAATAAGACAGGCTCGTTAGTGGAGGATCGTGATGGCGTGGAACGCGGGACGTGGGCTGCGGATATCTCGCGCATGGCGAGATTCGCGGAGCCGTGGCGGAGGTGCCTGTGATCAGTGCTGTAGGCCGGTCGGTGAGACCGAGGAAGATGAGCTCGGTTGGAGGCTCGTGTTAGTTATATGTATGCCCTAGAGGCCATTACTGTACATATGATGTATATTGTAATGGATGCTTGGACATATATAGGGAGGACTTTCTTGCTCGACATGATAGTATGCTATCTGGTTGTACTTTATCTTAACATGTACTCTGATTGTCTCTATGTTACACGTTGATAAAGCCCTTAGGATATGTACTCGACTACTGGGACTATGATGAGATCATACTAGTGGGGCCACGGTAGTCGATGAGTACATCCTATAACTGTTCCTAATCGTGTGAGTACCGAGACAGGGCATCGATACTCCAGAGTAGACTAGCGTATGCGCTTCTTGACCCATGTGATGGGCGATGGATGATCCCATATCCATTGGTGTTTGACATCAGAGAAGGTATACGGGTGCTCAGTAGAGACTGGGTACACTGGACGGACTCGCCGAGAACTACCAAATGGTATTATACCTTACGTCAGATGGCAGTTCTCTGGTGACACTGGTACAGAGTAGTCTGTAGACCCAAGATCGTCATAGAGTCTTGTGTGATTCCCACTGTGCTTTGATTTCAATCATACCACGTCCAAGAGGGCGTGCAAAAAGGTGGCTTTTAGGTACAGTCCTGAATCACATGGAGGCAATGAGCGATAGGAGGGGATTCGTCTCTCCCGGTATAGGGAGTTGATGTTGCGCTGTGTTCGATTGGTTATAACTGGAAATCCCTGGCCAGGGTTGCTGAGATTTACTGGTAAGTGTTATCAGTAGTTTCTCGAACTGTTATAGACCTCATATCGACACGACTTATCAAGCTACTGGGGTCTGACTTTTACCACCCCTAGGCGAGATATGCGACATATCAGACGAAGAGACCGGACTGTACGGGAGTGTTACTGACTGGATTCACAGGAGAATGTACAGGCTTGCTTGTTGATCTTCTGAGCGCTCAATACCTGGGTGGCTGTTACGTTTAGCTGACCGCTTGCAGCTTGTTGGTGTTTGATATGATCATCACCTACTGCCTGCGTATTGACGATTCTTTAGAGTCCTACACAGAGGTTTCTTGGCTCAGGAAAAACGGAGTAGGAGCACAAATGAGATATGTGCGGGACCGAGAACGATACGTGTATGTGGTACCGTATTAGATTCTTGCGATATAAGATATCGGCCGGGTATATGTGATATAGCCGGGTCATCGGATCAAGTGTTGATTCGATGAACTGATTCAGATTATATTAGTCGGTTATTTGTGAAATAGCCGGATTATCGGATCAAGTGTTGATTCGATAATTTAATGTATAATTATATATTTGATATATTAAATTACATTAACTGATATAAGCTCACTAAAAGATTCTTTTTCTCACTCGGGTAATACATTGATATATATGCGATATATGTTAATTGTATTATTTTATTTTGTTACAATAAATATTATATATGTGATATATAATATTGTAACATAATATGGTTATTAATGCAACATGTTTTGTGGAGTTTAATTTGGATTTGGGTTAAGTCTTCATGAAGCTTTCACGAAGCTTTGACTTTGACTTAGATATTTTGTGATATTTGCTTAACCCAACCCAACCCTTTAACCCTAGTTATGTCTCTACAATGGTTAGCCTTCTCATGATATACCATGGTTGCATTTCTAACCACACACTAGAGTTTCGTTATTCATCACAAAAGATAAGATCTTATTCTTCCTTCTTCTTCTTCTTTCATGGAAAAGCTTTCTAGCTTTTTCAAAGGTGATGAAAATGAGTGAGTTAATGAAAACAAATGAGAGCTAAAATCCTACTTCATCATCCTAATCTATCCTAGCCATTTAGATTAGGGTGTTCACTTCATTTAATGAGTGAGAGCTTGTGTTAATGAAACTTCAAGGTAGATCATCTTTATTATCGAAGATCGGAAGCAAGCTTGCATCTTTCTCTTCGTGGAGCCTCTCGAGAGTCCGGAACTTGATGATCGCAGCGAAGGGACCACAACACGAAGCTTATGAAGTGAAGGACCGGACTACAAAGGTTGTGATCCAAAACTCTTAGATGTTAAAGTGTTTAATATGCTTTGTTTCGCCTAATCTCTAGTTTAAAGATCTTGGTTAGGATTGTTCGGTATGTCTAAATTTTAAATCGGACAAGGTTGATGCCTTATAAACCCTTGTGAGAGTGCCTAGTAACCCTACAGTGGTATCAGAGCCAAGCTAGAGCTTTAGGCGATGTGTAGGCGAAGTTTAAAGTCCGATCGAACTCCGAACACCCGTAAAACCCTAATTTCTGGAAATTTTTCAAAACTGTTGATTTTTTCATATTAAAAATACTCAAAAAAATTAGCAGGGTATTTTAGGAATTACTGTGAAAAACGAGCATTTAATACCATTAAACAGCCGCGGAACCGCGGCAATGACATGGCTTGCGCGACAGTTCCGCGGCCGTACAGTGGCCTTATTATTTTATTTTTGCACAGTTAAATCCGTATCTACTTCCTGATTTTTTTGGGAATTTTTATTTTTACTCAAGTGTTGAGTTTTCTGTGTTGTATTGGGAGCTCGTTGATTCGATCGGAAAGTATAACTTCGTTTAGTTTGTCCGGGTTAATTTTAGAACCTGTTAAAAAGTTCGAACGGATATCAATAACTCACTTTTTCCCTTGTCGGAAAATTTTCAAAAGTTGGAGTTTTTCTCGAGTTTGAAACTTCCGAAAAATCATACAAGTAACGCGGTGGACCCTCTAGAAGAACACAAACCTTAACTCGATTATGTGATCGTCTGACCGCCTCTGAACCTTAGGGTTTGAGGCATGTGAGGTGTTGCCACATGTGAGGCGTTGGCTTGACCCTTCTACGGCTGGACCGTTGGTACCGTGGCATGTGATGGATATTTTTTGAATTCCGCTCAAGTGTTGAGCTATTTGGGAAATCTTGGGTGTTTGATTATTCGATCGGAAAGTTTAACACTGTCTTTTTATCTGGAATGTGATACAATATTTGGAATCTACAGGTAATTATGAGATAACTAATTTGAATGTTATAAATCTAGCAGTTTAGTCTCAGATGATCGGTTGCCACAGGATTTTGATGCGATCAAAAGTCCGTTGCAATCACGTAGCGTAAGCGGATAATCGCCGGGTAAACTTAATAGATAGCCACGCCCCATAGCTCCGACTAAGTGACTGTAGGAGAACACCGTCGCCAAAAGCATCCGTTCGGGTGCTCGCGGCAGCGGTGTTCCGCCTTAGTGCACTTCGTCGACGGCATCCGGAGGGGGGGGGGCGGCCGTCTACTAAAGTTTGCGACGAGCATTCGATCAGGATGTCGGGAATCTTGTTGAATTGCCCGACTTGATATTGAAAAGAGTTTTCGATAATGAGACTAAAATGCGGGAATTATAATTGTTAGGCATGCGATGTCTAAGGAATTCATTTAGTTAGACATGCGATATCTAAGGAGGTTGCGGGGTCCAACTGTTGCAGTTTTACATTTTCTTTTATGTGACCGTAAGCGTAGTATGTGATGTATCGCCGGCTTCGTTGCTATACATCAACGACAATCGGGATACGCATGCTTGCTTACGTTGATGATATGAGATATTATGTGTTGCTGTGATATGTTATATTGGATCGTCGTGTTCTGAATAGCCGGGGGTTTTATGTGAGATGAGGGTTTTTATTTTCATTCATGTAAAATTTATTTGTATGTAATATTCTTTTATTGGGGCACTTCCGGGCTGAGGATGATGTCACCATTGTATATAATTTTCTTTTCCGCATTAGGTAGATCCAAGGTGGGGGGCACAAGTAACCGGGTTCTAGGGTCCAGTGGGAGACCATCTCGAGGAGTCGAGACCGGGTCACCTAACCTTAGAATTGGCAGTGTTTCTTGCCTCTCTCGTAGGGGTCTAGAGATGTGGGTTTGGCTATTCATCGCGACCGTGGAATCCGTGTTTTATACAGGCTCGTATTAAAACACGGACGTCCTAGTATATCCAATATTTCATATATGTTCTTCTTGTTAGATATAGTGCCCTCAAAGTCAATTATTGGATCGCAGGTACGTGATTGTGATGATTGAGGAAGGGCCTATACCGATAAAACAGTCTTACTCGAGATGATAATATGCTATCCGGTTTGTCTTTATCACTGTTACACTTTGATAGAGCCTTTAGGATCTTGCTTGACTACCAACAGTATGATGGCGATCATATACGTGAGAGTTGGGTAGTCTATAAGCACATCCTTAATTTTGGTCCCTAGTCGTTGGAGTTTCGAGATAGGGCATCGATACTCCAGAGTAGACTAGTGTATACAATTGAGACCCCGACGAGGGGCGGTGGCCGGTCTTACAAGCCATTGGTGTCAGTTGGTTCACCTAAGATGTATACAGGTACTCATTGAGTTATGAGTACACCGGACAGGACTCGCCGGGAACATGCTAGTTGGTATTATACATATCGTCAGATAGCAGTTCCCAGGTGACATGTGTACAGGTTAGTCTGTCGACCTGAGATTGTCATTTGTCTCCTGTGATTTCCCACTGTGCTTTGATTACTTCCCTACCACGGCTCAAAGGAGTCGTGCAAATAGGTTTTAGTTGGGTACAGTCCCGAGCCACATGGAGGCAGTGAGCGGATCGTCGGGGATTCGTCTCTCCCGGTATTGGGGGTGAGATCGCGCTGTGTTTAGGAGAGCCATTACACAAAATCTCTGTCCAGGGTAATCGAGATTTACTGGAAGGTATTCCAGTAGTATCTCAGGGTGTTCTGGGCTGCTGTCTGACATGACTTATACACCTATTGGGGGTCTGACGTTTACCAGCCCCCTAGGCCTTATATACGATACTCATAGACGAACGGACCGGACAATATGGATATTGTCACCATCAGGCTCAGTAGGGTTTCTGGATGAGTTCGCTCGTCAGCTTCCCTTCCGATCAATACATGGGCAACCGTTACGTACAGATAGTACCTCTGACATACTAGTGGTTATACCCAGTGCCATTGTGTTGATGAGTCATTAGAGTCCCCCACAGACAGTTTCCCATGTTCGGGCGAAACGTTGTAGAGGCCGTATGGTTTTATGGCAGGGTTCGGAAAATACACGTGCGTTTACGCACGCGTCATATTTCGGGCAGATAATACTGGTGGGCTTTGGTTTAAGCCGGATCCGAGTATTATACTATGTAGATATAATATCTTTGTCTCAGTTGCATTTGTATTCGGTCGTAATACAAATGCGGGTATGTTTATACTGTTACGGGGTTATCCTGAGATTCATTTCGGGATCGCTTTTGGAAGTTGCCAGTTTCCAGTTTTCTATCGGCCGTATTAAACATTCATTTTAATACGGATTTATCTTTTCTTGAGGTGAGTCATGAGTGTGTGGAAGGTTCTAGAAGTTTCTAGATGGTGACAAGGCTAGTGAGTCATTAGTGCATTAATTGTTCATTTAATGATGTGATGATGTGTTGTTATGATTCATTGATTGCATTGATTATTTGTGCAAGGTGGATAATGACTCATTAGTTCATTTATTATTATGGTTACCTCTTTCTTTCTCCTACACTCACCTCCCCACCTTCATAAGTGGCCGGCCCTTGCTTGTAAGGAGAAAATGGTTGCTTGAAAAAAGATTAGGGTTATGGATACATGGAAATTAGTATACTCAATTCTCATTTCACCCGATTCCAAAAGGCAACTTCATTAACCGTTCATCCATAGCTTTGGATGTAACGAGACAAAGTGTTCTACTCATTCTCTACATCAATCTTGGTCATCTTTTTTGGAAAATTTGATGATCGAGTTGCCTCAGGTCATAGGCGGGAGCCCGTTTAAAGATTCGTTGACGTGGTGCCACCTGGATGAGAAGACTGGAGATCGAGGAGATCGGAGCAGCCGCAACAAAGTGTGGGATGATGGTTGAAGACCGAAGGACTCGGATCATTCGGTATAACATTTCTACCCACTTTGTAGTTTGTTAGTTTAGCAATAATGGCAGATCCGGGATAAAGTATGCGATAGCGCCAGTTATAAAAGTTTTTGTTCCGCATTTGGCGTCTGAAAGACGGCCGGGGCGCTACCGGGTACTTACAATGGTATCAGAGGCTCGCCATTAAGCTTTACTAACTTGTGGCATTTAAAACATCGATCGAACGGAATTTTGCAAAACTACAATTTTCTGTTCAAAGTTTCTGTCGATTTTAAATCAGGTCTAAAAATTATTTTGAGCATCACAGAAAATTGTGCAGGCTTTTTGAAGACAACTGGTGAAATTTCATCATGTGATCCCACAGTACGTCCGCGGATCCGCGGCCCAAACCAGGGTTTGGCCGCGGATCCGCCGTAAGATTGTGAGAACAGTGAGTCAAATTTCTACAGTGTGTTCTCCATGGTAAATTGTGGTTTTTGGTATATTTCTTTTTGGCCCAGATCTTTTACTGTACTGCAGATGTACGTGGGGCCCACTTCGGGAAATTTTGTCGATCGAAATTTAAACGTGTTAGTTTACGGTACTTACATTATATCTCCGACCGTGAATGTCATTCGAGCGGTAAACCGCGTCTGATTGCTATAGTTCTTTTAGACGGGTTTGCGAACGTGACATTCGCGTTGTGCTGTGATGTTGCGGATTTGTCGTGGTGGATAGCAGTGTGCAATGGTAGTGCAGTTTGGATTTATTTGTATATTTGATATTGCGGGGTGAGCGTCCAACATGTGGACTGCGTCACTACCTATTTGTATATTATTCTTTTGGGGCACGACCGGGCTGAGGTCGAAGTACCCGTTGTATATATTTTCTTTTCTATACTAGTATTACCCTGCAGTGGGGTGCACGGATAGCCGGGTTCTAGAGGGCAACGGGTCCGCATCTCATGGCGTTGAGACGGAGGGGGCTTCACTCTAGAATTGGTGGGCTATTCGCCGCACTCGTAGGGGGTACAGGTTGACCCAAGGAGGGGTGCTCAAGTTAACGGATTCCGTGAAGTGCTGGGTGGTCCATACACTTTGCTGTAGGGGGCTGCCTCGCTTCAAGTTTTGGCGGGTAACTTGCCACACCCGTAGGGGTCTAGGTTTCATTGCACAGGCTATCCACACGACCTGGGGAACGTCGAGTTTCAGTAGCGGCTCTGTGTAACCCGGGGATCCCAGATTATCTGTATTGTTCTGTGATACTTATTACTTTTCTGTAATGTTGCATATTATCACGCCTGGAGCGATTACTGTATATTAGTATATATACTATTAGATGTTGTATATGTTTTACACCCGCGCTAGTCCAGTCCCCGCTCTGTCGCTAGTTAAGTAACCTAACGGGTGATGATGGGACCCAGTGGCGAATGCGGATGGCATATACGTACATTATATTTTCGTTCTTTTATGGTGTGTTTAATTGATGGGACTGCATTGATTCTTATCAATGCAAGGATAAAAACAAACCTATATTTGATGTTGTTGGAACCAATTTTAAAAACTGACATTACAGACGTATACTTTTGCTATGCACAGTGGTATTCGGTTATGAATATCCAGCACCTCATTCGACGAGGCAAGGGCCGATATCCCTTCACCGGGAATGACCCCTTGGCAGAAGTTTGTGTCAGGGTAATAACTTCACTATAGTCGATTACAAGTTACTTTGCATCGTGGTATTTGACTAATCCAAAAATTTGTAGTTTACCGTAATCAGAAACGGCGTCGCTTTGCAGCTAGCCGGTGAATACGGGTCGATCCGCAGGGATGTGTTAGTTTCTGTTTTTGTGTTATAACGAGTTGATTCAAATCGTTGTTTGGTTTTTATCGATTGAATTAAAGACGAAGTTTTGTGATAAGGAAAGACTCGTTAGGGTTAGGTCAAAGGTAGGGGTGTTGAGATCTATGTTTTCACCTCTTTCAATGCCATGATTTAAGCTTTTTAGAATTATCACAACAATTATTAGCAAAGGGGATTAGGATGATCGGGAAGAAACAAAGTTTCTTCCTCTAGATCCTTGTCCTTCCTTTCCTATTAATTGTTGTGATCTTCATGGACGTCATATATGTCCGGCCTTTTATACTACGATTCGCCGTTACCTTGTAGGTAGGGTGCCGTAGGGAGCGGATCATATGTGCGTGCATGAAGATTTCGTTTTAAAAATATATTGGCATTGAAGGAGGTGAGAGACATCCGTCTCTCACTCACTCCCTTGTTCCTAACCCTAACGAGCGAGGATTTTACTCGCTCATTAGGGAATTATTACAACGACACATTTTTATGTTTATGCTTTAAAGAGTTTGATTACGACAAATTAAACTAGCTAACTAGTGAACTACAACAAACAAGTGATTACTAGGGCAAGTAGAACAATTAAACTAATGCAGGAATTTAAAAACTTACAATAAAAGATGATGCTCTGATTTCTCCAACAAATCTCACTTTTATTGAATAAAAAGAGGCATACATTTTTTAGATCTAGATTACAATTTATAAGTAAATAGAAGAATTAGGGTTTCAGAGTCTCGCGCATGTTAAATTACAGATTTGACCCCTGAGAATCCTAACATCTGCACCGACACAACTGCACAGAAGAAATCCACCGACACGGGCTCCACATGGCCGCGGAACCGCGGCGCAAGGCAGGGTTTGGCCGCGGTTCCGCGGCCAAACTAGGGAAGTGGGCTCTGTGGTTTTTTGGGCTTTCCTCTGGGCTTCTTGGCTTTCTGTTTCTATGTGTATTTTCTCTGTTGGGCTTCTAAGTCTTCTCCAGATCTTCAGTGAAACTTGTTCGTATCTTTTGACCGTTCACTTGACATGTTTGGACCTTGCACTGTTCTTTGACTAGGATCCGTCTAATTGTTGGTCAAAAGTCCCTTTTTCTGTTGTTTTGTGTCTTTTTCACTGTATTTGCTCCAGAAACCTGTATCCTGCAACATGCAACAAACGATCGTCAAAAGCATCTGTTTACTTATAAAATGCACGAAAGTGGGGCGTATGAATTGCAATATTATGATGTGAACAAATACCCCCAAACTTACCTTTTGCTCGTCCTCGAGCAAACTTATTAGTTTATTCTAACCTAGCCACACTTTCGCAGGGAAACGCGATTGCACTGAGCACATGCAACAAGCTATTAAACCTCTAGGTGTCCCTAGTAGGAGGAGTGTTGTCTCCTGAGGGTTTTCAGCGGATTACACCCACAAAATCCTATCAATTTGGTTTTTCAACTTTTGTTTTCCAATCAGGTTTTCTAATAAGGAATTCTATTATCGTCGCCTCACAAATTATCCGCCCGTATTCTTCACACTTCCTTATTATGCAACTTAAGATTATACATGTTCTATAGAATTAATTAGAATTCAGCATTTCTTAAGTTTTTCTTCTAGAGTTTCATCTCCACTTAGGAATTTCTATCAACTATATTAAAGATACATGTTTTATTTTTCATTCCTTTCTCTTATCTAAACTCTAATCATATATCCCCACGTGTGTGTAATTTTCATCCCTACACTTGGAAATTCAAATCAAGCAATCGTACTCTTGTCCATTGTCCAAAGCACTTAACTTTCGCTTACACATCCTTCATGCGACCGTTAATACTTCTTGAGGTACCAACAGCCGATTACAAGATACGTTAGGCCCTTAAAGCGTATTTCCTAGTTTTGCAACACCCAAGGCTTTTAGCAGTGACTCCCAAACCAGTTGGTCTAAGGCACTAGTGTAGGGTTTTCTTAACACCTCTATGAAGGTTTAGAAGCATCATGCATGCTATAACAATAAAATTTTTGAGGTGCTAAGCAAACTATACAAAGAATCGAACTAGAAGATATGAAGTAACAATTAATAGTATCAAGATTAAGAGTTAAGTTATGCTAAGAGTTGAAACTACAACCTTTGTAGTTCACTTTGGAAGACTCCTAAGCTTTGGAAAGGTCCACTTGATCAACTCCTCGTCCACGACGATCCACCCGAAGCACTTTGCCCTAAGCTTGATGCTTCCTACGATCTTTGGAAATCCTTGAAGCACAACACCCTACACAAGATGGCTAGGGTTGTGTAGGATGAGGAAGTGGTTGATGTTCTTATTTATTACCTTTTCTTTTCTTTTTCTAACTCTTTTTTTAACCATTAAAAGAGAGCTAGGGTTTGAGGAAGAAGAAGAAGTCTCTCTCTTTTTCTTTTTCTAAGATAATGATAATGTAAAGGATAAATGAGAGAGAGAGAGAGATCTTATCATAACTTTAACCATAGTAGAAAAAAAAATCTAGATATTTCATCTAAGGTTAAAAGGCAAAAGGAATGGAAACTATGGTTGAGTTAAAGAATTGTGTAGATGAGTGTGGAAGCAATGACTCATTAACCATTTCTTTTGCCTTTAATCTTTAATGAAAAATCTAAGCATTATCTTTTCTACAATATGATTCTTATATTGCCTTCCTCTTTGTATCATCAACCATGATACATTTCATGTATGTATGTATGTGTGCACATCATCATGTACATATACATCCATGTATCCATAAGAAGAAAATGATTTAAATAAATAACATAAAAGCCAATATTAAATCAACACTTGATTTAATAAATCCATCATATCTCATATGACCCGACTAATATTAACTGCCCGATTAAAATACAGTATCATATACTAGTATTTAATCGAGGCTCCGTGCATATCTCATATGTGCACCACTTCATTTCGCCAGAGCCGAGAAACTTCTATGTGGGACTCTAAGACTCGTCAATACGCCAGCAGTAGATGATGATCATATCAAACACCTCCAAGCCACAAGCGGTCAGCTAAACGTAACGGCCACCCGGGTATTGAGCGATCAGAATAAGAACAAGCGAACCTGTCAAAACTCCTGTCAATCCATCTGGCAACACTAACCGTACAGTCCGGTCTCTTCGTCAGATATGCTGCATATCGAGTCTAAGGATGGAATCGTCGACCCCAATAACTCAATAAGTCATGCGGGTATATGGTCTATAACAGATCGAGAAACTTACTGATAACACTTATCAGTAATATCTCAGCAGCCCTGGCCAGGGACTTCCCGTTATAGCCAATCGTGCACTGCACAGCATCAACCCCCAATACCGGGAGAGACGAAACCCCTCCTATCGCTCACTGCCTCCACATGCCTCGAGACTATACCCAAAATCCACCTGTTTGTACGACTCAGTAGAGCCGCAGTAGGGTGGAGATCAAAGTACAGTGGGAGGACACACAAGACTCTATGACGATCTCGGGTCTACAGACTAACCTGTACCAGTGTCACCTGAGAACTGCTATCCGACGTATGATATAATACCATATAGGAGTTCTCGGTGAGTCCGTTCAGTGTACCCAGTCTCACTGAGCACCCGTATACTATCTTCGGTGTCAACACACCAGATGGATATGGGATCATCCATCGCCCATCATATGGAACAAGAATGGTATACGCCAGTCTAAGCTGGAATATCGATGCCCTGTCTCGATATACCTACGACTAGGAACATTTCAAGGATATGCTTATAAACTATAGATGTCCCACTAGTATGATCCGCATCATAATTCCAGTAGTTAAGCCAATATCCTTAGGGCTTTATCAACATGTACCAAATGAATATAAACATGATCAAGTGAACATATGATAAAGTAAAACCAGATAGCATACTATCATTTTGAGCAAGACTGTCACCCGAATATATATATATATATACACACACACACATCAGTACATACACTATCTCATAATGGCCTCTAGGGCATACATATATCCAACAACTAGGTGATGAAGCACCCTCGCTAATTAATTTCTAGCCCTAAGTAATCACAAAAACCAGTGTCCATTTTTTATTCACACTTTTTTTTTCTTTTTATGTTCATTGTGCTAAGGACTTTAGACAAGAGTAATTCAAGGTCTCTTCTACTAATCCAAGTTTCAAGGTACGTGTTTGTGCATTTTGTAGGGTACATGTTTTCAGAATCTAAACTCAAGCTAGGAACTATCTTTCGAACTTATACTTTAATAAGAGCATTAATACTCTTCCCTCGTTTTGGCTTAACCCACGAAGTGAACCCAAAATTTTCCTATTTCTAAATAACCTACAAAGACATATACTCTCTCTCGCTACACTTTAAGGAATGTTATTTTTAGGGTTTTAATTTGCTAAGTCTAGGATCTAGTTTTTCCTACTCAGTTAACCTTTTATCAAACTCAAATTAATTAACCAAAATTGAATACAATAATTTTTATAACTTTTCAAATTTTTCAAATTTTTATGAGTTTTTCGTTTTATAATTTTTTGTATTTTTCAAATTTTTCAAATTTTTATGATTTTTATATAAAGATGCAATGCAGAGATTAAATATGCAAAAGGTAAACAAAAATATATACAATATGCAATGCGAAGGATAACTATTTACATAACCCTCTAATACCCCCAAACTTGAGCAAAGCAGTGCCCTCACTGCCCGGCCCCACGTCGCGCTCGTGAGCGTGAACGTGATCTCTCCCCCCTAGCCAACAGTGTTTGGATCCCCCTCTCAATCTCCGTCAACCGACGGTCGTGCTCTCGTGCCGTTGCCCTAAACTCATCCCGCAAAGAGTCTATTCTTCTCACTGTTCTTCGCATTAATCGCGCATGCTCCTGGGGAGTTAGCTCTTCCCCGCTCGAAGTTGAGCTCGAGCTGGGGGTGTGTGCAGGTACGTTTTCTCCCGGTTCTGTTCGTGTCCAAATATCTGTCAGTCTACAGTAGGACGACGAGACGCCTTCTAATAGTGGTCGGACTGGGGTATCGTCTATCATAATTGAGTTAAATTCCTCGGCTGGGAGGAAATAACGGCAGAGTTGGGTAACGAGCATGGGACATGGGTATACACTACCTCGTTTACCCGTACCTATGGATTGCAGCAAAACCGTGCATATGTCGAACCTAGGATTTTTTGTCATTAAAGTGTGGACGACATGTAGCGAAGGGGTGAAAAAGGTCGTGTTATGAGAACTTCCAAAAATATTGTTTTGTGCCCACCGGCACACAGTTAAAACATTTGCGAAAAGGGTCCGTGCTTGGATCCCCTTACACGGTTCTCGCGCACAGTCATTACCCATTAACGGCATATAATCTTCAAAGCGAAGTGGGTGGTCATGTGCAGGTACACGTTGTATGAGTGTAACCTCGCGTATCATGTCCCTATCTATGCGAATTTTCATTATTTCCCCAAATCAGTTTAATGTACCCTAAGTTGTCTAAGCTATTCTCTTCCATTGACTCGTAAAATTGGGCAACTAGATTAGGGAGAGCAAATGCAGATCCATGATTATAGAGGAGGAAGTTCCAACCCCTTTATGCAATTTCGTGCGGAAAATATGAACCGTAAATCTCATGTGCAAAAACCGGGGAAAAATCTCTCTCGTACTGCATTTTATGTGCCATCACAATTTTACAGAGAAAAGTATATGCAGAAACAGAGAGTATGGGTTCAGGTTTACCTCCCCAGAAAATTTCAGGGGGTGACGAGGCAAGTCGGCGGCGGATCAGCGGCGGGAGGCGGCAGATGCGGCGGTTCCGCGGTTGGATGGTGGCGGCGCGTCGGCAATTTTCTGCAGAGGCTTGGAGGTGGCGGCTAGGGTTTGATGAGAAGAAAATGTTTTAGGGTGAACAAAAGAAGGGGCTCGGTTCCTTTAAATAGGGGTAGAAAGGGTTATTTACACAAAACACCCTTTAAGACGGGGGTTTTATTCGTAAAAACAGCTTGTAATCTGCAATTTTGCAATTAGGTCCAAAAAATTGTTAATTTTTTTTTATTTTTTTATTTTTTTTATTTTTATATATTTTTTATGGTATTTTGGAAATATACATACGACTGATATACACACCCCCAAACTTATTTGAAATAGTGTCATTGGGAAACGAAGTTTCGGGGTGAAAGCGGAGGAAGATCAATCAGTGTAAATCGGCTCCTGCAAAAACAGGAGCTCCTCCGAAGGATCCGCTGTGAAGAACGTTTTTAGTCGATGCCCATTTACCTTAAATAAGGTACCGTCTTCAGGGTTCTCAAGATCAACCGCACCGTGCGGATAAACGGTGCGGACAACAAAAGGTCCTCTCCATCTGGACCTGAGCTTACCGGGATGAAAGTGTAACCGAGTGTCATAAAGTAGAACCTGTTGACCAGGTTCAAAAGTTTTTCGTAACAGGTGTTTATCGTGGAACACCTTGGCTCGGTTTTTAGCAGTTATGGCATTGTCATATGCCTCATCCCTTAGCTCCTCCAACTCATTCAATTGCAGCTTTCTGTTGCTGCCCGCATCTCCTAAAGATAAATTTAGCTCTTTGATAGCCCAGAAAGCTTTGTGCTCGATCTCCACTGGGAGGTGGCAAGCCTTCCCGTACACAAGCCGGTATGGAGACATACCCAGATCGGTCTTATATGCAGTACGAAAAGCCCATAGTGCATCTATCAGTTTTAGTGACCAATCCTTACGGTTTTTGGAAACCGTTTTCTCCAAAATTTGCTTTATCTACCGATTTGAAACCTTGGCTTGCCCACATGTTTGGGGGTGATATGGCGTTGACAATTTGTGGGTGATAGAATATTTACGCATCAAGGACTCGAAAGTCCTATTGCAGAAGTGAGAACCATTATCACTTATAATCGCCCGAGGGTGCCCGAATCGAGAAAATATGTGTTCTTTAAGGAATCGAACAACAACTTTATTATCGTTCGTTCGGCTGGGCACAGCCTCAACCCACTTAGAAACGTAGTCAACCGCCAACAGAATATACACATTTCCAAAAGAGTTAGGAAATGGTCCCATAAAATCTATACCCCAAACATCAAAAATGTCCACTACCAAAATGGGTTGGAGTGGCATTTCGTTTCTCCGCGAAATCCGGCCCAAATGTTGGCACCGGGAGCAAGTTTTGCAGTATTCAAATGCATCCTTGAAGAGTCGTGGCCAATAGAAACCACATTGCAAAACTTTTTCGGCTGTCTTCTTTGGGCCAAAGTGCCCGCCACATGCTTGATCGTGGCAGAAAGACAGCACGCTCTTGACCTCACTCTCGGGCATACACCGACGAATGATTTGGTCGGAACAGTATTTGAAAAGATAGGGTTCATCCCAGTAAAAATGCTTTACTTGGGACAAAAATCGAAGCTTATCCTGTTTCGACCAATCATTAGGAATCAGGCCGGTGGCTAAATAGTTTACTAAATCGGCGAACCATGGTTCGCAAGAAACGGTCAAGAGTTGCTCGTCGGGAAAAACGTCAGTGATAGGAAGATCGAGCGTGGGCGAAGAAGGAAGTCGTGATAGGTGATCAGCTACTACGTTTTCACATCCCTTTTTGTCCTTAATGACAAGGTCAAATTCTTGCAATAAAAGGATCCAACGTATTAACCTAGACTTAGCATCCTTCTTCGCAAAGAGGTGGCGAAGAGCCGAATGATCAGTATAAACAACGACTGGAGAGCCGATTAAATAAGGCCGAAATTTTTCGAGTGCGAACACAACAGCTAAAAATTCTTTCTCTGTTGTTGTGTAATTAAGTTGGGCCTCATTTAGTGTTCGGCTGGCATAATAAATCACGTGTGGCATTTTATTAATGTGCTGTCCAAGAACAGCGCCAATAGCAAAGTCTGATGCGTCGCACATGATTTCAAAAGGTTGCGTCCAGTCGGGAGATGAGAGGATGGGCGCAGTGATGAGTGAATGTTTTAAAGACTCGAATGCTTCAGTGCATGTGGAGTCGAAAGCGAAAGTTATGTCCTTGGCCAATAATAGAGTCAAGGGTCTAGCAATCTTGCTAAAGTCCTTGATAAACCGTCTGTAAAAACCGGCGTGGCCAAGGAAGGCTCTGATATCTTTGATGCACTTTGGGGGAGGTAGGTTAGAAATCACTTCGATTTTAGCCCTGTCTACCTCGATGCCGTTTTACGAAATGACATGTCCTAAGACAATGCCCTCTCGCACCATGAAATGGCACTTCTCCCAATTTAATGTTAGGTTCTTATCCCTGCAGCGGGTAAGAACAGCGTCAAGATGGCGTAAACACTCGTCGAAGGAGTCGCCAAAGATGGAGAAATCGTCCATAAAGATCTCCAAGAACTTTTCAACCATGTCTGAAAAGATCCCCATCATACACCGCTGAAATGTCGCGGGTGCATTGCATAACCCGAAGGGCATGCGACGATAAGCAAAGGTGCCAAAAGGACAAGTGAATGTTGTCTTGTCTTGGTCCTCTTTGGCGATGGGGACTTGATTGTAACCGGAATAGCCATCGAGAAAACAATAGAACTCGTGCCCTGCCAATCGCTCGAGCATTTGGTCAATGAAGGGTAAAGGAAAGTGGTCTTTCCTTGTTGCGGCATTAAGTTTCCTATAGTCTATGCAGACTCGTCACCCAGTTTGGGTGCGAGTGGGAATCAACTCATTTGCCTCGTTTGTAATGACCGTAATGCCCGATTTCTTTGGCATGATGTGGATTGGGCTAACCCATTGGCTATCCGAGATAGGGTAAATGATACCGCTATCCAGACATTTGACAATTTCCTTCTTAACAGCCTCTTTCATGATGGGGTTGAGGCGCCTTTGTGGATCTCGTGCTGGCTTGGCATCATCCATTAAGTGTATATGATGTTCGACTATGAGGGGACTAATCCCTCTAATGTCCGCCATAGACCAGCCGAAAGCTTGCCGATTGTTATGTAAGACCATCAAGAGAGCCTTCTCTTGCTCAAGAGCTAGAGAGGCTGATATAATGACGGGTAAGGTCTCATTATCACCTAGATATGCATATTTTAGGTGTGTCGGCAAAAGCTTTAATTCGAGTTTAGGAGGTGAAACAATAGATGGTAGCAAAGGGGTAGTTGTTTCAAACTCGAATGATTCCATCAAAGGTTCGAACCGGGTGTACGCAACAGTGTCGGATGGTTCAACTAACTCATCCGCAAAAGCAAAAGACTCCAATTCAGGTGATGAGTCTTCAAAGTCATCAACGAAGGTAAAGCACTCAAAATCATTATCCGTGGTGAAAGCTGCGTCGGATTCTAGGAGGAACGCACTAGTGGCGTTAACATTGCTGTGGTCGAATAAAAAATTCTCGAACTCACAGTCCTCCTCCGCGATCTCATTGATCGAGCAAACATCGAGTACGCTAGCATTTGGCTCAGCAGGCTGACTTCCTAACTTGAAAATATTGAGCTCAATTGTCATATTGCCGAAAGATAGGTTCATTGAACCGTTACGACAATTGATCACTGCGTTGGAAGTTGCCAAAAATGGCCGACCTAGTATTACCGGAATTTGGTTCCGGGGGTTAGCGACAGGTTGTGTATCCATCACAATAAAGTCAACGGGAAAAATGAAATCCCCTACTCTTATTAACACATCCTCCAGCTCTCCCCTAGGATGGGTTATTGACCGGTCGGCCATTTGGAGAGTACAGTGAGTGGGCTTAAGCTCTCCAACGCCCAATTGCTCGTACACAGAATAGGGTAGCAAATTGACGCTCGCGCCAAGATCTGATAGTGCTCTATTGATGTTCTTGTCCCCAATTGTTATCGAAATGGTAGGACACCCGGGGTCCTTTTGCTTTGGGGGCAAGGAATTTACAAGAGCATCGCTAATAGCACTAGCCACAAAAACTTTCTTTGGCACTTGCGACTTCCTCTTTTTGGTGCACAAGTCGTTTAAAATTTTGGCATATGAAGGAACTTGCTGAATTGCATCCAAAAGAGAGATGTTTATGCTAACCTGTTTGAACAACTCGACAATCTTTTCCATTTGAGGAGTTGGTTTATTGGATCTCAAACGATTAGGAAAAGGAACATTTGGAAAAGTGGTTGAGTCCAATTTTTGTGGATCAGATTGTCGAGTTGGAACGGTACCTCGTGTAGATGTGTTCGTGTCGTGAGAATTAGGTCCGTTCAAGCTAGAAGAGGTAGAGCCATGTGAAGGGTGGAGAATAGGCTCTAAAGAAGAAGAAGACGGTGAAGAAGAAGAAGAAGACCCACCGGCAGGGGTGTCATTGTTAATGCCCACATTGTTCCGCAACACTTTTCCCGATCTCAACGTGGTCACAGCATTCACATTATGATTTTGCTGATTGTGTGCAGCATGTGCGTGACCGGGGTTGGGCAAAGGTTGAGACGGGAGTTTTCCTTTTTCGCGCTCGCTCAAAGCTGCATTGAGTTGTGCAATTTGTGCCTCAATAGATTTGATACTCTGATCGTGGGAGGCACTATTTTGCACTAAAGATTGAATAGAAGTCTCAAGTCTTGCTGTAGACTGTGTAGATTGCTTAAGGAACGCTTCTAGACTTCTTTCGAGCGAGCTAACCTTATCATTATTAGGTTGAACATAATTGTTTGGTTGGTAAGCATTGTTCGGCACAAAATTGTTCACCTGATTAGGGTAAGGTTGTTGTTGAAATTGTTGCGGTTGATATTGAGTTTGCGAGGGTGGTTGTTGTTGTTGTTGTGGAGGAGGAGGTCTTTGAAAATTATTATTATTTCCTTGGAATTGTTGATTTTGGTTCCAAGCGAAATTTGGGTGACTCCTCCACCCCGGATTATACGTCGAAGAGTACGGATCGTTTCTTTGTCGTTGCTGAAATGCAGCATTGACTTGATCCTGTCCTTGTGTAGATGCATTATAAGGACACTCTTCGGTCAGGTGCGATTGATCCGCACAACAAGCACAGACAGTTCGTGGGGGTATAGTAGGGGCAGGAGAAGACGACGAGATTTTGGTCTCGATCGCTTCTAGCTTTTTCGTAAGAGCGGCCATTTCGGCCTTCATAGCAATTGACATCTCTATTTGATGTATGCCTGCCCTAGATTGACCACTAGAAGCTGATGTGGTCTTGGTGCTCTCCCACTGTATTGTCTGCTCACTAAGATCCTCGAGAAACTGCCACGCCTCATCATTAGACTTAGAGAGAAAATGACCTTGACAGATGGTTTCTAGCAACTGCTTCGTTGCCGAGTTCAATCCCTCGTATAATGTTTGGCAAAGTTGCCAACTTTCTATCCCATGATGAGGGCATTGAACTAATAGGTCCTTGAATCTCTCGATGCACTTCCAAAATGGTTCAGACGGAAGTTGTGAGAATTGAATTATTTCATTGCGGATTCTGGCAGTTTTATGGTGAGGATAAAATTTTTTTAGAAAAGGTTTCACAAACTCATCCCAATTCCTAATAGAATGTGATGCGGTGCTATATAGCCACTTCTCGGCTAGGTCACATAAGGTGAAAGGAATGACCCTTAGCCTTATAGCGTCATCACTCAATTGGATCGTTTTCATCATAGCGCACACATTTTGGAATTTATTAATAAAGATATATGCGTCTTTAGTTTCCAAACCGTGAAATTTCGGCAGCATATTGATGAAATGTAGTTTAATCTCAAAATTGTCCCCATTTGCCGGTGGGGGTGAAAGACAGGTGGGTAAAGACGTGCGGATGGGGTAAAAGAGGTCCTGGAGCGCAACTCATGCGGGCGCTTCAACAGGCGGCTGGTTCGGGTTATTCGCACCTGGTGGAGGCGGAATCATTCCTGTCGGCAAGGTATTATTGGGGTTGAATCCCGACATACCTTCGGTGGAAGAGGTTGAAGGTGAAGGTAAGAAAGTGGACGGATTTTCGACTTCGGTGTCGAAGGGTTCGTTGGTCGGTACCAACGAAACACGGACTAATCGGGCGTCTGTATCCCTAGTCCAAAATGACATACACTAAAAGGGATAGTGCAGTCAGAAAAAAAGAAAAAACAGAATGTGGGGGTAAGATAACGTCAGTGAGGGAAAGTGGTGTGGTGAATTTTTCAGGTTTTCTTTTTGCGACAAGTTGCAAGTTTTGAAAAGTTTTATTTGTTTTTTTTTTATGTTTTATGTGGAAGTTTTTGCAAAGAGGTTTTTGAAAACGGACTCGTGACACAACTGTATCAACCACACATCCACAATCAGGCCTAGATCTAGGGTCGCCTAGGTCTACTAGACAGCTCCTAACTAGGGCTAGAAATAGACCTCAAACCGCCTCTTCACGGACAAATACGGCCAGGTAAGTGGGAAGGAACCACCACTACAGTGGGCCTAATTAATAACCACTAGCCTAGATACCGCAATGTCGGTTAGGATAAACGGCCGATGCCTACCCTAGTCCTTTTCCTATTGAGCTCGCTGTCCTTAGGTCTGAGTCTAATCTTTTTTAATTAAAGGTGGTCGATGCAAAATGCTTAGGTGTTTTCTGGGGTCCTGGGAAGGGTGATGAAATCCCTACCCAATCTGAGTTTGGTCAAATAGCCCCTTAAGTCCGATTAAATTATGCAAAACAAAAATTCACTTGCAATCAATTTTAGCGCGGCGCAAAGAAACCTGCAGCAAATCCGTTATTTAGAAGGGGGAGAAAGACTCTTTACGCAAAGAATTCCTGCAGAAAACTTTTTACAGTGGAGATATGGAGGTCGCAGAGGGGAGAAATAGAGAGCTTACCATGCAAAATTCAAGGGCTGACGTGTCAAGAGTGCGGCGGATCCGCGGTTTTGGAGGCCCTTTGGCGGCGGAAACGCGGTCAGTTGAGCAGATCAGGCTCTGAAAAAAATTGTGCTGCTCTGTGCTCTCAATCTCTCCCTGTTCCTATGCTCCCTTTTCTGTTTTGAACTTCTGTAAAATTCCAGATTCAAAAGTTTTTGCTGTTCCTGCAAGATTCCAATGAAAAACCCTTCAAACAGATAAAGATAATGAAAAGAATATTTTTGTATTTTGTATTTTCTGATTTTTATAATTTTTCAAAATTTATATCAACCCGAAATTATACAAAAAGAGAAAATTACGCCATCCCCGGTAACGGCGCCATTTGACTAATCCAAAAATTTGTAGTTTACCGTAATCAGAAACGGCGTCGCTTTGCAGCTAGCTGGTGAATACGGGTCGATCCGCAGGGATGTGTTAGTTTCTGTTTTTGTGTTATAACGAGTTGATTCAAATCGTTGTTTGGTTTTTATCGATTGAATTAAAGACGAAGTTTTGTGATAAGGAAAGACTCGTTAGGGTTAGGTCAAAGGTAGGGGTGTTGAGATCTATGTTTTCACCTCTTTCAATGCCATGATTTAAGCTTTTTAGAATTATCACAACAATTATTAGCAAAGTGGATTAGGATGATCGGGAAGAAACAAAGTTTCTTTCTCTAGATCCTTGTCCTTCCTTTCCTATTAATTGTTGTGATCTTCATGGACGTCATATATGTCCGGCCTTTTATACTACGATTCGCCGTTACCTTGTAGGTAGGGTGCCGTAGGGGGCGGATCATATGTGCGTGCATGAAGATTTCGTTTTAAAAATATATTGGCATTGAAGGAGGTGAGAGACATCCGTCTCTCACTCACTCCTTTGTTCCTAACCCTAACGAGCGAGGATTTTACTCGCTCATTAGGGAATTATTACAACGACACATTTTTATGTTTATGCTTTAAAGAGTTTGATTACGACAAATTAAACTAGCTAACTAGTGAACTACAGCAAACAAGTGATTACTAGGGCAAGTAGAACAATTAAACTAATGCAGGAATTTAAAAACTTACAATAAAAGATGATGCTCTGATTTCTCCAACAAATCTCACTTTTATTGAATAAAAAGAGGCATACATTTTTTAGATCTAGATTACAATTTATAAGTAAATAGAAGAATTAGGGTTTCAGAGTCTCGCGCATGTTAAATTACAGATTTGACCCCTGAGAATCCTAACATCTGCACCGACACAACTGCACAGAAGAAATCCACCGACACGGGCTCCACATGGCCGCGGAACCGCGGCGCAAGGCAGGGTTTGGCCGCGGTTCCACGGCCAAACTAGGGAAGTGGGCTCTGTGGTTTTTTGGGCTTTCCTCTGGGCTTCTTGGCTTTCTGTTTCTATGTGTATTTTCTCTGTTGGGCTTCTAAGTCTTCTCCAGATCTTCAGTGAAACTTGTTCGTATCTTTTGACCGTTCACTTGACATGTTTGGACCTTGCACTGTTCTTTGACTAGGATCCGTCTAATTGTTGGTCAAAAGTCCCTTTTTCTGTTGTTTTGTGTCTTTTTCACTGTATTTGCTCCAGAAATCTGTATCCTGCAACATGCAACAAACGATCGTCAAAAGCATCTGTTTACTTATAAAATGCATGAAAGTGGGGCGTATGAATTGCAATATTATGATGTGAACAGTATTCGGTTATGAATATCCTGCACCTCATTCGACGAGGAAAGAGCCGAGATCCCTTCACCGGGAGTGATCTCTTTAGCAAAGGTTTTCGCCACTATATTTTTATAAAAAGCTAGCAGGTTCCTTCAATGAGATCAAGTTCATTACGTTAAAGGTTTTTCGCCAAAAACCAGCCGTAGCCCTCCGTCATTTCTTATGGATGGTCAGTAGTATTCAAGCTATGTTTGTTGGCCTACGTCAAGGCATAGTCTTTGGTAGCTGTTGGGGTATTCATTTGTTGCATAGATAGATACGTTGGTTTGGGACAGACGTATAGCCTTGTTGGCCTACATCAAGGCTTGTACGGGTGCTTCAAATTAACCTGGACAATGACGGGTAGAACTTGACATATGACTTATGATTTGTTGGCCTACGTCAAGGTCATAAGAGCATAGGATAAAAATCACATCGGGAGTTTCTAAAGAAACTGAAACTTGCCAGTTATGCGCATACCTTCTGGAGTGTGATAACGTGAGTGGATTCCGTCACATTATCATGTGATGAGAGTTGGATCCCGATTCCCACTGATGAGTTGGTTTACTCTTCGGGTGATCCCGATTGATTCTTCTTTCAGGTTTGGAGGAGAATTTGACGGTACAGTGTGAGGTTTTCTGATTAGATAAAGTGATAACTATTCTGATCTAGGTTAGAGTACACGCAAAGTGTTTCTTTTCTCTCTCTCTTTGGCAGCGACCTTTGACCGACCTTAGACTATGACTCAGTGACCAAGTTGACCGAACCTTCTTAAAATACTGGCTTTTGGATTGTCTAAAGTTGCATAAGTCATTGCCGGTCCTTTTTTTACCCTTTGTATTTCTCAGAACACTCCGTATTACTACGGACATCCACTTCCATTGGATAGATCCATCGTATGGTTATATACGAACTCGAAGGGACTTCTTCGAGGATGGATCCAGGTTCAGGAGAAATAGAATTGGTTTATTCAGTTTTCTTTTATTATCACCTTCTCTCAGGTTGCGAGGGCTCCTTGGTTTAGGAGAGTACACCTATTATGCTTATTGGATAGTCTTATTCCAAACCATAGGCAGGTGCCGAAAGGTAGGGAATTAAGAAAACCAATTAGCCTAAGTAGGGTGTACAGAAGGTAATAACTAAAGACAAAAATAAAGGGATTGGAAAGAGGGCAAAGTAAATTGCGACTGCTATCATTCACGACCAAAGCACGTACTTCATCGCCACTCCTATTTCACCTTTGCCTTTTTCCCCAGTTCGGGAGAAATAGAATAAGTTATTATTCAATTTTCTTTTATCATCACCTTCTCTCAGGTTACGAGTACTCCTTAGTTTAGGAGGGTACACCTATTATACTTACTGGATAGTCTTCTTCCAAACCATAGGCTGGTGCCGAACGGTAGGGAAGGAAGAAAACCACTTAGCCTAAAAAGGTGTACAGAAGGTAATAAATAAAGACAAATAAAGGGATTTGGAGAGATGGCAAAGAAATATACGGCTATAGTCATGAATTGGATTATGGAAGAGGTATTACTTAGAATACCAGGATACCCCTACGAAACATTTTTATGTTTCAGTGCATTGTTAATGGAAAACTGATTTTCCGATTAGATACTTACTCCAAGGTATGTATTTACCAGGTAAGATTCTCACATCTGTATGGTTTTACAGATGATGAATGGGAGTAAGTTATTGGGAATTAGGTGATCATCCTCATTATATCGGAATTCGTTGTAATTGGTGATATTTGAGGAAATCGCCTGGGTACAGTTTCCAACCTACGACGCATAGATTTTGAGTTATTCAACTCAACGGACTTATACAGAGTATTGTATGTTGTCCAGTGTCCATCAGGACAAAGGGGTTGGTCCTCGTACTCTGTTCTATTTACTTGTAACTTCTCTAGTTTTTAGACAAGTGTTTCGTTAAAATACAATGCCTACGTTTTGAGAAGTTGTGGCTATAGGAATAAAGTAGAGAACCAGGTGTCACAAGTATCGGGATTCTTTAAAGAAACCGAAGATGTAGATTCTTGTGATTGGTATTCAGTTGATAGTAACGGTTTTGAGAAACTTGTTTCTCTTTCAGGTTTCTCATAATTGGATGGATTCCTAAGTTGAGTAATGCTGATTAGCCTCTATCCATTAAGTTGATATGCACTGGAGATAGCTGCATGTTTTTTGAATCTGGTTCCAATTAAATAAGTGCCAAATTTTCTATATTAGATATAGAATGGTTCATATCTTAACGATGTTAAGCTACGATGAGTTGTCCAGCTTATGCTTAAAACCAGACACTGGATAACTTAAGGCACGTTTCTGTAATGGCAGTTTGTGGGTTGACCCTGGCTATAACGAGGGTTGACTTTCTACCATCTGGAAGATCAATAGTGATATTGTTCTTGACTCATCACGGTTTTAGTAAAATGGATTTTTTCAGAAAACAGAAGTGGCAGTATGGTAGAACTAGAAATGATTCCAAAACCGCAAACGATTACGGAAAATTTAATAGGACCTATATATTCAATCAGGTTTGACATTCCAATAGCCACTCCGCAGATATGGTGGGTAACCTCAGACACCCGAGAGGTACTCCGGTAGTCTCAAGTACGGTGACAGGGAGGTTCTTGTTTACCCGGACATGACCCTACTGTTGTTCCAAGCTATGAGACCCGGCAAGAGGTTAAGTATAGCGTCGTTCTAAACTAGCTTTAGAAGTGTATGTATATATTATTCTGCCAGAGGGTTGTCGTAGTCAGTGGGAGCAGCGGAAGCATAGTGGGCAAGTAGCTAATGTCTATTTATAGACTTAAGCAGATATAGCGGAGATAGATCATCTAATTTTTGATGTGACAGTCATGGGTTTGACTTCATCAGAATAGGGATGGATCTGTTGAGAAGATAGTAGGGTGTGATGTCCTGGTATTTGGATGACATACACAGAGTAGGAAGTAAAATTCCTATACTACGATCGGTTATACTGTGGTCGTCACACAGTTGTTTCTCCACAAAGGATATAGATATAATATCTGACATTCTGGTTTCTAGATCTATGGTTTTAGATCTAGAATTGGGTAGTTTCCTAATCTGGGTACTTTGACAGTATTCTAATAGTATTTTAGAATAGATGACTCCTGGCATGGTGGTGTACCTACAGGTGATGGAGTCATCCTCTCTAAAGGTGTCTTACAGACTAAAGGGGAGAGGGATGTGCATGATTGGCAGATCACTTGCTTAGGCAATTGAGTCAATCGTGAAATGTCAAGTACCACACTAGACGTCATTTTTGCACTAGAAGCGACAAGTTTATATTAATCCAATCCTGAAGAAACATAAGGAAGCAGTTTTAGAACTTAAGTACATGTTCTACAGATTTGATGACGGCAGCCTCCTTCGGGAGACGGTTATCATTCCAAGCTTCAAAGGTGACATGCATGACATAATTGTTAGGTCCACGTTGCCCACCCCGGTGCTTACGGGGAGGCGGAAAACATAATAAAAAACGGATTTTTAAAGACTTAGGCAACATGGACCTTGCTTGTGAGGATCTTTGCTAAACGAAAACTAGCTAAAGTAATCTAACAACTAAGTAAGTTGTAGAAAGGTTATACCTTGAGCTCGAACTCCTTCTCTCCTTGCTTGTCGGAATGGTAGAGAGAGTTCACCTTGCTTGTCTTCATCCGTCAAAGAAAGATCCACTTGAAAGCCACCACCTTTAGCTTCAACTCCAAGCTAGGAGTAACTAGAGTGCAAGAAATGCTAAGACTTGAACCCTAGAAGTGAGTAGAGAAGATCAAGAGAGGATTTTTCTCAAGCTTTTTGTTTCTCAACACATGAGAGGGAGAGAGCTTGAGGGAGAGGATGAACAAGAGAGAGAAATAGAATGAGAGAATGAAAAAAATAAAAGAGCCATTCTCACTAATATGTGAGGATAATTCTAATTAGATAATTAGCTTGAAAATTGTCATGATAAATCATGACTTGACCATTATCATTTCAATTTTTGCAAAGATCAAAGAGCATCTTCCAAATGAAATGATTATGGTCAAGTTGTCAACATGGTCAACAAGTCAATGAAGTCAAATTGTCAACAACAACCATGCACAATAATTAAGCTAATTATCAATTAACAATAATCCACACAAAATCAATAGGGTTAATAAAATGACAAAAGCCATTAACCCTAAACAAGGTCCTCTCCCCCAATCTCAAGCAACTGTGCATACGCACCCGCATTCGTGATCCGAGGAACACGAACACAATGAGAAAAACCAATCTCAAATCATACACTAGGATCCGGCTTAAACCAAAGCCCGCTAGTATAAACTGTCCGGACAGCAAACGTGCACAAGTGCGCGGATGCGAACGAACCCTGTCGCAAAACCATGCGACCTCTACTCGTTTTGCCTAAAGGCGAATAGCTCTCTGTGTGGGACTCTAAAGACTCGACACTACGCTGGCAGTGGGTTTAACCACAGACCGCAAGCGGCACTAGCTGTACGTAACGGTCCCCAGGTAGATGTCGATAAGAAGACTGACGAGGTGAACCCATCTGCGCTCCTACTGAGCCTATATGTGACAGTCTCCGTACAGTCCGGTCTGTTCGTCTGATACATCGCATGGCGGGCCTAGGGGGGCGGTAAACGTCAGTCCCCTAATAGCGGTACAAGTCGTGTCGGAGTGAAGCCCAATACACCCTGAGATAACACTGGAAACCTACCAGTATATCTCGCTTGCCCTGGCCAGGGACTACTCGTGTAATGGCTCTCCTAGACACAGCGCGATGTCAACCCCCAATACCGGGAGAGACGAATCCTGTCTAACCGTCACTGCCTCCAAGTGCTTCGGGACTGCTCCCAACTACTACCTGTTTGCACGACTCAGTAGAGCCGTGGTAGGGTAGCAATCAAAGAACAGTGGGAACACACTCGAGGCGAAGTGACAGTGTCAAGTCAGCGGACTAAGCTGTACTCATGTCACCTGGGAACTGATAACTGACGATAGGTATAATACCAACCATCAGTTCCCGACGAGTCCTGTCCAGTGTACTCGTAACCTAACGAGCACCCGCATACTATCTCAAGTACGACGTACTGACGGCTGTGGGACAGACCGTCTCCCGAGCTGGGATGAGAAGCGCATACGCTAGTCTACTCCGGAGTATCGATGCCCTATCTCGATACTCCCACGACTAGGGACGTGTATAAGGATGTGCTTGTAGATTACCCAGCCCCACGAGTGTGATCGCCATCACAACGCCGGTAATCAAGCAAAGATCCTAAGGGCTCTACTAATGCGTATAGGTGATATAATAAATAAACACACATGTACACATTAAAGCAGAGACAAACCAAGTAGCATACTACTATATTGAGCAAGATTGTCTGTACAACTGTGAATATCCCAAGCTTCCATCAAGTAATATACATACTAGTATGATACAGTAATGGCCTCTAGGGCATATACACCAACAATCTCCCACTTGCACTAAGGCCATGTACTGGCGTATCGAAGACCTATCATCTCGATCAGCCGCTCGAACTGAGTCTGGGGTAAAGCCTTCGTGAATGGGTCCGCAGTGTTGTCCTTTGTGTCCACTCTCCGCACCTCGATCTCCTGTCGATCAATGATCTCCCTGATCAGGTGATACCGCCTTAAGATGTGCCTGGATTTCTGATGGGACCTTGGTTCCTTCGCTAAAGCTATAGCCCCATTGTTATCGCAATACAAAGGTATTGGGTCAACAATGGACGGAACCACCTGAAGTTCACTAATGAACTTCTTAATCCAGACCGCCTCTTTTGCGGCATCGCTTGCAGCAATGTATTCAGCTTCCATCGTCGAGTCTGCGACGGTATCCTGCTTGGAACTCCTCCAACATACCGCCCCTCCGTTGAGGGTAAACACAAAACCCGAGACGGACTTGCTATCATCTTTGTCACTCTGGAAGCTTGAATCGGTAAAGGACTCGACCCTGAGGTCTCCATTACCGTAAACCAGGAACATCTCCTTAGTCCTTCTCAGATACTTGAGAATGTTCTTCACTGCTGTCCAGTGGTCCTCCCCTGGGTCCGACTGATACCGGCTTACCGTGCTCAACGCGTAAGCTACATCTGGTCTTGTACATAGCATCGCATACATTATAGATCCTACCGCCGAAGCGTAGGGTATAGTGCTCATGCGAACCCTCTCCTCGTCAGTCTTAGGAGACATCTTCTTGGAGAGGGTAATTCCGTGCAATGCGGGTATGTTACCGCGCTTGGAATCCTCCATACTAAATCTCTTTAGTACGGTCTCTATGTACCTGGACTGCGAAAGTCCCAACAGTTTCTTGGATCTATCTCTATAGATCTTGATCCCCAGAATGTACGAGGCATCACCCAGGTCCTTCATGGAGAACCTTTGTGACAAAAACAGCTTGACCGATTGTAGCATAGGAATGTCATTTCCTATCAGAAGAATGTCGTCCACGTACAAGACTAGGAATACGACAGTTCGTCCTACAATCTTCTTATAAACACAGGGTTCATCTTCGTTCTTGATGAAATCAAATTCTTTGATTGCCTCATCAAAACAGATGTTCCAGCTCCGCGATGCCTGCTTTAATCCATAAATGGATTTAAGCAACTTGCACACCTTTCCGCTGCTCCCACTGTCTACGAAACCTTCTGGTTGATCCATGTAAACGCACTCTTCCAAACAACCGTTTAGGAAAGCCGTTTTAACATCCATCTGCCAGATCTCATAGTCATGGAAGGCAGCAATGGCAAGTAGGATCCGAATGGATTTGAGCATAGCCACCGGAGAAAAAGTTTCGTCATAGTCCAAACCAGGTCTTTGACGGAAACCTTTTGCAACGAGCCTAGCTTTATAGGTTTCCACCTGCCCATCTACACCAAGTTTCCTTTTGTAGATCCATTTGCATCCAACGGGTTTTACCCCAGCCGGAGCAATATCCAAGGTCCACACTTTATTGGCGTACATGGACTCCATTTCGGATTGCATTGCTTCCTGCCACTTATCAGAGTCCCTACTGATAATGGCCTGCCTGAAACTGGTAGGGTCATCTTCTTCCAAGATGCAATCCTCTCGATCCCCGTCTATGAGAAAACCGTAGTATCTCTCGGGCGGATGAGAAATCCTACCAGATCTGCGGAGTGGCGGAGGTTCGTTTGGGGTTATTGAATCTAGCGGTTCCTCCAAATTTTCAGTTACATTTTGTGGTCGCTGAATTTCTTCCAGTTCTACCGAACTCCCACTAGTTTCTTTTGCAAGAAACTCCCTTTCCAAGAAGGTAGCGTGGCGAGATACAAACACCTTCTGTTCCTCAGTGTGGTAGAACAGATATCCTAGTGAGTCTTTAGGATATCCCACAAATTTACAGAGAACTGACCGTGCCTCTAACTTGTCCGGTTTCTGTGTTTTCACATAGGCCGGACAACCCCATATCTTAATAAACTTAAGACATGGTTTCTTACTGCTCCATATTTCATACGGAGTTTTAGGCACTGATTTGGACGGAACTTGATTCAAAAGGTATGCCGCTGTCTGAAGCGCATGTCCCCAGAATGAAAGAGGCAACTCAGCACTACTCATCATGGACCGAACCATATCCAATAGGGTACGATTCCTCCGCTCCGAAACACCGTTGTGCTGTGGTGTATAAGGAGGAGTAAGCTGAGAGAGAATACCATTCTCTTTTAAGTAGTCTAGGAATTCCGTGCTTAAGTACTCCCCTCCCCTGTCAGACCGGAGGATCTTGATACTTTTGCCAATCTGGTTCTCTACTTCCTTTCTGAATTCCTTGAATTTCTCAAAAGCTTCAGATTTGTGTTTCATCAGATACACATATCCGAACCTAGAGAGATCGTCAGTGAATGTGATGAAGTACGAGAACCCACCCCTTGCATGTATAGACATCGGACCACACACATCACTGTGTATGAGTCCTAAGAGCTCTCTTGCTCTTTCTCCATGTCCGGTGAACGGAGATTTGGTCATCTTCCCTTTGAGACAAGACTGACAAGTTTCATAAGATGAAAACTCGAACGTATTCAAGAGTCCATCTTTATGCAACTTACTCAGTCTTTTCTCTCCGATATGACCAAGCCTACAATGCCACAAGTAGGATTCATTCGTATCTGAATTCTTCCTCTTGCGTGTGTTTTGTATATTAAGAACAGTATTCTGATTTAGAACGTAGATACCATTACACAGTGTACCCTCTGCAACCAGTACCTTATGAAGGTAAATGTTCATGATATTCTTTTCAAGAACAAAGTCATATCCATCTTTATCGAGTAAAGAAACTGATATGATGTTGCAAACCATGGAGGGTACATAGTAGCAATCGTTCAAAATCATAGTCTTGCCATTAGGCAATACTAGGTGATATTCACCGACGGCTGCCGCATTAACTTGTGCTCCGTTCGCTACTCTGAGCGACATATCACCCGGTGCAACTATCCTACTTTTTCTCAGTCCCTGCAATAAATTACAGATATGAGATCCTGATCCGGTATCAAGTACCCAGGAGGTAGGGCTGACCGTAAAACAGTTCTCAATTACAAGAACACCTGAAGTAGATGCAAAACCATGCTTCTTCTTCAACTGGGTATCCTGGAAATCCATACTTTCCTCCTTCCCATTCTCATACTCATGACTGTTGTCACAAGTTAGAGCTGAACCAACTTTCCCCAGTCCCGAATAAGAATTCGGATCGGTCAAGCGATACATTTTATTATCTTGATTAGGGCGTGAAAAGGTTGCTGCCTGGAGAGAGAGAAAAGAAACACTCAGCGTATGCTCTTGCAAGATTAGATTGGTTTATTAATTTATCTAACCAGGATGTCTCCCACTGTTTACTCAAATTCTTCTTAAAACCTTTTAAAAGAAGAACTAGTCGGGTTTTAATTCACGTCACAATACTTGCTTAACCTTTCAGCCAGGCCAGTGTCGGTACTTCGAGGGAGGTTTTCCAACGCTTTCGCGAAGTTCCTTAATTAAAGAACCTCTTTTCCCTGGGGGCGTAACCCCGCTAACACCTTTCTAGACACCTACTAGGTTTATAGCATTGATCGTTAAGTGAAATAATCTCCCGAGAGTAATCCAACTCATCAGTGGGATCGGGATCCAACCATCATTGTGTGAAGACCTAGATGGAATCCACTCTAGTCACCACACTCCAGAAGGTATGCTAAATCTGCAAGTTTCAGTACTTTTGAAACTCCCGATGTGGTTTTTGCCCCTAGGACCCAAGTGACCTTGACGAATAATCAACAAATCAAAAGGTCCTAGTCAAGTTCAACCCGTCGTTATCCAGGATTGCATTAGACCCGCCCGCATGATCCTTGACGAATAATCAACAAAATCATGCGACCGTCCTAACCAATCGCATCAATCAGTGCAACAGAGAATTATTACTTAGCTACCGTTCACTGTGTCTTGACGAATAATCAACAAACGCAGCACGAATACTAAGTATTAATTATCCGAAACGACGGAGGGCTACGGCTGGGTTTTTGGCGAAAAACCCGTTAACGTAATGAACTTGATATCATTGAAGGAACCCGATTGCACTTTTTGGAAAAATACAGTGGCGAAAACTTTTGCTAAAGAGGTCACTCCCTGTGAAGGGATCTCGGCTCTTTCCTCGTCGAGTGAGGTGCTGGGCATTCGTAAGATGAATACCTCGATGCAAAGCAAGAATAATCGACTGTAGTGAAGTTATTACCCTGACGCAAAATTTTGTCCAAGGGGTCACTCCCGGTGAAGGGATCTCGGCCCTTGCCTCGTCGACTGAGGTGCTGGGCATTCATAACCGAATACCGCGATGCAAAACAAAGAGATGAACGTCCTTGTAATAACAGCTTTTTGAAAAACTTGTTCCAACAACGTCTTTTTAGGTTTATTTTCTTGCATTAGTTCTTTTAATGCGTCCCATCATTTAAATCCTACCATTGCAGAAAACAACCAAAATATGACGTACGCTTATGCCATTCGCATTCGCCACGGGGCCCCGTCATCATCCGTTAGGTTACTTAACTAACGACAGAGCGGGGGCTGGGCTAGCGCGGCTGTAAAACATAAGCAACGCCTAAATAGTTATTATATATAGCAATATAGCAATGATAGCCAATCCAGATCACAGATGAACACTTTGGATATACTAGGAATCCGCAATTCGTTCGAGCCTGCAACGAAAAGTGGATTACACGGTCGCGATGAATAGCCAAAACCCCACCCAAGACCCCTACGGGTGCGGCAAACTACCCGCCAAGTCCCCGAAGCGAAGCAACCTCCCTCAATGCCATGAGTAGGCCACTCGGCACTTCGAGCTACCCGGTAGTTTGTGCACCCCTCCATGGGTCTATCCTAGGAGCAAAAACAGTAAAAAGAATTATACAATGACGGCTACAACCCCGACCCGGTTGTGCGGCCAAACAAATAATATTACATCAATTTACAAATTTATTACATGAATGAAAGAAAAAGAAACTCTCATCTCACATCCACCCCGGCTATTCATCCGCGACAATCCAACGAGTTCATATACACAAACCATCAACAACAATCACAGATCACAGATATGTATAACCCCGACTAATCGACATATAGCGATTAGCCGACGTTCAATACATAAGAACATCACAGATATAACCTTTATAGTCAAAGTATATTGAAGTTCGAAAAAATACGGAATTATAGGCCCCCAAAAACAAATTTGTGTTCTGGAAAATCTGGGCACATATAATATATCATAAAAATCCTAAAACCATGTAATAAACAAACTGCACCAAAAACGAGACAGCAACTCCACCAGAGTGCGGCGCTTCCGCGGCAATAGAAAGCTATTGCCGCGGAAGCGCGGCCGATCTAGTGAGTTGCTGTGTCGTTTTTGGTGAGTTTCTTCTAAAAAGCCTGAGATGATTTTTGGGATATAACAAATTTTGTTTTGACCAGAAAAAGTTTTAACAGAAACTCAGATTTTTATAACTTGGTTTTTTCGATTTTTCCGTTTCGAACTTCGATACACTTTACTACCAAGCTAGTTTATGTTTAGTTAGGCTCTGATACCACTGTTAGGTCCACGTTGCCCACCCCGGTGCTTACGGGGAGGCGGAAAACATAATAAAAAACGGATTTTTAAAGACTTAGGCAACATGGACCTTGCTTGTGAGGATCTTTGCTAAACGAAAACTAGCTAAAGTAATCTAACAACTAAGTAAGTTGTAGAAAGGTTATACCTTGAGCTCGAACTCCTTCTCTCCTTGCTTGTCGGAATGGTAGAGAGAGTTCACCTTGCTTGTCTTCATCCGTCAAAGAAAGATCCACTTGAAAGCCACCACCTTTAGCTTCAACTCCAAGCTAGGAGTAACTAGAGTGCAAGAAATGCTAAGACTTGAACCCTAGAAGTGAGTAGAGAAGATCAAGAGAGGATTTTTCTCAAGCTTTTTGTTTCTCAACACATGAGAGGAAGAGAGCTTGAGGGAGAGGATGAACAAGAGAGAGAAATAGAATGAGAGAATGAAAAAAATAAAAGAGCCATTCTCACTAATATGTGAGGATAATTCTAATTAGATAATTAGCTTGAAAATTGTCATGATAAATCATGACTTGACCATTATCATTTCAATTTTTGCAAAGATCAAAGAGCATCTTCCAAATGAAATGATTATGGTCAAGTTGTCAACATGGTCAACAAGTCAATGAAGTCAAATTGTCAACAACAACCATGCACAATAATTAAGCTAATTATCAATTAACAATAATCCACACAAAATCAATAGGGTTAATAAAATGACAAAAGCCATTAACCCTAAACAAGGTCCTCTCCCCCAATCTCAAGCAACTGTGCATACGCACCCGCATTCGTGATCCGAGGAACACGAACACAATGAGAAAAACCAATCTCAAATCATACACTAGGATCCGGCTTAAACCAAAGCCCGCTAGTATAAACTGTCCGGACAGCAAACGTGCACAAGTGCGCGGATGCGAACGAACCCTGTCGCAAAACCATGCAACCTCTACTCGTTTTGCCTAAAGGCGAATAGCTCTCTGTGTGGGACTCTAAAGACTCGACACTACGCTGGCAGTGGGTTTAACCACAGACCGCAAGCGGCACTAGCTGTACGTAACGGTCCCCAGGTAGATGTCGATAAGAAGACTGACGAGGTGAACCCCATCTGCGCTCCTACTGAGCCTGTATGTGACAGTCTCCGTACAGTCCGGTCTGTTCGTCTGATACATCGCATGGCGGGCCTAGGGGGGCGGTAAACGTCAGTCCCCTAATAGCGGTACAAGTCGTGTCGGAGTGAAGCCCAATACACCCTGAGATAACACTGGAAACCTACCAGTATATCTCGCTTGCCCTGGCCAGGGACTACTCGTGTAATGGCTCTCCTAGACACAGCGCGATGTCAACCCCCAATACCGGGAGAGACGAATCCTGTCTAACCGTCACTGCCTCCAAGTGCTTCGGGACTGCTCCCAACTACTACCTGTTTGCACGACTCAGTAGAGCCGTGGTAGGGTAGCAATCAAAGAACAGTGGGAACACACTCGAGGCGAAGTGACAGTGTCAAGTCAGCGGACTAAGCTGTACTCATGTCACCTGGGAACTGATAACTGACGATAGGTATAATACCAACCATCAGTTCCCGACGAGTCCTGTCCAGTGTACTCGTAACCTAACGAGCACCCGCATACTATCTCAAGTACGACGTACTGACGGCTGTGGGACAGACCGTCTCCCGAGCTGGGATGAGAAGCGCATACGCTAGTCTACTCCGGAGTATCGATGCCCTATCTCGATACTCCCACGACTAGGGACGTGTATAAGGATGTGCTTGTAGATTACCCAGCCCCACGAGTGTGATCGCCATCACAACGCCGGTAATCAAGCAAAGATCCTAAGGGCTCTACTAATGCGTATAGGTGATATAATAAATAAACACACATGTACACATTAAAGCAGAGACAAACCAAGTAGCATACTACTATATTGAGCAAGATTGTCTGTACAACTGTGAATATCCCAAGCTTCCATCAAGTAATATACATACTAGTATGATACAGTAATGGCCTCTAGGGCATATACACCAACAATAATGATTGTCAAAGTTATAGTTTTCCCTCTGATGAGGGACAATATTATGGACAGGTGGTCCAAGAGGATACTGTGGGAGGCATGGTGTAGGATACTGATTAGATTCAGTTGATGATACAGTCTAAGAAGTTTGGATTTAGAGTTCATTTATGAACTAGGTCCCATCAAATATCCAAACATATTCTATGACAGGTATTACTCGATTCGGGAGATGGCTTTCTCCGCGAACTTGAGATTAAGAGAGACATAGAAAGAAACATCAGGGCGGATCCACTTACTGAGGCTATTTCTCGAACACAATAGTTTTACAAACGAGCTTTGTGAAACTGATTAGTAGAGGAGTTGGATGTTCGGTATCACATGAGCTGTGAGTACGCGACATCGCAATAATTAGCCTTAAGTGCAAGTGGGAGATTGTTGTATATAGTGCCCTCAAAGTCAATTATTGGATCGCAGGTACATGATTGTGATGATTGAGGAAGGGCTTATACCGATAAAACAGTCTTACTCGAGATGATAGTATGCTATCTGGTTTGTCTTTATCACTGTTACACTTTGATAGAGCCCTTAGGATCTTGCTTGACTACCAACAGTATGATGGCGATCATATACGTGAGAGTTGGGTGGTCTATAAGCTCATCCTTAATTTTGGTCCCTAGTCGTTGGAGTTTCGAGACAGGGCATCGATACTCCAGAGTAGACTAGTGTATACAGTCGAAACCCCGACGAGGGGCGGTGGCCGGTCTCACAAGCCATTGGTGTCAGTTGGTTCACCTAAGATGTATACAGGTGCTCATTGGGTTATGAGTACACCGAACAGGACTCGCCGGGAACATGCTAGTTGGTATTATACATATCGTCAGATAGCAGTTCCCAGGTGACATGTGTACAGGTTAGTCTGTCGACCTGAGATCGTCATTTGTCTCATGTGAGTTCCCACTGTGGTTTGATTACTTCCCTACCACGGCTCAAATGAGTCGTGCAAACAGGTTTTAGTTGGGTACAGTCCCGAGCCACATGGAGGCAGTGAGCGGATCGTCGGGGATTCGTCTCTCCCGGTATTGGGGGTGAGATCGCGCTGTGTTTAGGAGAGCCATTACACGAAATCCCTGGCCAGGGTAATCGAGATTTACTGGAAGGTATTCCAGTAGTATCTCAGGGTGTTCTGGGCTGCTCTCTGACATGACTTATACACCTATTGGGGGTTTGATGTTTACCAGCCACCTAGGCCCTATATGTGATACTCATAGACGAATGGTCCAGACAGTATGGATATTGTCACCGTCAGGCTCAGTAGGGTTTCTGGATGAGTTCACTCGTCAGCTTCCCTTCCGATCAATACATGGGCAACCGTTATGTACAGATAGTACCTCTGACGTGCTAGTGGTTATACCCAGTGCCAGTGTGTTGATGAGTCATTAGAGTCCCCCACAGACAGTTTCCCAAGTGTAAGTCGATGTTCAACACCCCAATACTTGTGGGGAGGCGGAAATATGAATAACAATCAAGTTCTATGATCAAACATCGATTAACCGTACGAATCGTTTGCTATACAAGTTTTAACATAAGCTTTAGAGTTTTAATCTACTATGCGAAGAGATTATACCAAACGGTTCTAGTCCTTCGTCTTGATGTTGTCTACGGCCTCTTTGGATCTCCACGTCCTCTTCGGCTTTCTCCCGTGATAGACGATCCACCCGAGAACCCTAATCCAAGCTATAACCTCTAAACTTGAGGTTACTTAGTTTCTCTAGTTGCTAAATAGAGTTGCTAAGATGATGTAGAGATAGGTTATGGAGTAATTAGTCTTTCCTAATCCTTGTTCTCAACTCATGAGGGGTAGGATTAGGGTTTGGTGAAGGAGAGAGAACTTGAAGAGAGAGAGTGAGAAGAAGATAATGATAATATTATAATGAATAAAGCTTCTCACTTGATATATATGAAACATAATGAATATAAAAGAAATGAATAATAAGTGAATATTCATCATGTTTCATTTAATCAAGTGGGTGATTCATCATGTGAGTCATTAAGCAATTAATGATGCATTAATGATATGATGAATCACTCACAATGAGTCACTTAAACATTAAATGAAAATGCCACCTCTCTCTTTATGTCACATCCTTCTAGAAGCTTCTCTGAAAATTACGAGAACGCCCCTCTCATCCGTGAAAACACGGAAAAACTTTAGACTGTATAAATCCAATAACCTGATACTAGAATCTGGCTTAAACCAAAGCCGGCTAGTAAAAACTGTTCGAATGTCGCACGTGCGATCAAACACGTATGCGTCCGAACCTTTGTCGTAAAACCATACGACCTCTATATCTTTTTGCCTGGGTTTGGGAAATCTCTGTGTGGGACTCTAAAGACTCGACTACTACGCTGGCAGTGGGTTTAACCACAGACCACAAGCGGCACTAGCTGTACGTAACGGTCCTCAGGTAGTTGTCGATAAGAAAGCTGATGAGGTAACCCATCTGAAATCCTACTGAGCCTGTCTGTGACAATATCCGCGCAGTCCGGTCTGTTCATCTAAGAGTATCGCATGTATGGTCTAGGGAGGTGGTGGACGTCAGACCCCTAATAACCATACAAGTCGTGTCGGTATGGCTCTATCACCATCCGAGAATCTACTGATCAACCTATCAGTAATTCTCAATCAGCCCTGGCCAGGGACTTATGGTAATGACCAACCGATCACCGTGCGATATCAACTCCCTATACCGGGAGAGACGAATCCCTAACAGTCACTCACTGCCTCCACGTGGCTCGGGACTGTGCCCAACTGAAACCTGTTTGCACGACTCCTTTGAGCCGTGGTAGGGTAACAGTCAAAGCACAGTGGGAACTCACACGAGACAAATGATGACCTTAAGTCAACGGACTATCTGCACACATGTCACCTGAGAACTGCTATCTGACGTTAGGTATAATACCATCCAGTCAGTTCTCGGCGAGTCCTGTCCGGTGTACTCACACCCAGTGAGCATCTGTATACAATCTTAGGTGAACACCACCAATGGTTGCGGGACCAATCCATCGCCCCTCGTCAGGGTCTAGATATGTATACACTAGTCTACTCCGGAGTATCGATGCCCGATCTCGATACTCCTGTGACCAGGGACTTCTAAGGGTGTGCCTATTGACTATCCAGCTCCCACTAGTATGACTGCCATCACAACGCCGGTAGTCAGACAAACACCATATGGGCTTTATCAACATATATATATAAATACCAAGTAAAATATATTATACGTTAAGACAAAGTCAAACCAAATAGCGTACTATCATATTAAGCAAGACTGTCATGTACATACATATCCCAAGCATCCTATACAATGTAGGCCTCTAGGGCATATATATCCAACACCAAGTTCGGGTGAAACGTTGTAGAGGCCGTATGGTTTTATGGCAGGGTTTGGAAAATGCACGTGCGTTTACGCACGTTTCATATTTCGGGCAGATAATACTGGTGGCTTTAGTTTAAGCCGGATCCGAGTATTATACTGTGTAGATATAATATCTTTGTCTCAGTTGCATTTGTATTCGGTCGTAATACAAATGCGGGTATGTTTATACTGTTACGGGGTTATCCTGAGATTCATTTCGGGATCGCTTTTGGAAGTTGCCAGTTTCCAGTTTTCTATCGGCCGTATTAAACATTCGTTTTAATACGGATTTATCTTTTCTTGAGGTGAGTCATGAGTGTGTGGAAGGTTCTAGAAGATTCTAGATGGTGACAAGGCTAGTGAGTCATTAGTGCATTAATTGTTCATTTAATGATGTGATGATGTGTTGTTATGATTCATTGTTTGCATTGATTATTTGTGCAAGGTGGATAATGACTCATTAGTTCATTTATTGTTATGGTTACCTCTTTCTTTCTCCTACACTCACCTCCCGACCTTCATAAGTGGCCGGCCCTTGCTTGTGAGGAGAAAATGGTTGCTTGAAGAAAGATTAGGGTTATGGATACATGGAAATTAGTATACTTAATTCTCATTTCACCCGATTCCAAAAGGCAACTCCATTAACCGTTCATCCATAGCTTTGGATGTAACGAGACAAAGTGTTCTACTCATTCTCTACATCAATCTTGGTCATCTCTTTTGGAAAATTTGATGATCGAGTTGCCTCGGGTCAGAGGCGGGAGCCCGTTTAAAGATTCGTTGACGTGGTGCCACCTGGATGAGAAGACTGGAGATCGAGGAGATCGGAGCAGCCGCAACAAAGCGTATGATGATGGTTGAAGACCGAAGGACTCGGATCGTTCGGTATAACATTTCTACCCACTTTGTAGTTTGTTAGTTTAGCAATAATAGCAGATCTGGGATAAAGTATGCGATAGCGCCGGTTATAAAAGTTTTTGTTCCGCATTTGGCGTCTGAAAGACGGCCGGGGTGCTACCGGGTACTTACACTTCTGATGTAATGTTCTGTGATGTGATCATATTACTGCCTGAGATGAATGTTTATATTATATATATGAGATATATGTTATATTGCAGATTTCGTTTCAAATGAGATGCTTGTGAAGCATAATAAAATGGGACTTCATTAATGAGATTAATGAAACTAAAAGAAACCTAAGGATGTTGTAGAAACTTGTTTAAAAACTGGTAGCTCTAGTTCTTGCTTTGCATAGCGGTGTTCCTTGTAGAACATCCAACACCTTATTCGATAAGGAAAGAGCCGAGATCGCTTCACCGGGAGTGACTTCTTTAGTGAAACTAGCAGATGCTACAAACTCGGTTTGTCTTTTGATTGCTTCTATAGTTCTTGCTTTGCACAGCGGTATTTGTGAAATATTCTGCACCTTATTCGATGAGGAAAGAGCTGACGATCCCTTCACCAGGAGTGACCTCTTTAGTAAAACTAGAAAAGCCTCAAAAACACTCCATTCAAAAATCACTCAATTCTACAACGATATCAAGTTCATTACGCTCATGGTTTTCTTAAAAACCTGCGTAGCCCTCCGTCATTTCAGATAAAGACTGTTTAGTATACGTGCTACGTTTGTTGGCCTGCGTCAAGGCGTAGTGTGTGGTAACTAACTAGTACTTATCTGTTGCATACGATGCGATTGGATTAGGATAGTCGTGCGACTTTGTTGGCCTGCGTCAAGGGTCGTGCGGGTGGGTTTAATTCAATCAGGAAATGTACGGGTTGAACTTGACTAGCGGACTATAGTTTGTTGGCCTGCGTCAAGGTCATAGGACGCTAGGGGTAAAATATTATTGGGAATTTCAAGTGTTGAAATTTGCAATGAGATTGCATACCTTCTATGAGATAGTTGGATCCCGATACCCGTTGTTAGTAAGAGTTACTCCTGGGAGAGTTTTACACATTACAATTAGCCGATCAAGTAGGTGTCTAGAAAGGTGTTAATGGGGTTACGCCCCTGGGAAAACGAGCTTTACTTTAATTAGGTCCGTGCGAAAGCATGGGGAACTTCCCTCAAAGTACCGGCACTGGCCTGGCTGAAAGATTGACGAACTTGTAGCGTGTAATTAATCCCGGCTAGTCTTTCCTTTTAGGATTTGAAGGAAGATTTGACTAAAATAGCGGGAGACATCCTGATTAGATATATTAAACAACCAATCTAATCTTGCAAGAGCATACGCTGAGTGTTTTCTTCTCTCTCTCTCCAGGTAGCGACCATGTCACGCCTTAATCAAGATAATAATACGGATATATTGATCGAACCCGCTTGTTATACTGAGCTGAGGAACGTTGGTCCCGCTCCAACTTATAATTGTTATAAGACAGAGCATGAAATTGGGGATTACTAGAATTCCCGTACCGCCCAAACGAAGAAAGTGTATGCTGATGCATCTTCTTTGGGTGTGTTCATTACACAGAACTGTTTCTCAATGTTCTTTACATCCTGGGTATTTGATACCGGATCAGGATCGCACATATGTAATTTGTTACATGGGCTACAGAAAGGTAAAGAACTGAGAACGGGTGATAAGTTTCATGTGATAGAAACGGTTCAAGTGTTGCAGCCAAGTCTGTTGGTAGTTATCACCCTGTGTTAACAAATACATTGATTCTGAACAAATGTTATTAGATACCGAACCTGATATACAATATCGTATCAGTCTCTTTATTAGTAAAGAAGGATATAATTTTGTATTGTTGGATAATGTTTTGAACATTTCCTATATCAAGAGTTGATCGAATCAGGCTCGTTATCTAAAAGTATAGATGTTCTAAATCAATCCACAGTTCTTAGTGTACAGAACACACACAAGATGATGAGTTCAGAAATGAACGAATCCTTCTTGAGGTATTGTAGACTAGGTCATGTCAATATGACCCGACTAGCTGAAGTTACACTTAGATGCATATTTAAATTAGTTTGAATTTACATTTTGTGAAATTTACCGGTCATGTCACAAAGATAAGATGACCATAACTCTGTTTATTGGAAACAGAGAAAGAGTTAGTGAACTCCTTAGATTGATACATGTTGATGTATGAAAGTCCCCTGTCTACATATGCCAGGACCGGTTCTTTGTACTTCATTACATTCTCTGATGATCTCTCAAGATTCAGACATATGTTCCTGTTGAAACACAAGTCCGAAACTTTTGAGATAATCACAGAATATAAGTTAGAAGTAGAGAACCAACGGGTATAAGTATTATGTCCTTTGATGAGATCAGGGAGGAGAATACTTGAGCACGGAAATTCCTGGACTATTCTAAAGGAGAATGAGATTCTCTCTCAGCATTACTCCTCCGTATACACCACAACACGTCGGTGTATCGGGGCGGAGCAAACACACCCTATGTGATATGGTGCGCTCTATGATGAATACTACTGAGTTTCCTATTTTCTTTTGGGAGTTATGCACTTGAGAAGCTGCATACCTATTGAATAGGGTTCCAATCAAATCAGTTGCCTACCACTTCATATGTGATATGGAATGAGAAGAGCCCATATCTTAAGTATGTTAAGATTTTGGGTTGTCCGGCCTATGTCTAAAATCAAAATCCGGACAAGCTAGAGGCAAAGTCAGTTCTGTGGAAATTTGTTGGATATCCCAAGCATTCGCAAGGGAATATCTTCTACCAAACCGAGGAACAAAAGATATTTTGTTTCTCAGCATGCCACCTTTGTGAAAGGGAATTTCTTGTGAAGAAATTATTGGTCATGAGGTAGAACTGGAAATAGTTCCAGCTATACAAACTGCAGCTGATGATTTGGTAGAACCAAGGGATTCAATAGTTTCCAACGAACCTCAGCCTCTCCGCCGATCTAGTAGGGTTTCTCATCCACCTGAGAGATACTTCAGTTTCTCTATGACAGTGAGAGAGAGGATTGCATCATGAGATGATGACCCAACTAGTTTCGAGCTGGCCATCAGGAGTGGGACTCTGTAAGAATGGCTGAATGCTTAGCGATCTAAGATGGAATCCTTATACACTAACAAAGTATGGACTTTGGTTGCTTTATCTGAAGGGTTAAATCCCCATCAGGAGCAAGTATATCTTGAGAAGATTACTTGGTGTACAGGGAAAAGTTGAGACTTTCAAAGCTATGCTTAAGTCCATCCAGATCCTACTTGCCACGGCTACATACCATGATTACGATATCTGGCGGTTGGGTGTCATGACTGCTTTTCTAAATGTTGATTTGGAAGAGAGCGTCTATAAGTACACAGCCAGAGGGCTTCGTAGACAGTGGGAGCAGCGGAAACGTGAGCAAGATGTTTTATGTGATAAATCAGGTATCGCGGAGTTGGAACGTCTGTTTTGATGTGGTAGTCAAAGAGTTTGACTTCATCAAAATGGTAGATGAACCTTGTATATACAAAAAGGTAGTAGAGAGTATGGTGGTGATCCTCGTTGAGTACGTGGATGACATACTCTTAATAGGGAAGGAGTTTCCTATGCTACACTCGGTCAATCTCCTCTTATCACAATGATTCTCCATATAGGATCAAGGTGATACCTCCTAAATCCTAGGTTTTATATCTATGAGATAGATCTAATTGGATGTTAGGATACTCACTAGTTGTAGTGAGATGGTATCAATCGATCCTGTGGAGAATCACTGGAAAAGTTCCAGGGTGATAAGGATGACTGAATGTCAGTCACAGGCATTGACTTTACCCTCAGTGGAGGGACGGTATGTTGGAAGATTTCCAAGCTAGATACCGTGACTTACTAGACGATTAAAGGCAAGATACATCGTTACCAAGAATGCTACCAAAGAGGCAGTCTGGATATATATAAGTTCATGAGATGAACTTCGTTCCTACCATTATGTGACAATGGAATTGCGGCTTATGCCAAGAAACCCCCGTCCCATCAGAAATCTAGATATAATTCTTAGGCAGTATCACCTGATTATGGAGATGGTTGATCTGCAGGGAGATCGAGGTTAGGAGAGTAGACACAGAGGAAAACAGCGCGGATCCATTCACAAAGGCTTTTTTCCCAGTAGAGACTTTTATGGGATGGTTGAGTATGAGATACTTCAACCACAGCTAATTGTTGGGTATGTGATACCACAACAGATGGCCCTAGTGCAAGTGGGAGATTGTTAGTTATATGTATGCCCTAGAGGCCATTACTGTACATATGATGTATATTGTAATGGATGCTTAGACATATATAGGGAGGACTTTCTTGCTCGACATGATAGTATGCTATCTGGTTGTACTTTATCTTAATATGTACTCTGATTATCTCTATGTTACATGTTGATAAAGCCCTTAGGATATGTACTCGACTACTAGGACTATGATGAGATCATACCAGTGGGGCCACGGTAGTCGACGAGTACATCCTATAACTGTTCCTAGTCGTGTGAGTACCGAGACAGGGCATCGATACTCCAGAGTAAAATAGCGTATGCGCTTCTTGACCCATGTGATGGGCGATGGATGATCCCATATCCATTGGTGTTTGACATCAGAGAAGGTATACGGGTGCTCAGTGGAGACTGGGTACACTGTACGGACTCGCCGAGAACTCCCAGATGGTATTATACCTCACGTCAGATGGCAGTTCTCTGGTGACACAGGTACAAAGTAGTCTGTAGACCCGAGATCGTCATAGAGTCTTGTGTGATTCCCACTGTGCTTTCATTTCCATCATACCACGTCTAAGAGGGCGTGCAAAAAAGTGGCTTTTGGGTACTGTCCCGAATCACATGGAGGCAATGAGCGATAGGAGGGGATTCGTCTCTCCCGGTATAGGGAGTTGATGTTGCACTGTGTTCGATTGGTTATAACTGGAAATCCCTGGCCAGGGTTGCTGAGATTTACTGGTAAGTGTTATCAGTAGTTTCTCGAACTGTTATAGACCTCATATCGACACGACTTATCAAGCTACTCGGGTCTGACATTTACCACCCCTATGCGAGATATGCGACATATCAGGCGAAGAGACCGGACTGTACGGGAGTTTTACTAACTGGATTCACAGGAGAATGTACAGGCTTGCTTGTTGATCTTCTGAGCGCTCAATACCTGGATGGCTGTTACGTTTAGCTGACCGCTTGCAGCTTGTGGGTGTTTGATATGATCATCACCTGCTACCGGCGTATTGACGATTCTTTAGAGTCCTACCCAGTGGTTTCTTGGCTCAGGCAAAACGGAGTAGGAGCACATATAAGATATGTGCGGGACCGAGAACAATACGTGTATGTGATACCGTATTAGATTCTAGCGATATGAGATATCGGCCGGGTATATGTAATATAGCCGGGTCATCGGATCAAGTGTTGATTCGATGAACTGATTCAGATTATATTAGTCGGTTATTTGTGAAATAGCCGGATTATCAGATCAAGTGTTGATTCGATAATTTAATTTATAATTATATATTTGATATATTAAATTACATTAACTGATATAAGCTCACTAAAAGATTCTTTTTCTCACTCGGGTAATACATTGATATATATGCGATATATGTTAATTGTATTATTTTATTTTGTTACAATAAATATCATATATGTGATATATAATATTGTAATATGATATGGTTATTAATGCAACATGTTTTGTGGAGTTTAATTTGGATTTGGGTTAAGTCTTCATGAAGCTTTGACTTTAACTTGGATATTTTGTGATATTTGCTTAACCCAACCCAACCCTCTAACCCTAGTTATGTCTCTATAATGGTTAGCCTTCTCATGATCTACCATGGTTGCATTTCTAACCACACACTAGAGTTTCATTATTCATCACAAAAGAAAAGATCTTCGTCTTCCTTCTTCTTCTTCTTTCATGGAAAAGCTTTCTAGATTTTTCAAAGGTGATGAAAATGAGCGAATTAATGAAAATAAATGAGAGCTAAAATCCTATTTCATCATCCTAATCTATCCTAACCATTTAGATTAGGGTGTTCATTTCATTTAGTGAGTGAGAGCTTGTGTTAATGAAACTTCAAGGTAGATCATCTTTGTTATCGAAGATCGGAAGCAAGCTTGTATTTTTCTCTTCGTGGAGCCTCTCGAGAGTCCGGAACTTGATGATCGCAGCGAAGGGACCACAACACGGAGCTTATGAAGTGAAGGACCGGACTACAAAGGTTGTAATCCCAAACTTAGATGTTAAAGTGTTTAACATGCTTTGTTTCGCCTAATCTGTAGTTTAAAGATCTTGGTTAGGATTGTTCGGCACGTCTAAATTTTAAATCGGGTATGGTTGATACCTTATAGACCCTTGTGAGAGTGCCTAGTAACCCTACAGCTCGGGGACGAGCGAGAGGCCGAGGTATCTTGGTTCTGCTATAGTCCGGAGGCGAGCTGAGAGGGCCGAGGAAGCCAATTGTGCAGGGGGCTCGGAGGCGAGCCAACGGTTGTTTGCAAGGCATGCATAGGAGTGGTGTGGATGGTCACAGAAGGTCGGCTACGTCAATGGGTCGCAGACCCGGGGTATTCTTCCGACGTACCGTTCCTGATCCTTTCTTGCTAGCTTCGGGACACGTCATCTATCACGTGTCACAATCTGGGAAATCGCCGATATCGAGCATCATCAGTGGTAAACGCAGAAGGTAGTAAAGTGCTAATGGTGAAATATATTAGGGTATAAAAGTACTGAGAAGAAAACTATATGGTATTAAAGTACAAATACGGTGAAATCCTATTATCAAACAATTTACCCATTTGATTGTGAAAAGTACAACCCTAGCCAGCCTTTAATGATGAAAATGCTGAACAATGTTGGCAAATTTACTTTCTTCGTGGGGTTTTACCAGACAATAACAGTCAAATTGCTTACGTTGTCGAGAAATTTCCTTGGAGTAATATAAATATGAATTTTTTTATGCCTGGTTTAGGGTAATGACTTATTTTTATACCTCGAGTGTTCTCAAAAAAATACCCAACAGTTTGAAAGCACGAATGTTTCAATCCTATCTGTATTCTAATTGAGATAATTATTTTAAAAATATCAGCTGAATCTTTTCTCAAGTTATATATATTCTAACTTTAATAACTTTATTTATTCAACTATAATTTTATTTATCAAATTAGAACACTGATTGTCAAACCATAATATTGTTTGTCAAATCATAACAATATTTATCATAATTAACTTTATTCGTCAAATCACAACACATGTTTTATGAATTCTTAACAGGGTATAATTGATAATACATATACAAATATGTATGCTTGAAGGTTTGGTTTTTAAAAAAAAAAATCAATACTATACTTTGGTTATTCCATAATTTTGGAATTTGAAGGGATTAAAAGTAAATCAATATATGAGACTGGGTATGAAAACAATTTTCCCTTTCGTTGTGATGAATAGCCTATTGATAAACTATTCATACCCTATAAACAAAACATTTTTCAATTGTTCAGTGATAATACAGATCATATACTTTTCTTCTTTTTTTTTTTGTTGTATGTGAATATGCATACTAGATTTATGGGGTTATAAGAGAATGCAATTCTTATAGGCTTTGAAATTTTTTAGTTGAGCATTGTTTCCTATGAATATAATAACCGACCATGACGAGGGAATTACTATATCAAATAAACCGAGTAGGAGATGATTATACAGAATAGATTAGAAAATGCAAAAATATGAAATTCATTAGGCAAGACGCGATGTTTGTTGTCTTTAAGGTAGTGATTTTTCCACCGCGATGGATGATCTCAACGAAAATCCTATCTGCGGGATATAAAAGCCTACCTCAAGATCCTCGAAGTCTTAATATCCGGACTCCCTACGACTCCAGAACCAGTATCCTCATCCATAAAACAAATATCAAAACAAGAAGAAAAGCATATAATTTATATTGTCACAAAATATTTGAAAATGTTTCGTTTACAGAGTAGAGATAGTTTCTTAAGATTTCATTAAGGAATAGAAAGTCGTCAAGTGCCACAGCTAAATATAGAATATAAAGTACAATAAAATACTTGCATATTACGAAACGACGCTACATTATCATGAATAGAGTAAGCATAAATTTTGGATCCGGTTGCTAAATTCAAGACGCGCATAAAATGCTTGTTAGAGTTCTTTTGTTGCTTCGTTTTGGATCGTCTCCTTCTACCTAGACTCAGAGCGTTTACAAACAATTGAGACACACGAAACACAACCAAAAGAAAAATGAGGGAAAATGAAACGGTTACTAGAACAGGCCCAAAGAGTGTTGGACATTAAATAGTTTTCTTTTATAGAGTACAAATTCTTTAAGTCTTGCAGCATTTCTTTCTAGCATCGATCGATTTGAAAAACACAGAGAAATAAAGAAGGGGAAAAAAACCAGGAATAAAAAAGGAAGAAATTATTGTGGTGCTCCCACGACCCAGCACACATCTTGTTGATTGATGGAGAATATCAATTGGAACAAAATTATTATTATTATTATAAAGAACAAAGTGGAGATATCATCGAGGTTTCCTTGTTCTACTCTGCTATATTCTATGGGCAAGTCTAACATCAATACATAAATAACACTTGGTGACCATTCTAATTTCTTTAGTCCTTGTCAAATATATATAGTTTTGATAGCTAGAGACAGCTATATTTATATTTACATTTGACTCGTCAAATTTGACAAAAGAAAGCGTGCATTCTCTGAATACGGCTATAGAAATCTATGTCAAACTCACTTGAATTTATTAAATGTTGACGGCATTGATGGTGTTTCTTGCAAGCTTTAGCCGAGTGGGATAATTTTTGAAGTATTTCTGGTTTGACTCTCTTTAGAATCTCATGTTCGTAAGGAGAAAAATTTAGAAAAAAGGAGAAAAATAAAACTGTTGCAAATATTAGATCACTCATCGAAGTATTCTAGATGAGATCAAGAATACAACAAGCTACGGAATCATATCTTGGCATTATTAGCACATGATCTAACTACTATATAGATCGATATTAGCCCTTTTGCTGAAAGATCTTTTCGTACCCATGTCAAGCTTATACTTCACAACTTCGTCTTCCTTGATTTAACGGCCGGAGGGTAATCATGCCATTAGGCCTAGCTGATTTCCCTTGCTTCTAAGTGTTATAAAGAAGAAGAGGAAGACGAAGACTATGAAAGGCTTGAAAATCCTTTCCTCTCTGAATTAATTGAACCCCTCATACACCCTGTTATATATAGAGGGCCGAATTCTATTAATACTTGGGTTCGGCCATATCCAAACTGTCTTGGGTAGGATTGGGACCCACGCTGATCCATGTCTAACTAGCACACCCACTTAATTGGGCAGGTCTTGGGTCGGGTCGGCCCACCAAGTCTAACAAACTCTCACTCGAACAAATATGTGGGTGTCGTCCATAGTTCCCTAAACCTGTGACTTCTCAAGTTAATGTCTCTATACAATCTTTGTCTTTCCTATTTTGTACTTATACAAGTATGCGCGACGTAGACCGTCGAAAACCTACAAGCCGGTAGACTTGCAGCCAGATTCGTTAGGACCGATATAAGGATCTTCCTCTAAAAAGGGACACATAATTTTTTTCCCTAGGGGTATCTCCTTCCCCTAAATCTGGTTTGTCCGCTATTGAAGCGAAAAATTTGCTAAATAAAGAAAAAGCAAGCATTCCATTAAAAGGGATTGCCGAATACAGGATCCGAGATACAAGGATTAACAAAACAACACTCAAGCTTAGAGCTCGCTCTTAGTGTCCCCTATCGTATCAAAGCGGCGCCCCTCACGAGACGTATCCGTCCACCTATCAACGCCGCATCCATTGTCGAAGGAGAGCATGATAGCCCGTCGAGCCAATATACAGCTCAAGATACGAACAGAACTATCCCTCAGAGGCTTTGTGATCGAACTCGCCTCATGAATGGAGTCGATTTTGTCCTTCGCAGCATCAAGCATCGACAAAGTCATCTCTACCGGGTGAGTAGGGATGGCGTCGAGAATAACAAGAAAGATCATTCGAAGGCAAGAAGAATCGAAAGAAAGAGGAGACCCTACATGGCTCTCAATCTCAATCAGCATGGTCTCGCACTAAGCGTCGGTGAAGTTAGGATTCACAAAGCACACGGCAGAAGGAGGAACAATATCCCTGATAGGTACATCCCCTGGGTGCAAAAAGTTGTTCAATCCGGTGTTGCTAGCCATTAGCTTCTTCTTGCAAGAATGGAGAAGAAGAATATGTTAGTTGTATGTATGCCCTAGAGGCCAGTATTGTACAGATAATGTATATTATATTGGATGCTTGGACATATATAGAGATGACTTTCTTGCTCGACATGATAGTATGCTATCTGGTTGCTCTTTATCTTAACATGTACACTAGTCTCTTTATACTGTCTTATAGTTACATGTTGGTAAAGCCCTTAGGATGTGTACTTGACTACCTGGACTATGATGCAGATCATACTAGTGGGGACATGGTAGTCCATAAGTACATCCTTCAAGGTCCCTAGTCGTGGGTGTATCGAGACGGGGCATCGATATACCAGTGTAGACTAGCGTATACGCTTCTCGACCCATGAGATGGACGATGGATGATCCCATATCCATTGGTGTTTGACATCAGAGATGGTGTACGGGTGCTCAGTGGAGACTGGGTACACTGGACGGACTCGCCGAGAACTCCCAGATGGTATTATACCTCACGTCAGATGGCAGTTCTCAGGTGACACTTGTACAGGTTAGTCTGTAGACCCGAGATCGTCATAGAGTCTTGTATGATTCCCACTGTGCTTTGATCTCCACCTTACCACGTCCATGAGGGCGTGCAAAACGGTGGTCTTTGGGTACAGTCCCGAGTCATATGGAGACAATGAGCGATAGGAGGGGTTTCGTCTCTCCCGGTATTGGGGGTTGATGTTGCGCTGTGCTCGATTGGCCGTAACAGGGAAGTCCCTGGCCAGGGCTGATCAGAGATTTGCTGGTAAGTGTTACCAGTACTTTCTCGACCCGTTATGAGCCTCACATCGGCACGACTTATCGGTTATTGGGGTCTGACGTATACCACCCCTAGACTTGATATGCGACATATCAGACGAACAGACCGGACTGTACGGTAAGTGTTACTGGTTGGATTCACAGGAGTGTGAGCGGGCTAGCTCGTCGATCTTCTGATCGTTCAATACCCGGGTGGCCGTTACGTTTAGCAGACCGCTTGCGGCTTGTGGGTGCTTGATATGATCATCATCTGCTACCGGCATATTGACGAGTCTTTAGAGTCCTACACAGAGGTTTCCTAGCTCAAGCGAAACGAAATAGGAGTGCATATGAGATATGTGCGGGACCGAGAATAATGCGTGTATGTGATACCGTATTTGATTCTTGCGATTAATGTTTCGATTGGTTGTATGAGATATGACCTAGTTATCGAATCATTGATTCGATAAATCGATGCATTGAATACTAGTCGGTTATGTGCGACATGACCGGGTCATTGAATCAAGTGTTGATTTAATGATTTAATGTATAATTATATATTTGATATATTACTTTGCATTAACTAGTATTGGTTCATTTTAAACGGATTTTTCTCACTTGATTTACACATTGTATATGTGATATACTTTTGTGTACATATTTGTATCATATTTGATGATACTTGATCATATGGTTAAGTGTATAGAATTAAACCATAGTTAACTTGAGATTAGGGTTTTGATTATGCATTTATTCATTTATTTGTTTATTCATTTATTTGGATAAACTTTAAGATGAAAATGGTGGCAATTTTTGTTTCATATTGAAGCTTCATGAAGCTTTGACTTTGCTAACCATTCTTGTCTTCATGCTTAACCCTAACCCACTCAAATGACCATGGTTTATTCTCTACACTTAACCCTAGTTAAATTTATGATAAGTTTGTATTTTCTTTTCATTTTAATATAGAACTTATCATAACTAGCTTGATCATCTTCTTCTTCTAAAAAGAAAAAGCTTGCTACTTTAATGGCAACTTGAGTTCTAGTGAGAGAAATCCAATTCTAAAGTGAACCCACCTCCTATTTTTTCACCCTCTACCTCTTGCCAAGTTGTTTTGGGTGTTTTCTTCACAAGTTTCACAACTTTGTGAAGTCGGAGCTTGAACTAGTGCAACCTCGACGTAGATCGTCTTTGACACGAAGCCGACGACCTAGCTCGCCCGTTTCTCCGATGAAGCCGACGATTGGATTCGGGATTCATGATGGACAGCGAGAGGACACCCATGTGGAGCTAAGGAAGTGGAAATCCTGATCTACAAAGGTTGTAGCTTCTCACTTCTAGTTAAAGTGTTAACTAGTTTATAGTTTCGCCTAGAAATCTAGCCGACGATCCGTGTTAGGGTTTCTCGGCACCCATAAAATTTTAAATTGGCATGTTCGATGCCTTGTGAGACCTCTATAGTGTGCCTAGGAACCCTACAGTGGTATCAGAGCCTAGCTAGAGCCTTAGGCGAAGTCTAGACGGAGTTTGAAACCCGGACGAACCGAAAACCCAACCCCAAAATAGCTCTCTGGAAATTTTTCAAATTTGTGGTTTTTTGTCAATTAAAAATGCTTAAAAAATTCAGCAATAAAATCTAAGAATTACTGTGCAAAACGTTTCCAGTGAACAGTACAAAGTGCGGCGGAACCGCGGCAGAAGTTAGGCTTCTGCGGCGGTTCCGCGGCTAAATAGTGACGTCAGCCCTTGGTTTTTGCACAGTAATTCCTGATTAATTGTTCTGAGTTTTCTGGGAATTTTAATTTGGCTCCAGAGTTGAGTATTCTGGGGTTGTATAGGGAATCGACGATTCGATCGGATTATCGAACTTTGTCTAAGTGTTTTCCGGATAATTTTCAGAATATGTTAAAAAGTTCGACCGGATATAAATACCCCATTTTTCCCCTGTCGGGAAATTTCCAAGTGTTGGATTTTTCCGTAGTTTAACGACGTTCTAAGTAGTGCAAGTAACGCGATGGACCCTCTAGAAGACAACAAACCTTAACTCGATTATGTGACCGTCTTGAACTGCCCTTTGAACCTTCGGGTTTGGGGCAGTACGGCGTACCACATGTGAGGCGTTGGCTTGACCCTTCTACGGCTGGACCGTCGGTACTGAGGCACGAACTGAATGTTGTTAGACTTATTTCATGTGTTGAGCTGTATCGGGAAAACTTGGGTATTCGACTGTTCGATCGGAAAGTTTAACATTTTCTGTTTATCTGGAATGTGATACAATAATTGGAATTCACAAACAGTTATGTGATAACTGAATGAATGTTATAAATCTAGCGGTTTAGTTTCACTTTATATTGAAAAGTGTTTTTGATAATGAGACTAAAATGCGGGGTTTATAACTGTTAGGCATGTGATGTCTAAGTATTTCATTTGATTAGGCATGTGATGTCTAAAGAAGTTGCGGATTCCAATTGTTGTAGTTTTACACTTTCTTTTCTGTGACCGTAAGTGTAGTATGTTCATATCGCCGGTTTCGTTGCTATACGTCAACGACAATTGGGGTATGCATACTTACTTACGTTGATGGCATGTGATGTTATGTGTTGCTGGATATGTTATATTGGATCGTCGTGTTTGAATAGCCGGGGGTTTTTATGTGAGATGAGTGTTTTTCATTTTCATTCATGTGAAAACTTGTATGTAATATTCTTTTATTTGGGGCACTTCCAGGTAGCGGAAGTTGTCACCCTTTGTATATTATTTACTTTTCCGCATTAGGATAGACCCAAGGAGGGGAGCATAAGTAACCGGGTTCTGGGGTCCAGTGGGAGACCAACTCGAGGAGTCGAGTCCGGGTCTCTTAACCCTAGAATTGGCAGGGTTGCTTGCCGCTCTCGTAGGGGTCTAGGGGTGTGGGATTGGCTATTCATCACGACCGTGGAATCCGTGTTTTATACTGGCTCGTATTGAAAACACGGACGTCCTAGTATATCCAATATTTCATATGTTGATTCTGCTGCGATATCTGTGTTGTGATTCTGTGATGGATATAGTATATAGTATATATGATATATTATATAGACGTTACTTATGTTTTACACCCGCGCTAGCCCTGCCCTGCTCTGTCGTTAGTTACCTAACCTAACGGTGCACGAGGGGATATCGAGACGAATGCGGATGGCATAAGTGTACGTCATATCTATCTGTGATGTTTAGGTATTTAGATGATGGGACTTCATTAATGTGATTAATGAAAGATAAGAAACCTAAGATGTTGTGGAATCGAATTTTAAAATAAAACAGGTAGCTACAGTTCTTGTTTTGCACAGCGGTATATATGATATACCCTGCACCTTATTCGATGAGGAAAGGACCGAGATCCCTTCACCGGGAGTGACTCCTTTAGCAATAACTGGCAGATGCTACACACTCGGTTTGCTTTTGACTGCTTTTGGGTTTTTGCTTTGCACAGCGATATATATGATATATCCCGCACCTCATTCGACGAGGAAAGGGCCGACGATCCCTTCATCGGGAGTGACCCCTTTAGCAAAACTAGAAAAGCCTCAAAATCACTCCATTTCAAAACTTCATTTGATTCTACAACGATATCAAGTTCATTACGCTCATGGTTTTTATGAAAAACTTGTGTAGCCCTCCGTCATTTCAGATAAGTATTAGTTAGTATTCGTGCTGCGGTAGTTTGGCCTCCGTCAAGGCGCAGTGTACGGTAGCTAACTAGTGCTTATCTGCTTGCATATGATGCGATTGGATTAGGGTATTCGTACGGCGTTGTTTGGCCTCCGTCAAGGGTCGTGCAGGTGAGTTTAATTCAATCAGGAAATGACGGGTTGAACTTGACTAGCAGACTATGGGTTGTTTGGCCTCCGTCAAGGTCATAGGATGCTAGGGGCAAAATATTATCGGGAATTTCAAGTGTTGAAATTTGCAATGAGATTGCATACCTTCTATGAGATAGTTGGATCCCGATACCCGCTGCGAGTAAGAGTTACTCCTGGGAGAGTTTTACACATTGCAATTAGCCGATCAAGTAGGTGTCTAGAAAGGTGTCAACGGGGTTACGCCTCTGGGAAAACGAGGTTTACATTAATTAGGTTCGTGCGAAAGCACGGGGGACCTCCATCAAAGTACCGACACTGGCCTGGCTGAAAGATTGGCGAACCTGTAGTGTGTAATTAATCCCGGCTAGTCTTTCCTTTTAGGGTTTGAAGGAAGATTTGATAAAAAGCAGTGGGAGCCATCCTGATTAGATAAGATAATAACCAATCTGATCTTGCACGAGCATACGCTAAAGTGTTTTCTTCTCTCTCTCTCCAGGTAGCGACCATTTCATGCCCTAATGAAGATAATAATATGGATGTATTGACCGAACCCGCATGTTATACTGTGCTGGGGAACGTTGGTTCCGTTCTTTCCTATAAGAGTTATAGGAATGAACAGGATATAGGGGAATACCAGGATTCCCATGCCACCCGATTGAAGAAAGTACATGTTGATGCATTTTCTTCGGGTGTGTTCGTTACTGAGAACTGTTTCTCCATTTGCTCTACGTCCTGGGTATTGGATACCAGGTCAGGATCCCATATATGTAATCAGTTACATGGGCTTAGGAAAGGTAGAGAACTTGGAGAAGGTGATAAAGACATAAGAGTAGGAAATGGTGCAATTGTTGCAGCCAAGACTGTCGGGGAATATCACCTTGTATTACCAACTGGTAACACATTGGTTCTGAACGAATGCTATTACATGCCGAACCTGATATGCAACATTATATCGGTTTCTTTATTAAGTAAAGAGGGATATAATTTTGTATTACAGGACAATGTTATGAACATTTTCCGTAACCAAAAGTTGGTTGGATCAGGCACGTTATGCAATGGCATTTATGTTCTAAATCAATCAACAGTTCTGAGCATAACAAACGCACACAAGAGGAAGAGTTCTGAACTCAACAATCCTTCTTGTGGCATTGTAGACTGGGCCACATCAATGCGACACGACTAGCTAAGTTGCATAAAGATGGATATCTAAATCCGTTTGAATTTTCATCTTATGACACTTGCCAGTCATGTCTCAAAGGCAAGATGACCAAAACTCCGTTTACGGGACACGGAGAAAGAGTTACCGAACTCTTGGGACTGATACATAGTGATGTATGCGGTCCCATGTCTACACATGCCAGGGATGGTTCTTCATACTTCATTACATTCACTGACGATCTCTCTAGATTCGGATATGTGTTCCTGATGAAACACAAATCAGAAGCTTTTGAGAAATTTAGGGAATATAAACAAGAAGTTGAGAACCAAACCGGAAAAAGTATTAAAATCCTACGATCTGATCGAGGAGGTGAATACTTGAGCAATGAATTCCGGGACTTCCTAAAAGAGAATGGGATTCTCTCTCAGCTGACTCCTCCATATACACCACAGCACAACGGTGTATCGGAGCGGAGAAATCGCACCCTATTAGATATGGTGCGCTCTATGATGAGTACAGCTGAGTTACCTATTTCCTTCTGGGGATATGCACTGGAGACTGCTGCATACCTACTGAATAGAGTTCTGACCAAATCTGTGCCTACCACTCCATATGAGATATGGAATGGCAAGAGACCATGTCTTAATTTTATTCAGATATGGGGTTGTCCGGCCTATGTTAAAACACAAAATCCGGACAAGCTCGAGGCAAGGTCTGTTCTATGTAAGTTTGTTGGATATCCCAAACATTCGCGAGGGTATATCTTCTACCACTCCGAGGAACAAAAAGTGTTTGTTTCTCGACATGCCACTTTCTTAGAAAAAAGTTTTCTTATGAAACAGATAAGTGGCATTGAGGTAGAACTGGAAGAGGTTCCAGCAATACAGACTACAACAAAAGATTTGGTTGAACCAGAGGATTCTGTAGTTCCCGATGAACCCCAGCCTCTCCGCCGATCTAGTAGGGTTCCTCGCCCACCTGAGAGATACTACGGTTTTCTCATGGATGGTGGGAGCGAGGATTGCATCATGGAGGATGATGACCCAACTAGCTTCGAGCAGGCCATCACGAGTGGGGACTCAGTGAAATGGCTGGATGCTATGCGGTCCGAGATGGAATCCATGTACACCAACAAAGTATGGACTTTGGACATTGCTCCTGAAGGGGTAAAACCCATTGGGAGCAAGTGGATCTTCAAGAAGAAACTTGGTGTAGATGGGAAAGTGGAGACTTTCAAAGCTAGACTTGTAGCAAAGGGTTTTCGTCAAAGACCAGGTGTGGACTATGACGAAACCTTTTCTCCAGTGGCTATGCTTAAATCCATCCGGATCATGCTTGCTATCGTTGCATATCATGATTACGAAATCTGGCAAATGGATGTTAAGACCGCCTTTCTAAACGGTGATTTAGAAGAGTGCGTGTACATGACTCAGCCAGAGGGCTTCGTAGACAGTGGGAGCAGCGGAAAGGTGTGCAAGCTGCTTAAATCCATTTATGGATTAAAGCAAGCATCGCGGAGTTGGAACATCTGCTTTGACGTCGTTATCAAAGAGTTTGATTTCGTCAAAGATCCAGATGAACCTTGTATCTACAAGAAGGTGGTAGAGAGTAAGGTTGTCTTCCTCGTATTGTACGTGGACAACATACTCTTGATAGGAAATGATATTCCTATGCTGCAATCGGTCAAGCTCTTCTTGTCACAAAGATTCTCAATGAAAGATCTTGGTGATGCCTCCTGCATATTGGGAATCAGGATCTATAGAGATAGATCCAAACGGATATTGGGATTGTCCCAATCCAGGTACATTGACACCATACTAAAGAGGTTTAGTATGGAAGAATCCAAGCATGGGAACTTACCCACGATCTCTGGACTCACTCTCTCCAAAGAGATGTCTCCCAAGACTGATTTGGAGAGAGCTCGCATGCAAGGGATACCCTATGCTTCGGCAGTAGGCTCTATCATGTATGCGATGCTATGTACCAGACCCGATGTTGCATACTCACTAAGTGTAGTGAGTCGGTATCAAGATGATCCTGGAGAGAGTCACTGGACAGCTGTGAAGAACATTCTCAAGTACTTGCGAAGGACTAGAGATATGTTCTTGGTGTATGGTAACGGAGAACTCCAAGTGGAGTCCTTTACCGATTCGAGCTTCCAGAGTGATAAGGACGACTCTAAGTCGCAGTCGGGCTTTGTCTTTACCCTTTACGAAGGGGCGGTTAACTGGAAGAGTTCCAAGCAGGAAACCGTAGCAGACTCGACGATGGAGGCTGAATACATCGCTGCCAACGATGCTGCCAAAGAGGCTGTCTGGATCAAGAAGTTCATTACTGAACTTGGAGTGGTTCCATCCATTGAGCATCCAATACCTTTGTATTGGGATAACAATGGAGCGGTGGCTTTGGCCAAGGAACCTAGGTCCCATCAGCGATCCAGGCATATTCTGAGGCGGTATAACCTGATCCGGGAGATAGTTGATCGCCGGGAGATCGAGGTCAGGAGGGTTGACACGAAGAACAACACGGCGGATCCACTCACGAAGGCCATTCCCCAGATACAGTTTGAGAGACTCTTCGGGATGCTCGGTATGAGATACTACAGCAGCTGGCCCTAGTGCAAGTGGGAGATTGTTAGTTGTATGTATGCCCTAGAGGCCAGTATTGTACAGATGATGTATATTATATTGGATGCTTGGACATATATAGAGATGACTTTCTTGCTCGACATGATAGTATGCTATCTGGTTGCTCTTTATCTTAACATGTACACTAGTCTCTTTATACTGTCTTATAGTTACATGTTGGTAAAGCCCTTAGGATGTGTACTTGACTACCTGGACTATGATGCAGATCATACTAGTGGGGACATGGTAGTCCATAAGTACATCCTTCAAGGTCCCTAGTCGTGGGTGTATCGAGACGGGGCATCGATATACCAATGTAGACTAGCGTATACGCTTCTCGACCCATGAGATGGGCGATGGATGATCCCATATCTATTGGTGTTTGACATCAGAGATGGTGTACGGGTGCTCAGTGGAGACTGGGTACACTGGACGGACTCGCCGAGAACTCTCAGATGGTATTATACCTCACGTTAGATGGCAGTTCTCAGGTGACACTTGTACAGGTTAGTCTGTAGACCCGAGATCGTCATAGAGTCTTGTGTGATTCCCACTGTGCTTTGATCTCCACCTTACCACGTCCATGAGGGCGTGCAAAACGGTGGTCTTTGGGTACAGTCCCGAGTCATATGGAGGCAATGAGCGATAGGAGGGGTTTCGTCTCTCCCGGTATTGGGGGTTGATATTGCGCTGTGCTCGATTGGCCGTAACAGGGAAGCCCCAGGCCAGGGCTGATCAGAGATTTGCTGGTAAGTGTTACCAGTAGTTTCTCGACCCGTTATGAGCCTCACATCGGCACGACTTATCGGTTATTGGGGTCTGACGTATACCACCCCTAAACTTGATATGCGACATATCAGACGAACAGACCGGACTGTACGGTAAGTGTTACTGGTTGGATTCACAGGAGTGTGAGCGGGCTAGCTCGTCGATCTTCTGATCGCTCAATACCCGGGTGGCCGTTACGTTTAGCAGACCGCTTGCGGCTTGTGAGTGCTTGATATGATCATCATCTGCTACCGGCGTATTGACGAGTCTTTAGAGTCCTACACTGAGGTTTCCTAGCTCAAGCGAAACGAAATAGGAGTGCATATGAGATATGTGCGGAACCGAGAATAATGCGTGTATGTGATACCGTATTTGATTCTTGCGATTAATGTTTCGATTGGTTGTATGAGATATGACCTAGTTATCGAATCATTGATTCGATAAATCGATGCATTGAATACTAGTCGGTTATGTGCGACATGACTGGATCATTGAATCAAGTGTTGATTTAATGATTTAATGTATAATTATATATTTGATATATTACTTTGCATTAACTAGTATTGGTTCATTTTAAACGGATTTTTCTCACTTGATTTACACATTGTATATGTGATATACTTTTGTGCACATATTTGTATCATGTTTGATGATACTTGATCATATGGTTAAGTGTATAGAATTAAACCATAGTTAACTTGAGATTAGGGTTTTGATTACGCATTTATTCATTTATTTGTTTATTCATTTATTTGGATAAACTTTAAGATGAAAATGGTGGCAATTTTTGTTTCATATTGAAGCTTCATGAAGCTTTGACTTTGCTAACCAGTCTTGTCTTCATGCTTAACCCTAACCCACTCAAATGACCATGGTTTATTCTCTACACTTAACCCTAGTTAAAGTTATGATAAGTTTGTATTTTCTTTTCATTTTAATATAGAACTTATCATAACTAGCTTGATCATCTTCTTCTTCTAAAAAGAAAAAGCTTGCTACTTTAATGGTAACTTGAGTTCTAGTGAGAGAAATCTAATTCTAAAGTGAACCCACCTCCTATTTCTTCACCCTCTACCTCTTGCCAAGTTGTTTTGGGTGTTTTCTTCACAAGTTTCACAACTTTGTGAAGTCGGAGCTTGAACTAGTGCAACCTCGACGTAGATTGTCTTTGATACGAAGCCGACGACCTAGCTCGCCCGTTTCTCCGATGAAGCCGACGATTGGGTTCGGGATTCATGATGGACAGCGAGAGGACACCCATGTGGAGCTAAGGAAGTGGAAATCCGGATCTACAAAGGTTGTAGCTTCTCACTTCTAGTTAAAGTGTTAACTAGTTTATAGTTTCGCCTAGAAATCTAGCCGACGATCCGTGTTAGGGTTTCTCGGCACCCATAAAATTTTAAATTGGCATGTTCGATGCCTTGTGAGACCTCTATAGTGTGCCTAGGAACCCTACAGAATATACACTCCTACTCAATTTATTGAGTAAACACCGTAATATCACACGAAAAATGATGCATGTCATTTCAAAGGAGAAAACACTTCCAACGCATTGACCAGGAAGACTCTTGAGGAAGGGGTGGGTAGCCCTACTCTCTACGGCCTAAAGAGGTGGATACCCTATCTCGGGGTGTGGATACGGCCTAAAGAGGTGGATACCCCATCTCGGGGTATCCGCCCTCACTAAAGGTGTAGCGGCGAATACCGTCCCTAAAACCCAAAATCCCCAAGAATTCTCAAGCATCAACAAAACAAGACAAAGCGAGATGAAAATCAATGCTAAAAGCAAAAAAGTAAAAGAAAATGTTTTCAAGAAAATGTTTTTGAAAAATGTGTTTTATTCATTAATAACTGAGATCGGGTACATTTTCGGAGAGACGCACGTATAAAAGTATATTCTCTGTCTCCTCTAATTGCACAAGAAGACGCTCTAAACAAAACGCTGCCGGATCTCTAGCAACACCAGGTGCTATCGGGATACCAGATATAAACGTTCGCATTCAGTAAATGTGACTCACTACCCAGAGGCTGCGGTCTCTCAACCACCCTTCAATTAAGCCCGCTCTATGAACGGACCAAATCTTCTCTTCAGCATCATAAAGCATCTATCGAGTTATCACGGCAGGGTACCGTAGGATAGCATGAAGGATGGCAAAGAATAAAGGAAGCAAAGCTGAAGACAGCAAAATGACTCTCCTGATATGGTCCTCTATCTTGGCCAAAGCTTCTTCACGTTGGGCTGTGCTAAAGTGCTGGTGAAAAAGACAAACATCATCGAGAGGAATAATATCCCTGATAGGAATCACTCCCGGATGAGAAGAGTCGACAGACTCAATGTTCGACATGTCTCTCTCTAAATATGAGAAGGAGAGAGAAATACTCTCTCAATTTATAGGGAAAAGAAGTATTAAAAGAGGGTTGAAAACGAGACATGCCATGTAAAGAAGATTCCCAAAGACGTTGACCAAGAAGGTCTCGGTCCCCCTCAAGTGGATACCTTTAGCGGGTATCTCAAAACGAGCATCCTTGCCTAGGGGTGCCCGCCTAGCCAATGAGCGCCCGATGGGGGTGTCTGCCCCAATGAGGCGGTGGATACCCCATGAAGGTACCCACAGCCGAACAAGTACAAAGAGGACGCCACCAACAAGTATAGTGGAAGTAACCCCCATGCCCCCTAATCATGCCTTTACAAGTACAAAAAAGTAGAGTACTCATGATTATAACTACTATGTATATACAAGCCTCATAACAAATAAAACTTGGTTCTAACCAGGTTCAGAAAAGTTCCAAATTCTTTGAGTTCCAAATCAAAAGAAACTCAACCGACAGTTCAAAAAGTGCCAAGGGTTATTTACAATTTCCTACAATATTTTCAAGAACAAGGTGAGGACTTGAAAACAAGTCTCTCTTGCATCTCAAATCCTTCTTGGTCCAAAATGGAACACTTAGAAATCTTAACTAAGTTATCATATAAAAAGTGTGTTTTTCGTGGCCGGAACTCGGAGGAAACTCCGCGTTCCTTTCTATAGAAATGAGGCGAGCCACTTCTTCATGGCAGGGAAAATAGACCGAAAAGTCCACTTTCCTAAAAACAAGTCTTAAAATGATGAAGTTTCATAAAACCATGAGGTGGGTCCATGCTACAGAAAATAGCCAAAAGGGACGGTGTATTTTCCTTCAAAGGACTAAATCTCGAGAATAGGAAAAACCTTATTCTCCGCATATTGAACTTTCCGCATATGGAACCAATACAAGGATTGAAATCAAAAGGAAGAAAACTATTTTCATGCTCTTTTCTCGAATTGATTACTACACACTTGCTCTCTAAATGAAGGAAACTGTTTTCAATGCAGAAGATTCATACCAAAGAAACCTTATGGTTTGCTTGGCACCAATTCATAAGGCAAGGGAATTGCAACAATCTCTCAAGCAAAGCGAAGATCAACCAAAGGGTGGCTAGCAGCCTAATTCAAGAATGCAACGGCAATCGAATAATTCAACTGGAACCAAAGGGGTAGGCTTCGAGTACTTAAGCATCAAGAACGCACCATCAGGGACACTTTAGACTTACACTTCAGGACTGATCCATATGGCTATCACGATGGGCCCCATTGCAGCTTTCTAAGTATAATCTCTTCCTCTATTTAATTCCTTTCTCGTTCTATCATATTCATTCCTGTTTTAGTTGTGTCTGATCATAACGTTAGCTTAGGAAAATCTCTTGTTGGGAAGAATACTCTTGGGTCCTAGTTGGCATGTAGCCTTATAGTACCTAGGTATCCGGCCCAGTGAGACCTCTCGAGGATTGGTGGTGGTAGAAATGCCATAGGCATCGTAAAAGCTTTCTCGAAGTGGACGTTCACTTAGGTTAGCAAGTAGCATAGGGAAAGTAGGTAGCACTCAAATCCCAATTGTTCCCACCCAAAAATTACGGCGTACCTATGCTTGGAGTGCAAACTCCACGGTGCGCACTTGCACAATGTCACGTGCAGTGCATGATGCACAAGTGTTAAATGCAGGTGTGCAGCGCAGGCGTGCAATGCATATAGCGCAGACGTAACCCTTTGAAGCGCAAGCTTCAAATCGAAGCAAATCTTCACTTGGAAGAAAATCAACCTGATTGATCTTTCTGAATAAGAAGATCTCTGGATCAATGATCTAACGGTGCACAGTACACCCTGAATTGAAAAGTATCAATTCAAATCTGGTAGTTAAGGATTTACCCTAACTACCCCTTTCCTATAAATAGGGGATTGGGGTGAAAAATCTCCATCATCATCTTGCGATAGAGAGACATACCATCAAGATTCTCAAAAGATTGCAGTCTCCATCAAAAGAAGAACTCATTCTTCAAGAAAAGCCCTATCAAAACTAGGTAAATAAAAGAGAAAAACTCTCTCTTTTTCATATTCTCGAAGACTTGGCTTCATTAGAGCCTTGGCTCTTTACATAAGATCAAAGATCTTGATAAAGACTTTAAGTTTCTCCCCACGAAGGTGAAAAAAGTGATGAAAGAACAAAGTGTAGGCTTCATGGAACAAAATTCCCATCGAAAACATATAGCACCAAGATCATATGGTTAAAGCATACGCTTCCAAAATGAAAGCAAAGCTTTTTAGGAAATCATTGATTTTCATCAAGAGAACAAGAAATATGGACCTGAAGCATTTGCATCATTGAAAGCCACTGCTTTCTTGAAAAGTTAATAACTTTCCCCATGATAGGGCACACCCTAACATATGCGCAAATACCAAAGGCATTTTCTGCAAGAATTGTGCATGCGCACCTCGTGCAACGCACGCGATAGCACCATCGCCAAAACCCAAGACGGTGCGAATGAACACCACGTAAAATGCATGGGAGCAAGTGCCATGACCCACCCAGCACAGAGCAAGACATGCTCACCACATGCAACACACATGAACATGCGCCATGCGCAATATGATAGCGCAAGTGCGCATGATACCAAGCCAAAGCTTGAAGACTTAGCAAATTGGCTAAGTATCGAAGCCTAGACTTCATTGATGATCCAATGCTCTATAAAGAACGATGTTCTCAATATATGACCAAGTCATTTATGTTGATCTAATTCTCAAATGAGACTATATGTCCTTAAGCAGAGCATATGCTCTCCAAAATCCTCTAAGTTGATCTTAGGTCTCAAATAAAGACTAACGTGTTCTTAGATAAAGTTTATGTTTTATGTGAACCGATGGACCTCACAAATGAGAGAACTAAATCCAATTTCACTCCCGTTGGCAAACCAAGCTACCAACATGGACCCCGTTAAGCAACGCTTGATCTAAATCATGAAATATATATACGGATTAGGACTAATCCGCGTCCAACGGGCGACGACAAAATTAGTTTCCATATACAATCCAAGGGCAACCAAAACCCAGATAAACTAAAAAATACAATACACGAAGCAAAGAATCTAAAGTGCAGAAGGTTGTTTTCGTACACGACAACGTAATTAACTACATGTACTTATGTCTGTCGGAAAAATATATCCCCACAATCAATAAAACTCTCATTCATGAGAGGGAATCTGAAGTAGGTTACATCGGTCGCATTCTTCCAAACCTTCGATATACGGCGTTATAAATCAATTTAGTGTCTTCGGAAAGGTAGATGGATCAAACCTATACATCTTCTCCCAAATTCAGGCAAGACGTTCTATCTGTTGGGTTACTAGGCACTCTAACAAGGTTCTACAAGGCATCAACCATGCCCGATTCAAAATTTAGCCGTGCCGAACAACCCTAAACAAGATCTTTAAACTAGAGATTAGGTGAAAACTAGCATGTAAGTAAACAATTTTACTTCTAACAGTTTAGGATTACAACCTTTGTAGATCCGGTCCTTCACTTCTAAAACTCCGTGTTGACGTCCCTTCGCTGCGATCATCGTGATCCCGGACTCTAGCGATGGTTTCCTCGGAGAAATGAACGGGCTAGGTCGTTGACTTCGAGGCCGAAGATGATCTACGTCGAGGAGACTCAAACTCAAGCTCCATCTTCACTAGGTCAAGAACTTTGTGAAGAGAACACCCTAAACTAAATGGCAAGTAGTAGAGGATGATGAAATAGGAAGTGGGTTCACTTTGGATTTTGATTTCTCACTTTGTTTCTTCACTTGATAAAAATCTAGTAAGCTTATCTTCTTCTTGAAGAAGAAGAAGAAGAAAGAAAAGAATAAGAATACTGAATTATCTAAAAAGAATAATCAAGTGAAGTCTATCATAATGCAACCATGGGTGCGTTAACCTTTGTAGAGAATAAACCATAGTTTTATTTAATGGTTTGGTTAATAAAAATCTTATGCAAAACAAAATGAGTGGACTTTGTCAAAGATACTTAAAAGCTTCATGAAGCTTCAAGCCAAGACAAAGAAAACCACCATTTTGTTTTACCAAAATAAATAAAAACCCAAACCATTATCTTAAATATGGTGTAATTCATACACACACCCAAGTTTGCATGTATCATCAATCATGATACAAACTAATGCACAAACATATATCACATATACAACCTGTGCACATCAAGTGAGAAAATCAATCTTAAGTGGACCAATACTATAATGTAAAGTAATATATATCACATATATAATTATACATTAAATCATTAAATCAACACTTGATTTAATGATCCGGTCATATCGCATATAACCGACTAATATCTAGTGTATCAATATATCGAACCAACACTTGATTCGGTAACCCGGCTATATCTCATATAACCGACCGATGACACAAATCACGAGAATAGAATACAGTATCACATACTTGTATTATTCTCATTCCCGCACATATCTCATGTGCGCTCCTATTTCGTTTCGCTTGAGCTAGGAAACCTCTGTGTAGGACTCTAAAGACTCGTCAATACGCTGGCAGTAGGTGGTGATCATATCAATCACCCACAAGCCGCAAGCGGTCTGCTAAACGTAAAGGCCACCCGGGTATTGAGCGATCAGAAGATCAACGAGCAAGCCTGCTCACACTCCTGCGAATCCAATCAGTAACACTTACCGCACAGTCCGGTCTGTTCGTCTGATATGTCACATATCTCGCCTAGGGGTGGTAAACGTCAGACCCCAGTAGCTTGATAAGTCATGCCGATGTAAGGTCCATAACAAGTATGAAACTACTGATAACACTTACCCGTAAATCACTGCAACCCTGGCCAGGGATTTCCAGTTATGGCCAGTCGAGCATAGCGCAACATCAACCCCCAATACTGGGAGAAACGAATCCCCTCCTATCGCTCATTGCCTTCATGTGAATCGGGATTGTACCCAAAAACCACCTGTTTGCACGACTCAGTAGAGCCGTGGTAGGGTGGAAATCAAAGCACAGTGGGAGACACACAAGACTCTATGACGATCTCGGGTCAACAGACTAAGCTGTACCAATGTCACCAGAGAACTGCCATCTGACGTGAGGTACAATACCATCTGGGAGTTCTCGGCGAGTCCGTTCAGTATACCCAGTCTCCACTGAGCACCCGCATACCATCTCTGATGTCAAACACAAATGGATATGGGATCATCCATCGCCCATCACATGGGTCGAGAAGATATACGCTAGTCTACTCTGGAATATCGATGCCCCGTCTCGATATTCCCACGACCAGGAACATTGAAGGATGTACTCATGGACTACCCAGGCCCCACTAGCATGATCTGCATCATAATCCTGGAAGTCGAGTACACATCCTAAGGGCTTTATCAACATGTAACAAAGAGACAATAAGTGTACATGTTAAGATAAAGAGCAACCAGATAACAGACTATCATGTCGAGCAAGAAAGTCCTCCCTATATATGTCCCAGCATCCACTACAATATACATCTCATGTACAGTAATGGCCTCTAGGGCATACATATAACTAACAATCTTCCACTTGCACTAGGGCCATCTGTAGCAGTGGTTGCAGTATCTCATACTCAACCATCCCATAAAAGTCTTTCTCTGGGAAAAGGCCTTTGTGAGTGGATCCGCCGTGTTGTCCTCTGAGTCTACTCTCCTAACCTCGATCACCCTGGAGATCAACTATCTCCATGATCAGGTGATACTACCTTGGAATATGTCTGGATCACTGATGGGACCGTGGTTCCTGGGTCAAAACCACACTTCCATTGTCACACAATGGTAGGAACCTAGTTCATCTCATGAACTAATATACACCCAAACTGCCTCTTTGGTAGTATCTTTGATAGCGATGTCACCAGCCTTTATCGTCTAGTTTGCCATGGTATCTTAGCTTGGAACTCTTTCAACATACCGTCCCTCTACTGAGGGTAAAGACAATGCCTGCGACTGACATTCAGTCGTCCTTATCACCCTGGAACTTTTCCAGTGATTCTCCCCAGGATCAACTGATACCATCTCACTACATTTAGTGAGAATCCTAACATCCATTTAGATCTATTCCATAGATCCAAAACCCAGGATTTAGGAGGTATCACCTAGATCCTATATGGAGAATCCTTGTGATAAGAGGAGATTGACCGTGCGTAGTATAGGAAACTATTTTCCTATCAAGAGTGTGTCGTCCACGTACAATACGAGGATGTTCACCTTACTCTCTACTACCTTTTTGTATATACGAGGTTCATCTACCACTTTGATGAAGTCAAACTCTTTGACTACCACATCAAAACAGATGTTCCAACTCCGCGATGCCTGTTTTATCAAATAAAACATCTTGCTCACGTTTCCGCTGCTCCCACTGTCTACGAAGCCCTCTGGCTGTGTACTTATAGACGCTCTCTTCTAAATTAGTATTTAGAAAAGCAGTCATGACACCCAACCACCAGATATCGCAGTCATGGTATGCATCAATGGCAAGTAGGATCCGGATAGACTTAAGCATAGCCACTGGAAAAGGTTTCATCATTATCCATGCCTGGTCGATGACGAAAACCTTTAACAATTCTAGTTTTGAAAGTCTCAACTTTTCCATCTACACCAAGTAATCTTCTCAAGATATACTTGCTCCTGATGGGAATTTAACCCTTCAGATAAAGCAACCAAAATCCATACTTTGTTGGTGTACATGGATTCCATCTCAGATCGCTAAGCATCCAGCCATTCTTACAGAGTCCCCACTCTTGATGGCATGCTCGAAACTAGTTGGGTCATCATCTCATGATGCAATCCTCGCTCCCACTGTCATCGAGAAACCGAAGTATCTGTTGGGCGGATGAGGAAACCTACTAGATCGGCGGAGAGGCTAAGGTTCGTCGGGGACTATTGAATCCTTTGGTTCTATCAAATCATCCGCTGTAGTTTGTATAGCTGGAACTCCTTCCAGTTCTACATAACTGACCTTGCCTCGATCTTGTCCGGATTTTGCTTTTGACATAGGCCGGACAATCCCAAATCTTAACTTACTTAAGAGATGGGCTCTTCCCATACCATATCTTATATGGAGTGGTAGGCACTGATTTGATTAGAACCTAATTCAATAGGTATGCAGCTTCTCAAGTGCATAACCCCCAAAAGGAAACAGGTAACTCAGTAGTACTCATCATAGAGCGCACCATATCACATAGGGTGCAATTACTCCACCCCGATACACCGTTGTGCTATGGTGTATACGGAGGAGTAATGCCGAGAGAGAATCTCATTCTCCTTTAGAATAGTCTAGCATCTCCATGCCTAAGTATTCTCCTCCCTGATCTCATCAAAGGACATAATACTTATACCTGTTTTGGTTCTCTACTTCTGACTTTTATTCTTTGAATTTCTCAAAAGCTTCAGACATGTGTTTCAACAAGAATACGTGTCCGAATCTTGAGAGATCATCAGTGAATGTAAGGAAGTACAAAGAACCAATCCTGGCATCTACAGACAGGGGACCTACATCCATTACTATGTGTCAGTCCCAAGAGTTCACAAACTCTTTCTCTGTTTCCAGTAAACGGAGCTATGGTCATCTTATCTTTGTGACATGACTGGCAAGTTTCACAAGATGTAAATTTAAACTGATTTAAATATGCATCTAAATGTAACTTAGCTAGTCGGATCGCATTGATATGACCTAGTCTACAATGTGTTGGATATAGTGCCCTCAGAGTCAATTATTGGATCACAGGCACGTAATTGCAATGATTGAGGGAGGACCTATGCCGGTAGGACAGTCTTACTCAAGATGATAGTATGCTATCTGGTTTATTTTTATCATCGTGTACTGCTTTAGGTGACCTTACAGGTCACTATTGCGCGTTGATAGAGCCCTTAGGATTCTTACTTGACAGCCAGCAGTATGATGGCGATCATATATGTGGGAGCTGGTAGTCTATAAGCACATCCTTAAAAGGTCCCTAGTTGTGGGAGTTTCGAGACAGGGCATCGATACTCCAGAGTAGACTAGTGTATACAGTCGATACCCCGACGAAGGGCGGTGGCCGGTCTCACAAGCCACTGGTGTCAGTTGGTTCACCTAAGATGTATACAGGTGCTCATTGGGTTATGAGTATACCGGACAGGACTCGCCGGGAACATGCTAGTTGGTCTTATACCTGACGTCAGATAGCAGTTCCCTGGTGACATGTGTACAGGTTAGTTCATCGACCTAAGATCGTCATTTGTCTCGTGTGAGTTCCTACTGTACTTTGATTACTACCCTACCATGGCTCAAAGGAGTCGTGCAAACAAGTTTTAGTTGGGTACAGTCCCGAGCCACATGGAGGCAGTGAGCGGATCTGCAGGGGTTCGTCTCTCCCGGTATTGGGGGTGAGGTCGCGCTGTGTCTAGGAGAGCCATTACACGAAGTCCTTGGCCAAGGCAGGAGATTTATTGGTAAGTATTCCAGAGTATCTCAGGGTGTTCTGGGCTGCACTCCGACACGACTTGTACCGCTTTTGGGGGTCTGATTTTTACCAACCCCCTAGGCCCGCCATGCGATGCTCATAGACGAACGGACCGGACTGTACGGATATTGTCACTGACAGGGTCAGTAGGGTGTCAGGATAAGTTCGCTCATCGACGTCCTTTTTGGTCAATACCTGGTAGCCCGTTACGTATGGCTAATACCTCTGACGTGCTAGTGGTTAAATTTACAGCCAAAGTATTGACGAGTTTTTAGAGTCCCCAACAGACCGTTTCTCAAGTTTCGGGCGAAACGCTGTAGAGGCCGTATGGAGATATGGCAGGGTTCAATCATATACGTGCGGTATTGCACGGATCATGATCGGACGGATAATACTAGCGGGCTTTGGTTTAAGCCGGATCCTAGTATTGTACAGTGTAGATTTTGTCTCATTACATTTGTATTCGTTCGGAATACAAATGCGGATATGTATATACTGTCGCGGGGTTTTCCTGTAATTTATTACGGGATCGTTTTTCTGAAGTTGCCAGTTTGCTTTCCGTTTCGGCCATTTTTCTTTGTTTCTTTCTTTGGCTGAAAATTGGTGGAGGGGGGTTATTTGCAATTGTGCATGGGGAAGACTTTTAGTGGCACATGGTTGCTTCATGATTGTGCACCATGCTTTGACCTTTTTGTTCATCATGGTTTACTTGATGGAGATGGGATTCGTGAGGGGATTGATTTGATGATTGAGGTAACTCATTGATGATTACTTTTTCCATTGGCCTTTCTCTCTCCTCCATCATATTTGGCCGGCCATTCCTTTGATGGTGGCTGTCCCAATTTTGCAAGGTGATTTTAGTTCTCATTTGCTTGCAAAAAGGTTCTTTAGCCATCACAAAATTCATCTCTCCTTTCCCACTTCCAAAATGGCAACTTAAACAACCCCTAGAGACATGGTGATTTACGTATAACCTACTGCATTCTTGGACACGTCGGCTCGCCAACTTCGTGCCCGAGTTGCCTCGGTCTAGAGGTGGAAGCCTGTAAAAGAACCCGGCGATGTGGTGCCCTTCCGACGAGGAGATGAAGACAGGAGATTCCGCGGGGAGATCGGGATGACGACGAGAAGATCGAAGGACACGGGATCGCTCGCTATATCTCTCTACCCCTTCTCTTGTTAGCTAGGAGTAGGTTAATGGCCCGATCCGGGTTTCTAGTACGCGGTAGCGCCAGTTTTAAAAGTTAAAGAAAAGTATCGTTTCCGCATTTTGGCCTCGTTCAGACAGCCGGGGCGCTGCCGTGCACTTACACCGGTATCAGAACCACGCCATTAACCTAGTCTAGCTTGCTCTAACGTGTTTACAAGTTCGATCGAACGAATTTCCAAAAACCACAATTTCTATTGCATCAGTTTTCTGTCGAAATTTTTTGTGCTCGAAAAATTAATTTGATTGTTGCAGAAATTCGTGCAGGCATTTTTAAAGCTTCTGTAAAAATTCGGTACAGTAATCCTACAGTAGGACCGCGGAACCGCAGCCAAACCCCTGTTGTGGCCGCGATTCCGCGGCAGGAATTTGTCAACTCCGTACCAAATTTCTACAGTGGCTTTTTGAGTTGAAATTGGGTTTTTTGAAATGTTCTGTTTGGGCCCAGATTTTCTTTGAGTGCTACAGTTGTGCTTGGGGCCCACTTCGGGAATTTTAGTCGATCGAAAATTTTAAACATATTAGTTCACAGTATTTACATTATATTTGTGACCGTAAATGTCATTTGATCGGTAAATCCTGTCTAACTGCTATAGCCCTTTTAGACAGATTTGCGAACGTGACATTCACGTTGATGTTCTGTGTTGTGCAGTGATGTTGCGGATTTGTCGTGGGGATAGCATGGATGCAATGTTAGTACAGTTTGGTTTTATATGTACATTTGATTTTGCGGGGTGAGCGTCCGTCATGTGGACTGCCGTCACTGCCTGTTTGTATATTATTCTTTTGGGGCGCTACCGGGCTGAGGTCGATGTACCCGTTGTCTGTATATTTTTACTTTATGTACTAGGATTACCCCACGGAGGGGTGCACGGGTAGCCGGGTTCTAGAGGGCAACGGGCCCGTATCTCATGGCTTTGAGACGGAGGGGATTTACTCTAGAATTGGCGGGCTATTCGCCGCACTCGTAGGGGGTACAGGTTGACCGAAGGAGGGGTGCCCAAGTTACCGGATTCTGTGAAGTGCTGGGTGGTCCATTCATGTTGCTGAAGGGGGCTGCCTCGCTTCAGGTTTTGGCGGGTAACTTGCCGCACCCGTAGGGGTCTAGGATTTCATTGCACAGGCTATCCACACGACCAGGGGAACGTCGGGTTTCAGTAGCGGCTCTATGAAATCCGGGGATCCCAGATATCTGTATTGTTCTGTGATGCTTATTGCATTTCTGTGATGTTGCATTTGTTGGATATAGTGCCCTCAGAGTCAATTATTGGATCACAGGCACGTGATTGCAATGATTGAGGGAGGACCTATGCCGATAGGACAGTCTTACTCAAGATGATAGTATGCTATCTGGTTTATCTTTATCAGCGTGTACTGCTTTAGGTGACCTGACAGGTCGCTATTACACGTTGATAGAGCCCTTAGGATTCTTTCTTGACTGCCTGCAGTATGAGGGCGATCATATACGTGGGAGCTGGTAGTCTATAAGCACATCCTTAAAAGGTCCCTAGTCGTGGGAGTTTCGAGACAGGGCATCGATACTCCAGAGTAGACTAGTGTATATTGTCGAGACCTCGACGAGGGGCGGTGGCCAGTCTCACAAGCCACTGGTGTCAGTTGGTTCACCTAAGATGTATACAGGTGCTCATTGGGTTATGAGTACACCGGACAGGACTCGCCGGGAACATGCTAGTTGGTCTTATACCTGACGTCAGATAGCAGTTCCCTGGTGACATGTGTACAGGTTAGTTCATCGACCTGAGGATCATCATTTGTTTCGTGTGAATTCCTACTGTACTTTGATTACTACCCTACCACGCTCAAAGGAGACGTGCAAACAGGTTTTAGTTGGGTACAGTCCCGAGCCACATGGAGGCAGTGAGCGGATCTTCAGGGGTTCGTCTTTCCCGGTATTGGGGGTGAGGTCGCGCTGTGTCTAGGAGAGCCATTACACAAAGCCCTCGGCCGAGGCAGGAGATTTACTGGTAGGTATTCCAGTAGTATCTCAGGGTGTTCTGGGCTACACTCCGACACGACTTGTACCGCTTTTGGGGGTCTGACTTTTACCAACCCCGTAGGCCCGCTATGTGATGCTCATAGACGAACGGACCGGACTGTACGGATATTGTCACTGACAGGCTCAGTAGGGTGTCAGGATGAGTTCGCTCATCGACGTCCTTTTTGGTCAATAGCTGGTAGCCCGTCACGTATGGCTAATATCTCTGACGTGCTAGTGGTTAAAACCACAGCCATAGTATTGACGAGTCTTTAGAGTCCCCCACATACAGTTACTCAAGTTTCGGGCGAAATGCTGTAGAGGCCGTATGGAGATATGGTAGGGTTCGATCAGATATGTGCGGTATTGCACGGATCATGACCGGACGGTTTATACTAGCGGACTTTGGTTTAAGCCGGATCCTAGTATTGTACAGTATAGATTTTTTCTCTTTGCATTTGTATTTCGGTCGGAATACAAATGCGGGTATGTATATACAGTAGCGGGGTTTTCCTGTAATTCATTACGGGATCAGTTTTTTGGAGTTGGCAGTTTGCTTTCCGTTTCGGCCATTTTCCTTTGTATCTTTTATTGGCTGGAAATTTGGTGGAGGAGGGCTTATTTGCATTTGTGCAAATAAGCATTTTGGAGGGTGTTATTTGTATATTGTTGTATCATGATAATTCCTCCATTTGACCTTCTTTTGATTATGGCTTGACTTTTGGTTCATCATGGTTGTTGATGATGGGTGTGGTTTTGGATTGGATTGTGATCATCATTTCATATGATAATCATTTTCCTTTTTGCTTGTATGAGTTGCTTTCCTACCCCTTGACCTTTGCTCTCTCTCTCTCTCTCCATTCCTCACTCCCACCATGAGCCATGGCCAGCCAAAAATAGATGGGGGGCTGTCCAAAACTTTTAGTGTGGGATTTTTATCTCTTTTGCTCATACAAAATCCCAAAGCACCTTTTTCAAAAGCATAAGTTCATTTCCTCCACCATATGGCAACTTCCACTACCCCAAAATGAGACATAGAGATCTACAGTTAACCTACAGCACCCTTGGGCACGTCGACTCACCAACTTCGTGCCCGAGTTGCCTCAGTCCAGAGGTGGGAGCCCGTAAAAGAAGCAGGCGACGTGGTGCCCTTCCGGCGAGGAGGTGGAGACCGGAGATTCCGCGGGGAGATCGGGACGACGACGAGAAGACCGAAGGACACGGATCGCTCGGTATATCTCTTTAACCCTTCTTTTGTTAGCTAGGACTAGATTAATGGCCCGATCCGGGTTTATAGTGCGCGGTGGTGCCGGTTTTAAATTTTAAGGAAAAGCATCGCTTCCGCATTCCGGCGTCGGATTGACGGCCGGGGCGCCGCCGTGCACTTACAGTGGTATCAGAGACTCGCCATTAACCTAGTCTAGCTTGGTCTAATGTGTTTACACTTCCGATCGAACAAATGTTCCAAAACCGCGTTTTTCAAAACATCAGTTTTCTGTCGAAAGTTTTTTAGCTCGAAATTTTTTTCAGGTCATTGCAGAATGATGTGCAGCGAAAGATAAGACATCTGTGAAAATTTGGTGAACTGATACAGTAGGATGACCGCGGAACCGCGGCCAAACCCCCTTATGGCCGCGGTTCCGCCGCCGTACAGTGCCTTCAGTGCACCATTTTTGCACAGTGATCTTTTTACAGGGAAATTGGGGTTTTGGAATATTCTTTTTGGGCCCAGAATTTCTTTATGTGCTACAGTAATGCTTGGGGCCTATTTGGTAAATTTTGATCGATCGGAAAATTTTAAACACATTAGTTCACAGTATTTACATTATATTTGCGACCGTGAATGTCACTTGATCGGTAAATCCTGTCTAACTGTTATAGCCCGGTTAGACGGATTTACGAACGTGACATTCACGTTGATGTTCTGTGTTGTGCTGTGATGTTGCGGATTGGTCGTGGGGGATAGCCTGGATGCAATGCTAGTACAGTCTTGGTTGTATTATGTACATTTGATATTGCGGGGCGAGCGTCCGACATGTGGACTGCCGTCACTGCCTATCTGTATATTATTTTTTCGGGGCACGACCGGGGTGAGGTCGATGTACCCGTTATATGTATATTTTACTTTCTGTACTAGGTTTACCCCAAGGAGGGGTGCACGGATAGCCGGGTTCTAGAGGGCAACGGGCCCGCATCTCATGGCGTTGAGATGGAGGGGGCTTTACTCTAGAGTTGGCGGGCTATTCGCCGCACTCGTAGGGGGTACAGGTTGACCCAGGAGGGGTGCTCAAGTTACCGGATTTCGTGAAGTGCTGGGTGGTCCATTCACGTTACTGAAGGGGGCTGCCTCGCTTCAGGTTTTGGCGGGTAACTTGCCGCGCCCGTAGGGGTCTAGGATTTCATTGCACAGGCTATCCACACGACCAGGGGAACGTCGGGTTTCAGTAGCGGCTCTGTGAAACCCGGGGATCCCAGATATCTGTATTGTTCTGTGATGTTGTACATTTCTGTGATGTTGCATTTTATCACGTCTTGAGCGAAAATTATATATTATATATATATTAGTAGATGTTGTATATGTTTTGCATCCGCGCTAGTCCAGTCTCCGCTCTGTCGTTAGTTAGCTAACCTAACGGGTAATGACGGGACCCAGTGGCGAATGCGGATGACATATACGTACGTCATTATTTTCGTTCTTTATTAGTGTGATCAATTGATGGGACTGCATTGATTCGGATCAATGCAAGTTAAACAAACCTATTCTGATGTTGTTGGAACAATTTTTCAAAAAGTTGTTATTGCAAGGACGTTCACTTTTGTTTTGCATAGTGGTATTCAGCTGGAATATCCTGCTCCTCTGTCGACGAGGCAAGGGCCGAGATCCCTTCACCGGGAGTGACCCCTTGGACAAAAGTTTGCGTCAGGGCAATAACTTCACTATAGCCGATTACTTTTGCTTTGCATCATGGTATTCAGTTGGAATATCCTGCTCCTCATTCTACGGGGAAAAAGCCGAGATCCCTTCACCGGGAGTGACCTCTTTAGCAAAGGTTTTCGTTACTATATTTTTATAAAAGCTATCCAGTTCCTTCAACGATATCAAGTACATTACGTTAAAGGTTTTCGCCAGAAACCATTCGTAGCCCTCCGTCGTTTCAGACGGGTAGCACGTAGTATTCATGCTATGTTTGTTGACCTTCGTCAAGGCATAGTGTATGGTAGCTGCTTGTTGCCTTTCTGTTGCATAGATAGATGCGTTGGTTTTGGACAGTCGTATAGCCTTGTTGACCTTCGTCAAGGGCTTGTACGGGTGGGTTCAAATTAACTTGGACAATGACGGGTGGAACTTGACATGTGACTTATGATTTATTGACCTTCGTCAAGGTTATAAGAGCATGGGGCAAAAATCACATCGGGAGTTTCTAAAGAAACTGAAACTTGCCAGATATGCGCATACCTTCTGGAGTGTGATAGCGTGAGCAGATTCCGTCACGTTATCATGCGATGATAGTTGGATCCCGATTCCCACTGATGAGTTGGTTTACTCCTCGGGTGATCCCGACTAATTCTTCTTTCAGGTTTGGAGGAGAATTTGACGGTACAGTGGGATGTTTCTAGATTAGATAAATTGGTAACCATTCTGATCTAGGTTAGAGTGCACGATGAGTGTTTCTTTTCTCTCTCTCTTTGGTAGCGACCATTGACCCGACCCTAGACTATGACTCAGTGACCAAGTTGACCGAACCTTCTTTAACACTGGCTTTTGGATTGTCAGAGTTGCAAACCCCATTGCCACTCCTACTTTTACCCTTTTCTCCAGGACACCACGTATTACTGCGAACGTCCACTTCCATTGGACAAAACCATCGTATGGTTATATACGAACTCGATGGAATATATTCGAGGATGGTTTCCGGTTCTGGAGAAAACAAATATGACTATTCAGTTGTCTTTTCCTTTTACCTTCTCTCAGGTTGTGAGTACTCCTTGGTTTAGGAGATAGTACACCTATTACGCAAATTGGATAGTCTTCTTCCAAACCTTAGGCTGGTGCCGAACGGTAGGGAATGAAGAAAACCAATTAGCATAACAATGGTGTGCAGAAGGTATTAAGTAAAGACATATCAAGGGATTAGTAAGAGGGCAAAGTAAATTGCGACTGATATTCACGACCAAACCAGGTATTTCATTATCACTCCGACTTCACCTTTGTATTTCTCTAGGACACTCCGTATCACTACGAAGATCTACAGTTTATTTGGATACTCCATCGTATGGTTATATACGAACTCGAAAGGAACTTGTTCCAGTTCGGGGATGGATTCTGGTTCAGGAGAAATAGGAATAAGGTTTATTCAGTTGTCTTTTATCTTCACATTCTCTCGCGTTGCGAGTGCTCCTTGGAATAGGACAGTACACCCATTATGCTTATTGGATAGTTTTCTTCCAAAGCATAGGCTGGTGCCGAACGGTAGGTGATTGGTTCGAAAGAGTGTATGTTTGTAGTTAACCGCAATTAGAACGGTGTCGCGCGTAGCTAGATCGAGGTGAGTACGGGTCGTCCTCTGGGAAACGTGGAACCTTTTACTTTTACTTTAGATGTGTTGAGAAAGAGAAGAGGGATAAAGAATTTTATAGAATGGTTTCTAGATCTACGTTAAACAAGAATGTAAAATATAGATCTAGATTATTTTAGAGACTTAGATAATATAATAAGAAGGCTTGTAGGGTTCGTTAGGATTTAGTAGTTATGGACGATTAATTAAAAGTTACCCTTTTTATCTATTAATAGATTTAAAACTAGAACGACGGTGATGCGTGTAGATTAGGGTTTCTGGAGGGAAAAGGAATCCCACTCTTAACCCTTATCTCGACACGGAACTCCGTTCATATCTAGCCTTTACCAAAACAATCATTAATCTAATCTCTAATCGCGGTCGGAACTAGCAAATAATTGCTAGCGCGCCTGATTAGGATGTTAATGATTCTTTTGATAAAGTTCCTAAACTTTAGAGGACTTAAAAAGGCTTTAATTATTTTCATCGTCCATTAGCCTACCCTAATCCTACGAACCCTAACAAGCGGAGAATTACTCGCGCATGTTGGGAGAAGAAGATGAAAAGAAAGAGAGGAAAAACATAATGTAAAATGCAAAAAGAATTAAATAAAATAACTACCTTTATTAATCAACTTGAACAAACTACACTTTAATCCGTAGAAAATGATTACAAACTAGTTTCTTCTCGATCTTTCCTAAGGAGGTAGTCGAACAGTCGATGATCAGCCTGGATACGTGGGCGTCGGGAGCTTCGTGATCTCTTCGGCTTGATAACTTTTCCAAGAGGCTCTCGGTGCCCTTTTATAGTGCAAAACCAGAATCTTTAGGTTGGAAACTTGGTAAAATATAGCATAGATTCACCCCAAGAAATATAGGCCCCCAACTCCATAGAACTGCGGCGGATCTGCGGCCCAAGGGGGTTTTGGCCATGGATCCGCGCCCATTTGATCACAACTCTTCATCAACCTTTTGGGTCTCTGTCTTCGTAACATGTGGCAATCCTAGGCACCTTCAGATTTCAGAAATCTTCTCTCGGTTGCTTCCAGACTTGGTCTCCAAGTTTTGATTCTTAATTAGGCAAGTCTTCTTCAACAACTTGATTTGCTTGATAAATTCTGCATAACAACTTGGAAAATTCTGCACAATAATCTCAAATAATATTTAGTAGACTTAGTTCTACTAGGATTTGGTCAATGAATTTATTTGCATACATTTTCCTACCAAATGATAATTAAAATATATTAACACATGGAAAATGGTGTTTTTATACATAAACCCTCATATGCATAATATATTATAATAAAGTCCTTTTTTTAATATGAAAATGGTTGGAAAAATGTAATACAAATGTGCAGTTTTATCAACTGAACAAATACCCCCAAACTTATCTTTGATCGTCCCGAGCAAACTAGTTTATTTAAGAGGAGAAAAAGAAAGGAAAAAACTAAGCACACTTTCGTAGGCAGACATGATTGCACTGAGCACGTGCAACGAGCCGTTAAACCTTTAGGTGTCCCTAGTAGGAGGAGTGTTGTCTCCTGAGGGTTTTCAGCGGATTACACCCACAAAATCCAATAACAAAAGAGAGATGGTGAAATTTACATATAAAGATAAGAACCATAAAAGAAAGGCCTTGAAAAGAAGAGTTTCCAACTATACTAGCTTTTCAGTTGTCATGAGCCCTATCTTAATAATCATGAAAAAATGTTAGAAATTACATCATCCCTCAATAAAACATCGTCTTTATTCTTCATTCCTACTTTTCATCCAAACATTGATCATATAACCCCACGTGTGTGTAAAGAACATCCCTACACTCGGAGAATTCAATTCAAGCTATCATACTCTTGTCATTCTACCTTAGTACTTTTTAATTTGATGAATATTAAGATTTGCTCACACATTTTCATGCGACCGTTAATACTTCTTGAGGTACTAACAGACCGATTACTCATGTGCTTGCTAATTAGGTGATAATATTTTCCTCGTCTTGCACCACCTAAGGCTTAGCAGTGACTCCCGGATCAGTTGGCCTTAGGGCACTAGGTGAAGAGGCACTCTCGCTATATTTTTTTATTGCTGCCTTGGCGATAATAAAACCAGTGTTCATTTTTTTTCCACCATTTTTATATTTTCTTCATTTTTTTCATTTCCTTCATACTTTGGCTTTTAGACAAGAGCATTTCAAGGTATCCTCTACTATCCCGAGTTTCAAGACGTGTGTAAGTGCAAATAGTAGGGTATCAACATTCAAATGTTTGGCTTCCAGAATAGAAACTATTTTTCAGACTTATTTTTATCCTCAGATTAGTGACTTCCTTCATCTTACTAACCCTTGGGACAACAGCTCATAACTACTTATTACCAGTTCGTTTAAGAAAACTTCTAATTTTCTTGGTTTTCTTAAACTATTCCAATCTTTCATATATAATTTTTCACTTTCTATTATTTTATTATCAAAAAATTTTTTAAATTTTTTGATAAAATGTTGTGCTTATGCAAAATATGATGCAAATTGATGTGTAAATAAGCACAAACCTCCCCCAAACCTGTTTACAGCAGTGTCCTCATTGATGTCATCCGTTAAGCTCAAAAACCTGTAGACTTGGGAGGAAATTATTAATGGGGGCAAGAATATATGGAAGTGAAAATCCTCCCCCAAACCCATTTAAGGCTCACAATTTGTAAAATTCATTTTCTTTCAAGAGCCAAAATATAACCCCCCCAAACTTGAGTTAAACAATTTTAATCTTTTAAAATCACACGAGGGGGTCAAGCTTATTGGTCAATACCAAGCTTTGCAAAGACCGAAGGTCAACACCAACCATTCAAAAATTTTATCGATGAAGCACCAAGGTTGGTGGAAGAACATGTCACCTTTTGACGTGAAGAAGTGGGGGGGAGGGGTGACAAGAGGTGTAATGGAAACGGATTGCGTCTCAATTTGGAGAGACGACACAGTGATAGTAATGATGGATTACTCGCATTATCATGATTGTCCAAAAGAAGGGGTGGAGGTCCAATTTCTTCATCTTGGAGTTGATTCATCTCAACACCCGTGTCTTGTAAAAATGCGAGTTCATCAGCGAAAATTTCCTCAAAGCTTTCATCGATACCCCGAAAAATAATGTCATCAGAAAAAATGGGTTGATCGTCAGACTCTATAAAAAGTTCCTCATCGGTGTTAGATGTTGACCCGGACAACTCGGTGGAAGAGTCCGTATCAAGCAACAACATATGAAAAGAGTCAGTATCATGAGGTTGATCAAATTCGCTGCTGTCGACATCCATTAATTCGACAGAACACACATGGGCATAGGGTTCGGAGGGTTCACTTCCCAACTTGTAAATGTTACGCTCAATTGACTTCTTTCCAAAGGATAGGCTCATAGAGCCGTTTCTACAATTAATTACTGCGTTGGAAGTGGCCAAAAAGGGTCGACTGAGTATCACCGGGATTTGATTGCGTGGGTTTGCCACAGGTTGTGTATCTATAACGATAAAGTCCACAGGGAATATAAATTCTCCGACTTTGATTAACACATCCTCTAGCTCACCCCTAGGTTGGGTGATAGATCGATCGGCCATCTGAAGAGTGCAATGCGCAGGTTTTAACTCTCCGATCCCTAATTGCTCATAAACAGAATACGGAAGCAAGTTAACACTAGCACCTAAATCGAGTAGAGCACGATTGATATTTTTATCCCCAATAGAAATTGAAATTGTAGGACTTCCGGGGTCCTTTCGTTTCTTGGGTAGTTGTTGTGTAAAAGCTGTGCTCACATTACTCGCAAGGAAAACTTTTTTAGGTATTTGAACTTTTCTCTTCCTAGTGCACAAGTCCTTTAGGATTTTCGCATATGACGGAACTTGTTGAATAGCATTTAGGAGAGGAATGTTTATGTTAACTTGCTTAAAAATTTCCACAATCTTCTCCATTTGTGGACTTGGTTTGTTGCCCCTTAACCTGTTTGGATAAGGTGCTTTATCAATAAGGGTTTGGTCCAACATTGGAGTGGATTATGGGGACGGATTCGATCCCAAAACTGGAGTGGGAATCGACTTAGATAGATTTGGTGAAATGGGCGAAGGGTTCGTGTAACACCCGAGCCCAAATAATACTATTTCTACTGCTAGTTGAGTGTTATATATTCCTCATTCTAATTATCCTGATTGTTTGGTGTTTATTGCTAAATTTTAACCGGTTAAGTCATTTTGGCACATAACAAATTTTAACACCTAAAATGAAATTAAAAATATACATGTTGGCCTACTCGTCGCCACTAGTCGCGTGGTAGCGTCCGCGTGTCGAGATTTAGTCCCGTTCGGCGAAACGGGCAAGTTTGGACGTCTACGCGCGCGTGCAAGTGTCCGACTTGGGGGCATGCATTTTAATCACAAAACACCTCTTTTCAAAATTTGGAACTCGCTTAAAATCCTATAATTTGAATTTGAAACATTTGGGCGCAACCCGGGCGCGATTTGGAAATGTTTCATTTAGCGCCGAAATACCCATTTTAATTTAATATTATTAAACCATAATATATTCTTTTACCTTATATATCACGTTTCAAATCCCTTAAAATCTTTTAAAATTTTTCCTTTTAAAACCCTCCAGCCAATCACGAGGGATTTAAATCCCTCGTGGGCCCCCCAATCCCTCTCTCTCTCTCTCCGTCTCTCTCTATCTCTCTCTTCTCTGTCTTTCTCTCTCTCTTCCTTAAAATCTTCTCTCTCTCTCTCTCTTCATCAAATCTCTCTCTCTCCCTCTATATATTTTCTCATCACCTCGCGAAAACAAACCACCACGAGAAACCCATCGCGAACCCCCCGAACCCTAACCCTAGCCTCGCCGTGACCTCGCCGTCATCATCCACACCTCCACAGCGTCGACCGCAACCTTCCTCCCTCCTTCCCGAACCTGCAAACCCACCCCGACGCCATCTCCTGCACCGCTGTGACGCCGTCGCCGCCGCCTCCCATCGCCGACGACGTAGACTTCATCCCGTCACCCTCGTTCCGACCTCCTCATCTTCTTCCTCCTTTCCCTCGCCTGCGTTGCACTGCACCCGAGCCTAACCCCATCACCCAACCCCAAGTCGCCGGGAAACTTGCCGTCGATCATCGCCGTCACTGCCAGAGCCACCTCCGACCACCTCCTTCTCCCCTTGATCACCAGAGCAGGCCAGCACCCCTCTACTAACCGCACCACCCCTTTCCAGTGAACCCAGAAATTTCCAGCCATCGCTGCTTGCTGTCGCTGCCTCGCCGGCGCCCCATCGCCGTCGAACCCGTCGTGGTTGCCCCCTGGTGTTTCCCTGTAAGCATCTCTATCTTTCCATTAATGTTAAACTCCCTCTCGCTGGTCCTTGTTTACGTATATCGTGTTTGCTAACTTCGCCGCCCTTTTGACTTTCGCCGGAGTCCGGCCGTGCCGTCGTTTGGACCCGACTTTCCAGCGAAGTACTCTGGTCCGTATGGTCCCGCTGTTCGCTGTTAGGACTCGATCCGTGGCCCGTGCACCCGTCTCGTGTTTTCCGCCGACTTTGCATCCGTGCTTTCCGGTTTGCGAAACCGTCGAGGCAAGTATCCGAATACTTGCTTTAACATGCTAGTACACAAGATCAAGTCTTGCTATACACTTATTTGACATATTATTTTATAACTTAGCATTGACGGTTACAAGTATTCTTAACATTGAATCGGTATAGTAGTTTCTTGTAATTAATCAGTCTGCTATCAATCCACACTTTAACTAACTAAACCAAGTAAATCGTCCTTGCTTCATTTGTTAAATCACCCATGAGACAATTATTATGCTTTAGTTTAAATTCATGTAGCTTCATTACTTTATGTTGTTGATATTGCTTCACCTTGTGACTATTGCACCCCAAGGGTGCTTGAACCTGTTAATAAGAGAATACAAAGCATCACTGTGTTTACATGGAATAATATTGTTATTTACTGTTCCTGCTGTTGTTCCTTATTCGTTACTATACCTGTTATAAGCATACATTTGATTGCATTACATATTGACCCGATCTTGATACACCTGACACATGTACTGATACACGGGACATGACACCCTATACATACTGACTCAACCTATTGGACTACAACCTGACTTATTACATGATCTCATGCCTAATGCCAATAAACCTGACTTGGGGTCCTCATGGACCATTCCTGCTGTCTATCCAGACATACCTGCTTTTACCTGATTCTGTGTTGACATTAGTCCTTGACTACTGAATACCTGACCTGACATACATAACTTGGGGGTATGGGGAAATCAAAGATGAACCTGACTTGTAACTCGACAGTTCACTACCAGTTCGAGTGTACACATTCCTATTTTGTGCCTAGCGGCATGTCTCGGTTTCGGCTGAGAATATTGTGGCCGTGATCCCGGGTATGTACGGGGTACTACCGGGTGTACACTTTCATGTTTTGTGCCTAGCGGCATGTCTCGGCTGCAGCCGGGAATATTGTGGCCGTAGTCCCGGGTATGTACGGGATACTATTGAGTTACATCGACGATTCATCAATTGATTTCAAAGACTATAGAGTAGAAACCTGATAGGACAGTTTAATTTACCACTGCACATTACCCTGCACTGTTATTTCATAGTACTGCTTATTCATGTTCATCCCTGCATTGCTTATTACCATGTTTATATTATATTATTGGTTGACATGACGCGCTGACGTCTGGGTTTTGCATGGCCCAGATTCTTTACTACTGTCGCCGACCGAGCAGGAGTACTGCAGCCAGCAGGCTGATTTGTGAGTTCTGTAGTGGTTAGTTTACTTGTTGCACTTTATTTCCCGGTGCGGTCCCGCATTACGGGACGTACCTTTCTATTATTGCATTGGATCACTTGCTTCCGCACTTATTGTTTATTGACTCTTGTATTATGGATTTGGACATGTGTTAGATTAGTTTATTTATCTTGTTCTTGATATCTCTACAGCCGTAATGTGACTGTGGATGGATACTTCTTACCCATAGGTAGCATGGTTGGCTATGTCACGTGCCCAATCTTGCGTACTCTGGGAAGCGGGGCGTGACATGGTTCTTTTGGTATCAGAGCCATAGGTTAGTCGGGTTGATTCTTTTGTAGTTGGGTATTGTACCCAATACACGAATCAGAATACCCGTATTTAGGAAACATGTCCTGTCACCTTGACCGTTTTCCCATTCTTGAATCACATTCTTCCGGATTATATCTTTTACGACGTGCAAACTTACTTTGCATGTCGACTCGGAAACCTGATTTCTTGTTATCCCTAGGACTTGGGCGACTTGGGTGGAGTTTAGTAATTGCGGCTATGATACCGCGGCATAGCTACAATGCGGTGCTCTATTTAAGTATCTTGGAGTTCTAGTCTTGATCCACATTCAGAATCTATCATCATACTAATGTTGGGTGTTTTGAGTCCAGGATTATGACAGGTAAGAAGTTGAAGCCGTACCAGAGGCGTGTGAACGAAGCCGCCATGCTTGGAGTGATAAGAGAAATGCTGGAAATCAAAGAAACAGACCGAGCTGATCCAGCAGCAAGCGGACTTGTTTCAGGAAGGTTTGCAGATCGTTCAGCAGTCTGTAAACGATGTTGGAACTAGACCAGCTGACCGAGTAAGGACCGTAGCAGATTTCAGACTTTTGGATCCGTCTATTTTCACTGGTCTGGAGGAGCCGTTGCCAGCCGAGCAGTGGCTAGTGACACGGAGTATTTGCTGATTGCGACACAGATTCCAGAGGACAAAGGAGTTGATGTGGTGCGCATTCAACTAGTGGATTACGCCCGAGAGTGATGGCTTGTGGAGGAGACCCGCTTGCCCAACCCGATCAGTTGGGCGGATCTCTCTAAAAGTTTCCTGGAGAAATTCTTCCCGCGGACTGCACGGGAGGAAATGGAAGAGAAGTTCATCGGACTAAGGCAGAATGGAGCAACCTTGGACGTGCATGCAGCAGAACGGACGAGACTCAGTAGTCTCGCTGGGCCTTTCGCGGCCAACGATGCAGACAGCAGTTGCGGTAAAGAAGCAGTTCTGTCGGGCCAGTCAAGTTTAGGGCTAGGCCGACAAACAATATTCTTGCAGAAGTGGAAGTTGATAATAATGAAGAGCCGGCAGTTGTTCGCGATTTTATGGACGTAATTGAAGATATATCAGGCTTACCGCCGAAGCGAGATGTGGAGTTCGCGATTGACCTTAGTCCTGGTGCAGCGCCAGTATTTAAAGCTTATTATCCTATGGCACCAGTGGAATTAGAAGAAGTTAAGAAGCAAGTTGGTGAATTACTTGAAAAGGGTTGGATTCGAAGCAGTAACTCGCCTTGGGGGAGCTCCAGTTCTTTTAGTAAGGAAGAAAGATGGCACGAGAAGGATGGGCATTGATTATCGAGAATTAAACCGGGTGACTATTAAGAACAAGTAACCGATCCCTCGTATTGGAGAACTTTTGAGTAGCTTAGTGGCGCGAGAGTATTCTCGAAACTGGATTTGCGATCCGGATGTCATCAGGTCTGGCAGATGTTGAGACAGGAGAAGCTTTATGCGAAAATGAGTAGGTGCGAATTCTGGCTGGAAGAAGTGAAATTTCTGGGACATGTCGTGTCGGGCGATGGAATCGCCGTTGATCCCGAGAAGACTGTAGCAGTTCGAGATTGGCCAAATCCAAAGAATGTTGCGGAGATAAGAAGTTTTCTTGGACTCGCCGGATACTACAGGAGATTTGTGGAGAACTTCGCTAGTTTGGCAGAGCCGTTAACCAAGCTTACGCGCAAGGAGGTACCGTTTGTTTGGACGGATGGATGTGCATTGGCCTTCGAGACGTTGAAGCAGAAGTTGATAACCGCCCCGATCCTGACCGTACCAGATAATTCAGGAGGACTGGGGATTCACAGCGACGCATCTGGAAAAGGATTGGGATGTGTTTTGATGCAGAATGGGAAGGTCGTCGCTTACGCATCGAGACAACTGAAGTCTCATGAGAAGAATTATCCGACTCATGACTTGGAGCTTGCAGCCGTGATCTTCGCCCTGAAGATTTGGAGACACTACCTGTTGGGCGAGAGAGTCGAAGTCTTTACAGATCACAAGAGTTTGAAGTATGTGTTCACTCAGAAGGAGTTGAACATGAGGCAACGCAGATGGTTGGAGCTGATACGACCTTGATCTTAAGTACCATCCGGGAAAAGTTAACGTCGTGCCAGATGCGCTAAGTCGGTTACCAGCAATTCAGGTATTGACCGCACAAAGGGAGATCAATGCGGATTTTCAGAGATTTGACTTGGAGGTTGTGTTACCACATGCTATGGGACAGTTGATGCAGTTGCAAGTACAGTCGTCCTTAGTCGAGAAGATTAAGGCGGCACAATCGCAGGATCCTAGACTGCAAAAGTTTCGAGAGCAGGTTGAAGCCGGACTACGGACTGATTTACTGATCCACGAAGATGGTTCGTTGAGGTATGGTAGCCGTGTGTGTGTGCCAAAAGGGGATATGCGTGAAGAACTTATGAAGGAGGCACACAGTTCAGCTTACTCTGTACATCCAGGAGGGACAAAGATGTACCGAGATATTCGACAGCACTTCTGGTAGGAAGGTATGAAACGGGAAATTGCTCGCTTCGTGGCTAAGTGCTTGGTGTGTCAACAAGTCAAGGCAGAACACCAAAGGATTGCTGGTTTGTTGCAACCACTTCCGATCCCTCAGTGGAAGTGGGAACATATAACCATGGATTTCGTGACGGCTTTACCGTGGAGTCCAAAGGGCAACAATGCCGTATGGGTGATTGTCGATCGGTTGACCAAGGCAGCTCACTTTATTCCTTTTCGGGTTGGTCAATCGACGGAGACTTTGGCAGAGCGATATATGCAGGAGATTGTCAGATTGCATGGAGTGCCGGTAAGCATCGTGTCCGATCGGGACACTCGGTTCTTGTCGCACTTCTGGAGGAGTTTACAAGAAAGTTTGGGGACTCGATTGAAGTTTAGCACAGCTTATCATCCTCAGACTGATGGACAATCGGAGAGAACGATCCAGACCCTTGAAGATATGTTGAGGGCTTACATGTTGGACTTCAAAGGTTCTTGGGAGGATCATCTACACCTGGTGGAGTTTTCGTACAACAATAGCTTCCAAGCGACTATTCAGATGGCTCCGTTTGAAGCGTTGTATGGTCGTAAATGCCGTTCACCGGTTGTTGGGATGATGTTGGTGAACGAAGGTTACTAGGACCAGATTTGGTGGTACAGACAGTTGAGAAGGTGAATACAATCAGGAAGCATATGAAGACAGCTCAAGACAGACAGAAAAGTTGGGCTGACACGTCAAGAAGACCTCTAGAGTTCGCCGTGGGTGATTTGGTATTTATGAAGATATCACCGACTAGAGGGGTGATTCGCTTTGGAAGTCGGGGAAAGCTTAGTCCTCGATTCGTTGGACCCTTCGAGATATTGGAGCGTGTTGGAGAGGTAGCGTACCGTTTGGCGTTACCACAGTCCTTGGCAGGAGTGCACGATGTGTTTCATATGTCTCAACTACGGAGGTATGTCCGAGATGAAACTCACGTCTTGGATCATTCGGAGTTGACTGTACGGGAGGACCTAACTTTTGAGGAGCGACCAGTTGAAATCAAGGATCGAAGAGAAAAGGTTCTTAATAACAAAGTTATCCCTCTTGTGCTAGTTTCTTGGGGTAATCGATTGCATGGAGAATTCACTTGGGAGCGAGAAGACGAGATCCGGCAGAAATCCTCACCTTTTCCTGTAGTTAGCTATCTTGTATTCTTGGAATTTCGAGGACGAAATTCTTTTTGTAGTTGGGTATGATGTAACACCCGAGCCCAAATAATACTATTTCTACTGCTAGTTGAGTGTTATATATTCCTCATTCCAATTATCCTGATTGTTTGGTGTTTATTGCTAAATTTTAACCGGTTAAGTCATTTTGGCACATAACAAATTTTAACACCTAAAATGAAATTAAAAATATCCATGTTGGCCTACTTGTCGCCACTAGTCGCGTGGTAGCGTCCGCGTGTCGAGATTTAGTCCCGTTCGGCGAAACGGGCAAGTTTGGACGTCTACGCGCGCGTGCAAGTTTCCTACTTGGGGGCATGCATTTTAATCACAAAACACCTCTTTTCAAAATTTGGAATTCGCTTAAAATCGTATAATTTGAATTTGAAACATTTGGGCGCAACCCGGGCGCGATTTGGAAATGTTTCATTTAGCGCCGAAATACCCATTTTAATTTAATATTATTAAACCATAATATATTCTTTTACCTTATATATAACGTTTCAAATCCCTTAAAATCTTTTAAAATTTTTCCTTTTAAAACCCTCCAGCCAATCACGAGGGATTTAAATCCCTCGTGGGCCCCCCAATCCCTCTTTCTCTCTCTCTGTCTCTCTCTATCTCTCTCTTCTCTGTCTTTCTCTCTCTTTTCCTTAAAATCTTCTCTCTCTCTCTCTTCATCAAATCTCTCTCCCTCCCTCTATATATTTTCTCATCACCTCGCGAAAACAAACCACCACGAGAAACCCATCGCGAACCCCCCGAATCCTAACCCTAGCCTCGCCGTGACCTCGCCGTCATCATCCACACCTCCACAGCGTCGACCGCAACCTTCCTCCCTCCTTCCCGAACCTGCAAACCCACCCCGACGCCATCTCCTGCACCGCTGTGACACCGTCGCCGCCGCCTCCCATCGCCGACGACGTAGACTTCATCCCGTCACCCTCGTTCCGACCTCCTCATCTTCTTCCTCCTTTCCCTCGCCTGCGTTGCACTGCACCCGAGCCTAACCCCATCACCCAACCCCAAGTCGCCGGGAAACTTGCCGTCGATCATCGCCGTCACTGCCAGAGCCACCTCTGACCACCTCCTTCTCCCCTTGATCACCAGAGCAGGCCGGCACCCCTCTACTCACCGCACCACCCCTTTCCAGCGAACCCAGAAATTTCCAGCCGTCGCTGCTCGCTGTCGCTGCCTCGCCGGCGCCCCATCGCCGTCGAACCCGTCGTGGTTGCCCCCTGGTGTTTCCCTGTAAGCATCTCTATCTTTCCATTAATGTTAAACCCCCTTTCGCTGGTCCTTGTTTACGTATATCGTGTTTGCTAACTTCGCCGCCCTTTTGACTTTCGCCGGAGTCCGGCCGTGCCGTCGTTTGGACCCGACTTTCCAGCGAAGTACTCTGGTCCGTGTGGTCCCGCTGTTCGCTGTTAGGACTCGATCCGTGGCCCGTGCACCCGTCTCGTGTTTTCCGCCGACTTTGCATCCGTGCTTTCCGGTTTGCGAAACCGTCGAGGCAAGTATCCGAATACTTGCTTTAACATGCTAGTACACAAGATCAAGTCTTGCTATACACTTATTTGACATATTATTTTATAACTTAGCATTGACGGTTACAAGTATTCTTAACATTGAATCGGTATAGTAGTTTCTTGTAATTAATCAGTCTGCTATCAATCCACACTTTAACTAACTAAACCAAGTAAATCGTCCTTGCTTCATTTGTTAAATCACCCATGAGACAATTATTATGCTTTAGTTTAAATTCATGTAGCTTCATTACTTTATGTTGTTGATATTGCTTCACCTTGTGACTATTGCACCCCAAGGGTGCTTGAACCTGTTAATAAGAGAATACAAAGCATCACTGTGTTTACATGGAATAATATTGTTATTTACTGTTCCTGCTGTTGTTCCTTATTCGTTACTATACCTGTTATAAGCATACATTTGATTGCATTACATATTGACCCGATCTTGATACACCTGACACATGTACTGATACACCGGACATGACACCCTATACATACTGACTCAACCTATTGGACTACAACCTGACTTATTACATGATCTCATGCCTAATGCCAATAAACCTGACTTGGGGTCCTCATGGACCATTCCTGCTGTCTATCCAGACATACCTGCTTTTACCTGATTCTGTGTTGACATTAGTCCTTGACTACTGAATACCTGACCTGACATACATAACTTGGGGGTATGGCGAAATCAAAGATGAACCTGACTTGTAACTCGACAGTTCACTACCAGTTCGAGTGTACACATTCCTATTTTGTGCCTAGCGGCATGTCTCGGTTTCGGCTGAGAATATTGTGGCCGTGATCCCGGGTATGTACGGGGTACTACCGAGTGTACACTTTCATGTTTTGTGCCTAGCGGCATGTCTCAGCTGCAGCCGGGAATATTGTGGCCGTAGTCCCGGGTATGTACGGGATACTATTGAGTTACATCGACGATTCATCAATTGATTTCAAAGACTATAGAGTAGAAACCTGATAGGACAGTTTAATTTACTACTGCACATTACCCTGCACTGTTATTTCATAGTACTGCTTATTCATGTTCATCCCTGCATTGCTTATTACCATGTTTATATTATATTATTGGTTGACATGACGCGCTGACGTCTGGGTTTTGTATGGCCCAGATTCTTTACTACTGTCGCCGACCGAGCAGGAGTACTGCAGCCAGCAGGCTGATTTGTGAGTTCTGTAGTGGTTAGTTTACTTGTTGCACTTTATTTCCCGGTGCGGTCCCGCATTACGGGACGTACCTTTCTATTATTGCATTGGATCACTTGCTTCCGCACTTATTGTTTATTGACTCTTGTATTATGGATTTGGATATGCGTTAGATTAGTTTATTTATCTTGTTCTTGATATCTCTACAGCCGTAATGTGACTGTGGACGGATACTTCCTACCCACAGGTATCATGGTTGGCTATGTCACGTGCCCAATCTTGCGTACTCTGGGAAGCGGGGCGTGACAGTTCGAGCCTTGAGGAAAACGGAGAATAGGCTCGGATGAAGGTGGGAGACTAGACGAATTAGGGGAAGAAGAAGAAGCTGGGGTATCATTGGTGTCAGTATCATCACACTGCTCACCCACTCGGTTATTCAGCACTTTTCCCGATCTCAATGTGGTAACCGCACTCACATTATAACTTTGTGAGTGGCCAGGATTAGGTATGGGTTGAGATGGGAGTTTCCCTTTTTCTCTCGCACTCATTGCGGCGTTTAACTGTGCGATTTGGTTTTCTATTGATTTAATACTCTCACCATGGGAGGCGGAGTTTTTCGTTAGGGTATCAATAGAAGACCTCATCTCAGCCGAAATTTGCATGGATTGTTTCATGAACATATCCAAAGTTTGTGCAAGTGAGTTGTCAGTACCGGCCACTTGTGGTGTAAAAATGTTGGCCGGATTTTGGAAATTCTGTGACTGAAAGGGGGGCTGATTCTGTGGTTGTGGTTGCTGTGGAGGAGGTCATTGATAATTGCTTTGTTGGTTTTGGTTCCAAGAAAAGTTAGGATGATTCCTCCATCCTTGATTGTACGTGGAAGAATAAGGGTCGTTTCTAGGTCGCTGCTGAAGAGCAGCATTAGCTTGAAACGATGCATTCATAGGACATTCTTCCGTTAAGTGTGAAGGATCCGAACAGCAACCACAGACGGTCTTAGGAAGCGTGACCTGATTTAGAGAGAAAGATGAGAACTCGTTTTCGATAGCATCGAGTTTCTTCTGTATTGCTGCCATTTCGGCTTTTACTGCGATAGAAACATCGAGCTGGTGAATACCTCCCTTAGTTGTAGGTGGTCTTACGCTTTCCCACTGCAACGTGTGTTCAGCGAGATCTTCCAGATATTTCCATGCTTCACCGTCATCTTTAGACATGAAATTGCATTGACACATTGTTTCAAGCATCTGCTTTGTCGCTGGATTAATGCCCTCATATATAATCCGACATAAATCCCATCTTTGTATTCCGTGATGGGGGCATTGGACAAGCAGATCTTTGAAACGTTCAAAGCACTTCCAAAATGGTTCATTGGGAAGCTGGGTGAACTGGTTGATCTCGCTCCTAATATGGGCAGTCTTATGGTTTGGGTAACACTTCTTAAGAAATGCTATGACGAATTCATCCCAATTAGTGATAGAGTGTGCGGCAGTATTGTAAAGCCATTTTTCTGCCAAGTCGCACAGTGTGAATGGGAGAAGACGTAAGCGCATAGCATCTAAAGTCAATTGTGAAGTAGCCATCATTGCGCATACGTTTTCGAATTTGGTGATGAAAACGTATGCGTCTTCCGACTCAAGCCCGTGAAATTTGGGCAGCAGGTTGATGTAGTGGGGTTTAATTTCGAAATTATCCCCGTTAGGTGGTGGAAGAGATAGACAAGTACGAAGGGGACCACGAATAGGATAGCATCTCTCTTGGAGAGAGATGCGCGGTGGATTCTGCTCACCTGCGGGCGGTGGCAGCGTGGTGGTATAATTAGATGGAGTGCCGTCCATCACGGTCGATGTGATGTGTGGTGGGGGAAAAGAAGATGAAGAAGTACCGACTTCGGCGTCGATAGAAGGAACGCGGACAAGACGGGCACTAGGATCCCGTGTCTAGCCGAGCATGCACTAAGCGGGTTTAGTGCGAGTGGCAGCGTGTGTGTGATTTAAAATTGGCTTGTTTTGAAAATTGTGGGACTCAAGACAAATCACTCTAAGATGCACAAGCAACCCTAGAACTAAGGTCACCTAGGTCCAGTCTCTAGACCGCTCCTAGACTTCCAAAGGACAAGCCGCAGGATCAATCCTCTACCGCCTCCGTACTACCCTTGTAGCCAGGTAAGTGCCAGGTAAGTGGGAAGGAACCACGGTCGTGGGCCTAATTAAAAACCACTTGCCTTCGATACACTTTCTTAGGCACTACAAAAATAATGCGGATAAACGATAGATTACCCATGACCTTCCTCTGTCCTTATTGAGCACGACAGTCCTTAGAGTCTGGTCTAGATATTTTTTAAATTAATGAAGGGTTGATCTATATGCTCAATTTGTGATTTGTGGGGCTTAGGAAGGGTGATGAAATCCCCACCTAATCTGAATTTGGTCTTGCCCCATAAAAATCCGTATTAAAATATGCAAAAACAAACCGCAAAACAAAACTTTGCAAAAAGATTTTTGAGCGGCGATATTTTGCAAAGAATCCTGCAGAAAAGATATTTTATTGGATTTTAGAGGAGAGAGAAAGAGGTTAGAATCTTACCAGAGAAGTTTTGAGCCCTAGATCCTCTAACTGGCCGCGCTTCCGCCGCCGATGTGCACTTCCGGCCGCGGTTCCGCCGCAAGAAGGATAGATCACTTGATGAAATTTGCTACGTGGCCTTCTGTACTCCTCTGGATCTCGATGAATGTCTCTTTCTCTCTGTATCCTTAAGTATGTGACTCCAGATTCCCTCGCAAAATTCACACAATAATCGTTAAATATATAATTTGCAGTTTTGTTTTATTTATGATATTGATCGTATAAGAATTTAACACAAATAGTAAGAATAAAAAATTGCACACGTATCCCCGGCAACGGTGCCATTTGATTGGTTCGAAAGAGTCTATGTTTGTAGTTAACCGCAATCAGAACGGTGTCACGCGTAGCTAGACCGAGCTGAGTACGGGTCGTCCTCTGGGAAACGTGGAACCTTTTACTTTTATTTTAGATGTGTTGAGAAAGAGAGGAGGGATAAAGAATTTTATAGAATAGTTTCTAGATCTACGTTAAACAAGAATGTAAAATATAGATCTAGATTATTTTAGAGACTTAGTTAATATAATAAGAAGGCTTGTAAGGTTCGTTAGGATTTAGTAGTTATGGACGATTAATTAAAACTTACCCTTTTTATCCATTAATAGATTTAGAAATAGAATGACGGTGATGCGTGTAGATTAGGGTTTCTGGAGGGAAAAGGAATCTCACTCTTAACCCTTATCTCGACATGGAACTCCGTTCATATCTAGCCTTTACCAAAACAATCATTAATCTAATCTCTAATCGCGGTCGGAACTAGCAAAGAATTGCTAGCGCGCCCGATTAGGATGTTAATGATTCTTTTGATAAAGTTCCTAAACTTTATAGGACTTAAAAAGGGTTTAGTTATTTTCATCGTCCATTAGCCTACCCTAATCCTACGAACCCTAACAAGCGGAGAATTACTCGCGCATGTTGGGAGAAGAAGATGAAAAGAAAGAGAGGAAAAACATAATGTAAAATGCAAAAAGAATTAAATAAAATAACTACCTTTATTAATCAACTTGAACAAACTACACTTTAATCCGTAGAAAATGATTACAAACTACTTGCTTCTCGATCTTTCCTAAGGAGGTAGTCGAACAGTCGATGATCAGCCTGGATACGTGAGTGTCGGGAGATTCGTGATCTCTTCGGCTTGATAACTTTTCCAAGAGGCTCTCAGTGCCCTTTTATAGTGCAAAGCCAGAATCTTTAGGTTGGAAACTTGGTAAAATATAGCATAGATTCACCCCAAGAAATATAGGCTCCCAACTCCATAGAACTGCGGCGGATCCGCGGCCCAAGGGGGGTTTGGCCGCGGATCCGCGCCCATTTGATCACAACTCTTCATCAACCTTTTGGGTCTGTGGCAATCCTAGGCACCTTCAGATTTCAGAAATCTTCTCTCGGTTGCTTCTAGGCTTGGTCTCCAAGTTTTGATTCTTAATTAGGCAAGTCTTCTTCAACAACTTGATTTGTTTGATAAATTCTGCATAACAACTTGGAAAATTCTTGACAATAATCTCAAATAATATTTAGTAGACTTAGTTCTACTAGGATTTGGTCAATGAATTTATTTGCATACAATTTCCTACCAAATGATAATTAAAATATATTAACACATGGAAAATGGCGTTTTTACACATTTTCATATGCATAATATATTATAATAAAGTCCTTTTTTTAATATGAAAATGGTTGGAAAAATGTAATACAAATGTGCAGTTTTATCAACTGAACAAATACCCCCAAACTTATCTTTGATCGTCCCGAGCAAACTAGTTTATTTAAGAGGAGAAAAAGAAAGGAGAAAACTAAGCACACTTTCGTAGGCAGATACGATTGCACTGAGCACGTGCAACAAGCCGTTAAACCTCTAGGTGTCCCTAGTAGGAGGAGTGTTGTCTCCTGAGGGTTTTCAGCGGATTACACCCACAAAATCCAATAACAAAAGAGAGATGGTGAAATTTACATATAAAGATAAGAACCATAAAAGAAAGGCCTTGAAAAGAAGAGTTTCCAACTATACTAGCTTTTCAGTTGTCATGAGCCCTATCTTAATAGTCATGAAAAAATGTTAGAAATCACATCATCCCTCAATAAAATATCGTCTTTATTCTTCATTCCTACCTTTCATCCAAACATTGATCATATAACCCCACGTGTGTGTAAAGAACATCCCTACACTCGGAGAATTCAATTCAAGCTATCATACTCTTGTCCATTTACATAAGTACTTTTTAATTTGATGAATATTAAGATTTGCTCACACATTTTCATGCGACCGTTAATACTTCTTGAGGTACTAACAGACCGATTACTCATGTGCTTGCTAATTAGGTGATAATATTTTCCTCGTCTTGCACCACCTAAGGCTTAGCAGTAACTCCCAGAGAAGTTGGCCTTAGGGCACTAGGTGAAGAGGCACCCTCGCTATATTTTTTTTATTGCTGCCTTGGCGATAACAAAACCAGTGTTCATTTTTTTTCACCATTTTTATATTTTCTTCATTTTTTTCATTTCCTTCATACTTTGGCTTTTAGACAAGAGCATTTCAAGGTATCCTCTACTATCCCGAGTTTCAAGACGTGTGTAAGTGCAAATAGTAGGGTATCAACATTCAAATGTTTGGCTTCCAGAATAGAAACTATTTTTCAGACTTATTTTTATCCTCAGATTAGTGACTTCCTTCATCTTACTAACCCTTGGGACAACAGCTCATAACTATTTATTACCAGTTCGTATAAGAAAACTTCTAATTTTCTTGGTTTTCTTAAACTATTCCAATCTTTCATATATAATTTTTCACTTTCTATTCTTTTATTATAAAAAAATTTTTTAAATTTTTTTTGAAAATGTTGTGCTTATGCAAAATATGATGCAAATTGATGTGTAAATAAGCACAAACCTCCCCCAAACCTGTTTACAGCAGTGTCCTCATTGATGTCATCCGTTAAGCTCAAAAACCTGTAGATTTGGGAGGAAATTATTAATGGGGGCAAGAATATATGGAAGTGAAAATCCTCCCCCAAACCCATTTTAGGCTCACAATTTGTAAAAATTATTTTCTTTCAAGAGCCAAAATATAACCCCCCCAAACTTGAGTTAAACAATTTTAATCTTTTAAAATCACACGAGGGGGTCAAGCTTATTGGTCATTGCCAAGCTTTGCAAAGACCGAAGGTCAACACTAACCATTCAAAAATTTTATCGATGAAGCACCAAGGTTGGTAGAAGAACATGTCACCTTTTGACGTGAAGAAGTGGGGGGGAGGGGTGACAAGAGGTGTAATGGAAAAGGATTGCGTCTCAATTTGGAGAGACGACACAGTGATAGTAATGATGGATTACTCGCATTATCATGATTGTCCAAAAGAAGGGGTGGAGGTCCAATTTCTTCATCTTGGAGTTGATTCATCTTAACACCCGTGTCTTGTAAAAATGCGAGTTCATCAGCGAAAATTTCCTCAAAGCTTTCATCGATACCCCGAAAAATAATGTCATCAGAAAAAATGGGTTGATCGTCAGACTCTATAAAAAGTTCCTCATCGGTGTTAGATGTTGACCCGGACAACTCGGTGGAAGAGTCCGTATCAAGCAACAACATATGAAAAGAGTCAGTATCATGAGGTTGATCAAATTCGCTGCTGTAGACATCCATTAATTCGACAGAATACACATGAGCATAGGGTTCGGAGGGTTCACTTCCCAACTTGTAAATGTTAAGCTCAATTGACTTCTTTTCAAAGGATAGGGTCATAGAGCCGTTTCTACAATTAATTACTGCGTTGGAAGTGGCCAAAAAGGGTCGACCGAGTATCACCGGGATTTAATTGCGTGGGTTTGCCACAGGTTGTGTATCTATAACGATAAAGTCCACAGGGAATATAAATTCTCCGACTTTGATTAACACATCCTCTAGCTCACCCCTAGGTTGGGTGATAGATCGATCGGCCATCTGAAGAGTGCAATGCGCAGGTTTTAACTCTCCGATCCCTAATTGGTCATAAACAGAATACGGAAGCAAGTTAACACTAGCACCTAAATCGAGTAGAGCACGATTGATATTTTTATCCCCAATAGAAATTGAAATTGTAGGACTTCCGGGGTCTTTTCGTTTCTTGGGTAGTTGTTGTGTAAAAGCTGTGCTCACATTACTCGCAAGGAAAACTTTTTTAGGTATTTGAAATTTTCTCTTCCTAGTGCACAAGTCCTTTAGAATTTTCGCATATGACGGAACTTGTTGAATAGCATCTAGGAGAGGAATGTTTATGTTAACTTGCTTAAAAATTTCCACAATCTTCTCCATTTGTGGACTTGGTCTGTTGCCCCTTAACCTGTTTGGATAAGGTGCTTTATCAATAAGGGTTTGGTCCAACATTGGAGTGGATTATGGGGACGGATTCGATCCCAAAACTGGAGTGGGAATCGACTTAGATAGATTTGGCGAAATGGGCGAAGGGTTCGAGCCTTGAGGAAAACGGAGAATAGGCTCGGATGAAGGTGGGAGACTAGACGAATTAGGGGAAGAATAAGAAGCTGGGGTATCATTGGTGTCAGTATCATCACACTGCTCACCCACTCGGTTATTCAGCACTTTTCCCGATCTCAACGTGGTAACCGCACTCACATTATAACTTTGTGAGTGGCCAGGATTAGGTATGGGTTGAGATGGGAGTTTCCCTTTTTCTCTCGCACTCATTGCGGCGTTTAACTATGCGATTTGGTTTTCTATTGATTTAATACTCTCACCATGGGAGGCGGAGTTTTTCGTTAGGGTATCAATAGAAGACCTCATCTCAGCCGAAATTTGCATGGATTGTTTCATGAACATATCCAAAGTTTGTGCAAGTGAGTTGTCAGTACCGGCCACTTGTGGTGTAGAAATGTTGGCCGGATTTTGGAAATTCTGTGACTGAAAGGGGGGCTGATTCTGTGGTTGTGGTTGCTGTGGAGGAGGTCTTTGATAATTGCTTTGTTGGTTTTGGTTCCAAGCAAAGTTAGGATGATTCCTCCATCCTTGATTGTACGTGGAAGAATAAGGGTCATTTCTAGGTCTCTGCTGAAGAGCAGCATTAGCTTGAAACGATGCATTCATAGGACATTCTTCCGTTAAGTGTGAAGGATCCGAACAGCAACCACAGACGGTGTTAGGAAGCGTGACCTGATTTAGAGAGAAAGATGAGAACTCGTTTTCGATAGCATCGAGTTTCTTCTGTATTGCTGCCATTTCGGCTTTTACTGCGATAGAAACATCGAGCTGGTGAATACCTCCCTTAGTTGTAGGTGGTCTTACGCTTTCCTACTGCAACGTGTGTTCAGCGAGATCTTCCAGATATTTCCATGCTTCACCGTCATCTTTAGACATGAAATTGCATTGACACATTGTTTCAAGCATCTGCTTTGTCGCTGGATTAATGCCCTCATATATAATCCGACATAAATCCCATCTTTGTATTCCGTGATGGGGGCATTGGACAAGCAGATCTTTGAAACGTTTAAAGCACTTCCAAAATGGTTCATTGGGAAGCTGGGTGAGCTGGTTGATCTCGCTCCTAATATAGGCAATCTTATGGTTTGGGTAAAACTTCTTAAGAAATGCTATGACGAATTCATCCCAATTAGTGATAGAGTGTGCGGCAGTATTGTAAAGCCATTTTTCTGCCAAGTCGCACAGTGTGAATGGGAGAAGACGTAAGCGCATAGCATCTAAAGTCAATTGTGAAGTACCCATCATTGTGCATACGTTTTCGAATTTGGTGATGAAAACGTATGCGTCTTCCGACTCAAGCCCGTGAAATTTGGGCAGCGGTTGATGTAGTGGGGTTTAATTTCGAAATTATCCCCGTTAGGTGGTGGAAGAGATAGACAAGTACGAAGGGGACCACGAATAGGATAGCATCTCTCTTGGAGAGAGATGCGCGGTGGATTCTTCTCACCTGCGGGCGGTGGCAGCGTGGTGTTATAATTAGATGGAGTTCCGTCCATCACGGTCGATGTGGTGTGTAGTGGGGGAAAAGAAGATGAAGAAGTACCGACTTCGGCGTCGATAGAAGGAACGCGGACAAGACGGGCACTTGGATCCCGTGTCCAGCCGAGCATGCACTAAGCGGGTTTAGTGCAAGTGGCAGCGTGTGTGTGATTTAAAATTGGCTTGTTTTGAAAAATGTGGGACTCAAGGCAAATCACCCTAAGATGCACAAGCAACCCTAGAACTAAGGTCACCTAGGTCCAGTCTCTAGACCGCTCCTAGACTTCCAAAGGACAAGCCGCATGATCAATCCTCTACCGCCTCCGTACTACCCTTACAGCCAGGTAAGTGCCAGGTAAGTGGGAAGGAACCACGGTCGTGGGCCTAATTAAAAACCACTAGCCTTCGACACACTTACCTAGGCACTACAAAAATAATGCGGATAAACGATAGATTACCCACGACCTTCCTTTGTCCTTATTGAGCGCGACTGTCCTCAGAGTCTGGTCTAGATATTTTTTAAATTAATGAAGGGTTGATCTATATGCTCGGTTTGTGATTTGTGGGGCTTAGGAAGGGTGATGAAATCCCCACCTAATCTGAATTTGGTCTTTCCCCTTAAAAATCCGTATTAAAATATGCAAAAACAAACTGCAAAACAAAACTTTGCAAAAAGATTTTTGAGCGGCGATATTTTGCAAAGAATCCTGCAGAAAAGATATTTTATTGGATTTTAGAGGAGAGAGAAAGAGGCTAGAATCTTACCAGAGAAGTTTTGAGCCCTAGATCCTCTAACTGGCCGCGCTTCCGCCGCCGATGTGCACTTCCGGCCGCGGTTCCGCCGCAAGAAGGATGGATCACTTGATGAAATTTGCTACGTGGCCTTCTGTACTCCTCTGGATCTCGATGAATGTCTCTGTCTCTCTGTATCCTTAAGTATGTGACTCCAGATTCCCTCGCAAAATTCACACAATAATCGTTAAATATACAATTTGCAGTTTTGTTTTATTTATGATATTGATCGTATAAGAATTCAACACAAATAGTAAGAATAAAAAATTACGCACGTATCCCCGGCAACGGCGCCATTTGATTGGTTCGAAAGAGTGTATGTTTGTAGTTAACCGCAATCAGAACGGTGTCGCGCGTAGCTAGACCGAGGTGAGTACGGGTCGTCCTCTGGGAAATGTGGAACCTTTTACTTTTACTTTAGATGTGTTGAGAAAGAGAGGAGGAATAAAGAATTTTATAGAATGGTTTCTAGATCTACGTTAAACAAGAATGTAAAATATAGATCTAGATTATTTTAGAGACTTAGATAATATAATAAGAAGACTTGCAGGGTTCGTTAGGATTTAGTAGTTATGGATGATTAATTAAAAGTTACCCTTTTTATCCATTAATAGATTTAGAACTAGAACGACGGTGATGCGTGTAGATTAGGGTTTCTGGAGGGAAAAGGAATCCCACTCTTAACCCTTATCTCGACACGGAATTCCGTTCATATCTAGTCTTTACCAAAACAATCATTAATCTAATCTCTAATCGCGGTCGGAACTAGCAAAGAATTGCTAGCGCGCCCGATTAGGATGTTAATGATTCTTTTGATAAAGTTCCTAAACTTTATAGGACTTAAAAAGGGTTTAGTTATTTTCATCGTCCATTAGCCTACTCTAATCCTACGAACCCTAACATGCGGAGAATTACTCGCGCATGTTGGGAGAAGAAGATGAAAAGAAAGAGAGGAAAAACATAATGTAAAATGCAAAAAGAATTAAATAAAATAACTACCTTTATTAATCAACTTGAACAAACTACACTTTAATCCGTAGAAAATGATTACAAACTAGTTGCTTCTCGATCTTTCCTAAGGAGGTAGTCGAACAGTCGATGATCAGCCTGGATGCGTGAGCGTCGGGAGCTTCGTGATCTCTTCGGCTTGATAACTTTTCCAAGAGGCTCTCGGTGCCCTTTTATAGTGCAAATCCAGAATCTTTAGGTTGGAAACTTGGTAAAATATAGCATAGATTCACCCCAAGAAATATAGGCTCCCAACTCCATAGAACTGCGGCGGATCCGCGGTCCAAGGGAGGGTTTGGCCGTGGATCCGCGCCCATTTGATCACAACTCTTCATTAACTTTTTGGGTCTCTGTCTTTGTAACATGTGGCAATCCTAGGCACCTTCAGATTTCAGAAATCTTCTCTCGGTTGCTTCCAGACTTGGTCTCCAAGTTTTGATTCTTAATTAGGCAAGTCTTCTTCAACAGCATGATTTGCTTGATAAATTCTGCATAACAACTTGGAAAATTCTGCACAATAATCTCAAATAATATTTAGTAGACTTAGTTCTACTTGGATTTGGTCAATGAATTTATTTGCATACATTTTCCTACCAAATGATAATTAAAATATATTAACACATGGAAAATGGTGTTTTTACACATAAACCCTCATATGCATAATATATTATAATAAAGTCATTTTTTTAATATGAAAATGGTAGGAAAAATGTAATACAAATGTGCAGTTTTATCAACTGAACGAAGGAAGAAAACCATTTGGTCTAAAGGGGTATACAGAAGGTAATGACTAAAGACATATGAAGGGATTTGGAGAGGTGGCAAAGAAATGTACGGTTACAGTTGTGAATCTGGATAATGGAAGAGACATTACTAGGAATACCAGGATACCCCATCGAAACATTTCAATGTTTCAGTTTCACTGTGTACTGTTAAAATAAAACTGATTTCCCAATTAGACACTTGCTCTAGGGTATGTATTTACCAGGTATGATTCTCACATCTGTATGTTTTTACAGATGATGAGTGGGAGTAAGTTATTGGGAATTGGGTGATCATCCTCATTATATCGGGATTCGTTGTAATCGGTGATATTTGAGGAAGTCACCTGGGTTGTTTGCCGGACGGCAAATATTTGGTTTTGAATATCCGCTGTCATGCACCAATTTCAAATTGATATATCTGTATGTCTATTTTTATAGAGTGAGATATACCTTTTTGAAATTATGTCGATAACATTTACCTATATCAGTTGATGGTTAGGTAAGGAGCATTAAACAGCGGTGTAATTCTTCTTAACCATAAGTACAGTTTTCAACCTACAACACACAGGGAGTGAGTTTTTAGACTCAAGGGACTTATACATGGTATTGTATGTTGTCCAGTGTCCATTAGGACAGAGGGGATGGTCCTCGTACTATATTCAGTTTACTTATGACTTCTCTAGTTTTTAGACAGGTGTTTCGTGGAAACACAGGGTCCGAATTTTGAGAAGTTATAGGTATTTGAATAGAGTAGAGAACCAGGTGTTGTAAGTATCGGGATTCTTCAAAGTGATCGAAGATGTAGATACTTGTGTATGGTATTCAGTTGATAATAATGATTAAGATAACTTGCTTCTCTTTCGGGTTACTCATAATTGGAAGCATTCCTAAGTTGAGGAACGCTGATTGGCCTCTTTCCATTTAGTTGACATGCACTGGGGACAGCTGTATGATTTGAATCTGGTTCAATTAAATCATTGCCTCTGTTTCTATATTGGATATAGAACAGTTCATATCTTAACGTTGTTAAGGTACGGGGAGTTGTCCGTCTTATGCTTAAAACCAGACTCTGGATAACTCAAGGCACGTTTCTGTAATGGCTGTTTGTGGGTTGACCCAGGCTATGACGAGGGTTGACTTTCTACCATCTGGAAGGTCAATAGTGATATTGTTCTTGACTCGCCACAGTTTTAATAAAATGGATTTTTTCAGAAAACAGTAGTGGGAGTATGGTAGAACTGGAAGTGATTTCAGAACCACAAACGATTACTGAAGATTTGATAGGAACCTAAAGATTCAATCTGGTTTGACATTCCATTGGCCACTCCGCAGATAAGGTGGGTAACTTCAGGCACCCGAGAGGTACTCCGGTAGCCTCAAGGACGGTGACAGGGAAGTTCTTGTTTACCCACACTTGCCATTGCTGTTGTTCCAGGCTGCGAGACCCGGCGGGAGAATGAGTATAGCGTCGTTCTAAACTGGCTTTAGAAGTGTACGTCTGTATGACTCTACCAGAGGGTTGTCGTAGTCAGTGGGAGCAGCGGAAGCATTGGTGGACAAGTGACTTATGTCTATTTATAGACTAAAGCAGATGTAGCGGAGATAGATCATCTATTTCTGACATGACAGTCATAGGTTTGACTTCATCAGAATAGGGGATGGATCTGTTAAGAAGGTAGTAGGGTGTGATGTCCTGGTATTTGGATGGCATACACTGAGTAGGAAGTGATATTCTTATACTACGATCGGTTATACTTTGGTCGTCACACAGTGGTTTCTCCACATGGGACTTGGACATTATATCAGACATACTGGTTACTAGATCTATGGTTTTAGATCTAGATTTGGGTGGTTTCCCAATTAAGGGTACTTAGACAGCATTCTAAGAGTATTTAGAATGGACGACTCCTGACACGGTAGTGTACCTGCAGGTGATGGAGTCACCCTCTTTAAAGGTGTCTTACAGACTAAAGGGGAGAGGGATGTGCATGATTGGCAGATCACTTGCTTAGGCAATTGAGTCAATCATGAGAGGTCAAGTACCACGCCAGATGTTGTTTTTGCACTAGATGCAATAAGTTGACATTGATCCAATCCTGGAGAAACAATCGGAAGCAGTTTTTAGAACATAAGTGAATGTTCTAGGGATATGATAACGACAGCCTCATTCGGGAGACAGTTATCATTCCAGGCTTCCAAGGTGACCTGGATGACATAGAGGTTATCAGAGTTATAGTTTTCCTTCTGACGAGGGGCAGTATTTTGGACAGGTGGTCCAAGGGGATACTGAGGGAGGCATGGCGCAGGATACTGATTAAGTTCAGTTGACGATACAGTCTGAGAAGTTTGGATTTGGAGTTCATTTATGAGCTGGGTCCCATCAGATATCCAGACAAACTCTAAGACATGTATTACTCATTTCGGGAGATAGGTTTCTCCGCGAACTTGAGATAAAGAGAGACATAGAAAGAAACATTAAGGCGGATCCACTCACTGAGGCTATTCCTCGAACGCAATAGTTTCGCAAACGAGCTTTGTGAGACTGACTAGTAGAGGAGTTGGGTGTTCGGTATCACACGGGCTGTGAGTATGCGACCCTTGAGTGCAAGTGGGAGATTGTTGGATATAGTGCCCTCAGAGTCAATTATTGGATCACATGCACGTGATTGCAATGATTGAGGGAGGACCTATGCCGGTAGGACAGTCTTACTCAAGATGATAGTATGCTATCTGGTTTATCTTTATCATCGTGTACTGCTTTAGGTGACCTGACAGGTCGCTATTACACGTTGATAGAGCCTCTAGGATTCTTGCTTGACTGCCAGCAGTATGAGGGCGATCATATACGTGGGAGCTGGTAGTCTATAAGCACATCCTTAAAAGGTCCCTAGTCGTGGGAGTTTCGAGACAGGGCTTCGATACTCCAGAGTAGACAAGTGTATACAGTCGAGACCCCGACGAGGGGCGGTGGCCGGTCTCACAAGCCACTGGTGTCAGTTGGTTCACCTAAGATGTATACAGGTGCTCATTGGGTTATGAGTACACCGGACAGGACTCTCCGGGAACATGCTAGTTGGTCTTATACCTGACGTCAGATAGCAGTTCCCTGGTGACATATGTACAGGTTGGTTCATCGACCTGAGGATCGTCATTTGTCTCGTGTGAGTTCCCACTGTACTTTGATTACTATCCTACCACGCTTAAAGGAGACGTGCAAATAGGTTTTAGTTGGGTACAGTCCCGAGCCACATGGAGGCAGTGAGCGGATCTTCAGGGGTTCGTCTCTCCCGGTATTGGGGGTGAGGTCGCGCTGTGTCTAGACGAGCCATTACACAAAGCCCTCGGCCGAGGCAGGAGATTTACTGGTAGGTATTCCAGTAGTATCTCAGGGTGTTCTGGACTATACTCCGACACGACTTGTACCGCTTTTGGGGGTCTGTCTTTTACCAACCCCCTAGGCCCGCCATGCGATGCTCATAGACGAACGGACCGGACTATACGGATATTGTCACTCACAGGCTCAGTAGAGTGTCAGGATGAGTTCGCTCATTGACGCCCCTTTTGGTCAATAGCTGGTAGCCCGTCACGTATGGCTAATACCTCTGACGTGCTAGTGGTTAAAACCACAGCCATAGTATTGACGAGTCTTTAGAGTCCCCCACATACAGTTACTCAAGTTTCGGGCGAAACGCTGTAGAGGCCGTATGGAGATATGGCAGGGTTCGATCAGATACGTGCGGTATTGCACGGATCATGATCGGACGGTTTATACTAGCGGGCTTTGGTTTAAGCCGGATCCTTGTATTGTACAGTGTAGATTTTGTCTCTTTACATTTGTATTTCGTTCGGAATACAAATGCGTGTATGTATATACAGTAGCGGGGTTTTCCTGTAATTCATTACGGGATCAGTTTTTTGGAGTTGCCAATTTGCTTTCCGTTTCGGCCATTTTCCTTTGTATCTTTCATTGGCTGGAAATTTGGTGGAGGAGGGCTTATTTGTATTTGTGCAAATAAGCATTTTGGAGGGTGTTATTTGCATATTTTTGTATCATGATAATTCCTCCATTTGACTCCTTTTGATTATGGCTTGACTTTTGGTTCATCATGGTTGTTGATGATGGGTGTGGTTTTGGATTGGATTGTGATCATCATTTCATATGATAATCATTTTCCTTTTTGCTTGTATGAGTTGCTTTCCTACCCCTTGACCTTTGCTCTCTCTCTCTCTCCATTCCTCACTCCCACCATGAGCCATGGCCGGCCAAAAATAGATGGGGGGCTGTCTAAAACTTTTAGTGTGGGATTTTTATCTCTTTTGCTCATACAAAATCCCATAGCACCTTTTTCAAAAACATAAGTTCATTTCCTCCACCATATGGCAACTTCCACTACCCCAAAATGAGACATAGAGATCTACAGTTAACCTACAGCACCCTTGGGCATGTCGACTCGCCAAATTCGTGCCCGAGTTGCCTCGGTCCAGAGGTGGGAGCCCGTAAAAGAAGCAGGCGACGTGGTGCCCTTCCGGCGAGGAGGTGGAGACCGGAGATTCCGCGGGGAGATCGGGACGACGACGAGAAGACCGAAGGACACGGATCGCTCGGTATATCTCTCTAACCCTTCTCTTGTTAGCTAGGACTAGATTAATGTCCTGATCCGGGTTTACAGTGCGCGGTGGCGCCGGTTTTAAATTTTAAAGAAAAGCATTGCTTCCGCATTTCGGCATCGGATTGGCGGCCGGGGCGCCGCTGTGCACTTATAGCATTTTATCACGCCTTGAGCGAATATTATATATTGATATATATACTAGTAGATGTTGTATATGTTTTGCATCCGCGCTAGTCCAGTCCCCGCTCTGTCGTTAGTTAAGTAACCTAACGGGTAATGACGGGACCCAGTTGTGAATGCGGATGGCATATACGTGCATCATTATTTTCGTTCTTTATTGGTGAGATCAATTGATGGGACTGCATTGATTCGGATTAATGCAAGATAAACAAACTTATTCTGATGTTGTTGGAACAATTTTCAAAAAGCTGTTATTGCAAGGACGTTCTATTTTGTTTTGCACAGTGGTATTCAGTTGGAATATCCTGCACCTCAGTCGACGAGGCAAGGGCCGAGATCTCTTCACCGGGAGTGACCCCTTGGACAGAAGTTTGCGTCAGGGTAATAACTTCACTATTGCCGATTGCCTTTTGCTTTGCATCGTGGTATTCAGTTGGAATATCCTGCACCTCATTCTACGGGGAAAGAGCCGAGATCCCTTCACCGGGAGTGACCTCTTTAAAGGTTTTCGCACTATATTTTTATAAAAGCTATCCGGTTCCTTCAATGATATCAAGTTCATTACGTTAAAGGTTTTTCGCCAAAAACCATTCATAGCTCTCCGTCGTTTCATATGGATAGTCAATAGTATTCAAGCTGTGTTTGTTGGCCAAAGTCAAGACACAGTGATTGGTAGCTATTGGATATTCATATGCAGCATAGATAGATGCGTTGGTTTGGGACAGTCGTACTGCCTTGTTGGCCAAAGTCAAGGGTAGGTACGGGTGGGTTCAAATTAACCTGGAGAATGACGGGTAGAACTTGACATGTGACTTATGATTTGTTGGCCAAAGTCAAGGTCATAAGAGTATGGGGTAAAAATCACATCGGGAGTTTCTAAAGAAACTGAAACTTGCCAGATATGCGCATACCTTCTGGAGTGTGATAACGTGAGTGGATTCCATCACGTTATCAAGCGATGATAGTTGGATCCCGATTCCCACTGATGAGTTGGTTTACTCCTCGGGTGATCCTGACTAATTCTTCTTTCAGGTTTGGAGGAGAATTTGACGTTATAGTGGGAGGTTTCCTGATTAGATAAATTGGTAACCATTTTGATCTAGGATAGAGTGTACGCTGAGTGTTTCTTTTCTCTCTCTCTCTTTGGCAGCGACCATGGCCCGACCCTTGACTATGACTCAGTACCAAATTAACCGAACCTTCTTAAACACTGGCTTTTGGATTGTCAGAGTTGCAAACCTCTTTACCACTCCTACTTTTACCCTTTTCTCCAGAACACCCCGTATTACTACGAACGTCCACTTCCATTGGATAAAACCATCGTATGGTTATATACGAACTCGAAGGAATTTATTCGAGGATGGTTTCTGGTTCTGGAGAAAACGAATAAGACTATTCAGTTGTCTTTTCCTTTTACCTTCTCTCAGGTTGCGAGTGCTCCTTGGATTAGGGCAGTACACCCATTACGCAAATTGGATAGTCTTCTTCCAAACCATAGGCAGGTGCCGACCAGTAGGGAATGAAGAAAACCAATTAGCCTAATGATGGTGTACAGAAGGTATTAAGTAAAGACAAATAAAGGGATTAGTAAGAGAGCAAAGTAAATTGCGACTGCTATTCACAACCAAACCAAGTATTTCATTACCACTCCCATTTCACCTTTGTATTTCTCCAGAACACTCCGTATCACTACGAAGATTCACAGTTATTTGGATACTCCATCGTATGGTTATATTCGAACTCGAAAGGAACTTGTTCCAGTTCGGGGATGGATTCTGGTTCAGGAGAAATAGGAATAAGGTTTATTCGGTTGTCTTTTATCTTCACCTTCTCTCGCATTGCGAGTGCTCCTAGGATTAGGACAGTACACCCATTAGGCTTATTGGATAGTCTTCTTCCAAACAATAGGCTGGTGCCGAGCGGTAGGGAAGGAAGAAAACCATTTGGCCTAAAGGGGTGTACAGAAGGTAATGACTAAAGACATATGAAGGGATTTGGAGAGATGGCAAAGAAATATACGGTTACAGTTGTGAATCTGGATAATAGAAGAGGAATTACTAGGAATACCCGGATACCCCTTCGAAACATTTCAATGTTTCAGTTTCACTGTGTACTGTTAAAATAAAACTGATTTCCCAATTAGCCCTTGCTCCAGGGTATGTATTTACCAGGTATGATTCTCACATCTGTATGTTTTTACAGATGATGAGTGCGAGTAAGTTATTGGTAATTAGGTGATTATCCTCATTATATCGGAATTCGTTGTAATTGGTGATATTTGAGGAAGTCACCTGGGTTGTTTGCCGGACGGCAAATATTTGGTTTTGAATATCTGCTGTTATGCACCAATTTCAAATTGATATATCTGTACGTCTATTTTTTATAGAGTGAGATATACCTTTTTGAAATTATGTCTATAACATTTACCTATATCAGTGGATGGTTAGGTAAGGAGCATTAAACAGCAGTGTAATTCTTCTTAACCATAAGTACAGTTTTCAACCTACGACACACAGGGAATGAGTTATTAGACTCAGGGGACTTATACAGAGTATTGTATGTTGTCCAGTGTCCATGAGGACAGACGAGTTGGTGCTCGGACTGTATTCTGTTTACTTGTGACTTCTCTGTTAGTTATATGTATGCCCTAGAGGCCATTACTATACATAGGATGTATATTGTAGTGGATGTTTGGACATATATAGGGAGGACTTTCTTGCTCGACATGATAGTATGCTATCTGGTTGCTCTTTACCTTAACGTGTACACTGATTGTCCCTCTGTTACATGTTGGTAAAGCCCTTAGGATGTGTACTTGACTACCTGGACTATGATGCGGATCATACTAGTGGGGACATGGTAGTCCATAAGTATATCCTTCAAGGTCCCTAGTTATGGGTGTATCGAGACGGGGCATCGATATACCAGAGTAGACTAGCGTATACCTTCTCGACCCATACAGATGGGCGATGGATAATCCCATATCCATTGGTGTTTGACATCAGAGATGATATACGGGTGCTCAGTGGAGACTGGGTACACTGGACGGACTCGCCGAGAACTCCCAGATGGTATTATACCTTACGTCAGATGGCAGTTCTCTGGTGACACTGGTACAGAGTAGTCTGTTGACCCGAGATCGTCATAGAGTCTTGTGTGGTTCCTACTGTGCTTTGATTTCCATCTTACCACGTCCAAGAGGGCGTGCAAAACGGTGGTTTTTGGGTACAGTCCCGAGTCACATGGAGGCAATGAGCGATAGGAGGGGATTCGTCTCTCCCGGTATAGGGAGTTGATGTTGCGCTGTGTTCGATTGGTTATAACAGGAAATCCCTGGCCAGGGTTGCTGAGATTTACTGGTAAGTGTTACCAGTAGTATCTCAAATTGTTATAGACCTCATATCGACACGACTTATCGAGCTATTGGGGTCTGACGTTTACCACCCCTAGGCGAGATATGCGACATATCAGACGATCAGACCGGACTGTACGGTAAGTGTTACTGGTTGGATTCACAGGAGTGTGAGCGGGCTTGCTCGTCGATCTTCTGATCGCTCAATACCCGGGTGGCCGTTACGTTTAGCAGACCGCTTGCGGCTTGTGGGTGTTTGATATGATCATCACCTGCTGCCGGCGTATTGACGAGTCTTTAGAGTCCTACACAGAGGTTTCCTGGCTCAAGCAAAACGAAATAGGAGCGCATATGAGATATGTGCGGGACCGAGAATGATACCAATATGTGATACTGTATTCGATTCACGCGATTTGTGACATTGATCGGTTATATGCGATATAGCCGGGTTATCGGATCAAGTGTTGATTCGATAAGTTGTTACTGTTGATATTAGTCGGTTATATGCGATATGACCGGATCATTAAATCAAGTGTTGATTTAATGATTTAATGCATAATTATATATTTGATATATTACTTTGCATTAACTAGTATCGGTTCACTTTAAATAGATTTTCTCACTTGATGTGCACATTGTATATGTGATATATTTTTGTGCATTTGATTGTATCATGTTTGATGATACATGATAGTTTGGTGTATAGTTTAAACCATGGTTGGTTAATGGTTAGGGTTTCTTTTGCTTCATTTACTTATTCATTTATTCATTTATTTATCCAATTTGTTTATTTTAGCAAAAGAAAATGATGAAGAGAAAATGGTGGCTTTCTTTGTTTGTTTTTGAAGCTTCTTGCAGTTTTGACCTAGTGACCATTTTGTCTTCATGTTTAACCCTAACCCTTCCAATTAACCATGGTCTATTCTCTACACCTAATCATGGTTGCCATATGATAAGTATTGATTTTATTATTCCTTTTGGATATACTTATCATAACATTTTCATCTTCTTCTTCTTCTTCAAGAAGAAAGCTTGCTTCATCAATGGCAACTTGAGCAATTGAGTGAGAAATCCAATTCTAAAGTGAACCCACCTCCTATTTCTTCATCCTCTACCTCTTGCCAAGTAGTATAGGGTGTTTCCTTCACAAGTTTTCAAGGCTTGGTGAAGTTGGAGCTTGATCTTGTGATGCCTCGACGTAGATCATCTTCGGCATCGAACCGACGACCAAGCCCGCCCATTTCTCCGATGAAGCCGATGCTAGAGTCATGGATTTGATTTGGACAGCGGAGGGACCTCATCACGGAGCTATGGAGGTGGAGAACCGGATCTACAAAGGTTGTATTTCCGTTCACTTAGAGTAAAGTCGTTTACTTGTTTTTGTTTCGCCTAAAATCTAGTTAACGATCCGTATTAGGGTTTCTCGGCACCCGTAAAATTTCAAATTGGCATGGTTGATGCCTTGTGAGACCTCATTAGAGTGCCTAGGAACCCTACATTCTCTAGTTCTTAGACATGTATTTCGTAGAAACACAAGGTCCGAGTTTTGAGAAGTTATAGGTATATGAATAAAGTAGAGAACCAGGTAATGCAAGTATCAGGACTCTTCAAGGTGATCGAAAATATAGATACTTGTGTATGGTGTTCAATTGATAGTAATGATTAAGAGAACTTGTTTCTCTTTCAGATTACTCATAATTGGAATTACTCCTAAGTTGAGTAATGCTGATCGGCCTCTCTCTATTTAGTTGACATGCACTGGAGACAGCTGCATGATTTGAATCTGATTCAATTAAATCAGTGCCTCTGTTTCTGTATTGGATATAGAACAGTTCATATCTTAACATTGTTAAGGTACGGGGAGTTGTCCGGCTTATACTTAAAACCAGACTCTGGATAACTCAAGGAACGTTTCTGTAATGGCTGTTTGTGGGTTGACCCAGGCTATGACGAGGGTTGACTTTCTACCATTTGGAAGATCAATATTGATATTGTTCTAGACTCGCCCCAGTTTTAATAAAAAAAATGGATTTTTTCAGAAAACAGTAGTAGGAGTATGGTAGAACTGGAAGTGATTCCAGAACCGCAAGCGATTACTGAAAATTTGTTAAAAACCTAAAGATTCAATCTAGTTTGACATTCCATTGACCACTCCTCAGATATAGTGGGTAACCTCAAGCACCCGAGAGGTACTCCGGTAGCTTCAAGGATGGTGACAGGGAGGTTCTTGTTTACCCAGACTTGCCATTGCTGTTGTTCCAGACTATGAAACCCGGCAGGAGGATGAGTATAGCGTCGTTCTGAACTAGCTTTAGAAGTGCACGTGTATATGATTCTGCCAGAGGGTTGTCATAGTCAGTGGGAGCAGCGGAAGCATTGGTGGACAAGTGGCTTATGTCTATTAAGAGACTAAAGCAGATGTAGCGGAGATAGATCATCTATTTCTGATATGACAGTCATAGGTTTGACTTCATCAGAATAGGGGATGGATCTGTTAAGAAGGTAGTAGGGTGTGATGTCCTGGTATTTGGATGACATACACAGAGTAGGAAGTGAAATTCCTATACTACGGTCGGTTATACTTTGGTTGTCACACAGTGGTTTCTCTATATAGGACATGGATATTATATCAGATATTCTGGTTACTAAATCTATGGTTTTAGATCTAGATTTGGGAAGTGTCCAAATCAGGGTACTTAGAAAACATTCTAAAGGTATTTAGAATGGACGACTCCTGGCACGGTAGTGTACCTGCAGGTGATGGAGTCACCCTCTCTAAAGGTGTCTTACAGACTAAAAGGGAGAGGGATGTGCATGATTGGCAGATCACTTGCTTAGGCAATTGAGTCAATCATGCGATGTCAAGTACCACACCAGATGTTGTTTTTGCACGAGCTGCAATAAGTTAATATTGATCCAATCCTGGAGAAACATTCGGAAGCAGTTTTAGAACATAAGTGGATGTTCTAGGGATATGATAACGACAGCCTCATTAAGGAGACGGTTATCATTCCAGGCTTCCAAGGTGACCTGGATGACAGAGTGACTATCAGAGTTATAGTTTTCCCTCTGACGAGGGGCAGTGTTTTTGACAGGTGATCCAAGCAGACACTGAGGGAAGCATTACGCGGGATACTGATTAAGTTCAGTCGTCGATACAGTCTAAGAAGTTTGGATTTGGAGTTCATTTATGAGCTAGGTCCCATCAGACATCCAGACACATTCTAAAACAGGTATTGCTCATTTCGGGAGATGGCTTTCTCCGCGAACTTGAGATATAGAGAGACATAGAAAGAAACATCAAGGCGGATCCACTCACTGAGGCTATTCCTCGAACACAATAGTTTCGCAAACGGGTTTTGTGAGACTGATTAGTAGAGGAGTTGGGTGTTCGGTATCACACGGGCTGTGAGTATGCGACATCGCAATAATTAGCCTTGAGCGCAAGTGGGAGATTGTTGGATATAGTGCCCTCAGAGTCAATTATTGGATCACAGGCAGTGATTGCAATGATTGAGGGAGGACCTATGCCGGTAGGACAGTCTTACTCAAGATGATAGTATGCTATCTGGTTTATTTTTATTATCGTGTACTGCTTTAGGTGACCTTACAGGTCACTATTACGCGTTGATAGAGCCCTTAGGATTCTTGCTTGACAGCCAGCAGTATGATGGCGATCATATACGTGGGAGCTGGTAGTCTATAAGCACATCCTTAAAAGGTCCCTAGTCGTGGGAGTTTCGAGACAGGGCATCGATACTCCAGAGTAGACTAGTGTATACAGTCGAGACCCCGACGAGGGGCGGTGGCCGGTCTCACAAGCCACTGGTGTCAGTTGGTTCACCTAAGATGTATACAGGTGCTCATTGGGTTATGAGTACACCGGACAGGACTCGCCGGGAACATGCTAGTTGGTCTTATACCTGACGTCAGATAGCAGTTCCCTGATGACATGTGTACAGGTTAGTTCATCGACCTGAGATCGTCATTTGTCTCGTGTGAGTTCCCACTGTACTTTGATTACAACCCTACCACGGCTCAAAGGAGTCGTGCAAACAGGTTTTAGTTGGGTACGGTCCCGATCCACATGGAGGCAGTGTGCGGATCTGCAGGGGTTCGTCTCTCCCGGTATTCGGGGTGAGGTCGCGCTGTGTCTAGGAGAGCCATTACACGAAGTCCTTGGCCAAGGCAGAAGATTTACTAGTAGGTATTCCAATAGTATCTCAGGGTGTTCTGGGCTGCACTCCGACACGATTTGTACCGCTTTTGGGGTCTGACTTTTACCAACCCCCTAGACCCGCCATGCGATGCTCATAGACGAATGGATCGGACTGTACGGATATTGTCACTGACAGGCTCAGTAGGGTGTCAGGATGAGTTCGCTCATCGACGTCCTTTTTGGTCAATACCCGGTAGCCCGTTACGTATTGCTAATACCTCTGACGTGCTAGTGGTTAAATCCACAGCCAAAGTATTGACGAGTCTTTATAGTCCCCTACAGACCATTTCTCAAGTTTCGGGCGAAACACTGTAGAGGCCGTATGGAGATATGGCAGGGTTCAATCATATACGTGCGGTATTGCACGGATCATGATCGGACGGATAATACTAGCAGGCTTTGGTTTAAGCCGGATCCTAGTATTGTACAGTGTAGATTTTGTCTCATTGCATTTGGATTCGGTCGGAATACAAATGCGGGTATGTATATACAGTCGCGGGGTTTTCCTGTAATTTATTACGGGATCGTTTTTCTGAAGTTGCCAGTTTGCTTTCCGTTTCGGCCATTTTCCTTTGTTTCTTTTTTTGGCTGAAAATTGGTGGAGGGGGGTTATTTGCAATTGTGCATGGGGAAGACTTTTAGTGGCACATGATTGCTTCATGATTGTGCACCATGCTTTGACCTTTTTGTTCATCATGGTTTACTTGATGGAGATGGGATTTGTGAGGGGATTGATTTGATGATTGAGGTAACTCATTGATGATTACTTTTTCCATTGGCCTTTCTCTCTCCTCCATCATATTTGGCCGGCCATTCCTTTGATGGTGGCTGTCCCAATTTTTCAAGGTGATTTTAGTTCTCATTTGCTTGCAAAAAGGTTCCTTAGCCATCACAAAATTCATCTCTCCTTTCCCACTTCCAAAATGGCAACTTAAACAACCCCTAGAGACATGGTGATCTACGTATAACCTACAACATTCTTGGACACGTAGGCTCGCCAACTTCGTGCCCGAGTTGCATCGGTCCAGAGGTGGGAGCCCGTAAAAGAACCCGGCGATGTTGTGCCCTTCCGACGAGGAGATGAAGACCGGAGATTCCGCGGGGAGATCGGGATGACGACGAGAAGACCGAAGGACACGGATCGCTCGGTATATCTCTCTACCCCTTCTCTTGTTAGCTAGGAGTAGGTTAATGGCCCGATCCGGGTTTCTAGTACGCGGTAGCGCCAGTTTTAAAAGTTAAAGAAAAGTATCGTTTCCGCATTTTGGCCTCGTTCAGACGGCCGGAGCGCTGCCGTGCACTTACACAATGCCTCAAGAAGAATTCGTTCATTTCTGAACTCTTCCTCTTGTGTGTGTTCTGTACGTAAGGAACGTATATGCTTTTAGAATGTATATGCTTTTAGAGAACGTGCCTGAACCGATCAACTTTTGATATAGGAAATGTGCAAAATATTATCCAACAATACAAAATTATATCCTTTTTTAATTTATAAAGAGACTGATATGATGTTTTATATCAGGTTCGGTATCTAATAACATTCGTTCAGAATCAATGTATTTAGTAATACAGGATGATAATTGCCAACACCTTGGCTGTAACAATTGCACTGTTTCCAACTCTTGAAATTTATCCCCCGTTCTCAGCTCTCTACTTACCTTTAGCCCATATAACAGATTACATATTTGGGATCCTGATCCGGTATCTCATACCCAGAACGTAAAGGATACTGAGAAACAGTTCTTTGTAATAAACATACCCGAAGAAGATGCATCATCATGCACTTTTTTCGTTTGGGCGGCATGGGAATCATGGCATTCCCCTATTTCCTTCTCGGTCTTATAACTATTATAAGTTGGAGTGGGACCAACGTTCCCCAGCTCAGTATAACAAGCGGGTTCGGTCAATGCATCCATATTATTATCTAGATTAAGGCGTGACATGGTCGCTACCTGGAGAGAGAGAGAAGAAAACACTCTGCGTGCGCTCTTGCAAGATTAGATTGGTTATATATTTTATCTAATCAGGATGGCTCCCACTGTTTTTATCAAATCTTCCTTCAAACCCTAAAAGGAAAGATTAGCCGGGATTAATTATACTCTACAAGTTCGCCAATCTTTCAGCCAGGCTAGTGCCGGTATTTTGAGGGAGGTTCCCCGTGCTTTCGCACGAACCTAATTAAAATAAACCTCGTTTTCCCAGGGGCGTAACCCCGTTGACACATTTCTAGACACCTACTTGATCGGCTAATTGCAAAGTGCAAAACTCTCCCAGGAGTAACAACTACTCGCAGTGGGTATCGGGATCCAACTATCTCATAGAAGGTATGCAATCTCATTGCAAATTTCAACACTTGAAACTCCCGATAAAGGGTTTTTACCCCTAGCACTTATGACCTTAACTATGGTCAACTAATCATAAGCACTAGTCAAGCTCTACCCGTCATTTCATGATTAATTCGACCCACCCACATGACCCTTAACTAAGGGCAACAAAGTCACATGACTGTCCTAACTAATCACATCATATGCTGTGTAGGAAGACATCACTTAGCTACCGTACACTGTGCCTTGACTATGGTCAACAAACACAGCACGAATACTAAGTACTCTACTTCCTAAAATGACGGAGGGTTGCGGATGGTTTTTAAGAAAACCTTTAACGCTTTGAACTTGATTTCGTTGCAGAATCAAATGGTTTTAAATGGAGTGTTTTTAAGGCTTCTGCTAGTTTCGCTAAAGAGGTCACTCCCGGTGAAGGGATCTCGGCTCTTTCCTCATCGAATGAGGAGCAGGATATTCACAATACATCTATGCAAAGTAAGAACTAAAAAAGCAATCAAAAGACAAACCGAAGGTTGTAGCATCTGCTAGTTATTGCTAAAGAGGTCACTCCCGGTGAAGGGATCTCGACTTTTTCCTTATCGAATAAGGTGCTGGATGTTCTACAAGGAACACCGGTATGAAAAGCAACAACTAGAGCTACCTAATTTTTGAAATTCGATTCTACAACATCTTTTAGGTTTATTTTCTTTCATTAATCTCATTAATGAATGTCCCATCATTTAAATCCACCTAAACATCACAGATAAATACAACGTACGCTTATGTCATCCGCATTCGCCTCGATGTCCCGTCATGCACCGTTAGGTTAGGTAACTAACGGCAGAACGGGACAGGGCTAGCGCGGGTGTAAAACATAAGCAACGTCTATATAATATATCATATATACTATATACAATATCTATCTGAACATATCACATGATCACATCACAGATAACGCAGCAGAAAATATCATATGAAATATTCGATATACTAGAACGTCCGTGTTTTATTTTGAGCCTATATAAAACACGGATTCCACGGTCGTGATGAATAGCCAATCCCACACCCGTAGACCCCTACGAGAGCGGCAAGCAACCCTACCAATTCTAGAGTTAGGAGACTCGGACTTGACTCCTCGAGATGGTCTCCCACTGGACCCTAGAACCCGGTTACTTGTACTCCCCGCCTTGGGTCTATCCTAATGCGGAAAAGTAAATATATACAATGGTGACATCATCCTCAGCCCGGAAGTGCCCCAATAAAAGAATATTACATACAATGAATTTTACATGAATGAAAAAGAAAAACTCTCATCTCACATAAAAATCCCCGGCTATTCAAACACGACGATCCAATATAACATATCCAGCAACACATAACATCACATATCATCATCGTAAGTAAATATGCGTATCCCAATTGTCGTTGATGTATAGCAACGAAACCGGCGATACACCACATATTACACTTACGGTCGCAGAAAAGAAAGTGTAAAACTATAACAGTTGGAATCCACAACCTCCTTAGACATCGCATGCCTAACCATATGAATTCCTTAGACATCACATGTCTAATAATTATAAAACCCGTATTTTAGTCTCATTATCGAAAATACTTTTCAATACTAAGTCGGGTAATTCAACAAGATTCCCGACATCCTGATCGAGTGCTCGTCGCAAACTTTAGTAGACGGCCGCACCCCTGACGCCGTCGTCGAAGTGCACTAAGGCAGAACACCGCTGCCACGAGCACCCGAACGGATGCTTTTGGCGACGGGGTTCTCCTACAGTCACTTGGTCGAGGATATGGGGCGTGGCTATCTATTAAGTTTACCCGGCGAGTATCCGCGTACTCTACGTGATTGCAACGGACTTTTGATCACTTCAAAATCCCGTAGCAACCGATCAAATGAGACTAAAGTGCTAGATTTATAACATTCAAATTAGTTATCTCATAACTACTTGTGGATTCCAAATATTGTATCACATTCCAGATAAATAGACAATGTTAAACTTTCCGATCGAATAAACAAACACCCAAGATTTCCTAAATAGCTCAACACTTGAGCGGAGTTCAAAAAATATCCATCACATGCCATAGTACCAATGGTCCAGCCGTAGAAGGGTCAAGCCAACGCCTCACATGTGGCAACGCCGTACTGCCCCAAACCCTAAGGTTCAAAAGGCAGTTCAAGACGGTCACATAATCGAGTTAAGGTTTGTTGTCTTCTAGAGGGTCCACCGCGTTACTTGCACGACTTAGAACGTTTTTAAACTACGGAAAAAATCCAACACTTGGAAATTTTCCGGCAGGGGAAAAAGTGAGTTATTGATATCCGTTCGAACTTTTTAACACGTTCTAAAATTATCCGGAAAAAACTTAAACGAAGTTAAATTATCCGATCGAATCAACGAATCCCCAATACAACCCCAATACAACCCAGAAAACTCAACTCTTGAGTAGAATTAAAACTTCCTAGAAAAATCAGGAAACAGCTACGGGCGTAACTGTAGAAAAAGGAGTCCCTAATCTCCACATACGGCCGCGGAACCGCCGCCAAAAACAGGGTACGGCCGCGGTTCCGCGGCGCTACAGTAGAGTTAAGAAGTCGTATTCTACAGTTATTCTTAGATTTCCCTGCTCAATTTTCTAAGCATTTTTAATACTAAAAAATCAACATTTTTAAAAAATATCCAGAGAAGGGTATTCGTCGGGGTTTACGGGTTCGATCGCACTTTAAACTTCGTCTAGACTTCGCCTAAAGCTCTAGCTTGGCTCTGATACCACTGCAGGGTTACTAGGCACTCTAACAAGGTTCTATAAAGCATCAACCATGTCCGATTCAAAATTTAGCCGTGCCGAACAACCCTTAACAGGATCTTTAAACTAGAGATTAGGCGAAAATTAGCATGTAAGTAAACAATTTTACTTCTAAGAGTTTGGGATTACAACCTTTGTAGATTCGGTCCTTCACTTCTAAAGCTCCGTGTTGACGTCCCTTCGCTGCGATCATCGTTATCCCAGACTCTAGCGATGGTTTTCTTGGAGAAATGAATGGGCTAGGTCGTTGACTTCGAGGCCGAAGATGATCTACGTCGAGGAGACTCAAACTCAAGCTCCATCTTCACTAGGTGAAGAACTTTGTGAAGAGAACACCCTAAACTAAATGGCAAGTAGTAGAGGATGATGAAATAGGAAGTGGGTTCACTTTGGATTTTGATTTCTCACTTTGTTTCTTCACTTGATAAAAATCTAGTAAGCTTATCTTCTTCTTGAAGAAGAAGAAGAAGAAGAAAGAAAAGAATAAGAATAATGAATTATCTAAAAAGAATAATCAAGTGAAGTCTATCATAATGCAACCATGGATGAGTTGACCTTTGTAGAGACTAAACCATAGTTTGAGTTAATGGTTTGGTTAATAAAAATCTTATGCAAAACAAAATGAGTGGACTTTGTCACAGATGCTTAAAAGCTTCATGAATCTTCAAGCTAAGACAAAGAAAACCACCATTTTGTTTTACCAAAATAAATAAAAACCCAAACCATTATCTTAAATATGGTGTAAGTCATACACACACCCAAGTTTGCATGTATCATCAATCATGATACAAACTAGTGCACAAACATATATCACATATACAACTTGTGCACATCAAGTGAGAAAATCAATCTTAAGTGAACCAATACTAGTTAATGTAAAGTAATATATCACATATATAATTATACATTAAATCATTAAATCAACACTTGATTTAATGATCCGGTCATATTGCATATAACCGACTAATATCTAGTGTATCAATATATCGAACCAACACTTGATTCGGTAACCCGGCTATATCTCATATAACCGACCGATGACACAAATCACGAGAATAGAATACAGTATCACATACTTGTATTATTCTCGTTCTCTCACATATCTCATGTGCGCTCCTATTTCGTTTCGCTTGAGCTAGGAAAGCTCTGTGTAGGACTCTAAAGACTCGTCAATACGCCGACAGTATGTGGTGATCATATCAATCACCCACAAGCCGCAAGCAGTCTGCTAAACGTAACGGCCACCCGGGTATTGAGCGATCAAAAGATCAACGAGCAAGCCTGCTCACACTCCTGCGAATCCAATCAGTAACACTTACCGCACAGTCTGGTCTGTTCGTCTGATATGTCGCATATCTCGCCTAGGGGTGGTAAACGTCAGACCCCAGTAGCTTGATAAGTCATGCCGATGTAAGGTCCATAACAAGCATGAAACTACTGATAACTCTTACCAGTAAATCACTGCAACCCAGGCCAGGGATTTCCAGTTATGGCCAGTCGAGCATAGTGCAACATCAACCCCCAATACCGGGAGAAACGAATCCCCTTCTATCGCTCATTGCCTCCATGTGAATCGGGACTGTACCCAAAAACCACCTATTTGCATGACTCAGTAGAGCCGTGGTAGGGTGGAAATCAAAGCACAGTGGGAGACACAAAAGACTCTATGACGATCTTGGGTCAACAGACTAAGCTGTACCAGTGTCATCAGAGAACTGCTATCTGACGTGAGGTATAATACCATCTGGGAGTTTTCGGCGAGTCCGTTCAGTGTACCCAGTCTCCACTGAGCACCCGCATACCATCTCTGATGTCAAACACTAATGGATATGGGATCATCCATCGCCCATTACATGGGTCGAGAAGATATACGCTAGTCTACTCTGGAATATCGATGCCCCGTCTCGATATTCCCACGACCAGGAACATTGAAGGATGTACTCATGGACTACCCTGGCCCCACTAGTATGATCTGCATCATAATCCTAGAAGTCGAGTACACATCCTAAGGGCTTTATCAATATGCATCAAAGAGACAATAAGCGTACATGTTAAGATAAAGAGCAACCGATAACGCACTATCATGTCGAGCAAGAAAGCCCTCACTATATATGTCCTAGCATCCACTACAATATCCATCTCATGTACAGTAATGGCCTCTAGGGCATACATATAACTAACACTATCCTTGCCCGTCTGGCCGGTTTTCGGCGGTAAACTGATTCTGACACACCCGGTGGGACCATTTTTCTCTTTTCACTCCACACTTCGTGTGTCATGTTTTTATGAAAAAATCATGGTCTTTATGATTTTGTTGCTCTTGGATTTTAGGGTACTGAAGCTGGTGTTCTATCTCCTGTGCAGATCTCAATGGCATCCTGTGCTAATTGCAAATGCAACTCCATGATCACCGCACCTCAGCTGATCATGTCTGGTCGGTTCATGGTCCTAATGTTGTCAATCCTTATGGCCAAGCTTATTTAAGAACTAAACGGGCTTCAATTTAGGAAGATGTCTCCCCTCCCGACCATTGGTGTCTCAACGCCAAGAGAGAAAGCTTCAAAGAAGTCAGCTTTTGATAGGCTGGCAACAGGCTCCGCATGCCTTTCCGATAAGCCTGCAAAATAAGAAGGAATAGTTTTCAAGAGGCTGAATATAAGCTTTGTGGGCCTATCAAAGAATCCCACGATGCCAAAGAACTCAGTCTTCAAAAGGCCAACCTTCACTACTCCGGTCACTTCATCCATTCTGGATGCTCCAAAGAATTCAGTCATCAAGAGGCTAACACCTGCAGCTCCTGCTACTCCTGAGATGCCAATGGGCGATTCACCTCCAAGACATTCTATCTTCCACAGACTGGCACCTTATGCTCCTACTCTGCCTAAGACGCTAGTCTTCAAGCGACTAACACCTGCTGAAGCTCCTAAACTACACATGGGGCATACTATTGAAGCTCACAAAATTAAATAAGTACCGGTTTCAAGATGCTCTAGACGTCACTATTGGCGCCGACAGAGGAAAGATGGGGGCATCTCCCCATCATGGCTAGCTCCACCAGCTCCAATGCCCACTATCCTGTTGGAAGTATATGATTTAGAGGCCATTATTGTATAGTACATGATGCTTGGGATATATATGTACATGACAGTCTTGCTCGATATGATAGTATACTATCTGGTTTGTTTTTACCTCAACATGTGTATATGTTCCATTTGTATTGCGTATCTCGAATACATGTTGGTAAAGCCCATACGATCTTTGCTTGATTACTAGAGTTGTGATGGTGATCATACTCATGGGGTCTAGGTAGTCTATAAGAACACCCTTAAATGGTCCCTAGTCGATGGATTTTCACGACAGGGCATCGATACTCGTGAGTAGACTAGTATATACATTTCTTACTCCCGTAAGGGAAGCTGGCCTGTCCCACGGCCATTGGAGTTCAGCACCAAAGATTGTATACAGGTGCTCATTAGGTTATGACTTACACTGGACGGACTCGCCGAGAACTTCTAAATAGTAATATACCTATCTTCAGGTAGTAGTTCTCTTATGACATAGGTACAGGTTAGTCTTTAGACCTGGCATCGCCATTCGTCTCGAGTGTGTTCCCACTGTACTTAGATTACTACCCTACTACGGCTTCAAAGAATCATGCAAACTGGTTTTAGTTGGGTACAGTCCTAAAGCAATTAAGGGCAGTGAGCGATAGAAGGGATTTGTCTCTTCCGGTATAAGTAGTCTATGTCGCACCGTGTTCGATTGGTCATCACCATAAGACCACGGCTAAGGAAGTTGAGATTTATTGATTGTGAGATCAGTAGTTTCTCGGGATGGTTTTGAGCCACATCGACACGAATTATCAGGTAATTAGGGGTCTGAAATTTTCCATCCCCTAGACCCGATATGCGACACTCTCAGATGAAGAGACTGGACTGTACGTAGATTATAACTTTCAGGCTCAGTAGGAATACGATGAGTTTTCTTGTCGACCTTCCTTTCGTTCAATACCTGGGTAGTCGTTATGTGCAGCTAGTGCCGCTGATGTACTTGTGGTTAAACCCATTGCCAGCGTATTGTCAAGTCTTTAGAGTCCCACACATAGGGTTTCCCAACTTAGGCGAAACGATGTATTGTACGTACTTAGGTTCGATTAAATACGTGTTTTTGGACACGTACTTTTAATCGTACATTTTGTTAATATTAGCCGGTTTGAAAGATAGCTAGATTATCACATTTAGATAAAATGTAAGCTAGTATTATATACCACTTTTAGAATCTCTCTTACGGTATTTGTATTTTAACACGTATACGGTAATTATACGAATACGAGTATTTGTATAAACACGGGTATTTATGTCTTGATATAAATAGGGGTATTTGTATCTTAATATAAATACGGGTATTTGTATCTTGATATAAATACGGATATTCATATTTTATACGAATACGGATATATGTATTATTATACAAATACGGGTGAAATGTATTTATAGCATATACTTATATTAGTGTATATATGTGTGCGTGCGTGCTTGCGCGCGTGCGCAAATGAGGTGGCTCTCTTCTTTTCTCATCTCTTCTTGGATGTGTTAGAATGGTGTGGGCTTATGACTTACCATAGCGAGTCACAACTCCGCCCATTCAAGCATAAATGAAAAGGAAAAAGAAAATTGAAGAGATAAGTTTTCATGCAAGCTCATTTTGTCTTGACCTTCCCCATTATCTTCTTCTTTCTTTCTCTTGAGTTTTGAGAAGTGAGAAAGGAAAAGAAAACGAGAGAAAAACTTAGAGTTAACTACTACTACATCTTCTAGTGATCAATTCCTAGCAAGTTTTGTTTGTTGGATATAGTGCCCTCAAGTCAATTATTGTAATCGCAGGCACGCAATTGTGATGATTGAGGGATGACCTATACGGGTAGAACAGTATTACTTGAAATGATTGTATACTATTTAGTTTGTCTTTATCATCATGTACATGCATTATGTGGTATTATAGATCACTATTACATGTAGATAGAGCCTATAGGATTCTTGCATGACTACCAGCATTATGATGGCGATCATATACTTTGGAGCTGGGTGGTCTATAAGCACATCCTTAAATGTCCCTAATCGAGAGAGTATCAAGACTGGGTATCAATACTTCGGAGTAGACTAGTGTATACCTTTCGAGACCCCGACGAGGGGCGGTGGCTGGTCTCACAAGCCATTGGTATCAGTTAGTCACCTAAGATAGTATACATGTGCTCATTGGGTTATGAGTACACTAGAAGGATTCACCGGGAACATGCTAGATGGTATTATACCTATTGTCAGATAGCAGTTCTCAGGTGACATGAGTACAGGTTAGTCGTCGACCTGAGATCGTCATTTGTCTCGTGTGAGTTCCTATTGTGCTTTGATTACTACCCTACCATGGCTTAAAGATTCATGCAAACAGGTTTAGTTGGGTACAGTTCCGAGCCATATGAAGGCAGTGAGCAATCGTTGAGGATTCGTCTCTCTCGGTATTGGGGGTTGGTGTTACGTTGTGCACGGGTGGCCATCACCAGAAATTCTTGGTAAAGGTAGACGAGAATTACTGATTTGGATCCGTAGTTTCTAAGTGGGTGAAGGGCTTCTTACCGACATGAAATATCACATTATTAGGGGTCTGACTTTATCCACCCTCTAGACCCGATATGCAATACTCTTAGACGAACAGACCGGACTGTACGAAGATTGTCACTGACAGGTTCATTAGGGGTTCGGATGAGTTTGCTCGTCAGCCTTCCTTTCGCTCAATACCTCAGTAGCCGTTATGTACAGCTAGTGCCGCTGACGTGCTTGTGGTTAAACCCACTGCCAGCATATTGACGAGTCTTTAGAGTCCCACACAGAGGGTTTCCCTGGTTCAGGCGAAATGATGTAGTAGCCGTATTTTGATACATGTAGAGTTCCAATCGAATGATTGTACTAGTTACTCGAACTTTCAATCGGATGGTTGATAATACTAGCCGGCTCAGGATTGAGCCGGATTATTGAATCAGGTATTGATTTAATGATTTATGTATATGTGTTTTGATATGTATATTCTAGTATTATGTTCTTTGTATTATTCTATCTCTTTGTGTATTCGTATTTTTGTACGGATACAGGTATGTATATACAGTTGAGTGTAATCCGTATTTATACGGAAAACATTCTAGAAGGTGGACACCTTATTTTGGATTATCCATTTATTAATTTAAATGAAAATGAGGTGTAAAGGTAGTGAGGTGAGAATGGTTAGAACCATGCTTGAATAGTGTTGACAAATGAATTGTTAATTCATTTGTGCAAACTATTCAAGCATGGTTGCTAAATCTTTAGTGGAAAAATGTTTTTCAAAACCATGCTTCATCTTTTTCTCTCTCTAGATGAGTTTTCATTCTCACCATTTTGTTATCTCTCCTCACTACCTTTCTTAAGCTCCTCCTCCACATCTTCTACCCTACCTCTCATGTGTTGAGGAATAAGAGTAGAAGAGCGATAGATAATCACTTAGATCCACTAACTATATCTATAGATACTCTAGATTGGCAACCTAGAGTCCCTAGTTGCTCCACTAGTTTCTTAGTGTGGAGCTACAGCCATGTGCTACATCCCGCAGGTGGATCATCTTCGACAGAGGAAGATCGGCGGTCAAGTTCAATCGAAGAAATCTCTAGGAGCTAAAGAAGATGGTAGAAGACCAAAGGACATGGTTCATTCGTTATAATGCTTCTAATCTTGTAGTTAACATCTATCTTTGTCGTTAGTTTAGGTTGATGGTTCGATTCTAGATCGGGTTTTTTAGCGCCAAGTTTTTAAACACCATTTTTGTTCCGCATCAGCCACAGTAGATGGACAAGACGCTAGCAAACCCCAATATGGTATCAGAACCACCCCATAAACCTTTACTAGCTAGTTTACACAAGGTTAAATTATTGATCGACCAAATTTTCTGAATCACAATTCCATTTCGATATGCTTGCTGTCGATTTTAAAACTTGTTCAAAAAATTATTCCGATTGTCTTAAAAATATGTGCAGGCATATTTAGAAGCCCTGAAGAAATTTGGACACATGAGCTTAACAAACCGCCATGGAACCGCCGCATTACATGCCTATTGGCGGCTGTTCTGCGGTCCATGTGTGGCCATTGTGTGCCAAATTTCTTCTGGCACTCTATTATGTGGAAATATGATTTTTAGGATGTATATTTTTGGCCCAGATTTGTTTGAGTGCTGGTTTGCATTTGGAGCCAATGTGGAAAAGTTTTAGTCGATCGAAATTTGAATACGTGATTTTCAGTGCATGTGTTAATATCTGCAACCGTGAATATCATTGAGCGGTATAACCCGACTAATTGCTATATGTTCAGTTAGATGGGTTTACGAACATGATATTCACGTTGATATTATGTGTTGTGCTGATATTGTGGTTGGATTGTCGTGTTGGATGGCTTATGGTGCAATGGTAGTAGTACAGTTAAGATTTATTTGTATATTCATTATTGCGGGACGAGCGTCCGACATGTGAACAACCATCTCTGCCAGATTGTATATTCCTTTATTGGGGCACGATCGGGTTGAGGTCGATGTCACCATTGTATATATACCTTTCTTTTCTGTACTAGGATTACCCCGCGGTGGAGTGCTCGAGTAGCCGGGTTGTAGAGGGCAACAGGCCCGCATCTCATGGCGTTGAGACGGAGGGGGCCTTACTCTAGAATCAGAGGGCAATTCGCCGCACTCGTAGGGGGTATAGGATGACCCACAGAGGGGTGCTCAAGTTACCGGATTCCGTGAAGTGCTGGGTGGCCCATTCACTTTGTTGATTGGGGTTTCCTCACTTCTGGTATTGGCGGGTAACTTGACGCACTTGTAAGGGTCTTGGTTATACATTGCACAGGCTATCCATGCGATCGGGAAACGTCGGGTTTCATTTGCGGCTCAAATGAAATCCGGAGCTCTTAGATTATCCATTATTATGTGTTGCTTATCGTTTTTCTGTGATGTTGCTTATATCATACCTGGGACGAATGTTATATATATATATATATATATATATATATATATATATATACTAGTAGATGTTGTATATGTTTTGCATCCGCACTAGTCCAGTCCCCGCTCTGCCATTAGTTAAGTGACCTAACGGTGCATGACAGGGCCCCGTGGCGAATGCGGATGGCATATACGTACATTGTATTTTCGTTCTTTTCTAGTGTCATATGGATTAATTGATGGGACTGCGTTAATTTTTATTAATGCAAGGAAAAATAAATCTAAATGATGTTGTTGGAACTAAGTTTTTGAAAACTGATATTACAGACATTTCCTTTTGCTTTGCACAGTGGTATTCAGTTATGAATATCCAGCACCTCATTCGACGAGGCAAGAGCCGAGATCCCTTTATAGGGAGTGACCTCTTGGGCAAAAGTTTGTGTCTCTGTAATAACTTCACTATAATCGATTCTTTTGCTTTGCATTGTGGTATTCAGTTAGGAATATCCTGCACCTCATTCGATGAGGAAAGAGTCGAGATCCCTTTACAAGGAGTGACATCTTTAGCAGAAGTTTACGCCACTATATATTTGCAAAACCACTCGGTTCCTTCAACGATATCAAGTTCATTACGTTAATGGTTTTTTGCTAAAAACCAGCCATAGCCCTCCGTCATTTCAGATTAGTATTGCTTAGTATTCGTGCTACGTATGTCGTCCTCAGCCGAGGCGTAGTGTTTGGTAGCTATGTAGTACTTTTCTATAGCATTAGATGCGATTGGTTTGGACAGTCGTATGGTCATTTTGGCTCAGTTAAGGACTCGTACGGGTGGGTTTAATGCAATCAAGATAATGACAGGTTGAACTTGACTAGGACACTTTGATATGTTGGCTCAGTCAAGGTCACTTGGGTCCTAGGGGCAAAAACCACATCGGGAGTTTCAAACATAAAAGAAACTTGCCAGGCATGCGCATACCTTCTGGAGTGTGGTGACTTGTGGCTTCCATCAAGTTATCATGGGATGATAGTTGGATCCCGATTCCCACTGATAAGTAGCTGTTACTCCTTGGGTGATTTTCAGATGATCCCGACTAATTCTCCTTTTAGGATTTGAAGGAGAATTCGAGAAAACAGTGGGAGCCACACTGATTAGATAAAATAATTAACCAATCTAATTTAGGTTAGAGTGCACGCTGAGTGTTTCTTTTCTCTCTCTTTGGCAGCGACCATGACCCGACCTTAAACTAAAACTGATGAACCAAATTAACCGAACCTTCTTAAGACACTTTGGCTTTTGGATTGTCATAGTCGATATATCCCTGCCACTTCTACATCCCCTTTGCATTTCTTCAGAACACTCCGTATCAGTACGAAGATCCATATTGCTTAGGTATGCCATCATATAGTTACATACAAACTCGTAGAAAGTTGTTTCAGTTCGAGGATGGTTTCCGGTTCTGGAGAAATTGAATAGGATTATTCGATTGTCTTTTCTCTTTACCTTCTCTCAGGTTGCGAGGGCTCCTGGTATTAGGAGAGTATAACTATTATGCTTATTGAATAGTCTTCTTCCAAACCATAGGCAGGTGCCGAAAGGTAGGAAAGGAAGAAAACCAATTAGCCTAAGTGTGGTGTGCAGAAGGTAATAAGTAAAGACATCTAAAGGGATTAGAATGAGGGCAAATGAAATTGCGACTGCTATCATTCACGACGAAACCATATATATCCCTGCTACTCCTACTACCCCTTTACATTTCTCCAGAACACTCCGTATCACTACGAAGATCCATATTTATTGGGTATGCCATCGTATAGTTACATACGAACTCGAAAGAAGTTGTTTCTGTTTGAGGACGGTTTCCGGTTCTGGAGATATTGAATATGATTATTCGGTTGTCTTTTCTCTTTACCTTCTCTCAGGTTGCGGGGGCTCCTAGTATTAGGAGAGTAGACCTATCATGCTTATTGGATAGTCTTCTTCCAAACCTTAGACAGGTGCCGAAAAGTAGGAAATGAAGAAAACTAATTAGCCTAAGTATGGTGTACTGAAAGAAAGAAGTAAAGACATATAAAAGGAATGGAGTGAGGGTAAGGAAATATACGGTTACTGTCATGAATCTGGATAGTGGAAGAGGAATTACTAGGAATACCCGGCCACCCCTTTGAAACATTTTCATGTTTCAGTTTTACTGTGCGGTGTTAATTGAAAACTGTTTTCCCAATTAAATTCTGACTCCAGAGTATGTATTTACCAAACTTGGTTCTCATATTTGTATGGCGTTACGGATGCTGAGTGGGAGTAGAATATTTGGAATTGGGTGATTAGATTCTTAATTTATCAGAATTCTTAGTAATTAGTGATATTTGAGGAAATCAACTGGGTTTTTCCTAACGGCAAATATTTGGTTTTAAATATCCGTTGTTATTCACCAATTTCAAACTGATATATCCGTACGTTTATTTTTAAAGTGAGATATAACATTTTGAAATTATGTTTATGAAAGTTACCTATATCAGTTGATACTTAGATAAGGTGCATTCAACAACGGTGTAATTCTTCTTAAGCATAGCACAGTTTTCAACCTACGACGCACAGGGTTTGAGTTATTAAAATTAGAGGACTTATACAAAGTATTGTATGTTGTCCGATATCTATTAGGACAAAGGGGTTGATACTCGTACTACATTCTATTTACTTATGACTTCTCTAGTTTTAGACAAGTATTTCGTTGAAATACAAAGTCCAAATTTTGAGAAGTTATAGGTATAAGAATAAAATAGAGAATCATATGTTGCAAGTATCAGGATTCTTCAAAGTAATAAAAAATATAGATACTTGTTCTAGGTATTCCGTCGTAAGTAATAGTTTTGAGAACTTTCTTTTCTCTCAGGTTACTCATCCGTGAGTACGCTCCTTGATGAAGTAATGCTGCTGGAAACAGCTGCTTGATTTTTGAATCCAGTTCTAATTAAATTAGCACCTTTGTTTCTATATTGGATATAGAATGGATTCATATCTTAACGATGTTAAGGTATATGGAGTTTTCCGGCTTATGCTTAAAACCAGAATCCGGATAAACTCAAGGCACGTTTCAGTAATGGAAGTTTGTGGGTTATCACGGGCATTGACGAGGGTTAACATTCTACCATTTGGAAGATCAATAGTTATATTGTTCTTGACTCGCCACCCGTTTTAGTAAAATGAATTCTTTTCAGAAAATATTAGTGGGAGTTGTTTAGTCGAAATTATTGAAATTTTTAACATAAAAATTTCCTCACTTTTCTAATCATCTAAAGGTATTTGATATAAATATAACACATATTAGAAGTTTGTCTGGAAAATATTAATTACCATGTGTTATACATTATAATCAATATTTTTGAAGAAAATTGTATGTTTATTATTTCACGTATAATATTGTATATCTCTAACATTCTTCATTGAGACCTTGTGCAAAAATTAGCTCAGGTCAGATATCGGAATCGGAAATTCACTGATTAAAATACAGGAAATCAAAGGGTTAAATTCTGGTAGAGATTCAGAAGATATAAAAAGATTCCAGATATCAAATATAAACCCAGAATCCACCAAAAGAAGGCTCAAGAGATTTGGAGTCATGATCTCACAAATCGGCCAGGCCGAGTCGCCGCGGATCCGCAGCCGAGTCAGTGGATCGGATATCGAGATTTTTCCAAAAGCTTCCTTATAACGTCTTAGCTTGCTGAGGACGCTTCATAACTAGCTGGTTTATTCTAGAAGTCTCTTTGTAACAACCTAGCTTACTGGGGAAGCTTGATTAGGGCCTATGAAAATGACCTAAACCTACATTAAAATGGTTGTTGATTTTTAGTACACATTTTGTACACAATTACAAAAACAATTTAGATCCAATTTCAAGAACCACCAAATCTCAAGATCAAGAATCATCGAGAAGTTCATCAAGCGATTTAACAAAAGATCCTTTACGCGAAGCCGATCATCATCAACGAGCAAAAGACCCTCGATAGATCCAAGACTCACGGTGATCGAGCGAAGCGAAAATCGACGGAGAAATTACCTCTTCAAGGGAGTGATCGAGAGCAATTCATCTTGTAATCTCGGATTGAAGAAGTTGTATTTGAAGTTGAATAATAAAGGTGATCATTACTTTTAATCTCGCTTTCTTTAAATCTCCGCATTATGAAATCTTTAATTGTTGATTCTTCTATTTCCATTATGCGTGAGTAAATCTCCGCTTGCTAAGAATTCGAAGGAATTTGGTAGATTACATGGTAAGAGAATTCTATATTCATCTTAAGTCTTATGGAGATTATAAACTTTAGCAAAAAGAATCATTAATGCCCAAATTGTGAGTGAGATCAATTTATTGAGAATTTCGTCACAATTTGGGGATTAGATTGATGATTCTTCTTGTTAAAGGCTAGATAAGAATGACAATCAATAAAAAGACAAAGGGCAATGAAGGAGAAACCCTAGTTTCTTCAAGAGATCCCTAATTCTCATTTTTAGCCATCGATCTAGTTTTAATTCTACCAATAGATAAGATGAATCATTTTGAATACTCATCCATGGCTACCAATTCCGTTTGAATCCTACAAGCCTTCTACAATTTTCTTGATAACTAACCTTGAACATTTTCTTGATTTTTCTTTCTTGAAAACAATTTCTTGAATTTCTTGAAACTATTAAATTCAACCAAATCTTGAACTATTTCTTGAATTTCTCTGCTAGTTCTTTCGACTCAACTAAAGCAAGAATTTACGAATTCCTTGAATCCCAGAGGACGACCCATGCTCACTAACGCTCGCTACACGTGATACCGTTATTGATTGCGGTTACTAAACTACATACCTATATTCTTTCTTTTCGAACCAAATCAAATGGTGCCGTTGCCGGGGATACGTGCGCAATTTGTTCTTTTTCGCTATTTGGATTGAAATATTATTATTCCATCAAAATTTAAATAAAAAACGCATCGTGTGCTTAACGATTAATGTGTGAATTTTGCAAGGAAATATAGAATCACTGTAGTAGGGATATAAAGATTCAGGTCATTTCATCGATACCAGATGAGGGGAGCATCAGAACAAAAAATTGTTCAAAGAACTGTCCAGTTGACCGCGGAACCGCGGCAAGAAGCAGGAATTGACGGCGGAACTGCGGCATCTTGGATGAATTAGGGTTTCAGCTTTCTGTGGTATAATTTCTATCTTTTTCTCTCTTCTCTGATAAGTCCAATAACAATTTTTCTATAGGATTCTTTGCAAAAATTCGCCGCTTAAAATTTTTTTATTGTTGCGTGTTTTGAATTTGGTTGTTTTCGCATATTTTAATACGGAAATTAAAGGGTAAAGACCAAATTCAAATTAGGTGGGGATTTCATTACCCTTCCTAAGCCCCAAAAATCACAAAATTAGCATTCGCATCACCCTTCATTAATTTAAAAATATCTAGACCAAGACTTTAAGGACCGTCGCGCTCAATTAGGACAGAGAAAGGTCGTGGGTAATCTACTGCTTATTCGCATTTCTTTTGTGCTGTCTACGCAAGTGTGTCTAAAGCAAGTGGTTACTTAATTAGGCCCGCTATTTACATAGCGGATACCTCCCACTTACTTGGCACTTACCTGGCCACAAGAGGGATAAAGAGGTAGTAGAGTATTTATCCTGCGATTTGTCTTCTGGAAGTCTAGGAGCGGTCTAGCGACTTGACCTAGGTGACCGTAGATCTAGGCTTGATTGTGCATTTTTGTTGTGATTTTTTCTAAATCCGTCTTTTTCAAAACAAACCAAAAACAAACCAATCCTTTCTTTTAATTTACACTTACGCTGCCATGTGCGCTAAACCTACTTAGTGCATGCTCAGCTGGACACGGGATTCTAGTGCCCGTCTTGTCCGCGTTTCATCTATCGACTCCGAAGTCGGTATTTCTTCATCTTCTTTTTCCTCACCACCCACAACAACCACTGAGATGGACGGTTCTCCATCAAATTTTAATAACACCACTCTGCCACCACCCGCAGGTACGCAGAATCTACCACGTATATCTCTCCATGAGAGATGCTACCCTATACGTGGTCCTCTTTCTACTTGTCTTTCTATTCCACCAGCCAATGGGGATAATTTCGAAATCAAACCACACCATATCAATCTTTTTCTTAAATTTCACGGTCTAGAGTCTGCAGACGCATACGTTTTTATCACCAAATTCAAAAACGTATGTGCTATGATGGGCGCTTCACAACTTTCTGTGGATGCTATGCGTTTACGTCTTCTCCCATTCACTTTGTGTAATTTAGCCGAAAAATGGCTTTATAACACAACCGCACACTCTATTTCCAATTGGGATGAATTCGTTATAGAATTCCTTAAGAAATTTTATCCCAATCATAAGACCGCCCGTGTTAGGAGTGAAATCAACCTATTTTCCCAGCTTCCCAATAAACCATTTTAGAAATGCTTTGAACGGTTCAAGGATCTACTTGTCCAATATCCTCATCATGGAATCCATAGATGGGATTTGTGCTGAATTATATATGAAGGTATTAATCCAACGACAAAATAGATGCTTGAAACTATGTGTCAAGGCAATGTCATGTCTAAAGACGATGGTGAAGCTTGGAAATTTTTGGAAGATTTTGCTGAAAACACTGTGCAATGGGAAAACGTTAGTCCATCATCTAGGGGTGGTATTCATCAACTTGATGTTACCATTGCCGTAAAAGCCGAAATGACAGCAATGCAAAAGAAACTCGAAGTTATGGAAAATAAATTTTTATTAGCCTCCCTAAATCAGGCGACGTTCCCTAAAACCGTGTGTGGATGCTGTTCAGATCCATCACATCTAACGGAAGAATGTCCTTTGAATTCTCTGTTTCAAGGTCAAGAACACACTAATGCTGCTTTTCAGTAACGACCTAGAAACGATCCTTATTCTTCCACATATAATCAAGGTTGGAGGAATCATCCTAATTTTTCTTGGAACTAACACCAAACTCAAAATACGGTTCTAAACTAAAATAACTTTCAAAGGGTTCCTCCACAGCAACACCAACCACCACAAAATCAGCACCCCTTTCAACCACAAACTTTTCAAAATCCAGCCAACAATTTTGCACCGTATAATAATTCTTTCCAAGCGGCCGGTAACAAAAACTCCTCTTCACTCGAACGAACCTTGGATTTGTTTATGAAACATTCCATACAAATGTCGGCTGATATAAGGTCTTCTATCGATACCATAAAGAAGGACTCTGCCTTACAAGGTGAGAGTATAAAAGCGATAGAAGCACAAATTGCATAGTTAAATGCCGCGATGAGTGCTAGAGAGAAAGGAAAACTTCCAGCTCAACCCCTACCGAATCCTGGCTACTCGCATCATAATGTGAGTGCTATTACCACGTTAAGATCTGGAAGAGTGCTGAACAACCATGTCGGTGAAGAGATTGATAATGTGGAATCAATCAATGATACCCCAGCTTCCACTTCTTACCCTGGTTCATCTTCTTCCAAGCCTATTCTCCGTTTTCCTCTAGGCTCGAACCCTCCGTCCACTTCTTTGAGTCAACCAAAAAGATCCCCACTCCAATTCTGGGATCCGTTCTATCCACACGAACTTCTCCACCAATGTTGGACCCAACTATTATTGATAAAGCGTCTTATCCAAATAGGTTGAGGACCAACAAACCTAACGCGCAAATGGAGAAGATTATGGAAATGTTTAAACAGGTTAACATAAATATCTCTCTCCTAGATGCTATCTAACAAGTTCCGGCTTATGCGAAAATACTTAAGGACTTGTGCACTAGGAAGAAAAAGACTCAAGTGCCGAAAAAAGTGTTCATGACGAGTAATGTTAGCACAGTTTTTACCCAGCAATTACCAAAGAAACGTAAATACCTTGGATGTCCTACAATCTCTATTTCTATTGGGGGTAAAATATTAACCGTGCTCTACTCGACCTTGGCGCTAGTGTTAACCTGCTTCCTTACTCTGTCTACGAGTAGTTAGGTATTGGAGAGTTGAAACCTGCCCACTGCACTCTCCAAATGGCAGATCGATCTATCACCAAACCTAGGGGTGATCTTGAGGATGTGTTGATAAAAGTCGGGGAATTTATATTCCCTATGGACTTTATTTTCTTAGATATACAACCTGTAGCAAACCCACGTAACCAAATTCCGGTGATTCTTGGTCGACTCTTCTTAGCCACTTCCAATGCTGTCATTAATTGTCGTAACGGTTCTATGAACTTAACCTTTGGGAAAATGATAATTGAGCTTAACATTTACAAGCTAGGAAGTCAACCATCTGAACCTTCTGCTCATGTACTTGATGTCTGTTCTGTCCACGAGATAGCTTCTGAAAGCTGCAATGTTGAGGAACTTTGCTATAATGATCTCGACGACATTAGTACATCATTGTTTGATCTTGCACAGTATCATAGTGAGGACACTTTTGATGAGTCCACCCCCCGAGTTTGAACCTTTTGACTCATCACAAAAGTCAGCAGCGCTTTCCGAGTCAATATCCTACACAGGTTATGAACTTCTTAGGGAATCCGAATATCATTCCCTTACCCCACCTTCTATTGTTTCTCCGCCGACATTAGATCTTAAACTGTTATCTTCTCATCTTAAATATCCATATTTAGGTGAGAATGAGTCTTTTCCCGTGATCATATCCGCTTCTCTAGCTTTAGAGCAAGAGGACGCTTTTTTGATGGTCTTAAGATCAAATCGGCAAGCATTTGGTTGGACAATGTCAGACATCAAAGGGATTAGTCCCTTGATTGTAGAATAACATATACATTTGATGGATGAAGCCAAGCCAATCCGAGAACCACAAAGACGGTTAAATCCCGTCATGAAGGAGGCCATAAAGAAAGAAATCGTCAAGTGCCTTGATAGTGGTATAATTTACCCAATCTCTGATAGCCAATGGGTAAGTCCTATTCATGTGGTACCTAAAAAGTCCGGTATCACGGTCATAACTAATGAGGCTAATGAGTTGATCCAAACACGCACCCAAACTGGATGGTGTGTATGTATTGATTATAGAAAACTCAATGCCTCAACGAGGAAAGATTACTTCCCTCTACCTTTCATTGACCATATTTTGGAACGATTAGCTGGACATGAATATTATTGTTTCATGGACGGATACTCTGGCTATAACCAGGTCCCGATCACCGAAAAGTATTAAGATAAAACAACATTTACTTGTCCTTTCGGTACCTTTGCTTATAGATGCATACCCTTTGGGTTATGCAATGCTCTCGCTACATATCAGCGGTGTATGATGGGGATATTCTCAGACATGGTCGAAAATTTTCTGGGGATTTTCATGGACGATTTCTCTATATTTTGGGACTCATTTGAGGATTGCCTACGTCATCTTGATGCAGTTCTTACCCACTGTAAGGATAAGAACTTAACTTTGAATTGAGAAAAATGTCATTTCATGGTCCAAGAAGGTATCGTGCTTGGACATGTCATTTCACGAAAAGGCATTGAGGTAGACAGAGCTAAAATAGATGTCATCCATAACCTTCCTCATCCCAAATGCGTCAAAGATATATGATCTTTCCTTGGTCATGCAGGATTTTATAGGAGATTCATTAAGGATTTTAGCAAAATTGCTAGACTTTTAACTCATCTCTTGGCCAAGGATACTACATTTCACTTCGATTCGGAGTGTGAGGCTGCTTTTGAATCACTTAAGAGATCTCTCACTATAGCCCCCGTTCTATCATCTCCTGATTGGAACCATCCGTTTGAGCTTATGTGTGATGCATCAGATTTTGCTGTTGGTGCAGTCTTAGGACAACATATTGATAAGATGCCACATGCAATTTATTATGCAAGTAAGACCTTGAATGATACCCAAATTAATTATACAACCACCGAGAAAGAACTCTTGGCAGTTGTATTTGCATTAGAAAAATTCAGGCCTTACTTGATTGTCTCACCGATTGTGGTTTACACTGATCACTCCGCCCTAAAACATCTTTTATCTAAGAAGGATGCTAAGGCCATGTTAATACGTTGGATCCTATTATTACTAGAATTTGATCTTGTCATACGATATAAGAAAGGATGTGAAAACGTAGTAGCCGACCATCTTTCACGCATCTCTTCTTCACCTACTGTGACCTTGCCAATAAACGACTCTTTTCCTGACGAACAACTCTTGAACGTATCCTGCGAACCTTGGTTCGTGGATATTTTGAATTATCTAACAACATGACTTATTCTTAGCGAATGGTCTAAACAAGACAATCATCAATTTCTATCCCGAGTAAAGCATTTTTACTGGGATGAACCTTATTTGTTTAAGTATTGTCCCGATCAAATCATTCGCAGATGTGTCCCCAAAGATGAATTCAAGAGTGTTTTGTCTTTCTATCATGACAAGGCATGTGGTGGTCACTTTGGTCCACGTAAAACGGCGGAGAAAGTTTTGCAATGTGGTTTTTACTGGCCTACATTATTCAAAGATGCATTTGAACATTGCAAAACTTGTCCACGGTGTCAACACACGGGTAGGATTTCTCGAAAAAATGAGATGCCACTCCAACCTATCTTGGTTGTGGAAATTTTTGACGTTTGGAGTATTGATTTTATGGGCCCTTTTCCTAACTCTTTTGGGAATTTATATATCTTGTTAGCGGTTGATTACGTCTCAAAATGGGTGGAAGCAATACCATGTCGCACTAATGAAAACAAGCTTGTTATTAAGTTCCTTAAAGAAAATATCTTTTCGTGATTTGGGCACCCTCGCGTTATAATTAGCGACAATGGGACGCATTTCTGTAATCGGTCTTTCGAGACTTTGATATGGAAATATTCAATCAACCATAAACTTTCTACGCCCCATCATCCCCAAACGAGCGCGCAATCTGAGATTTCCAATAGGCAAATCAAACAAATTTTGGAGAAGACGGCTTCTAGAAATCGGAAAGATTGGTCAATCAAATTGACGAATGCTCTTTGGGCATTTCGTACTGCTTATAAGACTGATCTTGGTATGTCTCCTTACCGTCTAGTGTTTGGAAAGGCTTGCCACCTTCCTGTCGAGATCGAACATAAAGCAATGTGGGCCATTAAAGAATTTAACTTCGATTTAAATCAAGCCTGCGATTTTCGGAAGCTGCAATTAAATGAGCTAAGCGAACTCCGCAATGAAGCTTACGATAATGCGGTGATAGTAAAGACCGGACTAAGGTATTTCACGACAAAAATATTTTGAGAAAAACTTTTACCCCGGGACAACAAGTCCTTCTTTAAGATTCCCGTCTCCATCTTCATGCGGGTAAGCTAAGATCTCATTGGAAAGGACCATTTATGATGCGGTATGTATACCCGCACGGGACAGTTGAAGTTGAAAATATTAAAAACGGCTGTATTTTTAAAGTAAATGGGTATATATTAAAACCGTATTTTTTTACTGACCCCACGAAGGAGCTCCTGTTTTTACAGGAGCCGCTTTATCATGACTAAATTTCCTTCGCTTCACCTCCATGTCTTGGTAATATTGTCTCATCTTAAGAATGGATGTGAGTTTAAAAAATATATATATATAATAAATAAATAAATGAATAAAAGTAATAAACAAATAAATAAGTTTGGGGGAGATTTTCATGTTCATTTATTCTTGTACCCCGTTAATAACCTTACCTCCCAAGTCTACAGGTTTTGAGATTTCAAAGATGACAACAGTGAGGATACCGCTGTAAACAGATTTGGGGTAGGTTTGTGCTTATTTACGCATTACTTTGGATTATACACTTTGCATAAGCACAAAAATTTTTATTTTTTTCTTTTATAATGAAAGATTAGAAAGTGAAAAATTACATTTAAAAAATTGGAAGAGTTTAAGAAAACCAAAAAATTTAGATGTTTTCTTAAACGAAACTAGTAATAAGTAGTTATGAGCCGTTGTCCCAAGGGTAAGTAAGATGAAGGAAGTCACTAATCTGAGGATAAAAATAAGTCTGAAAAATAGTTTCTATTCTGAAAACCAAACATCTGAACGTTGATACCCTACTATACGCACTTATACACGTCATGAAACTCGGGATAGTAGAGCATACCTTGAAATGCTCTTGTCTAAAAGCCAAAGTAAAAAAAATAATAAATGAAGCATAAATGTATAAAATGGTGAAGAAAAATGAACACTGGTTTTATGATCAGCAAGGCAGCATAAAAAAAATATAGCGAGGGTACTTCATCACCTAGTGCCTTAGACCAACTGGTTTGGGAGTCACTGCTAAGCCTTAGGTGTTGCAAGACGAGAAAATTGCTAATTACGCCTAATAAGTGAGCACACTTAGTAATCGGTCGGTTAGTACCTCAAGAAGTATTAACGGTCGTATGAAGAATGTGTGAGCAATTCCATGTAAAATATTCACCGACTAGATGGACAAGAGTATGATAGATTGAATTGAATTCTCCGAGTATAGGGATGTCTTTTACACATATGTAGGGGTATATGATCGATGTTTGGAATACAGGTAGGGAGGAAGACTAAAGGCGATATTTTATTGAGGGATGATGTGATTTCTAACAACTTTTTCATGACTATTAAGATAGGGCTCATGACAACCGAAAAGCTAGTGTAGTTGGAAACTCTGATTTTTATATATAACTTTCACAGTCTTTCTTTCATTATAGGATTTTGTGGGTGCAATCCGCCGAAAACCCTCAAGAGATAACACTCCTCCTACTAGGGACACCTAGAGGTTTAAAGGCTTGTTGCACGTGCTCAGTGCAATCGCGTTGTCTACGAAAGTGTGTTAGTTAGTTTTTTCTTTTTCTTTCTATTTTTCTCCTTCTCTTGAATAAATAAAATTTGCTCAAGACGATCAAAGGCAAGTTTGGGGGAATTTGTTCAGTCAAAATTATTGCAATTTTTAACATAACAATTTCCTCACTTTCTAATCATCTAAAGATATTTGATATAAATATAACACATATTAGAAGTTTGCCTGGAAAATATCAATTACCATTTGTTATACATTATAATCAACATTTTTGAAGGAAATTGTATGTTTATTATTTCACCCATAATATTGTATATCTCTAACATTCTTAATTGAGATCTTGTGCAAAAATTAGCTCAGGTCAGATATCGGAATCGAAAATTTGCAGATTAAAATACAGGAAATAAAAGAGTTAAATTATGGCAGAGATTCAGAAGAGATAAAAAGATTCCAGATATCAAATATAAACCCAGAAACCAGCAAAAGAAGGTTCAAGAGATCTGGAGTCATGATCTCACAAATCGGCCGCGGATCCACGGCCGAGTCAGGCCGAGTCGCCGCCGATCCGCAGCCGAGTCAGTGGATCGGATATCGAGATTTTTCCTGAAGCTTCCTTATAACGTCTTAGCTTGCTGAGGACGCTTCATAACTACCTGGTTTATTCTAGAATCCTCTTTATAACAACTTAGCTTATTGGGGAAGCTTGATTAGGGGCTATAAAAAGGACCTAAGCCTACATTAAAATGGTTGTTGATTTTTAGTACACATTTTGTACACAATTACAAAAACAATTTAGATCCAATTTCAAGAACCACCAAATCTCAAGATCAAGAATCATCGAGAAGTTCATCAAGCGATTCAACAAAAGATCCTTTACGCAAAGCCGATCGTCATCAACGAGCATGAGATCCTTGATAGATCCAAGACTCACGGTGATCGAGCGAAGTGAAGATCAACGGAGAAATTACCTTTTCAAGGGTCGAGAGCAATTCTTCTTGTAATCTCGGATTGAAGAAGTTGTAATTTGAAGATGAATAATAAAGGTGATCATTACTTTTAATGTCGCTTTCTTTAAATCTCCGCATTATGAAATCTTTAATTGTTGATTCTTCTATTTCTATTATGCATTAGTAAATCTCCGCTTGCAAAGGATTCGAAGGAATTTGGTAGATCACATAGTGAGAGAATTCTATATTCATCTTAAGTCTTATGGAGATTATAAACTTTAGCAAAAAGAATCATTAATTTCCAAATTGTGAGTGAAATCAATTTATTGAGAATTTCGTCACAATTTGGAGATTATATTGATGATCCTTCTTGTTAAAGGCTAGATAAGAATGGCAATCAATGAAAGGACAAGGGGCAATGAAGGAGAAACCCTAGTTTCTTCAAGAGATCTCTAATTCTCATTTTCTCTGTCGATCTAGTTTTAATTCTACCAATAGATAAGATGAATCATTTTGAATACTCATCCTTGGCTACCAATTCCGTTCGAATCCTACAAGCCTTCTACAATTTTCTTGATAACTAATCTTGAACATTTTCTTGAATTTTCTTTCTTGAAAACAATTTCTTGAATTTCTTGAAACTATTAAATTCAACTAAATCTTGAACTATTTCTTGAATTTCTCTGCTAGTTCTTTCGACTCAACTAAAGCAAGAATTTACGAATTTCTCGAATCCCAGAGGACGACCCGTGCTCACTAACACTCGCTACATGCGATACCGTTATTGATAGTGGTTACTAAACTACATACCTATATTCTTTCTTTTCGAACCAAATCAGGAGTATGGTTGAACTTGAAGTTATTCTAGAACCACAAACGATTACTGAGAATTTAGTAGGACCTAAAGATTTAATTGGATTTGACAATCCATTATCCACTCCGCCGATTTGGTGGGTAACCTCAGCCACCCGAGAGATACTTCGGTCTCCTTAAAGACGATTACAGGAAGGTTTTTTGATTACCCAAACTTACCACTAATGCTGTTCTAGACTATGAGATCTGGCAGGAGGATGAGTATAACGTCGTTCTAAATTATCTTTAGAAGTGCACATGTATATGATTCTGCCAGAGTGTTATTGTAGTCAGTGGGAGCAGCGGAAGCATGGTGGGAAAGTAGCTTTTGTCTATTTATAGACAAAAACAAGTATAGCGGAGATAGATCATCTATTTTTGATGTGACAGTCATAGAGTTTGACTTCATCAGAATAACAGATGGACCTGGTAACCCTGTCGTGCCACAATTTTCTTGCAGGATCAACCGCACGGATTCAATAGCGGCTCGCTGGCACATAGCTTTCTTCTAGGTGATTTTCATTTGTAGGAGGGGTACACATTGGATCGTGACCACATTTGTATATATATTTATTCAGTTGTATCTAGTTTAAAGCTCCATCAACCAGTCTACACTTAGAAACCACATATTTGTATATTCATTCAGACTTAGAGTCACGGATTTGTATGTATTCTTTATTTTTTTTGGGTTTGGTAATACCTGGTTTTTCTTTATCTTCTTTCTGTGATTTATCTTCATCTTGGGGCGTCACATATATATTTATTTGTGTGGTTGTGATTCCGCCGATTGGCGAAGAGCTAGCTCCTGCTTGAGGATGCCTATATTATTATTATGTATTGGTTTTGGGTTAAAATTTACAAAGGTGGAGCTGCCCAAATTTCGAATGAAGAAAATATTTTCAATTATAGTATACAATTTGTATTTTTATATGACATTACTTATACTTTTAAAGAAGAGCTTGATTTCATTATACTTTTATATCAAAACTTCACCTCTATTATTTTCCTTAAAAAAGGTTTAGATTTCTGGGCTTTCGGCTTACTTGGAATACGGTAGGATCCTATAGACTTCATGTGATTCAAGTGCTGGTCGCGTGCCAATTCCGGGTTGTGACAAATTTGGTATCAGAGCGTTAAGTTTAACCTTGATTCGAGTCTAGGTTTGACTATGCGGAGTCTAGGACGTATATATATTTCGGAACCTAGGCTTGACCTTACAGAACTTAGACTTGACTGAGGGGGTATTAGACTCGAACTTTCATCATGTAAGTTGACCTTAGTTGATGGAGTAGGTAACTTAAGTAGAGTGACGTACCGTGTGTATGTTCCACGGTATACTTACGATATGCTGCTCCGCTTAAGTGACCATATGATGAATATTTCTTGAGATTCATTATTCTATTCGTTCTTATAACCTTCTTCATCGATGTTTACTTGCGGTTCCTGTCACCATGTGTTCGGCACGATTTATTACATTTAAATACCACTCATTTCCTATCATTTTGTCAATAAACAGTGCTATTTTATCTGTGTCTGCTCATTAGTACAGATTACAAACATTAGAAACGTTACACAATATGAACAGAAATGACGGTTTATAGCCGTAACTGCAAACGGGACAGATCAAGTCATTGAGTTTTGCAAACAAAATAAAGTTGTGTACAAATAAATATTTAGTTTGTTCCAACATGATACAATATCAAAATTCATGTATGAACCATCATGGATCATGTGGGCATAAGTCATCATGACATCAAGTTGCAAACACCATCATGGTGTCTTGTAAGTGGGTACACAAGTGGCTTGGACAAGGAGGTATGGTAAAATGTATGTGAAAAAGAATTGATTTGAAGTGTGAACACAACTCATACCCACTTAATCCCTTCTCTGTACATTATTCCAGATTACACTCAGGTGTAAATTAAAAGAAATTGCAAACACAGAGAGATGCTCAGAAGACTAGAAGACCACAGACCAAAGGTGGGCCCCATCCTCCATTTCTTGGCCGCAAATTAATTCATATTGGTTGCAAATTGCAGCGAATTCTTTTCCATTTTATCTCGTTTAATTTTGGTGGATCCCTGGTGGTCTTGTCATTCCAGTGTCATATGCAACTTTTAATATTTTGTTGCCTATATATAGCAGGTCTCAGACTAAGTTCAGGATATATATTTTGTTGGATTTTTGGAGGGAAAGCTTGAGTGTGTAACATTTGATATCTTCCTCTTCTTCCCTCTTTAAGCTTTCATTTGAGAGCTCCATTAAGGAGGTTGGGGTTGTTATCTAACTTGTAGCTCTAATCCTTCCATTTTGTTAATAAAGAATTGCACTTGTTTTTATTTTCTTAACTTGATTCATGTTAATAAAGAGGTTTGGGTTGTTATCAAACATATTCATTTCTCTTGTGTTTCATTTTCTATTTTCTAATGTTTGAGTAATTCAATCTGGTTGCGGTGATGATGAGGATGTGAGATGAATGGTTTTGCTTTCCTCCTCCTCTTGTGAATGTTTAAAGTGCTTAATTGTGATGGTAACCTTAAAATTGCTAAATGGATATGTTTGATATGGTATGTTGATTTGGATGGTTGTAACCTTTATCACATATCATACTCTCTCATGATCACCATTTGCAATATTAAAGTTAGAATCAATTTTTTGTTAAACTTGCTAGGAAGTTGATGTATCGACTCTGAATTTACTGTACAAAATTTTTCAGTTCAATATACAGAAAGGAGTTTACAAGCCTGAGTATAATTTATAAGTTAATTTTTGTTCAAGAACAGCAAGAAAAAACTTGTAGCTCACTGGTAAAGCCTTGCACTACTATGATGTAACCCCTGTGTTCGAACCCCATCAGACACATTATATTTTTTCTGATTTTTCTTTTAAACTTTTTGGAAGTCCAAAAGTTTACATGTGTAATGCACATATAAAATGAAAAGACAGAGAAAACAAACATGTGAAAAATGTTGTAAATACAGAGGAGAATATGTGGCATCAATCCACCGACCCCATCCCCTCAAATGACCGGCGAGATGTGCAATAGGGCCGGTGCCGACGGTCCCCCCATAGGCAATAAAGCCAGGGCTTTGTACACAAGTCTTTTCCCCTACCCCTAACTCCCCTGCACTGTTTGATTACTCTGCAATCAAACAGAGACCTCTCAATTCCCCATTTATTCTCATTTTAATGCATTTTAATTCACTCTTTTGATTCCAAAACCAAAATTCCATATTATAAATACTACCTCATACCTAGCCTTTCCTCATTCTGAAAATTATAGCCAAAATTCTCAAATTTTCCTAAGAACAAGTGGAGTAGAAGAGGAGTTAGTAAGAGATCAAGTTCCGGTGAGGATCGAAGCCAATTCCGGCGACCCCGCGAAGCCACAACGACAACCCCCTCTCCTCCTACCTTCACTTCATCTATCTAGCTAGTAAGTTCCTTTTGTTTCCCCTAATCAGAGCAAAACATTGTTTGAATTTTAAAATTCAAAAATTGAAGCAACGCTTCAGATCCCTTGCGCTGAGCGCCACGTGTCAAAAGCAGACACGCCAGCGCCAGGAGCGCTGCGCCCTAGGCAGCGCACCCCCAATCAGAGCAAAGCTCTGTTTCAAAATTCAAATTTTAAAAATTGAAGCAACGCTTCAGATCCCTTGCGCTCTGCGCTGCGCGCCACGTGTCAAACACAAGCGTGCTATCGCAGTTGCGCTGCGTGCCACGTATCAAACGCAGGCGCGCTAGCGCCAATTGCGCCAGCACTGGAATTTAAATAATAAATTATTAATTAATCAGAATTAAAATTCTAGAAAGATCTTTCCAATCTTATTAAAATAAAAAGATTATCTTCTGTAAAACAGAGGCCTTAGGATCAAAGATCCAACGGTGGTGAAATATCCCCAGATCAATCAGAGAAAGATCTCTGTAACTAACCTAACAGATCAATTGGCCCTATATAAAGGCCTCTAGACTCCAAGTCTCACAGATATACATAAAAGAAAAAACCCTCTGCAAACTTTGAGAAAAACTCAAAGAGAAAGAAAGGCAATCCTTTGAAGAAAGAAGATCATCTTCTTCATCTTTAAAGGTAAAGAATTAAATTCTTGGAAGAACAGAGATGAAATCATCTCATTAAAAAAGAAGAACCATCTTCTAAAAAGATCAAAGATCTAAGAACAAGATCAAGATCTTCAATAAAAAAGAAAAAAAGACCAAAAAGATCTAATTATAAAAGATTAAAAGAAGTACTTTACTTCATTCTTAGATCTTTTGATCTATATAAAGGCACAGCCTTTTGATGAGAACAAGAACTTTGGTTCTTGGATCTTGAGGTAAAACCTCTTTTAAAAGAACAAAAAACTTGTTCTTTGATCTTAAATTGATCAAGATGCGCTCTGCGCTATTGGACAGTGCCTTGCACTTTTGAAATGCGCCTTTGCGCTTATTGGAGTGGCGCACTGCGCCAGAACGCGCCACGTGTCAACCACAGACACAATCTGCGCTTTGCGCTTCTAAAATAGCGCACTGCGCTCTTGGATTGACGCATAGCACCAGAGCGCGCCATGTGTCGTTCACTGGAGCAGCGCACTAGTGTAGCGCACTCAGAAAGCGCAGTGCGCTAACAGACTTGCGCTTAGCGCAGAGCGTGACACGTGTCACCTTCGCATGCGCTAGCGCATTGCGCTCTTTAATTGGCGCAAAGCGCCTGACAAGTCACGTGGCGCACAATCAGACCACTAAAAATGCTAAGCATTTAATTACATCCAATGTCAGAGCCCAATGCTATGCATTATTAAAAGGGCAAAGCCCAAAAAAAGGCCTAACAGGCCAAACATGAATAAAATGTTAAACATTTTTAACTGGACTTAGCTCAATTCTGGCCATAAGTCCTCAATATAAATTGAACTGAGCATAACTGCTCTTCCAATCAATTTATACCCGGTTCGAGGGTACATCTCTTTACTCCTCTGACACCCGTTGCTGTAATCCTTCAACATCGTCAGAGAGGTGACGGGTCCCGACGACCACACATTGCTACGGACTATGGGATCCTTAAACTCATAGACTATGATGTCCTTAACCTCGACCGCGATGTCTTAAAACTAATGTCGGATTGTAGAGTCCTTAAATCCATGGACTATGATGTCCTTAACCTCGACCGTGACGTCTTAAAACTAACACCGGACCATGAGGTCCTTAAACTCACGGACTATGATGTCCTTAACCTTGACCGCAATGTCTTAAAACTGACATCGGACCGCAATTTCCTTAAACTAATTATCGACCGCAATGTCACTAAACTAAGCAATAGAGCCCAATTGCTCTCTTGTCGGATCTAAACGATTCCGTTAAGTCGATCTTAGTCTGAAATTAGACTAACGTATCTTTAACAAACGTTTAAGTTGATCTTAGCCTCAAATAAGGCTGACGTATCCTTAAACACAACCCCGAAACCCAAATCTAAGAAAGATACGGATTTGGACTAGTCCACGTCCTACGGGCGACAACATAACTTGGTCTCCGTATACAATCCACGGGCAACCAAACACAAAACAAACACCCACGACACGAAGTGACCATATAGAGAAGGAGAAAGTTGTTACCGCGATGCGGTAACGTAATTAACTGCAGGGGCTTGCGCTGCAGGGAAGAGCGTCCCAACAATCAAAAACCCCTTAAACGAGGGGGAATCTGACGAAGTCTACTATATCGGCCGCATCCATTTAAACCTCCGATACATGGTGCCATAAATCAACTTGGCATCTTCGGAGAGGTGGACAGATAGCACCTATTAGCATCTGCCCCCGAATTTCAGGCAAGACATCCAGTCTTTCCCGGCTTCCGGCGGTGAACAGATTCTGGCACGCCCGGTGGCACCTTTTTCTCTTTCCACTCCACACTTCGTGTGTCGTGTTCGCGAACCAATCGCGGTTTGCCAATGGTTGCCCTTGGGTTTCAAGTTACTAAGATTTGGTCTCTTGCTTGGCGCAGAAAGCAAAACAGCAATGGCATTCACCCGCTCGAAGTGCTCCAACTGCAGCTGTAACCCATGCATCGCCTCACCTGGAGGTGTAGCTTATGGACCTCAAGTGGCATCACTGTTTACGATGCCGGTAGAACAGGTCACCCAGGCTACTACTGGACTGTTTTTCGGGACCATGCTCCCGCCAAAAAGCTTCACCGCTCCTCTGCCCATACCAGAAGCTCCTAAGAAGTCGGTTTTCGATCGACTTATAGCTACTGCGACCCCTCTCAGGGGGTCGTCCAGCTCCAGCTCCTCGGTCTTTTCCAGATTGGGCCAAAATTCCTGTGGGCCCACAATGAAGCCTGCAATCCCAAAGAAGGTTATTCCGAAGAGAGTGACCAATCCTGCTCCCGAAGTCGTCAAGGCGGCTTCTCCTGCCAAGGGGTCGGTCTTCACAAGACTGACCGTCCCAACTACCACTCCCGCTCCTGCTACTCAAAGAACATCAGTCTTTAACAGGCTGACACCGACAATGGCCCCTCACCAGAACAAGGGGGCAAGACAAGGCCATCCTCGTCACCGAGTCAACTCCATCAGCTCAGCACGCTCGACGTTGCCAGTGGCACCGAGTGAGGAAGGCCGGAGGCAACTCCCTTTCTGGGCTAACTCCACCAGCCCCGACGACGGAAATTAATGCTGCTGTTCCAACTAGGAACAGCTTTGAGCTGCTAAATAAGGTGCGTAGGAATTCTCCTACCGCTGTACTGAAAAGGTCTCCTCCTCCACTGGAGAAGGGTGCGGAAGCAAGGCCAGAACAGTCCCCGCAGCGGCTGTCCTCCAAGATTTACAAAGTTTGGCGGCAGGTTCGGAACTCAGTGGTTGATCAAGGCTACCCCCGCCAGCAGAAGAAGCTGAAGGCCCAACAGGAAGAAAACCGTCCTGCCAAGCCACGAAAAGCTGTCTGGGTGTCCACTACGACGGGCCCCTCAACTTCGACCGCTCACAAGAAGAGAAGGCCGGAGAAGACCCCCATGCCTGCAACAAATGTTAAAGGCACCGAGCCCAAACGCCCTAAGTCTGGGGGCATGGTGGTCCATACCATTTACATGGCATCCGGGAAAGAGGATAGCCGCGCTTCTACGGGACACCGACCACTCACCCGATCCATCACAAGTGCCCAGGAACAACAGCAGCAGAAGCTCCAAAAAATGCTGACTGCAATGGCCGCACTCACCGGGCCAAAAGAAAGCCCGGAGGCGTCATTGGAACAACGTCGCGAACACGAGACCGATGCTGAATTCCTTCGTAGAATGCTTGAAAAGAAGGACAAGGAGGCTGCGGAACAAGTGGCCAATATAAAGCAAATGGCTCTTCTGTTCCAAGACATGGTCGGAATGATGATACAGCCAGATCCTCCAGCCGAAGACCCTCCAATCATTATTGAAGATGACAGAGGGGAGACGTCGAACCCTCCTCCGGCTCTTTCAACAGCCAAGGAGGAAACAATCTCTAAAGCTACCATGGATGACTATATTGCTCAGCAAATAAGAGTTCACCAGGCAAATGAGGCAGCCGGCCAAGTTGTCAAAACAGGGCGACCGTATCCAGGCTGGTATGATCAGATAAAGTACCCGCCGGGCTACACAATCCCGAAATTCCATGTCTACAAGGCGACAGGCAATCCCCATCAACATGTCGCCCAGTTCAGGGCTCTTTGTGGCAACACCGGGGGCGACGATAAGCTTCTGCTCCGTCAATTCGTCGGCAGCTTATCGGAGACGGCGTTCGAGTGGTACTCCGAGCTTCCAAATGATTCCGTCAAAACTTTCGCAGAGATAGAGTTGTTGTTCACCCAGCGATTCGCGAGTGCCAGCGAACGTACCCCAATAACGGCGTTGATCAATGCAAAGGTGAAGCCGGGCGAGACTTGGGGTCATTACGCAATCCGATGGCGAAATCTGTGGTCGAAGTGCGAACAGCGCATCGAAGAAGCACCAGCGGTGGGCATGTTCGTGGGCACCCTAGACCCTCATGCAACTATTTCACAGTTCATGATGTTCTTCAAATCGATTACGTTCCAGGCTTTAATTGATAAGCTAGCCCAGATGGATCAAATGGGTCATAGACCGTCTCCCCCGAAGCCGGAACCGCGGAACGACAAGGGTAAAGGGAAGGCAACCTTCGTCGTGAACACCCAGCAGCAGCCCAGTGCCCCAAAGCTAGCGGATCAACTGGAGGAGAGACGGTGCTATTACAATAAGAAAATGAAGCGTCCTTACTCATTCCCGCGAGACAAAACGAAGAGGCTGTTTGAGCTGGTTATGCGCAACAGGCTTATCAATTTGCCGAATCCAAGGCGACCACCGCAGCCCAGCGAAGTGAACAATCCAAATTATTGCCCTTACCACCAAACAGTAAGCCATCCAATCGAGGATTGCTTCGTCTTTAAGGGATGGATCGAGGATCAGTACCTACAAGGCAAGTTTGTGCTGTCTGAGAAGTGGAAGGTAAACTCGCCACAACCGCACACTCCTAAGAAGACGGACACACCGGGGGCAACATGTTCTTTTGTTGAAGAAGCTCCGTGGGAGGTCATGCTTTCAGCCAAAACCAAAAGGATGCTGAATGATCTCCAGACATGCCCGGCGATCAGGAGGAAGAACCCGCTGGAACCCTAGATCATCGAAGGGATGCTGAAGCCGCGCCCAACTCCAAAGATTGGTGGTGATGGCTCGAGCACTCACACCCAGCCGTCAAAATCTTCAAAGAAGAAGAAGAAAAGATCCAAAAAGCCCGTGAAGCCTGGTGACAAGCGCACGGACCTGCAGAAACAGATCGACGCACTGGAGGAGTATAATCAGAAGGCGCGGACTCCCATCACGCTCCAAGAGTTCCTCAGCCACGTCTTTCAGGAAGAAGATGATGGAGAAAGCTCGTCGGATGAATCTGAGGGTTATGTAGCAAGTTGTCATGTGATCTCTCACTCGTTTACAGACGATGAAGAAACTCCTTGCACTGAGAAGCTGGGGGCAGATCCTAAGCCGGAACATCTGGAGCCGTCAGACGAAATAATTGATGCCTTCCTGAACACGGCTCTTTTGAAAAGTAAAGCTGATCGGGAGCGCGAGACGGCCATATTTGAAAGAGCCAATCGTCGGCGACTAGATGAAAGAGTCGAGACACTCCTGCCGAATCACGGAACATCCGTCGCAGATAAAATCAAGTTCAAGACGAGGAAAAGGTTTGCTAAAGCCATATCAATGGGAATGAAGCTACCACCCTCCGAAGGAAACACTGTCGGTGAAGCAGAGATGCATCCTAGCTACTGCTCATATCATCGAAAGATTTCGCACCCCACCGAGGAGTGCAATGCTTTTAAAAGATGGTGGCAGGGATATGTTGCTCACCGGCAACATTTTAAGCTGATGAAACGTAAGACTCGTTGGGAGCAAAGAAGTGCAGCTGACGAGCATAAAAGAAATACTGGCAACCGTCGTACGGTCAACGCCGGGGGGATCGCGAGTTCTCACCTTCGGAAGCGACTCTGACGAAGAGATGGCTCTTGGCCCTCTCATTAAAGAATTCCCCTTAGGGAAAGAGGAAGAACCGAAGGCCAGTGAAAACATCCAGCTGCGCAATCGTACGCTTCCGGAAAAGAATCTCAGATCCACGAGTAAAAAAGATAAGGGAAAAGAAAAGGTCTCCGAGGATATCGCCCTGGACGACCAAGTCATGAAAGAGCTGACTGCCAAGGACCCGCGAAAGAAGAACAAGGTGGACTACAACATTCTGGCACACTTGAGGAAGTTACCTTCGCAGCTTAGCATTCTCAATGCCCTTTTACTATCAAAAGAAGCGAGAGATTCATTGATCAAGGCGCTACAAGAGCCAGAGCAATTCCAAGCCTTCCTTACCGAAGAAAAGATGAAGGACGAGCTGGAGGAAGTACACAAAGTCGATATCACCTTCGGCGACGAAGACCACTTCCTTGGGACGTGCGAGCACAACCGTCCCCTCTACGTCTTAGGATACTACCATGATATAAAGATAGGCAAAATCCTGGTCAACAATGGGTCTTCCGTCAATCTCCTCAACGTATGAGTCTTGAAGGAAATCTGCATGAGTGTCCAGCATCTCGCTCGTGATAAAATCACTATCTCTGGTTTTGAATCCCAATCATCGCGGACTCTCGGGTCTGTGATATTGACATTACGATCCAGGCTACTTATCACGGATATCAAGTTTCATATCATTGACGCCAAGACATGCTCCAATGCTTTGCTCGGCCGGCCTTGGTTACACGAGTACAACATCATCCCTTCTACACAACATCAGTGTATGAAATACTTTAAGGATGGTCTCGAGTATACCGTAACAGGAGAGCTGAATCCATTCTCCTTGAACGAAGTCCGCAAGTATGAAGATGCAAAATATTTCTTGCCAGATTTCGAAGACACGGAGAGATGTCACAAACCGGAGAACAAAGCTATCACTACCATTCCCGTCTTCGGGAGTGATACTGAGGAAGAGGAAGCGATAGTTTATTCAGGGCTACCCTAGTACAACAAGCCGGGACCGTCCGCTCCTATGCTTATCTTCGGCAGCGACTCAGAAGATGAGGTCAACGCCATATTCTCCGTTCGGCCTTCAATACAAAATATTCGCTGATGAAGAGCAGAGTTTGCAAATTTCCATGGTTCTGCCCAAACATCATAAAGAACTAGACGCGTTTGATACCTACAGTGTGGAAGAGCTGCAGACGTTCTATGTCCCTCCCAGGCAAGAAGGCGAAAAGGCGATCCTATTCTACTGCTCCGGGGAAACCAAAGTGGAGAAAGAAATCTGGCACGACGCGGATTCTATACTTTACAGGCTCCAGCCCATCCGTCTGCCTAGATATTATACTGAAGGCTTGAAAAGGCTGTTGAAGCGCCAAGGGATACCCTTCAAACAGACCGCTCGAACAGCTAAGTTCTATGACAGGATCTAGAACGTTCTCGGAACTCAGCACAAGTTGTCCAACGGGAGAATGGAAGCAATCGGGCTTGGATATGTTCGGTCCAAGAAACGGGAGCGACTCCACGACTGCTATGTCGTGCATGACTTTGATTAAGAAGAAGATGCTCAATGGGATAATGTCAACCCTGAATCGGAAAAGGCTCCCGACATAAAAATGCCCAGTCCATCGTTCGAAGAACAAATGGACAAGCTTATAAGGGAAGCTGGTCAAAAGGTTCAAGATGACCATAATCGCGAAATGGCCATCTACGAGAAAGACAGGACGCAACGCCTTCTTCAACAGGCTGCGAAAGATGAAAATGCCCCTTCCTGTCAACCTGTTGTACAAAAGGCTCGACGCAAAGGCCGAAACAAGTCAAAAAGTGGAAAAGGCGTTCGACGGCGATAAACCGGGACCAAGAAGTTACGCGATCATGAATCGAGCGGTCCGGATTTGTACCTTATGAAGAAGATGAGTCGAGCATACTCTTTTCCTCAAGACAAGACAAAGAAGATACTTGATCTTGCCATAAGACATCAAATGCTTACACTTTCGGAGTCCAAGCACCCTGAGCAAACAGGCGAAGTCTCTCACCTGAACTATTGCTCCTATCATAGGGCAATAGGACATCCTCTTGAAGATTGCTTCACCTTCAAGAACTGGGTCGAAGACCAATATCAGCTCGGCAAGTTCGCTCTATCCGACAGTTGGAGGATAACTCCGCCGCGGAAGCATGAACCCAAAGCCACGAGAGTAGAGCCGAATCAACATCGGTCTTGGAAGCGAGCTCGTACCTGTCATATGATAACGATATCAAGAGAGGAACCCGAGAATATGGATGACCTCCCCTGGTGCTTCGAAAACAATGATGACGAGGTGATCTAAGAATTTCCACCGGTGCCAAAAGAGCTGTCAGAAGGAATACACACCACTGCAGATAAACTCAAGAAAATTGATTTGGGGACGGCAAGTGACCCGTGACCTACATTCGTCAGTGAGCTGTTATCTGAAGAAAGAGTGGCTGCGTTAAAAGGCGTGCTTATGCAGCATAAAGATTGCTTTGGATGGAACTATTCCGAGATACTAGGACTAGATCCAGAGATTGCTGTCCATAAACTGGCAATATCCCCGGACGTCAAGCCAATCAAACAAGCACCGAGAAGAATGCGGCTTGAGCTTGAGATGAGTATCAACGCCGAGGTCAAGAAGCTAATCGACTCCGGCTTCATCCAAGAGGTTCAGTACCCTGACTGGATCGCCAACATCATCCCGGTAATGAAGAAAAATAGGACAGTGCGCATCTGCGTAGACTTTCGGGATCTCAACAAAGCCTGCCCGAAAGACGATTTCCCAGTACCGGTCACTGAGCTGATGATAGATAGCACGTCCACTCACGAAGTTTTCTCCTTTATGGACGGCTCATCAGGATACAATCAGATAAAGATGTATCTCGAAGACCAGAAGCATACTGCTTTCCAGACCCCTTTGGGTATATTTTGCTACAAGGTGATGCCCTTCGGTCTAAGGAACGCCGGTGCCACCTATCAGAGGGCCATGATGAAGATCTTCGATGACCTTATACATGAAATCGTCGAGTGCTATATCGACGACCTTATGGTTAAAAGCAAATTATATAAGGAACATCTTGAGCATCTGAAGATCGTATTTCAACTTCTTCGGCAATACAACTTGAAGATGAACCCTCTCAAATGCGCGTTCGGGGTGTCTTCAGGCAAATTCCTAGGATTCATCGTCCGACACCGAGGTATCGAGATAGATCCGTCAAAGATCAAGGCGATCATGGAAATACCTCCACCAAGGACTCTCAAACAATTGCGGTCTCTCCAAGGGAAGCTTGCGTATTTCCGGCGATTTATAGCCAATCTCTCTGGCAAGTGCCGTCCTTATAATCACCTGATGAAGAAGGGAACCCCGTTCGTCTGGGATCACAAATCCCAAGGCACACTGGATGAAATCAAGCAGTATCTGTAGAACTCGCCAGTGCTGGCCGCCCCAGTCAAGGGAAAGCCCCTTATCCTTTACACAAGAGCCTTGAAGGTTCCTTAGGCGCATTATGGGCACAAGAGAACGACCAAGGGAAAGAAAGAGCTCTCTATTACTTGAGTCGAGTTCTCCTGGGGGCAGAAAGCAATTATTCTCCCATCAAAAAACACTGCCTGGCCTTGATCTTCGCGATAACGAAGCTTAGACACTATGCGTTTGCGCATGAAGTCCGTCTCATATCGAAGGTGAACCCTCTCAAATATTTGATGTCAAAAGCCATATTGACAGGGCGACTCGCTAAATGGGCCCTGCTTTTGATGGAGTTCTCGATAGCTTATCGATTTCTTAAGGTAGTGAAAGGCCAGGCCATCACCGATTTCCTCGCTGAACATCTGATACCGGCCGATTCCCCTTTGAATTGCGAACTGCCAGACGAACATGCGTTTGATGCGATCGACGGTGGTGGTATTCGGTGGGAACTTTATTTTGATGGAGCGTCTTCCATGAAGAAGCGCAAACAGAACACGCCTATAATAAAATCAGGGGTAGGCCTAATCTTCGTGACCCCACAAGGAGGGATAATGCGCTTCGCCTTCTCCTTGACAGAGCCGAGGACGAACAATGAAGCCGAATATGAAGCTTTGATAGCAGGCCTCGAGATCGCCATCAACATGGGGATTGAGAACCTCCTCATATACGGAGACTCCGAGCTGGTCGTTAGTCAAGTAAACGGCGACTACTAGACGTGCAAGCCAGAGCTGGTAAAGTATGAAGAGAGAGTACAGCAACTGCTGACTCAAATTCCCTCCTACACCCTTGAAAGCATACCGCATGCATAAAATAGCAAAGCGGATGCATTAGCTAAGCTCGCTAAAGAACTGGCCGATGAGAACCTCGATAACCTGAGGATCATTATGCAAAGCCGTCGAGTTCTCGCACCAGCAGAAATACCTCCAGAGCCATCCGACGTAAAAGGAGCGACCGAGCAAGTGGCCCTACAAATAAAAGACCAAGAGAAGGTTGAAGATTGGAGAGAAGTCTTCATAGACTACTTCAAATCCCGTCGAACGCCTGAGGATGCGTCCTCAAAACATCAGCTCATGAAGCGAGCCCTATCTTTCGCCTTCGTCAATGATACTCTGTACAAGAGGTCGTTTGATTCTCTGTGGTTGAGATGCCTGGGACCTGAAGAGGCGAAAAAAGTCATCCAAGAAGTTCACGACGGACTCTGCGGTTCTCACCAAGCAGGCCCAAAGATGAAGTTGAAGATTAAACAGATGGGTTACTATTGGCCCACGATGATTCAAGACTGCCTCGAGTATGCGAAGCAATGCCACTCGTGCCAGATCCATGGGGACTTCATCCACCAGCATCCAAATCCACTACATCCAACAGTGGCTAGCTGGCCGTTTGAAATGTGGGGAACTGACATAATCGGCCCCATCGAACCGGCATCGTCCAGAGGATATCGTTTCATTTTGGCGACAACTGATTACTTCTCCAAATGGGCAGAAGCAGTACCGTTGAGGGAAGTGAAGACGGAGAATATCCTCTATTTCTTTAAGACACGTTATTTATCAGTTTGGAACTCCATGACGGATCATCTCCGAGAACGGGCCAGCCTACTGAAGCCACAAGATCAGCCGCTTCGCACAACAACATAACATAGACTGGAGATACTCTTCAGTTTATAATCCCCGAGCCAACGGTCTAGCTGAAGCTTTTAACAAGACCTTAACAAAGATCGTGAAGAAGACGGTGTCCCGAAATAAGAAGGACTGGTATAAGAGACTGCAAGAAGCTCTCTGGGCATATCGAACTACGTTCAAGACGGCCACGAACACAACACCGTACGCATTGGTATTCGGTACAGAAGCGGTACTCCCCCTCGAGATAGTGTTACCCTCTCTACGAGTGGCGGTTCATTACGAGCTGATGGACGAAGAGAATGCTCACTTTCGCCTCGAGGAGCTCGATGCCCTTGATGAAATCCGGCTCATGGCGCAACAAAATCTTGAAGCTTATAAAGCGAAGATGATGCGCTCATATGAAAGATTGATCAGGCCGAGGACATTCCGCCAAGGCGAACTCGTGCTAGTGGTCAAAAGACCTATGATCCCCAATCGCGCCAAGCGGGGAAAATTCGAGCCGAATTATGAAGGCCCGTACATTATAGACAAGGTCTACCAGGGTGGAGCCTATCTACTTATGGACATGCAGGGTGAAAGACCTTTCAGGCCAATAAACGGTCGCTCCCTGAAGAAGTATTACGCTTGACGAGTCACGGCCTAGGTCAATGATCGATGACGAAGACTATGTCCGCTCGCTATCTTCCTAAGCCTAAGCTCCGTAAGTAGTAACCGGTTCCCTTAACATCAGACCGAAACGTCCTTAAACTAACAGCGGACCGAAACGTCCTTAAACTAATAGCGGACCGAAACGTCTTTAAACTAACGACGGACCACTATGTCCTAAAATTAGCTGTTGACCGAGATGTCGATAAACTATGGTGGATTGCAGCATCCCAAAGCTGATAAAAAAAAGAATAAAAAGAAGAAGACGGTATGCCCATAAGAAAAATGGGCACGCATAAAAACCTTAGAGGGCTCCATGAGTAAAAACAGCAGGGCTACCGGCGAGTCTTGTGAAAACCCAAAAGGGCGCAACCTCGTTAGAATAAAAAAAAAGAGAAAAAGAGAAAAACAAAAAAGGAAAACGGTATGTCCATAAGCTAAATGGGCATGGATGAAAACCCGAAAGGGCTCCGTGAGTAAAAACAGCAGGACTACCGGCGAGTGTTTGTGAAAACCTGTAAGGGCGCAATCTCGTTAAAAGACACTTGCAAGGTCCTCTCGACCATGTGAGGAGAAACCACCCGCGTGATATCCTTACGACTCAAGAGGGAGCAACACACTTAGGGATCCCCACGATTCCTAAGGAGAAATTACACTTGCGAGATCCTCACGACTCGTAAGGAGAACTCTCTTATGAGACCCTCACGGCTCATAAGATTTGAAAGTCTTAAGCTACAGAGACCTGAACCTGTTCTTAAGCAGTCCCCACAACCTCCGATACTGCCCTACAAGCGGCTCAATACTGAGCCTTGTATACAATCTACGGGCACGAATAAACATTTCCCTAAAAAAGTCCCATCCGTGACTAGGGATATGTTCGCTCGGTGAACAACCCTTATGAGTCCTCTCGACTTATAAGGAGAAAACTCTCTTGTAAGATCCTTATGACTTACAGGAGAACATGCACTTAGGAATCCTCACTCCTCCTCCCCAGGTTTCGTCAGAAGAAGAGGCTAAACCTCGATGGTTCTCAGACAACCTAGAGAGCATCTCAACATTCATCTCAGCAGACACAATATCAAGCAAAGCGGAACATCGGCAACTCCCAGTTCCATGACTCGGCGGTATACATCTCCGTGAAATGCGGATATAATCAGCAAAATTTCTGGTCACGTAGAACACGGATAACGTCACTTCTGACCCCATGGAAAACATCCAGAGCGGATCCTGGTCCTCGCAGAGCACGGCAGTGAACCCGTGTGAAGCATCCAGAGCGGAGCCTAGTCCTCGCCAAACACGGTAGTGAACCCATGGGAAGCATCTAGGGCAAAATTCCTGGTCATGTGGAACACGGATAACGTCACTTCTGACTCCGTGGAAAACGTCCAGAGCGGATCCTGGTCCTCGTAAAGCAGGGCAGTGAACTCGTGTGAAGCATCCAGAGCGGAGCCTAGTCCTCGCCAAACACGGCAGTGAACCCGTGGGAAGCATCTAGAGCAAAATTCCTGGTCACGTAGAACACCCCGTGGAAAACGTCCAGAGCGGATCCTGGCCCTCGCAGAGCACGGCAGTGAACCCGTGTGAAGCATCCAGAGCGGAGCCTAGTCCTCCCCGAACACGGCAGTGAACCCGTGGGAAGCATCTAGAGCAAAATTCCTGGTCACGTGGAATACGGATAACGTCACTTCTGACCCCGTGGAAAACGTCCAGAACGGATCCTGGTCCTCGAAGAGCACGGCAGTGAACCCGTGTGAAGCATCCAGAGCGGAGCCTAGTCCTCGCCAAACACAGCAGTGAACCCGTGGGAAGCATCTAGAGCAAAATTCCTGGCCACGTGGAACGCAGATAACGTCACTTCTGACCCTGTGGAAAATGCCCAGAGCGGATCTTGGTCCTCGCAGAGCACGGCAGTGAACCCATGTGAAGCATCCAGAGCGGAGCCTGGTCCTCGCTAAACATGGCAGTGAACCCGTGGGAAGCATCCAGAGCAAACGTTGGACTGTGGAGTCCTTAAAATCCACGGACTATGATGTCCTTAACCTCGACCGTGATGTCTTAAAACTAACAATCAACCATAATGATTTTAAACTGATTTTACCTTGGTTCAAGGGTACATCTCTTCACTCCTTTGATATTTGTTATTGTAATTCCTCAACGTCTTCAAAGAGTTGACGGGTCCCAATAACCACACATTTCGTGGACTGTGAGGTCCTTAAACTCACGGACTATGATGTCCTTAACCTCGACCGTGATGTCTTAAAACTAACGTTGGACTGTGGAGTCCTTAAAATCCATGGACTATGATGTCCTTAACCTCGACCGTGATATCTTAAAACTAATACCGGACTGTGAGGTCCTTAAACTCATGGACTATGACGTCCTTAACCTCGACCGTGATGTCTTAAAACTAACATTGGACTGTGATGTCCTTAAACTCATGGACTATGACGTCCTTAACCTTGACCGTGATGTCTTAAAACTAATAACGGACTGTGGAGTCCTTAAATCCACGGACTATGGTGTCCTTAACCTCGACCGCAATGTCTTTAAACTACGATACCCTGGAAAACGTCCAAAGCGGAGCCTGGTCCTCGCCAAACACGGCAGTGAACCCGTGGGAAGCATCCAGAGCAACCCCCGACTCCGTGAAATGCGGATAAGGGCAACTTCACCCATCACTTGCGGGTCCTCATGACTTGTAAGAGAGTAAATTCTCTTGTGAGATCCTTACGACTCTCAAAAGAAAACACACTTAGGAATCCTCACGATTCTTAAGGAGAAAATTACACCTACAGGATCCTCTCAACCGCTAGGGAGAAAATTCTTTATGAGACCCTCACGGCTCATAAAGTTGAAAAGTCTTAGGTGACAGATCCTAACCCTGTTTTCTAAACCATCGCCACTCTACAAAGAGCCTAAGACTGATAGCTATACGCTATCTACAGATCACACTCGCTAAAGTCACAGGGCAAACAACACAGCAAGAAAGAAGAAAGCAGAGAAATGACACAAGATATTTTGAAGAACGTGTATCTTTTATTCATGAATTCGATTGGATACAAAATACATCGTATTAAAGAATAAAAGAACAAATACATTTATTCAAAATTACAAATGACCCAAAATTTTCATTGAGAGGAAAGCGCTTTCAGTAGTCCAATCAGCTGATCGCGCACTTCCCTCAGCCCCTGTTCCTGATCGGCTGTCGCGGCCAACTCTGCTTCGACGTGGGCTCGCTGCTGCAAGTAAGATGAGAGTTGTTCCTCGACGGCTCGCTGAGCTGCTTCACGATCTTGTGCATCACGCTCAGCGACATCTAGCTTCTGCTTCAATGTTAACCCATCAGAGATACGTTGTAGAAGGCCCTCGAAGATAACTTTCACCTGGGCAGCGTTCGTGTCGACCTCAGAACGCAGTCGAGCAGACTCGCTTGAAGTTTCTTTGCATTCCCTTCACTTTAAAACCACTTCTTGTTCGAGATGGCGGAAGTAAGAAGCGCTCTGCTCGATTCATGCCGCCCGTTGAGTGCTCGTGTCCAGAATCTCAGGTGCCGGACGCTTAAGCTCAAGCTCATGCAAGCAAGCCTCGACCTCCCGACAGCGATTAACCCAAGACTCAACGACGCCCTCACCATGAAAGTTCATGAGCGTCGCCAGCATAGGGTTAATCTCTGCGGCAAAATCCGCGGCAGATGTGGGAGCCTCTACGTCGAACTCCTCGATATACTCGCTTAGCATGCGTAGGCTGGTTGCAGCACCTTTGGATGATGGATGCCTTAAAAAGGGCCCGGCTGGCATTATAATACGAGACTCGAACGGGGCCGGAGTCGATGCGATTGCTGCAAAATAGATCATAATCAGATGTCGGCTCAAGAACCAAAGAAAATAAGCAAAAAGGAGAGTCTACTATACCGATTGCAGCAGGGGGCAGAGCTGGGAGTACTGGTGGCGCAACGACAGCCTCGTCCCCTCCTTCGATTCGTAAGGCTACAAGCAATATAAAGAAGAGATTAGAAATAATGTGACTACCCGTTAAAGAAGAGGTCATTGTTTAGAGAAAACACTCACCGACACCAGCAGGCGGACTCGTCTCGGACAAGAAGGAGAAGTGTGGGCGCAGCACCTGGTACAGGTGGTCAAAAAGGACTCCTGCAAAGATGCAATAGTACAACATCAGTACATAAATTATGCAGCCTAAAGATAACACTGATGAGTCACAAATCCATACCTTCCAGCATCTGCGACGGCGTGAGGGAAGGAAGAGAAGTGGTCACCGTCAGAGCGGTAACTGACGGTGCTCCCTCGGGTAACGCGGCATCAGCACTAGCCACACCTAGATTTGAAGCAAGATAAACTTTATTAGGAAAGATTGTAGAATAAAGAAAGAAGGGCGGTGACCCAAGATTTACCTGAAGAGTCGCCGGCCGGAGCCCCAACGAGGGCGTCACTTGATGCAACGGTGGCGTCTCCTTCCTCCATTGGGATGGTCTCACCTCCAGTTGCCTCATCGCCTGACTCTACAGGAGCCGTCATCACGCTCGCGAGGCCGGGAGACGATAAGGAACCGTAAGCAGGGAGAGCAATGATCGAAGCGGTGCCCGACTCTTGAGAAAGAGCGGCCATCTTGTACTCAGCAATCATGCCCGTCTCACCCGCTACCACCTCGGGCTCAGAGGTCGTAGCCGTCTCGTCCATCACTGCCATAGGCTCGTCCATAGCAGCCATTTCATCTACTGCTGCCTCAGGCCCGGCCATAGCAGCCGTCTCACCTGCCGCCACCTCGGGCTCAGCATTGGTAGCCATCTCGGGCATAGCAGTCGTGACTGTCCCGTCAGCCACTAGCTCGGGCCCGGCAACTACGGCCACATTGCCTACCGTCGCCTCGGGTTCAGCAGCTACCTCCTCCACCGTCCCCTCAGGCTCGACGGTCGCCACCACTCCTCCAGTAAGACTCGGTCCTGCAGGACAAGATATATAAGAACTGATAGTTTAAAACTTTGACAACAAAGCCTCAAAAACACATTACCTGAGGCGGATTTACCGTTGGCTTCCAGAGCTGCACGTGCCGCCCGTCTATGAGCAGTAGACAAGGCGACTGGGAGCTCCTCTAAAGGAGTAGCGGCGGGAGTAACAGCGCTTGAGCCTGCTCCCGCAGCCAAAGCAATGCTACGCTCTCTTGCTGCGCGCATTAGGCGTTTCCTTTCCTCCCGGGCCGTCGTGACAGACCTCTTGGAAGCTTCCTTCAGCAAGGTGTCGTCGTCCGTGTTCAGGGTTGCCTCCAGAGCCGTCAAGGCTTCCATCATCGGCATTTTAAGAAGGGCCTCTTGCGGCAATCCCGAAGAGGCCGGGACTTCAGTAGCTGGCCCGGGGAGAATTCCCGCATCGGCATGCGAGGCAAGTCTTGTGGTCCCTGCGATAAGACAAAGAGCGGGTCGGATTACTCATAAGAAATGGAAGCAGAGACATAGCAAACCGAAATGTACCAATGCCCAATAGAGCGCGATTCCTCTCTTCCTCCTCAAAAGTCCTGAGGGAAGCTGCCAGAACCTCCTCAGTAGTGAAGCCTGTTACAAAAAAGAAGAATGTCAGTCAAGACATGACAATAAAATATAACGAAATGACAAAAGTATGGCTAATATTTACTTGATTGCGTGAGGGCGGCTATTTTCGCTTGGCGGCTCACAAGTTGCGCAGAAGCAGCAATAGCGGCGTCAAGATCAGTGTCTTCTGGCGCTACGAAGAAACCCTCATTGGTTCCATACTCACTTAGGCCTTCGGTAAGAGGGGCCTGAGGTTCTAAGCCAAGTACGGTATCAAGGAAAAGGACCGACTTCTTCTTCTTTCTCTGTACACGAGCGCCATTCGCACCCAAAATCATCTTACGCTTCGTGGGCACCTTGGGACGGCGGGTTCCGATATCTGAGCCCAAGCCAGATTCGGGCGAAACCACGTTTACCGTCTCAACGGGAGCACGGGGCGCTGAGGGCACGTCCACAGGATCTCGGGGCAATCCACGCGTGGGGCTTAGCACACGTGGAGGCTCATCTCCAGCATCTCCTCTTAGTGGAGGAAGGACAGGGGTCCTTCGCTTTAGGGGGATGTTGCGATCGCTGGCGGGGGGCGCACCCTTGCGATCAAGCAGCAGCCGCTTCTCTTCCCTGATAACAGCGCCCATTGTGTGCTGATACTGTTGGAGATAGTGCCCTCATAGTCAATTATTGGATCGCAGGTACGTGATTGCAATGATTGCGGAGGACCTATCCCGGTAAGACAGTCTTACTCGAGATGATAGTATGCTATCTGGTTTGCCTTTATCAGTCGTGTACATGTTCAGGTGACTGATTGCATGTTACACTTTGATAGAGCCCTTAGGATCTTGCTTTACTACCAACTGTATGATGGCGATCATATACGTGAGAGTTGGGTGGTTTATATGCATATCTTTTATTGTGGTCCCTAGTCGTGGGAGTTTCGAGATAGGGCATCGATACTCCGGAGTAGACTAGTGTATACAGTCGAGACCCCGACGAGGGGCGGTGGCCGATCTCACAATCCACTGGTGTCAGTTGGATCACCTAAGATCTATACAGGTGCTCATTGGGTTATGAGTACACCGGACAGGACTCGCCGGGAATCTGCTAGTTAGTACTATACCTATCGTCAGATAGCAGTTCCCAGGTGACATGTGTACAGGTTAGTTCATCGACCTGAGTTCGTCATTTGTCTCGTGTGAGTTCCCACTGTGCTTTGATTTCTACCCTACCACGGCTCAAAGGAGTCGTGCAAACATGTAGCTTTTGGGTACAGTCCCGAGCCATATGGAGGCACGTGAGCGGATCGGCAGGGGATTCGTCTCTCCCAGTATTAGGGGCGAGATCGTGCTGTGTCTAGGAGAGCCATTACACAAAGCCCACGGCCGTGGCAGGAGATTTACTGGTAGGTACTCCAGTAGTATCTCAGGGTGTTATTGGGCTACACTCCGACACGACTTATACTGCTTCTGGGGGTCTGACGTTACTAGCCCCCTAGGCGGATATGCGATACTCATTGATGAACGGACCGGACTGTATATACATTGTCACTGTTAGGCTCAGTAGGGTTTTCTGGATGAGTGCACTCATCGGCCTCCCTTGAGTTCGCTCATCAACCACCCTTGAGGTCAGTCCGTGGGCAGCCGTTATGCATTGCTAGTGCCGCTGACGGTTTGTGGTTAAACCCACTGCCAGGGTGTTGACGAGTCATTAGAGTCCCCCACAGACAGTTTCCCAAGTTCGGGCGAAACGTTGTAGAGGCCGTATGGTGTTATGGCAGGGTTCGGAAAATGCACGTGCGTTTACGCACGTGTTATTTTTCGGGCAGATAATACTGGTCGGCTTTGGTTTAAGCCGGATCCGAGTATTATATTGAGTAGGTATAATATCTTTGTCTCAGTTGCATTTGTATTCGGTCGTAATACAAATGCGGGTATATTTATACAGTTTCGGGGTTATCCTGAAAGTCGTTTCAGGATCACTTTTGGAAGTTGCCAGTTTCCAGTTTTCTATCAGCCGTCTTTTAACATTCTGTTAAAGACGGATTTATCTTTTCTTCAGTTGGGGTGAGTCATCATTCTAGAAGCTTCTAGAAGTGATGATAAGGCTAATTGGTGTTGTATTCTAATTGGTTGCATTTATTAAAGGGTGACTAGGTTTAGTGAGTCATGCTTTGTATTAATGCATTCTTGGATTGCTTAAGATATTTTTAAAGTGAGAAGGTTTCTCTTGTGGTCACCCCCCTCTCCTACGGTCACCTCCCTCCATCATATAAAGAGGCCGACCTTCTCTCTCCTCCTCACTTCACTTGTTGATTTCATTTTAGAGAGAAAAGATTATGATAGGTTTTATCGGTGTATGGAATTTCATAGTCCATTTCATTCCATCACCCGATTCCTTCGGCAACTTCATTAACCGATCGTCCACGGATTTGGACGAAGTGAGACAAAGTCATCTACTCATTCTCTACATCAATCTTGGTCGTCTCTTTTAGCAAACTTGACGATCGAGTTGCCTCGAGTCAGAGGCGGGAGCCCGTTTAAAGAACCGATCATGTGGTGCCACCTCGACGAAGGATTCGGAGATCGACGAGATCGGAGCAGCCGCAACGGAGCGTGGGATGATGGTTGAAGAACGAAGGACTCGGATCGTTCGGTATAACCATTCTCACTCTTTACAGTTTGTTAGTTTAGCAATAATGGCAGATCCGGGTTAAAGTATTCGATAGCGCCAGTTTAAAAGTTTTTGTTCCGCATTTGGCGTCTGTAGACGGCCGGGGCGCTAGCGTAGACTTACAGTGGTATCAGAGCCTAACCATTTTGCTATACTAACTTGTGCTATCGCGTTTAAAACATCGATCGAACCGGAAATCGAAAACTGCAAAAATCCAAGCCGACAGTTTCTGTTGATTTTAAATGGTCTCAAAAATTATTTCTGGATGTCTTAAAAATCAGAGCAGGCAATTATAAGAGCCACGACAAAATTTGGGGTTGTGATCCTTCCAAGCTGCCGCGGAAGGGCGGCCAAACCCATGGTTTGGCCGCGCAACCGCGGCCACGTGGGGAGCACGTGCTCCCAAATTTTGTAGGTGGGTTCTCTTTTGGATTTTGCGGTTTTTGGTATATATAGTTTGGGCCCAGGTTTTGTTACTGTTCACCAGTAAGCTGTGGGGCCCACTTTTTGATATTTGGTCTTTAGTCGATCGAAATTTAAACACGTTAGTTTACAGTGCTTACATTATATCTCCGACCGGGAATGTCATTTGATCGGTAAACCGCTTCCGATTGCTATAGTTCTTTTAGACGGGTTTGCGAACGTGACATTCGCGTTGATGTTCTGTGTTGTGCTGTATTGTTGCGGATTTGTCGTGGTGGATAGCAGTGTGCAATGGTAGTACAGTTTGAGTTTATTTGTACATTTGATATTGCGGGGCGAGCGTCCAACTTGTGGACAGCCGTCACTGCCTGTTGTATAATATTCTTTTGGGGCACGACCAGGTTGCGGTCGATGTACCTATTGTACTATTTTTCATTACTGTACTAGGTTTTACCCTGCGACGGAGTGCACGGGTAGCCGGGTTCGGGAAAGCAACGGGTCCGCATCTCATGGCTTTGAGAGGCAGAGGGGCCCCACTTAAGAATTGGTAGACTATTCGCCGCACTCGTAGTGGGTACAGGTTGACCCAAGGAGGGGTGCCCAAGATTACCGGATTCCGTGAAGTGCCGGGTGTTTCCATTCACTATGCTGTGAGGACTACCTCGCTTCAGGTTTTGGCGGGTAACTTGCCGCACCCGTAGGGGTCTAGGTTTCATTGCACAGGCTATCCACACGACAGGGGAACGTCGAGTTTCAGCAGCGGCTCTGTGAAACTCGGGGATCCCAGATATCTGTATTGTTCTGTGTTGCTTATTACTTTTCTGTAATGTTGCATATTATCACGCCTGGAGCGATTATGTATATTGGCTTATATACTATTAGATGTTGTATATGTTTTACACCCGTGCTAGTCCAGTCCCCGCTCTGTCGTTAGTTAAGTAACCTAACGGGTGATGACGGGACCCAGTGACGAATGCGGATGGCATATACGTACATTTTATTTTCGTTCTTTTCTGGTGTGATTGATTGATGGGACTGCATTGATTCTGATCAATGCAAAGTTTAACAAACCTGTTTTCAGTTGTTGGAAAAAATTTAAAAAGTGTTATTGCAAAGACGTTTTCTTTTGTTATGCATAGTGGTATTCAGTGGAATATCCAGCACCTCATTCGACGGGGCAAGGGCCGATATCCCTTCACCGGGACTGACCCCTTGGGCAGAAGTTTGCGTCAGGGTAATAACTTCACTATAGTCGATTACAAGTTGCTTTGCATAGCGGTATTCAGTGGAATATCCTGCACCTCATTCCACGAGGAAAGAGCCGAGATCCCTTTACCGGGAGTGACCTCTTTAGCAAAAGGTTTTCGCCACTATATTTTTATAAAAAGCTATCAGGTTCCTTCAGCGATATCAAGTTCACTACGTTAAAGGTTTTTCGCCAAAAACCAGTCGTAGCCCTCCGTCGTTTCTTATGGATGGTCAGTAGTATTCAAGCTATGTTTGTTGGCTTTCGTCAAGGCATAGTGTTTGGTAGCTGCTGGGTATTCATTTGTTGCATAGATAGATGAGTTGGTTTGGGACAGTCGTATTACCTTGTTGGCTTTCGTCAAGGGTATGTACGGGTGGATTCAAATTAACAAGATAATGACGGGCAGAACTTGACATGTGACTTATGATTTGTTGACTTTCGCCAAGGTCATAAGAGCATGGGGCAAGAAAATGATATCGGGAGTTTCTAAAGAAACTGAAACTTGCCAAGTATGCGCATACCTTCTGGAGTATGAATAACGTGGATGCATTCCATCACGTTAACATGCGATGAGAGTTGGATCCCGATTCCCACTGATGAGTTGGTTTACTCTTCGGGTGATCCCGATTGATTCTTCTTTAGGTTTGGAGGAGAATTTGACAGGACAGTGGGAGGTTTCCGGATTAGATAAAGTTATGACCATTCTGATCTAGGTTAGAGTGCACGCAGAGTGTTTCTTTTCTCTCCCTCTCTTTGGCAGCGACCTTTGACCGACCCTAGACTATGACTCAGTGACCAGGTTGACCGAACCTTCTTAAAAATACTGGCTTTTGGATTGTCTGAGTTGCATAAGTCATTGCCACTCCTTCTTCTACCCTTTGCATTTCTCAGAACACCCGTATTACTACGGATATCCACTTCCATTGGATAGATCCATCGTATGGTTATATACGAACTCGAAGGGACTCCTTCGAGGATGGATCAAGGTTCAGGAGAAATAGAATTGGTTTATTCAGTTGTCTTTTAGTATCACCTTCTCTCAGGTTGCGAGGGCTCCTTGGTTTAGGAGAGTACACCTATTACGCTTATTGGATAGTCTTATTCCAAACCATAGGCTGGTGCCGAAAGGTAGGGAATGAAGAAAACCAATTAGCCTAAGTAGGGTGTGCAGAAGGTAATATGTAAAGACAAAATAAAGGGATTAGAAAGAGGGCAAAGTAAGTTGCGACTGTTATCATTCACGACCAAACCGAATACTTCATCGCCACTCCTATTTCACCTTTAAAAGAATAAGGTATTATTCAGTTGACTTTTATCATCACCTTCTCTCGAGATGCGAGTACTCCTTGGTTTAGGAGGGGTACACCTATTATGCTTACTGGATAGTCTTCTTCCAAACCATAGGCTGGTGCCGAACGGTAGGGAAGGAAGAAAACCATTTAGCCTAACGATGGTGTACAGAAGGTAACGACTAAAGACAAATAAAGTGATTTGGAGAGATGGCAATAAAATATACGGTTGAAGTCATGAATTGGATTATGGAAGAGGCATTGCTGTGAATACCAGGATACCCCTACGAAACATTTTCATGTTTCAGTGCATTGTTAAAGAAAAACTGTTTTCCCGATTAGACACTTACTCCAAGGGTATGTATTTACCAGGTTTCTTTCTCATATCTGTATGGTTTTACAGATGATGAGTGGGAGTAAGTTATTGGGAATAAGGTGATCATCCTCATTATATCGGAATTCGTTGTAATTGGTGATATTTGAGGAAATCGCCAGGGTACAGTTTTCAACCTACGACGCACAGGTTTTGAGTTGGATAACTCAGCGGACTTATACAGAGTATTGTATGTTGTCCAAGTGTCCTTCAGGACAAAGGGGTAGGTCTTCGTACTATGTTCTGTTTACTTATAACTTCTCTAGTATTTAGACAAGTGTTTCGTAGAAATACAAGGTCTAAGTTTTGAGAAGTTGTGGGTATAAGAATAAAGTAGAGAACCAGGTATCACAAGTATCGGGATTCTTCAAAGAGATCGAAGATGTAGATTCTTGTGATTGGTATTCAGATGATAGTGATGGTTTTGAGAAACGTGTTTCTCTTTCAGGTTACTCATAATTGGATGGTTTCCTAAGTTGAGTAATGCTGATTAGCCTTTTTCCATTAAGTTGATATGCACTGGAGACAGCTTCATGATTTGAATAGGGTTCCAATTAAATAAGTGCCAAAGTTTCTATATTGGATATAGAATGGATCGTACCTTAAAAGAAATTAAGGTATGGGGAGTTGTCCAGCTTATGCTTAAAACCAGACACTGGATAACTCAGGGCACGTTTCTGTGATGGCTGTTTGTGGGTTGACCCTTGCTATGTCGAGGGTTGATATTCTACCATTTGGAAGACCAATAGTGATATTGTTCTTGACTCGCCACAGTTTTAGTAAAATGGATCTTTTTCAGAAAACAGTAGTGGGAGTATGGTAGAACTGGGAGTGATTCCAGAACCGCGAACGATTACGGAAAATTTAATAGGACCTATATATTCAATCAGGTTTGACATTCCAATAGCCACTCCGTAGATATGGTAGGTAACCTCAGACACCCAAGAGGTACTTCGGTAGCCTCAAGGACGGTGACAGGGAGGTTCTTATCTACCCAGACTTGACACTACTGTTGTTCCAGGATATGAGACCCGGTAGGAGGGTTGTCGTAGTCAGTGGGAGCAGCAGAAATATAGTGGGCAAGATGCTTATATCTATTTATAGACTTGAGCAGTTATAGCGGAGATAGATCATCTGATTTTGATGTGACAGTCATGGGTTTGACTTCAATCAGAATAGGGGATGGATCAGTTAAGAAGGTAGTAGGGTGTGATTTCATGGTATCTGGATGACATACACAGAGTAGGAAGTAAAATTCCTATACTACGATCGGTTGAATTGTGGTCGTCACACAGTTGTTTCTCCAGACAGGACATGGATATAATATTTGACATTCTGGTTTCTGGATCTATGGTTTTAGATCTGGATTTGGGTAGTTTCCCAATGTGGGTACTTTGACAGATATTCTAATGGTTTTTAGAATAGTAGACTCCTAGCATGGTAGTATACCTGCAGGTGATGGAGTCACCCTCTCTAAAGGTGTCATATAGACTAAAGGGGAGAGGGATGTGCATGATGGGCAGATCACTTGCTTAGGCAATTGAGTCAATCATGAAATGTCAAGTACCGCACCAAATGTTGTTTTTGCACTAGATGCAATAAGTTTGTATTAATCCAATCCTGGAGAAACATAAGGAAGCAGTTTTAGAACACTAGTACATGTTCTACGGATTTGATAACAGCAGCCTCCTTCGGGAGACGATTATCATTCCAGGCTTCAAAGGTGACATGGATGACAGAGTGATTGTCAGAGTTTTAGTTTTCCCTCTGACGAGGGACAGTATTATGGACAGGTGGTTCCAGAGGATACTGTGGGTGGCATGGTGCCAGATACTGATTAGGTTCAGTGATCCATACAGTCTAAGAAGTTTGGATATGGAGTTCATTTATGAACTAAGGTCCCATCAGATATCCAGACATATTCTAAGACAGGTACTACTCAATTCGGGAGATGGCTTTCTCCGCGAACTTGAGATTAAGAGAGACATAGAAAGAAACTTCTAGGAGGATCCACTCACTGAGGCTATTTCTCGAACACAATAGTTTTACAAACGGGCTTTGTGAAACTGATTAGTAGAGGAGTTGGATGTTCGGTTTCACACGGGCTGTGAGTAGTCGACATCGCAATATTAGCCTTGAGTGCAAGTGGGAGATTGTTGGAGATAGTTCCCTCATAGTCAATTATTGGATCGCAGGTACGTGATTGCAATGATTGCGGAGGACCTATCCCGGTAAGACAGTCTTACTCGAGATGATAGTATGCTATCTGGTTTGCCTTTATCAGTCGTGTACATGTTCAGGTGACTGATTGCATGTTACACTTTGATAGAGCCCGTAGGATCTTGCTTTACTACCAACTGTATGATGGCGATCATATACGTGAGAGTTGGGTGGTTTATATGCATATCCTTTATTGTGGTCCCTAGTCGTGGGAGTTTCGAGATAGGGCATCGATACTCCGGAGTAGACTAGTGTATACAGTCGAGACCCCGACGAGGGGCGGTGGCCGGTCTCACAAGCCACTGGTGTCAGTTGGATCACTTAAGATGTATACAGGTGCTCATTGGGTTATGAGTACACCGGACAGGACTCGCCGGGAATCTGCTAGTTAGTACTATACCTATCGTCAGATAGCAGTTCCCAGGTGACATGTGTACAGGTTAGTTCATCGACCTGAGGTCGTCATTTGTCTCGTGTGAGTACCCACTGTGCTTTGATTTCTACCCTACCACGGCTCAAAGGAGTCGTGCAAACAGGTAGCTTTTGGGTACAGTCCCGAGCCATATGGAGGCACGTGAGCGGATCGGCAGGGGATTCGTCTCTCCCGGTATTGAGGGCGAGATCGTGCTGTGTCTAGGAGAGCCATTACACAAAGCCCACGGCCGTGGCAGGAGATTTACTGGTAGGTACTCCAGTAGTATCTCAGGGTGTTATTGGGCTACACTCCGACACGACTTATACTGCTTCTGGGGGTCTGACGTTACTAGCCCCCTAGGCGGATATGCGATACTCATTGACGAACGGACCGGACTGTATATACATTGTCACTGTTAGGCTCAGTAGGGTTTTCTGGATGAGTGCACTCATCGGCCTCCCTTGAGTTCGCTCATCAACCACCCTTGAGGTCAGTCCGTGGGCAGCCGTTATGCATTGCTAGTGCCGCTGACGGTTTGTGGTTAAACCCACTGCCAGGGTGCTGACGAGTCATTAGAGTCCCCCACAGACAGTTTCCCAAGTTCGGGCGAAACGTTGTAGAGGCCGTATGGTTTTATGGCAGGGTTCGGAAAATGCACGTGCGTTTACGCACGTGTTATTTTTCGGGCAGATAATACTGGTCGGCTTTGGTTTAAGCCGGATCCGAGTATCATATTGAGTAGGTATAATATCTTTGTCTCAGTTGCATTTGTATTCGGTCGTAATACAAATGCGGGTATATTTATACAGTTTCGGGGTTATCCTGAAAGTCGTTTCAGGATCACTTTTGGAAGTTGCCAGTTTCCAGTTTTCTATCAGCCGTCTTTTAACATTCTGTTAAAGACGAATTTATCTTTTCTTCAGTTGGGGTGAGTCATCATTCTAGAAGCTTCTAGAAGTGATGATAAGGCTAATTGGTGTTGTATTCTAATTGGTTGCATTTATTAAAGGGTGACTAGGTTTAGTGAGTCATGCTTTGTATTAATGCATTCTTGGATTGCTTAAGATATTTTTAAAGTGAGAAAGTTTCTCTTGTGGTCACCCCCCTCTCCTACGGTCACCTCCCTCCATCATATAAAGAGGCCGGCCTTCTCTCTCCTCCTCACTTCACTTGTTGATTTCATTTTAGAGAGAAAAGATTATGATAGGTTTTATCGGTGTATGGAATTTCACAGTCCATTTCATTCCATCACCCGATTCCTTCGGCAACTTCATTAACCGATCGTCCACGGATTTGGACGAAGTGAGACAAAGTCATCTACTCATTCTCTACATCAATCTTGGTCGTCTCTTTTAGCAAACTTGACGATCGAGTTGCCTCGAGTCAGAGGCGGGAGCCCGTTTAAAGAACCGATCATGTGGTGCCACCTCGACGAAGGATTCGGAGATCGACGAGATCGGAGCAGCCGCAACGGAGCGTGGGATGATGGTTGAAGAACGAAGGACTCGGATCGTTCGGTATAACCATTCTCACTCTTTACAGTTTGTTAGTTTAGCAATAATGGCAGATCCGGGTTAAAGTATACGATTGCGCCAGTTTAAAAGTTTTTGTTCCGCATTTGGCGTCTGTAGACGGCCGGGGCGCTAGCGTAGACTTACAGATACCAGGCCTCGTATACGTTGAGGGCCCTTGGAATGCAAGTCGGCTCGCTAATGAAGAAGTGGGAGCCCGTGTTTAGCCGCATAAAGTGATGTAGAGCACTCCGTATCCCCTCTCTGGTGGCTGCAGACTCTTCCAAAAACGCCTCCAGTGGGCCCCCTGGTTATAACTTAGTTGTTGGGCGAAACGATGGGGGTTGTACCTCATAAAAAGCGCCGCCTCGTTTTGCCTGAACACGAGGAAGCCCGGCCGGATGGAGTATAGATGTAGAATCTCCCGGGCTTTCAATATGGAGGCCCCGTCCTTGAAATTATCACGCAACGCCAACACCGCCTTGGAGGTCTCTGAGCCGATTGTCAGGACCTTGTCCGTGAAAGAAATACCCGCTCCGACCGTGCGCGGACGAAGAAGCAACCCCCTAGCCTCCCGCGGAGGCGGATTCACGATAGAAGCGCCGATCAGCCGCATAACTCTCGGGGATCTGTACTTCTCATAAAATGAGGGTCTTTTATGAATACCAAACACCCCGAGCACGTACATTTCCATCCACGAAGTAAAGTAGTGCATCGGAAAGTTAGCGGGTTGCACCCCCGGTTCAGTTGCGTCCGCCGCCACGCTAAGACCATGGTACAGATGGGCCTACCCGGCAATTCCGATGGCCAATTGTATGCCAGCCACCATTCGATGTGCTGGGTAGAAGACGGACGGCCTCATATAGCGAGGGTGCATGGGGAGCGTGAACCAGCACAGCCATAGCCCCAGAAACGCGAGAAAGAAAGTCTCCTCGTCGATGCCCGGAGCAGCGATTTCCGACAAAGGGATGATTGCAGCATCGGGAAGGTAAAAACCTTTTTGATCGTCTTCCAGTGCTGGTCGACGATCTAAGCCAAGGCCGAAGGGGTCATCAAGCTTGGCAAATTTTTTGCCCCGTTGCGATAGAATCTCCGGCCGAAGAAAGCGGGCGATGAAGTCTGCGAAACTAACTCCCCGGCCTCCCGATTCCAAGAAAAGACTTTCGTACATATTCAGCACCTTTACCAGACTTGGAAACTGGTGCTGAATAGCGTTCTCTGGCGTTAAGTCCATCACCAACGGCTTAGTGGCAAAAACGTATTCGTCCGGAGGAAGTAGCTCCTTATAGTGCTCTCCCCTCACCGGCAGACCGGAAATCTCAGCAAATTCTTCTAGAGGGATGGAAACTTCCCTGTCCATTAAAAGGAAGGTATTGTTAGTGTTTATGCCCTAGAAGGCCATTACTGTATCATACTAGCTTGTATATTACTTAATGGAAGCTTGGGATATTCACATGTATATAACAGTCTTGCTAAACATGGTAGTATGCTACTTGGTTTTTCTATCTTAATATGTGAGTGTACGTATTGATAGAGCTCTTAGGATCTTGCTTGTCTACCAGCGTTGTGATGGCAGTCACACTAGTGGGGGCTGGGTAGTCTACAAGCACATCCTTATTCAGGTCCCTGGTCGTTGGATTATCGAGACAGAGCATCGATACTCCGGAGTAGACTGGTGTGTACGTTTCTCATCCCAGTTGGGGAGATGGTCTGTCCCACAGCCGTCAGTACGTCGTACTGGAGATAGTATACAGGTGCTCGTTAGGTTACGGGTACACCGGACAGGACTCACAGGGAACTGTTGGTTGGTTTGATACCAGTCGTCAGTGAACAGTTCCCAGGTGACATGAGTACAGCGTAGTCCGCAGACTTGACACTGCTACTTCGCCTCGAGTGTGTCCCACTGTTCTTAGATTGCTACCCTACCACGGCTCAAAGGAGTCGTGCAAACAGGTGGCAGTTGGGTGCAGTCCCGAGCACTTGGAGGCAGTGGCGGTTATACAGGATTCGTCCCTCCCGGTATTGGGAGTAGATATCGTGCTGTGTCAGAGAGCCATTACGCAAAGTCCCTGGCCAGGGCAAGCGAGATTTGCTGGTAGGTTCCAGTAGTTTCTCAGGGTGTAATGGGCTTCACTCCGACACGACTTGTACCGCTATTAGGGGACTGACGCTTGCCGCCCCCTAGGCCCGATATGCGATAGTCTTGGACGAACGGACCGGACTGTATGGAGATTGTCACATCAGACTCAGTAGGAGTTCGGATGGGTTTCCTCATCGGCCTTCTTATCGACAACTACCTGGGGACCGTTACGTACAGCTAGTGCCGCTTGCGGTCTGTGGTTAAACCCACTGCCAGCGTAGTAGTCGAGTCTCTAGAGTCCCACACAGAGAGTTTCCTACTCCAGGCGAAACGATATAGAGGTCGCATGGTTTTGCGACAAAGGGTTCGGACGCATACGTGCGTTTACGCGCGTACGACTTTCGGACAGTTTTTACCAGTCGGCTTTGGTTTAAGCCAGTTACTGGTATCCGGTTATTGGATTTTTACAGTCTAAAGTTTTTCCGTATTTTTGCGGATCGGAGGGGCGTTCTCGTAATTGTTCGAGAAGCTTCTAGAAGACGGTGACTAAGGAGGGTTATGTGTCATATTCATTGAATGAGGTTATGAGTCATGGTGGTGATTCATTCATTTCATTAATGCACATTTATTGCTTAATGACTCATGCTAATGAATCACCACTAGATATTTTATGAAGCATGATTTATCATCACTCTTTATTCTTTTTCTTATTATTAGAAAATGCTTCATATATGATATGATACTCATAAACTTATATCATAATATTATTCACATTCTCTCTCCTCAAGCTCTCTCTCTTCAAAAGACTAATCCTCACCCTCATGTGTTGAGATCTAGGATTAGTAAGACTAATCAATCCATAACCATCTCTATATTACACCTAGCTTCTTTGATTAGCAATCCAAGAAGGTTAGTTGCCTCAAGCTTAGAGGTTTAGCTTAGAGTTTTGCTCTCAGGTGGATCGTCTACTACCTAGAGAAGGCCGAGGAGAACAAGGAGATCGTAAAGACGAAGGACTAGTATCGATAGGTTTAATCCCTTAACACTATAGTTTAGTATAGCTATGTGTTCGGTTATTTAGAGTTTAGCTTCGATTCAAGCGGTTAGTCGATGTTCGTTCTTTAAACTTGATCGTTTTTGAAAATTCCGCCTCCCCACAAGTACTGGGGTGTACTACATCGACTTACAGGTATGTGTGGGGATGTTCCATTGCTCCACGAACGTCTTAATCCACCATGTCGGAGGAGTAGAATACTCGAATAGCGAGGCGTAAACTGCAGGGTACAGACCGATCTTCAGCAGATGCACCTTCTTCGCTGACAAAATGTACCTGGCCCATTGCAGATACCCTGCCTAGTGTTGAGGGGTCAACCCGATGTTGTAAGGTTGTCCCCAAGGGCGCGACTCGCCCTGGCAAATACGCCGTCCCAGAATATCCAAGGCTGCCGGCAGCTGCATGGGTATGGCAGCAATCGAAAGTTGAAGAAGACCCTCCGAAGTCCAGTTAACGACCTCCACGGCATAGCTCACTGGGGGTATATCCGCGTACGAAATCGACGAGATCAGATCCGATGGCGTCGCACAAGAGAAGCTTCGGCGACCTTTAATTATTTAGTCGTACCACCTACCCCACAAGTGAAGGCGTTTGTACTCCGGGTCATAATCCTTAATAAGAGCAAGAACCTCCCGGTCCACCGGTGCCTCAGGGAATCCTCCCTCTGAGCGGAGAAACGGGAACGAAAGAACAGAAGACATATTGCCAACGAAAAAGAAAAGAATTCAATTATCAGTACTATAGTTTAATCTTAAAATTCTGAGCGACACTTTAAAATTTGTACTACACTGCAATGCAGTGGAGAGGGGACCAAAGGGGGACCCACAAAATCCAGATAACAATGCATCAATTAATAAGACAGCCTCATCATTGGATGAAACTGTCAATTAATGAGGAAATACTCAAAGAATGTTCTCATTAAATGAGAAATCTCTCGAGACAAGGAGAAAATCTCCCTTTCAGAGCAAAGCTCTGTAATAGAGTGACACTTGACAAATTCTGGTCACGAGGGAATAAAATTCCTTAAAGAGCCTAGCTCTGTAATGATGATGGAAAAATCCATCAAAGTTAATGAAAATTAATTCTTAAGAATTAAAATTCTGGGATCTTAAAGATCCATGAAAAAACTCTTAAGAGTTCTTCATCAAAAGATCAAAAGATCTATACATTGTCAAAAGAGCAGAGCTCTGACCCATGGGCTAAGAAATCCCAAGGAAAGATCTATTTAGATCTATGGGTTCTTGAGAGCAAAGCTCTGTTTGTGAAACCCCAAGGGAGTTTTCTTTAGATCAAAAGATCTATGAGAGCAAGGCTCTGTTAATTAAAATTAATTTAATTTTTACCTAAAATTTTCTAGAGTTTTAACTCTTGAAGTTCTTGGAAATGAGAGCAAGGCTCTGAGATAAAAATTCTTGAAGATGATAATCATCTGAGGACCAAGGGTCCTATTTATAGGCGCTGAAGCGCCTCCTCAACTTCTGAGTTGATCCAATGGCTCAGATGTTGCCACCGCTCACTCACGCGTGCACCACGTAAGCGCAACGGTGGGGGGGCATTTGTTCCCCCAATCAGAGCAAAGCTCTGTTTGAATTTTAAAATTCAAAAATTGAAGCAATGCTTCAGATCTCTTACGTTGCGCGCTGAGCGCCACGTGTCAAAACTAGACACGCCAGCGCCAGGAGCGCTGCGCCCTGTGCAGTGCACCCCCAATCAGAGCAAAGCTCTGTTTCAAAATTCAAATTTTAAAAATTGAAGCAACGCTTCAGATCCCTTGCGCTCTGCGCTGCGCGCCATGTGTCAAACACAGGCGCGCTAGCGCAGTTGCGCTGCGCTACGCGCCACGTGTCAAACACAGGCGCGCTAGCGCAGTTGCGCTGCGCTCTGCGCGCCACGTGTCAAACGCAGGCGCACTAGCGCCAATTGCGCCAGCACTGGAATTTAAATAATAAATTATGAATTAATCAGAATTAAAATTCTAGAAAGATCGTTCCAATCTTATTAAAATAAGAAGATTATCTTCTATAAAACAGAGGCCTTAGGATCAAAGATCCAACGGTGGGGAAATATCCCCAGATCAATCAGAGAAAGATCTCTGTAACTAACCTAACAGATCAATTGGCCCTATATAAAAGCCCCTAGACTCCAAGTCTCACAGATAAACATAAAAGAAAAAGCCCTCTGCAAACTTTGAGAAAAACTCAAAGAGAAAGAAATGCAAGCCTTTGAAGAAAGAAGATCATCTTCTTTATCTTTAAAGGTAAAGAATTAAATTCATGGAAGAACAAAGATGAAATCATCTCATTAAAAAAGAAGAACCATCTTCTAAAAAGATCAAAGATCTAAGAACAAGATCAAGATCTTCAATAAAAAAGAAAAAAGATAAAAAAGATCTAATTATAAAAGATTAAAAGAAGTAATTTACTTCATTCTTAGATCTTTTGATCTATATAAAGGCACAGCCTTTTGATGAGAATAAGAACTTTGGTTCTTGGATCTTGAGGTAAAACCTCTTTTAAAAGAACAAAAAACTTGTTCTTTGATCTTAAATTGATCAAGATGCGCTCTGCGCTATTGGACAGTGCCTTGCACTTTTGAAATGCGCCTTTGCGCTTATTGGAGTGGCGCACTGCGCCAGAACGCGCCACGTGTCAACCACAGATACAATCTACGCTTTGCGCTTCTAAAACAGCGCACTGCGCTCTTGGATTGGCGCATAGCACCATAGCGTGCCATGTGTCATTCACTCGCCCAGCACACTCAGAAAGCGCAGTGCGCTAACAGACTTGCGCTTAGCGCAGAGCGTGACACGTGTCATCTTCGCATGCGCTAGCGCATTGCGCTCTTTAATTGGCGCAAAGCGCCTGACAAGCCACGTGGCGCACAATCAGACCACTAAAAATGCTTAAGCATTTAATTACATCCAATGTCAGAGCCCAATGCTATGCATTATTAAAAGGGCAGAGCCCAAACAAGGCCTAACAGGCCAAACATGAATAAAATGTTAAACATTTTTAACTGGACTTAGCCCAATTCTGGCCATAAGTACTCAAATTGAACTGAGTACAACTGCTCTTCCAATCAATTTATACCCGGTTCGAGGGTACATCTCTTTACTCCTCTGACACCCGTCATTGTAATCCTTCAACGTCGTCAGAGAGGTGACGGGTCCCGACGACCACACATTGCTACGGACTGTGGGGTACTTAAACTCATGGACTATGATGTCCTTAACCTCGACCGCGATGTCTTAAAACTAATGTCGGACTGTGGAATCCTTAAATCCTCAAACTATAATGTCCTTAATCTCTACCGTGACGTCTTAAAACTAACACCGGACCGTGAGGTCCTTAAACTCACGGACTATGATGTCCTTAACCTTGACCGCAATGTCTTAAAACTAACATCGGACCGCAATGTCCTTAAACTAATTATCGATCGCAATATCACTAAACTAAGCAATAGAGCCTAATTGCTCTCTTGTCGGATCTAAACGATCCCGTTAAGTCGATCTTAGTCTGAAATTAGACTAACGTATCCTTAACAAACGTTTAAGTTGATCTTAGCCTCAAATAAGGCTATCGTATCCTTAAACACAACCCCCCAAACCCAAATCTAAGAAAGATACGGATTTGGACTAGTCCACGTCCTACGGGTGACAGCATAACTTAGTCTCCATATACAATCCACGGGCAACCAAACACAAACAAACACCCACGGCACGAAGTGACCATATGGAGAAGGAGAAAGTTGTTACCGCGATGCGGTAACGTAATTAACTGCAAGGGCTTGCGCCTGCAGGGAAGAGCGTCCCTACAATCAAAAACCCCTCAAACGAGGGGGAATCTGACGAAGTCTGCTATATCGGCCGCATCCGTTTAAACCTCCGATACATGGTGCCATAAATCAACTTGGCATCTTCGGAGAGGTGGACAGATAGCACCTATTAGCATCTGCCCCCGAATTTCAGGCAAGACATCCAGTCTTTCCCGGCTTCCGGCGGTGAACACCTTTCAATTCTCATTCTTCTTCTCTAAAAATTCTTTTCAAAATATATGTCGGAAGTGGATTTAAAACAGACATCTTCTTCTATACTATATAAAATCCACTTTTTCTTATATATTTGGCATCCATACCCTTACATAAAGTTTGTAATCATAAAACTAAGGTTTAGAACCAATTTTCACTCAAATATATCATTTAACATAACTTTAAATTAACTTTTACGCTAAACTATCATGAACTTCATATATCCCTCTTTTAGTATATTTGTTAATTATATCTTTAGAAAACTTTACGGGATAATGACCAACCCCTCACAAAACACACATGGTCTCCATACCACGATAACTCTTTCTTGTAGAATATGTTTCGAGAAAATATTATAAGAAAATACCATTCAGTATAAAATCCCGGTTTTCTTTTGAATTGTATTTCAAAAGCCTTTGCGATTATAGCTCTACAACCCTTTTTAGGGGACGCGCTATTGGATGGTGCGAATTATCACACGTCCTTGGGGCTAGTAGAGCGAGATGCAGACCTCCACACGGCTCATTCGATCTCGAAAGGTATTTAATACGGTTTTTAAGAAAAATGAAAATTTCTACTTAAATAAAATTAATTTTTAAATAATTTTAAAAATATTACCAATCCATATATTTTCAAAATATAATAAAATTACACTTTTTCTAAAAGAAGAAAATTCACATGTTTCACCAAAATTCCATCAAGATATCAAATATAAGACAAGTCTTACAATATAATACCATGAACTATTCAAGTTAAGTATTTAGCACTAAAATACTTCAAATCTTTATAATTCACATCCATGGAAACCCTAAATAATATAAATAACTTCTCGAGATTTATTTTGAAATTATATAAAAATATTTTTCATAAAACTCCTCGAGCTATATAAAACACTATTAAGGACTTTAGTAAATATAGGTTTAAGCGTGATCAATTCTCTTGAGCCTCATGAAGCCGGAGAGAGTGAGTGCTTACCTATTTAAGGCAGAAAAACTTAACAGTGTTATCAATGGTAATTGTCTTGGAAAAAGACACAAATCCTGCCGTCCATGTGCAGCCGTACCGATAACTCCCGAACCTAATTCATGATCCAAATCAGTTATAAGTGTCTGACTCAATTCTAAGTCTAAATCCAAATCTGAATCCAACTCAAATCAAAATCCAATTCAAATAAGAATCCAAACTTTAACATGAATACTTGAACATAAGCTTGAATACCTGAATTCAAAATTCAATATCAAACCTGAATACATGACTTGACCTGACCGAGCCATGGCCATACTTGACATGATTACATCCTGAACCTGTTTACTTGAACAACTTGTATCTATGGTTTCCGCAAGTCTTGTAACTATAATCAAGACAATACATTACTCGGGGTTAATGGGATAGATTGGTACGGAATATATTTACGTGGCACGATGATGGTCACTAAAAGACACCTACATGAACTCTCGTGCCGTTGTCCCTTGGGTTTTGACGGGGTCTTATACCTACATGTTACCATAGTTTACGGGGTAAGATGGACGCCTCTCGTATACACAAATACCTTATGTACCAAGCTACAAACAACTACGTTAGTATAATAGACATATACCTATACACCGTACCAGTTCCTTTTCATATTACTTGTCCTATTCTATTCTTTCTTTTGGGACTTACCGAGCGCTAGTTCGCTAATGGCATTTCTGTCTCTTTCTTTGTTTGGAATGTTCGTCGGGAGGACCTGACTCTTAAGAAATCGAGCCCAGCCTGGAGGACTTGGATCAGTTCACTGCCCAGCCGGACTTTTAGCTTCTTATACTTATTTCAATTTATATGCCACAGTTTAGACATTACTTTATATCATTGTACTTTCCTTTTCAAAATAGTTGTATGTAAAGATGAATGTTAATAAAAGTTGTTGTTCATTTTATATTTATTGTTATTCTTGTGCGTTTTACATATATTGCTTAATTACGCTTAACGTATTTACTTTTTAGTAAATACGTAGCAGCTTGCCGCGTCACCGTCTCCGTACACTGAAAAGCGAGGCATGACAGGTTTTGTTAGCGGCCCATACAGGTCCGTTTTGCATGGAATCCTAAGCAATATATCACAAGAATTATAAGAATCAGCAACTATACATTCTTTACGTTTCAAATTCCTTAAATCTATCCTAACCTTTCTTTTCTATCAAGGTTATGGATTCACCAAACAACACAAGCACCAACATCAATGGCAACACCCCACCACCTATTCTAACACGACGACCTACCATTGCAGCTCCCATCAACGAGCAGAAGGTACTACTTGAGACAATAAAGTGCCTCTTGGAGGGTCAGCAGCAGCATACTGCTATCCTTCTGCACCGCCCAGAAGTCGAGACACCCGGAGTTAAGCAATTCCGGGCACTGCACCCGAAACATTTCTCTGGGAAAGAGAGCCCACTAGAGGCAGAAGAATAGGCTTAGTCTATAAAAGATGACCTAGCAGCAGCACAAGTGCCAGAGATTGCTTAGGTGAGAGTTGCGAAGCTGCAACTAACAGATAACGCCAGAGTCTGGTGGAAGGATGAAGAAAGACGACTTGGCCAACCTATTGAATGAAGGACATTTCGCGACATGTTCGACGCGAAATACTTCCCCAAGACTGCCCGTTTCGAAATAGAACAACAGTTTATCCACTTGCAACAAGGATCGATATGGAGCAAGTCCGTGGATGAATACGATGCTTAGTTTACCATGCTTAGCAGGTAAGATATGTCTCAATATTCATTTTCCTATATCACTTATTACACTGATAACATAAGACTGTAACAGGTTCGCGGCATACCTGATTCCGACAGCTAAGATCTGGGCTCGACGATTTCAGCAAGGGTTGGAACCAGAAATCCAAGTTGCACTCGCTACAGGGGACTTCCCAACCTATGATCTTGCGCTGAAAGCTGCTTGACACTATGAGGCGGTTATGAAGAAGAACATAAGACCGCAGACTGCCGGTGTGAAACACCCTGCTACAAAGATGACAGGAGGAGCCTCTTCCAGGCCGACATTTGAACTCAGGAGACCGGGAGGTACATTTAATTGGTCAAGTCCAGACTTTTGCTTCTATTGCAAGAGGAATGGATATCTGGCGAAGGACTGCAGGCGTGCAAATGGCCTGTACTTAGTTTGTGGCGCATCCACTCATGACATTGGAGCATGTCCATATAGACTCAATCCAGCTCCAGCCCCCAGACCAGCTATCACACTTCTGCAGTGGCCAGCCATTCAGGCTCCTGCATCTCATCTTGCTCTACCTGCTCCATCTCTATGTGGACCTCCTACATAGTCTCCTCGTCAATTCCATCAGGCACAGAGGAACATGCCTTAAGGGCAGAGAAACGTGCTCTAGGGATAGAGGAATGCGCCTCTAGCAAGAAGGAATGTACCCCGGCGTCAGGCTTTCCCAATGACAGTTGAGGAAGCCGAAGACACTGGCCAAGTTATCACTGGTAACTCCCAATCTTTCAAACCTTTTCAATCTTTATATATCAATATATTTTCCTATACCTAAACATATCCCACAGAACTTAGGTACAATCTTAGTAGCCTCCCTACTTACTTTAGCACTCTTCGACACTAGAGCATCACATTACTTTATGTCGCAACGGTTCATCCAAACTCATGCGATTACATTTAAACTGCTCGTATCCAGCTGGAATGTCAGTTCAGGGAATGGAGTTCTAAAGGAAACTATGGGATACGATCTGTGTCCAGTGGTCGTCTGCAGTAGAGAATTTTATGCAGACTTCAAGGTGCTGGACATACCAAACTTCAATGTAGTCTTGGGAACGGATTGGCTGGGAACTTTCTTCGCTACCATCGACGGTCATCAAAGGAGGGTAGTCATCGAAATACCAGATCATCCGGTCTTCTATTTCTAGAGTGGAGACCATACCCTAGAGCCTAGCACCTACAAAGCTAAACCAAAGAAAGCAGTGATTGCAACATTACAAGCAGAAGAATCGAACCCAAAGGTAGTTCGAGAGTTCGAGGACGTATTCCATGAAGATATAATAGGTTTTCCTCCCGATCGAGCTCTTGAATTCAGTATCAATTTACTATCTGGTGCGCAACCGGTGATCAAAGCTCCGTACCGGTTAAGTCCAGAAGGATTGAAGGAGATCCGTACTCAGTTGGAAGAACTTCTAAGAAAAGTTCAATTTGTCCCATGATTGAAGCAGAAAAACCGTGATATGTTTTATGATATGCGTTCTATTTTGTTCTCTACTTACCGCAATCAAATTAGTTTTGCTTGTAGCTAGCTGGTTGAGTATGAGTCTTCCACTGAGAGATGTTTCGTATTTGAGTTCTTGCTTTAGACGAGTTAATGAAGAATGTATATGTATTGGTTACATTCTGTTCTAAGTGTTCGTATTTATGTTCAAGTAAGCTTGTTAGGGTCAAGATTGGTTAGTAGAGTTAGAATTAGTCTTGTGCTCTTTTTTTGCCATTCTTAAATTGATGTTGGGATAATCAGAAGTAGCGGGGATTATGAGGACATAGGAATGGGATTTGCGAGTTTAAGCAAGATTTCCAATGCTAAATCCATTCCTAATGCCCCTTGTCCTTCCACTGCGTGCGCTTATTTCTAACCCTCGGCCAAACACCCACAACCATGTATCAATTGGGTCATAACTACATGTCACGTTGTAGTGCGCCCAAATGACATCTCGACTTAGGTTATGACTATATGTCACGTATAGCGCGCCTAAGTGAGGGGGATGTATTTATTTGGTCAAGGTTCATTTTAAGGTGTTTGGCGAAGAGAAGCAGAAGGGATTTTTCCGTCCCTCATGCTAAACTTCCTTAGCCCTAACAAGTGTGGAATTATTCACACATTTAAAAGAAAAGAAAACCACGAAGGAAGAAAAGAAAGAAAGGAAAAAATACGGTTTTACAAAGATGCAACCTAACTACTAGGGTTCTCACCTAAGCAAGGGACTCCATAGAATATCATGGCTTGAGAAAAATATAGATAAGAAGAAATGAAAAACAAAACAAGAAAAAAAATAACAACTGCTTAACAATAACAAATAAAGTTACACTAAGAAATTAAAATTACAAGACAAGAAAAGTAAAGATACAAGTTAATAAAAAAACAACCATTCATTAAACTTCCACTCAAGAGCTCTCACTACACTTTCATGGAGGAAGGATGATGAAGAAGAAGAAATACAAACTAATCTATACTAAAATCTAATAAAGAAAATGCATCCTGGTTGGGCACAAAACTGGAATATTTATAGGCAGAGCACTGAAACCCCAGACCCATATTCTGAGACTTTATATAATTACAAAATTGTCCCTAAAAACGGTCTAAAGATGTTACGTGGCCGCGACGGAACCGCCGCGAAAACCCACATTTGGCGGTGGTTCTGCCGCCGTTTTATGGAATTGGGATCTCGTTTTTTCTGTGCTTGCTCATGTTGTTATCTTCTTCTGTTTTACAGGTCCCAAAATGAAAAAAGCTTCCAAATTTTCTTCAGATTTCCAATAGTCCAAAATGGATTCACTTTTAATTCATTTGACCTTTATCTCGCTCGAGCTCCGCGCATCTCTTGAATTTTGTGCTACCCCTCCCGTGCTTTATGCTTGACTGAGACACGAATGACCAGTGTTATTTGTCTTGTCTCTTAAACTGGTTAGCGGCACTGGACGGATGCGGATGACCGGAACCCATATTTTATCTATCTGTGGCGGATGTTCTGTATTTTTGTGTAACTATGGAGATTTTGTATGGTTTGCGTTATTTTGGACCAGAAACCTATAACCAGTAAATATGTAGCAAACACGGATCAAAAGCATCTGCCTATAAACAAATGAGTAGAAGAATGGGCGGTATTAAATGCAATATTCTGGTGTGAACAAATACCCCCAAATTTATCTTTTACTCGTCCCGAGAAAAACTATTTATTCTCAAAAATTCCTAAGCTCACTTTCGTAGGTATCACGGTTGCACTTAGCATGTGCAACAAGCCGTTAAATCTCTAGGTGTCCTTAATAGGAGGAGTGTTTTCTCATGAGGGTTTTCAGCGAATACTATCTACAAAATCCCGTCAAGCTAGTTCCATAAGTTAACGTCGATTCTACTCCTAGAGTTTAGTATCTAAGTTAGAAATTCAATCATCCTGAGTTAGAAATATCCATCCTTTACTTTTCACGCCTCCTATTTATTAAACCCAAGATCTTATACGTTTTGACAGTTTAGAAAGATCTCGGTTTCTCTTGAGTTTTCTTTCTAAAGTGCAGTCTCCAATCCGGAATATTTATCATCTTTACGGAAAACATAAGTCTTATTCTTTATCCCTATCTTTCCTCCAAACATCGATCGTACACCACTACATGTGTGTAAATTTCACCCTTACACTGAAGAATTCAATTCAAGCTATAGTACCCTTGCCCTAATACCTAATACTACTTCTTTTCATTAATGATGGACGGTCTTGCTCATATATCTTTCATGCGACTATTACTGCTTCTAGAGGTACTAACAGCCGATTACTGAATGTGTGAGCTTAAAATGTAAATAGCAGTTTTCAGGTCTTGTAATTTCCTTTTTCTTTTTCTTTTCTTTTCAAGACCAGAAATATTTTTCAGTGATGCTTTTTTGGTGGTTAGCTTTAAATATCGTTTTTTCTTTCATATTAGGCTTTCAGGCAAGAGTATTTCTGAGTATTCTCTACTATCCCAAGTTTCAAGGTGCGTGTAAGTACAGTTTGTAGGGTATATACTTTGTGAATTTGGACTTAAGAATAGGAACTTTTTTTCAGACTTATCCTTCAATAAAGCTTTCAATACTTTCCCTTCATCTCGACTTCACTCAAGAACTGAACTCAACATTAACTACTTCTAAAAAAAACTGCAAGTACATATATTTACCAAGGTTAAACAGAAAGAGGGTTATTTTTAGGGTTTTCAATTCCAAAGCCTAGAATTTAGTTATTTCTAACGTATCAACTAAATTTTCGGAATAAAAATCTAAGTTACCTTACTAGCTAACTTGACGAAAAAGTTTTTATATTTTTGTAAATTTTTTTCGATTTTTGTGGGTTTTAAATAAGCTTGCAAATGCAAAATATACACATGAATGCGAAGGTAGAAAACTTACCGAGCACAACACCAAACTTAAACTTGACAGTACCCTCACTATTAGGCTACACCAAGAGGGTCAAAATTGTCGGTGCTTCCCTGTTTTTTAAAAAAAAAATTATATATACAAAAGAAAAAGTAAACAAAATATATATATACACAAAAAGGGTCCCCCCAAACTTAAGTAAAACAGTATTGCCACTGTTTAAGCAATGAAGTTCAGAGTTAAGGGGAAGAGAGCGTCATCAATCTATACAAGGCCTTACACAGGCTAAAAGTTGACACCAACCATTCAAAAATTTTATCGCGATAAACCGCAGGTTGGTGAAAGAACGCGTGGAGGAAAGAAATGAAGAATACACGAGACAGTTTGTAGATGGAAGCAGGATACGGTCTCGGTAGAGGAGATGAATGGCGGACGGGAAAAAGAAATGGAATACGAACTTGAGGGCGAAAATGGAACGAATAAATTAATGCAATTTGTAATGATCGAAGTGAAAAAATGGATTGTACTAATCTATCAACATGTCGAGAAATGGGGTCAAACCTCTCAAGATTCGTAAGAAAACATGGGACGACCGGTTTTGGTAAACTAGACATAGTAAATGAAAGTGATACGGTGTCTTGTAAAGTAGGAACGACGGAAAGGATGGAGGAAAGTGATTGAGAAATGGTATCGGCTAAAGGTTCAGGAGGGTGTACACAGTCAATGAAAGGGACAACATGAACTGGAAAATCCAACTCATCAAGTAAAACTGCTTCATCCTCAATAATATCCTCAAAATTCTCCTCAAAAGTCAGCTCATCCATGTATTTATCATCATCAATATCCAGACGCAAACGGAGTTCGGGAAAAACAGTTAATGGTTCAAGATGATGCCCACACAGTAATGAAAGGACATGATGAATTGGTGAGAAAAACTCATCCAAAACTGTGGGTTCATCATCCAAAATATTCTCAGCGTCAATATCCTCAATCAAGTAAAAGTTAAATTTCTCAGACACCTCATCAAAAGCATGGTTTTCAATCAATTCTGGTTCTAGAGTGGAGGTGTAGAGATCAAAGGGATTGGGTGTGGTTTCACTTGAAATGGACGCTTCACAATCGGGTAAATCAAACATTACAAAGTCGCACAACTCATCAAACATTTTATCTTCAATTGGTAAATCATTTGGGACACTCGATAGACTTTCGAAAATGGAGTTGTGGAATTCAATTTGCAACGGGTAGGTTTGATTTGGAAGGGTGTACTGCTCACTCTCACCACACAAATTCTCAAATTGTCCTATGACCTCATCATACATTAGAAAATTCGGAGCCAGTTGGAAACCAGCTACCGGTTCGTTAGGTTTTATGAGGGCGGCCATGGACACATTCAAATCAATCATCAGTTGGCACAACGCTACCTGAAATTCTTCCAACGACTGTTCAAGACTAGACATGGGTTGTGAAGGGGTTTCAGTAAAAGAATCAAATTCATGTGGATACGTGAAACTCCCAAATGGCTGTTCAGAAGCAATGTCTAGGGATGGTGTAAAACTCAGGTAGGATTGATAGGAATCGAATGGTTGGACAGGATTAGGATCAACGTTTTGATAAGAAGGTGATTGGAATTATTGTCTTAATGAATTTGGAGTGGTGAAAGGAGTAAAAGATCAGCTACGAGATTGTTCAATTCTGTCAGCTTGGGACATGGGTTTTGGAGTCGCAACATGACTCTCAAAAGGGGTATCAATATAAGAAGGTGGGAGAGGTTGAAACGGTTGATACGAAGTGGGTTGCGGAGTCCAATTGTTTGTCCTAAGATGCGTCTATCCGATCTCTCAAAGAAATTTTGGGCATGGATGAATCGTTCGAAGTTCGACCAAAGCAAGAACCATAAGAAAAAATGTCTGGTTGTGGGTACTAAAATTTAGCAAGAGTTGGTCGTTTTAGGGTACCCATGTTATGAAAAGTGTGAAAAGGTAGGGAGGGTGGAAGGTGGGTGAGTTTTTATAATTTATTGATTTTTTTTGATTTTTTGATTTTATTTGATTTTATTGTTTTTGGAGTTTTGTTTTGAAATTATTTGTTTGGTTTTTGAAAAAAAATACGGAATTATGGGAATAAACTTTACATAATCATAAGTACAATCACAACATGCACAAACAATCACCTAGAGCTAGAGTCATCAAAGGCCAACTAGACCGCTCCTAGACTTCCATTGGACAAGTTGCAAGATAACCCTCGAATCGCCTCTTCACTGCCGATTGTGGCCAGGTAAGCATAAGTGAGGTAAGGAGGGTTCCGCTCACGAATCACCGTAAGACGGGCCTTTTAAAATTACCTCCTCACTTGCTAAGCCTAGGCACAACAAAGTCAAGTTTAGATAAACGACCGATTCCCCGCAACCTTCACTTGTCCTAAATGATCACGACAAGTCCTTATAGATTTGGTCTAGATATTTTTTATTAACTCAAGGTGATACGTATGCTTTTTGTGATTTGTGGGGTCTTAGGAAGGGTGATAAAATCCCCACCCAATCTTAGTTGGTGTTATAGCCCTTTAACGTCCATATTATTATATGCAAAGCGTTAAACAAACAAAAACCTAAAACAACAAAAAATTTATTTGGCGGCGGCACAATCTGTGCAAAGAAACCTGCAGAAAATACGATTCATTGGGGTTCAGAGGAGAAGTGAGGAACAGAGAAGAAGCCAGAAAATTTTTAGGGTCACAAAGACCAAGAATGGCCATGGTTCTGCCACATTTAGCACATAATAGCTGCAGTTCTGTGGTGGTTTTGAAGTATTGGAGCTCCAAACTTGTTCTTCACACTTTCCTGGTTATGTTCTTCTGTATTAAAGCCTCTGTTTCTTGATTAGGTCACTGTACTTGCTCCAGATTTGCCTGTACATTTGCACATAAAATATCAAAAATAACAAAATGGTTTTTATTGTATTTTTTTTATATATATACAAAAAAATATTAACCCGAATAACAAGAAAGAAATATGTTACTGTCTACCCGGCAACGGCTCCATTTGATTGATCGGAGGAAACGACCGTCGATACATGTTATGATATGCATTCTACTTTGTTCTCTACTTACCGCAATCAAGTCGGTTTTGCTTGTAGCTAGCCGGTTGAGTACGAGTCGTCCACTGAGAGATGGTACGTATTTGAGTTCTTGCTTTAGACTAGTTAATGAAGAATGTATATGTATTGGTTCAATTCTATCCTAAGTGTTCGTATTTATGTTCAAGTAAGCTTGTTAGGGTTAAGGTTGGTTAGTAGAATTAGGATTAGTCTTGTACTTGTCTTTTGCCATTCTTAAATTGATGTTGAGATAATCGGAAGTAGCGGGGATTAGGAGGACATAGGAATGAGATTTGTGAGTTTAAGTAAGCTTTCCAACGCTAAATCCATTCATAGTGCCCCTTGTCCTTCCGCTACGTGCGTTTATTTCCAACCCTCGGCCAAACACCCACAACCATGTATCAATTGGGTCAAAACTACATGTTACGTTGTAGTGCGCCCAAAAGACTTCTCGATTTAGGTCATGGCTATCTGTCACGTATAGCGCGCCTAAGTGAGGGGGTTGTGTTTGTTTGGTCAAGGTTCATTTTAAGGTGTTTGGCGAAGAGAACCACAAGGGATTTTTCCGTCCTTTATGGTAACCTTCCTTAGCCCTAACAAGTGTGGAGTTATTCATATATTTAAAAGAAAAGGAAAACAAGAAGGAAGAAAGGAAAGAAAGGAAAAAATACGATTTTACAAAGATGCAAGTTAACTACTTGGGCTCTTACCTAAGTAAGGGACTCCATATAATATCATGGCTTGAGAAAAATACGGGTAAGAAGAAATGAAAAACAGAACAAGAAAAGAAAAACAACAACTACTTAACAACAACAAATAAAATTACACTAAGAAATTAAAATTACAAGACAAGAAAAGTAAAGATACAAGTTAATAAAAAACAACCCTTATCTTCTTTAAACTTCCACTTAAGAGCTCTCACTACACTTTCATAGAGGAAAGATGAAGAAGAAGAAGAAATACAAACTAATCTACACTAAAATCTAATAAATAAAAAGCATACTAGTTGGGCACAAAACTGGAGATTTATAGGCAGAGGACTGAAACCCTACACCCATATTCTGGGCCTTTATATAATTATAAAACTGTCCCTAAAAAAAGGTCCAAAGATGCCACGTGTCCGCGGAGGAACCGCCGCGAAAACCCACATTTGGCGGAGGTTCTGCCGCCGTTTTATGGAATTGGGGTCTCATTTTTTCTGTGCTTCCTCATGTTGCAATCTTCTTCTATTTTATAGGTCCCAAATTGCAAAATGCTTCCAAAATTTCTTCAGATTTCCAATAGTCCAAAATGGTTTCACTTTTAATTCATTTGACCTTTATCTCCCTCGAGCTCCGTGAATCTCTTGAATTTTGTGCTACCCCTCTCATGCTTTGTGCTTGACCGAGACACGAGTGACCACTGTTATTTTTCTTGTCTCTTGAACTGGTAAGAGGCACTGGACGGTTGCGGATGACCGGAACCCGGATTTTATCTATCTGAGGCAGATGTTCTGGATTTTGGCGTAACTGTAGAGATTTTCTATGATTTGCGTTATTTTGGACTAGAAACCTGTAACCAGTAAATATATAACAAACCCGGATTAAAAGCACCTGCCTATAAACAAACGAGCAGAAGAATGAGCGGTATTAAATGCAATATTCTGGTGTCAACATTCCAGTATTTCAAGTTGGGGATCTCCAGTTTTGCTTGTGAAGAAGAAAGAAGATTCATATAGAATGTGTGTAGACTACCGAGCTCTGAATGAAGTGACGATTAAGAACAAGTATCCACTACCGCGCATTGATGATCTTTTCGATCAACTAAGTGGGTCTTGTATATTTTCAAAGCTAGATTTTCGTTCGGGTTATCATCAGGTGAAGGTCAAAGAGTCTGATATTCAGAAGATGGCATTCAGGACTCGCTATGGTCATTACGATTATCTTGTGATGCCATTTGGAGTGACCAATGCACCTTCTATTTTCATGAATCTGATGAACCAAGTTTTTTTAGAGTACCTAGACAGGTTTGTTCTTATTTTCATCGTCGACGTCCTGATGTATTCAAAGAGTCTGAAAGAACACGTTGAGCACTTAAGAATTGTCCTGGAGACATTGCGACAACATCAGCTCTATGCCAAGTATAGCAAGGGTAAATTTTGGCTAGATTAAGTCGGATTTCTCGGACATATCGTTTCAGGTGAAGGAATCTCAGAAGTTCCAGCTAAGGTGTCAGCTGTCAGCGAATGGCCGACACCAAAGACGGTGAAGGATATTCGAAGTTTCATAGGATTAGCAGGATACTACCGACGATTCATTGAAGATTTCTTGAAGATTGCATCACCCCTGACCAAGCTCACACGTAAAGATGAAGCATTCGTGTAGTCAGAAGCATGTGAAATTGCTTTTATAGAACTCAAATCAAGATTAACTTCTGCTCCTATCCTTGTAATACCAGATCAATCTGGAGGTTTCGTCATACATTGTGATGCGTCCGGTAAGGGATTAGGATGTGTTCTACACTAGCATGGAAAAGTTGTAGCATTTGCATCAAGACAACTGAAAATCCATGAGTGCTACTATCCAACACATGATCTTGAATTGGCAGCCGTTATCTTTGCACTTAAGATTTGGGGCCACTATCTTCGGGGAGAACGAGTGGATATATATACTGACCAAAAGAGTCTGAAGTATGTATTTACTCAGAAGGAATTGAATACGCAGCAGAGAAGATGGCTAGAACTCATGGCGGACTTCGACATCAACCTACAGTATCATCCAGGGAAGGTGAATGTAGTTCCTATTGCACTTAGCCGTCAGCCATTATCAATGAATCTCACCGCACAGTGGAAGCTACAGCAGGAATTGCATGGGATGGAGATCGAAGTAGTTATGCCAGGTAATGCTTCGTATTTGATGAACTTACAAGTCCAGTCAATTATTTTCAATCAGATCAAGACAGCTCAAGCAAGTGATGCCAAGCTGCAAAAGATCCGAGAATAGGTAGAAAGTGGACTTCGACAGATTTCATCATCCACGAAGATGAATCCTTGAGATATAGAAGTAGATTATGTGTACCAAACAGCTCAGTTCGAGAAGAGTTGATAAAAGAAGCTCACAGCTCCCCTTACTCGATACACCCTGGTGGTACAAAAATGTATAAGGATATACAGCAACACTACTGGTGGTATAGAATAAAGCGCGAAGTAGCCAGAAGCGTAGCCAAGTGTTTGGGATGTCAGCAAGTGAAGGCTGAACATCACAAAACTGCTGGTCTATTTCAGCCGTTACCAATCCCAGAATGGAAATGGCGGCACATTAATATAGACTTCGTGACTGCCTTTCCTCGCAGCACGAAGGGTAACGACGCAGTATGGGTTATTGTGGATCGACTCACCAAGTCGGCTCACTTTATTTCCTTTTGAGTTGGCCAATTTACCGAGACGTTAGCAAAGAAGTACATGGAGGTAAGCATGAATCTAAAGTAAAATTTAACTTTTCAAAATGTACTATATTGATACCCATGAACTCATGCAGGAGATTGTGAGATTACATAGAGTACCGGTTTGCATCGTCTCTGATCGTGAAACAAGATTCCAATCATAGTTCTGGCAGTGTCTGCAAGCAAGCCTGGGAACGAGTCTGAACTTCAGCACGACTCACCATCCACAAATGGACGGATAGTCTGAACGAACAATTCAGATTATAGAAGACATGCTAAGAGCTTGTATGTTAGACTTCGGAGGTTCGTGTGAAGATCACCTACACCTTGTTGAGTTTTCATACAACAACAGCTATCAAGCAAGTATTGGAATGACACCATTCGTAGCACTCTATGGACGGAAGTTTCGTTCACCACTAAGTAGGGAGAGATCATGAACTCCTTGGACCAGAGATGATCGTGGCAACTGTGGACGTAGTTCGCACGATCAGGGAAAGAATGCGCATAGCCCATGATAGACAGAAGCATTGGGTTGATGCAAAGTGCCGACACCTGGAGTTCCAACTTGGAGATCATGTTTTCTCAAAGATATCTCCAAACAGAGGAGTGATCTGTTTTGGTAAAAGGAGTAAGCTAAGTCCGATTTACAAAGGACCGTTCGACATACTCGAACGAGTCGGAGAAGTGGCGTACCATTTGGCACTGCAACCCTTATTGGAAAGAGTGCACAACGTGTTCCACATATCCCAGCTTGAAAATATGTGAGCGACCCCAGCCACATCCTTGATCACTCTGAGCTCACTGTACAGATGGACCTAACTTGTGAGCAACAACCCGTTAAGATCCTGGACAGAAAAGTAAAGTCACTGAGGAACAAGGAAGTAAACTTGGTCCGAGTGATGTGGAGAAAAGATTCGCCCGGATAATCAACGTGGGAACGAGAAGAAGACATGCGTGAAAGGTTACGCTAGCGCCCCGGCCAACCACCGTGGCCAAATGCGGAACAAATTTTTCTAACGATTAGAACATGGCGCTAGAATAACCTTTAACCCGGATCTTTCCATAAACCTATCTAGCAAAACTAAATGAGATGAACTAACGACTATGAAAGAAGTCTCACCAAACGATCAAAGTCCTTCGGTCTTCTTTCCTCGTCGATGCTCCAAGTGGCCACTTTAAACATGCTTGGTCTTCTTTTCCCGTTCTATCGGTTCTCAGGGATCGAGCTTGTTCTCCGGTCCTCCTTTGTCGTAGATGATCCACCCGAGGGATGTGATCCATGGCTCAAGATCCACACTATATGTCAAGTGGAGAAACTAGAGAACTTGGGTTGCTAAACCAAGTAGTCTAGGATGTAGTGTGATGATCTAAGTGTTTTACTATCTATTTCTTGCCTCTTCACTTATTTCTCAACACATGAGAGGGTAGTGAAGAGGAAGATGATGAAGGTGGAGGAAACTCAAGATGAGGGAAGAGGTGAAGAAAAATGGGAGCTCAAGAATAATGAATCATGCAAGTTAAAGAGAATCGACACCAAGGTTTTGTGTATGAATTTTTATGAATAAACAAGTGTAGTCATGCTTCAATAGTAACCACAAATGAATAAAGAATTCATTTGTGAACTATTGAAGCCATGCTACTCACCATGCCTCCCTCTCCTTAATTTCCACCCCATTTCCATTTATCAATAAATGGAAAAGTCCATGATGAGGTGTCCACCTTCTAGAAAGTAATCTGTAATAAAATACGGATTACAGTCTGCTGTATATACATACCTGCATTCGGATAAAAACACGAATGCCCAAAGAGAATGAATAACACGAAGAACGTAATACTAGAATATACATATCAAAATACATATATGTAAACTATTAAATCAATACCTAATTTAATACCGGCTCAAACCCGAGCCGACTAGTACTACCAACTGTCCGATCGAAAGTCCGAGTACAAAGTACATCAATCGATCGAGATCCTGCACGTATCCAATACGGCTACTACATCATTTCGCCTGAACCAGGGAAACCTTATGTGTGGGACTCTAAAATCTCGACAGTACGCCGGCAGTGAGTTATTGGATAAATCCATAACTACAAGCACGTCAGCGGAACTAGCTGTACGTAACGGCTATCCGGTACCTGTTGAAAAAGAAGGCCGACGAGCAAACTCATCCGGATCCTTACTGATCCTATCTGTGACAATCTCCGTACAGTCTGGTCTCTTCGTCTGAGAGTATCGCATACCGGGTCTAGGGGTGGTAAACGTCAGACCCTAATAACCTAATAATTCGTGCTGATGCGGCTCAGGACCAATCCGGGAAACTACTGATCAGCCTATCAGTAAATCCCAACTGCTTTGGCTAAGGTCTTATTGTCACGCCCCACCCCCAATACAGAGAGTATTGTCCGCTCTGGCCGAAGCCACACGGTTTTGTCCTTCGGGGCGAACCGGACCCGACCAGGGGCCACTTCCCAGGAGGTCACCCATCCCAAGACTTCCCTGGACCGAGCACGCTTAACTACGGAGTTCTCAAGCTCCTGTAGTTCCGGTTCACTTAAAAGGCACCTTTGTATTGAAGAGTGGTATCATTCCATTTATAGTATAGATCTGTCCCCTTTCGGAATGTATTCCGAAGATTCCCTATTGTTCTACAGTGGGTCCTACGGACTCAAGAGGTGGCCCCCACAGATTCAAGAGGTGGCCCCCGCCCACTTAACACGACACTTGGCATGGCACTTTGTTCCGTGTGGCACTTTGCTCCGTGAGCAAGAACCGGGTCCCGACATTCTCCCCACCTTTGAACAATGGTTCGCCCTCGAACCACAGACTTACTATTGAGAAACCTGGCTCTGATACCATTCTGTCATGCCCCACCCCCAATACAGAGAGTATTGTCCGCTCTGGCCGAAGCCGCACGGTTTTGTCCTTAGGGGCGAACCGGACCCGACTAGGGGCCACTTCCCAGGAGGTCACCCATCCCAAGACTTCCCTGGACCAAGCATGCTTAACTACGGAGTTCTCAAGCTCCTGTAGTTCCGGTTCACTTAAAAGGCGCCTCTGTATTGAAGAGTGGTATCATTCCATTTATAGTACAGATCTGTCCCCTTTCGGAATGTATTCCGAAGATTCCCCATTGTTCTACAGTGGGCCCCACGGACTCAAGTGGTGGCCTCTATGGATTCAAGAGGTAGCCCCCGCTCACTTAACACGAAACTTGGCATGGCACTTTGTTCCGTGTGGCACATTGCTCCGTGAGCAAGAACAGGGTCCCGACACTTATGGTCCTGACCAATCAAACACAGTGCGATATCGACTCCCAATACCGGGAGAGACGAATCCCCGACATTCGCTCACTGCCTCCATGTGGCTCGGGACTGTACCCAACCAAAACCTGTTTGCACGACTCAGTAGAGCCGTGGTAGGGTAGTGATCAAACCACAGTGAGAACTCACATGAGACAAATAACAATCTCAGGTCTAAAGACTAACCTGCACTTATGTCACCTGACGATAGGTATAGTACCATCTGGAAGTTCTCGGCGAGTCCGTCCGGTGTACTCACCCCCAGTGAGCACCTGTATACGATCTTAGGTGCGAAAGACCAATGGTTGCGGGACCAAACCATCGCCCCTCGTCGGGGTCTAGAAACGTATACACTAGTCTACTCCGGAATATCGATTCCCAGTCTCGATTCTACCATGACTAGGGACCATTTAAGGATGTGCGTACCGACTACCCAGCTCCCATAAGTATGATCGCCATCACAATGTCGGTAGTCTATCAATAATCCTACGGGCTTTATCAACATGTATAAAAGATATGTAATAGCAAGTAAAACATACACATGTTAAAGATAAAGACAAGCTAAATAGCATACTATCATATCGAGCAAGACTGTCCTGTACATATATATGTCCAAGCATCCATATGTATACATATACAATAATGGCCTCTAGAGTATACATATCCAACAATCTCCTACTTGCACTAAGGCCATATATTGGCAACCGAGTATCCAACGTTTGCTCTAGGGCCAGCTGTTGGCGTACCGCATACCCAACATCTCAAAAAATCTCTCAAACTGTGCTTGAGGAAGGACCATGGTGAATGGATCCGCAGTGTTGTCTTTTGTGTCCACTCTCCGTATCTCGATCTCCCTACGATCAATGATCTCCCTGATCAGGTGATACCGCCTTAAGATGTGCCTGGATTTCTGATGGGACCGTGGTTCCTTCACTAAAGCTATAGCCCCATTGTTATCGCAATACAAAGGTATTAGGTCAACAATGGACGGAACTACCTGAAGTTCAAAAATAAACTTCTTCATCCAGACTGCCTCTTTTGCGGCATCGCTCACAGCAATGTATTCAACCTCCATCGTCGAGCCTGCGACGGTATCCTATTTGGAGCTGTTCCAACACACCGCCCCTCCGTTGAGGGTAAACATAAAACCCGAAACAGACTTGCTGTCATCCTTGTCACTCTGGAAGCTTGAATCGGTAAAAGACTCGACCTTTAGGTCTCTATTACCATAAACCAAGAACATCTCCTTAGTCCTTCTCAGGTATTTTAGAATGTTCTTTACTGATGTCCAGTGGTCCTCACCTGGGTTCGACTGATACCGGCTCACCATGCTCAGCGCATAAGCTACATCTGGCCTTGTACATAGCATCGCATATATTATAGATCCTATCGCCGAAATGTAGGGTATAGTGCTCATGCGAACCCTCTCCTCGTCAGCTTGGGAGACATTTCCTTGGAGAGGGTGATTCCGTGCAATGCGGGTATGTTACCGTGCTTGGAATCTTGTATACTAAATCTCTTTAGTATGGTCTCTATATACCTGGACTGCGAGAGTCCGAGTAATTTCTTGGATCTATCTCTGTAGATCCTGATCCCCAGAATGTACGAGGCATCACCCAGGTCCTTCATGGAGAACTTTTGTGACAAGAACAGCTTGACCGATTGTAGCATAAGAATGCTATTCCCTATCAAAAGAATGCCGTCTACGTACAAGACTAGGAATACGACAATTCGACCTACAATCTTCTTATAAATACATGGCTCATCCTCGTTCTTGATGAAGTCAAATTCCTTGACTGTTTCATTAAAACAGATGTTCCAACTCTACGATACCTGCTCAATCCATAGATGGATTTGAGAAACTTGCACACCTTCCCGCTGCTCCCACTGTCTACGAAACCTTCTGGCTGATCCATATAAACACACTCTTCTAAACTTCCGTTTAGGAAAGCCGTTTTTACGTCCATCTTCTAGATTTCATAGTTATGGAGGGCAGCAATGGCAAGTAGGATCCAAATGGATTTGAGCATAGCCACTGGAGAAAAGGTTTCGTCATAGTCCAATCCTGGTCTTTGACGAAAACCTTTTGCAATAAGTCTAGCCTTTTAGGTTTCCACCTGTCCATCTATATAAGTCGATGTACAACACCCCACGACTTGCGGGGAGGCGGAATAATGAAAAACGATCTTGTTTTAGGCTTAAACATCGACTAACCGAGAATCTTTTCATAAACAATAACTAACAAGAAACCATAGAAGTGTTAACTACTATGTTAAGTGATTATACCTATAGAACCGAGTCCTTCGTCTTGTCGTTCTCCACGTCCTCTCCGGCCTTCTCCAAGTAGTAGAAGATCCACCCGAGAGCTTTACTACAAGCTTCACCTCAAACTAGAGGTAACTATGTTTCTTGAAGTGCTAATCCAAGTAACCTAGGTGATATAGAGAATGGTTAAGGATTAAGTAGTCTAATCTAATCCTTATACTCAACACATGAGAGGGGAGGATTAGGGTTTGAAGAGGGAGAGCTTGAGGAGAGAGAAAGTGAGCAAAAGAATTGAGATGAGAAAATGAGCTATCATAATATATATCAACCATTATGATTTATCAACAAAAGAAAATGAATGATTAATCATCATGCTTAATAAATATAAGAGGGTGATTCATCTCCATGAGTCATTAAGCATTTATGATGCATTAATGACTTTGGATGAATCACTCAAATGTCTCACTAATCTCATTTAATGCATATGCCACCTTAACCCCCAAGTCACCATCTTCTAGAAGCTTCTCGCGTAATTACGAGAACGCCCCTCCTATCCGTGAAAACATGGAAAAACTTTAGACTGTATAAATCCAATAACCGGATACTAGAAACTGGATTAAACCAAAGCCGACTAGTAAAAACTGTCCGAAAGTCGTACGTGCGTAAACACACGTATGCGTCTGAACCCTTGTCGTAAAACCATACGACCTTTATATCGTTTCTCCTGGAGTAGGGAAACTCTCTGTGTGGGACTCTAGAGACTCGACTACTACGCTGGCAGTGGGTTTAACCACAGACCGCAAGCAGCACTAGCTGTACGTAACGATCACCAGGTAGATGTCGATAAGAAGGCCGATGAGGAAACCCATCCGAACTCCTACTGAGTCTGATGTGACAATCTCCATACAGTCCGGTCCGTTCGTCTAAGACAATCGCATATCGGGCCTAGGGGGCGGCAAGCGTCAGTCCCCTAATAGTGGTATAAGTAGTGTCGGAGCGTAGCCCATTACACCCTGAGAAACTATTGGAACCTACCAGCAAATCTCGCTTGCCCTGGCCAGGGACTTTGCGTAATGGCTCTCTGACACAGCGCGATATCAACCCCCAATACCGAGAGAGACGAATCCTGTCTAACCGCCACTTCCTCCAAGTGCTCGGGACTGCACCCAACTGCTACCTTTTGCACGACTCCTTTGAGCCGTGGTAGGGTAGCAATCTAAGAACAGTGGGACACACTCGAGGCGAAGTAGCAGTGTCAAGTCTGCGGACTATGCTGTACTCATGTCACCTGGGAACTGTTCACTGACGACTGGTATAAAACCAACCAACAGTTCCCTGTGAGTCCTGTCCGGTGTACCCGTAACCTAACGAGCACCTGCATACTATCTCCAGTACGACGTACTGACGGCTGTGGGACAGGCCATCTCCCCAACTGGGATGAGAAGCGTACACACTAGTCTACTCCGGAGTATCGATGCCCTGTCTCGATAATCCTACGACTAGGGACCTAAATAAGGATGTGCTTGTAGACTACCCAGCCCCCACTAGTGTGACTGCCATCACAACGCTGGTAGTCAAGCAAGATCCTAAGAGCTCTATCAATATGTTTACTCACATATTAAGATAGAAAAACCAAGTAGCATACTACCATGTTTAGCAAGACTGTTAGATACGTGTGAATATCCCAAGCTTCCATTAAGTAATATACAAACTACTATGATACAGTAATGGCCTTCCAGGGCATAAACACTAACAATCTCCCACTTGCACTAGGGCCATGTACTGGCGTATCATAGACCGATGATCTCGAGTAGCCTCTCGAACTGAATCTGATGTAGGGCCTTAGTGAATGGATCAGCAATGTTATCCTCTGTATTTACTCTCTTTACCTCGATCTCCCGGCGATCTACGATCTCCCTGATCAGGTGATACCGCCTTAAGATGTGTCTGGACTTCTGATAGGACCTGGGTTCCTTCGCTAAAGCTATAGCGCCATTGTTGTCGCAATACAGAGGTATTGGACCAACACTGGTAGGAACCACCTGAAGTTCTGTGAGGAACTTTTTCATCCAGACAGCTTCTTTTGTGGCATCGCAAGCAGCTATGTACTCCGCTTCCATCGTTGAGTCAGCAACGGTGTCCTGCTTGGAACTCTTCCAACAGACCGCCCCTCCATTGAGGGTAAAGACATAACCCGACATGGACTTGGAGTCATGCTTGTCACTCTGGAAGCCGGAATCAGCATAGGCCTCCATCCTGAGGTCTTTTCCGCCATAAACCAAGAACATCTCCTTAGTCTTCCTCAGGTACTTGAGAATGTTCTTTACCGCTATCCAGTGATTCTCCCCTGGGTTTTCCTGATACCGGCTTACAACGCTCAACGCGTATGCTACATCTGGTCTGGTACATAACATCGCATACATTATAGAGCCTACCGCAGAAGCGTAGGGTATAATCGACATGCGTTCCCTTTCCAAATCAGTCTTGGGAGACATCTCTTTGGAGAGGGTGATTCCGTGACAAGCCGGTAGGTTACCGCGCTTAGAATCTTCAATACTGAATCTTTTCAATATGGTGTCTATGTACCTGGACTGCGAAAGTCCCAACATCCTCTTTGATCTATCACGATAGATCTGGATCCCCAGAATGTAGGTGGCATCACTCAGATCTTTCATGGAGAACTTCTGTGACAAGAATCTTTTGACTAACTGTAACATAGGAATATCATTTCCTATTAGGAGAATGTCATCCACGTACAAGACGAGGAATACAACAACTCTCCCTACAATCTTACTTTATATGCATGGTTCATCTGGATTTTTGATAAAGTCGAATTCTTTGACAGTATCATCAAAACAGATGTTCCAACTCCGCGATGCCTGCTTTAGTCCATAAATGGATTTAAGCAGCTTGCATACTTTACCGCTGCTCCCACTCTGAATGAATCCCTCTGGCTGATCCATATAGACGCTTTCTTCCAAATGACCATTTAGAAAGGCCGTCTTTACGTCCATCTGCCAGATCTCAAAATCGTGGAAGGCAGCAATAGCAAGAAGGACCCGAATGGATTTGAGCATAGCCACTGGAGAAAAGGTTTCGTCATAGTCCAAACTAGGTCTTTGACGGAAACCCTTTGCAACAAGTCTAGCCTTATAGGTTTCAACCTGTCCATCTACACCAATCTTCTTTCTGAAGATCCACTTGCATCCTACGGGTTTTACGCCATCTGGAGCAACGTCCAAAGTCCATACTTTGTTAGTGTACATGGACTCTATTTCGGTCCGCATTGCATCCAGCCATTTTACCGAGTCGCCGCTCTGAATGGCTTGCTGGAAGCTAGTAGGGTCGTCATTATCAATGACGCAATCTTCTCAATCCCCGTCTATGAGAAAACCGTAGTATCTCTCGGGCGGATGGGACTGCCTATTACTTCTGCGGATAGGCGCTGGTATGTCCCTTTCTTCTGAAACTTCTTGTTCTACCAAACTTTCAGTAACAGCTTGTGGTTCTGCAATTTCTTCCAGTTCTACTGCGCTCCAACTCTTCTGATTTTCTAAAAATTCAGCTTCTAAGAAGTGGGCATGACGAGGAACAAAAACCTTTTGTTCCTCTGTGTAATAGAAACAATATCCCTTGGAGTTCTTTGGATATCCCACAAATTTACACTGTACTGAGCGTGCTTCGAGCTTGTCCGGATGCTGCTTTTTTACAAAAGCTGGACATCCCCATGTCTTCAGGTACTGAAGATAGGGTTTCTTCCCACTCCATATCTGATATGGTGTGGTAGGCACAGTCTTGCTTGGAATCTTGTTCAAAAGATATGCCGGTGATTCTAGCGCATAACCCCAGAAAGATCGCGGTAACTCAGCCTTACTCATCATGGAACGAACCATATCCAATAGGGTTTGATTCCTCCTTTTCGATACACCGTTGTGTTGTGGTGTGTATGGAGGAGTAAGCTGAGAGAGAATTCCATTCTCTTTTAAGTAACCCAGGAACTTGGCACTTAAGTATTCACCACCTCGATCAGATCTCAGTGTCTTAATACTTTTGCCTGTTTGGTTTTCCACTTCATTCTTGTATTCTTGGAATTTCTCAAAGGCCTCGGATTTATGCTTCATTAAGAAGATATGTCCATACCTAGAGAAATCATCCGTAAAAGTAATGAAGTAGGAATAACCTCCTCGCGCATGTGTAGACATTGGACCGCACACATCACTGTGTACGAGTCCCAAGAGCTCGCTCGCTCTTACTCCGTGTCCAGTAAACGGAGTCTTTGTCATCTTTCCCATGAGACAAGATTCACAAGTGGCATAAGACTGATATTCGAACGGATTCAAATATCCTTCTCTAGTTAATCGTGTTTCATTGATGTGACCTAGTCTACAATGCCATAAGAAAGCCTGATTCATTTCTGGAGACTTTCTTTTAAGTGTGTTCTGGACATTGAAAACCTGAGCTTGACTCAATACGTATATACCGTCATCTAATGTACCGGACCCAATCAGAACTTGATTTAGGTGGATGTGAACTACATCACGTACGAATGTAAAGTCATATCCCTCTCTCGAAAGTGAGGACACTGATATGATATTACAAGTCAAACTAGGTATATACAGACAGTTACGCTGAATCAATATCTGCCCACTTGTCAAACCTATTTGATATTCTCCCACGGATTCAGCGTCCACGCTCATTCCGTTTGCAACTCTAAGAGACATATCACCTATCCTTATAACTTTACGGTTTCTCAAAGCATGTAACGAATTACAGATATGAGATCCTGCTCCGGTATCTAGTACCCAGGAAGTAGAGTTAATTAACAAACAGTTCTCAATTACAAATACACTAGAGGCTGAAGCCACAACATGCTTCGTATCCTGGCTATTGGCTTCCAAAGCCCTGCAATTCCTCTGCCAATGTCCGTTCCCATAACAATAGGAACATCCCTCCTTGCCTACACTAAGTCCCGAAACTTTTGCTCTTCCCTTTCCTCCTACTTTACTGACATTGTATATCGGCTTTGTAGAGGTCTTCTTCTTTTCATCCTTTACTTTCGCCCTGGATGTAGAAGAAGGTCCCCCATTAAGCAGAGCTTGTGTCTCCCTGATTTCTTTCAGGGTGTAAGTAGAGGGTAAGGACTGTGGAAATAAGTCAGTATATGACCTGTTTCCCAACGTGGTCTCCAGGTCCTTGAGCTCATCAATATAGCTAGTCATCGTAAGGACGTTGTCCTTTACAGATGACCCGTTAGCCGACCTCGCTTGAATTAATTCGTTCGAGGCCTCATATCTTGCGATACGAGATTGCTCTCCATATAAATCTTTGTTATGGAGAAAGATGGAAGCTGAGTCCATCTTCTCATGCTGCTTCTGGTATATACCATTAACTGAAGCCAACACGAGGCACATGGCTTTCGCTTTATCCTTTTCCTTTGTCTGACGGATATCCATATCCGTGACGGTGGAAACTGGACCTGGGACGGCGGGATCTTGAGTAGTAATAGGGTGGTCCAGCTTGTCATAGGCAATGGTCATCTGGACAGACCTTTGCCAGTCCAATAAGTTAGATTCAGTCAACTTGTTATCTAGATGTAACCTAGTCATGGTCACAAGGTTGCTGCAATGAGAGAGAGAGAAGAAAACACTTTAGTATGATGCTCTTGCAAGTTTAGATTGGTTTTTAATTTATCTAAACTGGATGGCTCCCACTGTTTCTCGAATCCTTCCTCAAACCATAAAAGAAGAATTAGCCAGGACTATTCTCACTGTACAATACTTGCTTAACGGTTCATCCAGGCTAGTGTCGGTACATCGAGGGAGGTTTTCCAACGCTTTCGCGAAGTTCCTTAATTAAATAACCTCTTTTCTCTAGGGGCGTAGGCCCGCTGACACCTTTCTCGGCACCTACTTGGTTTATAGCATTGATCTTTAAGTGACGAATCTCCTGATAAGTAGCATATACTCATAGTAGGATCGGGATCCAAATATCATCGTATGATAATGTTGAAGGAATCCTACCAACATTCATCAAACTCCAAATGGTATGCATCTCTTTGCAAATTTCAGTTTCTTTAGAAATTCCCGATATAGATTTTTGCCCCATGTTCTTATGACCTTGACGAAGGCCAACAAATCATAAGTCACATGTCAAGTTCTGCCCATCATTATCTTGTTAATTTGAACCCACCCGTACATACCCTTGACGAAGGCTAACAAGGTAATACGACTGTCCCAAACCAACTCATCTATCTATGCAACAAATGAATACCCCAGCAGCTACCAAACACTATGCCTTGACGAAGGCCAACAAACATAGCTTGAATACTACTGACCATCCATAAGAAATGACGGAGGGCTATGACTGGTTTTGCCGAAACCGTGAACGTAGTGAACTTGATATAACCGAAGGAACCTGATAGCTTTTTTTAAAAGGAGTGGTTAAAGCTCCGCAATTTAAAAATATCATCTGTTTTAAAAATAACCGAGTGGTTTCTTTTAAACTGTTCCAACGATTCAACTTTGGTTTATTTTCTTTGCATTAAAATAATGCGTCCCATCATTTAACCTATCATTGCAGAAAACAACGAAAATACAACGTCCTCTTATGCCATCCGCATTTGCCACGGGGTCCCGTCATCACCCGTTAGGTTACTTAACTAATGGCAGAGCGGGAGCTGGGGTAGCGCGGGTGTAAAACATAAGTGACTTCTAGATAGCTATCATATATAGATATTGTACATTCGTCAGACGCAATAATAGGCATTCCAGATCTCATATGAACTTTATTGGATTTGCAAGCAATCTGTGTTTGTTTAGAGCCTGCAACAAAAGACGGATTACACAGTTGTGATGAATAGCCATTACCCCACCCTAGACCCCTACGGGTACGGCAAACTACCCTCCAAATACCCGAAGTGAAGTGGTCTCCCTCAACAAAGTGAATAGGCCACTAAACACTTCAAGGTACCCGGTAGTTTGTGCACCCCACCTTGGGTCTATCCTAGGAGCAAAAACAGTAAAATGAAATAATACAATGGTGGCTACAACCGCAACCTGGATGTGCCCCGCAAAATAATATTACAACATATTACAATTACATTTAAAATGATAACCCATCACAAACCCCGGCTAATCATCACAACAGTCTAATACAGTTCACATTCACAAACAGTAAAAACCATTACAGAAATATGCAACCCCCTGCCAACCGACATACTAGCAGTTAGGGGAGGTTTACGAACACATTATACAATCACAGATATAATCATATTAGCAAACATTGCAAAATTTTGATCGAGCAAAACACTTTAGATTCTACTGCAAAACTTCTCTGTGCACCTGAGATCTTAGCAGAAAATAAAATATCCAGAAATATCACTGTTAACACAAAGAGCTCACTGGAAAAATTTGGCCCGACTCGGCCTTAACTCGGCCGTGGATCCGCGGCGGATAGCATGGATCCGCGGCGGATAGCATGGATCCGCCGCGGTTCCGCGGTGAGTTAGCCGAGTTGGGGTTCCAAATTTCTTCAGTAGCCCTATAATTTCATGCTTGTTATTCTGAAGGTCCCTGAAAAATTTTTAGGGCCTGTTTTAAATTCGACAGAAACTGTATTAATGCGACGATGTTTCCGGTTCTTTTTGCGTTCGAAATTCTTGCGACTTTGCTAATGAGTTAATTATTGTTTAGCGAGGCTCTAATACCACTGTAAATCAACGTACAAGACCCCACGACTTGCGGGGAGGCGGAATAATGAAAAACGATCTTGTTTTAGGCGTAAACATCGACTAACCGAGAATCTTTGCATAAACAATAACTAACAAGAAACCATAGAAGTGTTAACTACTATGTTAAGTGATTATACCTATAGAACCGAGTCCTTCGTCTTGTCGTTCTCCACGTTCTCTCCGGCCTTCTCTAAGTAGTAGATGTAAGGTTCCTAGGCACTCACAAGAGGTCTCACAAGGCATCAACCATACCAATTTCATATTTTACGGGTGCCGAGAAACCCTAATACGGATTGTTGGCTAGATTTTTAGGCGAAAAAGAAACTAGTTAACAACTTAACTAAATGGTAAACGGAAATACAACCTTTGTAGATCCGGTTCTCCACCTCCATGGCTCCGCGATGAAGTCTCCTCGCTGTACAAATCGGATCTTGGGCTCTAGCGTCGGCTTCATCGGAGAAAAAGCGGGCTAGGTCATCGACGACTATGCCGAAGATGATCTACGTCGAGGCATCACAAGATCAAGCTCCCACTTCACCAAGTCATGAAACTTGTGAAGAAAACACACTCTACTACTTGGAAAGAGGTAGAGGATGAAGAAATAGGAAGTGGGTTCACTTTAGAATTGGATTTCTCACTCATTTGCTTAAGTTGCCATTGTTGAAGCAAGCTTTCTTCAAGTGAAGAAGACGAAGAAGAAGATAGAATATCATAAGTTTCTTATTTAAAAAAGAAACTAATATGAATACTTATCATATCCTAACCATAGTCAAATGTAGAGAATAAATCATGGTTAGTGGGAATGGTTAGGGTTAAGCATGAGACAAAATGGTGACTTAGTCAAAGCTTCATGAAGCTTCAATATGAAACAAAATTAGCAATAATTTTCTCTTTATGCTTTTCATTTTCCATAAAGAATAAATAAATAAATAAATGAATAAGAAAATGAAAACCCTAACCAATATACAACCATGGTTTAATCATTACACAAACCCTAGTGAGCATGTATCATCAAACATGATACAAACTTGTGTACAAAAGTATATCACATATACAATGTGCACAATCCAAGTGAGAAAATCCATTTAAAGTGAACCAATACTAGTTAATGTAAATTAATATATCATATATATAATTATACATTAAATCATTAAATCAACACTTGATTTAACGATCCGGTCATATCGCATATAACCGACTAATATTCAATGTATCGGTTTATCGAATCAATCCTTGATTCGATAACTAGGTTATATCGCATACAACCATTCGATACATTCATCGCGAGAATAGAATACGGTATCACATACACGAATCATTCTCGGTCCCACACATATCTCATATGCGCTCCTATTTCGTTTCGCTTGAGCCAGGAAACCTCTGTGTAGGACTTTAAAGACTCGTCAATACGCCGGCAGCAGGTGATGATCATATCAAACACTCACAAGCCGCAAGCGGTCTGCTAAACGTAACGGCCACCCGGGTATTGAGCGATTAGAAGATCGACGAGCAAGCCCGCTCACACTCCAGTGAATCCAACCAGTAACACTACCGTACAGTCCGGTCTCGTCGTCTGATATGTCGCATATCTCGCCTAGGGGTGGTAAACGTCAGACCCCATTAGCTCGATAAGTCGTGTCGATATGAGGTCTATAACATTCGAGAAACTACTGGTAACACTTACCAGAAAATCTCAGCAACCCTGGCCAGGGATTTCCGGTTATAGCCAATCGAACACAGCGCAACATCAACTCCCTATACCGAGAGAGATGAATCCCCTCCTATCGCTCATTGCCTCCATGTGACTCGGGACTGTACCCAAAAACCACCATTTTGCACGCCCTCTTGGACGTGGTAAGATGGAAATCAAAGCACAGTGGGAACCACACAAGACTCTATGACGATCTCGGGTCAACAAACTACTCTGTACCAGTGTCACCAGAGAACTGCCATCTGACGTAAGGTATAATACCATCTGGGAGTTCTCGGCGAGTCCGTCCAGTGTACCCAGTCTCCACTGAGCACCCGTATATCATCTCTGATGTCAAACACCAATGGATATGGGATCATCCATCGCCCATCTGTATGGGTCGAGAAGGTATACGCTAGTCTACTCTGGTATATCGATGCCCCGTCTCGATACACCCACGACTAGGGACTTTGAAGGATGTACTTATGGACTACCATGTCCCCACTAGTATGATCCGCATCATACTCCAGGTAGTCAAGTACACATCCTAAGGGCTTTACCAACATGTAACAGAGAGACAATCAGTGTACACGTTAAGTAAAGATCAACCAGATAGCATACTATCATGTCGAGCAAGAAAGTCCTCCCTATATATGTCCCAGCATCTACTACAATATACATCTAATGTACAGTAATGGCCTCTAGGGCATACATATAACTAACAATCTCCCACTTGCACTAGGGCCATCTGATAGCAGTGGTTGTAGTATCTCATACTCAACCATCCCATAAAAGTCTCTCTCTGGGAATAGGCCTTCGTGAGTGGATCCGCCGTGTTGTCCTCTGAGTCTACTCTCCTAACCTCCATCCCTTAGAGATCAACCATCTCCATGATTAGGTGATACTGCCTTAGCATATGTCTGGATCACTGATGGGACCTGCGTTCCTTGGCATAAGCTACAACCCCATTGTCTCACAATGGTAGGAACGTAGTTCATCTCATGAACCAATATACACCAAAACAGCTTCTTTGGTAGCATCTTAAGTAGCGATGTATCCTGCCTTTATCGTCTAGTATGCCACGGTATTTAGCTTGGAACCCTTCCAACATACAGTCCCTTTACTGAGGGTAAAGACAATGCCTGTGACTGGCATTCAGTCGTTCTTATCACTCTGGAACACTTCCAGTGATTCTCCCCAGGATCAACTGATACGATCTCACTGCAACTAGTGAGTGTCCTAATATCCATTTACATCTATCTCATAGATCCAAAACCCAGGATTTAGTAGGTATCACTTTGATCCTATGTGGAGAACCATTGTGATAAGCGGAGATTGATCGAGCGTAGCATAGGAAACTCCTTCCCTATCAAGAGTATGTCATCCACGTACTCTACGAGGATCGTCACCATACTCCCTACTACCTTTTTGTTTATACAAGGTTCATCTACCATTTTGATGATGTCAACTTCTTTGACTAATCCATCAAAACAGATGTTCCAACTCCGCGATGCCTGCTTTATCCTATAAAGCATCTTGCACACGTTTCCGCTGCTCCCATTGTCTACGAGGCCCTCTGGCTGTGTACTTATAGACGCACTCTTCTAAAACATCATTTAGAAAAGCAGTCATGACACCCAACCGCCAGATATCGTAGTCATGGTATGTAGCCGTGGCAAGTAGTATCTGGATGGACTTAAGCATAGGTACTGGAAAAGGTTTCATCATTATCCACGCCTGGTCGATGACGAAAACCTTTAACAAGTCTAGCTTTGAAAGTCTCAACTTTTCCATGTACACCAAGTAATCTTCTCAAGATATACTTGCTCCTGATGGGGATTTAACCCTTCAGATATAGCAACTAAAGTCCATACTTTGTTGGTGTATAAGGATTCCATCTCAGATCGCTAAGCATCCAGCTATTCTTACAGAGTCCCACTCCTGATGGCCAGCTCGAAACTAGTTGGGTCATCATCTCATGATGCAATCCTCGCTCCCACTGTCATAGAGAAACCGAAGTATCTCTCAGGTGGGTGAGGAACCCTACTAGATCGGCGGAGAGGCTGAGGTTCGTTGGAATCTACTGAATCCTTTGGTTGTACCAAATCATCTGCTTTAGTCTGTATAGCTGGAACTTTTCCAGTTCTACATAGCAGACCTTGCCTCGAGCTTGTCCGGATTTTGCTTTTAGACATAGGCCGGACAACCCCAAATCTTAACTAACTTAAGACATGGGCTCTTCCCTTTCCATATCACATATGAAATGGTAGGCAACTGATTTGATTCGAACCCTATTCAATAGGTATGCAACTTCATAAGTGCATAACTCCCAAAAATGAAAAAGGTAACTCAGAAGTACTCATCATAGAGCGCACCTTATCATATAGGGTATGATTGCTCCGCCCCGATATACCATCGTGCTATGGTGTATACGGAGGAGTAATGCTGAGAGAGAATCTCATTCTCCTTTAGAATAGTCCAAGAATTCCGTGCTCAAGTATTCTCCTCCTTGATCTCATCATAGGACATAATACTTATACCCGTATTTTGGTTCTCTACTTCTCGCTTATATTCTGTGAATATCTCGAAAGGTTCGGACTCATGTTTCAACAGGAACATATGACTGAATCTTGAGAGATTATCAGAGAATGTGATGAAGTATAAAAAGAACCAGTTCTGGCATGTGTAGACAGGGGACCTTACATACATCATCATGTATTAGTCCCAAGAGTTTAACTAACTCTTTCTCTGTTTCAAATAAACAGAGCTGTGGTCATCTTATCTCTGTGACATGACTGGCTAGTTTCACAAGATGTAAATTCAAACTGATTTAAATATGCATCTATATGTAACTTCAGCTAGTCGGGTCGCATTGATCTGACCTAGTCTACAATACCTCAAGAAGAATTCGTTCATTCTTGAAATCTTCCTCTTGTGTGTGTTCTGTATACTAAGAACTGTAGTTTGATTTAGAACATCAATGCTTTTAGATAACGTGCCTGAACCGATCAACTTTTGATATAGGAAATGTTCAAAACATTATCCAACAATACAAATTTTATCATTTCTTTACTAATAAAGAGACTGATATGATTTTGTATATCAGGTTCGGTATCTAATAACATTCGTTCAAAATCAATGTATTGGTAATACAGGGTGACAGTGACCAACAGACTTGGCTGCAACACTTGCCCCGTTTTCTGTCTCATGAAACTTATCACCCGTTCTCAGTTCTTTACCTTTCTATAGCCCTATGTAACAGATTACATATCTGGGATCCTGATCTGGTATCACATACCCAGGACGTAGAGGATACAGAGAAACGGTTCTTTGTAATGAACACACCCGAAGATGATGCATCAGCATGCACTCTCTTCGTTTGGGCGGCACGGGAAATCTGGTATTCCCCAATTTCCTGCTCTGTCTTATAACAATTATAAGTTGGAGCGGGACTAACGTTCCCCAGCTCAGTATAACAAGTGGGTTCGGTCAATAATCCGTATTATTATCTTGATTAAGGCATGACATGGTCGCTACCAAGAGAGAGAGAAGAAAACACTCAGCGTGCGCTCTTTCAAGAATAGATTGGTTATTATTTTACCTAATCAGGATGGCTCCCACTGCTTTTTATCAAATCTTCCTTCAAACCCTAAAAGGAAAGACTAGCCAGGATTAATTACACACTACAAGTTCGCCAATCTTTCAGCCAGGCCAGTGTCGGTACTTTGAGGGAGGTCCCCCGTGCTTTCGCACGAACCTAATTAATGTAAACCTCGTTTTCCCAGAGGCGTAACCTCGTTAACACTTTTCTAGACACCTACTTGATCGGCTAATTGTAATGTATAAAACTCTCCCAGGAGTAACTCTTACTCGCAGCGGGTATCGGGATCCAACTATCTTATAGAAGGTATGCAATCTTATTGCAAATTTCAACACTTGAAATTCCCGATAATATTTTTCCCCGAACGATCTATGACTTTGACAAAGTCAATAAACCATAGACCGCAAGTCAAGTTCAACCCGTCATTTCTTGATTGAATCAAACCCACCCGCACTACCCTTGACAAGGTCAACAAGGCCGCACGACTACCCTAACCCAATCTGCATCATATGCATAAGCAGATAAATACTGGTTAGCTACCGCACACTGCGCCTTGACAAGGTCAACAAACGCAGCACGAATACTAAACAGGACTTATCTGAAATGACGGAGGGCTACGACAGGTTTTTCTGAAAACCTATTGCGTAATGAACTTGATATCGTTGTAGAATCAAATGATTTTGAAATGGAGTGCTTTTGAGGCTTTTCTAGTTTTGCTAAAGGAGTCACTCCCGGTGAAGGGTTCGTCGGTCCTTTCCTCGTCGAATGAAGTGCGGGATATATCATATATATCACTGTGCAAAGCAAAAACACTTAAAAGCAATCAAAAGACAAACCGAGTGTGTAGCATCTGCCAGTTATTGCTAAAGGAGTCACTCCCGGTGAAGGGATCTCGGTCCTTTCCTCATCGAATAAGGTGCAGGATATATCATATATACCGCTGTGCAAAGCAAGAACTGTAGCTACCTTTTTATTTTTGAAATTCGATTCTACAACATCTTAGGTTTCTTTTTCTTCCATTAATCACATTAATGAAGTCCCATCATTTAAGTACCTAAACATCACAGATAAATACGACGTACACTTATGCCATCCGCATTCGCCTCGATGTCCCCTCGTGCACCGTTAGGTTAGGTAACTAACGGCAGAGCGGGGCAGGGCTAGCGCGGGTGTAAAACATAAGTAACGTCTATATAATATATCATATATACTATATACTGTATCTATCACAGAACATCACATGATCACATCACAGATATCGCAGCAGAAGAATCATATGAAATATTGGATATACTAGGACGTCCGTGTTTTCAATACGAGCCAGTATAAAACACGGATTCCACGGTCGCGATGAATAGCCAAACCCACACCCCTAGACCCCTACGAGAGCGGCAAGCAACCCTACCAATTCTAGAGTTAGGAGACCCGGACTCGACTCCTCGAGTTGGTCTCCCACTGGACCCCAGAACCCGGTTACTTGTGCTATCCTCCTTGGGTCTATCCTAGTGCAGAAAAGTAAATAATATACAAACGGTGACATCTTCCGCAACCTGGAAGTGCCCCAATAAAAGAATATTACATACAAGTTTTTACATGAATGAAAATGAAAAACACTCATCTCACATAAAAACCCCCGGCTATTCAAACATGACGATCCAATATAACATATCCAGCAACACATATCATCACATGTCATCAACGTAAGTAAATATGCGCATCCCAATTGTCGTTGACATATAGCAACGAAACTGGCGATATCACATATTACACTTACGGTCACAGAAAAGAAAGTGTAAAACTACAACAGTTGGAATCCGCAATCTCTTTAGACATCGCATGCCTAATCAAATGAATCCCTTAGACATCACATGCCTAACAATTATAAACCCCGCATTTTAGTCTCATTATCGAAAACACTTTTCAATATTAAGTCGGGTAATTCAACAAGATTCCCGACATCCTGATCGAATGCTCGTCGCAAAATTCAGTAGGCGGTTGCACCCCCGATGCCGTCGACGAAGTGCACCAAGGCGGAACACCGGTGCCGCGAGCACCCGAACGGATGCTTTCGGCGATGGGGTTCTCCTACAGTCACTTGGTCGGGGCTATGGGGTGTAGCTGTCTATTAAGTTTACCCGGCGAGTATCTGCGTACACTACATGATTACGACGGACTTTTGATCACATCAAAATTCCGTGGCAACCGATCAAGTGAGACTAAACCGCTAGATTTATAACATTCATTCAGTTATCCATAACTTCTTGTGAATTCCAATTATTGTATCACATTCCAGATAATTAGAAAATGTTAAACTTTCCGATCGAACATTCAAACACCCAAGTTTTCCCGAAACAGATCAACACATGAAACAAGTTTAAAAACATCCAGTTCATGCCTCAGTACCAACGGTCCAGCTGTAGAAGGGTCAAGCTAACGCCTCACATGTGGCACGCCGTACAGCCCCAAACCCTAAGGTTCAAAGGGCAGTTCAAGACGGTCACATAATCGAGTTAAGGTTTGTTGTCTTCTAGAGGGACCATCGCGTTACTTGCACTACTTAGAACGTCTTTAAACCACGGAAAGATCCAACACTTGGAAATTTCCCGACAGGGGAAAAATTGGGTATTTATATCCGGTCGAACTTTTTAACATTTTCAAAAATTATCCGGAAAGCCACATAGACAAAATCTGATACTCCGATCGAAACACCGAATCCCCAAAACAACCCCAGAAAATTCAACTCTTGAATAAATATTAAAAATTCCCAGAAAATCCAGCATAATGAAATAGGAGTTACTGTGCAAACAGGGGAGGATGACGTCATCATGTTGCCGCGGAACCGCCGCAGAAGCCAGGCTTCTGCCGTGGTTCCGCCGCCGTTTGGACTGTTCATGAGTCAAATTTTGCACCGTAATTCTTAGAATTCTTTGTTGAATTTTTTAAGCATTTTTAATCTGGAAAAAACCCAGTTTTTAGAAAAAGTCCAGAGAGCATGTTTCGGGTTCAGGTTTTGGTTCGATCGGACTTCAAACTGCATCTACGCATCGCCTAAGGCTCTAGCTTGGCTCTGATACCAATGTAAGGTTCCTAGGCACTCACAAGAGGTCTCACAAGGCATCAACCATGCCAATTTCATATTTTACTGGTGCCGAGAAACCATAATACGGATCGTCGGCTAGATTTTTAGGCGAGAAAGAAACTAGTTAACAACTTAACTAAATGGTAAACGGAAATACAACCTTTGTAGATCCGGTTCTCCACCTCCATGGCTCCGTGATGAAGTCTCCTCGCTGTACAAATCGGATCTTGGGCTCTAGCGTCGGCTTCATCAGAGAAAAAGCGGGCTAGGTCATCGACGACTATGCCGAAGATGATCTACGTCGAGGCATCACAAGATCAAGCTCCCACTTCACCAAGTCATGAAACTTGTGAAGAAAACACACTCTACTACTTGGCAAGAGGTAGAGGATGAAGAAATAAGAAGTGGGTTCACTTTAGAATTGGATTTCTCACTCATTTGCTCAAGTTGCCATTGTTGAAGCAAGCTTTCTTCAAGTAAAGAAGAAGAAGAAGAAGATAGAATATCATAAGTTTCTTATTTAAAAAAGAAACTAATATGAATACTTATCATATCCTAACCATAGTCATGTGTAGAGAATAAATCATGGTCAGTGGGAATGGTTAGGGTTAAGCATGAGACAAAATGGTGACTTAGTCAATGCTTCATGAAGCTTCAATATGAAACAAAATTAGCAACCATTTTCTCTTTATGCTTTTCATTTTCCATAAAGAATAAATAAATAAATAAATGAATAAGAAAATGAAAACCCTAACCAATATACAACCATGGTTTAATCTTTACACAAACCCTAGTGAGCATGTATCATCAAATATGATACAAACTTGTGTACAAAAGTATATCACATATTGTGCACAATCCAAGTGAGAAAATCCATTTAAAGTGAACCAATACTAGTTAATGTAAATTAATATATCATATATATAATTATACATTAAATCATTAAATTAACACTTGATTTAACGATCCGGTCATATCGCATATAACCGACTAATATTCAATGTATCGGCTTATCGAATCAATCCTTGATTCGATAACTAGCTTATATCGCATACAACCATTCGATACATTCATCGCGAGAATAGAATACGGTATCACATACACAAATCATTCTCGGTCCCGCACATATCTCATATGCGCTCCTATTTCGTTTCGCTTGAGCCAGGAAACCTCTGTGTAGGACTCTAAAGACTCGTCAATACGCCGGCAGCAGGTGATGATCATATCAAACACCCACAAGCCGCAAGCGGTCTGCTAAACGTAACGGCCACCCGGGTATTGAGCGATCAGAAGATCGACGAGCAAGCCCGCTCACACTCCAGTGAATCCAACCAGTAACACTACCGTACAGTCCGGTCTCATCGTCTGATATGTCGCATATCTCGCCTAGGGGTGGTAAACGTCAGACCCCATTAGCTCGATAAGTCGTGTCGATATGAGGTCTATAACATTCGAGAAACTACTGGTAACACTTACCAGTAAATCTCAGCAACCCTGGCCAGGGATTTCCGGTTACAGCCAATCGAACACAGCGCAACATCAACTCCCTATACCGGGAGAGACGAATCCCCTCCTATCGCTCATTGCCTCCATGTGACTCGGGACTGTACCCAAAAACCACCGTTTTGCACGCCCTCTTAGACGTGGTAAGATGGAAATCAAAGCACAGTGGGAACCACACAAGACTCTATGACGATCTCGGGTCAACAGACTACTCTGTACCAGTGTCACAAGAGAATTGCCATCTTACGTAAGGTATAATACCATCTGGGAGTTCTCGGCGAGTCCGTCCAGTGTACCCAGTCTCCACTGAGCACCCGTATATCATCTCTGATGTCAAACACCAATGGATATGGGATCATCCATCGCCTATCTGTATGGGTCGAGAAGGTATACGCTAGTCTACTCTGGTATATCGATGCCCCGTCTCGATACACCCACGACTAGGGATTTTGAAGGATGTACTTATGGACTACCATGTCCCCACTAGTATGATCCGCATCATAGTCCAGGTAGTCAAGTACACATCCTAAGGGCTTTACCAACATGTAACAGAGAGACAATCAGTGTACACGTTAAGGTAAAGATCAACCAGATAGCATACTATCATGTCGAGCAAGAAAGTCCTCCCTATATATGTCCCAGCATCCACTACAATATACATCTAATGTACAGTAATGACCTCTAGGGCATACATATAACTAACAGTAGAAGATCCACCCGAGAGCTTTACTACAAGCTTCACCTCAAACTAGAGGTAACTAGGTTTCTTGAAGTGCTAATCCAAGCAACCTAGGTGATATAGAGAATGGTTAAGGATTAAGTAGTCTAATCCAATCCTTTTACTCAACACATGAGAGGGGAGGATTAGGGTTTGAAGAGGGAGAGCTTGAGGAGAGAGAAAGTGAGCAAAAGAATTGAGATGAGAAAATGAGCTATCATAATATATATCAACCATTATGATTTATCAACAAAAGAAAATGAATGATTAATCATCATGCTTAATAAATATAGGAGGGTGATTCATCTCCATGAGTCATTAAGCATTTATGATGCATTAATGACTTTGGATGAATCACTCAAATGACTCACTAATCTCATTTAATGCATATGCCACCTTAAACCCCAAGTCACCATCTTCTAGAAGCTTCTCGCGTAATTACGAGAACGCCCCTCCTATCCGTGAAAACATGGAAAAACTTTAGACTGTATAAATCCAATAACCGGATACTAGAAACTGGCTTAAACCAAAGCCGACTAGTAAAAACTGTCTGAAAGTCGTACGTGCGTAAACACACGTATGCGTCCGAACCCTTGTCGTAAAACCATACGACCTCTATATCGTTTCACCTGGAGTAGGGAAACTCTCTGTTTGGGACTCTAGAGACTCGACTACTACGCTGGCAGTGGGTTTAACCACAGACCGCAAGCGGCACTAGCTGTACGTAACGGTCCCTAGGTAGATGTCGATAAGAAGGCCGATGAGGAAACCCATCCGAACTCCTACCGAGTCTGATGTGACAATCTCCATACAGTCCGGTCCGTTCGTCTAAGACTATCGCATATCGGGCCTAGGGGGCGGCAAGCGTCAGTCCCCTAATAGCGGTATAAGTCGTGTCGGAGCGTAGCCCATTACACCCTGAGAAACTACTGGAACCTACCAGCAAATCTCGCTTGCCCTGGCCAGAGACTTTGCGTAATGGCTCTCTGACATAGCGCGATATCAACCCCCAATACCAGGAGAGACGAATCCTGTCTAACCGCCACTGCCTCCAAGTGCTCGGGACTGCACCCAACTGCTACCTTTTGCACGACTCCTTTGAGCCGTGGTAGGGTAGCAATCTAAGAACAATGGGACACACTCGAGGAGAAATAGCAGTATCAAGTCTGCGGACTATGCTGTACTCATGTCACCTGGGAACTGTTCACTGACGACTGGTATAAAACCAACCAACAGTTCCCTGTGAGTCCTGTCCTGTGTACCCGTAACCTAACGAGCACCTACATACTATCTCCAGTACGACGTACTGACGGCTGTGGGACAAACCATCTCCCCAACTGGGATGAGAAGCGTACACACTAGTCTACTCCGGAGTATCGATGCCCTGTCTCGATAATCCTACAACTAGGGACCTGAATAAGGATGTGCTTGTAGACTACCCAGCCTCCACTAGTGTGACTGCCATCACAACGCTGGTAGTCAAGCAAGATCCTAAGAGCTCTATCAATACGTTTACTCACATATTAAGATAGAAAAACCAAGTAGCATACTACCATGTTTAGCAAGACTGTTATATACATGTGAATATCCCAAGCTTCTATTAAGTAATATACAAACTAGTATGATACAGTAATGGCCTTCTAGGGTATAAACACTAACAATCTACACCAATCTTCTTCTTGTAGATCCATTTGCATCCAACGGGTTTTACCCCAGGTGGAGCAACATCCAGGGTCCACACTTTTTTGGCGTACATGGACTCCATTTTGGGTCGCATAGCATCTAGCCACTTATCAGAGTCCTTACTGATAACGGCCTGCCTGTAACTAGTAGGATCATCTTCTTCCAAGATGAAATCCTCTCGATCCCCGTCTATGAGAAATCCATAGTATCTCTCGGGCGGATGAGAAATCCTAATATTTCTGCAGAGTGGCTGAGGTTCGTCTGGGGTAATTGAATCTTGAGGTGCCACCAATTCATCAGCTTGAGTTTGTGGTTGCTGAATTTCCTCCAGTTCTACCGTACTCCCACTTGTTTCTTTTGCAAGAAATTGCCATTCTAAAAAGGTGGTGTAGCGAGATACAAACACCTTCTGTTCCTCGGTGTGGTAGAACAGATATCCTATTGAATCCTTAGGATATCCCACAAACTTACATAAGACTGAACGTGCCTAAAGTTTGTCCAGATTTTGTACTTTAATATAGGCCGGAAAACCCCATATCTTAATACGTTTAAGATACGGTCTTTTACCATTCCATATCTTGAATGGTGTCTTAGGCACTGATTTGGATGGAACATCATTCAACAGATATGCCGTTGTCAATAGCGCATGTCCCCAAAATGAAAGAGGCAACTCGGCATTACTCATCATGGAGCGAACCATGTCCAATAGGGTATGGTTCCTCCGCTCCGATACGCCATTATGCTGTGGTGTATACGGAGGAGTAAGCTCAGAGAGAATACCATTCTCTTTTAGAAAGTCTCAGAATTCCGTGCTCAAGTACTCCCTTCCTCTATCAGACCGGAGGATCTTGATACTCTTGCCAGTCTGGTTTACTACTTCGTTCTTGAATTCTTTGAATTTCTCAAAAGTTTCAGATTTTTGTTTCATAAGATACACATACCCGAATCTATAGAGATCGTCAGTGAATGTGATGAAGTACGAGAACCCACCCCTTGAATGTATAGACATTGGACCACATACATCATTGTGTATGAGTCCCAAGAGCTCTGTCGCTCTTTCTCCATGTCTGGTGAACGGAGATTTGGTCATTTTTCCTTTGAGAAAGGACCGAAAAGTTTCATAAGATGAAAATTCGAATGTGTTCAAATATCCATCTTTATGCAACTTACTCAGTCTTTTTCTCTCCGATATGACCAAGTCTACAATGCCACAAATAAGATTCGTTCACTTCTGAACTCTTCCTCTTACATGTGTTTTGTACATTGAGAACTATATTTAGATTGAGAACATAGATACCATTACACAGTGTACCTTCTGCAACCAATACCTGATTAAGGTAAATGTTCATGATATTTCTATCAAGAACAAACTTATATCCATCTTTATCAAGTAAAGAAACTGATATTATGTTGCAAATCATGGAAGGTACATAGTAGCAATTATTCAAAATCATAGTGTTGCCTCTTGGCATTACTAGGTGATATTCACCGACGGCAGCAGCATCAACTTGTGCTCCATTCCCTACTCTGAGGGACATATCCCCTGGTCCAATTATCCTACTTTTCTCAGTCCCTGCAATAAATTACAGATATCAGATCCTGATCCGGTGTCTAGTACCCAGGAGGTAGGACTGACCGAAAAACAGTTCTCAAAAACAAAAGCACCTGAAGAAGACGCAATAGTGTGCTTTTTCTTCGTTGGGGTCATCAAGGAATCTATGCAATCCTTTTTCCCAAGCTCATACTAATGACTGTTGTCATAGTTTAGAGCCGAACTGTCATTTCCCAGCTTCGAATAAGAATTCGGATCGCTTAAGTGATACATTTTATTATCTTGATTAGGGCGTGAAATGGTTGCTACCTGGAGAGAGAAAAGAAACACTCAGCGTGCGCTCTTGCAAGATTAGATTGGTTATTAATTTATCTAATCAGGATGGCTCCCACTGTTTCCTCAAATTCTTCTTCAAACCTTAAAAGAAGAACTAATCAGGATTAATCGCAAGTCACAATACCTACTTAACCTTTCAACCAGGCTAGTGTCGGTACTTCGAGGGAGGTTTTCCAACGCTTTCGCGAAGTTCCTTAATTACATAACCTCTTTCCCCTGGAGGCGTAGCCCCGCTAACACCGTTCTAGACACCTACTTGGTTTATAGCATTGATTGTTAAGTGCAATAATCTCCCGAGAGCAATCCTACTCATCAGTGGGATCGGGATCCAACTAACATTGTGTGATGCACTAGATGGAATCCACTCTAGTCACCACACTCCAGAAGGTATGCTAAATCTGCAAGTTCCCTGTATATTTGAAACTCCTGATGTGGTTTTTACCCCTAGGACCCAAGTGACCTTGACTGAGCCAACATATCAAAAGATCCTAGTCAAGTTTAACCCGTCATTATCTTTATTGCATTAGACCCACCCGTACAAGTCCTTGACTGAGCCAAAATGACCGTACGACTGTCCTAACCAATCGCATATAATGCTACAGAAAAGTATTACATAGCTACCGAACACTACGCCTCGGCTGAGCACGACATACGTAGCATGAATACTAAGCAATAATAATCTGAAATGACGGAGGGCTACGGCTGGGTTTTTGGCGAAAAAACCCGTTAACGTAATGAAATTGATATCGTTGAAGGAACCTGAATAGTTTTGAAAAGGAGTGGCTTAAGCTCCACTTTTTGAAAACTTGTGGTTTTGAAAAAAAACCGAGTAATCTACAGTATAGACTTTCGCTCAAGAGGTCACTCCCCGTGAAGGGATCTCGGCTCTTACCTCATGGAATGAGGTGCAGGATATTCATAACCGAATACCACTATGCAAAGCGAAAGAATATAACTGTAGTTTTTCAAAATTTGTTCCAACAACATCTTTTTAGGTTTCTTTTCTTGCATTAATCAAAATTAATGCGGTCCCATCATTTAACCTATCACACCAGAAAAGAATGAAAATATGATATATGTATATGCTATCCGCATTCTCCAAGGGGCCTCGTCATTACCCGTTAGGTTACTTAACTAACGACAGAGCGGGGGCTGGACTAGCATGGGTGCAAAACATATACAACATCTACTAGTATATATATAAGTATATATAACATTCATCCCAGGCATGATAATAAGCAACATCAGAGAATCTCAGCCAACAATACAGAAAAGTGGATAATCTTGGAGCCCCGGGTTTCATTTGAGCCGCAAATAAAACCCGACGTTCTCGGTCGTGTCGATAGCCTGTGCAATGAAAACCTGGACCCTTACGAGCGCGGCAAGTTACTCGCCAATCCTAGAAGTGAGGCAACCCCCTTGAACAAAGTGAATGTGCCACCTAGCACTTCACGGAATCTGATAACTTGGGCCCCCCTACGTGGGTCATCCTATACCCCCTACGAGTGCGGTGAATAGCCCGCCAATTCTAGAATGAAGCCCCTTCCATCTCAATGCCATGAGATGCGGGCTTGTTGCCTTCTAGAACCTGGCTATTCGTGCACTCCACTGCGGGGTAATCCTAGTACAGAAAAAGAAAATAATATGTACAAATGGTGACATCGACCTCAACCCGGTCGTGCCCCAAACAAATAATATACAACCCGGCAGAGACGGCTGTCTACATGTCGGACGCTCGCCCCGCAATAAGAATATACAAATAAATCTTTAACTGTACCACTAACATTGCACCTCATGCTATCCACCACAACAATCCAACCACAATCATAGCAAAAACACAAAACATCAAAGCGAATGTCATGTTCGCAAACCCATCTAAAAGAACATATAGAAATTAGACGAGTTATACCGATTGAATGACATTCACGATTGCAGATAGAAGTGAATGTACTGTAAACTATTCAAACAGTTTCAAATATATCGACTTCGAAACACTCCTAATTTCCCCAAACTTAAAAACAACAGAAAATCAAACTTGGGAAAAAACAAACAACACCTGAAACCCAAACTCCATGGGACAAGAACACAAAACAAAACTTGAGTTATTTCACCAAGTAAAAACCAGTAAGGTCGGGAATTCTAGAGATTTGGCCGGTCCTATTTGGGTAGAATTGACTCGTTTTTGTTATGGGTTCATTTAACTGTCAAAGGATCACTCTGCACTTGCTTAAAATTTTTTTTGAAGCCTCTGAAAAATATACAGAAACTGGAAGTTTGGTTTCAATCTTTTGGAGTTGTTTCGGTTTCATTGTTTTAACATTGTTTAAAGTTGCTAGTGTAGGTTTTATGGATTGACTCTGATACCATGAAAGGTTACGCTAGCGCCCCGGCTAACCACCGTGGCCAAATACGGAACAAATTTTTTTCTAATGACTAGAACATAGCGCTAGAATAACCTTTAACCCGGATCTTTCCATAAACCTATCTAGCAAAACTAAATGAGATGAACTAACTACTATGAAAGAATTCTCACCAAACGATCCAAGTCCTTCGGTCTTCTTTCCTCGTCGTTAGCTCCAAGTGGCTACCATGAACATGCTTGGTCATCCTTTCCCACTCCATCGGTTCTCCGGGATCGAGCTTGTTCTCCGGTCCTCCTTTGTCGTAGATGATCCACCCGAGGGATGTGATCCATGGCTCTAGCACCACACTATATGTCAAGTGGAGCAACTAGAGAACTTGGGTTGCTAAACCAAGTAGTCTAGGATGTAGTGTGATGATCTAAGTGTTTTACTATCTCTTTCTTGCCTCTGCACTTGTTTCTCAACTCATGAGAGGGTAGTGAAGAGGAAGATGATGAAGGTGGAGGAAACTCAAGATGAGGGAGGAGGTGAAGAAAATAGGAGCTCAAGAATAATGAAGCATGCAAGTGAGAGAAAATCCACACCAAGGTTTTGTGTATGAATTTTTAAGAATAAACAAGTGTAGCCATGCTTCAATAGCAACCACAAATGAATAAAGAAATCATTTGTGAACTATTGAAGCCATGCCACTCACCATGCCTCCCTCTTCTTAATTTTCACCTCATTTCCATTTATCAATAAATGGAAAAGTCCATGATGAGGTGCCCACCTTCTAGATGGTAATCTGTAATAATATACGGATTACAGTCTGCTGTATATACATACCTGAATTCGGATAAAAACACGAATGCCCAAAGAGATAGAATAACACAAAGAATGTAATACTAGAATGTACATATCGAAATACATATATGTAAACTATTAAATCAATAGCTGATTTAATAATCGGGCTCAAACCCGAGCCGGCTAGTATTACCAACTGTCCGATCGAAAGTCCAAGTACAAAGTACATCAATCGATCGAGACACTGCATGTATCCAATACGGCTACTACATCATTTCGCCTGAATCAGGGAAACCTTATGTGTGGGACTCTAAAGACTTGACCGTACGCCACCAGTGAGTTACTGGATAAATCCATAACCACAAGCACGTCAGCGGCACTAGCTGTACGTAACGGCTACTCGGTACCAGTCGAAAAGGAAGGCCGACGAGCAAACTCATCCGGATCCCTATTGATCCTATCTGTGACGATCTCCGTAGAGTCCGGTCTCTTCGTATGAGAGTATCACATACCGGGTCTAGGGGGTGGTAAAGGTCAGACCCTAATAACCTAGTAATTCGTGCTGATGCGGCTCAAGACCAATCCGGGAAACTACTGATCAGCCTATCAGTAAATCCCAACTGCCTTGGCCAAGGTCTTATGGTCCTGACTAATCAAACATGATACGATATTGACTCCCAATACCGGGAGAGATGAATCCCCGACAATCGCTCATTGCCTCCATGTGGTTCGGAACTGTACCCAACCAAAACTTGTTTGCACGACTCAGTAGAGCTATGGTAGGGTAGTGATCAAAGCACAGTGGGAACTTACACGAGACAAATGACAATCTCAGCTCTAAAAACTAACTTGTACTCATGTCACCTGAGAATTTCCATCTGACGATAGGTATAGTACCATCTGGAAGTTCTCGGCGAGTCCGTCCGGTGTACTCACTGCAGGGTTGTATGGCATGACAGCAAGATTTCGGGAGGCATCGTCCATGCCAATTTCAAATATTTGACGTTCTAAGTAACCCTAACCCTATAATCGTTACTAGAAAATCCGACGAAATGAAATGCAAACAACTTTGCAACTAAAGTGAACAAGGAATAAAACCTTTATAGACCGGTCCTTCACTTCATTAGCTCTGTGTAGTAGTCCCTCGCTATAAGTAGTGAACTTCGGACTCTAGAAAGGTTCTACAAGAAGGATAGAACAAGCTTGTTTCGTAGTCTTCAAGGCCGAAGATGATCCACGCCGAGGAGACACAAACCCAAGCTACCCCTTCACTAATTATGGAATTAGTGAAGCAAACACCTATACTAAATGGAAAGTAGTAGAGGATGATGAAGTAGGAATTTTACTCATTTTAGAAATAATTTTCTCACTCTTTTTCTCTCATCTCCATTGAAGCTAAAAAGCTTTTGGAAGAAGAAGAAGAAATATCTCTCATGAAAAAATATCAAGTGGAGAATGGCAACTGTAGGGTTCCTAGGCACCCTAATGAGGTCTCCCAAGGCATCAACCATGCCAATTTCAAATTTAAACGGTGCCGAGAAACCCTAGAACGGATCGTTGGCTAGATTTCTAGGCGAAAAGTAAACTAGTTAACACTTAACTATAAGAATACGGAAATACAACCTTTGTAGATCCGGTGCTCCACCTCCATAGCTCCACAACGAAGTCCCCTCGCTGTCCAAATGAGTTCCTGGGCTCTAGCGTCGGCTTCGTCGGAGAATGGGCAAGCTAGGTCGTCGATGTCCATGCCGAAGATGATCTACGTCGAGGCATCGCTAGATCAAGCTCCAACTTCACCAAGTCATGAAAACTTGTGAAGGAAACACACTCTACTACTTGGCAAGAGCTAGAGGATAAAGAAATAGGAAGTGTGTTCAATTTAGAATAGGATTTCTCACTCTTTATCATCAATCACCATTGATGACCTAAGCTTTCTTCATGATAGATATGAAGAAGAAGAAAAAGAAAGTTATGATAAGTTATTATTCAAAAGGAAAAGAAATCAATTCTTATCATAACATGACCATGGTTAAGTGTAGAGAACTAATTAGGGTTAAATGAAGTGGTAGGTTTAAGCATGAGACAAAAGGGTTACAAAGTCAAAGTGTTCAAGAAACTTCATGAACTAAACAAAAATGCCACCATTTTATCATGCCCTTTTTCTTTTCCAAAAAGAATAAACAAATGAATAAAAATGAATAATCAAATAGTAAACCCTAACCATTCCATTAACTAAGGTTTAATTCTATACACTTAACAAATAAGGCATGTATCATCAAACATGATACAAGCAAGTGCACAAAATCATATCGCATATGCAATGCGCACACCCGAGTGAGAAAATCCATTTTAAATGAACCAATACTAGTTAATGCAAAGTAATATATCAAATATATAATTATGCATTAAATCATTAAATCAACACTTGATTTAACGATCCGGTCATATCGCATATAACCGGCTAGTATCCTATGTATCGGCTTATCGAATTAATCTTTGATTCGATAACTAGGTTATATCGCATATAACCAATCGATACATCCATCGCGAGAATAGAATACGGTATCACATACACGCGTTATTCTCGGTCCCGCACATATCTCATATGCGCTCCTATTTCGTTTCGCTTGAACCAGGAAACCTCTGTGTAGGACTCTAAAGATTCGTCAATATGTCGGCAACAGATGATGATCATATCAAGCACCCACAAGCCGCAAGCGTTCTGCTAAACGTAACGGCTACCCGGGTATTGAGCGATCTGAAGATCGACGAGCAAGCCCGCTCACACTCCAGTGAATCCAACCAGTAACACTACCGTACAGTCCGGTCTAATCGTCTGATATGTCGCATATCTTGCCTAGGAGTGGTATACGTCAGACCCCAATAGCTCGATAAGTCGTGTCGATGTGAGGTCTATAACACTTCGAGAAACTACTGGTAACACTTACCAGTAAATCTCAGCAACCCTGGCCAGGGATTTCCTGTTATATCCAATCGAACACTGCGCAACATCAACCCCCTATACCGGGAGAGACGAATCCCCTCCTATCGCTCATTGCCTCCATGTGACTCGGGACTGTACCCAAAAACCACCGTTTTGCACGCCCTCTTGGACGTGGTAAGATGAAAATCAAAGCACAGTGGGAACCACACAAGACTCTATGACGATCTCGGGTCAACAGACTACTCTGTACCAGTGTCACCAGAGAACTGCCATTTGACGTGAGGTATAATACCATCTGGGAGTTCTCGGTGAGTCCGTCCAGTGTACCCAGTCTCTACTGAGCACCTGTATATCATCTCTGATGTCAAACACCAATGGATATAGGATCATCCATCGCCCATCTGTATGGGTCGAGAAGGTACACGCTAGTCTACTCTGGTATATCGATGCCCCGTCTCGATACACCCTCGACTAGGGACTTTGAAGGATGTACTTATAGACTATCTGTCCCTACTAGTATGATCCGCATCATAGTCCAGGTAGTCAAGTACAGATCCTAAGGGCTTTACCAACATGTAACAGGGAGACAATCAGTGTACACGTTAAGGTAAAGATCAACCAGATAGCATACTATCATGTCGAGCAAGAAAGTCCTCCCTATATATGTCCCAGCATCCACTACAATATACATCCTATGTATAGTAATGGCCTCTAGGGCTTACATATAACTAACAATCTCCCACTTGCACTAGGGCCATCTGATAGCAGTGGTTGCTGTATCTCATACTCAACCATCCCATAAAAGTCTCTCTCTGGGAACAGGCCTTTGTGAGTGGATCCGCTGTGTTGTCCTCTGAGTCTACTCTCCTAACCTCGATCTCCCTGGAGATCAACCATCTCCATGATCAGGTGACACTGCCTTAGAATATGTCTGGATCACTTATGGGACGGACGTTCCTTGGCATAAGCCACAACTCCATTGTCTCACAATGATTGGAACGTAGTTCATCTCATGAACCAATATACACCCAAACAGCCTCTTTGGTAGCATCTTAAGTAGCGATGTATCCTGCCTTTATCGTCTAGTATGTCACGGTATCTAGCTTGGAACTCTTCTAACATACCGTCCCTTCATTGAGGGTAAAGACAATGCCTGTGACTGACATTCAGTCATCTTTATCACCCTGGAACCCTTCCAGTGATTCTCCCCAGGATCGATTGATACCATCTCACTACAACTAGTGAGTATCCTAATATCCATTTAGATCTATCTCATAGATCCAAAACCTTGGATTTAGTAGGTATCAGTTTGATCCTATGTGGAGAATCATTGTGATAAACGGAGATTGATCGAGCGTAGCATAAGAAACTCCTTTCTTATCAAGAGTATGTCATCCACGTACTCTACGAGGATCACCACCATACTCCCTACTACCTTTTTGTTTATACAAGGTTCATCTACCATTTTGATGATGTCAAACGCTTTGACTACTCCATCAAAACAGATGTTCCAACTCCGCGATGCCTGCTTTATCCTATAAAGCATCTTGCACACGTTTCCGCTGCTCCCACTGTCTACGAGGCCCTCTGGCTGTGTACTTATAGACGCACTCTTCTAAAACATTATTTAGAAAAGCAGTCATGACACCCAACCACCAGATATCGTAGTCATGGTATGTAGCCGTGACAAGTAGGATCTGGATGGACTTAAGCATAGCTACTTGAAAAGGTTTCATCATTATCCATACCTGGTCAATGATGCAAACTTTTAACAAGTCTAGCTTTGAAAGTCTCAACTTTTCCATCTACACCAAGTAATCTTCTCAAGATATACTTTCTCCTGATGGGGATTTAACCCTTCAGATATAGCAACTAAAGTCCATACTTTGTTGGTGTATAAGGATTCCATCTCAGATCGCTAAACATCCAGCCATTCTTACAGAGTCACACTCCTGATGGCCAGCTCGAAACTAGTTGGGTCATCATCTCATGATGCAATCCTCGCTCCCACTGTCATAGAGAAACCGAAGTATCTCTCAGGTGGGTGAGGAACCCTACTAGATCGGCGGAGAGGCTGAGGTTCATTGGTAACTATTGAATCCTTTGGTTCTATCAAATCATCAGCTGTAGTTTGTATAGCTGGAACCTTTCCAGTTCTACATTACAGACCTTGCCTCGAGCTTGTCCGGATTTTGCTTTCAGACATAGGCCGGACAACTCCAAATCTTAACTAACTTAAGATATGGGCGCTTCCCTTTCCATATCACATATGAAGTGGAAGGCAACTGATTTGATTGGAACCCTATTCAATAGGTATGCAACTACATAAGTGCATAACTCCCAAAACGAAAAAGGTAACTCAGTATTACTCATCATAGAGCACACCATATCAAATAGGGTGTATCTGCTCCACCCCGATATACCATCGTGCTATGGTGTATACGGAGGAGTAATGCTGGGAGAGAATCTCATTCTCCTTTAGAATAGTCCAGGAATTCCGTGCTCAAGTATTCTCCTCCTTGATCTCATCATAGGACATAATACTTATACCCGTATTTTGATTCTCTATTTCTAACTTATATTCTGTGAATATCTCAAAAGGTTCGGACTTGTGTTTCAACAGGAACATAGGTCTGAAACTCGAAAGAGATCATCAGAGAATGTAATGAAGTACAAAGAACCGATCTTGGCATGTGTAGACAGGGGAGCTTACATACATCAACATGTATCATATCCCAAGAGTTCACTAACTCTTTCTCTGTTTCCAATAACCAGGGCTATGGTCATTTTATCTTTGTGACATGACTGGCAAGTTTCATAAGATGTAAATTCAAACTGATTTAAATATGCATCTAAATATAACTTCAGCCAGTCGGGTCGCATTGATATGACCTAGTCTATAATGCCTCAAGAAGGATTCGTTCATTTCTGAACTCTTCCTCTTGTGTGTGTTCCGTATACTAAGAACTGTGGTTTGATTTAGAACATTAATGCTTTTAGATAACGTGCCTGAACCGATCAACTTTTGATATAGGAAATGTTCAAAACATTATCCAACAATACAAAATTTTATCATTTCTTTACTAATAAAGAGACAGATATGATTTTGTATATCAGGTTCGGTATCTAATAACATTCGTTCAGAATCAATGTATTGTAATACAGGGTGACAGTGACCAACAGACTTGGCTGCAACTCTTGCCCCGTTTTCTGCCTCATGAAACTTATCACCCGTTCTCAGTTCTCTACCTATCTGTAGCCCTATATAACAGATTACATATCTGGGATCCTGATCCGGTATCATATACCCAGGACGTAAAGGATACTGAGAAACAGTTCTATATAATGAACAAACCCGAAGTTGATGCATCAGCATGCACTCTCTTCGTTTGGGCGGCACGGGAAATCTAGTATTCCCCAATTTCTTGCTCTGTCTTATAACAATTATAAGTTGGAGCGGGACCAACGTTCCCCAGCTCAGTATAACAAGCGGGTTCGGTCAAATATCCGTATTATTATCTTGATTAAGGCGTGATATGGTCGCTACCTGGAGAGAGAGAGAAGAAAACACTCAGCATGCGCTCTGTCAAGAATAGATTGGTTATTATTTTATCTAATCAGGATGGCTCCCACTGCTTTTTATCAAATCTTCCTTCAAACCCTAAAAGGAAAGACTAGCCGGGATTAATTACACACTACAAGTTCGCCAATCTTTCAGCCAGGCCAGTGTCGGTACTTTGAGGGAGGTCCCCCGTGCTTTCGCACGAACCTAATTAATGTAAACCTCGTTTTCCCAGAGGCGTAACCCCGTTGACACCTTTCTAGACACCTACTTGATCGGCTAATTGTAATGTATAAAACTCTCCCAGGAGTAACTCTTACTCGCAGCGGGTATCGGGATCCAACTATCTCATAGAAGGTATGCAATCTCATTGCAAATTTCAACACTTGAAATTCCCGATAATATTTTACCCCTAGTGTTCTATGACCTTGACGAATGCCAAACAACCCATAGTCCACTAGTCAAGTTCAACCCGTACATTTCTTGATCGAATTAAACCCACCCGCACGACCCTTGACGAATGCCAAACAACGCCGTAAGAATACCCTAATCCAATCGCATCATATGCTCAAGCAGATAAATACTAGTTAGCTACCGTACACTACGCCTTGACGAATGCCAAACTACCCCAGCACGAATACTAACTAGTACATATCTGAAATGACGGAGGGCTATGACAGGTTTTCCTGAAAACCTATTTCGTAATGAACTTGATATCGTTGTAGGATCGAATGAATTTTGAAATGGAGTGTTTTTGAGGCTTTTCTAGTTTTGCTAAAGGAGTCACTCCCGGTGAAGGGATCGTCGGTCCTTTCCTCGTCGAATGAGGTGCGGGATATATCATATATATCACTGTGCAAAGCAAAAACTCTTAAAAGCAATCAAAAGACAAACCGAGTGTGTAGCATCTGCCAGTTATTGCTAAAGGAGTCACTCCCGGTGAAGGGATCTCGGTCCTTTCCTCATCGAATAAGGTGCAGGATATATCACATATACCGCTGTGCAAAGCAAAAACTGTAGCTACCTGTTTTATTTTGAAATTCGATTCTACAACATCTTAGGTTTCTTTTATTTCATTAATCTCATTAATGAAGTCCCATCATTCATATACCTAAACATCACAGATAAATACGACGTACACTTATGCCATCCGCATTCGCCTCGATGTCCCCTCGTGCACCGTTAGGTTAGGTAACTAACGGCAGAGCGGGGCAGGGCTAGCGCGGGTGTAAAACATAAGTAACATCTATATAATATATCATATATACTATATACAGTATCTATCACAGAACATCACATGATCACATCACAGATATCGCAGCAGAAGAATCATATGAAATATTGGATATACTAGGACGTCCGTGTTTTCAATACGAGCCAGTATAAAACACGGATTCCACGGTCGCGATGAATAGCCAAACCCACACCCCTAGACCCCTACGAGAGCGGCAAGCAACCCTACCAATTCTAGAGTTAGGAGACCCGGACTCGACTCCTCGAGTTGGTCTCCCACCGGACTCCAGAACCCGGTTACTTGTGCTCCCCTCCTTAGGTCTATCCTAGTGCGGAAAAGTAAATAATATACAAACGGTGACAACTTCCGCAACCTGGAAGCGCCCCAATAAAAGAATATTACATACAAGTTTTTACATGAATGAAAATGAAAAACACTCATCTCACATAAAAACCCCCGGCTATTCAAACACGACGATCCAATATAACATATCCAGCAACACATAACATCACATGTCATCAACGTAAGTAAATATGCGCATCCCAATTGTCGTTGACATATAGCAACGAAACCGGCGATATCACATATTACACTTACGGTCACAGAAAAGAAAGTGTAAAACTACAACAGTTGGAATCCGCAATCTGCATAGACATCGCATGCCTAATCAAATGAATACCTTAGACATCGCATGCCTAACAATTATAAACCCCACATTTTAGTCTCAAAATCGAAAACACTTTTCAATATCAAGTCGGGCAATTCAACAAGATTCCCGACATCCTGATCGAATGCTCGTCGCAAACTTTAGTAGGCGGCCGCACCTCCCGATACCGTCGACGAAGTGCACCATGGCGGAACACCGCCACCGCGAGCACCCGAACGGATGCTTTCGGCGACGGGGTTCTCCTACAGTCACTTGGTCGGGGCTATGGAGTGAGGCTGTCTATTAAGTTTACCCGGCGAGTATCCGCGTACGCTACGTGATTGCGACGGACTTTTGATCACATCAAAATTCCGTGGCAACCGATCAAGTGAGACTAAACTGCTATGTTTATAACATTTATTCAGTTATCTCATAACTTTTTGTGAATTCCAATTATTGTATCCCATTCCAGATAAATAGAAAATGTTAAACTTTCCGATCGAACAATCGAACACCCAAGTTTTCCCGAAACAGATCAACACATGAAATAAGTCTAACAACATTCTGTTCGTGCCTCAGTACCAACGGTCCAGCCGTAAAAGGGTCAAGCCAACGCCTCACATGTGGCACGCCGTACTGCCCCAAACCCGAAGGTTCAAAGGGCAGTTCAAGACGGTCACATAATCGAGTTAAGGTTTGTTGTCTTCTAGAGGGTCCATTGCGTTACTTGCACTACTTAGAACATCGTTAAACTACGGAAAGATCCAACACTTGGAAATTTCCCGACAGGGGAAAAATTGGGTATTTATATCCGGTCGAACTTTTTAACATATTCTAAAATTTATCCGGAAAGCCACACAGACAAAATTTGGTAATCCGGTCGAACATTCGAATCCCCAAAACAACCCCAGAAAATTCAACTCTTGAATAAAATTTAAAAATACCCAGAGAACTCAGCACTGAAAACAATGAATTACTGTGCAACTTTTAAAGGCTGACGTCATACTTTAGCCGCGGAACCGCCGCATAAGCTAGTACAGAGTAGTCTGTTGACCCGAGATCGTCATAGAGTCTTGTGTGGTTCCCACTGTGCTTTGATTTCCATCTTACCACGTCCAAGAGGGCGTGCAAAACGGTGGTTTTGGGTACAGTCCCGAGTCACATGGAGGCAATGAGCGATAGGAGGGGATTCGTCTCTCCCGGTATAGAGGGTTGATGTTGCGCAGTGTTCGATTGGCTATAACAGGAAATCCCTGGCCAGGGTTGCTGAGATTTACTGGTAAGTGTTACCAGTAGTTTCTCGAAGTGTTATAGACCTCACATCGACACGACTTATCGAGCTATTGGGGTCTGACGTATACCACTCCTAGGCAAGATATGCGACATATCAGACGATTAGACCGGACTGTACGGTAGTGTTACTGGTTGGATTCACTGGAGTGTGAGCGGGCTTGCTCGTCGATCTTCAGATCGCTCAATACCCGGGTAGCCGTTACGTTTAGCAGACCGCTTGCGGCTTGTGGGTGCTTGATATGATCATCATCTGCTGCCGGCGTATTGACGAGTCTTTAGAGTCCTACACAGAGGTTTCCTGGTTCAAGCGAAACGAAATAGGAGCGCATATGAGATATGTGCGGGACCGAGAATAACGCGTGTATGTAATACCGTATTCTATTCTCGCGATGGATATATCGATTGGTTATATGCGATATAACCTAGTTATCGAATCAAGGATTGATTCGATAAGCCGATACATAGGATACTAGCCGGTTATATGCGATATGACCGGATCGTTAAATCAAGTGTTGATTTAATGATTTAATGCATAATTATATATTTGATATATTACTTTGCATTAACTAGTATTGGTTCATTTAAAATGGATTTTCTCACTCGGGTGTGCGCATTGCATATGCGATATGATTTTGTGCACTTGCTTGTATCATGTTTGATGATACATGCCTTATTTGTTAAGTGTATAGAATTAAACCTTAGTTAATGGAATGGTTAGGGTTTACTATTTGATTATTCATTTTTATTCATTTGTTTATTCTTTTTGGAAAAGAAAAAGAGCATGATAAAATGGTGGCATTTTTGTTTTGTTCATGAAGTTTCTTGAACACTTTGACTTTGTAACCCTTTTGTCTCATGCTTAAACCTAACCACTTCATTTAACCCTAATTAGTTCTCTACACTTAACCATGGTCATGTTATGATAAGAATTGATTTCTTTTCCTTTTGAATAATAACTTATCATAACTTTCTTCGTCTTCTTCTTCATATCTATCATGAAGAAAGCTTAGGTCATCAATGGTGATTGATGATAAAGAGTGAGAAATCCAATTCTAAATTGAACCCACTTCCTATTTCTTCATCCTCTACCTCTTGCCAAGTAGTAGAGTGTGTTTCCTTCACAAGTTTTCATGACTTGGTGAAGTTGGAGCTTGATCTAGCGATGCCTCGACGTAGATCATCTTCGGCATGGACATCGACGACCTAGCTTGCCCATTCTCCGACGAAGCCGACGCTAGAGCCCGGGAACTCATTTGGACAGCGAGGGGACTTCGTTGCGGAGCTATGGAGGTGGAGCACCGGATCTACAAAGGTTGTATTTCCGTATTCTTATAGTTAAGTGTTAACTAGTTTACTTTTCGCCTAGAAATCTAGCCAACGATCCGTTCTAGGGTTTCTCGGCACCGTTTAAATTTGAAATTGGCATGGTTGATGCCTTGGGAGACCTCATTAGGGTGCCTAGGAACCCTACAATGCCGTTACGTTTAGCAGACCGCTTGCGGCTTGTGGGTGCTTGATATGATCATCATCTGCTGCCGGCGTATTGACGAGTCTTTAGAGTCCTGCACAAAGGTTTCCTGGTTCAAGCGAAACGAAATAGGAGCGCATATGAGATATGTGCGGGTACGAGAATAACGCGTGTATGTGATACCGTATTCTATTCTCGCGATGGATGTATCGATTGGTTATATGCGATATAACCTAGTTATCGAATCAAGGATTGATTCGATAAGCCGATACATAGGATACTAGCCGGTTATATGCGATATGACCGGATCGTTAAATCAAGTGTTGATTTAATGATTTAATGCATAATTATATAATTGATATATTACTTTTCATTAACTAGTATTGGTTCATTTAAAATGGATTTTCTCACTCGGGTGTGCGCATTGCATATGCGATATGATTTTGTGCACTTGCTTGTATCATGTTTGATGATACATGCCTTATTTGTTAAGTGTATAGAATTAAACCTTAGTTAATGGAATAGTTAGGGTTTACTATTTGATTATTCATTTTTATTCATTTGTTTATTCTTTTTGGAAAAGAAAAAGCGCATGATAAAATGGTGGCATTTTTGTTTTGTTCATGAAGTTTCTTGAACACTTTGACTTTGTAACCCTTTTGTCTCATGCTTAAACCTAACCACTTCATTTAACCCTAATTAGTTCTCTACACTTAACCATGGTCATGTTATGATAAGAATTGATTTCTTTTCCTTTTGAATAATAACTTATCATAACTTTCTTCGTCTTCTTCTTCATATCTATCATGAAGAAAGCTTAGGTCATCAATGGTGATTGATGATAAAGAGTGAGAAATCCAATTCTAAATTGAACCCACTTCCTATTTCTTCATCCTCTACCTCTTGCCAAGTAGTAGAGTGTGTTTCCTTCACAAGTTTTCATGACTTGGTGAAGTTGGAGCTTGATCTAGCGATGCCTCGACGTAGATCATCTTCGGCATGGACATCGACGACCTAGCTTGCCCATTCTCCGACGAAGCCGACGCTAGAGCCCGGGAACTCATTTGGACAGCGAGGGGACTTCGTTGCGGAGCTATGGAGGTGGAGCACCGGATCTACAAAGGTTGTATTTCCGTATTCTTATAGTTAAGTGTTAACTAGTTTACTTTTCGCCTAGAAATCTAGCCAACGATCCGTTCTAGGGTTTCTCGGCACCGTTTAAATTTGAAATTGGCATGGTTGATGCCTTGGGAGACCTCATTAGGGTGCCTAGGAACCCTACAGCAACCATAGTGAGTTAATATCATATATTAACCTTTGTAGAGACTTAACTATGGCTAGAATAATGGTTGGGTTTATAAATATCTTAGGCAAAACAAAAGATGTTGACTAAGTCAATGCAAATCCAAGCTTCTCAAAACTTCTTGTCATGACAAAAAATGCCACCATTTTGATTTACCAAAATAAATAAAAACCCTTCATTATTCATAGCATGGTGTAAGTCATACACTCACCCAAGTTTCATGTATCATCAAGCATGACACAAAATAATGTACACTTACATATATCACATATATACAATGTGCATAAATCAAGTGAGAAAACAAATCATAAGTGAGCATGTATTAGTGTATGTAATGTAATATATCAAATATATAATTATACATTAAATTATTAAATCAACTCTTGATTTAATAATCCGGCTATATTACATATAACCGACTAATATCAAATGAATCAACTTATCGAATCAACGATTGATCCGATAACCCGGCTATATCATATATAAACGACCGATATCATATATCGCGAGAATAGAATACGGTATCACATATCGTATTAATCTCGGTCCCGCACATATCACATATGTGCTCCTACTTCGTTTTGCTTGAGCCATGAAACCTCTATGTAGGACTCTAAAGACTCGTCAATACGCTGGCAGTAGGTGATGATCATATCAAACACTCACAAGCCGCAAGCGGTCTGCTAAACATAATGGCTACCCGGGTATTGAGCGATCAGAAGATCAACTAGCAAGCCTGCTCACACTCCTGCGAATCCAATCAGTAACACTACCGCACAGTTCGGTCTCTTCGTCTGATATGTCGTATATCTGGTCTAGGGGTGGTAAACGTCAGACCCCAGTAACTCGATAAGTCGTATCGATATGAGGCTCATAACGGGTCGAGAAACTACTAATAACACTTACCAGTATATCTCTGAATCATCCCTGGCCAGGGACTTCTTTTTATAGCCAATCGAGCACAGCGCAACATCAACCTCCAATACCGGGAGAGACGAAACCCCTCCTATCACTCATTACCTCCATGTGATTCAGGACTGTACCCAAAAGCCACCGTTTTGCACTTTCTCTTGAACGTGGTAAGGTGGAAATCAAAGCACAATGGGAATCATACAAGACTCTATGACGATCTCAGGTCTACAGACTAACCTGTACGTGTGTCACCAGAGAACTGTTATCTGACGATAGGTATAATACCATCTAGGAGTTCTCGGCGAGTCCGTTCAGTGTACCTAGTATCTACTGAGCACCCGTATACTCTCTCTGATGTCAAACACCAATGGATATGGGATCATCCATCGCCCATCTACATGGGTCGAGAAGCTATACGCTAGTCTACTATGGTATATCGATGCCCTGTCTCGATACACCCACGACTAGGAACATTTGAAGGATGTACTTACCGACTACTCTGTCCCTACTAGTATGATCTGCATCATAATCCTGGTAGTCAAGTACTCATCCTAAGGGCTTTATCAACATGTAATAGAGAGACAATAAGTTTACACGTTAAGATAAAGAGCAACCTGATAGCATACTATCATGTCGAGCAAGAAAGTCATCCGTATATATGTCCAAGCATCCACTACAATATACATCGTATGTACAGTAATGGCCTCCAGGGCATACATATAACTAACAATCTCCCATTTGCACTAGGGGCATCTGTCGTAGTATCCAATACCTAACAATCAGAAGTGGTTGAATATCTCATAATCAACCATCCAATAAAAGTCTCTTTTAGGAAAAGTCTTTTATGAGTGGATCCGCTGTGTTGTCCTCTGTGTCTACTCTCCTAACCTCGATCTCCCTGGAGATCAACCATTTCCATGATCAGGTGATACTACCTTAGAATATGTCTGGATCACTGATGGGATGGGGGTTCCTAGGCCAAAGCCACAACTCCATTGTCACACAATGGTAGGAACGAAGTTCATCTCATGAACTTATATTCACCCAGACTGCCTCTTTAGTAGTATCATTGGTAGCAATTTATCCAACCTTTATCATCTGGTATGTCACGGTATCTAGCTTGGAACTCTTCCAACATATCGTCCCTCTACTGAGGGTAAAGACAATGCCTGTGACTGACATTCAGTCGACCTTACCACCCTGGAAGCTATCCAGTGATTCTTCCCGGGATCGATTGATACCATCTCACTACACCTAGTGAGAATCTTAACATCCATTTAGATCTATCTCATAGATCCAAAACCCAGGATTTAGGAGGTATCATCTTGATCCTATATGGAGAATCCTTGTGATAAAAGGAGATTGACCGAGTGTAGCATAGGAAACACCTTCCTTATCAAGAGTATGTCATCCATGTACAATACGAGGAAGAACACAATACTCTCTACTACCCTTTTGTACATACAAGGTTCATCTACCATTTTGATGAAGTCAAACGCTTTGACCACCACATCAAAACAGATGTTCCAACTCCGCGATGCCTGCTTTAACACATAAAGCAACCTGCACACGTTTCCACTTCACCCACTCTCTACGAAACGCTCTGGCTGTGTACTTATAGACGCTCTCTTCTAAATCACTATATAGAAAAGCAGTCATGATACACAACCGCCAGATATCGCAGTCATGGTATGTAGCAATGGCAAGTAGGATCTGGATGGACTTAAGCATACCTACTGGAGAAAATGTTTCATCATAAACCACACCTGATCGATGACAAGAACCCTTTTCAACAAGTCAAGCTTTGAAAGTCTCAACTTTTCCATCTGCACCTAGTAATCTTCTCAAGATATACTTGCTCCTGATGGGGATTTAACCCTTCAGATAAAGCAACCAAAGTCCATACATTGTTGGTGTATATGGATTCCATCTCAGATCACTTAGCATCCAGCCATTCTTATAGAGTCCCCACTCATGATGGCCTGCTTGAAACTAGTTGGGTCATCATCTCATGATGCAATTCTCGCTCCCACTGTCATAAAGAAAACCGAAGTATCTCTCTGGTGGATGAGGAACCCTACCAGATCAGCAGAGAAGCTGAGGTTCTTCGGAAACTATTGAATCCTCCGGTTCTACCAAATCATCAGCAGTAGTTTATATAGCTGGAACTCCTTCCAGTTCTCCCTCATGACCACTAATTTCTTCATAAGAAATTCCTTTTCTAAAAAGATAGCATGCTGAGAAACAAAACACCTTTTGCTCCTCGGTGCGGTAGAAGATATTCCCTTGCGAATGCTTGGGATATCCAACATACTTCTACAGAACTGACCTTGCCTTGAGCTTATCCGGATTTTGCTTTTAGACATAGGCCGGACAACCCTAAATCTTAATTTACTTAAGAAATGGGCTTTTCCCATACCATATCTCATATGGAGTGGTAGGCACCTGATTTGGTTGGAACCTAATTCAATAGGTATGTGTTCATCTGATAAAACTGCATTTTATTATCTCTCATTCGTTATCTGTTTTGCTATTTATTGGTACTTTTAATCAGCGTCTGCTCAGTTATTACAGTTTACAGGTATTCATGATACAATACTGGAAAACACATTCAAAATCACAGATATCACGTTTGGGAGCCGACACTATAAATAGAACAGGAAACCGATCGATGTCCCAGGAGCTCTTTTTGGAAATAATACATGTGCACACATTTTTTGTATAAAAATGGTCCAACCCTTACATGTTTGCATATAGCCTTGGATCTAGGTGAGGGGCTGCCATAGACCATGATGGGTTGCCTTGGCATCATGAAGAAAACAAGTGGGCACACAAAGTGGGTGTGAATGCATTTATTGCATAAAGTTTGGATGTGATGTAAAGACCAAGTTTCCCTCCATTCCTCTGCATACAAACCAGGTTACAATTGATCAAACAAACAGATCTAGAGTAATAAGAGAGAACACTCAAGCACTCCACTGCAACCGAGCCTCCCTCCTCGGATTTAGGCCGGCGCCACCCCCTACAATTCCGGCGAGCTCGGCCCCACTTCCCCCTTTTGACCCCATATTTTCTCCGATTGTTTATTAGTGCCACATGATCATTTGTATATTGTTTGTCTATTCTTTTTTGTGGCCTATAAATACTAGAACTGATCTAAAGAAAGGACCATGCATATACCATTTCATAGTTTTTCTTAGTTTGTTTCTTTTTGGTTTAGCTTGAGGGTGAGTAAACTTCACTTGGTTTCTTCTTCTTCTTCCCTCTTGAAGCTCTTTTTGGAGAGCTTCATTAAGGAGGTTGAACAAGATACCAAATTGTTGTATCTCATTTCTTCAAGTGTAATATATATTGTTGCTTTCCTTTCTTATTTGCTTTTTTTTAATCATGCTTAACTAATCTTTCATTTTGGTTGTGGTGTGGGTGAGGAAGTGAGATGAAGCCTTTGTCTCCTCCACCTCTTGTATATGATTCATGTGCTTAACTTTTGATTCTAACTTGAAAATTACTAATGTATGGATATGATATGGTATTTTGATATATGGTTACTTGTAACCTCCTCACATGCCATATTCATTCCCTTTCCCCATTTCAAAGTTTAAGTTAAAATCTATTTAGTGTTAAGTTTGCTAAGTTTGGATATCGCATCTTGTGATCAATTGCTTGACAATCTTTTGTTTTCATATACGACATACCATCACAACTTCTTAGCAAACTCAACACTAATATCATTTGCCCTCACTAACCACTTTATGTCTTTGTTGTTGCGGTATGCTTGCAAACCCTCGTGTTTAGTGTTGATACCCCAAGCGAGGACATACAAACGGTAAGTGATCAAACAGACATCTCATTACCAAGGGAGTGTAGAGGTAAACGACGTAATTCAAAGCTTCCGAACCAAACCACAACCATTCTTCCTTAAACTCCTTTTCTTGCTTTTTATTTCCGTAACGTATTCTTATATTTTTTGTGACGAACCCCAATTCGTTCATTTGTTAACCTTAAACAACAATACTTAATACACAATTCCCTATGGATCGACCCGTGCTTGCCGGCTCGCTACAACGCGCCGTGCACTTGCAGTTTATAAATAGTAAAACGAGAACGATCTCGCGTACGCATTCCTTTTTATTAAAATCATATCCGTTTCAAAACATACGCGTTTGCCCGTGCGGGTGAATTCCCAACAAGTTTTTGGCGCCGTTGCCGGGGATTTGTAGTCATTAGGTATTGTTTTTTCTGGTTCTACTAACAAAACTAACTTTCTAACTCAAATTTTTTTTTCAAAACTAACTCTAACTAGATTTTTTCATTTTGTTCTCTGTTGTTTATGTTGGATATATATGCCCTAAAGTCCTTTATTGTATAGGATGCTAGGGATATGTATGTACATGACAGACTTGCTTGATATGATAGTACGCTATTTGGTTTGTCTTTGTCTTAACGTATGATATATTTTACTTGGTATTTATATATGTATGTTGATAAAGCCCATAGGGTGTTTGCCTGGCTACCGGCGTTGTGATGGCAGTCATACTTGTAGGAGCTGGATAGTCAATAGGCACATCCTTAGATGTCCCTGGTCGCAGGAGTATCGAGACTGGGCATCGATACTCTGGAGTAGACTAGTGTATACATATCTAGACCCTGAGGAGGGGCGATGGACTGGTCCCGCAGCCATTGGTGGAGTGCACCTAAGATTGTATACAGATGCTCACTGGGTGTGAGTACACCGGACAGGACTCGACGAGAACTGACTGGATGGTATAATACCTAACGTCAGATAGCAGTTCTCAGGTGACATGTGTGCAGATAGTCCGTTGACTTAAGGTCATCATTTGCCTCGTGTGAGTTCCCACTGTGCTTTGATTATTACCTTACCACGATTCAAAGGAGTCGTGCAAACAGGTTTTAGTTGGGCACAGTCCCGAGCCACGTGGAGGCAGTGAGTGACTGTTAGGGATTCGTCTCTCCCGGTATAGGGAGTTGATATCGCATAGTGATCGGTTGGTCATTACCATAAGTCCCTGGCCAGGGCTGATTGAGAATTACTGATGGACTGATCAGTAGATTCTCGGATTGTCTTGAGCCATACCGACTCGACTTGTACGGTTATTAGGGGTTTGACGTCCACCACCTCCCTAGACCATACATGCAATACTCTTAGACGAATAGACCGGACTGCGCGGATATTGTCACGGACAGGCTCAGTAGGATTTCGGATGGGATACCTCATCGGTTTCTTATCGACAACTACCTGGGGACCGTTACGTACAGCTAGTGCCGCTTGCGGTCTGTGGTTAAACCTACTGCCAGCGTAGTAGTCGAGTCTTTAGAGTCCCACACAGAGATTTCCCAACTCCAGGTGAAAAGATATAGATGTCGTATGGTTTTACGACAAAGGTTCGGACGCATACGTGTTTAAACGCACGTACGATATTCGGACAGTTTTTACTAGCCGGCTTTGGTTTAAGCCAGATTCTAGTATCAGGTTATTGGATTTATACAGTCTAAAGTTTTTCCGTGTTTTCACGGATGAGAGGGGCGTTCTCGTAATTTTCCGAGAAGCTTTTAGAAGGATGTGACATGAGGGGTTATGGTGGCATTTTCATTAATTGCTTTTGTGACTCATTCATATGAATCATCATATCATTAATGCATCATTAATGATCTAATGACTCACATGATGAATCACTCTCCTTGAATAAATGAAGCATAGTGAATAATCATTTAATTGATATTATTTGATAATTCATTATGTATCATATATTCAAGTGAGAAGGATATTTATTTTCAATATCATCTCCACCTTCTATCTCCTCAAGCTCTCTCTCCTTCACCAAACCCTAATCCTACCACTCATGAGTTGAGAACAAGGATTAGGAAAGACTAAACACTCCATAACCAATCTCTACATCATTTTAGTTCCTTTATTAGCAACTAGAGAAACTAAGTAACCTCAAGTTTAGAGGTTATAGCTTGGATTCGGGTTCTTGGGTGGATCGTCTATCACGGAAAGGAAGCCGAGGAGGACGTGGAGATCCAAGGAGGCCATAGAGATCGTAAAGACGAAGGACTAGAATCGTTTGGTATAATCTTTTAACATAGTAGCTTAGAACTCTATGCCTTTTGTGAAGTATTGTTTAGAAACGATCTTCGGTTAGTTGATATTCGCTTTATAAACATGAATGTTTTTCAAATTTCCGCCTCCCCGCAACTCGTGGGGTGTTGCACATCAACTTACAGTGGTATCAGAGCCTCACTAAACAATAATTAACACACTTGCAAAGTCGTATGAATTTCGAACGGAAAACAAACCGGAAAAAACCCCGATATCATGAAGTTTCTGTCGATTTTAAAATGAGGTCCAAAATTTTTTTAGGGACCTCCAGAATGACCCACATGAAAATATAAGAACACACAAGAAAAATGGGCTCCCGAATCGGCCAAAGCGCCGCGGAACCGCGACGGATCCCACCGATTCGCCGCGGTTCCGCCGCCGAGTTGGGGCCGATTCAGCCCAGTTTTCTTCTGTGCATTCTTTGTGATATTTGGGATTTTCTGGTATGATTTTATTTTTGCTCAGGTTTCAGATTTGCAGAGAAGTATTGGAGCAAAATTTAATGTGTTTAATCGATCGAAATTATACGGTGTTTGCTTGTTTGATTATATCTGTGAATTGTATTATGTGTTCGTAAACCTCCCCTAACTGCTAGTATGTCGGTTGGCAGGGGGTTGCACATATCTGTGATGTTATATATAACTGTTTTTGTATATAAACTGTATTGGACTGTTGTGGTGATTAGCCGGGTTTTGTGATGGGTTATTGTATTAATTCATTCGATGTAATTGTAATAAGTTGTAATATTATTTTGCGGGGCACATCCAGGTTGCGGTTGTAGCCACCGTTGTATTATTTCTTTTTACTGTTTTTTGCTCCTAGGATAGACCCAAGGTGGGGTGCACAAACTACCGGGTATTTTGAAGTGTTGAGGCAGACCGCTTCACTTCTGGTACTTGGCGGGTAGTTTGCCGTACCCGTAGGGGTCTAGGGTGGGGAAATGGCTATTCATCACAACTGTGTAATCCGTCTTTCATTGCAGGCTCAAAAGAAATGCGGATTGCTTGCAAATCCAATATTGTTTATCTGTGATCTGGAATGTCTATTATTGCGTCTGACGAATGTACGATATCTATATATGATAGCTATTTAGACGTCACTTATGTTTTACACCCGCGCTAGCCCAGCCCCCGCTCTGTCGTTAGTTAAGTAACCTAACGGGTGATGACGGGACCCCGTGGGGAATGCGGATGGTATAAGAGGACGTTGTATTTTCGTTGTTATCTGTAATGATAGGTTAAAGATGGGATGCATTATTTTTAATGCAAAAGAAAATAAAACCTAAACTGAATCGTTGGAACAATTTCTAAAACCACTCGGTTTTCTTGAAAAAGCAAATTTTAAATGCGGAGCTTAAACCACTCCTTTTAAATAAAAGCTATCTCTGTTCCTTCGATCATATCAAGTTCATTACGTTAACGGTTTTTTGCCAAAAACCAGCTGTAACCCTCCATCGTTTCAGATAGACAGCACATCGTATTCATGCTATGCTTGTTGGCCTACGTCAAGGCATAGTGTATGGTAGCAGTGTGTGTGCCTATTTGTTGCATAGATAGATGCATTAGTTTAATACAGACGTACACCTTGTTGGCCTACGTCAAGGGCTTGTACGATGTACTTAAATTGATCAGGACAACGACGGGTAGAACTTGACTTGCGTCTTATGACTTGTTGGCCTACGTCAAGGTCTATAAGAGCTTGGGGTAAAAATCACATCGGGAGTTTCAAACATAAAGGAAACTTGCAGATTTAGCATACCTTCTAGAGTGTGGTGACTAGAGTGGCTTCCATCTAGGGCATCATGCAATGATAGTTGGATCCCGATCCCACTGATGAGTAGGATTACTCTCGGGAATTTTTCTCACTTAACAATCAATGCTATAAACCAAGTAGGTGACTAGAAAGGTGTTAGAGGGGCTACGCCTCCAGGGAAAAGAAGTTATTTAATTAAGGAAGTTCGCGAAAGCGTTGGAAAACCTCCCTCGAAGTACCAACACCAGCCTGGCTGAAAGGTTAAGCAAGTATTGTGACGCGTGATTAAATCCTGACTAGTTCTTCTTTTAAGGTTTTGAAGAAGGAATTGATGAAACAGTGGGAGCCATCCTGTTTAGATAAATTAATAAACCAATCTAAACTTGCAAGAGCATATACTGAGTGTTTTCTTTTCTCTCTCACTGGTAGCTACCATGACTAGACAAAAACTGTTACTCGAAAAAAATATACTGACCGGGCAGAACTATAAAGATTGGCTAAGGAACGTCAATATTGCACTGACTTATGACAAAGTAGCATATGTTACCACCGCTGTTCCTCCGCTTATCCCTGGACCAGATTCCTCAGTTGTGGACAGGGAAGTCCGAAAAACCTGGGATCTAGATTGTGAGCGAGCTAAGTGTATCGTGCTAGCGTCCATGAACAATGAACTCCAGAAACAGCACAAGAGTATGGATATTGTATCCATCTTTCTCCATGTCAAAGAATTGTATGGGGAGCACTCCCGTATCGCGAGGTACGAAACCTCAAGGAAACTCTTCCAGATGAGGTTAGCTCCAGGATCGCCTGTAGGAGAGCACGTCCTCAAAATGATCATCCTCATTGAGGACTCGCAAACCTGGGATGCGTGCTAGAGAACGATTTGTATATCGACTTGATTTTGCAGTCTCTTCCCCACACCTTCTCTCAGTTCGTGCTGAACTTCAACATACACGAAATGGAAGTGGATCTTCCAAAGCTCCTCAATATGTTGAGGGTAGCAGAGACCTCCTTGAAAAAGGAGAAGACCCCCGTTCTGTATGTTGGCTAATCATCTTCTTCTAAATCTAAAGAGAAAGATAAAGGGAAGAAGAAGATGAAAGCCACCAAACCGAAAGGTAGGGTCAAGAAGGTGCAGGGAACGAACAAGGCAGGAAGGGTGAAGAAAGAAAAGAACGAGTGCTTCTATTATCACAAGCAAGGGCACTGGAAGAAAGATTGTCAGGCCTTCAAAGCCAAGGACATGAAGCAAGCGGTTGCTTCTACTTCAGGTGTGTTTGTAATCGAAAGTTGTCTTTCAGTTAACTCTACATCATGGGTACTTGATACCGGTTCTGGTTCTCATATCTGTAATTCATTGCAGGATCTGAGAAATAGTAGAGTGCTGGGGACCGGTGATATAACTCTCCGGATGGGCAATGGAATGCATGTAGATGCAATTGCAATAGGGGAATATCACCTAGGGTTGATTAGTGGACAAATTTTGGTGTTGTACGGCTGTTTTTGTGTTCCCAGTATGTTGTGTAATATTATATCAGTATCTTTGTTATCGAATGAAGGATATAGTTTTGCGCTTGAAAGAAATGTTATGAACATTCACCTAAATCAAGAACTGATTGGGTATGGCACACTGGAAAACGGCATATACATACTTAATCAACCTCAAATTTTCTATATTCAAAACACGTGTAAAAGAAAGGCTCCAGATTCGAATCAAGCCTTCCTATGGCATTGTAGACTTGGTCATATAAATGAAACAAGGTTGACTAAGTTACATAAAGATGGATATTTAGATCCGTTTGAATATTCATCATATGCAACTTGTCAATCATGTATCAAAGGAAAAATGACCAAATTTCCGTTCACCGGACACGGAGAAAGAGCCACTGAACTCTTGGGACTTGTACACAGTGATGTATGTGGTCCGATGTCTACGCATGCACGAAGTGGTCACTCCTACTTCATCACTTTTACTGATGACTTCTCTAGGTATGGACATGTGTTCTTAATGAAGCATAAATCCGAGGCTTTTGAGAAGTTTAAGGAGTATAAAAATGAAGTAGAGAAACAAACTGGTAAAAGCATCAAGACACTTCGATCTGATCGAGGTGGAGAATACTTAAGTACCAGTTTCCTTGAATACTTAAAAGAGAATGGAATTCTCTCTCAGCTTACTCCGCCTTATACACCTCAGCATAATGGTATATCGGAAAGGAGGAATCACACGCTATAAGATATGGTGCGTTCAATGATGAGTAGTGCTGAGTTGCCACTTTCCTTCTGGGGATTTGCTCTAGAATCAGCAGCATACTTATTGAATAGAGTTCCAACTAAGTCTGTGCCTACCACTCCATATGAAATATGGAGAGGGAAGAGACCATATCTTAAGTACATCAAGATATGTGGGTGTCCGGCATATGTTAAAAAGCATAAACCGGACAAGCTCGAGGCACGATCAGTTTTATGCAAGTTTGTAGGATACCCCAAGCATTCAAGGGGGTATATGGTCTACCACACTGAAGAACAAAAGGTGTTTGTCGCTCGTCACATTGTCTTCTTAGAAAGCGAATTTCTTGCAAAAGAAATTAGTGGGAGCGCGGTAGAGTTGGAAGAAATTCCAGAACCTCAAACTGCTACCGAGGACTTAGTAGAACCTCAGATTTCAATAGAACATGACGAACCAACGCCACTCCATAGATCTAGTAGGCTTTCTCATCCTCCTGAAAGATACTATGGTTTTCTTCTAGATGGGGATCGAGAGGATTGCATCATTGATGATAATGAGCCTACCAGTTTTCAGCAGGCTATCACGAGTAGTGACTCGATGAAATGGCTGGATGCTATGAGATCCGAAATGGAATCCATGTACACCAATAAAGTATGGACTTTAGAAGTTCCTCCTCCTGGAGTAAAACCACTTGGATGCAAATGGATCTTCAAAAAGAAGATTGGTGCATTTGGACAAGTGGAAACCTACAAAGCTAGACTCGTAGCAAAAGGTTTTCGTCAAAGACCAGGATTGGACTATGATGAAACCTTTTCACCTATAGCTATGCTTAAATCCATTCGGATCCTGCTTGCGATTGCTGCCTTCCATGACTATGAAATTTGGCAGATGGACGTAAAAACAGCTTTTCTAAATGGACATTTAGAAGAGAGTGTTTACATGGATCAACCAGAAGGTTTCTTAGACAGTGGGAGTAGCGGAAGAGTCTGCAAGTTGCTTAAATCCATTTATGGATTAAAGCAAGCATCGCGGAGTTGGAACATCTGCTTTGATGAGATAGTCAAAGAATTTGACTCTATCAAAAATATAGATGAACCATGTATTTATAGGAAGATTGTGGAAAGAGCAGTAGTCTTCCTCGTTTTGTACGTTGACGACATACTACTCATAGGGAATGATATCCCTATGCTACAATCAGTAAAGCTCTTCTTGTCACAGAAATTCTCTATGAAAGACTTGGGAGATGCATCATACATTCTGGGCATTAAGATCCATCGTGATAGATCTAATAGAATGTTGGGACTTTCACAGTCCAGGTATATTGACACCATACTAAAGAGATTTAGTATGGAAGATTCCAAGCGTGGAAATATGCCCGCTTGTCACGGAATCACCCTCTCCAAAGAGATGTCTCCAAAGACTGATGAAGAGAGGGCTCGCATGAGCATTATACCCTACGCTTCGGCGGTAGGATCAATAATGTATGCGATGTTATGTACCAGACCGGATGTAGCTTACGCACTTAGTGTGGTAAGCAGGTATCAGTCTGACCCAGGTGAGAAACATTGGATAGCAGTGAAGTGTAGGGTTCCTAGGCACACTATAGAGGTCTCACAAGGCATCGAACATGCCAATTTAAAATTTTATGGGTGCCGAGAAACCCTAATACGGATCTTAGACTAGATTTCTAGGCGAAATACGATTCTAGTTAACAAATTAACTAAAGGTCGGAAGTTACAACCTTTGTAGATCCGGATTTCCACTTCCTTAGCTCCACGTAGTCGTCCTCTCGCTGTCCTTTTCGAATCCTAGACTCAATCGTCGGGTTCATCGGGAAAACGAGCGGAATAGGTCGTCGGCTTCGTGCCGAAGATGATCTACATCGAGGTTGCGCAAGCTCAAGCTCCAACTTCACCAAGTTGTGAAACTTGTGAAGAAAACACCCAAAACAACTTGGCAAGAGGTAGAGGGTGAAGAAATAGGAGGTGGGTTCACTTTAGAATTGGATTTCACTCACTTATGCTCAAGTTGCCATTGATGGCATCTTGTTTTCTCTCTTGAAGAAGAAGGAGATGAAGAAGAAAGAATATGATAAGTATTGTGAAAAAGAATAATAAAATCAAATACTTATCATGTTCTAACCTAGGTTAAGTGTAGAGAATAAACCATGGTCACTTGAGAGGGTTAGGGTTAAGCATGAAGATAAGGATGGTTACAAAAGTCAAAGCTTCATGAAGCTTCAACTTAAAACAAAAAAAGCCACCATTCTTATCATAATCCTTTTCAAATAAATAAACAAATAAATAAATAAAAAGGCAAAACCCTAATCATCTCTTAACCATGGTTTAATACTTCACACTTAACCTAATGAGCAAGCATCATCAAACATGATACAAAGATGTGCACAAAAGTATATCACATATACAACATGTACATCAAGTGAGAAAATCCATTTAAAGTGAACCAATACTAGTTAATGCAATGCAATATATCAAATATATAATTATGCATTAAATCATTAAATCAACATTTGATTCAATGATCCGGTCATGTCGCACATAACCGACTAGAATCCAATGTATCGATTTATCGAATAAATGATTCGATAACTAGGTCATATCGAATATAACCAATCGAAACATATATCGCGAGAATGAAATGCGGTATCATATACACGCATTATTCTCGGTCCTGCACATATCTCATATGCGCTCCTATTTCGTTTCGCTTGAACCAGGAAACCTCTGTGTACGACTCTAAAGACTCGTCAATATGCCGGTAGCAGATGATGATCATATCAAGCATCCACAAGCCGCAAGCAGTCTACTAAACGTAACGGCCACCCGGGTATTGAGCGATCAGAAGATCGACGAGCTAGCCCGCTCACACTCCTGCGAATCCGACCAGTAACACTTACCGTACAGTCCGGTCTGATCGTCTGATATGTCGCATATCTCACCTAGGGGTGGTAAACGTCAGACCCCAATAGCTCGATAAGTCGTGTCGATATGAGGCTCATAACGGGTCGAGAAACTACTGGTAACACTTACCAGCAAATCTCTGATCAGCCCTGGCCAGGGACTTCCCTGTTACGGCCAATCGAGCACAGCGCAACATCAACCCCCAATACCGGAAGAGACGAAACCCCTCCTATCGCTCATTGCCTCCATGTGACTCGGGACTGTACCCAAAGACCACCGTTTTGCATGCCCTCATGGACGTGGTAAGGTGGAGATCAAAGCACAGTGGGAATCACACAAGACTCTATGACGATCTCGGGTCTACAGACTAACCTGCACAAGTGTCACCTGAGAACTGCCATCTGACGTGAGGTATAATACCATCTGGGAGTTCTCGACGAGTCCGTCCAATGTACCCAGTCTCCACTGAGCACCCGTACACCATCTCTGATGTCAAACACCAATGGATATGGGATCATCCATCGCCCATCACATGGGTCGAGAAGCGTATACGCTAGTCTACTCTGGTAAATCGATGCCCCGTCTCGATACACCCACGACTAGGGACCTTGAAGGATGTACTTATGGACTACCATGTCCCCACTAGTATGATCTGCATCATAGTCCAGGTAGTCAAGTACACATCCTAAGGGCTTTACCAACATGTAACTATAAGACAGTTTAAAGAGACAAGTGTACATGTTAAGATAAAGAGCAACCAGATAGCATACTATCATATCGAGCAAGAAAGTCATCTCTATATATGTCCAAGCATCCAATATAATATACATCATCTGTACAATACTGGCCTCTAGGGCATACATACAACTAACAATCTCCCACTTGCACTAAGGCCAGCTGCTGTAGTATCGCATACCGAGCATCCCGAAGAGTCTCTCAAACTGTATCTGGGGAATGGCCTTCGTGAGTGGATCCGCCGTGTTGTTTTTCGTGTCAACCCTCCTGACCTCGATCTCCCGGCGATCAACTATCTCCCGGATCAGGTGATACCGCCTCAGAATATGCCTGGATCGCTGATGGGACCTGGGTTCTTTGGCCAAAGCCACCGCTCCATTGTTATCGCAATACAAAGGTATTGGATGCTCAATGGATGGAACCACTCCAAGTTCAGTAATGAACTTCTTGATCCAGACAGCTTCTTTAGCAGCATCGTTGGCAGCGATGTATTCAGCCTCCATCGTCGAGTCTGCCACGATGTCCTGCTTGGAACTCTTCCAGCTAACCGCCCCTCCGTAAAGGGTAAAGACAAAGCCCGACTGCGACTTAGAGTCGTCCTTATCACTCTGGAAGCTCGAATCGGTAAAGGACTCCACTTGGAGTTCTCCGTTACCATACACCAAGAACATATTTCTAGTCCTTCGCAAGTACTTGAGAATGCTCTTCACAGCTGTCCAGTGACTCTCTCCAGGATCAGCTTGATACCTGCTCACTACACTTAGTGACTATGCTACATCGGGTCTGGTACATAGCATCGCATACATGATAGAGCCTACTGCCGAAGCATAGGGTATCCCTTGCATGCGAGCTCTCTCCAAATCAGTCTTGGGAGATATCTCTTTGGAGAGAGTGACTCCAGAGATCGTGGGCATGTTCCCACGCTTGGACTCTTCCATACCAAACCTCTTTAGTATGATGTCAATGTACCTGGATTGGGACAATCCCAAAATCCGTTTGGATCTATCTCTATATATCCTAATTCCCAATATGCAGGAGGCATCACCAAGATCTTTCATTGAGAATCTTTGTGATAAGAAGAGCTTGACCGATTGCAGCATAGGAATATCATTTCCTATCAAGAGTATGTCGTCCACGTACAATACGAGGAAGACAATCTTATTCTCTGCTACCTTCCTGTAGATACAAGGTTCATCTGGATTTTTGACGAAATCAAACTCTTTTATAACGACGTCAAAGCAGATGTTCCAACTCCGCGATGCTTGCTTTAATCCATAAATGGATTTAAGCAGCTTGCACACCTTCCCGCTGCTCCCACTGTCTACGAAGCCCTCTGGCTGAGTCATGTACACGCACTCTTCTAAATCACCGTTTAGAAAGGCGGTCTTAACATCCATTTGCCAGATTTCGTAATCATGATATGCAACGATGGCAAGCATGATCCGGATGGATTTAAGCATAGCCACTGGAGAAAAGGTCTCGTCATAGTCCACACCTGGTCTTTGACGAAAACCCTTTGCTACAAGTCTAGCTTTGAAAGTCTCCACTTTCCCATCTACACCAAGTTTCTTCTTGGAGATCCACTTGCTCCCAATGGGTTTTACCCCTTCAGGAGCAACGTCCAAAGTCCATACTTTGTTGGTGTACATGGATTCCATCTCGGACCGCATAGCATCCAGCCATTTCACTGAGTCCCCACTCGTGATGGCCTGCTCGAAGCTAGTTGGGTCATCATCCTCCATGATGCAATCCTCGCTCCCACCATCCATGAGAAAACCGTAGTATCTCTCAGGCTGGCGAGGAACCCTACTAGATCAGCGGAGAGGCTGAGGTTCATTGGGAGCTACTGAATCTTCTGGTTCCACTAAATCTTCAGTTACTGTTTGTGTATCTGGAACCTCTTCCAGCTCTACCACTTTGCCACTAATTTCTTTTTCAAGAAATTCCTTTTCTAAAAAGGTGGCATGTTGAGAAACAAACACTTTTTGTTCTTCAGCATGGTAGAAAAAATATCCTTGGGAATTCTTAGGATATCCCACAAACTTGCAAAGAACTGACCGTGCCTCGAGTTTGTCTGGATTTTGTCTTTTGACATAGGCCGGACAACCCCATATTTTAACTCGTTTAAAATATGGTCTCTTCCCACTCCATATCTCATATGGTGTGGTGGGTACAGATTTAGATGGAACTTGATTCAATAGGTATGCTGCTGTCTCCAGCGCATATCCCCAGAAGGAAATAGGTAACTCAGCTGTGCTCATCATAGAGCGCACCATATCTAATAGGGTGCGGTTCCTCCGTTCAGATACACCGTTGTGCTGTGGTGTATATGGAGGAGTCAGCTGAGAGAGAATCCCATTCTCTTTTAGGAAGTCCAGGAATTCATTGCTCAAGTATTCACCTCCTCGATCAGATCGAAGGATTTTAATACTTTTTCCGGTTTGGTTCTCGACTTCTTGTTTATATTCTCTAAATTTCTCAAAAGCTTCTGATTTGTGTTTCATCAAGAACACATATCCGAATCTAGAGAGATCGTCAGTGAATGTAATGAAGTACGAAGAACCATCCCTGACATGTGTAGACATGGGACCACATACATCACTATTTATCAGTCCCAAGAGTTCGGTAACTCTTTCTCCGTGTCCCGTAAACGGAGTTTTGGTCATCTTGCCTTTGAGACATGACTGGCAAGTGTCATAAGATGAAAATTCGAAAGGTTTCAAATATCCATCTTTATGCAACTTAGCCAGTCGTGTCGCATTGATGTGACCTAGTCTACAATGCCACAAGAAAGAATCGTTCAGTTCTGAACTCTTCCTCTTGTGTGTGTTTGTTATACTCAGAACTGTTGATTGGTTTAGAACATAAATGCCATTGCACAACGTGCCTGATCCAACCAACTTTTGGTTATGGAAAATGTTCATAACATTGTCCTGTAATACAAAATTATATCCTTCTTTACTTAGCAAAGAAACCGATATAATGTTGCATATCAGGTTCGGCATGTAATAGCATTCGTTCAGAACCAATGTATTACCAGTTGGTAATACAAGGTGATATTCACCGACAGTCTTAGCTGCAACAATTGCACCATTTCCAACTCTAATGTCTTTATCACCTTCTCCAAGTTCTCTACCTTTCCTAAGCCCATGTAACTGATTACATATATGGGATCCTAACCCGGTATCCAATACCCAGGACGTAGAGCAAATGGAGAAACAGTTCTCAGTAACGAACACACCCGAAGAAAATGCATCATCATGTACTTTCTTCATTCGGGTGGCATGGGAATCCTGGTATTCCCCTATTTCCTGTTCATTCCTATAACTTTTATAAGAAAGAACGGAACCAACGTTCCCCAGCACAGTATAACATGCGGGTTCGGTCAATACATCCATATTATTATCTTTATTAAGGCATGAAATGGTCGCTACCTGGAGAGAGAGAGAAGAAAACACTTTAGCGTAAGCTCGTGCAAGATCAGATTGGTTATTATCTTATCTAATCAGGATGGCTCCCACTGTTTTTATCAAATCTTCCTTCAAACCCTAAAAGGAAAGACTAGCCGGGATTAATTACACACTACAAGTTCGCCAATCTTTCAGTCAGGCCAGTGTCGGTACTTTGAGGGAGGTCCCCCGTGCTTTCGCACGAACCTAATTACTGTAAACCTCTTTTTCCCAGAGGCGTAACCCCGTTGACACCTTTCTAGACACCTACTTGATGGGCTAATTGCAATGTGTAAAACTCTCCCAGGAGTAACTCTTACTCGCAGTGGGTATCGGGATCCAACTATCTCATAGAAGGTATGCAATCTCATTGCAAATTTCAACACTTGAAATTCCCGATAATCTTTTGCCCCTAGCAGCTATATGACCTTAACATAGTCAACAAATCATAAGTGCTAGTCAAGTTCAACCCGTCATTTCCCGATTGAATTAAACCCACCCGCACGACCCTTAACATAGTCAACAAAGTCGCACGACTACCCTAATCCAATCGCATCATTGCTTATACAGATAAGCACTAATTAGCTACCGCACACTACGCCTTAACATAGTCAACAAACGTAGCACGAATACTAACTAGTACTTATCTGAAATGACGGAGGGCTACGTCATGTTTTTCTGAAAACCTATTGCGTAATGAACTTGATATCGTTGTAGAATCAAATGAAGTTTTAAAATGGAATGATTTTGAGGCTTTTCTAGTTTTGCTAAAGGGGTCACTCCCGGTGAAGGGATCGTCGGCCCTTTCCTCGTCGAATGAGGTGCGGGATATATCATATATCACTGTGCAAAGCAAAAACTCTTAAAAGCAATCAAAACCAAACCGAGTGTGTAGCATCTGCCAGTTACTGCTAAAGGAGTCACTCCCGGTGAAGGGATCTCGGTCCTTTCCTCATCGAATAAGGTGCAGGGTATATCATATATACCACTGTGCAAAGCAAGAACTGTAGCTACCTGTTTTATTTTAAAATTTGATTCTACAACATCTTAGGTTTCTTATCTTTCATTAATCACATTAATGAATTCCCATCATTTCAATACCTAAACATCACAGATAGATATGACGTACACTTATGCCATCCGCATTCGCCTCGATGTCCCCTCGTTCACCGTTAGGTTAGGTAACTAACGACAGAGCAGGGAAGGGCTAGCGCGGGTGTAAAACATAAGTAACGTCTATATAATATATCATATATACTATATACTATATCCATCACAGAGTCACAACACAGATATCGCAGCAGAATAAACATATGAAATATTGGATATACTAGGACGTCCGTGTTTTCAATACGAGCCAGTATAAAACACGGATTCCACGGTCGTGATGAATAGCCAATCCCACACCCCTAGACTCCTACGAGAGCGGCAAGCAACCCTGCCAATCCTAGGGTTAGGAGACCCGGACTCGACTCCTCGAGCTGGTCTCCTACTGAACCCCAGAACCCGGTTACTTGTGCTCCCCTCCTTGGGTCTATCCTAATGCGGAAAAGTATATAATATACAAAAGGTGACATCTTCCGCTACCTGGAAGTGCCCCAAATAAAAGAATATTACATACAAGTTTTTACATGAATGAAAATGAAAAACACTCATCTCACATAAAAACCCCCGGCTATTCGAATACGACGATCTAATATAACATATCCAGCAACACATAACATCACATGTCATCAACGTAAGTAAGTATGCATACCCGAATTGTCGTTGACGTATAGCAACGAAACCGGCGATATGAACATACTACACTTACGGTCACAGAAAAGAAAGTGTAAAACTACAACAATTGGAATCTGCAACTTCTTTAGACATCACATGCCTAATCAGATGAAATACTTAGACATCACATGCCTAACAGATATAAATCCCGTATTTTAGTCTCATTATCGAAAACTCTTTTCAATATCAAGTGAAACTAAACTGCTAGATTTATAACATTCATTCAGTTATCACATAACTGTTTGTGAATTCCAATTATTGTATCACATTCCAAATAAACAGAAAATGTTAAACTTTCCGATCGAACAGTCGAATACCCAAGTTTTCCCGATACAGTCCAACACATGAAATAAGTCTAGCAACATTCAGTTCGTGCCTCAGTACCAACGGTCCAGCCGTAAAAGGGTCAAGCCAACGCCTCACATGTGGCACGCCGTACTGCCCCTAACCCGAAGGTTCAAAGGGCAATTCAAGACGGTCACATAATCGAGTTAAGGTTTGTTGTCTTCTAGAGGGTCCATCGCGTTACTTGCACTACTTAGAACGTCGTTAAACTACGGAAAAATCCAACACTTGGAAATTTCCCGACAGGGGAAAAGTTGGGTATTTATATCCGGTCGAACTTTTTAACATATTCTAAAAATTATCCGGAAAAACACAAAGACGAAATTTAATACCCCGATCGAAACACCGAATCCCCAAAGCAACCCCAGAAAATTCAACTCTTGAATAATTATTAAAAATACCCAGGAAAATCACCACTGGAAATTAAGGATTACTGTGTAAAATCCTTTAAATAATTAGGCCGTACGACCGCGGATCCGCCGCCTGAGCCATGCTCATGCCGCGGATCCACGCCGTATTAGTGGAATTACGCTCACGAATTTCACAGTAAACCTTATAATTTCCTGCTGATTTTTCTGCATATTTTTAATATCGAAAAATCCCTGATTTTAGAAAAAGTCCAGAGAGCTCATGGGTTTTGGGGTTTCGGGTTCGTTCGGACTTCAAACTCCTTCTAGACTTCGCCTAATGCTCTAGCTAGGCTCTGATACCACTTTAGGGTTCCTAGGCACACTATAGAGGTCTCACAAGGCATCGAACATGCCAATTTAAAATTTTATGGGTGCCGAGAAACCCTAATACGGATCTTAGACTAGATTTCTAGGCGAAATACGATTCTAGTTAACAAATTAACTAAAGGTCGGAAGTTACAACCTTTGTAGATCCGGATTTCCACTTCCTTAGCTCTACGTAGTCGTCCTCTCGTTGTCCTTTTCGAATCCTAGACTCATTCGTCGGGTTCATCGGGAAAACGAGCGGAATAGGTCGTCGGCTTCGTGCCGAAGATGATCTACGTCGAGGTTGCGCAAGCTCAAGCTCCAACTTCACCAAGTTGTGAAACTTGTGAAGAAAACACCCAAAACAACTTGGCAAGAGGTAGAGGGTGAAGAAATAGGAGGTGGGTTCACTTTAGAATTGGATTTCACTCACTTATGCTCAAGTTGCAATTGATGGCATCTTGTTTTCTCTCTTGAAGAAGAAGGAGATGAAGAAGAAAGAATATGATAAGTATTGTGAAAAAGAATAATAAAATCAAATACTTATCATGTTCTAACCTAGGTTAAGTGTAGAGAATAAACCATGGTCACTTGAGAGGGTTAGGGTTAAGCATGAAGATAAGGATGGTTACAAAAGTCAAAGCTTCATGAAGCTTCAACTTAAAACAAAAAAAGCCACCATTCTTATCATAATCCTTTTCAAATAAATAAACAAATAAATAAATAAAAAGGCAAAACCCTAATCATCTCTTAACCATGGTTTAATACTTCACACTTAACCTAATGAGCAAGCATCATCAAACATGATACAAAGATGTGCACAAAAGTATATCACATATACAACATGTACATCAAGTGAGAAAATCCATTTAAAGTGAACCAATACTAGTTAATGCAATGCAATATATCAAATATATAATTATGCATTAAATCATTAAATCAACATTTGATTCAATGATCCGGTCATGTCGCACATAACCGACTAGAATCCAATGTATCGATTTATCGAATCAATGATTCGATAACTAGGTCATATCGAATATAACCAATCGAAACATATATCGCGAGAATGAAATGCGGTATCACATACACGCATTATTCTCGGTCCTGCACATATCTCATATGCGCTCCTATTTCATTTCGCTTGAACCAGGAAACCTCTGTGTACGACTCTAAAGACTCGTCAATACGCCGGTAGCAGATGATGATCATATCAAGCATCCACAAGCCGCAAGCGGTCTGCTAAACGTAACGGCCACCCGGGTATTGAGCGATCAGAAGATCGACAAGCTAGCCCGCTCACACTCCTGCGAATCCGACCAGTAACACTTACCGTACAGTCCGGTCTGATCGTCTGATATGTCGCATATCTCACCTAGGGGTGGTAAACGTCAGACCCCAATAGCTCGATAAGTCGTGTCGATATGAGGCTCATAACGGGTCGAGAAACTACTGGTAACACTTACCAGCAAATCTCTGATCAGCCCTGGCCAGGGCTTCCCTGTTACGGCCAATCGAGCACAGCGCAACATCAACCCCCAATACCGGGAGAGACGAAACCCCTCCTATCGCTCATTGCCTCCATGTGACTCGGGACTGTACCCAAAGACCACCGTTTTGCATGCCCTCATGGACGTGGTAAGGTGGAGATCAAAGCACAGTGGGAATCACACAAGACCCTATGACGATCTCGGGTCTACAGACTAACCTGCACAAGTGTCACCTGAGAACTGCCATCTGACGTGAGGTATAATACCATCTGGGAGTTCTCGGCGAGTCCGTCCAGTGTACCCAGTCTCCACTGAGCACCCGTACACCATCTCTGATGTCAAACACCAATGGATATGGGATCATCCATCGCCCATCACATGGGTCGAGAAGCGTATACGCTAGTCTACTCTGGTAAATCGATGCCCCGTCTCGATACACCCACGACTAGGGACCTTGAAGGATGTACTTATGGACTACCATGTCCCCACTAGTATGATTTGCGTCATAGTCCAGGTAGTCAAGTACACATCCTAAGGGCTTTACCAACATGTAACTATATGACAGTTTAAAGAGACAAGTGTACATGTTAAGATAAAGAGCAACCAGATAGCATACTATCATATCGAGCAAGAAAGTCATCTCTATATATGTCCAAGCATCCAATATAATATACATCATCTGTACAATACTAGCCTCTAGGGCATACATACAACTAACATGAAGAACATTCTCAAGTACCTGAGAAGGACTAAGGAGATGTTCTTAATTTACGGTAATAAAGACCTCCAAGTAGAGGCTTTTACCGACTCCGGCTTCCAAAGTGATAAAGATGATTCTAAATCCATTTCGGGTTTTGTGTTTACCCTCAATGGAGGGGCGGTATGTTGGAGGAGTTCCAAACAGGATACCGTCGTAGACTCAACTATGGAGGCTGAGTATATAGCTGCTAGTGAAGCCGCAAAAGAGGCTGTCTGGATGAGGAAGTTCATTTCTGAACTTCAGGTGGTTCCGTCCATTGCCAATCCAATACCTTTGTATTACGATAACAATGGCGCTGTAGTTTTAGCGAAGGAACCAAGGTCCCATCAGAAATCCAGGCATATCTTAAGGCGGTTTCACCTGATCAGGGAGATCGTGGATCGTCAGGAGATCGAGATACGAAGAGTGGACACAAAAGATAACACGGCAGATCCATTCACCAAGGCCATCCCTCAAGTGCAGTTCGAGAGGCTGTTTGAGATGTTGGGCATGCGGTACGCCAGCAACTGGATCTGGTAGAGACAGTGGGTACTCATTGCGCCAATTATAGGCCTTAGTGCAAGTGAGAGATTGTTGGATATATATGCCCTAGAGGCCTTCATTGTATAGGATGCTAGGAATATGTATGTACATGACAGTCTTGCTTGATATGATAGTACACTATTTGGTTTGTATTTGTCTTAACGTATGATATATTTTACTTGGTATTTATATATGTATGTTAATAAAGCCCATAGGGTGTTTGCCTGACTACCGGCGTTGTGATGGCAGTCATACTTGTGGGAGCTGGATAGTCAATAGGCACATCCTTAGATGTCCCTGGTCGCAGGAGTATCGAGACTGGGCATCGATACTCCGGAGTAGACTAGTGTATACATATCTAGACCCTGAAGAGGGGCGATGGACTGGTCCCGCAGCCATTGGTGGAGTGCACCTAAGATTGTATACAGATGCTCACTGGGTGTGAGTACACCGGACAGGACTCGACGAGAACTGACTGGATGGTATTATACCTAACGTCAGATAGCAGTTCTCAGGTGACATGTGTGCAGATAGTCCATTGACTTAAGGTCATCATTTTTCTCGTGTGAGTTCCCACTGTGCTTTGATTATTACCCTACCACGATTCAAAGGAGTCATGCAAACATGTTTTAGTTGGGCACAGTCCCGAGCCACGTGGAGGCAGTGAGTGACTGTTAGGGATTCTTCTCTCCCGGTATAGGGAGCTGATATCGCACGGTGATCGGTTGGTTATTACCATAAGTCCCTGGCCAGGGCTGATTGAGAATTACTGATGGACTGATTAGTAGATTCTCGGATTGTCTTGAGCCATACCGACACGACTTGTACGGTTATTAGGGGTCTGACGTCCACCACCTCCCTAGACCATACATGCAATACTCTTAGACGAACAGAACGGACTGCGCGGATATTGTCACGGACAGGCTCAGTAGGATTTCGGATGGGATACCTCATCGGCTTCTTATCGACAACTACCTGGGGACCGTTACGTACAGCTAGTGCCGCTTGCGGTCTGTGGTTAAACCCACTGCCAGCGTAGTAGTCGAGTCTTTAGAGTCCCACACAGAGATTTCCCAACTATAGGCGAAAAGATATAGAGGTCGTATGGTTTTACGACAAAGGTTCGGACGCATACGTGTTTAAACGCACGTACGACATTCGGACAGTTTTTACTAGCCGGCTTTGGTTTAAGCCAGATTCTAGTATCAGGTTATTGGATTTATACAGTCTAAAGTTTTTCCGTGTTTTCATGGATGAGAGGGGCGTTCTCGTAATTTTCCGAGAAGCTTCTAGAAGGATGTGACATGAGGGGTTAAGGTGGCATTTTCATTAATTGCTTTTGTGACTCATTCATATGAATCATCATATCATTAATACATCATTAATGATCTAATGACTCACATGATGGATCACTCTCCTTGAATAAATGAAGCATGGTGAATAATCATTTAATTGATATTATTTGATAATTCATTATGTATCATATATTCAAGTGAGAAGGATATTTATTTTCATTATCATCTCCACCTTCTCTCTCCTCAAGCTCTCTCTCCTTCACCAAACCCTAATCCTACCACTCATGAGTTGAGAACAAGGATTAGGAAAGACTAAACACTCTATAACCAATCTCTACATCATCTTAGTTCCTTTATTAGCAACTAGAGAAACTAAGTAACCTCAAGTTTAGAGGTTATAGCTTGGATTAGGGTTCTCGGGTGGATCGTCTATCACGGAAAGGAAGCCGAGGAGGACGTAGAGATCCAAGAAGGCCATAGTGATCGTAAAGACGAAGGACTAGAGTCGTTTGGTATAATCTTTTAACATAGTAGCTTAGAACTCTATGCCTTTTGTTAAGTATTGTTTAGAAACGATCTTCGGTTAGTTGATGTTCGCTTTTTAAACATGATTGTTTTTCAAATTTCCGCCTCCCCGCAACTCGTGGGGTGTTGCACATCAACTTACAGTTTATACCTGCTATCACCCTGAGCCTTAATTAAAAAATCAAGTAACACCATAAGAATACTTATCTAGCCTAGAGATCACACCAAAAATTTTAGCACCTAACCACTATAAAAAACCGGCGACAGCCAAGGTAATTCCGGCGAGCTCGGCCTTCTTGTAGGGGTTTTGATTTTTTCTTTTTTGGTGATCTCCAGTGAAGTGTTGGTACTCTTTTGGTATTGTTTGATTTTTCTAATTTGGAGTATGCAGGAATTGGGGCACGCGCATTGCTTTTGACACTAAATATCGTATTTTTCTGACATTTCAGTTTTTCGCGGAATTACGACCAGCGATCGTGCGGAGCGAGGTTCAAATTTAATTTCAAGACGTTAGGAAAGAATAGTGCCAAAGATCCGGGTAGTTTGACCCGCGCAAGCGAACATTCAATGATTCGGATCACTTTCAAAGTGGTTTTCTTAAACCAAATCATATCGGTACGTATTTCCTGACACCTTCGCTTGAATTCGATGCAATCCAATTTTCTATCTTTTGCAGGATTCTTCGCACAATTTTGCCGCCAATAGAACTTGAGAACTAACCGTATTTTTTTGCAGCGCTTAACAAAAATTGAAAAAGAATTGCTTTAAATTGATTGATTTCTTAAATTCTTTTATTTGGTCGCGCATTGCATTTTAAATACGAAATTAAGAGCACAAAGACCAAAACAAGATACGGTAAAGGATTTCATCACCTTTTCTCCGTAGCCCATAAATCACAAAACTGCATTTTCGCATACCCCCAGTAATTTAAAATCAATTAGAACTTTGACTTTAAGAACTTCGCACTCACTAGGAGAAGTTAACTGTGTTTAGAACTTTGCTTAATGGTATATTGTTCACGGGGTGTCTAGGCAAGTGTTCACGGCGCAACCGCCAAAAGAGAAAGGGTTATTTAATTAAGGACCTTCGCGAAAGCGTTGGAAAACCTCCCCTTATCTCTTGCACTTATCTGGCTTTGTGATCAGTATATCTTGAGCTTATTTCTCGATACAGTTTTACTTCATCAATCAGGTTCTTGAGTGGGTCTAGTTGACTTAGCATAACATAGACTGCTAGGGGTGTGATATTATTTGTTTTTGTGATATTTGTGAATTCTTGTTATTATGGGTGATACACAATACACTTCTATGTTTCACGACTCTTATTCTTTTGTTTATACTCAATCCCAGTTGATTTGTACAAATTGCTAAAATCCTTCCCACATTCATGATATTTGTCCTTTTCTAGGGGGTGACCAACCATCCCAAATTGTTGATAACAGTCACCCACCTAACACTCCTGAACCCAGTCACACTTCAACCATAGATCAAATGATTGGAGATTTAGAGAGAGAGAGGTCGACAGAATGACTGCTCTAGCGTCACCACCATCACAACCCCTCCAACCCGAAACAACTGAACCAATATTAGGGAGTGACGGTGAGATAGATGCTAGGTTGACCACTTTTGAAAAGGGTATTGAAGTAATGACTATGGTCGAGAACCAATCAGCTGCGACGCTAGCCCTGTTTTTACAGCAATCCGAGCAATTATTTGTTGCTCAAGCACAATCTTTGGCTAGAATCAAGGAACAAAGGAAACATTCAGCTGAGAGGATTCAAGGGAGTGAACACGGTCAATCGGAACCCCATAGTGTCAACATCTGTCAGCTAGGGAATCACTCGAGTGAAATAAATGATCAGATCAATTTAGATGATTTTTTAGATGACGATACCACTATATTGACTAGGTGTTCCCAGGACACACAAGCAAACCCTCTAAGTCAGTCCACCATTAGCCTTCAGGTATCCACTGAGCCTCTTGTCACTTGTGATTTAGAGATTGATTTAACTGAAATAGTACTTGAAGAAGATATTCTTGAACTGACTGATTTTTTCTTTCCAACTTTAGAGGAGGAGCCTTGTGAATTTGACGGGTATGGTTGGGATAAATTGTTAGAAAAGATCAATGATCAGGAACCCACAATTTTTGTATCACCTTGTGATATTGTTTCGGAAGAAACATTAGGGTGGGAACATATGAACCAACCCATTTGTGAATGTGATGAAGAAGAAATCATTTTGGGAGAAAGCGTGAATAATGAGAGTAGGATTGTGAAAAATAACAGGGAAGAAGACAGAACTGAGCACTATTCTTTCTTATCGAGTTTTGACAAAATTTTTGCCAATGAACTTGATATTCTTGGTGAGTTTTTGTCGGGATCATTTTGGGATCATCCTTTTGACCTTTCCTTTTCTGAATTTTTTGCGGATGAACTCCGGTTTTTAAACGAACCTGACTTTGAAACTTCACATGTAATTTTGGAAATTTCATTTCATTCGAACAATAATTCTTTTCCGTCGTCAAAACTTCGTCTTCACTTTCAGCGTCTTCTAACCCATTCCTTCACGCACCCATGCCCTTTACTAATATCTAACCATTTTTTGTACATTTTCTTTTTCTTTTTAATATACCTATTCTTTTATCAGCCATGGCACTATATTGACAAAATTTTCTTATGGCTGGTATTAACTTCTGCATTAACCATGTCGTTTAGATAGTGAATATTATGATTTTTTGTTTTCTTTGTTTTTTCCTAGGTTTTTAATAAAATCTCACCCATTAGGGGGTAAGTGCTGTGTTTCTTTTTAGCGGGACGAGACGGTTTTCAATTGTTGTTTGAGAAGAAGTGTAATTAGGTTAGGATTTCATTGTGGGGGATGTTTTTTGCAAAATTCCTTTATATATACCATAGACCAACCCCGTGCCCTCACATTCCATTCTCACAAACAGATCTAGTTTTCTTCTTTCCTCTTCCAGCAGCCTCTCACCAAACCCTAGTCTTCCCCTTCGGATTCTGGCCGGCGAGATGACCACCAGGTCTGGCGACCTCGGCCCGTCTTCCTCCTTGCTCCGATCTTCTTCTCTCTGGCTGTAAGAAACTACTTTTCCCCCTCTTCTACACTGTTTATTTTTTGCAAATTCAACAGACCTTTTAGAAATGGCCCCATTTGAATTGGAACGCAATTTCGTTGCCATTTTCTTGCACGAGGTGTTCGGGCATTATTTTTGCGATGCACTCCGACAGCTAGGTTGGGAATTTCTGCTCTATGGGGAAGAGGGGTTGTGTGCATGTGGGAGTTTAGTCGATGAGTTCTATGATGCGTTAAGAGATGGCGAAATATTTCAAGATAGGGTTAGAATTCAATTTCGAGGTAGACGTATGATATTTTCCGCTGAAACCATATCCAATGTCACCGGTATCCCGATGCGTTCTGGCTCTCAATAACCTTTAGAACTGGCGCAGTATAAGACAGTTCTGGGAAATCACTGCGAACTACGAGATGCTGGGCTGAATGCGCAACAGATTTACAGGAACGCCTATACGGCATGTCGCTGGGTGTATCGCAACGTCAGGAGGATCGCGCGCGTATCGTCTTTTCCAGCGATTGTAGGGCACATGTTCCATTGTATGATGACCAGAGACCACCAGTTCTGCATGGCGAGCATGCTCTTCACCTCGATCAAGGAAAGTATGGCTGCGCAGAAATCTCTGCTTCCCGTCCTCATTACCCAAATTTGCCGATCTTATATGATGGACGAGGATTTCACGGCCTGTCTCACGATGTTCGATACTGTACCGGTGGAAATAGAGAAGATGTCACCAGGGTACACGGATCCCAGGAGTGAGCAGCAGATTTGGACCCCTACCGACCGTAGTGAGCACGCGGCCCCGCAGACTTCATCCGAGATATACTTGGGAGATGACGTTCCGACGGCTCCCGACGAGCTTTACAGAATGCATGTCCGCGGCCTCAAGACTATCATCCGACAGAATAAGGAGATCAAGGAGCAGCTTAGCCAGCTCTTGGCTAAACAGGACGATGAAAGCGGAAGCAGCCGAGGCAAAGGCAAAGGCAAACCAAAACGACGATGAGGACATCGTCTGGATCAGTTTGGGGGTAGAGTTTGGTGATGGCATTTTGTATCTGCATATAGTTGCATTTCCATATTTCCTGCATTTCAGCATTTACTTATTGTATTTTTCTTTTCTTTTGCATGTAGTTGCATTTCATATTTGCTTTTGTACTGCACTTTATATTGAAAATTTTGAAGAAAAAAATTGAAAAAATTTCTTGAAAAATTATATAAACTTTTTCATGTTGGTTAGCAGGGGAATTGTGATTTGAAATCTGATGGTTCGGTTGATAAGTTGGAAATAACTAAATTCTTGCTATGAGATTGACGACCTGAAAAATAACCCTCCTGTGTGTTTAACTTTAGCTGACATACGTCTTTTATAACACTTTTTCACGTGTCGTATGTTTTTGAGAATTTGATGAAAATCTGACATGTCTATAACTTTTTAAGTTGATAAAAATCTTTAGGATCAAACAGGTTTGTCTGAGTTGAGCAAAATATCAAGAATAGTTCATACAGTGAAGTGGATATGAAGAATTGTATAGAGATTTTAACAGAAGCTATAAGTCTGAAAAATACCCCATCTAGAATCTTGTTGGAGTAATTACACACCTTATCACATGTAACGTCTTCTGATTTAAAAGAAAAAGCTGGCTATATCTCCGTTTTCACTAAAGTGCTGAATAATTTAAAACAAAATGAGTCTTTTATTTTGTGGCCTTGGTAACTTGGGTAATTAAGTCCTTGCGGTGTCTCCACACCGAATGCCCGAAAACCATCTGGTTTGGGAGTCATTGACCCAACACTTGCTAAGTTTCCAATCGCCAGATAAAACAAGCTAAGCAAGTGTTCTCTCCGAGTTAAAAGTCCTAACGGTTCTTTGTGAGAGAATAATCTTGGCGGAGACAAATTTTCTAGTAAAACAGTTTTTTCGCGGAGATATGAAAGTTTGTATTTATTAAGACGTTTTGTACGATAATGAAAGGTGTGTATGAACAAAAACAGGTGAAAGATAGGAGTGAAAAATAAGACTTAGGTTCTCTTTTAAAATTGATATATATTCTGACTTGAAACCTAACTGGAGAATAAAACTTAAGAAAATCTTAACTCCTTCTAAACTTGTGTGATCCTTAAGAAGTTTATCCCGGTGCGTAATTTTTTGAGATCAAGTTCTTAAAAACCTGTCGACACTACCAAGACACGTATTAGATTATGTTAAACAAATTGCGAGTAGTGAAAAATAGGGTTTAATGTTTCTAACTTGGGTGATAGAACTTCTAAAACTTTGATATCCAACCGTATGATTAGAATCAGCAGTTCCTCCGTTTTACTAACTTGACTGGATTTTGTGGGTGTAATCCGCTGAAAACCCTCAGGAGACAACACTCCTCCTACTAGGGACACCTGGTGGTTTAACGGATTGTTGCACGTGCTCAGTACAATCGCGTTCCCTACGAAAGTGAGGCTAGGATTTTTTGTTTTGCTCGGGACCAGCAAAAGATAAGTTTGGGGGTATTTGTTCATCTCATAAAACTGCATTTTATTACCTCTCATTCGTTATCTGTTTTGCTATTTATCGGTACTTTTAATCAGTGTCTGCTCAGTTATTGCATTTTACAGGTATTCGTGATACAATACTGGGAAACACATTCAAAATCATAGATATCACGTTTGGGAGCCGACACTGCAAACAGAACAGGAAACCGACCGATGTCCCAGAAGCTCTTTTTGGAAATAATACATGTGCACACATTTTTTGTAAAAAAAGGGTCCAACCCTTACATGTGTGCACATAGCCTTGGATCTTGGTGAAGGGCTGCCATAGACCATGATGGGTTTCCTTGGCATCTGAAGAAAACAAGTAGGCACACAAAGTGGGTGTGAATGCATTTATTGCATAAAGTTTGGATGTGATGTAATGACCAAGTTTCCCTCCATTTCTCTGCATACAAACCAGGTTACAATTGATCAAACAAACAAATCCAGAGTAATAAGAGAGAACACTCAAGCACTCCACTGCAACCCGAGCCCCCTTCTCGAATTTGGGCCGGCGCCACCCCTTACAATTCCGGCAAGCTCGGCCCCACTTCCCCCTTTTGACTCCATATTTTCTCTGATTGTTTATTAGTGCCGCATCATCATTTGTATATTGTTTGTTTATTTTTTTTGTGGCCTATAAATACCAGAACTGATCTAAAGAAAGGACTGTGCATATACCATTTCATAGTTTTTCTTAGTTTGTTTCTTTTTGGTTTAGCTTGAGGGTGAGTGAACTTCACTTGGTTTCTTCTTCTTCTTCCCTCTTGAAGCTCTCTTTGGAGAGCTTCATTAAGGAGGCTGAACAAGATACCAAATTCTTGTATCTTATTTCTTCAAGTGTAATAGATATTGTTGCTTTCCTTTCTTATTTCCTTTCTTTACTTACTTGCTTTGTTTTAATCATGTTTAACTAATTTTTCATTTTGGTTGTAGTGTAGGTGAGGAAGTGAGATGGAGGCTTTGCCTCCTCCACCTCTTGTTTATGATTCATGTGCTTAACTTTTGATTCTAACTTGAAAATTGCTAATGTATTGATATGATATGGTATTTTGACATATGGTTACTTGTAACCTCCTCACATGCCATATTCATTCCCTTTCCCCATTTTCAATATTTAAGTTAAAATCTATTTAGTGTTAAGTTTGCTAAGTTTGGATATCGTATCTTGTGATCAATTTCTTGACAATCTTTTGTTTTCATATACGACATACCATCACAACTTCTTAGCAAACTCAACAGTAATATAATTTGCTCTCACTAACCACTTTGTGTCTTTATTGTTGCGGTATGCTTGCTAACCCTCGTGTTTAGTGTTGATATCCCAAGCACGGACATACAAACGGTAAGTGATCAAACGGACATTTCATGACCAAGGGAGTGTAGAGGTAAACGTCGCGATTCAAAGCTTCCGAGCTAAGCCACAGCCATTCTTCCTTAAACTCCTTTTCTTGCTTTTTATTTCCGTATCGTATTCTTATATTTTTGTGGCAAACCCCAATTCGTTCATTTGTTAACCTTAAACAACAATACTTAATACACAATTCCCTGTGGATCGACCCGTGCTTGCCGGCTCGCTACAACGCGCCGTGCACTTGCGGTTTATAAATAGTAAAACGAGAACGATCTCGCGTGCGCATTCCTTTCCATTAAAATCATATCCGTTTCAAAACATACACGTTTGCGCGCGCGGGTGAATTCCCAACAGTATGCAGCTTCTCAAGTGCATAACTCCCTAAAAGGAAATAGGCAACTCAGTAGTACTCATCATAGAGCGCACCATATCTAATAGGGTGCGATTGCTCCACCCCGATACACCGATGTGCTGTGGTGTAAACGGAGGAGTAATGCTGAGAAATCTCATTCTCCTTTAGAATAGTCCAGGAATTCCGTGCTCAAGTATTCTCCTCCCTGATCACATCAAATGAGATAATACTTATACCCATTTTGGTTATCTACTTCTGAATTATATTCTTTGAATTTCTCAAAAGCTTCAGACATGTGTTTCAACAAGAACATATGTCCGAATCTTGAGAGATCATCAGTGAATGTAATGAAGTACAATGAACTGATCCTGGCATGTGTAGACAGGGGACTTACATACATCATCATGTATCAATCCCAAGAGTTCAATAACTCTTTCTCTGTTTCCAATAAACGGAGCTATGGTCATCTTATCTTTATGAATGACTGACAAGTTTCACAATATGTAAATTCAAACTGATTTAAATATGCATCTAAATGTAAGTTAGCTAGTTGTGTCGCATTGATATGACCTAGTCTATAATGCCTTAAGAAGGTTTCGTTCATTTCTGAACTCTTCCTCTTGTGTGTGTTCTGTACGTTAAGAACTGTAGTTTGATTTAGAACGTATATGCCTTTAGATAATGTGCCTGAACCGATCAACTCTTGATATAGGAAATGTTCAAAACATTTTCCAACAATACAAAATTATATCCTTCTTTACTAAATAAAGAGACTGATATGATTTGTATATCAGGTTCGATATCTAATAACATTCGTTCAGAATCAATGTATTTGGTAATACTTGGTGATAACTGCCAACAAATTTGGCTGCAACATTTGCACCGTTTCCAACTCTTGAAACTTATCACCCATTCCCAGTTCTCTACCTATCTACAGCCCATGTAACAGATTACATATATGGGATCCTTATCCGGTATCTCATACCCAGGACGTAGAGGATACTGGGAAGCAGTTCTCGCTAATGAACATACCCGAAGAAGATGCATCAGCATGCACTATCGTCGTTTGGGCGGCACGGGAATCTTGGAAATCCCCTATTTCCTGCTCGGTCTTATAATAATTAAAGTTAGAGCGGGACCAACGTTCACCAGCTTAGTATAACAAGCGGGTTCGGTCAATACATCCATATTATTATCTTGATTAAGGCGTGACATGGTCGCTACCTGGAGAGAGAGAAGAAAACACTATGCGTATGCTCTTGCAAGATTAGATTGGTTATTATTTTATCTAATCAGGATGGCTCCAATTGTTTTAGTCAAATCTTCCTTCAAACCCTAAAAGGAAAGACCAGCTGGGATTAATTACACCCTACAAGTTCTCCAATCTTTCAGCCAGGCCAGTGCCGGTACTTTGAGGGAGGTTCCCTGTGCTTTCGCACAGACCTAATTAAAATAAACCTTGTTTTCCCAGGAGTGTAACCCCGTTAACACCTTTCTAGACACCTGCTTGATCGGCTAATTGTAATGTCTAAAACTCTCCCAGGAGTAACTCTTACTCGCAGTGGGTATCGGGATCCAACTATCTTATAGAAGGCATGCAATCTCATTGCAAATTTCAACACTTGAAATTCCCGATAATGTTTTGCCCCAAGCGTCCTATGACCTTGATAGTGGTCAACAAACCATAAGCTGCTAGTCAAGTTCAACCCGCCATTTCATGATTGAAATAAACCCACCCGCACGACCCTTGATAGAGGTCAACAAGGTCGCACGACTATCCTAAATCAATCGCATCATATGCTTTGCAGATAAACGCTAATCAGCTACCGCACACTACGCCTTGATAGAGGTCAACAAAGACCGCACAAATACTAACTACTACTTATCTGAAATGATGGAGGGCTACGACAGGTTTTTAAGAAAACCTTTTGTGTAATGAACTTGATCTCGTTGTGGAATCGAGTGCTTTTGTAAAGGAGTGTTTTTGAGGATTTTACTAGTTTTGCTAAAGAGGTCACTCCTGGTGAAGGGATCTCGGCTCTTTCCTCATCAAATGAGGTGCAGGATATTTCACAAATACCACTATGCAAAGCAAAAATTATAGAAGCAATCAAAAGACAAACCGAGGGTTGTAGCATCTGCTAGTTTCGCTAAAGAGGTCTCTCCCCGTGAAGGGATCTCGGTTCTTTCCTTATCGAATAACGTGCTAGATATTCTACAAGGAATACCGCTATGCAAAGCAAGAACTAGAGCTATCAGTTTTTAAAACAAGTTTTACAACATCTTTTAGGTTTCTTTTATTTCATTAATCTCATTAATGAAGTCCCATTCATTATGCTTCCCAAGTATCACATATGTAACGAAAGCAGCAATATTAATTATATATATAATATAGGCATTCGTCTGAACATATCACAGTGATCATATCACAGAGCAGCAGAAGATAACATATGAAATATTGGATATACTAGGATTTACGCGTTTTAAATTAAGCCTGTATAAAACACGGATTCCACGGTCGTGATGAATAGCCAAACCCACATCCCTAGACCCCTATGAGAGCGGCAAGCAACCCTACCAATTCTAGAGTTAGGAGACCCGGTCTCGACTCCTTGAGATGGTTTCCCACTGGACCCTAGAACCCGGTAACTTGTGCTCGCCGTCTTGGGTTTATCCTAATGCGGAAAAGTAAATAATATACATCAATGGTGACATCATCCTCAACCCGGAAGTGCCCCAATAAAAGAATATTACATACAAGCTTTTACATGAATGAAAATGAAAAACTCTCATCTCACATAAAAACCCCCGGTTATTCAGAACACGACGATCCAATATAACATATCCCAGTAACACATAACATCACAGGTCATCAACGTAAGTAAATATGCATATCCCAATTGTCGTTGACATATAGCACCGAAACCGGCAATACACCACATATTACACTTACGGTCGCAGAAAAGAAAGTGAAAAACTACAACAGTTGGAATCCGTAACCACCTTAGACATCATAAACCCAATGTAACACATATATTGGATTTCATGCCTAACCAAATAAATTCCTTAGACATCACATGCCTAACAATTATAAACCCCGCATTTTAGCCTCGATATTGAAAACACTTTCCAATAACCTGTCGGGTAATTCAACAAGATTCCCGATAACCTGATCGAATGTTCGTCAGAAATTTTAGCAGACGGCCGCACCCCCCGATGCTGTCGACGAAGTGCACTAAGGAGGAACACCACTGCCGCGAGCATCCGAACGGATTCTTTTGGCGACGGGGTTCTCCTACAGTCACTTGGTCGGGGCTATGGGGCGTGGCTATCTAGTAAGGTTACCCAGCGAGTATTCGCATATGCTACGTTATTGCGACAGACTTTTGATCACATCAAAATTCCATGGCAACCGATCAAATGAGACTTAACTGCTAGATTTATAAAATTCAAACTAGTTATCTCATAACTACATTTGTGGATTCCAAGTATTGTATCCCATCACATGATACCCGGACGACATTAAACTTTTCGATCGATTCATCAAAGTCCCACAACTCTCCGACGGCTCAACACTTGAGCACAGTTTAATAATACTCAGAACATGCCACAGTACCTATGAACCAGCCGTAGAAGAGTAGACCCAAGCCTTACTCATGTCGCCATGGAACTGCGGCAAACCCTAGGGTATCACTGCGGTTCCGCGATCCAAAAAGTCGAGTTAGGGTTTCATTCTTCTAGAGGGTTCACAGAATTACTTGCATGTTTTCCCGAATACGTAAAAATGGGAAAATAGGTTTTTGACATTCGATCTAACTTTTTAATTTCGCCTAGACAATATGTGAAAACCCGAAACAATGTTAAAACTATGAATACGAAACACTCCGAATTGCTTATAGTGTAAGATTACATCCCATGCAAACTTAGAAAAAACAAACAACACCTGAAACACCAAAACCCAGATTCTGGAACACACTGAAAATTTTAAGTCAAAACTTCATGTTTGGGCTGGCCTCCTCGGAATTTCTTGCATTGTGCTCGGCCAAAATTCGAGCAACCCTCTTGAAATTTCCATGGTGTTCATGTTATATCTCATACAACATTCTGCAGTTGTTTAAAATTTTTTTTGAAGACTTTTTAAAATCGACAGAGACTACATTTTCGTGTTTCAAGTTTCGGAATTGTTTCGGTTTCGTAATCCTAACAAAATCTGTCTAATTTTCTAGCATGGCTCTGATACCACTGCAGGGTTTTCTAGCACGGCAGCAAGGGTTCGGGAGGCATCGTCCATGCCAATTTCAAAAATTTGCCGTTCTAGCTAACCCTAACCCTAGAATCGTTACTAGAAAATCCGACGAAATGAAATGCAAACAACTTTGCAACTAAAGTGAACAAGGAATACAACCGTTGTAGACTGGTTCTTCACTTCATTAGCTCCGGGTAGTAGTCCCTCGCTGCAAGTAGTGAACTCCGGGCTCTAGAAAGGCTCCACAAGAAGGATAGAACAATCTTGCTTCGAAGTCTTCGAGGCCGAAGATGATCTACATCGATAAGACACTAACCCAAGCTACCCCTCCACTAATTGTGGAATTAGTGAAGCAAACACCCTATATTAAATGGCAAGTAGTAGAGGATGATGAAGTAGGAATTTTACTCATTTTAGAAATAATTTTCTCACTCTTTTTCTCTCATCTCCATTGATGCTAGAAAACTTTTGGAAGAAGAAGAAGAAGAAGAAATATCTCTCATGAAAAAATATCAAGTGGAGAATTGCAACCATGGTGAGTTAATATCATATATTAACCTTTGTAGAGACTTAACCATAGCTAGAATAATGGTTTGGTTTATAAATATCTTAGGTAAAACAAAAGATGTGGACTAAGTCAATGCAAATCCAAGCTTCTCAAAGCTTCTTGCCATGACAAAAAAATGCCACCATTTTGATTTACCAAAATAAATAAAAACCCTTCATTATACATAGCATGGTGTAAGTCATACACACACCCAAGTTGCATGTATCATCAAGCATGACACAAAATAATGTACACTTGCATATATCACATATATACAATGTGCACAAATCAAGTGAGAAAATAATTCATAAGTGAGCATGTATTAGTTAATGTAATGTAATATATCAAATATATAATTATACATTAAATTATTAAATCAACTCTTGATTTAATAATCCGGCTATATTAAATATAACCGACTAATATCAAATGAATCAACTTATCGAATCAACACATGATCCGATAACTAGGCTATATCATATATAACCGACCGATATCACATATCGCGAGAATAGAATACAGTATCACATATCGTATTAATCTCGGTCTCGTACATATCATATATGCGCTCCTACTCCATTTCGCTTGAGCCAGGAAACCTCTGTGTAGAACTCTAAAGACTCGTCAACACGCCGGCAGTAGGTAATGATCATATCAAACACTCACAAGCCGCAAGCGGTCTGCTAAACGTAATGGCCATCCGGGTATTGAGCGATCAGAAGATCAACAAGCAAGCCTGCTCATACTCCTGTGAATCCAATCAGTATTACTACCGTACAGTCCGGTCTCTTCGTCTGATATGTCGCATATCTCGTCTAGGGGTGGTAAACATCAGACCCCAGTAACTCGATAAGTCGTGTCGATATGAAGCACATAACGGGTCGAGAAACTAATGATAACACTTACCAGTATATCTCTGAATCAGCCCTGGCCTGGGACTTCCTGTTATAGCCAATCAAGCACAGCGCAACATCAACCCCTAATACCGGAAGAGACGAAACCCTTCCTATCGCTCATTGCCTCCATTTGATTCAGGACTGTACCCAAAAGCCACCGTTTTTCACGTTCTCTTGAACGTGGTAAGGTGGAAATCAAAGCACAGTGGGAATCACACAAGACTCTATGAGGATCTCGGGTTTACAGACTAACCTGTACGAGTGTCACAAGAGAACTGCTATCTGACGATAGGTATAATACCATCTAGGAGTTCTCGGCGAGTCCGTTCAGTGTACCCAGTCTCCACTGAGCACCCGTATACTATCTCTGATGTCAAACACTAATGGATATAGGATCATCCATCGCCCATCTACATGGGTCGAGAAGCTATACGCTAGTCTACTCAGGTATATCGATGCCCTGTCTCGATACACCCACGACTAGGAACATTTGAAGGATGTACTTACCGACTACTCTGTCCCCACTAGTATGATCTACATCATAATCCTGGTAGTCAAGTACTCATCGTAGGGGCTTTAACAACATGTAATAGAGAGACAATAAGTGTATATGTTAAGATAAAGAGCAACCTGATAGCATACTATCATGTCGAGCAAGAAATTCATCCCTATATATTTCCAAGCATCCACTACAATATACATCGTATGTACAGTAATGGCCTCTAGGGCATAAATATAACCGACACTCACCCCAGTGAGCACCTGTATACGATCTTAGGTGCGAAAGACCAATGGTTGCGGGACCAAACCATCGCCCCTCGTCGTGTTCTAGAAACATATACACTATTCTACTCCGGAATATCGATGCCCAGTCTCGATACTCCCATGACTAGGGACCATTTAAGGATGTGCATACCGATTACCCAGCTCCCACAGGTATGATCGCCATCACAACGCAGGTAGTCTAGCGATAATCCTACGGGATTTATCAATATATATAAAAGATATGTAATAGCAAGTAAAACATACACATGTTAAAGATAAAGACAAACTAGATAGCATACTATCATATCGCGCAAGACTATCCTATACGCATATATGTCCAAGCATCCATATTTATACATATACAAAATGGCCTCTGAGGCATACATATCTAACAATGCGTGCAAGATATCCCAACTTATTGGTAAATTAGTCCTTACGTAAATATAAATTTCGAGGATGAAATTTTTATAAGGAGGGTAGAATGTAACGACTCTGAATTTACTGTACAAAATTTTTCAGTTCAATATATAGAAAGGAGTTTACAAGCTTGAGTATAATTTATAGGTTAATTTTTGTTTAAGAACAGCAAGAAACAACTTGTAACTCACTGGTAAATCCTTGCACTGCTGTGACGTAGCCCCTGTGTTCGAACCCCATCAGACACATTATATTTTTTCTGATTTTTCTTTTAAAATTTTTGGAAGCCCAAAAGTTTATATGTGCAATGCACATAAAAATGAAAAGACAGAGAAAACAAACATGTGCAAAATGTTGTAAATATAGAGGAGAACATGTGGCATCAATCCACCGACCCCCTCCCCTTAAACCACCGGCAAGATGTGCAATACGGCAGGCGCCGACAGTCCCCCCATAGGAAATAAAGCCCGGGTTTTGCACACAAGTCTTTTCCCCTACCCCTAACTCCCCTGCACTGTTTGATTACTCTAAAATAAAACAGAGACCCCTCAATTCTCTATTTATCCTCATTTTAATTCACTCTTTTAATTCCAAAACCCTAATTCCACACTATAAATACTACCCCATACCATAACCCTTCCTCATTCTGAAAATTATAGCCAAAATTCTCAAATTTTCCTTTGTACAAGTGGAGTAGAAGAGGAGTTAGCAAGAGATCAAGTTCCGGCGAGAATCGAAACAAATTCCGGCGACCCCACGAAGCCACGACGACAACCCCCTCTCCTCCTACCTTCACTTCATCTATCTAGCTAGTAAGTCCCTTCCAATCCTCATTCTTCTTCTCTAAAAATTTTTTTCAAAACATATGTCGGAAGTGGAGTTAATACCGACATCTTCTTCTATACTATATAAAATCCACCTTTTCTTATATATGTGGCATCCATATCCTTGCACAAAGTTTTTAATCATAAAACTAAGATTTAGAACCAACTTTCACTCAAATATGTCATGTAACATAACTTTAAATTAACTTTTATGCTAAACTACCATGAACTTCATATATCCCTCTTTTAGTATTTTTATTAATTATATCTTTAGAAAACATCACGGGGTAATGACCTCCCCCTCACAAAACACACATGATTTCCATAGCACGATAACTCTTTCATGTAGAATATGTTTCGAGAAAATATTACAACAAAATACCATTTAGTATAAAAACCTGGTTTTTTTTTGAATTGCATTTCAAAACTCTTTACGATTATACATCTACAACCCTATTTAGGGGACCCGCTATTAGATGGTGCGGATTATCGCACATCCTTGGGCTAGTAGAGCGGGATGCAGACCTTCTCACGGAGCATTCGATCTCGAAAGGTTTTTAATACGGTTTTTAAGAAAAACGAAACTTTCTACTTAAATAAAATTAATTTTTAAATAATTATAAAAATATTTCCAATCTATATATTTTCAAAATATAATAAAATTACACTTTTTCTAAAAGAAGAAAGTTCACAAGTTTCACCAAAATACTATCAAGATATGAATACAAGACAAGTCATGCAATATAATACCATGAACTATTCAAGTTAAGTATTTAGCCCAAAAATACCTCAAATCTTTAAAATTCACATCCATGAAAACCCTAAATAATATAAATAACTTCTCAAGGTTTATTTTGAAATTATATAAAAATATTTTTCATAAAACCTCCTCGAGTTATATAAAACACTGTTAAGGATTTTAGTAAATATAGGTTTAAGCGGGATCAATTCTTTTGAGACTCAGGGAACCGGAAAAAGCGAGCGCTTGCCTATTTAAGGTAGAAAAACTTAACGGTGTTATCAATGGTAATTATCTTAGAAAAATACACAAATCCTGCCATCCATGTGCAGCAGTTACCGATAACTCCCGAACCTAATTCAGGATCCAAATCAGTTATAAATGTCTAACTCAAGTCTGAGTCTAAATCCAAATCTGAATCCAACTCAAATCAGAATCCAATTCAAACAAGAATCCAAACTCTAACATGAATACTTGAACATGAACTTGAATGCCTGAATTCAAAATTCAATATCATGATTTGACTTGACCGAGCCTTGACCATACTTAACATGACTATATGATTACATCCTGAACCTGTTTACTTGAACTACTTGTATCTATGGTTTCGGCAAGTCTTGTAACTATAATCAAGACAATACATTACTCGGGGTTAACGAGGTAGATTGGTACGGAAGGTATTCACGTGGCATGATGATGGTCACTAAAAGGCACCTACAAGAACTCTCGTACCGTTGTCCCATGGGTTTTGATGGGGTCTTGTAACTACATGTTACCATAGTCCATGGGATAAGATGGACGCCTCTCGTATACACAAATACCTTTTGTACCAAGCTACAAACAACTACGTTAGTATAACAGACATATACCTGTGTATCTTACCAGTTCCTTTTCATATTACTTGTCCTATTCTATTCTTTCTTTTGGGACATACCGAGCACTAGTTCGCTGACGACATTTATGTCTCTTTCTTTCTTTGGAATGTTCATCGGGAGGACCGGACACTCAGAAGATCGAGCCCAGCCAGGAGGACTTGGATCAGTTCACTGCCCAGCCGGACTTCTAGCTTCTTGTACTTATTTCAGTTTATATGCCACCGTTTAGACATCGCTTTATATCATTGTACTTTCCCTTTCAAAACAGTTGTGTGTAAAGATGAATGTTAATAAAAGTTGCTTTTCATTTTATATCTCTTGTTATTCTTGTGCATTTTACATATATTGCTTAATTATGTTTAACACATTTATTTCTTAGTAAATACGTTGCGGCCTGCCACGTCACCGTCTCCGTACACTGGGAAGCGGGGCGTGACAGTTGAGATATAGTATGTTGCTTATGTTTCTTGACACCTTTCATCAAGTATATACCATATACTCTCATTCACTTACTTAGAAAGAATAATGCAAACTTTTACTTCTTATTTGCAAATTGATGTGTGTTGATATTGTATACTTGATAACCCTTGTGCTTAGTGTTGATACATTATGCATGGGCATAAAAATGGTAAGTGAGAACGTAACGGAATCGTTTCATATCTTGCGTTGAATATCGACAACATGATGGTTTGTGCTTCGCAAACGCCTTGACAAGACATGCTTCATGTCGGATCCAACACAAGGAGAAAATAACTCATGATCAAGAGAGCGTCGAAGAAATCGCCACGATTCAACCATCCGAACCGGAGCCACGACCACTTTCCTTAACTAGTTCTATATTTCCGTATTTTCTAATTTTTGTGACAAAACCCAAATTCTTTTCTCTCGAACCTTTAACAACAATCTCTAATCACCAATTCCCTGAGGATCGACCCATACTTTTCGTCTCGCTACAATGCGCCATGCACTTGAGATTTATAAATTTTAAAACGAGACCAAGCTCACGTGCGCCACATTTCTAAAACCATTTCTTTTCAAAACCGTAAAAGCGCGCGCAGGTAAAGTCCTAACAAGTTTTTGGCGCCGTTGTCGGGGATGTGGTGGTCATTAGGGGTTTTTATTTCTGGTTTAATTATATATACATACTAACAAACTAACTTTAACTAAAAAAATTTCAAAAGCAAAACAAACAAAACTAATTTTTAGAACTTTTGATCTCTGTCTTTTTAATCTGCTGTCACACTGAGTTTAACCATAAAATTTTACATATAACATTGGAACACTAAGAGGACAAGAAGCACATAGTGAAAATTTAGAGCACCAACTCAAAAGGTTGGTTTATTCATTTGGGCCGCAAATTTCGGCCCCACTTGCTTAATTTTCCCCAAATTTCTTTGTGTTTGCTTCTTTGACCTATTTTGAACCATTCTTATATGCAAAATTTCATATTGTGTGTATGCAGCTAATTGGCCATATATATCGTTTTTTCACTAAATATCGTATTTTCCGACAATTTCAGATTTCAACGGAATTACGAGCAGCGATCGTGCGGAGCAAGGTTTAATTTCAGTAATGAGGAGTTAGTGAACTATAATGCTAAAGATCCGGATAGTTTGACCCACGCAAGCGAATATTCAAGTACTCGTGATCACTTCAAAGGGGGTTTCTTAACCCAAATCGCATCGGTACGTTTTTTTCTAACACCTTCGTTCAAATCCGACACATTCCACTATTATATCTTCTGCAGGATTCCTCGCAAAAGTTTGACGCTAATAGAACAGAGAACTAACTCGTATTTCATGCAGCGCTTAAGCCTAAAACAAAAAGGATTTGCTTGCTTGCTTGATTTGCTTAAATTCTTTTATTGATTTGCGCATTTGCATCTTTAATACGAATATTAAGGGCACAAGAACCAAATAAGATACGGTAAAGGATTTCAGCACCTTTTTCCGTGGCCCATAAATCACAAAACTACATTCTTACATACCCACAGTAATTTTTAAATCAATTAGAACTCTGACTTTAAGGATTCGCGCTCAATAGGGCAAGTTAATTGTATTTAGAACACCGCTTAATATTATATTGTTCGCGAGGTGCCTAGGCAAGTGTTCACGGAGAAACCGCCAAAAGAGAAAGGGTTATTCTAAGTACGGAACTTCGCGAAAGCGTTGGACAAGCTCCCCTTATCTCTGTACTTACCTGGCTTTGTGATCCGTATATCTTAAGCCCGTTCTCGACACAATTTTACTTCGATAATCAGTTTCTTGAGCAGGTCTAGTTGACTTAGCATAATATAGACTGCTAGGGGTATGATATTCTTTGTTTTTGTGATTTTGTGAGTGCTTGTTGATATGGGTGATACACAGTTCGATTCGATTTTTCACGATCTTTATTCTTTTGTTTATACTCATTTCCAGCTCGTTTGTTCAAATTGCCACGATTCTTCCTATATTCATGAAAACTGTCCTTTCCTAGGGGGTGGCCAACCCTCCCTGAATTTTGATATCGGTCACCTACCTAACACTCTTGAACCCAATCCTACTTCAAACATAGCTCGAATGATTGAAAACTTAGAGAAAGAGGTCGACAAAATGACTGCTTTAGCATCACTACCATCACAACCCTCCATTCTCAAATAGGGTATGATAGTGAGATGGATGCTAGGTTGACTTCTTTAGAGAAAGGTATTGAAGTGGTGATTGCATTCGAAAATCAAACATCTTCGATGCTAGTCATATGCATACAACAATCTGATCAATTGTTTCGCGCTCAATCTCAATCATTGGCTAGAATCGACGAACAAGTGAAACATTTAGCTATGAGGATTTTAGGAGGTGAACACAGTCACTTGGAATCCAATAATGTCAATATCTTTCATCTAGAAAGTCAACTAAGTGAGATAAAAGATCAAATAAATTTTTATGATTTCATAGATGGTGATGTAATTAATTTGACTGAGTGTTATTAGGACAAGCAAGAAAACCCTCCGACTCAGTCTGACATTACCCTTTAAGTTTCAAATAAGCCACCCATCACTTATGATCTTGAGGATGATTTAACTGATATAGTACTTGAAGATGAGATTCTTGAACCGACTGATTTTTGCGCTAAAATTTTAGAGGAGGGAGCTAGTGAATTTGATGGGTATGGTGTCGATGTAGCGTTCGATATAATTCATAATCAGGAACCCACAATTTTAGTATCACCTATTAATATAGTTTTGGACGAAAAGTTAGTGTGGGAACCTACATTTTTAAATGACATGGACCTATCCATATGTGAATATGATGAGGGAGAACTAGTTTTGGGAGATATGAGCTATAACGACGAGAGTAGGATTGTGCAGGGTTATAAGGGGGAAGACAACCTTGAGAAACAGTCTTTCATGACGAGTTTTGAGAATATATTTGTGGATGAACTTGATATTCTTTGTGAGTTTGAGTCAGGATCATTTTGGAAACATCCTACGGAAAACTCATTTGTTTTACTGAACTTTTTGAGGATGAACTCCAGTTTTTAAACAAACCTGACATCGAAACTCAACACATGCTTCTTAAACATACAATTCATTCGGGCAAAAATTCTTTGACTCCTTCAAAACTTCGTCTTCACATTCAACGTCTTCTGATATCTACTTTCATGTACCCATGCCCTTTACTAATATCTAACCATACCACTAACATGTAAATTTTCTTTTTCTTTTTCATATACTTTCTCTTTTACCAGCCCTGGTCTTATATTGACAAATTTTTGAATGGCTGGTACTAATTTCTGTACAAACGCAATCTCTTAACCTGTAAATACTGTAATTACCTCTTAAATTTTTCTTTTTGTGAATAAAATCTCGCCCTGAAGTCTAAGTCTAGCTACCGGAGACGGGGGCAACGATGAGGACATCGTAAAACTCAGATTTGGGGGTGATCACTGCGTTTATTTTGCTGCATCATATGTATATTCTGCATTGCATACATATTAAAAAACCCATAAAATTTTTTATAAAAAATTCAAAAACATAAAAAATTTGTCGTCAAGTTAGCTAGCTAGGAACTTAGACTTGGAGTTTGACAATTTAGTGATAAGATAGAGGCTACTAAATCCTTTTCGAGAGATTGAAAACCTAAAATCTAACCCTCCTTTGAGTTAAACTTAGATAATATACGTCTTTTATAACACTTTACACGTGTCATGAGTTTTTTTAGAATTAGATGAAATCTCTCAAAATGTCTTCAAAACTTTTTGAAAATTGATAAACTTCTTTAGGATCAAACAAGTTTGTTCTGTATTAAGTAATATCAAGAATAGTTCATAAAGAAAAATGGATATGAGGGATATTATTAAAAGTTTTAATAAAAGCTAAAATGTCTGAAAAATAACCCATTCGGAAGATTGTTGAAGTGATTACACACCTTATCCACACGAACACGTCTTTGGGATGAAAAAGAAAAACTGGCAATATCTTCGTTCGCACTACTTTCAGAATATTTTAAATGCAACAAAATAATTCTTTTGTTTTGTGGTCTTGGTAACTTGGGCAATTAAGTCTTAGGGGTGTCTCCACACCTAATACCCTAAAACCATCTGGTTTGGGAGTCATTGACCCAAAACTCGCTAAGTCTCCAATCGCCAAATAAAATAAGCCAAGCAAGTGTTCTCTGCAAGTTAAAAGTCCTCATGGTTCTTTATGAAAGAATAATCTTGGCAGGGACAAGTTGTCTATTATAAACAGTTTTTTAGTGGAGAAATGAAAGTTTTATTTGTAAGATTATAAGACTTTTTGCACGATTATGAAAGGTGTGTATGAACAAAAACAGGTAAAAGGTAGGAGTGAAAAATAAGACTTAGTTCTGTTAAAGTGAAAGAAATTCCGACTTGAAATTTAACTGGAGAACGAAATTTAAGAAAATCTTAAGTCTTTTCAAACTCGTGTGATCCTTTAGAAGTCTGTCCTGATCCGTATTTATGACATGGTGACCCTAATCGAAGTTTTTAAAACCTATATGACACTATTCTCACAATCACGTGAAGAAGTATATGAACTTATGTTAAATAATATATGGGGAGTGAAAAATAAGGGTCAGACGTTTCTGACTAGGATGATAGAACTTCTAGCTTTAATGGTTAAACTTTAAGATTAGAATCAACAGTTTCTTCATGATGCTAACTCGACGGGATTTTGTAGGTGCAATCCGCTAAAACCCTCAGGAGAAAAAAATCCTCCTAGTAGGAACACCTAGAGATTTAACGGCTTGTTGCACGGGCTCAGTGCAATCGCGTTCCCTGCGAAAGTGAGGTCAGGATTTTGTTTTGCTCGGGACGAGCAAAAGATAGGTTTGGAGGTATTTGTTCGGCACGATTTATTACATTTTAATACCACTCATTTAGTATCATTTTGTCAATAAATAGTGCTATTTTATCTGTGTCTGCTTATTAGTACAGATTACAGGTACACAGGAAAAAACACTGGAAACGTTACATAACATGAACAAAAACGATGGTTTTTAGCCGGAACTGTGAACGGGACAGATAACAGATCAAGTCATTGAGTTTTGCAAACAAAATAAAGTTGTGTGCAAATAAATATTTAGTTTGGTCCAACATGATACAATATAAAAATTCATGTATGAACCATCATGGATCATATGGGCATGAGCCATCATGACATCAAGTTGCAAACACCATCATGGTGTCTTGTAAGTGGGTACACAAGTGGGTTGGACAAGTGGGTATGGTTCAATGTATGTGAAAAAGAATTGATTTGAAGTGTGAACACAACTCATACCCACTTGATCCCTTCTCTGTATATTACTCCAGATTATATTTAGGTGTAAATTAAAAGAAATTGCAAACACAGAGAGATGCTCAGGAGACTATAAAACCACAGACCAAAGGTGAGCCCCATCCTCCATTTCTTGGCCGCAAATTAATTCATATTAGCCGCAAATTGCGGCCAATTCTTTTCCATTTTATCTCGTTTAATTTTGGTGGGTCCCTGGTGGTCTTGTCATTTCAGTGTTATATGCAACTTTTGATATTTTGTTGCCTATATATATCAGGTCTCAAATTAAGTTCAGGATATATATTTTGTTGGATTTTTAGAGTGAGAATTTGAGTGTGTAACATTTGATAGCTTTCTCTTCTTCCCTCTTTGAGCTTTCATTTAAGAACTCCATTAAGGAGGTTGAGGTTGTTATTTAACTTGTAGCTCTAATCCTTCCATTTTGTTAATAAAGAATTGCACTTGTTTTTATTTTCTTTACTTGATTCATTTTATTCATTTCACTTGTTTTTCATTTTCAATTTTGTAATGTTTGAGTATTGCTATATGGTTGTGGTGATGGTGAGGATGTGAAATGAATGGGTTTGCCTTCCTTCTCCTCTTGTGAATATTTAATGTGCTTAATTGTGATGGTAACCTTAAAATTGCTAAATGGATTTGTTTGATATGGTATGTTGATTTGGATGGTTACTCATAACCTTTATCACATATCCTACTCTCTCATGATCACCATTTGCAATATTAAGGTCAAAATCAATTTTGTGTTAAACTTGCTAGGAAGTTGAGATATGGTATGTTGCTTATGTTTCTTGACATCTTTTATCAAGCATATACCATATACTCTCATCCACCTACTTAGCAAGAATAATACAAACTTTTACTTCTTATTTGCAAATTGATGTTTGTTGATGTTGTATACTTGCTAACCCTTGTGCTTAATGTTGATACATCATGCATGGACATAAAAATGGTAAGTGAGAACGTAACGAAATCGTTTCATATCTTGCATTGAATATCGACAAGATGATGGTTTGTGCTTTGCAAATGCCTTGACAAGCCATGCTTCATGTCAGATCCAACTGTAAGTCGACGTTAGACACCCCATATGATGCGGGGAGGCGGAATAGGTAAAACAATCATTTTGTTTAAGTTAATATCGACTAACTTTATGGATCTTTGCTAAACCCTAACTAACAACTATATAGAAGTGATTAGCTACTATGATAGATGATTATACCTAAAGATTCAAGTCTTTCTTGTTCTTGTAGTTCACCTCCTCGTCGGCCTCCTCGATGTGATAGAAGATCCACCCGAGAGATCCTTCTCCAAGCTTTAACCTCTCACTTGAGGTAACTAGGTGGCTATAAGTGCTAATCAAAGTAACCTAGAGGATATAGAAGAGGATTAGGGATCTATTAGTCTGGCTAATCCTAGGATCTCAACACATGAGAGGATTAGTGTTAGGTCTTTGAAGAGAGAGAGCTTAAGGAGAGAGAATGTGAAAGTGAGAATGAAATGAATTATAACTCATTTGTGAATATATGAAGCATGATAATTATCTAAATGAATAACATATAATAATATCAACCATGCTTCATTAATTCACTTTGGATGAATGACCTCATGAGTCATTAAGCAATAAATGCTTCATTAACTCATTTGGATGAATCACTCCATGAGTCACTAATCCATTTAATGCAAATACCACCTAAGCTCTCCACCTCATCTTTCTTCTAGAAGCTTCTCGACTAATTACGAGAATGCCCCTCCCATCCGTGAAAACACGGAAATACTGAGACTGTATAAATCCAATAATCCAATACTAGAATCTGGCTTAAACTAAAGCCTGCTAGTAAAAACTGTCCGAACATCGTACGTGCATAAATACACGTATGTGTTCGAACCCTGTCGTAAAACCATACGACCTCTATATAGTTTCTCCTGAAGCAGGGAAACTCTCTGTATAGGACTCTAAAGACTTGACACTACGCTGGCAGTGGGTTTAACCACAGGTCGCAAGCGGTACTAGCTATACATAACGGTCCCCAGGTAGATGTCGATAAGAAGGCCGATGAGGAAACCCATCCGAACTCCTACTGAGCCTGATGTGATAATCTCCGTACAGTTCGGTCTGTTCGTCTAGGACTATAGCATATCGGGCCTAGGGGGCGCCAAGCATCAGTCCCCTAAAAGGCGGTATAAGTCGTGTCGGAGCGAAGCCCATTACACCTTGAGAAGCTACTGGAAATCCTACCAGTAAATCTCGTTTTCCCTGATCAGGGACTTTGCGTAATGGCTCTCGCCACTGCCTCCAAGTGCTTCGGGACTGCACCCAACTGCTACCTGTTTGCATGACTCCTTTGAGCCGTGGTAGGGTAGCAATCTAAGAATAGTGGGAACACACTCGAGACGAAGCAGCAGTGTCAAGTTTGCGGACTATGCTGTACTCATGTCACCTGGGAACTATTAACTGACGACGGGTATAATACCAACCAACAGTTCCCTGCGAGTCCTGTCCGGTGTACCCGTAACCCAACGAGCACCTATATACTATCTCTAGTACAACGTACTATTGGCTGTGGGACAGACCATCTCCCCAACTGGGATGAGAAGCGTACACACTAGTCTACTCCGGAGTATCGATGCCCTGTCTCGATAATCCTACGACTAGGGACCTGAAAAAGGATGTGCTTGTAGACTACCCAGCCCCCACGAGTGTGACTGCCATCACAACGCTGGTAGTCAAGCAAGATCCTAAGGGCTCTATCAATATGTATTCGCGATATGCTAACATATACACATATTAAGATAGACATAAACCAAGTAGCATACTATTATGTTGAGCGAGACTGTTAATATAACTGTGAATATCCCAAGCTTCCATTAAGTAATATATAAACTAGTATGATACAATAATGGCCCTTAGGGAATATATAGTAACAATCTACCACTTGCACTAGGGCCATGTACTGGCATATCGAAGACCTATCATCTCGCGTAGCCTCTCGAACTGAATTTGAGGTAAGGCCTTTGTGAATGGATCTGCAGTGTTCTCCTCTATAGCAATTCTCCGGACCTCGATCTCCTAGCGATCTATGATCTCCCTGATCAGGTGATACCGCCTTAAGATTTGTCTGGACTTCTGATAGGACCTGGGTTCCTTTGCTAAAGCTATAGCCCCGTTGTTGTCACAATACAGAGGTATTGGATCAACAATGGATGGAACCGCCTGAAGTTCTGTGAGGAACTTCTTCATCCAGATGCTTCTTTTGCGGCATCGCAAGCAGCGATATACTCCGCTTCCATCGTCGAGTCAGCAACGGTGTCCTGCTTGGAACTCTTCCCGCACACCGCCCCTCCATTGAGGGTAAAGACATAACCTGACATGGACTTGGAGTCATCCTTGTCACTCTGGAAGATGGAGTTAGCAAAAGCCTCGATCTTGAGGTTTTTTCTGCCGTAAACCAAGAACATATCCTTAGTCCTTCTCAGGTACTTGAGAATGTTCTTTACTGCTATCCAGTGCTTCTCCCCTGGGTCTGACTGATACTGGCTTACTACGCTCAGTGCGTAAGCTACATCTGTTCTGGTGCACAACATCGCATACATTATAGAGCCTACCACAAAAGCGTAGGGTATAATCGACATGCGATCCCTTTCCAAACCAGTCTTGGGAGACATCTCTTTGGAGAGGGTGATTCCGTGTCAAGCCGGTAAATTACCGCGCTTAGAATCTTCTATACTGAATCTTTTCAGTATAGTGTTGATATACATGGACTGTGAAAGTCCCAACATCCGGTTAGATCTATCACGATAGATCTGGATCCCCGGTATGTAAGAGGCATCACCCAGGTCTTTCATGGAGAACCTGTGTGACAAGAATCCTTTGACAGATTGTAGCATAGGAATGTCATTTCCTATCAAGAGAATGTCATCCATGCACAAGACGAAAAATATGACAGTTCGTGCTATAATTTTACTATATATACATGGTTCATCTGGATTTTTGATAAAGTCATATTCTTTGACCGTTTCATCAAAACAGATGTTCCAACTCCGCGATGCCTGCTTTAGTCCATAAATGGACTTAAGCAACTTGCACACTTTCCCGCTGCTCCCACTCTGATTGAAACCTTCAGGCTAATCCATATAGACGCACTCTTCTAAATTACCATTTAGAAAAGCCGTCTTTACGTCCATCTGCCATATCTCATAATCATGGAAGGCGGTAATGGCAAGAAGGATCCGAATGGATTTGAGCATAGCCACTGGAGAAAAAGATTCTTCATAGTCCAAACCAGGTCTTTGACGAAAACCCTTTGCAACAAGTCTAGCCTTATAGGTTTCCACCTGTCCATCTACACCAATCTTTTTCTTGAAGATCCACTTGCATCCTATGGGTTTTACCTATCTGGAGCAAAGTCCAAAGTCCATACTTTGTTGGTGTACATGGACTCCATCTCGGTCTGCATTGCATCCAGCCATCTTACTGAGTCGCCGCTCTGGATGGCCTGCTGGAAGCTAGTAGGTTCATCATTATCAATGACGCAATCCTCTTTATCCCCGTCTATGAGAAAACCGTAGTATCTCTCAGGCGGATGAGACGACCTACTACTCCTGCGGAGGGGTGCGGGAATGTCCTGTTCTTCTTGAACTTCTGGTTCTACCAAACTTTCAGTAGTAGTTTGTGGTTCTGGAATTTCTTCCAGTTCTATTTCGCTCCCACTTATTTCCTTTTCTAAAAACTGCAGTTTTAGAAAATGGGCATTACGAGAAACAAAAACCTTTTGTTCCTCTGCGTAATAGAAAAAATACCCCTTGGAGTTCTTTGGATATCCCACAAACTTACACTGTACCGATCGTGCCTCGAGTTTGTCCGCATGCTACTTTTTAACAAAAGCTGGACATCCCCATTGTTCCCCTCCGAACGGCGGCCTGGACTTCGCGTCCGTGCCTGGGGTTCGGGGCAGATGCTATTTGGTTTTATCCGTTTATCTCTCCGAAGATGCCAAGTTGATTTATGGCACCGTGTATCGGAGGTTTAGACGGATGCGGCCGATGTAGCAGACTTCGTCAGATTCCCCCTCAGGATGAGGGGTTTTTGATTGTGGGGACACTCTTCCCTGCAGGCGCAAGCCCCTGCAGTTAATTACGCTACCGCGTCGCGGTAACAACTTTCTCCTTCTCCAGAATTTCACTTCGTATCGTGTGTGTTTGTTTTGTTTGTGGTTGCCCGTGGATTGTATACGGAGACTGAGTAATGCCGTCGCCCGTAGGACGTGGATTAGTCCAAATCCGTATTTACTTAGATTTGGGTTTGGTGTTTTCAGTTTAAGGATGCGTTAGTCGCGTTGCGGCTAAGATCGACTTAAACGTTCGTTAAGGATACGTTAGTCTTGTTTTAGACTAAGATCAACTTAACGTAGTGTTTAATTTAATGTATGGCCATCGGGACTCGTCACCTCTCTGACGTCGTTGAAGGATTACAACGACATGTATCAGAGGAGCTCGGAGATGTACCCTCAAACCAGAGTTGATTGGGAGTTTTATAATCCATTTGAATGTTTAAGGATACGTTAGCCGCGTTGCGGCTGAGATCAACTCAAACGGGACCGTTTAGATCCGGCAAAAGAGCGTTTGGGGGCTCTATTGTTCCAGTTTAAGGACGTAGTGGTCCGATATTAGTTTAGGGACGTCTCGGTCCGATATTAGTTTAGGGACGTCTCGGTCCGATATTAGTTTTAGGGACGTTTCGGTCCGAAATTAGTTTAGGGACGTTTCGGTCCAATATTAGTTTAGGGACGTTTCGGTCCAATATTAGTTTAGGGACGTTTCGGTCCACGAGTTTAAGGACCCCGCAGTCCATTTGGATGTGTGGTCGTTGGGACCCGTCACCTCTTTGACGTCGTTGAGGAATTACAACGAGGGATGTCAAAGGAGTTCGGAGATGTACCCTTGAACCGGTCGTGAATTGATTTAGGAGAACAGCTGTGCTCAATCAATTTAATTTAAGGACTTACGGCCAGAATTGGGCTAAGTCCAGTTGAAAATGTTCACATTTTGTTTGCATTTGGCCTATTAGGCCTTTGTTTGGGCTTTCCCCCTTTTTAGAATAATGCATAGCATTACTTCAGGCCATTGACTGGGCTCTGCCCTTTTTTAGAATAATGCAGAGCATTGTTTTTGGTCTATTGGACCTCTTAATTGGGCTCTGCCCTTTAAACAATGCATAGCATTATTTTTGGTCTGTTTAGACTTTTTGATTAGGCTCTGCCTTTTTAAGATAATGTGCAGTACTTCTATTTGGTCCATTTGACCTTTGATTGGGCTCTGCCCCTTAATAATGCATTGCATTTAATACTCTGACAGTGCCCCACACGGCTTGTCAGGTGCTTTGCGCAATTAAAGAGCGCAAGCGCTCGTGGAGGTGACACGTGTCGCGCAGTGGAAGGCTTGCGCAACAGTGCTTGCGCGACTGCGCAGACACGTGTCGCGCAGTTGTGCACTTGCGCAACAGTGCTTGCAGACACGTTAAGTCCAAATTTTTTTTTATTTATTTTGGGCTTTGCCCGACTAGAAAATCAATCCAAATAGGGCTCTGCCCCTTTATTATTTTGCAATTTGATTTGGGCCAGGCCCTTTTAAATAATGGGTTGCATTTGTGCAGAACATCAAGAATTTTTCAGATTTAAGAACAAAAGTGCATAGTACTTTTGATTTAAATTTGGATCAAAGGAAAACAAGTTTTTCTTCCTGTTTTCCCTGATTTCACAGAACCAAGGGTTCATAACAAGTGCAAGGCACTATTTATTTATTTTCATTTATTTCCCTTTTTTTTTTAAATCCTTCGTTCTTCAGAGATTTTTCTCTTAAAAAGGTTTTTACCATTCTTCTTTTTCTTGTTCTTGAATAATCTCCAAGAGTTCTCTTTTCTTCTTTTTTTTTTTGCTAGAAGTCGCTTATTCCAGTTGATGCCCCTCGAATGAGGTCTGGGGTCCTATTTATAGTGCTTACAAATTTGTTGAATTTGTTAACAAGATCTTTTCTGAGTGATTTTGGGAATTTTCCCACCGCTGGATCTTTGATCCAAAGGCAGAAGAAAATCTTCTGGTTTTGGAAAGAACAGAAAAGATTTCATTAAATTTTCATTCTGTTGCTGCGCAACTCACCAGCGCGTGGCACGTATCGCGCAGTAAGGCGCTTGCGCAATAGCGATTGCGCGACTGCGCAGACACGTGTCGTGCAGCCGTGCGCTTGCGCAGCTGCGCTTGCGCGACTGCGCAGACACATGTCGCGCAGCCGTGCGCTTGCGCAGCTGCGCTTGCGCAGCTGCGCTTGCGCGACTGCGCAGACACGTGTCGCGCTGCCGTGCGCTTGCGCAGTTAAGTGTTACTTATGTTTTTTTAAAGAGCCTTGCTCTGATTGGACGCACTGCCTTGGGCGTTGCGATGCCGAGTCAACTTCTGACATGTGGCAAATTGCGCGCTGCGCACGGGAACCGAAGCATTGCTTCAAAATTTGAATTTTCAAAATTCAAGTAGAGCCTTGCTCTGATTGGGGGAACAAATGCCCCCCCACCGTTGCGCTCACGTGGCGCGCACGTGAGTGCAGCGGTGGCAAGACCCCAACCGTTGGATCATGGGGGTCATTTGAAGAGACGCAGGCGTCTATAAATAGGACCCTTGGTCCTTGGTAATTCTTTACCAATTTCAAGAATTTGAATTTCAGAGCCTTGCTCTTGCTCAGGAACTTTCAGAGCCTTGCTCTTGTACTTTCCCAAGAACTTCAAAGTTCAGCATTTAGAATCACTCTAGGTAAAAATTTAAATTAATTTAAATTAATTTTAATTAGCAGAGCCTTGCTCTTGTAGATCTTTGATCTAAAGAAAACCCCTTTGGGGTTTCTTCAACAGAGCCTTGCTCTCATAGATCTTTGATCTAAAGAAAACCCCTTTGGGGTTTCATCCACAGAGCCTTGCTCTCAAAAAATTACAGAGATCTGGTTCCTGGGTTTTAACCCATGAACAGAGCCATGCTCATAGATCAAATAGAGAACTCCTAAAAGTTTTCATGGATCTTTAAGATCCCAAAAATTTTAATTCTTAGGAGTTATAATTTTTCATTACTACTACAGAGCTAGGCTCTTTTTAAGAAGCTTTATTCCTTTGAGACCAGAGTTTGACAAATGTCACTCTGTGATAGAGCTTTGCTCTAAAAAGAGGAGATTTTCTCCTTGTCTCTAAGGGATCCCTCCAATAAGGGTATTCTTTTGGGGGTCTTTTTAATTAACTGACAGTCTCATCCAATGATGGGACTGTCTTATCAAATGATGCGCCGTCATCTTGATTTTGTGGGTCCCCTTTTGGTCCCCTACCCACTGCATTGTAGTGTGATGTATGACTTTGAAATGTGAAGCATTGGAACACTAACGGTTATATATATTTTTTCTACAGGGAACATGTCTGAAGATTTGTCTTTCCCTTTCGTTCGCTCAGAAGGAGGGTTCCCACATGCACCAGTGGACCGGGTGGTGTTTGCTCTGATCAAAAATCACGATCCTGAGTGCAAGAGACTTCAATTATGGGGAAGGTGGTACAGCCAAATCATCCAAGGCCGTCGCAGCTTCAGCTCCGCTTCGCCCTCTGAGCCTATAGTTACGATCCCTTATGCGGACAAGCCCCCGGTGGAGTATGCCGTGGAGGTTAAAAATTGGAATGCCGACGACCTCCTTCAGCCTGCAATCGGTGCCATTCCGGTGCAGCCGCCGCCGGCTATAGATTTCTTGGGGAGGCGAATCTGTCAGGGTGAAGCACGCCCTTGGGGACAGGCTTATAATATTGGATTGATCCCGCGGCCGCTTGCCGGATATTTGCAATGGGCCCGTTACATTCTGGCGACGAAGAGGGCTCACCTGACGAAGATTGGTTTATACTCCGCCGTCTACGTTTCGCTTTTTGAGTATCCCTCTCCTCCGACATGGTAGATAAAGGCCTTCATCGAACAATGGAATATCCCCACCCATACCTTCCTGACAGCGGATAGGGAAGTCTCCATCTCTCTGGAGGAATTTGTTGAGATTTCCGGTTTACCAGCGAGGGGGGAGCACTACGAGGAGCTGCTTCCTCCTGACGAGTACGTCTTTGCCACCAAGCAGTTGGTATTCGACTTAACTCCGGAAAATGCCATCCAGCATCAGCATCCGGGCTTGGTGAAGGTATTGGAGATTTATGAGGAACTGCATTTGGAATCAGGCGACCGGGGCGTCAGTTTCGCGGATTTCATTGCTCGTTTTATCCGCCCGGAATTCCTATCAGAGCAGGGCGAGAAGTTCGCTCAGCTTGCTGACCCCTTTGGTTTCGGCTTGGACCGCCGACCTTCATCGGAAGATGACCAGCGGGATTTTTATTTCCCCGGCACTGCCAGCGTCCCTTTCTCAGAGATCGCCATTCCTGGCATGGACGAGGAGACTTTTTTCATAGGGTTCTTGGGTCTATGGCTATGCAGCTTCGCGCTCCCCATGCACCCACGCCTCATGCGGTCCTCTGTCTTTTATCCGGCGCATCGAATGGCGGCCGGTTTACAGTTATCAGTAGGGATCGCCGGGTTCGCTTACCTCTACAATGGACTTAGCGTAGCGGCGGATGCTAATGAGCCTGGGGTACAGCCTGCTAACTTCCCGATGCACTACTTCACTTCTTGGATGGAGCTGCATGTGCGCGGGGTGTTTGGTGCCCATAAGACTCCTCCGTTCTTTGATAAATTCAAACTCCCAAGAATTATGCGGTTGGTCGGGGCTTCAATCGTGGTTGCACCTCCGCGGGAGTCTAGGGGACTGCTCCTGCGTTCACATCTAGTCGGAGCGAAGACCTCTTTTGTGGATAAGGTCATCACCATAGGCTCTGAGACCGCTAAGTCAGTGGTGTCGCTGCGTGACGACTTTAAGGGCGGGGTTTCTGTACTGAAGGCTCGGGAAATCCTTCACCTTTACTCCATTCGGCCGGGCTACCTAGTATTTAGGCAGAATAAGACGGCTCTTTTTATGAGGTATAACCCACATCGATTTGCCCGACAATCGAGTTGCAATCAAGGGATCCCGATGGAGGCCTTTCTGGAAACACCCGCGGTCGGCCCAGAGGGGATAAGGAATGCGATGCATCATTTCGTCCGGCTCAATACAGGCTCTTATTTTTTCATCAGTGAGCCTAGCTATGCCCCTAAAATAATCCATCCGTATGTAGCCTGGTACGCGCATGCTATGGGCCCAATCATTTTAATGGAGAAACGCCTGCTGGTTGACCGTAGGGGTGCGCCTTCTGGTGGTGATCGCAAGGCTCCCTTGCAGCCAAGGATCCAGGTCATCCCCCCGATAAAAGATGCCAGGGCTGACCGACCGCGCGTGTTGAGTCCCCCGCGAAGATTGCCACTGCCTATTACGGTGGATGCACCGCCAGCGTCCCGTGCTCCCCTGAATACGGTTAATGTGGTATCACCAGGGTCCGGCGCAGGAGCAGAGATCGGGACCCGCCGCCCTAAAGTGGCTGCTAAGCGCAAAGCTGCTCCGGGTGGGATCTAAAGCTGGTGGACAGTAGAAGAAGAAGTCCACCCTATCCCTCGACGCGATCCTCGGCTTAAAGCCTGTGGCTTCTCCCGCCGAGGCCATATGTGAATACGGCAGCAATGAGGGTTTCGTGGTAGATCCTGCGGACACCAATCTGGCTGCCGCCATTGCAGCTTCGGAGCGATCGGCTAGGCTCGAAGCGATGCTAAGCAAACTCGCTGAGTCCGGTAATCATCAGACGCTTCATTTGTCATTTTATTGCACCCTGTATTATTATTTTTAACTAACATTTGCTCCATTTTCCACAGGTGTCTCTACTGAAGAGGCTATTGCTGCCTCCCTGAAAACCTTCCAGGAGGAGGAGGAGAAGCGTGCCTTAGCAGGCGCTGGTATGTTTCACCCCTTTCTCTTTTATAAGAAAAGTTTGTTGTCTTTTTATGATGGTCAACCTAACCTTCTTTCGTTTCTTAGCAGGGGTTATATCAGTTGATACGGGGATCCTTCCCGAGCCTGTTACTGAAGTCCCGGCTTCGTCAAAGTTGCCGCAAGAGCCTCGGCTTGACAAAACGACGAGGGATGCCCTAAAAACCTTAGAGGCTTCCCTATTTACGGACGAGGACACCTCAATTAGGGAAGCTCTAGTGGCATCCTTCTCAACGGCTCGGGAGGAGCGGAAGCGGTTGAGACGCGAAGCAAAGGCGCGTAGAGCTGCTTTGGCCACGGGAGCGGGTCCCAGTACCATTCCTCGCGCTGACACTCCTTCTGGAGAGGCTCTCGTCGCCCTGTCTACTGCTTATAGGCAAGTGGCGCGCGCGGCCCGAAGCGTAAATAATAAATCCCCTTCATGTAACATCTCTTTCAGAACCTTGTTGTAAGAATTATTATAAAGCCATTGGCTCATATGCATTCCATCTTGCAGGACCAAGTCCGACTGAGGGGGAGGCGGAGACCGTCGGACCCCAAGAAACGGCGGAAGCGGCGCCTGCCGAACCTGAGCCGACGGTGGGCACCGTCGTCGGGGCCACGGTGCCTGAAGCAGAAGTTGAAGGATTCGCCGCCGAGAAGGTCATTGATGCCGAACCTGAAGCGGTGGCAGATGATATGATCATTATAACTGAGTCTAGGGTGGTGGCGGCTGAGGCGCTCGAGGTCGGCGGTCCCTTAGTGACGATAGACGATACAACCACAGCTACTGAACCTGAGAGGGTAGTGGGTGAGGTGGCCATGATTCCCGAGGACGAGCCAACCGCTCCCTCTCTGGAATCTGGCAATACTCCAATCATAGCCCTTCCCGCCTATGGCCCTCCACTGTCCCCAGGTCTTGCTAGCACGACGACGGTCCCCATCGAGTCGGGTGACGAGGCCACGGGCGGTGGTCTCATGTCGGTAGAGGAGGGAGTCTCCTCCGTTTCAGCCGGGAGCTCCTCAGGTAAACTCCAAGTGACTGCCTTTCTTAACTTTATAATCTTTTCTGACAAGTTCAGTTTTTCATAATGCAGGTGCAGCTAGTGCTGATGCCCCACTGCTTGAAGGAGCGCCTTCAACGACTGCCTTGGCGGTGGTCACCTCTCAACCCTCTCTTACTCCTTCGAAGATGTTGGAAGGTATGGGTTTATAACTTATTAATCCTATCTTTTAGATATACAGTTTATGTACTGAAGTCACACTGTTGTATCTTTCAGGGGTGCTTTTTGATCATCTCTATCAAGTGTTGCTCCCACACTTCTCCTTCCCATCTGAATTCGCCTCCCCGTCTGGTGGCGCTGGTGAGTACTGTTCCCGATTGGTAGCTTTGTCTTTTTAGCGGTAGAATTATTTCCAACTCTCCCTTGTTCTGACTGCAGCGTTGCAAATCGAAGGGGGAGCAGAAAGATCGGCTGCGCCACCAGCCCTTCCGGCCTTGCCACCTGTTTCCACCGGTATAATAAATTTCCTTTTTTGGTAACCCTTCAACATTTTCTGAACCATCGTTTAACCATGTTTTGTTTTGCAGCTATTGTTCCGGCTCCGGTCCCCTTTGAGGCTCGCGTCCTTTCACCGGCAGGCCCTTTCTTGAGACGTCCATCTTCCAAGGGTGCTGCGATGAGTTTGGGCATGCTGAGCGGGTACATTGAAGAGCTGAATATGGACGCTCTCCCTTCTGCCGTAGATTTCGCTGTGGAGGTTAATCCAATGTTGGCGGCGCTCGTAAATTTTCATAACGAAGGCGTCGTCAGATCTTGGGTTAATCATTGCAGGGAGATCGAGGCCTGTCTATACCGGCTGGAGTCGACGCGCCCTTCTCCCGAAGTTTTAGCCCTGAGCACCCAACGCATAACTTGGCTCGAGCAAAGCACTTCGCACTCCCGCCACTTGGAGCAAGAAGCAGCTTTAAGACTAAGGGAATGCCAAAAGACCTCGAACGAAACGGCCCATCTGCGCGCCGAGGTTGAAGCAAATGCTGCCCAAGTGAAGACTATCTTTGAGGATCTCTTGGAGCGCATCTCCCTTGGGCTAAACTTGAAGCGGAAACTTGACGTAGCTGAGCGCAATATTCCAAGTCGGGAAGCTGCCTATCAAGTCGTGAGGGAGCAGCTTGCGTCGGTCTTGCAGCAGCGAGCCTAAGTGGAGGCAGAGCTGGCGGTGGTAGCCGATCGGGAAAAGGCCTGGAAGGAAGTGTGCGAACAACTGATAAAGCTACTTAAGACGCTTCCTTCCCAGTAGCTGCCTTTGTATCAATGTATTTGTAAAATTTTCCTTTAAAATAATATGTATCCATTCTTTATTCTTTTGTACGATTCATCTTGTATTTGATTGAAGTCAATGAATAAAGATACACATTTTCTTTTGCAATGTCTTTTTTTTTTCATTCCCTTATTATCAGCATGTTGTCTTTGATAAACATAATTGGTAGATAACTTAGTTTTTTTTTTCCAAGAGATAGCGATGGCTTAGGCCGCAAGTTCAGATCTGCTGTCTAAGACTTTTCAACTTTATAAGCCGTGAGGGTCTCATAGAGACTTTTCTCCCTACGGATAGAGAGGATCTCGTAAGTGGATTTTCTCCTTAGGAATCATAAGGATTCCCAAGTGTGGTTTTCTCTCATAAGTCGAAAGGATCCTATAAGAGAATTTCTCCCTCTTACGAGTCGAGAGGGCTCGTAAGCGGTTGTTTCCCTCTTTGTCGAGAATCGACTTCAGAGAGTGAGACCCGTGAATAGTATGCAAGAGACCATTTAGGATTGACTTGCAGGGTCCCATTGTTCAGGAAGCAAGTTTTTGAATCCTTACTGCCTGAGATGTGAGTCAAAGAGGCTCTCGTCACGGAGTGTTTGTATCCGTGAGTTGAGAAGTTTTGCGAGGGATTATTTGTTTCCCAAGCGCCAAAGATTATTTGTGTCCTTGGAGTTTGAAACGAGTCGATGGTTCCCACGGAGGCGCTGGTGGCTCTGCGAGTCTACGCGGATCAGGAGGCTCTCGTCAAGGAGTGTTTGTATCCGTGAGTCGAGGACTTTGCGAGGGATTATTTGTTTCCCAAGCGCCAAGGATTATTTGTGTCCTTGGGGTTTGAAACGAGTCGAGGGTTCCCACGGAGGCACTGGTGGCTCTGCGAGTCGACGCGGATCAGAAGGCTCTCGTCAAGGAGTGTTTGAATCCGTGAGTCGAGGATTTTGCGAGGGATTATTTGTTTCCCAAGCGCCAAGGATTATTTGTGTCCTTGGGGTTTGAAACGAGTCGAGGGTTCCCACGGAGGCACTGGTGGCTCTGCGAGTCGACGCGGATCAGAAGGCTCTCGTCAAGGAGTGTTTGTATCCGTGAGTCGAGGAATTTTTTGTTGAAGTCACTGGCTTCTTCGTTTGAAATGAACCGGTGAGGTTTGGGGTTCGTCGTCTGACGGAATCCGCTGGGAAAGTATGGTTCATTCTTTGTTTACGCCCTTGGATTGTATACAGGGATCGATGCGATCTTAACTGTAGGGCCAAAGTTTTATCATTTCTTCTTTTATTTTATTTTATTTCCGCGATGCTCTATCATTTCAGCTTTTATATCGCGAAGGTCGCGATTGCCCAATCATTTCGGCTATTTTTCGCGGTGCCCAATCATTTCGGCTATATATATTTTTTATTTTTACTCGTTGCTTTTTATTACGAGTGCCCAATCATTTCGGCTATTTTGCATGTATACATTTTTACTTGCTGCTTTTTTATTGCAAGTCGCCCCATCATTTCGGCTATTTCGTATGCATGTGCGGCCTACTGGATTTTCGCTGTAAACCTGAAATTGGACACCAATTTCGGCATCAGCACCGCTGCAACTGGGATATTACCAGGAGCGAATCATCATTTGCCTCTGTCGTTGTCGAACAAAGGAGGCTTAGCGACCAGGGTTAGGGTCCTGTCGGCTAAGGCTTTTGACTTCATGAGCCGTAAGGGTCTCGTGAAGGTATTTCTCCCTACAAGTCGTGAGGATCTTGTAGGTGTATTTTCTCCTTAGGAATCGTGAGGGTTCCTAAGTGTTTTGTTCCTCTGTAAGTCGTAAGGATCCTACAGGAGGGTTTTCTCCTCATCAATCGAGGGGATTTATAAGGGTTGTTCACCATGCGAACGTATTCCCAATTACGGATGAAATTTGGCTAAGGAAATGTTTATTCGCGCCCGTGGATTGTATACAAGGGTCAATACTGAGCCACTTGTAGGGCAATATTGGAAGTTTGTGGGGGTTTGCTTAAGCACAGGTTTAGATCTCTGTAGCTTAAGACTTTCAAATCCTATGAGCCGTGAGGGTCCCATAAGAGAGTTCTCCTTACGAGTCGTGAGGATCTCGCAAGTGTATTTTCTCCTTAGGAATCGTGGGGATTCCTAAGTGTGTTGCTCCTTTGTGAGTCGTAAGGATCTCACGCAGGTGGTTTCTCCTTACAAGGTCGAGAGGACTCCGTAAGGGTTTTTTTAACGAAGTTGCGCCCTTTCAGGTTTTCACAATCATTCGCCGGTAGTCCTGCTGTTTTTACTCACGGAGCCCTTTCGGGTTTTCATCCGTGCCCATTTCGCTTATGGACATACCCTTTTTTTTTCACCCTTTGTTATTGAGATCCTTTCACCCTTTGTTATTGAGATCCTGACTTTTCAACTCCCCATATTAATAATAATTACGATATTTATAACAAGTATATATGGTTTCACCAAATCACACTCCATATATCATATGGTGTTAGCAGCATACTCATTAGTAATACCTTGCATTGCTGAACCAAGCCACCAGAGTTCGAATCCCATACCCCACATACTTTTGTGCACTTGATTGCATCATGTTTGATAATACATGGAAATCTTTCTTCTTTTTTTTTTACGAGGTCGCGCCCTTCCAGGTTTTCACGAACACTCGCCGGTAGCCCTGCTGTTTTACTCACGGAGCCCTTTCGGGTTTTCATCCGTGTCCTTTTTTTGCTTATGGACATACCGTTTTTTTTTATCATCTCGTCAGCCTAAGGATGCTGCGGTGGTAGTTTAAAGACGTTTCGGTCTGTTATTAGTTTAAGGACATTTCGGTCCACTGTTAGTTTAAGGACATTCCGGTCCGCTGTTGAGAAGCTGGCTACTGCTTATAAAGTTTGAGCTTAGGAAGATAGCGAGCGGACATAGTCGTCGTCATCTATCGTTGACCTAGGCTGTGGCTCATTAAGCGTAGTATTTCTTTAGGAAGCGACCGTTTATTGGTCTGAAAGGCCTCTCACCGTGCATGTCCATGAGTAGATAGGCCCCACCCTGGTAAACTTTATCTATGATGTACGGGCCTTCATAGTTCGGCTCGAATTTTCCCCGCTTGGCGCGATTGGGGATCATAGGCCTTTTGACCACTAGCACAAGTTCGCCTTGACGGAATGTCCTTGGTCGGGTCAATCTTTCATATGAGCGTGTCATCTTTGCTTTATAAGCTTCCAGATTTTGCTGTGCTATGAGCCTAGTTTCATCAAGGGCGTCAAGCTCTTCAAACCGAAGGTGACCATTTTCTTCGTCTGTCAGCTCGTAGTGGACTGCCACTCGTAGAGAGGGTAATTCTATCTCGAGAGGGAGTACTGCTTCCGTCCCAAATACCAACGCGTACGGCGTTGTGTTTGTGGCCGTTTTAAATGTAGTTCGATACGCCCAAAGAGCCTCTTGCAATCTTTCATGCCAATCTCTCTTATTTCGGGACACTGTTTTCTTTATAATTTTCGTCAAGGTCTTGTTGAAGGCCTCAGCTAGACCGTTAGCTCGCGGATTATAAACTGAGGAATATCTCCAGTCTATATTGTGCTGCTGTGCGAAGCGGCTGATTTTATGACTTCGGTAGGCCGGCCCGTTATCAGAGATGATCCTTCTTGGGGTTCCAAACCGGTATATGACGTGCGTTTTGAAGAAATGGAGGATGTTCTCCGTCTTCACTTCCCTCAACGGCACCGCCTCTGCCCATTTGGAGAAGTAATCAGTCGTCGCCAAGATGAAACGATGTCCCTTTGACGATGCCGGTTCGATGGGGCCGACTATGTCAGTTCCCCACATTTCGAATGGCCAACTAGCCACTGTTGGATGCAGTAGATTGGGATGCTGATGGATGAAGTCCCCATGAATTTGGCATGAATGACATTGCCTCGCGTATTCCATGCAATCCTGCATCATCGTGGGCCAGTAGTAGCCCATCCGTTTTATCTTCAACTTCATCTTAGGGCCTGCTTGGTGGGAACCGCAGAGTCCGTCGTGAACCTCTTGGACGACCCTTCTTGCTTCGTCAGGTCCTAGGCATCTCAGCCACAGAGAATCGAATGCCCTTTTGTATAGAGTATCGTTGACGAAGGCGAAAGACAGAGCTCGTTTCACGAGCTGATGTCTTATGGACGCTTCTTCAGGCATTCGGTGGAACTTGAAGTAATCTATGAAGACTTCTCTCCAGTCTTCGGCCTTCTCATGGTCTTTTATTTGCAGGGTCGTCTGCTCAGTCACTCCCTTTTCTTTATATGATTCTGGAGGTATTTCTGCCGGGGCGAGTACTCGACGGCTTTGTACCACGATTCTAACGTCATCGAGGTTCTCATCAGCCAATTCTTTAGCAAGTTTGGCCAGTGCGTCCGCTTTGCTGTTTTCCGCTCGTGGTATGCTTTCCAAAGTGTAGGAGGGAATTTGGGTTAGCAGTTGCTGCACTTTTTCACCGTATTTTACCAATTCCGGTTTGCATGTTTGGTAATCGCCGTTCACTTGACTGACGACCAGTTGGGAGTCCCCATATATGAGGAGGCTTTCAATTCCCATATCAATGGCAATCTCGAGGCCTGCTATCAAAGCTTCATATTCAGCTTCATTATTCGTTCTCGGCTCTGTTAAGGAGAAGGCGAAGCGCATTATTCCTCCTTGTGGAGTCACGAAGATGAGTCCTACCCCCGATTTGATCATTGGCGTACTTTGTTTGTGCTTTTTCATGGAAGACGACCCGTCAAAATAAAGCTCCCATCGGGTATTATCACCATCGATCGCATCAAACGCATGTTCGTCCGGAAGATCGCAGTTTAAAGGAGAGTCGGCTGGTATGGGATGCTCAGCAAGGAAGTCGGCGATGGCCTGGCCTTTTACTGCCCTGAGAGGTTGATATGTTATCGAAAATTCCATCAAGAGCAGGGCCCATTTAGCGAGCCGCCCTGTCAATATGGCTTTTGACATTAGATATTTGAGAGGGTCCACTTTTGAAATGAGATGGACTTCGTGCGCTAATGCGTAATGTCTAAGCTTTGTTATTGCGAAGATCAATGCCAGGCAGTGTTTTTCAATGGGGGAGTAATTGCTTTCTGCCCCCAGCAGAACCCGACTTAAGTAGTAGAGTGCTCTTTCTTTCCCCTGGTCATTCTCTTGTGCCCATAATGCGCCTAAAGAACCCTCAAGGGCGGTCGTGTAAAGAATAAGAGGCTTTCCCTTAACTGGAGCAGCCAACACCGGAGGGTTTTGCAGATACTGCTTGATCTCATCCAATGCGCCTTGGCATTTGTGATCCCAAACGAATGGGGTTCCCTTCTTCATCAGGTGGCTGTAAGGACGGTACTTTCCTGAAAGGTTGGCTATAAATCGCCGTATATACGCGAGCTTCCCTTGGAGAGATCGTAGCTGTTTGAGAGTCCTTGGCGGAGGCATTTCCATGATCGCTTTAATCTTAGACGGGTCTATCTCAATACCTCGGTGCCGGACGATGAATCCCAGGAATTTGCCCGAGGAAACTTCGAATGCACACTTGAGCGGGTTCATCTTCAAGTTGTATTGTCGAAGGCGTTGAAACACGGTCTTCAAATGCTCGAGGTGTTCTTCGTATGATTTGCTTTTAACCACGAGATCGTCGATATAGCATTCGACTATTTCATGTATAAGGTCGTCGAAGATCTTCGTCATGGCCCTCTGATAAGTAGCACCGGCGTTCTTCAAACCGAAGGGCATCACTTTATAACAAAATATACCAAGAGGAGTCCTGAAGGCGGTGTGCTTCTGGTCTTCTGGATGCATTTTTATCTGGTTATACCCCGATGAGCCGTCCATGAAGGAGAAAACTTCATGAGTGGATGTATTGTCTATCATCAGTTCAGTGACTGGCACTGGGAAATCATCCTTCGGGCAAGCTTTATTAAGATCCCGGAAGTCTACGCATATGCGCACTGTCCCATTTTTCTTCATCACTAGGACGATGTTGGCGATCCATTCAGGGTACTGAACTTCCTGGATGAAGCCAGAGTCTATTAACTTTTTGACTTCGGTATTTATGCTCATCTCAAGCTCGAGTCGCATTCTTCTCGGCGCCTGTTTGACTGGCTTGATGTTCGGGGATATTGCTAGTCTATGTACAGCAACTTCTGGATCTAGTCCCGACATCTCGGAATAGTTCCATGCGAAGCAATCTTTATGCTGCATAAGGACGTCTTTTAACGCAGCCACCCTCTCTTCAGACAGCAGCTCGCTGACGAATGTCGGTCGCGGATCATTTATTGTCCCCAACTCGATTCTCTTGAGGTTATCTGCAGTAGTATGGATTCCATCTACCAGCTCTTTTGGCACTGGGGGAAATTCAGAGATTAGCTCATCGCTGCTGTTTTCAAAGAACCAAGGAAGGTTGTTCATTTCCTCGGACTCTTCTTTTAATATTGTTACCACGTGGGAAGTGCGGATTTTCTGCTAATCCCAATGCGGAGTTGGTTCTATCCTTGTGTCTTCGGTTTCGTGCTTTTGCGGCGGCGCTACCCTCCAGTTGTCAGACAACGCGAATTTGCCGAGCTGATATTGGTCCTCAACCCAATTCTTAAAGGTGAAGCAATCTTCAAGCGGATGCCCTACTACTCGATGGTAAGAGCAATAATTTGGGTTGGAGACTTCGCCTGCTTGCTCAGGGTGTTTAGACTCTGGCAGTGTAAGCATTTGATGTTTTAGAGCAAGATCAAGTATTTTCCTTGTTTTGCTCCGAGGAAACGAGTATGCTCGACCCATTTTCTTCATGAGGGCTAGGTCAATAACGCTCGACCCTCGGATGCGTGGCTTCTTAGCTCTGCTTTGTGGTTGTTGAGCGCCTTTCTTGCCTTTCGACTTGTTTTTGCCTCCGCGTCGAGCCCTTTTTGTATCAGGTTGGTACAGGGCAGCATCTTCGTTCTTTACTGCCTGTTGAAGGAGGCGCTGTGTCTTGGCTTTCTCATAGATTGCCATTTCACGATTGTGATCATCTCGGGCTTTTTGACTCGCATCCCTTATAAGTTTGCTCACCTGGTCTTCAAATGATGGACTAGGCGGTTTTGTATCAGGAACTTTTGCTGGCTCAGGATTAGCGTCCTCCCATTGAGCGTCCGCCTCTTCATCGAAGTCATACATGACATAACAGCTGTTTACTAGCTCCCGTTTCTTTGACCGGATGTACCCAAGCCCTTTTGTTTCTATTCTCCCGTTAGGCAGTTTGCATTGAGTCCCGGGAATGTTCCAGACCTTGTCATAGAATTTGGCCTTTCTAACGGTTTGTTCGAAAGGTATTGCCTGGCGCTTCAACAGTTTCTTCAAACCTTTGGTATAATATCTGGGAAGACGGATGGGCTGAAGCCTGTCGAGCGTGGGATCCGTGCCATGCCAAATTTCTTTTTCCACCTTGTTTTCTTCAGAACGGTAGAATAGGATTGCCTTCTCGCCTTTTCGTCCGGGAGGAATATAGAATGTGTGCAATTCTTCTACGCTGTTGGCGTTGAGTGCATCCAGTTCTTTGTAATGTTCAAGCGGCACCATGGTTATCTGCAGACTTCGCTCTTCATTAGCGGAAACCCATATTGAAGGACGAGCAGGGAATACAGCATGAACTTTATCCTCTGAATCACTGCCGAAGATTAATGAAGGAACGGATGGTCCTGGCCTGGTGGACTAGGGTGGACCTGAATAAATTATATCCTCCTCCTCCTCGGTGTCACTGCCGAAGACGGGGATGGTGGCGTTAGTTTTGCTCTCCGGTTTGTGACACCTTTCCGTGTCTTCGAAACTCGGTAAGAAGTACTTGGCATCTTCATACTTGCGAACTTCGTTCACGGAAAACGGATTCAACTCTCCCGCCACAGTGTACTCAAGGCCATCCCTAGAATACTTCATGCACTGATGCTGTGTAGAAGGGATGATATTGTACTCGTGTAGCCATGGTCGGCCGAGCAGAGCATTGTAGCATGTCTTGGCGTCTATAACATGGAATTTGATATCTGTGACAAGCAACCCGAAGCGTAGTGTCAATATCACAGATCCAAGTGTTTTTGATGATTGAGAGTCGAATCCGGAGATAGTGATTTTGTCTCGGGCGAGGTGTTGGACACTCATGCAAATCTTCTTTAACACTCGCACATTGAGTAAATTGACAGACGATCCGTTATCGACCAAGATTTTGCCTATCTTTATGTCATGGCAGTATCCTGAGACATAAAGGGGGCGATTGTGTTCACACGTCCCGAGGAGAAGGTCTTCATCACCAAAAGCAACGTCGGCTGTGTGCACTTCCTCTAATTCGTCTTTCATCTTTTCTTCGGCTAGGAAGGCTTGGAACTGGTCCGGCTCTTGTAGGGCCTTAATTAAAGAATCCCTCGCCTCTTTTGATAGTAATAGGGCATCGAGAATGCTGAGTTGTGAGGGTAGCTTCCTCAGATGCGCTAAGACATTGTAATCTACTTTATTCCTCTTTGGGGGATTCTTGGCGGTTAACTCTTCCGCGACTTGGTCATCCAAAGCGATGTCTTCAGAGACCTTTTCTTTCCCTTAGTTTTTCTTGTTTAAGGGTCCAAGATTCTTTTCAGGTAGCGTCCGATTGCGTAGCTGTATATTTTCGCAAGCCTTCGGTTCTTCTTCTTTTCCCGAAGTGGATTCTTTGAAGAGGGGGCCAAGCTCTAGCTCCTCATCGGAATCGCTCCCAAATGTAGGCACTTGTTACCCGGCAGCGTTAACCATGTGACAATTGTCGGCAGTTCTTTCAAGTTCTTCGGTCGTGTTTCTTTGCTCCCGACGAATTTTACGCTTTTCCCATTTAAAGCGTTGTCGATTGGCGACGTATCCTTGCCACCATCCATTGAAAGCTTTGCAATCTTGGGTGGAATGCGAGACCTTCTGATGATATAAGAAATAAGAGGGGTGCATTTCTACCACGCCAGTAACTTTTTCTTCAGAGGGTGGTAGCTTCATGCCCATCGATATGGCCTTAGCAAACTTCTTTTTTATCTTGAATTGGCTTTTGTCAGTGGTGGAGGCATTTTGCTCCAGCGGGATCATCTCAGCTCCTTCCTCAAGTCGCTGGCGCTTGGCCCGTTCGAATATAGCCGTCTCGCGTTCTCGATCAGCTTTTCTTTTCAATCGAGCTTCATTAAGAAACGCGCCAATCATTTCAACTGATAACCCTGGGGTTCTTGATTCGGCATTTGCCCCCAGCGTTTCAGTGCCAGAAGTTCCTTCATCATTCGTGGTCGAATGGGAGATCATATGACAGCTCGCCACATAGTCCTCGGATTCATCCGATGAACTTTCTCCCTCATCTTCTTTTTGGAAGACGTGATCAAGGAAATCTTGGAGCGTAATAGGAGTCCGCGCCTTTTGGTTGTACTCATCCAGTGCGTCGATTTGCTTTTGTAAGTCCGTGCGCTTGTTGCCAGGCTTCACGGGCTTCTTAGATTTCTTCTTCTTCTTTTTCGAAGATTTTGACGGCTGACTATGAGCGCTTGAACTACCACCATCGGTCTTCGGAGTCGGTCGTGGCTTCAACATCCCCTCAATAACCTGCGGTTCCAAGGGGTTCTTCCACTTGACCGTTGGACAGGTCTGAAGACCATTTAGCATTCTCCTCGTTTTGGCTGATAATACAACCTCCCAGGGAGTTTCTTCAATAACGGAGCATGTTGCCCCCGGCGTATTCGTCCCCTTAGAGGTGTGGGGCTGCGGAGGATTCACCTTCCATTTGTCAGATAGCGCAAATTTGCCCTGACGGTACTAGTTCTCAAGCCAAATCTTGAAAACGTAGCAATCCTCAATCGGATGGCCTAGCACTCGATGATAAGGGCAGTAATTGGGCTCATTGGCGTCGTTCGGTTGCAACGGACGATTTGTATCAGGCAGATTTATGAGTCTGTTGCGCAGCGCCAGCTCGAATAGCCTCCTCGTTTTATCACGGGGGAAAGAGTAAGGGCGCCCCATCCTGTCCTCAAGGGGTACGTATGGGCGTGTATTGTTTGGACGAGCAACCGGCTTCGAGTCGCTCGGTTGTTGTTGGGCATTAGCGACAATGATCGCTTTTCCCTTTCCTTTATCGTTTCGGGAGTCCGGTTTCGGGAGAGGGGGTTTATGGCCCATCTGGTCCATCTGCGCTAATTTGTCGATCAAAGCCTGGAAGGAAGTCGGCTTGAAGAACATCATAAACTGTGAAATGGTTGCTTGTGGATCGAGGGTTCCAACAAACATTCCCACCGCAGGGGCTTCTTCTATGTGCTGTTCACACTTCGACCATAGATTTCGCCACCGTATAGCGTACTGAACCCATGTCTCGCCGGGTTTTACCCTGGCGTTAATCAGCGCCGTCATCGGGGTACGCTCACTGGCACTTGCAAAACATTGGGTGAAGAGCAGCTCCATCACCGCAAAGGTTTTAATAGAGTCGTTGGGAAGCTCAGAATACCATTCGAACGCCGTATCTGATAGGCTTCCAATGAACTGGCGAAGCAAAAGCTTGTCGTCGCCACCGGTGTTACCGCAAAGCGCCCTGAACTGGGCAACATGTTGATGGGGATTGCCGGTCCCTTTGTAGACATGAAACTTGGGAATTGTGTAACCCGGCGGGTACTTGATTTGGTCATAGCAGCCTGGATACGGTCGCCCCGTTTTCACGACGTGTCCGGCTGCTTCTGCCGCGTGATGAACCTTTATTTGCTGGGCTATATATTCGTCCAGATCAGTTTTAGAGATCGTATCCTCTTTAGCCGTTGATAGAACGGGCTGAGGGTTTGATGTCTCTCCCCTATCATCCCCAAGGACAATCGGGGGTTCTTCGGTTGGGGGATCTGGTTGTATCATCATCCCAATCATGTCCTGGAAGAGGAGGCCCATACGCTGTATATTGGCTGCTTGCTCAGCAGCCTCTTTGTCTCTCTTTTCCAGTACTCGGTGGAGGAACTCAGCGTCGGTCTTTTCCTTTTGGCGTTCATCTAAGGACGTCCCAGGGTTCTCTTTTGGCTCCGTGAGTGCAGCCATTGTAGTCATCATCTCCTGGAGCTTTTGTTGCTGCTCCTGAGCCTTGGTCACTGATCGGGTAAGCGGTCGGTGACCCGTAGAAGTGCGGCTTTCCTCCTTTCCAGAAGCCATATAAACCGTATGAACTGTTATGCCCCCTGACTTGAGGCGTTTAGGTTCACCGCTTTTAAACTTTGTCAGTGTCACGGGAGCTTTCTCTGGCCTTTTTCTTTTGTGGACCATTGAGGTTGAAGGAGCCGTTGAAGTGGGCATCCTAGCATTTGTTGCCCCCTGCCGTTTAATGGGGCGGTTTTTGTCCTTTTCCACCTTTGCCTTTTTCTGGCGATGAAAGTGGTCTGGGTCAATCACGGAATCTTGAACCCTCCGCCAAACTTTATAAATTTTTGACGACAGCCATTGAGGGGCCTGTTCCTGCTTTGTCTCCGGAGCTTTTTCCATAGGCGGAGGAGATCTTTTCAACGTAGCAATTGGAGAGTTCTTTCTCACCTTCCTCAGCAATTCAAAGCTGTTCCCAGTCGGAACAGCAGCGTTGACCTCCACCACTGGAGCAGGTGGGGTTAGCCCTGAGGGAGAGTTGCCCCCTGCTTTTCTCACTCGTCGCCAATGGCGACGTCGCGCACGACGAGCCGTTGGGACTGGCTCGGAAATCGAGATGGTTTCTTGTTGCCCCCTGTTTGAGTGTGGGGTAACTGCCGATGTCAGCCTATCGAAGACTGATGCCTTTTGACCAGCTGGGGGAGGAGTGGAAACCGTCAATCTTGTGAAGACCGACTCTCTGATGGGAGAAGCCGCTTTAACGACTTCCAAAGCAGCGGCCGTTGCCCTCTTTGGGACGACCACTTTATAGTTCTGACCTAGCCTGGTAAAAACGGAGGCTGTCGGCTTAGTAGCGGGCGACCCGTTGACAGGGGTCGTGGTAGCAGTGAGTCGGTCGAACACCGACTTCTTGTTCGCTTCTGGTGCGGATATCGGCATAGAGAAGCTTGTAGGTGGGACCATGGTCCCGAAAAACAGGCCGGTGGTGGCCTGGGTCACCCGGTCTACAGGCAGAGTAAGGAAGGAAGCCGCTTGGGGCCCATATGTCACCCCTCCTGGTGAAGTGGAGCGTCTGTTGCCGTGGCACTTCGAGCAGTTGGTGCAGTTGGAGGCGATTGAATCTTGAATTCTGCGCCAGGTAAAAGAACAAATCTTAGTAATTTTGAAATCCGAAGAAAACCATTTAACAAACTGCGATTGGTTCGTGAAGACGACACACGAAGTGTGGAGTGGAAAGAGGAAAAGGTCCCACCGCGCGTGCCAGAATCTGTTCCCCTCCGAACGGCGTCCTGGACTTCGCGTCCGTGCCTGGGGTTCGGGGTAGATGCTATTTGGTTTTATCCATTTATCTCTCCGAAGATGCCAAGTTGATTTATGGCACCGTGTATCGGAGGTTTAGACGGATGCGGCCGATGTAGTAGACTTCGTCAGATTCCCCCTCAGGATGAGGGGTTTTTGATTGTGGGGACACTCTTCCCTGCAGGCGCAAGCCCCTGCAGTTAATTACGCTACCGCGTCGCGGTAACAACTTTCTCCTTCTCCAGAATTTCACTTCGTGTCGTGTGTGTTTGTTTTGTTTGTGGTTGCCCGTGGATTGTATACGGAGACTGAGTAATGCCGTCGCCCGTAGGACGTGGATTAGTCCAAATCCGTATTTACTTAGATTTGGGTTTGGTGTTTTCAGTTTAAGGATGCGTTAGTCGCGTTGCGGCTAAGATCGACTTAAACGTTCGTTAAGGATACGTTAGTCTTGTTTTAGACTAAGATCAACTTAACGTAGTGTTTAATTTAATGTATGGCCATCGGGACTCGTCACCTCTCTGACGTCGTTGAAGGATTACAACGACATGTATCAGAGGAGCTCGGAGATGTACCCTCAAACCAGAGTTGATTGGGAGTTTTATAATCCATTTGAATGTTTAAGGATACGTTAGCCGCGTTGCGGCTGAGATCAACTCAAACGGGACCGTTTAGATCCGGCAAAAGAGCGTTTGGGGGCTCTATTGTTCCAGTTTAAGGACGTAGTGGTCCGATATTAGTTTAGGGACGTCTCGGTCTGATATTAGTTTTAGGGACGTTTCGGTCCGAAATTAGTTTAGGGACGTTTCGGTCCAAAATTAGTTTAGGGACGTTTCGGTCCAATATTAGTTTAGGGACGTTTCGGTCCACGAGTTTAAGGACCCCGCAGTCCATTTGGATGTGTGGTCGTTGGGACCCGTCACCTCTTTGACGTCGTTGAGGAATTACAACGAGGGATGTCAAAGGAGTTCGGAGATGTACCCTTGAACCGGTCGTGAATTGATTTAGGAGAACAGCTGTGCTCAATCAATTTAATTTAAGGACTTACGGCCAGAATTGGGCTAAGTCCAGTTGAAAATGTTCACATTTTGTTTGCATTTGGCCTATTAGGCCTTTGTTTGGGCTTTCCCCCTTTTTAGAATAATGCATAGCATTACTTCAGGCCATTGACTGGGCTCTGCCCTTTTTTAGAATAATGCAGAGCATTGTTTTTGGTCTATTGGACCTCTCAATTGGGCTCTGCCCTTTAAACAATGCATAGCATTATTTTTGGTCTGTTTAGACTTTTTGATTAGGCTCTGCCTTTTTAAGATAATGTGCAGTACTTCTATTTGGTCCATTTGACCTTTGATTGGGCTCTGCCCCTTAATAATGCATTGCATTTAATACTCTGACAGTGCCCCACACGGCTTGTCAGGTGCTTTGCGCAATTAAAGAGTGCAAGCGCTCGTGGAGGTGACACGTGTCGCGCAGTGGAAGGCTTGCGCAACAGTGCTTGCGCGACTGCGCAGACACGTGTCGCGCAGTTGTGCACTTGCGCAACAGTGCTTGCAGACACGTTAAGTCCAAATTTTTTTTTTATTTATTTTGGGCTTTGCCCGACTAGAAAATCAATCCAAATAGGGCTCTGCCCCTTTATTATTTTGCAATTTGATTTGGGCCAGGCCCTTTTAAATAATGGGTTGCATTTGTGCAGAACATCAAGAATTTTTCAGATTTAAGAACAAAAGTGCATAACACTTTTGATCTAAATTTGGATCAAAGGAAAACAAGTTTTTCTTCCTGTTTTCCCTGATTTCACAGAACCAAGGGTTCATAACAAGTGCAAGGCACTATTTATTTATTTTCATTTATTTCCCTTTTTTTTTAAATCCTTTGTTCTTCAGAGATTTTTCTCTTAAAAAGGTTTTTACCTTTCTTCTTTTTCTTGTTCTTGAATAATCTCCAAGAGTTCTCTTTTCTTCTTTTTTTTTGCTAGAAGTCGCTTATTCCAGTTGATGCCCCTCGAATGAGGTCTGGGGTCCTATTTATAGTGCTTACAAATTTGTTGAATTTGTTAACAAGATCTTTTCTGAGTGATTTTGGGAATTTTCCCACCGCTGGATCTTTGATCCAAAGGCAGAAGAAAATCTTCTGGTTTTGGAAAGAACAGAAAAGATTTCATTAAATTTTCATTCTGTTGCTGCGCAACTCACCAGCGCGTGACACGTATCGTGCAGTAAGGCGCTTGCGCAACAGCGATTGCGCAACTGCGCAGACACGTGTCGCGCAGCCGTGCGCTTGCGCAGCTGCGATTGCGCACCTGCGCAGACACGTGTCGCGCACCTGCGCAGACACGTGTCGCGCAGCCGTGCGCTTGCGCAGCTGCGATTGCGCACCTGCGCAGACACGTGTCGCGCAGCGGTGCGTTTGCGCAGATGTACTTGCGCAACTGCGCAGACACGTGTCACGCTGCCGTGCGCTTGCGCAGTTAAGTGTTACTTATGTTTTTTTAAAGAGCCTTGCTCTGATTGGACGCACTGCCTTGGGCGTTGCGATGCCGAGTCAACTTCTGACATGTGGCAAATTGCGCGCTGCGCACGGGAACCGAAGCATTGCTTCAAAATTTGAATTTTCAAAATTCAAGTAGAGCCTTGCTCTGATTGGGGGAACACCCATATCTTGAGATACTGAAGATAGGGTTTATTCCCACTCCACATCTGATATGGTGTGGTAGACACAGTTTTGGTAGGAACCCTGTTCAAAAGATATGCAGCTGATTCTAGCGCATAACCCTAGAAAGATCGCGGTAGCTCAGCATTACTCATCATGGAACGTACCATATCCAATAGGGTTCGGTTCTATCTTTCCGATACACCGTTATGCTATGGAGTGTATGGAGGAGTAAGCTGAGAGAGAATTCCTTTCTCTTTTAGGTAACCCAGGAACTCGGCACTTAAGTATTCACCACCTCGATCAGATCTCAGTATCTTAATACTTTTGCCGGTTTGGTTTTCTACTTCATTCTTATATTCTTAGAATTTCTCAAAGGCCCCGGATTTATGTTTTATTAAGAAAATGAATCCATACCTAGAGTAATCATCCGTAAAAGTAATGAAATATGAAAAACCGTCTCTTGCATGTGTAGACATTGGACTACATACATCGCCGTGTATGAGTCCTAAGAGCTCGCTCGCTCTTACTCCATGTCTAGTGAATGGAGTCTTTGTCATCTTTCCTTTAAGACATGATTGACAAGTGGCATAAGATTGATATTCGAACGGATCCAAATATCCTTCTCTATGTAACTTAATTAACCTTGTCTCATTGATGTGACCTAGTCTACAATGCCATAAGAAAGCCTGATTTATATTTGGAGACTTTCTTTTTAGTGTGTTCTGGACATTGAAAATCTGTAATTGGTTTAACACGTAGATACCGTTATCTAGTGTACCGGATCCAATCAAACCATGATTAAGGTGGATGTTAACAACATCGCTTACAAACGTGAAATCATAACCTTCTTTTGATAACAACGATACTGATATGATATCACACGTTAAACTGGGTTTACAAAAACAGTTGCGCAAAACAAAAATATGTCCACTCGTCAATCCAAGGTGATAATCCCCTACGGACACAGCACCCACGCTAGCTCCGTTAGCAACCTGGAAGGTCATATCACCAACCTTCAGTACTCTACGGTTTCTCAGTGCCTGCAATGAATTGCATATATGAGATCCTGATCCGGTATCCAATTCCCAGGAAGTAGAGTTGATTGACAGACAATTTTCAATTACAAACACACCTGAAGCCGAAGCTACAGCTTGCTTCGGGTCCTGGTTCTTGGCAATCCAAGCTTTGCAATCTTTCTTCCAATGGCCTTTCCTACGACAGTGGAAGCACTCATCCTTTGCCACTACTGGAACCACAACCTTTGCCTTTCCCTTGACTCCCACCTTACCAACACCACCTCGAAGAGGAAGTATCGTGAACAAACATAGTGGGTGTTTCCCTTGCTTTTTGCAAGGTGCCCTCTGCACTCCTCAACATGTTAAGGAGTTCTGGAAGTTCAACTTCTTTTCCTTGAATGTTGAAATTCAGAAAAAACTGGGCGTAGGTGGAAGGAAGGGACTGAAGAACCAAGTCTGTATATAGCTCATTCTCTAATGTTGTCCCGAGGTCCGCGAGCTCTTCTATATAGCCAATCATCTTAAGGACATGTTCTCCTACAGATGATCCGACGGCCAGCCTCGACTGAAATAAGTTCTTCGAGGTCTCGTATCTAGCTATATGAGATTGCTCTCCATACAGTTCCTTGGTGTGGAGAAATATGGATTCTAGATCCATATTCTCGTGCCTCCTCTGATGTTCATTATTCATAGAGGCAAGCACGATGCATTTGGCCTTCACGCAATCTATCTCCCAGGTCTTACGGATTTCTTTATCCGCGACACTGGATTCTGGACCAGGGACAGCAGGTACCTTAGTGGTAAGGACATACCCCAATTTGTCATAAGTAATTGCCATCTTGACATTCCGGAACCAGTCTTTATAGTTTGGCTCTGTCAAAATATTTTTATCTAATAGTAACTTAAGGCCTGTCATGTTCTGGGTCGCTGCAATGAGAGAGAGAGAGAGGGAACACTTTAGCATGATGCTCTTGCAAGTGTAGAGTGGTTTTTAGTTTATCTAAACAGGACGGCTCCCACTGTTTCTTGAATCCTTCCTCAAACCAAAAAGGAAGAACTGTAAGTCCATGTCACGCACCCCACTAACTCGCGGGGAGGCGGAATATATGAAAAACGATTATCAAACCTTCGTAACACGGACTTGAGCGCATGAATCGTAATCTAAACCATTGCTAACGATATACTAGAGGTTTAACTACTCGGTACCGGAGTTATACCTCGCGTTACATGTCCTTCGGGTCTTCATCACTGTCCTCCACTCCTCGTAGGCTCCTTGGAACATCGGCAACTTCACGGCCTCCTCAAATCAAAGACGATCCACCCGAAAGCTCCTACGCCAAGCTAAATCTCAAACTTGAGATGACTAGGTTGCTTAAAGTGCTAATCTAAGCTACCTAGGGGATATAGAGTGAGGTTATGGATGTTTTAGTCTAGCTAACCCTTGATCTCAACACAGGAGAGATTAGGGTTAGGGTTTCAAGAGAGAGTGAGCTTGAGGAGAGAGAAGGAGAAGATGAGAGTGAGAACAAAAATCCTTCTCACTTGAATATATGATACATAATGAATTATCAAATAATATCAATTAATTGATTATTCACCATGTTTCATTTAATCAAGGTGAGTGATTCATCATGTGAGTCATTAGATCATTAATGAAGCATTAATGATATGATGAATCATATAAATGAGTCACACAAAGTAATCATGAAAAAGCCACCTCAACCCCTCATGTCACCACTCTTCTAGATCCTTCTCGACAAATTACGAGAACGCCCCTCCAATCCGTGAAAACACGGAAAAACTTTAGACTGTATAAATCCAATAACCTTATACTAGAATCTGGCTTAAACCAAAGCCGGCTAGTATAAACTGTCCGAAAAGTCATACGTGCGAAAACACACGTATACATCCGAACGCTCGTCGTAAAACCATACGACCTCTATATCGTTTCGCCTGGAGCAGGGAAACTCTCTATGTGGGACTCTAAAGACTCGACACTACGCTCGCAGTGGGTTTAACCACAGACCGCAAGCGGCACTAGCTGTACGTAACGGTCCCCAGGTAGATGTCGATAAGAAGGCCGATGAGGTAAATCATCCGAACTCCCACTGAGCCTGATGTGACAATCTTCGTACAGTCCGGTCTGTTCGTCTAAGACTATCGTATATCAAGCCTAGGGGGCGGCAAGCGTCAGTCCCCTAATAGCTGTATAAGTCGTGTTGGAGCGAAGCCCATTACACCCTGAGAAGCTACTGGAACCTACCAGTATATCTCGTTTGCCCTGGCCAGGGACTTTGTGTAATGGCTCTCTGACACATCGCGATATCATCTCCCAATACCGGGAGAGACGAATCCTATCTAACCGCCACTGCCTCCAAGTGCTCGGGACTGCACCCAACTGCTACCTGTTTGCACGACTCCTTTGAGCCGTGGTAGGGTAGCAATCTAAGAACAGTGGGACACACTCGAGGCGAAGCAGCAGTGTCAAGTCTGCGGACTATGCTGTACTCATGTCACCTGGGAACTGACAACTGACGATGGGTATAATACCAACCAATCAGTTCCTCGGCGAGTCCTGTCCGGTGTACCCGTAACCTAACGAGCACCTGTATACTATCTCCAGTACGGCGTACTGATGGCTGTGGGACAGACCATTTCCCCAACTGGGATGAGAAGCGTATACACTTAGTCTACTCCGGAATATCGATGCCCTATCTCGACAATCCAACGACCAGGGACCTGTATAGGATGTTGCTTACAGACTACCCAGCCCCCACTAGTGTGACTGCCATCACGACGCTGGTAATCAAGCAAAGATCCTATGGGCTCTACTAATATGTATAAGTGATACGTTACAAGAGACATATGCACATATTAAAGTAGGCACAAACCAAGTAGCATACTACCATTTTTAGCAAGACTTTATATATAACTGTGAATATCCCAAGATTCCATTAAGTAATATACAATCTAGTATGATACAATAATGGCCTCTAGGGCATATACACTAACAATCTCCCACTTGCACTAGGGCCATGAGCTGGCATATCGTAGACCTATCATCTCGAATAGCCTCTCGAACTGCGTCTGAGGAATGGCCTTTGTGAATGGATCAGCAATGTTATCTTCCGTCTTTACTCTCTTCACCTCGATCTCCCGGCGATCTATGATCTCCCTGATCAGGTGATACCGCCTTAAGATATGTCTGGACTTCTGATGGGACCTGGGTTCCTTCGCTAAAGCAATAGCGCCGTTGTTGTCACAATACAGAGGTATTGGATCAACATTGGTAGGAACCACCTGAAGTTCTGTGAGGAACTTCTTCATCCAGACTGCTTCTTTTGCGGCATCGCAAGCAGCTATGTACTCTGCTTCCATCGTTGAGTCTGCAACGGTCTCCTGCTTGGAACTCTTCCAACAGACCGCCCCTCCATTGAGGGTAAAGACATAACACGACATGGACTTGGAGTCATCTTTGTCACTCTGGAAGCCGGAGTCGGCAAAGGCCTCCATCTGAAGGTCTTTTCCGCCATATACCAAGAACATCTCCTTAGTCCTCCTCAGGTACTTGAGAATGCTCTTTACTGCTATCCAGTGATTCTCCCCTGGGTTTGCTTGATACCGGCTTACTACGCTCAATGCGTATGCTACATCTGGTCTGGTACATAACATTGCATACATTATAGAGCCTACCGCAGAAGCGTAGGGTATAATCGACATGCGATCCCTTTCCAAATCAGTCTTGGGAGACATATCTTTTGAGAGGGTGATTCCGTGACAAGCCGGTAGGTTACCGCGCTTAGAATCTTCCATACTGAATCTCTTCACTATGGTGTCTATGTACCTGGACTGTGAAAGTCCCAATATCCTCTTTGATCTATCACGACAGATCCGGATCCCCAGAATGTAGGTGGCATCACCCAAGTCTTTCATGGAGAATTTACGTGACAAGAATCTTTTGACTGACTGTAATATAGGAATATCATTTCCTATTAGGAGAATGTCATCCACGTACAAGACGAGGAATACTACAGCTCTCCCTACAATCTTACTGCATATGCATGGTTCATCTGGATTTTTGATAAAGTCAAATTCTTTGACAGCATCATCAAAACAGATGTTCCAACTCCGCGATGCCTGCTTTAGTCCATAAATGGACTTAAGCAGCTTGCATACTTTACCGCTGCTCCCACTCTGAATGAATCCTTCTGGCTGATCCATATAGACGCTTTCTTCCAAATTACCATTTAGAAAGGCCGTCTTTACGTCCATCTGCCAGATTTCATAATCGTGGAAGGCGGCAATAGCAAGAAGGACCCGAATAGATTTAAGCATAGCCACTGGAGAAAAGGTTTCGTCGTAGTCCAAACAGGGTCTTTGACGGAAACCCTTTTGCAACAAGTCTATCCTTATAGGTTTCAACCTGTCTATCTACACCAATCTTCTTTTTGAAGATCCATTTGCATCCTACGGGTTTTACCCCATCTGGAGCAATGTCCAAAGTCCATACTTTGTTGGTGTACAAGGACTCCATTTCGGTCCGCATTGCATCCAGCCATTTTACTGAGTCACTGCTCTGAATGGCTTGCTGGAAGCTAGTAGGCTCATCGTAATCAATAGTGCAATCCTCTCTATCCCCGTCTATGAGAAAACCGTAGTATCTCTCAGGCGGATGAGATTGCCTACTACTCCTGCGGAGTGGCGTTGGGATGTCCTGTTCTTCTTGAACTTCTGGTTCTACCAAACTTTCAGTAACAGTTTGTGGTTCTGGAATTTCTTCCAGTTCTACTGTGCTCCCACTCTTCTGATTTTCTAAAAATTCAGTTTCCAAGAAGTGGGGATGCTGAGAAACAAAAACCTTTTGTTCCTCTGCGGAATAGAAAAGATACCTCCTGGAGTTCTTTGGGTATCCCACAAACTTACACAGTACTGAGCGTGCCTCAAGCTTGTCCGTATGCTGCTTTTTTACAAAAGCTGGACATCCCCAAGTCTTAAGATACTTAAGACAGGGTTTCTTCCCACTCAACATCTGATATGGGGTGGTAGGCAAAGTTTTGGTTGGAGCTTTGTTTAAGAGATATGCAGCTGTTTCTAGTGCATAACCCCAGAAAGATCGCGGCAACTCAGCCTTACTCATCATGGAACGAACCATATCTAATAGGGTTCGATTCCTCCTTTCCGATACACCGTTGTGTTGTGGTTTGTATGGAGGAGAAAGCTGAGAGAGAATTCCATTCTCTTTTAAGTAACCCAGGAACTCGGCGCTTAAGTATTCACCACCTCGATCAGATCTCAGTGTCTTGATACTTTTGCCGGTTTGTTTTTCCACTTCATTCTTGTATTCTCGAAATTTCTCAAAGGCCTCGGATTTATGCTTCATTAAGAAGATATATCCATACCTAGAGAAATCATCTGTAAAAGTAATGAAGTATGAATAACCACCTCGCGCATGTATAGACATTGGACCGCACACATCACTGTGTATGAGCCCTAAGAGCTCGCTTGCTCTTACTCCGTGTCCAGTAAACGGAGTCTTTGTCATCTTTCCAATGAGACAAGATTCACAAGTAGCATAAGATTGATATTCGAACGGATTTAAATATCCTTCTCTATGTAACTTAGTCAACCTTCTCTCATTGATGTGACCTAGTCTACAATGCCATAAGAAAGCTTGATTTGTTTCCGGAGACTTTCTTTTAAGTGTGTTCTGGACACTGAAAATCTGAGCTTGATTTAATACGTATATTCCGTTTTCTAATGTACCTGACCCAATCAAATCTTGATTTAGGTGGATGTGAACCACATCTCTTGTAAAAGCAAAATCATATCCTTCCTTAGAAAGTAAGGGTACAGATATGATATTACAAGTCGTACCTGGTACATAAAAACAGTTACGCAGAATCAATATCTGCCCAGTTGTCATCCCAAGATGATATTCCCCTACGGATTCAGCGTCCATGCTCATTCCGTTAGCAACTGTGAGGGTCATGTCACCTATCCCGATAACCCTACGATTTCTCAGAGCCTGTAATGAATTACAAATGTGAGTTCCTGATCCGGTATCCAATACCCAGGAAGTAGGGTTAACTGACATACAGTTCTCTATCATAAACACACCCGAAGTCGAAGCCACAACATGCTTCGTATCCTGGCTACTGGCTTCTAAAGCCCTGCAATCACTCTGCCAATGTCCAATCCCATAGCAATAGGAATGTCCCTCAATAGGGTGGTCCAGCTTGTCATAGGCAATGGACATCTGGACAGACTTTTGCCATTCATATAAGTCAGATTCAGTCAAATTATTATCTAGATGTAACCTAAGTGTGGTCACAGGGTCGCTGCAATTTTAAGAGAGAGAAGAAGATACTATTAGCATGATGCTCTTGCATGTTTAGAGTGGTTTAATTTATCTAAACAGGATGGCTCCCACTGTTTCTCGAATCCCTCCTCAAACCATAAAAGAAGAATTAGCCAGGACAATTCTCACCGTACAATACTTGCTTAACCGTTCAGCCAGGCCAGTGTCGATACTTCGAGGGAGGTTTTCCAACGCTTTCGCGAAGTTCCTTAATTAAATAACCTCTTTTCTCTGGGGGCGTAACCCCGCTGACACCTTTCTTGGCACCTACTTGGTTTATAGCATTGATCGTTAAGTGACGAATTTCCTGATAAGTAGCATATACTCACAGTAGGATCGGGATCCAAAATATCATCGTATGATAATGTTGAAGGAATCCTACCAACATTCATCAAACTCCAAAATGGTATGCACCTCTCTGCAAATTTCAGTTTCTTTAGAAATTCCCGATGTGGATTTTTGCCCCATGCTCTTATGACCTTGACGAAGGTCAACAAATCATAAGTCACATGTCAAGTTCTACCCGTCATTGTCCAGGTTAATTTGAACCCATCTGTACATACCCTTGACGAAGGTCAACAAGGTAATACGACTGTCCCAAACCAACGCATCTATCTATGCTACATATGAACACCCAACAGCTACCAATCACTATGCCTTGACGAAGGTCAACAAACATAGCTTGAATACTATTGAATATCCGTATGAAATGACCGAGGGCTACGAATGGTTTTGGCAAAACCGTGAACGTAGTGAACTTGATATAATCGAAGGAACCTGATACTTTTTTAAAAGGAGTGGTTAAAGCTCCGCAATAAAAAATTCTGCTCTTTTAAAATAACCGAGTGGTTTCTTTTAAATTTGTTCCAACGATTAAACTTTGGTTTATTTTCTTTGCATTATAATAATGCATCCCATCAATTAATCTTATCATTGCAGAAAACAACGAAAAATACCACGTCCTCTTATGCCATCCGCATTCGCCACGGGGTCCCGTCATCACCCGTTAGGTTACTTAACTAACGACAGAGCGGGGGCTGGGCTAGCGCGGGTGTAAAACATAAGTGACGTCTAATAGCTATTTATATATAGATATTATACATTCGTCAAACGCAATAATAAGCATTCCAGATCACAGATAAACTTTATTGGATATGCAAGTAATCCGCGTTTCTTTTGAGCCTGCAAGGAAAGACGGATTACACAGTTGTGATGAATAGCCATTACCCCACCCCAGACCCCTACGGGTACGGAAAACTACCCGCCAAATACTAGAAGTGAAGCGGTCTGCCTCGACACTTCAAAATACCCGGTAGTTTGTGCACCCCACCTTGGGTCTATCCTAGGAGCAAAAATAGTAAAAAGAAATAATAATACAACGGTGGCTACAACCGCAACCTGGATGTGCCCCGCAAAATAATATTACATCAAATTACATTTACATTGAATGAATATTAAATACATCTCAAACCCCCGGCTAATCATCACAACAGTCCAATACAGTTCATATACACAAACAGATAAAATCTATTACAGAAATGTGCAACCCCCTGCCAACCGACATACTAGCAGTTAGGGGAGGTTTACGAACACATTAAACATTACAGATAAAGATCCAATAAGCAAATTGATTAGAACATCGATCGATTACTTATATCCGTGTCTACCCCCAAAAGCAAATTATCACAGAGGCAACCTGGGCAGAAACAGTATATACAGGAAAACAAAAAACCCAAAATTATGAATTACTGTGAAACTCCGAGTCAACTCGGCGTTGACTCGGCGGCGGATTCGCGGCATAAGCTCTCTATTGCCGCGGATCCGCGGCCGTTTTGTCGAGTTGCCTCCTCGAATTTTCACAGATTTCTTATAATTCCCTGCTGTGAATTTTAAGGTATGTCAAAAAAATTTTGCGAACTTTTAAAATTAACAGAAACTGTCAAGGATTAGGGTTTTGTTTTTCGTGTTTTTCCGTCGATCGAACTTCTAATCAGTTGCTAACAAGCTAGTAATGGTTTAGTTGGCTCTGATACCACTGTAAGTCCATGTCACGCACCCCACTAACTCGCGGGGAGGTGGAATATATGAAAAACGATTATCAAAGCTTCGTAACACGGACTTGAGCGCATGAATCGTAATCTAAACCATTGCTAACGATATACTAGAGGTTTAACTACTCGGTACCGGAGTTATACCTCACGTTACATGTCCTTCGGGTCTTCATCGCTGTCCTCCACTCCTCGTAGGCTCCTTGGAACATCGGCAACTTCACGGCCTCCTCAAATCAAAGACGATCCACCCGAAAGCTCCTACGCCAAGCTAAATCTCAAACTTGAGATAACTAGGTTGCTTAAAGTGCTAATCTAAGCTACCTAAGGGATATAGAGTGAGGTTATGGATGTTTTAGTCTAGCTAACCCTTGATCTCAACACATGAGAGGTTAGGGTTAGGATTTCAAGAGAGAGTGAGCTTGAGGAGAGAGAAGGAGAAGATGAGAGTGAGAACAAAAATCCTTCTCACTTGAATATATGATACATAATGAATTATCAAATAATATCAATTAATTGATTATTCACCATGTTTCATTTAATCAAGGTGAGTGATTCATCATGTGAGTCATTAGATCATTAATGAAGCATTAATGATATGATGAATCATATAAATGAGTCACACAAAGTAATCATCAAAAAGCCACCTCAACCCCTCATGTCACCACTCTTCTAGAACCTTCTCGACAAATTACGAGAACGCCCCTCCAATCCGTGAAAACACGGAAAAACATTAGACTGTATAAATCCAATAACCTTATACTAGAATCTGGCTTAAACCAAAGCCGGCTAGTATAAACTGTCCGAAAAGTCGTACGTGCGAAAACACACGTATACATCCGAACGCTCGTCGTAAAACCATACGACCTCTATATCGTTTCGCCTGGAGCAGGGAAACTCTCTATGTGGGACTCTAAAGACTTGATACTACGCTGGCAGTGGGTTTAACCACAGACCGCAAGCGGCACTAGCTGTACGTAACGGTCCCCAGGTAGATGTCGATAAGAAGGCCGATGAGGTAAATCATCCGAACTCCCACTGAGCCTGATGTGACAATCTTCGTACAGTCCGGTCTGTTCGTCTAAGACTATCGCATATCAAGCCTAGGGGACGGCAAGCGTCAGTCCCCTAATAGCTGTATAAGTCGTGTTGGAGCGAAGCCCATTACACCCTGAGAAGCTACTGGAACCTACCAGTATATCTCGTTTGCCCTGGCCAGGGACTTTGTGTAATGGCTCTCTGACACATCGCGATATCATCTCCCAATACCGGGAGAGACGAATCCTATCTAACCGCCACTGCCTCCAAGTGCTCGGGACTGCACCCAACTGCTACATGTTTGCACGACTCTTTTGAGCCGTGGTAGAGTAGCAATCTAAGAACAGTGGGACACACTCGAGGCGAAGCAGCAGTGTCAAGTCTGCGGACTATGCTGTACTCATGTCACCTGGGAACTGACAACTGACGATGGGTATAATACCAACCAATCAGTTCCTCGGCGAGTCCTGTCCGGTGTACCCGTAACCTAACGAGCACCTGTATACTATCTCCAGTACGGCGTACTGATGGCTGTGGGACAGACCATTTCCCCAACTGGGATGAGAAGCGTATACACTTAGTCTACTCCGGAATATCGATGCTCTATCTCGACAATCCAACGACCAGGGACCTGTATAGGATGTTGCTTACAGACTACCCAGCCCCCACTAGTGTGACTGCCATCACGACGCTGGTAATCAAGCAAAGATCCTATGGGCTCTACTAATATGTATAAGTGATACGTTACATGAGACATATGCACATATTAAAGTAGACATAAACCAAGTAGCATACTACCATTTTTAGCAAGACTGTATATATAACTGTGAATATCCCAAGCTTCCATTAAGTAATATACAATCTAGTATGATACAATAATGGCCTCTAGGGCATATACACTAACAAGAACTAGTCAGGACTACTCTCACCGTACAATACTTGCTTAACCGTTCAGCCAGGCCGGTGTTGGTACTTCGAGGGAGGTTTTACGACGCTTTCGCGAAGTTCCTTAATTAAATAAGCTCTTTTTTCTGGGGGCGTAGCCCCACTGACACCTTTCTCGACACCTACTTGGTTTATAGCATTGATCGTTAAGTGACGAATCTCCTGATGAGTAGCGGATACTCACAGTAGGATCGGGATCCAAATATCATCGTGTGATAAAGCTGAAGGAATCCTACCAAAATTATCACACTCCAAATGGTATGCAACTCTTAGCAAATTTCAGTTTCTTTAGAAATTCCTGATATCAATTTCTGCCCCATGCTCTTATGACCTTGGCGTTGGTCAAAATGTCAAAAGTCACATGTCAAGTTCTACCCATCATTATCTTGTTAATTTGAACCCATCCGTACATACCCCTGACGTTGGTCAAATGATAGTACGACTGTCCCAAACCAACTCATCTATCTATGCAACAAATGAAAACCCAGCAGGTACCAAACACTATGCCTTGGCGTTGGTCAAAATACCTAGCTTGAATACTACTGAATACCCAAATAAAATGACAGAGGGCTACGAATGGTTTTGGCGAAACCGTGAATGTAGTGAACTTGATATGATCGAAGGAACCTGATAGCTTTTAAAAGGAGTGGCTTAAGCTCCGCAATTAAAAATATCTTCTGTTTTAAAATAACCGAGTGGTTTCTTTTAAACTGTTCCAACGATTCAACTTTGGTTTATTTTCTTTGCATTAATATAATGTGTCCCATCAATTAACCTATCATTGCAGAAAACAACGAAAATACAACATCCTCTTATGCCATCCGCATTCGCCACTGGGCCCTATCATTCACCCGTTAGGTTACTTAACTAACGACAGAGCGGGGGCTGGGCTAGCACTGGTGTAAAATATAAGTGACGCCTACTAGATATCATATATAGATATTGTACATTCGTTAGACGAAATAATAGTCATTCCAGATCACAGATGAACATATTGGATTTTCTACGAATCCGCATTTCTTTTGAGCCTGCAAAGAAAGACGGATTACACAGTCGCGATGAATAGCCAAAACCCCACCCTAGACCCCTACGAGTATGGAAAACTACCCGCGAAGTACCCAAAGTGAAGCGGTCTCCCTCAACGACGTGAGAAGGCCACTAAACACTTCAAAGTACCCGGTAGTTTGTGCGCCCCACCTTGGGTCTATCCTAAGAGCAGAAAACAGTAAATGAAATAATACAACGATGGCTACAACCTCAACCCGGATGTGTCCCGTAAAAGAATATTAAAACAAATTATAATTTACATTTGAATGAAAGAAACACTCGTCTCACATCCCCGGCTATCCATTCACGACAATCCAACAAGTCCACATTCACAAACTAGTAAAAACCATTACAGAAATGTGCAACCCCCTGCGAACCGACATACTAGCAGTTAGGGAAGGTTTACGAACACATTAAACACAACACAGATATAATCAAGTTAGCCAAACATCTTAGAATTTTGATCAAGCAACTCAAATGAATCTACTCCAAACAATTCTCTATGTGCATAAAACCTGAGCAGAACAAATCATCCCAGAAAACACAACATCAACACAGAAGAATAACTGAGCAAATTTGGGTTGACTTGGAGTCAACTCGGCCGCGGATCCGCGGTGGATCGCTTAGATCGGCGGCGGTTCCGCGGCGCTATGGTCGAGTCACAGTCCCAAATTTCTTCACAATTCTTAAAAACCCTGCTTGTATTTTTAAGGGTCCCTGAAAAATTTTTAGACCCCGTTTTAAAATCGGCAGAAACATGGTGAAAATGATGTTTTTTCGGGTTCGTTTTGCGATCGAATTTCTAACGACTTTGCTAACATGTTAGTTATGGTTTAGTTAGGCTCTGATACCACTGTAAGTCGACGTTAGACACCCCACATGATGCGGGGAGGCGGAATAGGTAAAACAATCATTTTGTTTAAATTAACATCGACTAACTTTACGGATCTTTGTTAAACCCTAACTAACAACTATATAGAAGTGATTAGCTACTATGATAGATGATTATACCTAAAGATTCAAGTCCTTCTTGTTCTTGTATTTCACCTCCTCGTCGGCCTCCTCGATGTGATAGAAGATCCACCCGAGAGATCCTTCTCCAAGCTTTAACCTTTCACTTAAGGTAACTAGGTAGCTATGAGTGCTAATCAAAGTAACCTAGAGGATATAGAAGAGGATTAGGGATCTATTAGTCTTGCTAACCCTAGGATCTCAATACATGAGAGGATTAGGGTTAGGTCTTTGAAGAGAGAGAGAGCTTAAGGAGAGAGAATGTGAAAGTGAGAATGAAATGAATTATAACTCATTTGTGAATATATGAAGCATGATAATTATCTAAATGAATAACATATAATAATATCAAGCATGCTTCACTAATTCACGTTGGATGAATCACCTCATGAGTCATTAAGCAATAAATGCTTCATTAACTCATTTGGATGAATCACTCCATGCGTCACTAATCCATTTAATGCAAATACCACCTAATCTCTCCACTTCATCTTTCTTCTAGAAGCTTCTCGACTAATTACGAGAATGCCCCTCTCATCCGTGAAAACACGGAAATACTGAGACTGTATAAATCCAATAATCCAATACTAGAATCTGGCTTAAACTAAAGCCTGCTAGTAAAAACTGTCCGAACATCGTACGTGCATAAATACACGTATGTGTTCGAACCCTGTCGTAAAACCATACAACCTCTATATCGTTTCGCCTGAAACAGGGAAACTCTCTATGTGGGACTCTAAAGACTCAAAACTACGATGGCAGTGGGTTTAACCACAGGCCGCAAGCGGTACTAGCTGTACGTAACGGTCACCAGGTAGATATCGATAAGAAGGCCGATGAGGAAACCCATCCGAACTCCTACTGAGCCTGATGTGACAATCTCCGTACAATCCTGTCTATTCATCTAGGACTATCGCATATCGGGCCTAGGGGGGCAAGCGTCAGTCCCCTAAAAGGCGGTATAAGTCGTGTCGGAGCGAAGCCCATTACACCTTGAGAAGCTACTGGAAATCCTACCAGTAAATCTCGTTTGCCCTGGCCAGGGACTTTGCGTAATGGCTCTCCAAACACAGCGCGATATCAACTCCCAAACCGGTAAAGACGAATCCTATCTAACTGCCACTGCCTCCAAGTGCTTCGGGACTGCACGCAACTGCTACCTGTTTGCACGACTCCTTTGAGCCGTGGTAGGGTAGCAATCTAAGAACAGTGGGAACACACTCGAGACGAAGCAGCAGTGTCAAGTCTGCGGACTATGCTGTACTCATGTTACCTGGGAACTGTTAACTGACGACGGGTATAATACCAACAAACAGTTCCCTGCGAGTCCTGTCCGGTGTACCCGTTACCTGATTTAATAGATGTTTTGTCGATCAAAAATATTTACCGCAATCAAGAACGGCGTCGCATGAAGCTAGCCGGTGAATACGGGTCGGTCTACAGGGATGTGTAAATCTCCTTTAAGTTCTTACGAGTTAATTCCAAATGGTGTTTGGAAGTATAATTAAACCTAAAAATTGAAGTTGTATGATACTAGGATTAGAAACTTGCTAGGATTAGGTTTAGGGAAAATTTGGTAAACAAAGATCTACATCTCTTTCCATTGCCATTAATTAAATATATCATATTAGTGTTATGGTAAATCTTAACAAAAGGAATTAGGATGATTGGGATGATTGATTCTTCCTCTAGATCCTTGTCCTTCCTTTATTAATCTTTACCCTAACCTCCATGGAAAACCTTAAAATCCGGGCCTTTAGACTATGGAATCACCGTTACCTCGAAGGTAAAAGTGCCGTAGGGAGCGGAATAAGAAGGTATGCATGGAGTTCTAATGTTCACAAAAGTTTGGCAACGAAAAGAGATGAGAGATCTTCATCTCTCAAATCCTTCCCTATTCCTAACCCTAACAAGCGAGGAAACTACTCGCTCATTGAGGGGATGAAAAAAGACATGATTTTATTAAAGAGAGAAAACATCGATTGCAAGTTAAATAAAATTCTAAACTAAATTAAACTAAGGCAAGAAAGTAAATTACCTAGGGCAGATATGAAAAACTATAATTAGGGCAAGGAAAGAAAATTAACCTAGAGCAGAAAATAAAGAACTTACAAAAAAATGATGCTCTCCAAAAGAATGCTGAAATTTATTAATGAAGGGAGGCATGAGAAATTACAATGATTAGAGTTCCTATTTATAGAGAATAGGAAACCCTAGGTTACAATTGATTTGCATGTCTACATTTACCAAAATATCCTTAGGAAGACCTAGTCAAAGTAGACTTCAAGCTTTGGTAAAATTTTATGTCTCTTTAAAAGAAAGTATTGGGCCTTGGATCTTTGGGCTTCCTTATTATTTGGTTCTTTATTAAAATAGCTTCTATGTTTCTTCCAGATCTCCAGTGAATAATTGTGGTGGACTTTTAACCGTTCGCTTTGTAATCTTGGACCTTGCATTGCCTTATACTTTGTGAATTTTATCTTTAATGTCGGCTTAATCAAGAGTCTTCTGTTTGTTGGTCAAAGTCCACTTTTTCATCGTGTTTACATCGTTTTCACTGTTTTAGATCCAAGAACCTGTAACCTGTAATATGTAGCAGACATGCGTCAAAAGCACCTGTTTTCATTGTAAAATGCATAAGAATGGGGAATACAAAATGCAATATTATGTTATGAACATTACCCAACGAGCACCTGTATACTATCTCCAGTACAATGTACTAATGGTTGTGGGACAAACTATCTCCCCAACTGGGATGAGAAGCGTACACACTAGTCTACTCCGGAGTACGACTAGGGACCTGAAAAAGGATGTGCTTGTAGACTACCCAGCCCTTACTAGTGTGACTGCCATCACCACGATGGTAGTCAAGCAAGATCCTAAGGGCTCTATCAATATGTATTCACGATATGCTAACATATACACATATTAAGATAGACATAAACCAAGTAGCATACTACTATGTTGAGCGAGACTGTTAATATAACTGTGAATATCCCAAGTATTCATTAAGTAATATACAAACTAGTATGAAACAATAATAGCCCCTAGGGCATATACACTAACACTAACACAAGGAGGAAACAACTCGTGATCAAGGGAGCGTCGAAGAAATCGCTACGATTCAACCATCCGAACCGGAGCCATGGCCACTTTCCTTAGCTAGTTCTATATTTCCGTATTTTCTAATTTTTGTGACAAAACCCAAATTCTTTTCTCTCGAACCTTTAACAACAACCTCTAATCACCAATTCCCTGAGGATCGACCCGTACTTGCCGGCTCGCTACAACACGCCGTGCACTTGCGGTTTATAAATTTAAAAACGAGACCGAGCTCGCATGCTCCACATTTCTAAAACCATTTCTTTTCAAAACCGTAAAAGTGCATGCGAGTAAAGTCCTAACACCATGGCTATGAGAGCAGAAAGAGCCGCGGCTAGAGATGCGGTCAGAGCGAGCTCGTCAGGGATGAGGACTGACCAGGATGTATTCCGGAGACGTAGGAACTTATTGATTTATTGTTTTACTAGGATTTCTCATTTGATACGAGCGTTCAAGACCTGCACCAGATGATCGGGCCTTCGCTAGAGGCCTGCCAGATTGTGAAGACTGTTGACATACAGCCAACTACAGAGATCGATGTGTTGTCTACCGTGTAGACGGATGAACCAGCTGTTGCTGAAATTGACAAGATATCACCTCCAGAGTTTATATAGCTGAAGCCACATGAGTTTACAGGCTGGGATGTGACAGAAGATCGCTAGTTACCCTTGGATAAGTGATTAGGACATTTTGTTCGTTTGGATACTCCGATGTGAGATCATTAAGTTGACTAGCTTCAGTTAGAAGGGGCCATACCCAGACGTGTTGTGAGTTGATCGAGAAATGGCAAATAATTTGTATTTCTCAGATGACTTGGACGAGTTCCCGAGGACGTAATCGGCTAGATATCTTCCATAGAGTGGTGAAGATGTCGAGATTGTAACTTTGAGTCCATACGAGAGACTCTGAATATGACTATAGCCAAATGGGATTGCAGCCCACACAGCCACGAAGAGATGATTCCGAATTAGTGAATATTGAAAGAAACTAGATAAGGGATTCGTGTGAACTCTTAATGAGTCATTCTTCTCCGTTGATACAAGAGGCTTGATATGTACGCAGAGGCGTTGGATACGGCCGTATTTCCAGAGGAAATTCGCGATGAGAATGCAGCTGTCCCGGAACAAGAAATGTATTAATGTAAAGAGTGCCAACTTTCAGACAGTTCGACAGAGGTGAGATTAGAAGAGACCATAGCAGGTTCTTTCTAGGACACCATAGCGATAAGATTTGGATACATGAACGGTTGTATCGCACATATTCAGAGGGCCATAAGCCGCCATCGTTGATGTGCAACATTACGAGTGGCCATGTTAATTGGCCAGGAGATGTTCAGAGAAACGCCAAAGCGGGACTGTTTCCGTCGCTACCTCCTAACGGGCTGTCGAGCTAAGGAGTCATGCAATTGGTGATCCACAGAGAAAAATGAGGACCCAGGAACAGAGGACGCCAGACCGTGGGCAGGAGACAAGTAGATATTCTTGCTCTGCCAGCCTTAGGTGTACCGGCACCTTTCAACATTGAAGGAGGTGTACCTCAATGTTATTTATTTTGATTTGTGTTTAGTGATCTGAGTATCAGGCTCATATCATTTTAGGCTTTTGAGTTTTGATGATTTAGTTTCATGATTGATATTTCCTATGTGCACCACAGTTGTACTTAATTCATATTTTTATATATCAGTTGTACTGATTTTTCTTTTTGTGCATACCCATTGCACTCGATTTTGATTTTATGCATTTTGATATATTTGATTTTGATTTCATGCATGTAGTATGCACTTGATTTTGACTTTTGTACTCGATGAAGTTCAAGTGTGCTTTCAGTGCATTGATATGAGTTTTGTGCAAGCAGTTGAACATATTTATGATTTCATACACCTCGGTATACTTGATTTTGATTTCGTCCATGTTGTATACCGTAATCTTAATTCATATACTTAATATTCGTTTTTGTGCACCCTAGTGCACTAGATTTATGTTTTCGTGCACCTAGTGCACTACATATTTGTTTTTGTGTACCCTATTGCACTAAATGTTTTTGTGCGGACCTGATGCATTTGATTTAGATTCTTGCGCAAACTTGGCGCACTTGATGTGATTTTGTGCAAACCAGATGCACTTAATCGAGATTATTCGTGCATATTAGATACACGTGATATTATTGTCGTGTACACCTGTTGCACTTGACAAATGCTTCCGTGCACACCCATTGCACTTTGTTTTTGCTTCTGTACATATTCATGGCACTTGTATTTGACTTTGATTTCCATACGCACCAGACGCCCATGGTATTTTCTGTATATACTTATTGAGATTGATTTCTTTCGGGCATCATGTTTTTATGATATATACTATATGATATAGTAACCGGGCATGACTAGTTTGAGAACAATACCTGAGTATCTTTTTCATGCATTAATATTTACTAAAGAGGTTTTCAAAAAGGAGCTATAGTCTCACTATTTTCCTACGTGTCCATGAGTGACACGAAATTATACAAAGAAAACACTTCTAAATCATTTTCAAAAGGCGGGACGTATATCTTTAGTAAAACGTATTTAGATATATATCTATTTTTTTTCAAAAGGAACGTCTGCAACTTATACCGTGATATACGCATCATACGACGATTTGTAAAAGATTTTGGATGCATTTTTATTCAGTTATTTAGACGATTTCTTAAGGATGCGAACTATATATATATATTATAACCTTGATTATATTATATTTGATTTTAATAGTAGATTTTGAAACTTGCATCTTCATAACTCATATGATTGCATGACGCTTGACGGAGTTTCGATTTTTGAGTGTTGCACCCGTTTTCATGCGCATGCGATACGCTATGATATATCTTACGTATTCGTGATTTTGGAGCCCCGTTGATTTGATAAATTTGCTGAAATTTTAATATTTTTGGGGTTTAAATTTAAATTCGGGGACCGAATTTATTTAAGGGGGGAAGATTGTAACATTTCAGAAAATATAAAATATTATTTTTGGGATTTAAATAATAAAGTAATAAATTTTATGAATATTATAAAAATATGGAAATTAGTTTTAATGGAATGGTATAATTATATACCAATGTTTTTGGGAAATATTTGGAAATTAATGTGAATTATTATTATGAAGGCATTTATTGGATTTGAGCGTTTTATAAATTATTATACAAGTTTATGCTAAACTTGATTAGTATTTCATTAAGTATGCATTAAAGCAAGTCATTTTTGTTAACCATGTTTAATGTGCCATGACACATTGTATTATGTTTCTTTGCATGGTTTGTGTTCTTTTGTTTTTTTTAGAAAGGAAAAAGAAAAGAATAGAATAATATAGGGGGGGGACAAGAGAGCATGGGGGAGAAAGAGGGATAGTTCTACAACCATCTTTCCTCTTCTTTTCCTTCATCATTCTTCATTCCCTCCTTCATCTTCTCCTTCATCTTCCTTCACCCTCACTACCACCATACAACACTTTCAAAACTCCACCAAAACCTTATACAAACTTCACAAAAATTATTCGTAAGCTCACTACAAGTATCATGGTGGGATCAATTTCTAGTCTTGTGCTTATTTGGCCATCTTAGAATTTTCTTTGAGTTGCTCTTTTAAAATAATCCTCTCATTTTTAGTTAAGTGTTTAAGTTTCCTAACCTCCTATATTAGTTTAGAGTTAAAAAGTTTAAGTTTTGGTGATCTTAGAAAATTCTAGGGTGATATTTGATAGTCTAATAGAGTAATAGTGTTATAGTTGAGAGTTTAGAGAGTGACTACTAGCCTTTAGTGATAAAATCTCTGGTCTAAGTGAGTTTAGAAGTCCCAAAGATGAACTTAGAATTTTCCGATATCGGGTTTTTGATGAATTGTGGTGTTCTAATGGAATCTGAAATGACTCGAGGACCCTGAAAAATATATTGCATATACAGTGAGATGTGCAGGTAATTAGGAAGCCACCTAAGAAGCCTGATACACCCAATCCAAGTCCTGGCCGCCAAAATAATCTTTTTGGCAGCAAATTGCGGCCCAAGTGTGGAATTAGGGTTTTCGGACTTGATCCATAGCTCAATCCTCTGATAACTAGGCCTATCCGATATAAAGAATGTCCTAATTTCACCTTAGCTAAAATCCGGGAGTGTTTTACTATGTTTCAGATTTCATTTTACGAATTTTGAAAACTTGGGTTTTGATATTTGAGTTTTGACTCGGTCGTTTGACGTTTGTATGTCAACGTCGCGAATTGTTTGGTTGTTCTTGCATGCATGGACTATAGGTTCTAACCTATGTGCGCACCGCATGCCGTATCGGTTTTCGGATTTGATTTTGATTTCATTACGATATGCATTGAATTATAGGTAACTTCGCGTGGACTTTCGAAACGACGAAGGTGAGGAAGGCGTTCATCGACTTCATTTAGAGCGTGGATAGTAGGTGAGTAGATGTATATCTATGGGGGAAGTCGGGTGGATGGCGTATAGCACCCCTGCAACCGTAGTATTAGGGTACTTATATATAGTTTTATATATATAAATATTAGATATGTATACTTAGCTAATAGAGTTCTAGGAGACTATAGGCGATAGTAAGCGTACTCGTAGGGAGGAATATCCTTAGTTCTTATTTTCTTAGCCTTGAGCCTTTGGTATATATGTTGTTACACCCACAGATATATGTATATATATGTGTGTGTGTGTGTGTGTGTATGTGTCTTTGTGTGTGTGTGTGTGTGTGTGTGTATACACATGTAAGTTTGAGGATAACTTCGATATAACATCACGAGATGGGGATATGACATGTTAGAATGATATGAGTCGATATGATCGGACATGATGTCACGAGGCTATGTTATATGACATGAGATGGAATGTCATGATATGATATGATATAATATATGAACATTAGGCGATATATATAACATGTGACGATATGTGACTAGATGTAATGATAGGATGTACGTAACCATAGATCCGTACCCTTGATTTGATGATATCGTATGATGGATTATACCGTACATGATATGATGTACATGATGATTGAGCCACACATTTGATTTGATGATATCGTATGATGGATTATACCATGCGTGATATGATGTACATGAAGATTGATCCGCACACTTGACTTGATGATATTGTACGAAGGATTATACCGTACATGATATGATGTACATGATGGTTGATCCGCACTCTTGACTTGATGACGTCGTACGATGGATTATACCGTATGTATGAGACTGGATTGCCGACTTATGGATGTATCGACTCAAAAAATTATTGTTTTATAATCACTTAAGTAGATATTAAGATATAATTAGAGCCATACCTATTTTCAAAACTAACAGATTGTTATGCATTTTTAAATGACAAGCTGAAGGGACGCTACGGATTTTCAAATTGTATATGTTTCTCAAAAAGCACCGTAGCTCCTATTTTTCTAAAAATAGACATTCGTACTATTTTAAACTATAACTGTATGGCTCATATGTAGCTATGTATTTTATACTGTTGTGTTTACAATTTTCTTTTTCTGCTATGCTCGTATTATTCTCATTTTGCGATTTACATACTGTTGGGTTAGCCTAGCACCTCATGAAGGGTTTGGAAGCATCATATATACCAAAGGTGGAGTCTTTAGGGTGCTAAGTTAACAAACATCGGATCGTTCCTAGAAAATTAGGGTTTCTAAAACTTGCATATCATCATATGAAAGAAAAGCTAGGGTTTAGAGAGTACAACCTTTGTAGCTCCCTACGCTAGAGTCCTCGCCTACTTGGGGTGTGAAAAAGCTCCGCTTGAACTCCTTTAGGTCACCGATGATCCACCCGGAGTCCGCTTTGTCCAAGCTTGCAACTTCACCCGATCAAGAGAACGAAATGAAGCTAACACTCCAAACAAGTGGGCTAGACTTGTGTAGAATGGTGTTGTGGTTCTCTTTCTCACTTCAAAATCCTAACTTGTTGAGTATATTGCTCACTACAAAAATCTAGAGAGCAAAATAAGAGAGGAAGAAGAAGATGATGGCTATATCTTTAACAAGAGTGAAAAGAATAACCCTTGTTAAGAAAAATGAAAATATATGTATATATATTTTCATGTTCTCATCTCAAACCATGGTTAAACAATGAATATCTTATTGAACTTGAGTTAAAACACAAAAGGAAAGTTCATCCAAGGTTAAAAGGTGGGTGAGGATGGTTAGGTTAAAGGAAGAGTGTAGAAACAAATCAATGATAACCTTTTTTCCTTTTTCCTTTTTGTTTTAAATCAAATGCAATAAAATCCATATATAAAACCATGGTGTGAGTCTTATATTGCCACCATTTTCATGTATATACAACCATGATGTATGTATGTATATGTGTATGTACATCCATATGTGCATGAATCTATAAAGAAGGCATACATGCATGCATACATCCATCAAACTCAAGAAAGGATACCAAGAGAGAAACTAATGGTTAAATGATAAATCAACACTTGATTTATCAATCCGGCCATATCACATATGACCCCAACAAAAGCAAGCCGCCCGATCAATATACGGTATCCTATACGCGCATTTTAATCGGGTTCATGCGCATATCGCATACGCGCACCACAACGTTTCGCCTGGACTAGGAAACTCCATTGTGGGACTCTAAGACTCGTCAATATGCCGGCAGTGGGTGATGATCATATCAAGCACCCCCAAGCCGCAAGCGGTCTGCTAAACGTAATGGTCACCCGGGTATTGAGCGATCAGAAGAGAACAAGCGAACCTGCTACAACTCCCGTCGAGCCAATCGGCAACACTTCCCGTACAGTCCGGTCTCCTCGTCTGATATGTCGCATATCAAGTCTAGGGGTGGTAAACGTCAGACCCCAATAACTGATAAGTCGTGCCGATGTGAAGCTCATAACGAGTCGAGAAACTACTGGTAACACTTACCAGCAAATCTCTGAATCAGCCCTGGCCAGGGACTTCCCTGTTACAGCCAATCGAGCACAGCGCAACATCAACCCCCAATACCGGGAGAGACGAAACCTCTCCTATCGCTCATTGCCTCGATGTGACTCGGGACTGTACCCAAAAAACACCGTTTTGCACGCCCTCATGGACGTGGTAAGGTGGAAATCAAAGTACAGTGGGAATCACACAAGACTCTATGACGATCTCGGGTCTACAGACTAACCTGTACAAGTGTCACCAGAGAACTGCCATCTGACGTGAGGTATAATACCATCTAGGAGTTCTCGGCGAGTCCGTCCAGTGTACCCAGTCTCCACTGAGCACCCGTATACCATCTCTGATGTCAAACACTAATGGATATGGGATCATCCATCGCCCATCTCATGGGTCGAGAAGCGTATACGCTAGTCTACACTGGTATATCGATGCCCCGTCTCGATTCACCCATGACTAGGGACCTTGAAGGATGTACTTATGGACTACCATGTCCCCACTAGTATGATCCGCATTATAGTCCAGGTAGTCAAGTACACATCCTAAGGGCTTTACCAACATGTAACTATAAGACAGTATAAAGAGACTAGTATACATGTTAAGATAAAGAGCAACCAGATAGCATACTATCATATCGAGCAAGAAAGTCATCTCTATATATGTCCAAGAATCCAATATAATATACATCATCTGTATAATACTAGCCTCTAGGGCATACATACAACTAACAATCTCCCACTTGCACTAGGGCCAGCTGCTGTAGTATCGCATACCGAGCATCCCGAAGAGTCTCTCAAACTGTATCTGGGGAATGGCCTTCGTGAGTGGATCCACTGTGTTATTCTTTGTCTCAACCCTCTTGACCTCGATCTCCCGGCGATCAACTATCTCCCGGATCAGGTGATACCGCCTCAGAATATGCCTGGATCGCTGATGGGACCTGGGTTCCTTGGCCAAAGCCACCGCTCCATTGTTATCGCAATACAAAGGTATTGGATGCTCAATGGATGGAACCACTCCAAGTTCAGTAATGAACTTCTTGATCCAGACAGCCTCTTTAGCAGCATCGTTGGCAGCGATGTATTCAGCCTCCATCGTCGAGTCTGCCACGGTTTCCTGCTTGGAACTCTTCCAGCTAACCGCCCCTCCGTAAAGGGTAAAGACAAATCCCGACTGCGACTTAGAGTCATCCTTATCACTCTGGAAGCTTGAATCGGTAAAGGACTCTACTTGGAGTTCTCCGTTACCATACACCAAGAGCATCTCTTTAGTCCTTCGCAAGTACTTGAGAATGCTCTTCACAACTGTCCAGTAACTCTCTCCAGGATCAGCTTGATACCTGCTCACTACACTTAGTGAGTATGCTACATCGGGTCTGGTACATAGCATCGCGTACATGATAGAGCCTACAGCCGAAGCATAGGGTATCCCTTGCATGCGAGCTCTCTCCAAATCAGTCTTGGGAGACATCTCTTTGGAGAGAGTGACTCCAGAGATCGTGGGTAAGTTCCCACGCTTGTAAATACAAGGTTCTTGTAAATACAAGGTTCATCTACGTTTTTGACCAAATCAAACTCTTTGATAACGACGTCAAAGGTGATGTTCCAACTCCGCGATGCTTGCTTCAATCCATAAATGGATTTAAGCAGCTTGCACACATTCCCGCTGCTCCCACTATCTATGAAGCCCTCTGGCTGAGTCATGTACACGCACTCTTCTAAATCACCGTTTAGAAAGGCGGTCTTAACATCCATTTGCCAGATTTCATAGTCATGATATGCAGCGATGGCAAGCATGATCCGGATGGATTTAAGCATAGCCACTGGAGAAAAGGTTTCGTCATAGTCCACAGCTGGTCTTTGATGAAAACCCTTTGCAACAAGTCTAGCTTTGAAAGTCTCCACTTTCTCATCTACACCAAGTTTTTTCTTGAAGATCCACTTGCTCCCAATGGGTTTACCCCTTCAGGAGCATCTTTCAAAGTCCATACTTTGTTGGTGTACATGGATTCCATCTCGGACCGCATAGCATCCAGCCATTTCACTGAGTCCCCACTCGTGATGGCCTGCTCGAAGCTAGTTGGGTCATCATCCTCCATGATGCAATCCTCGCTCCCACCATCCATGAGAAAACCGTAGTATCTCTCAGGTTGGCGAGGATCCCTACTAGATCGGCGGAGAAGCTGATGTTCGTTGGGAGCTACTGAATCTTCTGGTTCCACTAAATCTTCAGTTACGGTTTGTGTATCTGGAATCTCTTCCAGCTCCACCACTTTGCCACTAATTTCTTTTACAAGAAATTATTTTTCTAAAAAGGTGGCATGTTGAGCAACAAACACTTTTGTTCCTCACTGTGGTAGAAAAATACCCATATGAGTTCTTTGGATATCCCAGAAACTTGCAAAGAATTGACCGTGCCTCGAGTTTGTCCGGATTTTGTCTTTTGACATAGGCCGGACAACCCCATATCTTAACTCGTTTAAGATATGGCCTCTTCCCACTCCATATCTCATATGGTGTGGTAGGTACAGATTTAGATGGAACTTGATTCAACAGGTATGCTGCTGTCTCCAACGCATATCCCCAGAAGGAAATAGGTAACTCAGCTGTGCTCATCATGGAGTGCACCATATCTAATAGGGTGCGGTTCCTCCGTTCTGATACACCGTTGTGCTGTGGTGTATATGGCGGAGTCAGCTGAGAGAGAATCCCATTCTCTTTTAGGAAGTCCAGGAATTCATTGCTCAAGTATTCACCTCCTCGATCAGATCGAAGGATTTTAATACTTTTTCCGGTTTGGTTCTCGACTTCTTGTTTATATTCTCTAAATTTCTCAAAAGCTTCTGATTTATGTTTCATCAGGAACACATATCCGAATCTAGAGAGATCGTCAGTAAATGTAATGAAGTACGAAAAACCATCCCTGGCATGTGTAGACATGGGACCGCATACATCACTATGTATCAGTCCCAAGAGTTCGGTAACTTTTTCTCCGTGTCCCGTAAACGGAGTTTTGGTCATCTTGCCTTTGAGACATGACTGGCAAGTGTCATAAGATGAAAATTTGAACGGTTTCAAATATCCATCTTTATGCAACTTAGCAAGTCGTGTCGCATTGATGTGACCTAGTCTACAATGCCACAGGAAGGATTCGTTCAGATCTGAACTATTCCTCTTATGTGTGTTTGTTATACTCAGAACTGTTGATTGATTTAGAACATAAATGCCATTGCATAACGTGCCTGATCCAACCAAATTTTGGTTACGGAAATTGTTCATAACATTATCCTGTAATACAAAATTATATCCCTCTTTACTCAACAAAGAAACCGATATAATGTTGCATATCAGGTTCGGCATGTAATAGCATTCGTTCAGAACCAATGTATTACCAGTTGGTAATGCAAGGTGATATTCCCCGACAGTCATAGCTGCAACAATTGCACCATTTCCAACTCTTATGTCTTTATCACCTTCTCCAAGTTCTCTACCTTTCCTAAGCCCATGTAACTGATTACATATATGGGATCCTGACCCGATATCTAATATCCAGGACGTAGGGCAAATGGAGAAACAGTTCTCTGTAACGAACACACCCGAAGAAAATGCATCATCATGTACTTTCTTCATTCGGGTGGCATGGTAATCCTGGTATTCCCCTATATCCTGTTCAGTCCAATAACTCTTATAAGAAAGAACGGAACCAACGTTCCCCAGCACAGTATAACATGCGGGTTCGGTCAATACTTCCATATTATTATCTTGATTAAGGCATGACATGGTCGCTACCTGGAGAGAGAGAGAAGAAAACACTTTAGCGTATGCTCTTGCAAGATCAGATTGGTTATTATCTTATCTAATCAGGATGGCTCCCACTGGTTTTTATCAAATCTTCCTTCAAACCCTAAAAGGAAAGACTAGCCGGGATTAATTACACCCTACAACATCACCGATCTTTCAGCCAGGCCAGTGTCGGTACTTTGAGGGAGGTTCCCCGTGCTTTCGCACGGACCTAATTAAAGTAAACCTTGTTTTCCCATAGGCGTAACCCCGTTGACACCTTTCTAGACACCTACTTGATCGGCTAATTGTCCTGTGTAAAACTCTCTCAGGAGTAACAATTACTCGCAGTGGGTATTGGGATCCAACTATCTCATAGAAGGTATGCAATCTCATTGCAAATTTCAACACTTGAAATTCCCGATAATATTTTGCCCCAAACGATCTATGACCTTGACAAGGTCAACAAACCATAGACCGTAAGTCAAATTCAACCCGTCACTTCTTGATTGAATTAAACCCAACCGCACGACCCTTGACAAGGTCAACAAGGCCGTACGACTACCCTAATCCAATCTGCATCATATGCATAAGCAGATAAATACTGGTCAGCTACCGCACACTGCACCTTGACAAGGTCAACAAACGCAGCACGAATACTAAGCAGGACTTATCTGAAATGACGGAGGGCTACGACAGGTTTTTCTGAAAACCTATTGCGTAATGAACATGATATCGTTATAGAATCGAGTGAATTTTGAAATGGAGTGATTTTGAGGCTTTCATTAGTTTTGCTAAAGAGGTCACTCCCGGTGAAGGGATCTCGGCTCTTTCTTCATCGAATAAGGTGCGGGATATATCATATATATCACTGTGCAAAGCAAAACTCCAAAAGCAGTCAAAAGTCAAACCGAGTGTTGTAGCATCTGCCAGTTTTGCTAAAGAGGTCACTCCCGGTGAAAGGATCTCGGGTCTTTCCTCATTGAATAAGGTGCGGGATATATCATATATATCACTGTGCAAAGCAAAACTGTAGCTACCCTTTTATTTGAAAATTTGATTCTACAACATCTTTTAGGTTTCTTTTCTTTCATTAATCATATTAATGAAGTCCCATCATTTAAGTCACCTAAACATCACAGATACGACGTACACTTATGCCATCCGTATTCGCCTCGATGTCCCCTCGTGCACCGTTAGGTTAGGTAACTAACGACAGAGCAGGGCAGGGCTAGTGCGGGTGTAAAACATAAGTAATGTCTATATAATATATCATATATACTATATACTGTATCCATCACAACACATCAAATGATCACATCACAGATATCGCAGCAGAAACATAGTTATAATATGGGATATACTAGGACGTCCGTATTTAGTATTTAGCCAACAATAGAAAATACGGATTCCACAGTCGTGATGAATAGCCAAGCCCACACCCTGGACCCCTACGAGAGCGGCAAGCGACCCTACACAATTCTGGAGTTTAGGAGACCCGGTCTCGACTCCTCGAGATGGCCTCCCACTGAACCCCAGAACCCGGTCACCTGTGCTCCCCTCCTTGGGTCCATCCTAATGCGGAAAAGAAAATAATATACAACACTGGTGGCATCGACCTCAACCCGGAAGTGCCCCAAATAAAAGAATATTACATTACATTTGAATTTACATGAATGAAAATATAAAACTCTCATCTCACATAAAACCCCCCAGCTATTCAATCGCGACAATCCTGCACAACATATCTCAGCGACACATAATATCTCATATCATCAACGTAAGTAAGTATGCATACCCCAATTGTCGTTGATGTATAGCAACGAAACCGGCGATATTGACATACTACACTTACGGTCACAGAAAAGAAAGTGTAAAACTGCAATATCTGGAATCCACATTCTCTTTAGACATCGTAAATGCGAAATATCACATACTTCGAATTTCATGTCTAGCTATATGAATTCCACACATTGCATCACATTCCAGATAAATAGACAGTATTAAAATTTTCGAACGAACGATCAAATACCGAAGATTCCCTAAAGCTCAACACTTGAGCGGAGTTCAAAAACCCGGAGTGTAACACAGTAGTAGCGGTCCAGCCGTAGAAGGGTCAAGCCAACGCCTCACATGTGGCACGCCGTACTGCCCCAAACCCTAAGATTCAAAGGGCAGTTCAAGACGGTCACATAATCGAGTTAAGGTTTGTTGTCTTCTAGAGGGTCCACTACAAAACTTACACGTATCTCCAAAAATATTTAAACCCCGTGAAAAGTGAGCAAATGATACTCGTTCAAACACATCAATACTTTCTAATTTATCCGGAAAAGACACGAAATCAAAATTCCGATCGAATCGTCGACTTCAAAACAATCTCCAGAACAAACAGCACAAAATTCAGATTAAAAATACTCCAAAACAATACACAAGAAGAGCAATGAGTTACTGTACAAAAATGACACCATGAATCAATAGAAAGGCCGCGGAACCGCGGCCTAAGCAGCCTATTGCCGCGGTTCCGTGCTCAAATTTACTGTTCATGGTCTCGTTTTTCACAGTAACTCTTATATTTACCTGCTGAATTTTTTGCATATTTTTATTTCTGAAAATAACCAGATTTTAAAAAATGTCCAGAGAGCGTCCGAGAAAGTCGTATTTTGGTTTGATCGGAGTTTTGACTTCGCTAAAGTGTCGCCTAATGTTCTAGGTCGGCTCTGATACCAATGTTGGGTTAGCCTAGCACCTCATGAAGGGTTTGGAAGCATCACATGTACCAAAGGTGGAGTCTTTAGGGTGCTAAGTTAACAAACATCGGATCGTTCCTAGAAAATTAGGATTTCTAAAACTTGCATATCATCATATGAAAGAAAAGCTAGGGTTTAGAGAGTACAACCTTTGTAGCTCCCTACGCTAGACTCCTCGGCTACTTAGGGTTTGAAAAAGCTCCTCTTGAACTCCTCTAGGTCACCGATGATCCACCCGGAGTCCGCTTTGTCCAAGCTTGCAACTTCACCCGATCAAGAGAACGAAATGAAGGTAACACTCCAAACAAGTGGGCTAGACTTGTGTAGAATGGTGTTGTGGTTCTCTTTCTCACTTCAAAATCCTAACTTGTTGAGTATATTGCTCACTACAAAAATTTAGAGAGCAAAATGAGAGAGGAAGAAGAAGATGATGGCTATATCTTTAACAAGAGTGAAAAGAATAACCCTTGTTAAGAAAAATGAAAATATATGTATATATATTTTCATGTTCTCATCTCAAACCATGGTTAAACAATGAATATCTTATTGAACTTGAGTTAAAACACAAAAGGAAAGTTCACCCAAGGTTAAAAGGTGGGTGAGGATGGTTAGGTTAAAGGAAGAGTGTAGAAACAAATCAATGATAACCTTCCTTTTTCCTTTTTGTTTTAAATCAAATGCAATAAAATCCATATATAAAACCATGGTGTGAGTCTTATATTGCCACAATTTTCATGTATGTACAACCATGATGTATGTATGTATGTATGTGTGTATGTACATCCATATGTGCATGAATCTATAAAGAAGGCATACATGCTTGCATGCATCCATCAAACTCAAGAAAGGATATTAAGTGAGAAACTAATGGTTAAATTATAAATCAACACTTGATTTATTAATACGGCCATATCACATATGACCCCACCAAAAGAAAGCCGCCCGATCAATATACGGTATCCTATATGCGCATTTTAATCGGGTTCATGCGCATATCGCATACGCGCACCACAACGTTTCGCCTGGACTAGGAAACTCCATTGTGGGACTCTAAGACTCGTCAATATGCCGGCAGTGGGTGATGATCATATCAAGCACCCCCAAGCCGCAAGCGGTCAGCTAAACGTAACGGCCACCCGGATATTGAGCGATCAGAAGAGAACAAGCGAACCTGCTACAACTCCCGTCGAGCCAATCGGCAACACTTCCCGTACAGTCCGGTCTCCTCGTCTGATATGTCGCATATCAAGTCTAGGGGTGGTAAATGTCAGACCCCAATAACTGATAAGTCGTGCCGATGTGAGGCTCATAACGGGTCGAGAAACTACTGGTAACACTTACCAGCAAATCTCTGAATCAACCCTGGCCAGGGACTTCCCTGTTACAGCAATCGTGCACAGCGCAACATCAACCCCCAATACCGGGAGAGACGAAACCCCTCCTATCGCTCATTGCCTCCATGTGACTCGGGACTGTACCTAAAAACCAACGTTTTGCACGCCCTCATGGACGTGGTAAGGTGGAAATCAAAGTACAGTGGGAATCACACAAGACTCTATGACGATCTCGGGTCTACAGACTAACCTGTACAAGTGTCACCAGAGTACAAGTGTCACCAGAGAACTGCCATCTGACGTGAGGTATAATACCATCTGGGAGTTCTCGGCGAGTCCGTCCAGTGTACCCAGTCTCCACTGAGCACCCGTATACCATCTCTGATGTCAAACACCAATGGATATGGGATCATCCATCGTCCATCTCATGGGTCGAGAAGCGTATACGCTAGTCTACACTGGTACATCGATGCCCCGTCTCGATACACCCACGACTAGGGACCTTGAAGGATGTACTTATGGACTACCATGTCCCTACTAGTATGATCCGCATCATAGTCCAGGTTGTCAAGTACTCATCCTAAGGGCTTTACCAACATGTAACTATAAGATAGTATAAAGAGACTAGTATACATGTTAAGATAAAGAGCAACCAGATAGCATACTATCATATCGAGCAAGAAAGTCATCTCTATATATGTCCAAGCATCCAATATAATATACATCATCTGTACAATACTGGCCTCTAGGGCATACATACAACTAACACATACCATGTTGTTTCCTTATCTTGTATAACATCATCTGCTAAGACACACGCACCATTACCGAAGATACACATGTTGCACGCACACATGCTTTCCGGCTCGCACACTCATCATCGGTAATTGCCATCCCACGTACATAATAGAAATCACTACTTCACCGTATAACCTAACAACCTATAGCATTTTAGTTATTATTTAGTACCTATACCACACTTACTAGTTCAGTTATCGCATTTTCTTACCTAGTTAGATGCCACGCTCATATAAAGACACTGGTTATGCATTGCGGATTTGTTCTGTGCATGTACTTAATGTTTCATTATTGGTTCTTGCTTATGAAATTTCGGTTTTCATGAGATTTCTGGATTTGAGAAACCGCAGATACATTTTGAAAACTTATGATTGTTTTAAAAATACAGTATCTCTTGATATGATGTGTGGCGTCCACCATGAGTTTTCTCGGTTCTGAATTATATATATACCCGAATCGATGAGAGAGGAGGCACTGTTTGCGGGTACATGGTGGACCCGGTACGGTACCCCGGGGCGAGAAGATCTTATAGAGAGACGTTGAGCCCAGCAGGGGAGCACTACCGACCAGTGATAGTACTGGACTCGGAGGATATCCGGAGGATACCGACTGGAGTCGTATAATCAGATGGATATGAGGGTTGTCTGATAAGACGGCGCCTGAGATATGAGGATTTACGTGTCGATACTGGACACGGGTTTTATGATGTTTTCGAGTGTCAATGCTGGGCACTCAGGTTTTTATGATAATTTGGTGTGTCGTTGATGGACTCACGTTGGATGATACACATATACACATATATGATACAGATGACATTGTACCATATTATGACATGGGCATGATTATATTAGTATTACTATACTTATGTTTACACTATCACCCTTGTTACCACTCAATATTTTATATTATTATATTACTGTATGATTTAGGAGATCGTCAAACATTCGATTTCTACCTGCTGATGTATTCTACTCACGAGTTGGCAACTCACCCCGTTGTGCCACAGTTTTCTTGTAGGATCGACCGCACGGATTCAATAGTGGCTCGCTGGCATATATCTTTCTTCTGGGCGATTTGCATTGGTAGGTGGGGTACACATTGGATCGTGACCACCATTTGTATATATTTATTCAATTGTATCTAGTTTAAAGCTCTATCAATCAGACTATGTATATTTACTAGACTCAGAAACCACAGATTTGTATATTCATTTGGACTTAGAGTCACGGATATGTATGTATTCTTTATTTTTTTGGGTTTGGTGATACTTGGTTTTTCTTTTTCTTTCTATGATTTATCTTCTCCTTGGGGAGTCGCATATATATTTATTTGTGTGGTTGTGATTCTGCCGATTGGTGAAGAGCTAGCTCCCACTTAGGGATACCTATATTATTGTTATGTATTGGTTTTGGGTCAAATTTTACAAAAGAGATGCTACCCAAATTTCAAATGACGAAAATATTTTCAACTATAGTATACAACTCACTTGTATTTTTATATAACATTACTTATACTTTTGAAGAAGAACTTGATTTCATTATACCTTTATTTCAAAACTTCACCTCCATTATTTTCCTAAAAAAAGTTTAGATTTCTGGGCTTTCGGCTTACTTGGATTACGGTGGGGTCCTATAGACTTCACGTGATTCAAGTTCCGGTCACGTGCCAATTCGAGTCGTTACATAGGTCAACTAGATCTGCTCCAGAACTTGATTGTCGAAATAAAACTGTGCCGAGAAACGAGCTCAAGATATACTAATCACAAAGCTTGGTAAGTGCAGAGATAAAGGGAGGTTTTTCAACGCTTTCGTGAAATTCCTTAATTAAAATAACTCATTCTCTTTTGGCGGTTGCACCGTGAACACTTTTCTAGACACCCCGTGAACTTTATAACTTCAAGTGGTGTTCTAAACATGGTTACCTTCTCCTAATAAGCATGGAGTCCTTAAAGGTTTAAAGACTAATATCTTTTAAAATTTGTGTGGGTAAATTTTATGCTCAATTTTGTGATTTATGGGTCATGGAAAAAATGTGATGAAATATTTTACCGTAACTTATGGGGTTCGTTGGCCCTTAAGTCCGTATTAATGGATGCAATGCGCAATCAATGAAAAAGTTGTTCATAATATCAAACAATCGTTTTTAAAATTTAAGCGTGGCGCTGCAACAAAATACGAGTTAGTCACGTAGGATTTTGGCAGTGAACTTGCAAAGAATTCTACAAATATAGAATATTGGACGCGTCGGATTTGAGTGAGAGGGTGTTAAAAAAATATGTATCGATATGTTTTGGGTCAAGAAACCCCTATTGAATCGATCCCAAATAGCTTGGAAAGTTCGCTTGTGTGGATCAAACTATCCGGATCTTTGGTATTATACTTCACTGTCTCCTTGGTATTTAAAATTCATTTGCCCCGCATGATCGCTGCTCGCAAATCCGTAAGAATCTACAAATGTCGGAAAATGGATATTATTGGCGAGAAATCGATATATGTGGCCAGTCTTCCACGCACACACAATTATGAAATTTAAGGTATAAAAATAGGATAATAATAGAAGAATGGAGCTTAGGACAAAAAAATTAGAGCAAGCAAAGAAGATTGGGTCACCAGTTTCGGCCATATTGAATAAATTGGCAGCCAGAAGATGAAATGAGGGTCCCGAATTTCAACTGTGTGTTCCCTGTTATTCTAATGTCCCAATTTTATACATTAAATTTTCTAATGATTCTCAGAGTGATAGCATATCAAAATAATAGAGAGCAAAAGTAAGAAAGTGTTAGATTTTTGTTTTGGTTTTTGAAATTTTTGTTTTTTTTCTAGAAAAGTGTTAGTTGTATGCACAAGATATAAACAACTAACCCGAAATAACAAGAAGAAAAGCGTTACCGTTGAACGGCAACATCGCCATTTGATTATTAGCGATTTATCTATGTCGTACTAAGTTTTAAAATAACGCAATCAAGACGGTGTCGCATGTAACTAGCCGAGATGAGTATGGGTCGTCCGAAGGGAGAAACTGCGTTTTTGCTTCTTGTTTTCACTAGTTAAATCAAAAGGTCAGTAAGTGTTCTTTTCTAGCCTATGTGTTATGTTCAAAAGAGAGCTTGTTAGGGATAGAGTTAGGTTAGTTCAAGTTAGGAAGATCTTTACACTGTCCTTTGTGCCCCTCTTGTTAGTTGTATGTATGCCCTAGAGGCCATTATTGTACATGAGATGTATATTATAGTGGATGCTGGGACATATATAGGGAGGACTTTCTTGCTCGACATGATAGTATGCTATCTGGTTGCCCTTTATCTTAACATGTACACTTACTGTCTCTCTGTTACATATTGATAAAGCCCTTAGGATGTGTACTTGACTACCAGGATTATGATGCAGATCATACTAGTGGGGCATGTGTAGTCCATGAGTTCATCCTTCAATATTCCTAGTCATGGGAGTATCGAGACGGGGCATCGATATTCCAGAGTAGACTAGCGTATATATTCTCGACCCATGTGATGGGCGATGGATGATCCCATATCCATCGGTGTTTGACATCAGAGATCGTATACGGGTGCTCAGTGGAGGCCGGGTACACTGAACGGACTCGCCGAGAACTTCTAGATGGTATTATACCTCACGCCAGATAACAGTTCTCTGGTGACACTGGTACAGGTTAGTCTGTCGACCCGAGATCGTCATAGAGTCTTGTATGTATCCCACTGTGCTTTGATTTCAACCCTACCACGGCTCTACTGAGTCAGGCAAACAGGTGGTTTTTGGGTACAGCCCCGAGTCACATGGAGGCAATGAGCGGTAGGAGAGGATTCGTCTCTCCCGGTATTGGGGGTTGATGTTGCGCTATACTCGATTGGCCATAACTGAAATCCCTGGTCAGGATAGATGTGATTTACTGGTAAGTGTTATAAGTAGTTACACGCACGTTATGGACCTTACATCGGCATGACTTATCAAGCTACTGGGGTCTGACGTTTACACCCCTAGGCCATATATGCGACATATCTGACGAACAGACCGGACTGTACGGTAAGTGTTACTGATTGGATTCGCAGGAGTATGAGCAGGCTTGCTTGTTGATCTTCTGATCGCTCAATACCCGGGTGGTCGTTACGTTTAGTAGACCTCTTGCGGCTTGTGGGTGTTTGATATGATCATCACCTATTGCCGTCGTATTGACGAGTTTTTAGAGTCCTATACAGAGGTTTCCTGGCTCAGGCGAAACAGAATAGGAGCACATATAAGATATGTGCGGGACCGAGATTAATACGCGTATGTGATACCGTATTCTATTCTCGCGATTTGTATCATCGGTCGGTTATATGCGATATAGCCGGGTTATCGAATCAAGTGTTGATTCGATAGATTGATACATATGATATTAGTTGGTTATATGTGATATGACTGGATCATTAAATCAAGTGTTGATTTAATGATTTAATATATAATTATATATTTGATATATTACTTTGCATTAACTAGTATTGGCTCATTTAAGATTGTTTTTCTCACTTGATGTGCACATAGTGTATATATGATATATGTTTGTGTACATGATTGTATCATGCTTGATGATACACGCAAACTTGGGTGTGTGTATGACTTACACCATGCTACCAATAATGAGGGGTTTTAATTATCTTAGTAAATCAAAATGAGGTGGAAATTGGTCATGGCATGAAGCTTCATGAAGCTTTTGGATAACCATTGACCAAGTCCACTTGATTTATTTTACTTAAGATATTTTAAACCTAACCATTATTATTTAGCCATGGTTATGTCTCTATAATGGTTAGTATATGATACTAACTCACCCATGGTTGCATAACTCATTCATTCACCTTGGTTTATTTTCTTGAGTTGCTTTCTTCATCTTCTTCCTCTTGCTCTTTAGCTCCATGGAAAATGGTGAAAATGAGTGAGAAAATAAAATATAAAGTGAGCCCACTTCCTACTTCATCATCCTCTACTACTTGCCATTTAGTTTAGGGTGTTCTCTTCACAAAGTTCATTACCTATTGAAAGCTTAGCTTGAGTTTGAGTCTTCTCGATGTAGATCATCTTCGTCCTCGAATACTATGAGCAAGCCTGTTCATTTCTCTGAGGGAACCCATACTAGAGTTCAGGAGATCGATGATCACAGCGAAGTTACGTCAACACGGAGCTTTAGAAGTGAAGGACCGGTCTACAAAGGTTGTATTCCTCATTCACTTAGTGTAATGGTAGATTACATGTTCATTTACTTCTAAAACTCTAGTTAGATCCTAGGTTAGGTTGTTTGGCATGCTAAATAATTTTAAATACGGCATGTTTGATGCCTCCCGAAACCTTGTGGCCGTGCCAAAGAAACCTACAGTGGTATCAGAGCCTTATAGAGCATTAGGAGTTATTTATGCGAAGTTAAAATTCCGATCAAACCCCGAAAACCCACTTGATACCTCCTCTCTGGAAATTTTTCAAAAAGTTGGATTTTTCCATATTAAAAATTCTCAAAAATTCGTGCAGGTAATTCTATGGATCTCGGAGAAGTACGATTCCCTAACTCGATTAAGTAACCGCGGAACCGTGGCCATACCATGCATTTGGCGGCGGTTCCGCGGTAGAACTTGTGAGTTATGGAATCATACTTCAAGGGGTGATCCGTAGCTACTACATCATGCTTGTGGGAATTTTTAATATTACTCAAGTGTTGAGCTTTCTGGAATTTATTGAGAATTCATTGATTCGATCGGAATGTTTAATATCGTTTAGCCTTTTTCGGGTATTCACATGTTATCTAGGAGAAGTTAAAAAGCTCGAACGAATGTCAAAAACTCATTTTTCCAAGTTTAAGGTATTCGGAAAAATGTGCAAGTAATTCTGTGGACCCCCTAGAAGAATGTAACCCTAACTCGACCTTTTTGGATCGCGAAACCGCGGTCATACCTTAAGCTTTGCCGCAGTTCCGTGGTGACATGAGTGAGGCTTGGGTCTGCCTTTCTACGGTTGGTCCATAGGTGCTGTGACATGTACTGGGTATTATTAAACTGTGCTCAAGTGTTGAGCCGTCTGGGAATTGTGGGACTTTGATGAATCGATCGAGAAGTTTAATGTCGTCCGGATATCATGTGATGTGATACAATATGTGGAATTCATATAGTTAGGCATGAAATTCGAAGTATGTGATACTTCGGGTTTATGATGTCTAAGGTTATCTTGGATTCCAAATGTTGTAGTTTTTCACTTTCTTTTCTGCGACCGTAAGTGTAATATGTGGTGTATCGCCGGTTTCGTTGCTATACGTCAACGACAAATGGGATACGCATATTTACTTACGTTGATGACATGTGATGTTATGTGTTGCTGTGATATGTTATATTGGATCGTCGTGTTTGAATAGCCGGGGGTTTTTATGTGAGATGAGAGTTTTTTCCATTTTCATTCATGTAAAAAACTTGTATGTAATATTCTTTTATTGGGATACTTACGGGTTGAGGAAGATGTCACCGTTGATGTATATTATTTACTTTTCCGTCTTAGGATAGACCCAAGGAGGAGAGCACAAGTAACCGGATTCTAGAGTCCAGTGGGAGACCATCTCGAGGAGTCGAGTCCGGGTCTCCTAACTTTAGAATTGGTAGGGTTGCTTGCCGCTCTCGTAGGGGTCTAGGGATGTGGGTTTGACCATTCATCACGACCGTGGAATCCGTGTTTTATAAATGCTTAATATAAAACACAGACATCCTAGTATATTAAATATTTCATATATTGTCTTCTGCTGCTGATATCTGTGATATGATCATTTGATATGATGAGATAGATACTGTATATAGTATATGTGATATATTATATAGACGTTGCTTATGTTTTACACCCGCTCTAGCCCTGCCCCGCTCTGCCGTTAGTTACCTAACCTAACGGTGCATGACGGGATATCGAGGCGAATGCGGATGGCATAAGCGTACATTGTATTTATCTGTGATGTTTAGGTAACTTAAATGATGGGACATTCATTAATGAGATTAATGAAAGAAAAATAAACCTAATGATGTTGTGGAATCGAATTTTCAAAAACAGGTAGCTCTAGTTGTTGCTTTGCATAGCGGTGTTCCTTGTAGAATATCCTGCACCTTATTCGATAAGGAAAGAGCCGAGATCCCTTCACCGGGAGTGACCTCTTTAGCAATAACTAGCAGATGCTACAACCCTCGGTTTTGTTTTTTGATTGCTTTTCTAGTTCTTGCTTTCCATAGTGGTATTGTGAATATCCTGCACCTCATTCGACGAGGAAAGAGTCGAGATCCCTTCATCAGGAGTGACCACTTTAGCGAAACTAGCAAAAGCCTCAAAAACACTCCATTTAAAACCATTTGATTCTATAATGATATCAAGTTCAAAGCGTTAAAGGTTTTCCTAAAAACCATCCGCCACCCTCCGTCATTTTAGGAAGTAGAGTACTTAGTATTCGTGCTAGGTTTGTTGACCTTAGCTAAGGCGTAGTCTGCGGTAACTAAGTGATGTCTTCTACACAGCATATGATGCGTTAGTTAGGACAGTCATGTGACTCTGTAGACCTTAGCCAAGGGTCATGTGGATGGGTCTAATTAATCACGAAATGACGGGTAGAACTTGATTAGTGCTTATGATTTGTTGACCATAGCCAAGGTCATAAGTGCTAGGGGTAAAAACCATTATCGGGAGTTTCAAGTGTTGAAATTTGCAATGAGATTGCATACCTTCTATGTGATAGTTGGATCCTGATACCCACTGCTAGTAATTGTTACTCCTAGGAGAGTTCTGCACTTTACAATTAGTTGATCAAATAGGTGTCTAGAAGGTGTCAACGGGGTTACGCCCCTGGGAAAACGATGTTTACTTTAATTAGGTCCGTGCGAAAGCATGGGGAACCTCCTTCAAAGTACCAGCACTGGCCTGGCTTAAAGATTGGTGAACTTGTAGGGTGTAATTAATCCCGGCTAGTCTTTCCTTTTAAGGTTTGAAGGAAGATTTGATAAAAACAGTGGGAGCCATCCTGATTAGATAAAATATATAACCAATCTAATCTTGCAAGAGCGCACGCAGAGTGTTTTCTTCTCTCTCTCCAGGTAGCGACCATGTCACTCCTTAATTAAGATAATAATATGGATGTATTGACCGAACCCGCTTGTTATACTGAGCTGGAGAACGTTGGTCCCGCTCCAACTTATAATTGTTATAAGACCGAGCAGGAAATGAGGATTACCAGAATTCCCGTGCCGCCCAAATGAAGAAAGTGCATCATGTTGCATTTTCTTCGGGTGTGTTCATTATAAAGAATTGTTTATCAGTATCCTCTACATCCTGGGTATTTGATACCGGATCAAGATCCCGCATATATAATTTGTTATATGGGCTACAGATAGATGAAGAACTGGAAATGTGTGATATGTCTCTAAGTATAGAGAATGGTGCAATTGTTGCAGCCAAGGTGTTGGCAAATATCACTTTGTACTACTAAATACATTGATTCTGAACGAATTTTATTAGATAACGAACTTGATATGCAACATTATATCATTCTCTTTATCATATAAAGAAGGATATAATTTTGTATTGTTGGATATTGTATTAAACATTTCCTATATCAAGTGTTGATCGGATCAGGCATGTTATCTAAAAGAAAATACGTTATAAATCAAACAACGGTTCTTAACGTACAGAACACACACAAGAGGAAGAGTTCAGAAATGAATGAATCTTTCTTGAGGCATTGTAGATTAGGTCATATCAATGCGACCCGACTAGCTAAGTTACATTTAGATGCATATTTAAATCAGTTTGAATTTACATCTTATGAAACTTGCCAGTCATGTCACAAAGATAAAATAACCATAGCTCTGTTTATTAGAAACAGAGAAAGAGTTAGTGAACTCTTGGGACTGATACATAGTGATGTATGTAGGTCCCCTGTCTACACATGTCAGGACTGGTTCTTTGTACTTCATTACATTCATTGATGATCTCCTAAGATTCGGACATGTGTTCCTGTTGAAGTGTAAGTCTGAAGCTTTTGATAAATTTATAGAATATAAGTGAGAAGTAGAGAACCAAAACCAGGTATAAGTATTATATCCTATGATAAAATCAGGGAGGAGAATACTTGAGCACGGAGATCCTAGACTATTCTAAAGGAGAATGAGATTCACTCTCAGCATTACTCCTCCATATACACCACAGTACATCGGTATATCGGGGTGGAGCAATCGCACCCTATTAGATATTGTGCGCTCTATGATGAGTACTACTGAGTTGCCTGTTTCCTTTTGGGTTTATGCGCTTGAAGAAACATCATACCTATTAAATTGGGTTCCAATCAAATCAGTGCCTACCACTCCATATGAGATATGGTTTGTGAAGAGCACGTCTTTAAGCATGTTAAGATTTGGGTTGTCCGGCCTATGTCTAAAAGCAAAATATGGACAAGCTCGAGGCAAGGTCAGTTCTGTGGAAGTTTGTTGGATACCCCAAGCATTCGCAAGGGAATATCTTCTACTACACCGAGAAAAAAAGGTGTTTTATTTCTCGGCACACCACCTTTTTAGGAAAATGAATTTTTTATGAAAGAAATTTGTGGTCATGAGGTAGAACTGGAATTAGTTCCAGCTGTACAAACTACAGCTGATGATTTGGTAGAACCAGAGGATTTAATAGTTTCCAATGAACCTCAGCCACTCCGCCGATCTAGTTGGGTTCCTCATCCGCCTGAGAGATACTTTGGTGTTCTCTATGACAGTGGGAGCGAGGATTGCATCATGGAGATGATGACCCAACTAGTATCGAGCAGGCCATCAAGAGTGGAGACTCTGTAAGAATGGCTGGATGCTAAGCGTTCTGAGATGGAATTTATGTACACCAACAAAGTATGGACTTTGGTTGCTATATCTGAAGGGTTAAATCCCCATCAGGAGAAAGTATATCTTGAGAAGATTACTTGGTGTACATAGAAAAGTTATGACTTTCAAAGATAGACTTGTTGTAAAAGTTTCTCGTCATCAACCAGGTGTGGATAATGATGAAACATTTTCTCTAGTGCCTATGCTTAAGTCCATCTGGATCCTACTTGCCATTGCTACATCGTATGACTACGATATCTGGCGGTTGAGTGTCATGTCTACTTTTCTAAATAGTGATTTAGAAGAAAGCGTCTATAAGTACACAGCCAGAGGGCTTCGTAGACAGTGGGAGCAGCAGAAACGTGTGCAAGTTGCTTTACAGGTTAAAGCAGGCATCGCGGAGTTAGAACATCTGTTTTGATGCGGTAGTCAAAGTATTTGACTGCATCAAAATAGTAGATGAACCTTGTATATACAAAAAGGTAGTAGAGAGTAAGGTGGTCTTCCTCGTATTGTACGTGGATCACATACTCTGGATAGGAAAGGTGTTTCCTATGCTACACTCGGTCAATCTCCTTTTATCACATTGATTCTCCATATAGGATCAAGGTGATATATTCTAAAATCCTGGGTTTTGGATCTATGAGATAGATCTAAGTGGATGTTAGGATTCTCACTAGGTGTAGTGAGATGGTATCAATAGATCCTGAAGAGAATCACTGGATAGCTTCCAGGGTGGTAAGGACGACTGAAAGTCAGTCACAGGTATTGTCTTTACCCTCAGTGGAGGGATGGTATGTTGGAAGAGTTCCAAGCTAGATACCGTGACAAACTAGACGATAAAAGCTGGTGACATCGCTATCAAAGATGCTACCAAAGAGGCAGTCTGGGTGTATATTTGTTCATGAGATGAACTAGGTTCCTTCCAATGTGTGACAATGGAGGTGTGGCTTTTGGCCTAGGAACCCTGGTCCCATCAGTGACCCAGACATATTCTAAGGTAGTATCACCTGATCATGGAGATGATTGATCTCCAAGTGATCAAGGTTAGGAGAGTAGACTCAGAAGTTAACACGGCGGATCCACTCAATGAGGCCTTTCCTGCGAGAGACTTTTATAGGGTGTTGGGTATGTTATACTACAACAACTGGCCTTAGTGCAAGTGGGAGATTGTTAGTTGTATGTATGCCCTAGAGGCCATTATTGTACATGAGATGTATATTATAGTGGATGCTGGGACATATATAGGGTGGACTTTCTTGCTCGACATGATAATATGCTATCTGGTTGCCCTTTATCTTAACATGTACATTTAATGTCTCTCTGTTACATGTTGATAAAGCCCTTAGGATGTGTACTTGGTTACCAGGATTATGATGCAGATCATACTAGTGGGGCCTGTGTAGTCCATGAGTTCATCCTTCAATGTTCCTAGTCATGAGAGTATCGAGACGGGGCATCGATATTCCAGAGTAGACTAGCGTATATCTTCTCGACCCATGTGATGGGCGATGGATGATCCCATATCCATCGGTGTTTGACATCAAAGATAGTATACGGTTGCTCAGTGGAGACCGGGTACACTGAACGGACTCGCCGAGAACTCCTAGATGGTATTATACCTCACGTCAGATAGCAGTTCTCTGGTGACTCTAGTACATGTTAGTCTGTCGACCCGAGATCGTCATAGAGTCTTGTGTGTCTCCCACTGTGCTTTGATTTCCACCCTACCATGGCTCTACTGAGTCGTGCAAACATGTGGTTTTTGGGTACTGTCCCGAGTCACATAGAGGCAATGAGCGATAGGAGGGGATTCGTCTCTACCGGTATTGGGGGTTGATGTTGCGCTATTGTCACGACCCGAAATGGCACGTGACTGGCACTTGAATCATATGAAGTCTATAGGACCCCATCTAATTCAAGTAAGCCAAAAACCTAGTAATCTAAACCATTTAAAAGAAGAAGGTGAAGGAAAACTTGTTTTAAAGTTGCATATAATCACTTTGAAAAGTCGTTGTAAACATTTTTAAAACATCATATCTTTTCCGAAAATTTTGGCACAGTCTCCTTTGTAAATACTGACCCCAAAAGGGGTACAACATGAATAATATGAATAAACGCATCCCCAAGCGGGAGCTAGCTCTTCGTCAATTGACGGTCACAACCACGCAAGCAATATAATATACAACGCCAAAGGCGAGGATCAAAACTCAAAAGGAAACTCAAAATCAACATGAAAACCATAATAATACAAGCGTGACTCTAAGGTCGAAATAATAAACAACTGGTCTTCTAAGGTTATAAAATAATACAGTCTGGTTGATGGAGTTTCTAGATACAACAGAGTATAAATAAGGTACAATGGTGGTCACGATACGAGTGAACCCACCTACCAAAGCAATCACCCGGAATGGAAGCAGTGTGCCAGAAAGCCACAATGAAACCTGTACGTCAAAACCTGCAAGAAACTGTGTCACAACGGGGGTGAGTTGCCAACTTGTGAGTAGAAAACATCACAGAGCAGAAATCGTATGTATGACTCAATCCTTGGTCAATACGATCAGTAATATATATCCTTAATATGATAAAGCCTGAAGCATGATAAGGTGGCAAGGGTAAACATCTATACATAAGTGTAATAACAAGTGCTCGTGTCAATGCCTCAGGTAGCAATGTATCATAAATATAAGGTATGAAAGAAATATAATGAAAACAGAATGCATCATGAATGTGACAACTGTTATCTTTATTTAGTGAGATTTCTGTATATTTATAAATCGAGGTATCATCAATGAAATCAACATGAAATCAGTGTCAAGCATCGACACAAAACATAAATCTCAATATCTCAATATCTCTGGCTCCGGCAATCCGGACTGACCTGTAACCTCGAATCTCAATATATAGGGCTCCGGCTATCCGGACTGGCCCATATGACCAAATGTCAAAACCTCAGGCTCCGGCTATCCGGACTGGCCTGTACTCCGATCGGTATCCTCCGGATATCCATCGAGTCACAATACAATCACCGGTCAGTAGTGTTCCCCTATCACAGGCTCAACGCCATCATCTGCGACCTTCTCACCCTGGGGTACCGCACCAGGTCCACCATGCACCCACAGACAGTTCCTCCTCCTCCTCGAATCGGGTTTATGATATCGCTCAAGAGCCAAGAAAACTCATGGTGGACATATCTCAAATCATATCATGAGAAAACCGCACTTTTATCTTTTGAAAAGTGATAATCAATTTATAAATCTTTGCGGTTTCTCTAAATCTATAAATCTCACGGAAATCCGAAATCATAAATCACGATGTAAATAAATAATGAATACGGGGCTCCGGCAATCCGGACTGACCCAAATTATTGCATGGCAATGAATATATGAATATATATGCGTGATATAACGCAGTAAATAAATGCAATGTCTAAGCTATCATATAATGGCAGGCTCACTAGTATCATGTCGAAACTATCAGCTAACAAGCGATATCAATGAATCAATATTATCTAAAGTGTGCGTGATATGGCAATTACCGATGATGATGTGTGTGAGCCGGCAAGCAGGTGTACGTGGAGCATACGCATCATCGGTAATGGTGCTGGTGTCCAGACAACATGATTTTGATAATAACTATGAAAAACACAATATAAGCATGCGATGCGATGCGAACAACATGAATATACAGAACATGAATAATAACACAATAATAAAGTATCTGCATTTATATAAATATGAGTCATACAGTTTTGCCATTTGAAATAACCTGAATCGTGTGTTTATAAAATAGGGTCTACGGTGTTTTTAAGAAAAGGTACGTTCTTTGAAATATCCGTAGAATCTCTTGTCCTGTCATTAAAATACTCACGATTCGTTAGTTTTGAAATAGGTATGACTCGAGTCTAGTCTAACATCTACATGTAACTACAGGACTAAACTAACAGCTAATCGAAAAGGTAAGGAAACCACCTAAATCTGAGTCGATATATATATATAACATATAATAGTCAGTGATCCCGCCTCAATAGTATCACATATGATACAATATATATAACATGACTTCCTCGAGTCAAGAGTGCGGATCTATCATCAATATATAGCTCGTATGGTAAATCTATCGTACGGCATCCCAATCTGGGTACGGGTCAATATCACATTCTATCTTATTATTCAATTGGTATCCTTATCATCATATCGTGATCTGGGTACTGATCTAACGTCTAGTACATACTGATACCATCTACATATATATATGCATGCGTATGAAAACACATCTCCCCAAATACCCGCTATAATATCATGTCATATCTCAAATACGAATCATGTCACATCATCGATCTCATGGCATCATGCCCAATCTCATCGACTCATCTCCAAATACCATGTACTATCCATATCATCCATGTATATATGTATATATATATATACATAGTCCCATACCTATGTGTATTTATATATATATATATATATATATATATCCCCATATACGCACAAGAAGTAAAATGTATGCAAGTGTGTGTGTGCACGCGTCTATGTAAACCATAATCTAAGGTTCGCGACTAGGAAATTAAATAACAACACTATCATCCAAAGTCTTCTAAAGCAAATCTAGCTAAGTATACACATATTATAATACCATATAAGTATATATCTATATATAACATAACGCATTCGCGTTCTATACTACGAACTGCGGGGGTGCTATACGCCATCCACCCGACTTCCCCCGTAGATATATATCTACTCACCTTGATCATCGCTTACCGAAGTCGATGTCGCCATCCTCTTCTTTAACATCCGAAGTCCACGTAGGGGTACCTGCATATCACACATAGTATCGTAAATCGAAATCGCACACGAAAACCAAATCGGCACGCGTATCACACATAGGTTAAAACCTATGATCTATGCATGCAAGAATGACCAAACAACCCTCGAGATTGACGTGCAAACATCACACCATCGAGTCAAAACCTAATTACTAAAATCCAAAACATAAATAGCCGCAAAACCAAAGCAGCAACACAAGAAACGATTCCATATTTTGTTCCAGGTGAAATTAGCAAATTCTGCATATGGGGTAGGTCTAATTTGCCTAAAATGAAGCCATGGACCAAGCACGGGACGATTCCAACATACCAAGGCCGTAAATTGCGGCCAAAATGAGAAAAATTGTGGCCTAAACATGAGTATATGGTCTCGGGCTTTGGGATTAGCTTCTAGGTTGCCTGCATGACTCTCTGTCTGCGCTAAATATTTTTCAGGTGTCCCGGGTAATAGCAGATACCAATATATCCTCACAGAATCCACAATTTCCCGATATCGGAGTTTCTAAGTTTATGAATTGGGTGTTTACTCTCAGGTTTAGTCCAATAAACAATCACTACAGGGGTTGCAAGGCCTCTACTAATCTCAATTACACTTCACTACTCAAGATTTCATTAAAACCCTAACTTGGAATTTTTTAACCTCACTAAACATTACAATACCACTTCTAAACATGAAAGGATACTAAAGTGAATCAAATACAATACTAATGGTGATGAAATTATCTCATTTGGCAACTCAAGAATTTTCTTGAATTGCCCCAAGTGCTCAAAATCCGATTTTTCTTGGTCCAAAGTGCTTGTAGGAAGCTTGTGCATGTTTTTTGTGAAGTGGGGATGATATTTTGATGGATTTTTGGTGTAGTGGTGTGGAGGTAGAGGAGGTGGGAGGAAGTGGGCTGCCATGAGAGGAGGAGAAGAAGAAATGATGAAGAAATGAAAAGGAATGGCTAAGGTCAAAGGAACCCCTCTCACTCTCTCTCTTGCCCATACTCCTCACCATGCCACATTCTTTAATGTTTTCATTTTCTTTCCTTTTTCTTTCCTTCTCTTTTCTTTTCATTTTAAAACAAAAGTCATGCATGAAAAAGGAAAGAAACCATGGTAGGAAAATGTAACAAGTGTGAAAAATAACTTGGTGCATGTTACATGCACAAAACAAGCTTAATGCACGATTAGTGATATTTAATCGCGATTAGCATTAAAATGGTATATAATTAATTATAAAAATTCATAATTTGCTTAAATCATCTAAAGCACCCTCATTTCAGTAATTTCTATAATTTTCCAAATATTTCCAAATTTATCGGTATTTAATTATACCGAAATATTAAAATATTCCTAATATTAATTATTTAATTATAAAAATTCCCAAAATAATATTTTATTTTTCTGAAATGTTACAGCTATGCTCGATTAGCCATAACTGATATCCCTGGCCAGGGTAGATGTGATTTACTGGTAAGTGTTATAAGTAGTTACACGCACGTTATGGACCTTACATCGGCATGACTTATCAAGCTACTGGGGTCTGACGTTTACCAACCCTAGGCCATATATGCGACATATCTGACGAACAGACCGGACTGTACGATAAGTGTTACTGATTGGATTCGTAAGAGTATGAGCAGGCTTACTTGTTGATCTTCTGATCGCTCAATACCCGGGTGGTCGTTACGTTTAGCAGACCTCTTGCGGCTTGTGGGTGTTTGATATGATTATCACCCACTGCCGGCGTATTGATGAGTCTTTAGAGTCCTACACAGAGGTTTCCTGGCTCAGGAGAAACGGAGTAGGAGCACATATAAGATATGTGTGGGACCGATATTAATACGCGTATGTGATACCATATTCTATTCTCGCGATTTGTATCATCAATCGGTTATATGCCATATAGCCGGGTTATCGACTCAAGTGTTGATTCGATAGATTGATACATATGATATTAGTCGGTTATATGTGATATGACCAGATCATTAAATCAAGTGTTTATTTAATGATTTAATGTATAACTATATATTTGATATATTACTTTACATTAACTAGTATTGGCTCATTTAAGATTGTTTTTCTCACTTGATGTGCACATAGTGTATATGTGATATATGTTTGTGTACATGATTGTATCATGCTTGATGATACATGCAAACTTGGGTGTGTGTATGACTTACACTATGCTACCATTAATGAGGGGTTTTAATTATCTTAGTAAATCAAAATGAGGTGGAAATTGGTCATGGCATGCCGCTTCATGAAGCTTCATGAAGCTTTTGGATAACCATTGACCAAGTCCACTTGATTTGTTTTACTTAAGATATTTTAAACCTAACCATTATTATTTAGCCATGGTTATTGTAAGTCTACGCTAGCGCCCCGGCCGTCTACAGACGCCAAATGCGGAACAAAACTTTTTAACCGGCGCTATCGTATACTTTAACCCGGATCTACCATTATTGCTAAACTAACAAACTTTAAAGAGTGTAGAATGGTTATACCGAACGATCTGAGTCCTTCGTTCTTCAACCATCATCCCACGCTCCGTTGCGGCTGCTCCGATCTCGTCGATCTCCGATCTCCTTGATCTCCAATCTCCTCGTCGAGGTGGCACCACATGATCGATTCTTTAAACGGGCTCCCGCCTCTGACTCGAGGCAACTCGATTGTCAAGTTTGCTAAAAAAGACGACCAAGATTGATGTAGAGAATGAGTAGATGACTTTGTCTCACTTCGTCCAAAACCGTGGACGATCGGTTAATGAAGTTGCCGTGGAAATCGGGTGATGGAATGAAATGATCTGTGAATTCCATACACCCCAAATATCTATCATAATCTTTTCCTATGAATCAAGTGTCTAAATGAGAGAGGGGAGAAGCCTTTCTTATAAAGAGAAGGAGGAGGGTGAGTGTAGGAGCAAGAGAGTAACCTTAAGCTCAAAATATCATATGTGAACACATAATAATATCTTAAGGAAAACAAGAAAGGTATGAAATCAAAGCATGAGTCATTATTGCATTAATGACACCATTAATGCACTAATGAGTCATGAAGCCTCATCATCACTTCTAGAAGCTTCTAGAATGATGACTCACTCATATCAGAAGAAAAGATAAATCCGTCTTTAACCGAATGTTAAAAGACGGCTGATAGAAAACTGGAAACTGGCAACTTCCAAAAGTGATCCTGAAACGACTTTCAGGATAACCCCGAAACAGTACAAATATACCCGCAATTGTATTACGACCGAATACAAATGCAACTGAGACAAAGATATTATACCTACTCAATATAATACTCGGATCCGGCTTAAACCAAAGCCGACCAGTATCACCTGCCCGAAAACTGACACGTGCGTAAACGCACGTGCATTTTCCGAACCCTGCCATAAAACCATACGGCCTCTACAACGTTTCGCCCGAACTTGGGAAACTGTCTGTGGGGGACTCTAATGACTCGTCAGCACCCTGGCAGTGGGTTTAACCACAAACCGTCAGCGTCACCAGCAATGCGTAACGGCTGCCCATGGACTGACCTCAAGGGTGGCTGATGAGCGAACTCAAGGGAGGCCGATGAGTGCACTCATCCAGAAAACCCTACTGAGCCTAACAGTGACAATGTATATACAGTCCGGTCCGTTCGTCAATGAGTATCGCATATCCACCTAGGGGGCTAGTAACGTCAGACCCCCAGAAGCAGTATAAGTCGTGTCGGAGTGTAGCCCAATAATACCCTGAGATACTACTGGAGTACCTACCAGTAAATCTCCTACCATGGCTATGGATTTAGTGTAATGGCTCTCCTAGACACAGCACGACCTCGCCCCTAATACCGGGAGAGACGAATCCCCTGCCGATCCGCTCACGTGCCTCCATATGGCTCGGGACTGTACCCAAAAGCTACCTGTTTGCACGACTCCTTTGAGCCGTGGTAGGGTAGAAATCAAAGAACAGTGGGAACTCACACGAGACAAATGACGACCTCAGGTCGATGAACTAACCTATACACATGTCACCTGGGAACTGCTATCTGACGATAGGTATAGTACTAACTAGCAGATTCCCGGCGAGTCCTGTCCGGTGTACTCATAACCCAATGAGCACCTGTATACATCTTAGGTGATCCAACTGACACCAGTGGCTTATGAGACCGGCCACCGCCCCTCGTCGGGGTCTCGACTGTACACACTAGTCTACTCCGGAGTATCGATGCCCTGTCTCGAAACTCCCATGACTAGGGACCACAATAAAGGATATGCATCTAAACTACCCAACTCTCACGTATATGATCGCCATCATACTGTTGGTAGTAAAGCAAGATCCTAAGGGCTCTATCAAAGTGTAACATGCAATCAGTCACCTGAACATGTACACAACTGATAAAGGCAAACCAGATAGCATACTATCATTTCGAGCAAGACTGTCCTACCGGGATAGGTCCTCCGCAATCATTGCAATCACGTACCTGCGATCCAATAATTGACTATGAGGGCACTATCTCCAACAATCTCCCACTTGCACTCAAGGCTAATATTGCGATGTCGACTACTCACAGCCCGTGTGAAACCGAACATCCAACTCCTCTACTATTCAGTTTCACAAAGCCCGTTTGTAAAACTATTGTGTTCGAGAAATAGCCTCAGTGAGTGGATCCGCCTAGATGTTTCTTTCTGTATCTCTCTTAATCTCAAGTTCGCGGAGAAAACCATCTCCCGAATTGAGTAGTACCTGTCTTAGAATATGTCTGGATATCTGATGGGACCTTAGTTCATAAATGAACTCCATATCCAAATTTCTTAGACTGTATTGATCACTGAACCTAATCAGTATCCGGCACCATGCCACCCACAGTATCCTTTGGAACCACCTGTCCATAATACTGTCCTTCGTCAGAGGGAAAACTAAAACTCTGACAATCACTCTGTCATCCATGTCACCTTTGAAGCCTGGAATGATAACCGTCTCCCGAAAGAGGCTGCCGTCATCAAATCCGTAGAACATGTACCAATGTTCTAAAACTGCTTCCTTATGTTTCTCCAGGATTGGATTAATACAAACTTATTGCATCTAGTGCAAAAACAACATTTGGTGCGGTACTTGACATCTCATGATTGACTCAATTGCCTAAGCAAATGATCTGCCAATCATGCACATCCCTCTCCCCTTTAGTCTATACGACACCTTTAGAGAGGGTGACTCCATCACCTGCAGGTACACCACCATGCTAGGAGTCAACTATTCCAAAAACCATTAGAATATCTGTCAAAGTACCCACATTGGGAAACTACCCAAATCCAGATCTAAAACCATAGATCTAGAAACCATAATGTCAAATATTAGATCCATATCCTGTCTAGAGAAACAACTGTGTGACGACCACAGTACAACCGATCGTAGTAAAGGAATTTTACTTCCCACTCTGTGTATGTCATCCAGATACCATGACATCACACCCTACTACCTTCTTAACTGATCCATCCCCTATTCTGATTGAAGTCAAACCCATGACTGTCACATCAAAATCAGATGATCTATCTCCGCTATAACTGCTCTAGTCTATAAATAGACATAAGCTACTTGCCCACCATGCTTCCGTTGCTCCCACTGACTACGACAACCCTCCCACCGGGTCTTATAGCCTGGAACAACAGTAGTATCAAGTCTGGGTAGACAAGAACCTCCCTGTCACCGTCCTTGAGGCTACCGAAGTACCTCTCGGGTGTCTGAGGTTGCCTACCAATCTGCGGAGTGGCTAATGGAAAGTCAAACCTGATTGAATGTATAGGTCCTAATAAATTTTCCGTAATCGTTCGTGGTTCTAGAATCACTTCCAGTTCTACCATACTCCCACTTCTGTTTTTCTGAAAAAATCCATTTTTGCTAAAACTGTGGCGAGTTAAGGACAATATCACTATTGATCTTCCATATGGTAGAATATCAACCCTCGTCATAGCCAGGGTCAACCCACAAACAGCCATTACAGAAACGTGCCCTGAGTTATCCAGTGTCTGGTTTTAAGCATAAGCTGGACAACTCCCAGTACCTTAACATCTTTTAAGGTACGAACCATTCTATATCCAATATAGAAACTTTGGCACTTATTTAATTGGAACCATATTCAAATCATGCAGCTGTCTCCAGTGCATATCAACTTAATGGAAAGAGGTTAATCAGCATTACTCAACTTAGGAATCCATCCAATTATGAGCAACCTGAAAGAGAAACACGTTTCTCAAAACCATCACTATCATCTGAATACCAATCACAAGAATCTACATCTTCGATCTCTTTGAAGAATCTCGATACTTGTGACACCTGGTTCTCTACTTTATTCTTATACCCACAACTTCTCAAAACTTAGACCTTGTATTTCTACGAAACACTCGTCTAAATACTAGAGAAGTTATAAGTAAACAGAACATAGTACGAGGACCTACCCCTTTGTCCTGTAGGACACTTGGACAACATACAATACTTTGTATAAGTCCATTGAGTTAAACAACTCAAAAACCTGTGCGTCGTAGGTTGGAAACTGTACCCTGGCGATTTCCTCAAGTATCACCAATTACAACGAATTCCGATATAATGAGGATGATCACCTAATTCCCAATATCTTACTCCCACTCATCATCTGTAAAACCATACAGATATGAGAATGAAACCTGGTGAATACACACCCTTGGAGTAAGTGTCTAATCGGGAAAATAGTTTTCCATTAACAATGCGCTGAAATATGAAAATGTTTCGTAGGGGTATCCTGGTATTCATAGCAATGCCTCTTCCATAATCCAATTCATGACTTCAACCGTATATTTTATTGCCATCTCTCCAAATCACTTTATTTGTCTTTAGTCGTTACCTTCTGTACACCATTGTTAGGCTAAATGGTTTTCTTCCTTCCCTACCGTTCGGCACCAGCCTATGGTTTGGAAGAAGACTATCCAGTAAGCATAATAGGTGTACCCTCCTAAACCAAGGAGTACTCGCATCTCGAGAGAAGGTGATGATAAAAGACAACTGAATAATACCTTATTCTTTTAAAGGTGAAATAGGAGTGGCGATGAAGTACGCGGTTTTGGTCGTGAATGATATCAGTCGCAATTTACTTTGCCCTCTTTCTAATCCCTTTATTTTGTCTTTACATATTACCTTCATGCACACCCTACTTAGGCTAATTGGTTTTCTTCATTCCCTACCTTTCGGCACCAGCCTATGGTTTGGAATAAGAGTATCCAATAAGCGTAATAGGTGTACTCTCCTAAACCAAGGAGCTCTCGCAACTTGAGAGAAGGTGATAATAAAAGACAACTGAATAAACCAATTCTATTTCTCCTGAACCTGGATCCATCCTCGAAGAAGTCCCTTCGAGTTCGTATATAACCATACGATGGATCTATCCAATGGAAGTGGATATCCGTAGTAATACGGGTGTTCTGAGAAATTCAAAGGGTAAAAGAAGGAGTGGCAATGACTTATGCAACTCAGACAATCCAAAAGCCAGTATTTTAAGAAGGTTCGGTCAACTTGGTCACTGAGTCATAGTCTAGGTTCGGTCAAAGGTTGCTGCCAAAGAGAGAGAGAGAAGAAACACTCTGCGTGCACTCTAACCTAGATCAGAATGGTCATAACTTTATCTAATCCGGAAACCTCCCACTGTCCTGTCAAATTCTCCTCCAAACCTAAAGAAGAATCAATCGGGATCACCCGAAGAGTAAACCAACTCATCAGTGGGAATCGGGATCCAACTCTCATCGCATGTTAACGTAATGGAATGCATCCACGTTATTCATACTCCAGAAGGTATGTGCATACTTGGCAAGTTTCAGTTTCTTTAGAAACTCCCGATATCATTTTCTTGCCCCATGCTCTTATGACCTTGACGTATGCCAACAAATCATAAGTCACATGTCAAGTTCTGCCCGTCATTATCTTGTTAATTTGAACCCACCCGTACATACCCTTGACGTATGCCAACAAGGTAATACGACTGTCCCAAACCAACTCATCTATCTATGCAACAAATGAATACCCAGCAGCTACCAAACACTATGCCTTGACGTATGCCAACAAACATAGCTTGAATACTACTGACCATCCATAAGAAACGACGGAGGGCTACGGCTGGTTTTTGGCGAAAAACCTTTAGCGTAGTGAACTTGATATCGCTGAAGGAACCTGATAGCTTTTTAAAATATAGTGGCGAAAACCTTTTGCTAAAGAGGTCACTCCCGGTAAAGGGATCTCGGCTCTTTCCTCGTGGAATGAGGTGCAGGATATTCCACTGAATACCGCTATGCAAAGCAACATGTAATCGACTATAGTAAAGTTATTACCCTGACGCAAACTTCTGCCCAAGGGGTCAGTCCCGGTGAAGGGATATCGGCCCTTGCCCCGTCGAATGAGGTGCAGGATATTCCACTGAATACCGCTATGCATAACAAAAGGAAACGTCTTTGCAATAACACTTTTTAAATTTGTTCCAACAACTGTAAACAGGTTTGTTTTACTTTGCATTGATCAGAATCAACACAGTCCCATCAATCAATCACACCAGAAAAGAACGAAAATAAAATGTACGTATATGCCATCCGCATTCGTCACTAGGTCCCGTCATCACCCGTTAGGTTACTTAACTAACGACAGAGCGGGGACTGGACTAGCGCGGGTGTAAAACATATACAACATCTAATAGTATATAAACCAATATACATAATCGCTCCAGGCGTGATAATATGCAAAATTACAGAAAAGTAATAAGCATCACAGAACAATACAGATAGTCTGGGATCCCCGGGTTTCACAGAGCCGCTGCTGAAACCCGACGTTCCCCTGTCGTGTGGATAGCCTGTGCAATGAAACCTAGACCCCTACGGGTGCGGCAAGTTACCCGCCAAAACCTGAAGCGAGGCAGTCCCCACAGCATAGTGAATGGAACACCCGGCACTTCACGGAATCCGGTAATCTTGGACACCCCTCCTTGGGTCAACCTGTACCCCCTACGAGTGCGGCGAATAGTCTGCCAATTCTGAAGTGGGGCCCCTCTGCCTCTCAAAGCCATGAGATGCGGACCCGTTGCTTTCCCGAACCCGGCTATCCGTGCACTCCGTCGCGGGGTAAAACCTAGTACAGTAATGAAAAATAGTACAATAGGTACATCGACCGCAACCTGGTCGTGCCCCAAAAGAATATTATACAACAGGCAGTGACGGCAGTCCACAAGTTGGACGCTCGCCCCGCAATATCAAATGTACAAATAAACTCAAACTGTACTTCCATTGCACACTGCTATCCACCACGACAAATCCGCAACAATACAGCACAAACCAGAACATCAACGCGAATGTCACGTTCGCAAACCCGTCTAAAAGAACTATAGCAATCAGACGCAGTTTGCCGATCAAATGACATTCCCGGTCGGAGATATAACGTAAGCACTGTAATCTAACGTGTTTAAATTTCGATCGTCAAAATATCAAAAGAATGGGCCCCACTGCTTACTGGTGAACAGTAACAAAATCTGGGCCAAAATGATACATACCAAAAATCACAAAATCCAACCAAGAACCCACCGACAAAATTTGGGAGCACGTGCTCCCCACGTGGCCGCGGTTGCGCGGCCAAACCATGGGTTTGGCCGCCCTTCCGCGGCAGGTTGGAGGGATCACAACCCCAAATTTTGTCGTGGCTCTTAAAATTGCCTGCTCTGATTTCTAAGACATCCAGAAATAATTTTTGAGATCATTTAAAATCAACAGAAACTGTCGGCTTGGATTTTTGCAGTTTTCGATTTCCGGTTCGATCGATATTTTAAACGCGTTAGCACAAGTTAGTATAGCAAAATGGTTAGGCTCTGATACCACTGTAAGTCTACGCTAGCGCCCCGGCCGTCTACAGACGCCAAATGCGGAACAAAACTTTTTAACTGGCGCTATCGTATACTTTAACCCGGATCTACCATTATTGCTAAACTAACAAACTTTAAAGAGTGTAGAATGGTTATACCGAACGATCCGAGTCCTTCGTTCTTCAACCATCATCCCACGCTCCGTTGCGGCTGCTCCGATCTCGTCGATCTCCGATCTCCTTGATCTCCAATCTCCTCGTCGAGGTGGCACCACATGATCGATTCTTTAAACGGGCTCCCGCCTCTGACTCGAGGCAACTCGATTGTCAAGTTTGCTAAAAGAGACGACCAAGATTGATGTAGAGAATGAGTAGATGACTTTGTCTCACTTCGTCCAAAACCGTGGACGATCGGTTAATGAAGTTGCCGTGGAAATCGGGTGATGGAATGAAATGATCTGTGAATTCCATACACCCCAAATATCTATCATAATCTTTTCCTATGAATCAAGTGTCTAAATGAGAGAGGGGAGAAGCCTTTCTTATAAAGAGAAGGAGGAGGGTGAGTGTAGGAGCAAGAGAGTAACCTTAAGCTCAAAATATCATATGTGAACACATAATAATATCTTAAGGAAAACAAGAAAGGTATGAAATCAAAGCATGAGTCATTATTGCATTAATGACACCATTAATGCACTAATGAGTCATGAAGCCTCATCATCACTTCTAGAAGCTTCTAGAATGATGACTCACTCATATCAGAAGAAAAGATAAATCCGTCTTTAACCGAATGTTAAAAGACGGCTGATAGAAAACTGGAAACTGGCAACTTCCAAAAGTGATCCTGAAACGACTTTCAGGATAACCCCGAAACAGTACAAATATACCCGCAATTGTATTACGACCGAATACAAATGCAACTGAGACAAAGATATTATACCTACTCAATATAATACTCGGATCCGGCTTAAACCAAAGCCGACCAGTATCACCTGCCCGAAAACTGACACGTGCGTAAACGCACGTGCATTTTCCGAACCCTGCCATAAAACCATACGGCCTCTATAACGTTTCGCCCGAACTTGAGAAACTGTCTGTGGGGGACTCTAATGACTCGTCAGCACCCTGGCAGTGGGTTTAACCACAAACCGTCAGCGGCACCAGCAATGCGTAACGGCTGCCCATGGACTGACCTCAAGGGTGGCTGATGAGCGAACTCAAGGGAGGCCGATGAGTGCACTCATCCAGAAAACCCTACTGAGCCTAACAGTGACAATGTATATACAGTCCGGTCCGTTCGTCAATGAGTATCGCATATCCGCCTAGGGGGCTAGTAACGTCAGACCCCCAGAAGCAGTATAAGTCGTGTCGGAGTGTAGCCCAATAACACCCTGAGATACTACTGGAGTACCTACCAGTAAATCTCCTACCATGGCCATGGATTTAGTGTAATGGCTCTCCTAGACACAGCACGACCTCGCCCCCAATACCGGGAGAGACGAATCCCCTGCCGATCCGCTCACGTGCCTCCATATGGCTCGGGACTGTACCCAAAAGCTACCTATTTGAACGACTCCTTTGAGCCGTGGTAGGGTAGAAATCAAAGCACAGTGGGAACTCACACGAGACAAATGACGACCTCAGGTCGATGAACTAACCTGTACACATGTCACCTGGGAACTGCTATCTGACGATAGGTATAGTACTAACTAGCAGATTCCCGGCGAGTCCTGTCCGGTGTACTCATAACCTAATGAGCACCTGTATACATCTTAGGTGATCCAACTGACACCAGTGGCTTGTGAGACCGGCCACCGCCCCTCGTCGGGGTCTCGACTGTACACACTAGTCTACTCCGGAGTATCGATGCCCTGTCTCGAAACTCCCACGACTAGGGACCACAATAAAGGATATGCATCTAAACTACCCAACTCTCACGTATATGATCGCCATCATACTGTTGGTAGTAAAGCAAGATCCTAAGGGCTCTATCAAAGTGTAACATGCAATCAGTCACCTGAACATGTACACAACTGATAAAAGCAAACCAGATAGCATACTATCATTTCGAGTAAGACTGTCCTACCGGGATAGGTCCTCCGCAATCATTGCAATCACGTACCTGCGATCCAATAATTGACTATGAGGGCACTATCTCCAACAGTTATGTCTCTACAATGGTTAGTAAATGATACTAACTCACCCATGGTTGCATAACTCATTCATTCACCTTGGTTTATTTTCTTGAGTTGCTTTCTTCATCTTCTTCCTCTTGCTCTCTAGCTCCATGGAAAATAGTGAAAATAAGTATGAAAATAAAATCTAAAGTGAGCACACTTCCTACTTCATCATCATCTATTACTTGCCATTTAGTTTAGGGTGTTCTCTTCACAAAGTTCATTACCTAGTGATGGGTTAGCTTGAGTTTGAGTCTCCTCGACGTAAATCATCTTCGGCCTCGAAGACTACGAGCAAGCCCGTTCATTTCTCCAAGGGAACCCATACTAGAGTTCAGGAGATCGATGATCGCAGCGAAGGGACGTCAACACAGAGCTTTAGAAGTAAAGGACCGGTCTACAAAGGTTGTATTCCTCATTCACTTAGTATAATGGTAGATTACATGTTCATTTACTCTTAAAACTCTAGTTAGATCCTAGGTTAGGCTGTTTGGTGATTGATGTGAAAAAGTGTGTGTAGTAATTAACCGCAATCAAAAACGGTGTCGCGTGTAGCCAGACCAAGATGAGTACGGGTCTTCCTCTAGAAAATGTGGAATCTTTTAATCTTACTTTAGGCGTGTTGAGAAAGAAAGGAGGAAGCATAAAGAATGGTGAAGAATGGTTGTAGGTTCTAGATCTATATCAAACACGGATGCAGAATATAGATCTAGATTAGCTACGGATGTAGGTTTTATGGTAGAAGGAGGCTTGTAGGGTTCGTTAAGGTTTAGTAGTCATGGATGATTAATTAAAGATTACTCCTTTTATCCTTAAATAGATTTAAAACTAGATCGACAGTGATGCATGTAGATTAGGGTTTCTAGAAGGAAAAGGGTTCCCACTCTTAACCCCTATCTTGACATGATCTCTGTTCATGTCTAGCCTTTACCAAAACAATTGTTAATCTAATCTCTAATCGTAGTCGTGAATATCAATGAATTGATAGCGCGCCCGATTAGGATGTTAACTATTCTTTTGATAAAGTTTATAAACTTTATAGGACGTAAAAAGAGTTTAAGGAACTTCATCATCCACTAATCTACCCTAATCCTATGAACCCTAACAAGCGAAGAATTACTCGTGCGTGTTGGGAAAAGAAAAGATAGAAATCATGAAGAAAATAAAATGCAATAAAATAAAACTACCTTTATTAATCAACAGGATCAAGTACACTTTGTTCCTTTAGAAAATGATTACAAAACCCAAGTTTGCTTCTCGATCTCTTCTAAGGAGGTAGATAAACTGTTGATGATCAGCCTAGATGCGTGAGCCGTCTTGGACTTCATGATCTCGTCGGCTTGATGATCTTTCCAAGAGGCTCTCGGTCCTTATTTATAGTCACAAAACCAGAACCCTAATTTTCTAATATGGAAACTAGTTGTTAAGATCCCAACCACCAAAATCCCGAGCCCTAAATCCTCAGAAGTGCGGCGGAACCACGACCATTAGATAGGTTTGTCCGCAGATCCGTCGCCTTTTGGTGAGATCATGGCCTCTAATTTTTATAGCTACATATCTGTAACACTTGGTGATCTTTTGAGTATCTAGACTTTGAAAATCTTCTCTACGTTTCTGCGAGAATTAGTTTCTTCAATTTACTTGAATATCTTCGGCAGATTTGATCTTGCCAACTCGGATTTCCTTGATTTCAGTCATGATATAATTCCTGTACAATTATCTCAATAAATGATGTTAGTAGAATTTGTTTTTATTGAGATATTATCTTTAACCATTTGTCATGATATTTTAGTTTTAAGAGAACTGGTTAAAGGTATTTAATAAGGTAAGCATATTAAATGGGCCAAATGTTACATGGATATTATATGCTTACTTTTTCCTTCATAATGTTAATTATAATATATAAACACATAAAAATAGTATTTTTACAGATAAACCCTCATATGTGTCATATATTATAATAAACACCTTTTTATATAGAAATAGTAGTAAAACTGTCATATTAAAAGTGCAGTTTTATCAACTGAACAAATACCCCCAAACTTAACTTTGATCATCCCGAGCAAACTAGTTATTCAAGAGAAGGAGAAAAAGAAGAAGAACTAGGTAAGCACACTTTCGTAGGCAACAGGATTGCACTGAGCACGTGCAACAAGCCGTTAAACCTTTAGGTGTCCCTAGTAGGGGGAGTGTTGTCTCTTGAGGGTTTTTAGCGGATTACACCCACAAAATCCTATAATAAAAGAGTGATGGTGAAATTTACATACAAAGATAAGAACTATAAAAGAAGGAACTTAAAAATAAGAGTTTTCAACTACACCAGTTTTTCAGTTGCTATGAGCTATATCTTAATGATTATGAAAAAATATTAGAAATTACATTATCCCTCAATAAAACATAACCTTTAGTCTTCCTCCCTATCTTTAACCAGACATTGATTATATACCCCTACGTGTGTGTAAAATACATCCCTACACTTAGAGAATTCAATTCAAGCTATCATACTCTTGTCCATCTTCCAAAGTACTTTTTAGTCGGTGAATTTTTTCGATAAAATTGCTCACACATTCTTCATGCGACCGTTAATACTTCTTAAGGTACTAACCGACCGGTTACAAAATGTGCTCGTGCATTTAGGCGTAATTCCTCATTTCGCAACACCTAAGGCTTAGCAGTGGCTCCTAAACCAGTTGGTCTAAGGCACTAGGTGATAAAGTACGCTCGCTATATTTTTTTATGCTGCCTTGGTAATTACAAACCAGTGTTCATTTTTTTCCACCATTTATACTTACTATTTTTTTATACTAAGGCTTTTAGACAAGAGCACTTCAAGGTATCCTCTACTATCCCAAGTTTGTGTAAGTGTGTATAGTAGGGTATCAACGTTCAAATGTTTGGCCTCAAGAATAGGGACTATTTTTTAGACTTATTTTTATCCTCAGATTAGCAATTTCCTTCATCTTACTAACCCTTGGGACAACAGCTCATAACTACTTATTACTAGTTTTGTTTAAAAAAACCTCTAACTTTCTTATTTTTCTCAAACTATTCCTATCTTTCATATGTAAATTTTCACTTTCAAACTTTTATTATCAAAAAATTTTGTGCTTATATATAGTGTAATGCAATGTAATGCGTAAATAAGAACAAACCTCCCCCAAACCTGTTTGCAGCAGTGTCATCACTGTTGTCTCTTTTAAATCTCAAAAACCTGTAGACATGGCAAGAAAGGTTATTAACGGGGGCAACAAAAAAAACGAAAGTGAAAATCCTTCCCCAAACTTATATTTGGCTCACAATTTTAAGGACAAATTTTATTTTCAAGAGCCAAAAATATTAACCCCCAAACTTGAGTTAAACAATATTAAGCATTTTAAGGGGGGTGAAGTTATTTGGTCAATATAAGACTTTACAAAGACCAAAAGTTATTACCAACCATTCAAAAATTTTATCAATGCAACGTATAGGTTGGTGGAAGAACATATTATATAGAGCCAAGAAGAAGTGGGGAAGAGATAAGTGGTGGTATGGAAAGGGTTTGCGTGAACGTGAATGTGAGGAAATAAGAGGTGATGATAAATAAAAACGAGAATGTGAATGATCAGAAATGAGTGGAATATTGGTATTCTCGTATTTTATAAGAAGAAAGGGTGGTGGTTCAACTTCTATAGGTGGAGGTTGATTAATCATAAAATCCGTGTTGTTTAGGAATGCAAGTTCGTCAGCAAAAAGTTTTTCAAAACTTTCATCGATGGTGTGATTGAACATTTTGCTGTCAGTAAGTTTTGTGCCAGAATTTATCATACTTGATTTGTCAAAAATTATGGAGGTAGGAGACTCGAAAAACTCATCTACCTTATTTTTAAAAATATCCAAATCAAGTTGGCATTCTGGAATTATCAAACTTGAATTATCGGATTGTGATTCATCAACACTCACTGAAATTATAAGAAGAATAGAAGAAGAACCTGAGAAAGTAGAAAGTGAAATGGGTAAACAAATTGGTGTATCGAGTATCGTTGAACTAGATGTGGGAGATGAAGGCTGAGTTTCGGTCAGCTGTTCGGTTATACAATTATCATCAACTTCAAGAAACATTTGGGGTTCGGGAAGAATAATTAATGGCTCGAGATGATGACCACAAGGAAGTGAAAAGACCTGATGAATTGATGGGACAAACTCATCCAAATTTTCAGGTTCATCATTCAATATATCCCCAACGTCAATCTCCTCATTCAAGTGAAGGTTAGAATTCTCAAACACCTCATTAAAATTATGGTTTTCAATCAATTTTGGTTCAAGAGTGGAGGTGTAGAGATCACAAGGGTTGGGCAAGGTTTCACTTGAAATGGACCCTTCACAATCGGGTAAATCAAACACTACAAAGTCACACAACTCATCAGACATTCTATCTTCAATTGGTGAATCATTTGGTGTACTCGATAGATCTGTGAAACTGGAGTTGTGGATTTCAATTTGGGATGGGGAGGTTTGATTTGGAAGGGTGTACCACTCTCTCTCACTACCCAAATTCTCAATTTGTCCTATGACCGTATTATATACTGAAAATTTTTGGGCTGGTTTGAAATTATTTGCTTGCATCCACTCTGTTGTTTCATTTCTAATTTGGTGCGACATTTCTACATATTTTTCTAATGTCCGCTCAAGACCAGACTTGGGTTGATAAGGGGTTTCAGTATAAGATTGAAATTCTTGTGGATAATTAAAACTCCCAAATGACTGATTAGAAGGACTGTCTAGAAAAGGTGTAAAAGTCGGATAGGATTGATAGGAATAGAATGGTTGCGAAAATTGGTCAGGAGTAGGATCAACATTATGATAAGAAGAATATTGATATTGGTTGGTTGGGTGGCTATTTTCAATAGACATCATATATGACACAAACCGATTATGAAATACTTCTTTAGAAAGTAGTGGTGATGGTTGATATTGGTCCGGATTGAACTTTGACCGTTAGCCCTTGCTATATGCTCAGCACTGGACATGTGTCTAGGGGTATCCTCACTCGGAGTATCAAGTGAAACATATGTAGAATTAGGATATGGTTGATAAGACCTGGACTGAGGTGGCCAACTGTTTCTATCCGCTTGTTCTATCCGATTTCTTAAAGAAATGGGAGAGTCAGATGGTATACCGAAGCGATTACGAAGACAAGAAATATCTGGTTGTGGATAGCAAAGCTTGGCAAGGGTTCGTCTGTTTGGGTTACCCATTATAAGAAGGTGAAAAGAAAAGAGGGTGAAAAGATTTAAGCTCTATTTGGATTGTTTTGCTTTGAAAGTGGACTTGGAGGTTTACTCACAAAAATCACAAAATGCACAAGCAAACCCTAGAACTAAGGTCACCAAGGTCAAGCACTAGACCGCTCCTAGACTTTCAAAGGAGAAATCGCAGGATAAAGCCTCTACTGCCTCTTTATCTCTCCTGTGGCCAGGTAAGTGCCAGGTAAGTGGGAGGTATCCGCTATACGAATCACCAAAAATAGCGGGCCTAATTAAGTAACCACTTGCCTTAGACACACTTGCCTAGACACCACAAACGAAATGCAGATAAGCAATAGATTACCCACAACCTTCCTCTGTCCTATTTGAGCGCGACGGTCCTTAGGGTCTTGATCTTGATATTTTTAAATTAATATAGGGTTATGCGGATGCTCGTTTTGTGATTTGTGGGGCCTAGGAAGGGTGATGAAATCCCCACTTAATCTGAATTGTGGTCTTGCCCCTTAAAGTCCGTATTAAAATGTGCAAAAACAACCCGCAAAATAAAGAACGCAAAAATATTTTTGAGCGGCGATATTTTTGCAAAGAGTCCTGCAGAAAATATATTATTGGATTTTTCAGAGGAGAGATAAAGAGTTGTAGAAGATACCAGAGAATTTTGAAGCCAAGATCCACCAATTAAGCCGTGGTAACGCCGCAATACTGGTGATTTAGCCTCGGTTCCGCCGCTAGATGAGGGGATCTTTTGACAATTTTTGTACAGTAGCCTCCGCTTCTCCTCTGGGTCTTGATGAATTTCTCTGAATCTTTATCTCCTCGCTAAAGTAACTCTAGAATTCCTCGCAAGAATCACACACTAATCGTTAAATATGCAAGATACGGTTTTGTTTTATGTTTATGATATAGATCGAAAAAGAATTCAACACGAATAGTAAGAAAAATAAATTACGCACGTATCCCCGGTAACGACATCATTTGATTGATGTGAAAAAGTGTGTGTAGTATTTAACCGCAATCAATAACGGTGTCGCGTGTAGCTAGACCGAAATGAGTGACTGTCGTCCTCTAGGAAACGTGGAATCTTTTAATCTTACTTTAGGCGCGTTGAGAAAGAAAGGAGGAAGAATAAAGAATGGTTGTAGGTTCTAGATCTTGTTAAAGATAGTGCCCTCAAAGTCAATTATTGGATCGCAGGTACGTGATTGCAATGATTGGGGAAGGACCTATACCGATATGACAGTCTTGCTCGAGATGGTAGTATGCTATCTGGTTTGTCTTTATCATCGTATATATGCTTTAGTTCGCTATTGCATGATTGATAGAGCCTATAGGATTCTTGCTTGACTACCAGCAGTATGATGGCGATCATATACGTGGGAGCTGGGGTCTGTAAGCACATCCTTAAAAGTGTCCCTAGTCGTAGGAGTTTCGAGACAGGGCATCGATACTCCAGAGTAGACTAGTGTATACAGTCGAGACCCCGACGAGCGGCGGTGGCCGGTCTCACAAGCCACTGGTGTCAGTTTAATCACCTAAGATGTATACAGGTGCTCTTTGAGTTATGAGTACACCGGACAGGACTCGCCGGGAATCTGCTAGTTGGTATTATACATATCGTCAGATAGCAATTCCCAGGTGACATGTGTACAGGTTAGTTCATCGACCTGAGGTCGTCATTTGTCTCGTGTGAGTTCCCACTGTGCTTTGATTTCTACCCTACCACGGCTCAAAGGAGTCGTGCAAAAAGGTTTTTTTTAGGTACAGTCCCGAGCCACATTGGAGGCAAGTGAGCGGATCGTCGGGGATTCGTCTCTCCCGGTATTGGGGGTTGATGTCGCGCAGTGCACGGGTGGCCATCACTAGGAATCCTCGGCCGAGGTAGTAGAGAATTACTGATTTGGATCAGTAGTTTCTCAGGTGGTGATGGGCTTCATGCCGACACGATTTATCGCGTTATTAGGGGTCTGACTTTATCCACCCCCATAGACTCGATATGCGATACTCTTTAGACGAATGGACCGGACAGTATATACATTGTCACTGTCAGGCTCAGTATGGTTTATAGATGAGTTCGCTCGTCAGCTTCCCTTCCAATCAATATATAGGCAAACCGTTACGTACAGCTTGTACCTATGACGTGCTAGGGGTTATACCCAGTGCCGATGTGTTGATGAGTCATTAGAGTCCCCCACAGACACTTTCCCAAGTTCGGGCGAAACGTTGTAGAGGCCGTATAGGTTTATGGCAAGGTTCGGAAAAAGCACGTGCGTTTTCGCACGTGTCGTTTTTCAGGCAGATAATACTGGTAGGCTTTGGTTTAAGCCGGAACCCAGTATTATACTGTGTAGATATAATATCTTTGTCTCGGTTGCATTTGTATTCGGTCGTAATACAAATACGGGTATGTTTATACTAATACGGGGTTATCCTGAAATTCGTTTCAGGATCACTTTTGGAAGTTGCCAATTTCCAGTTTTCTATCAGCCGTATTTAACAGTCGGTTAAATACGGATTTATCTTTTCTTCTTGAGGGTGAGTCATGAGGTGAGTCATGAGTGTGGAAGCTTCTTGGATGATGACTAGGTTAGTGAATCATTCATTTGCATTAATAGTTAATGAGGTGTTTTTTGTGAGTCACCTTTTCATTAATGTCTTTTGTTCTTGCTAAGATATTTGAGTGAGATCTTTTGTGTTATGATAAACTTAGCTTAAGGTCACCCTCCCTTGCTCCTACACTCACCCCTTCCTCTATATATGGCCGGCCCCTTCCCCCCCTCTCTCTCACTCACTTGGTGGTGGTTTTGTGAAAAGATTAAGGATTTTGGTTCATGGAAATTGATATACTTCATTTCTCATTTCGTATCGATCCAAAAGGCAACTTCATTAACCGTTCGTCCATAGCCTTGGACGTAACGAGACAAAGTGTTCTACTCATTCTCTACTTCATCTTGGTCGTCTCTTCTAGCAAACTTGACGATCGAGTTGCCTCGGTTCAGAGGCGGGAGCCCGTTTAAAGATCCGTCGACGTGGTGCCACCTGGACGACAAGATTGGAGATCGAGGAGATCGGAGCAGCCGCAACAAAGCGTGGGATGATGGTTGAAGACCGAAGGACTCGGATCATTCGGTATAACGTTTCTACCCACTTTGTAGTTTGTTAGTTTAGCTTTAATGGCAGATCCGGGTTACGGTACACGATAGCGCCAGTTTCGTTAAAAGTTTTTGTTCCGCATTTGGCGTCTGTTAGACCACCGGGGCGCTACCGTGGACTTACAGTGGTATCAGAGCCTCACCATTAAGCTATACTAACTTGTGCTAACACGTTTAAAATATCGATCGAACCGAATTTCGAAAAACACATTTTTCATGCACCTGGGTTTCTGTCGATTTTTTTATGGGCCTAAAAATAATTTTACATATCACAGAAGACAGAGCATGGTTTTCTAAGAATACTGGTGAAATTTGGTGGCCCAATTCCACAGAACCGCCGCGGATCCGCCGCTCAAACATGGGTTTGGCCGCGGATCCGCCGCGGTATTGTGAGATTCGCACTCCAAATTTCTACAGTGAGTTCTACATGGGAAATTGTGGTTTTTGGTATATATATTTTGGGCCCAGATTTTCTTACTGTACAGCAGTTGTTCGTGGGGCCCACTTCGGGAAATTTAGTCGATCGAAATTTTAAACTTGTTAGTATGCAGTATTTACATTATATCTCCGACCGGGAATGTCATTTGATCGGTAAACCGCGTCTGATTGCTATAGTTCTTTTAGACGGGTTTGCGAACGTGACATTCGCGTTGATGTTCTGTGTTGTGCTGTATTGTTGCGGATATGTCGTGGTGGATAGCAGGGTGCAATGATAGTGCAGTTTGGATTTATTTGTATATTTGATATTGCGGGGCGAGCGTCCAAAATGTGGACTGCCGTCACTGCCTGTTTGTATAATATTCTTTTGGGGCACGACCGGGTCGAGGTCGATGTACCCGTTGTACATATTTTTATTTCTGTACTAGGTTTATCCCGCGAAGGAGTGCACGGATAGCCGGGTTCTGGAGGGCAATGGATCCGTATCTCATGGCTTTGAGAGGCAAAGGGACCCCACTCTAGAATTGGCAGACTATTCGCCGCACTCGTAGGGGGTACAGGTTGACCCAAGGAGGGGTGCTCAATTTACCGGATTCCGTGAAGTGCCGGATGTTCCATTCACTATGCTGTGGGGACCACCTTGCTTCAGGTTTTGGCGGGTAACTTGCCGCACCCGTAAGGGTCTAGGTTTCATTGCATAGGCTATCCACACGACCAGGGGAACATCAGGTTTCAGCAGCGGCTCTGTGAAACCCGGGGATCCCAGATTATCTGTATTGTTCTGTGATGCTTATTACTTTTCTGTAATGTTGCATATTATCACGCCTGGAGCGATTATTGTATATTGGTATATATACTATTAGATGTTGTATATGTTTTACACCCGCGCTAGTCCAGCCCCCGCTCTGTCGTTAGTTAAGTAACCTAACGGGTGATGACGGGACCCAGTGGCGAATGCGGATGGCATATACGTACATTATATTTTCGTTCTTTTCTGGTGTGATTGATTGATGGGTCTGCGTTGATTCTTATCAATGCAAGATAAAACAAACCTATATTTGATGTTGTTGGAACAAATTTTAAAAAGATGTTATTACAAAGACGTTTCCTTTTGTTTTGCATAGTTATATTCAGTTGGAATATGCCGCACCTCATTTGACGAGGCAAGGGCCGAGATCCTTTCATCGGGAGTGACCCCTTGGGCAGAAGTTTGCGTCAGGGTAATAACTTTAATATAGTCGATTACAAGTTGCTTTGTATCGCGGTATTCAGTTGGAATATCCTGCACCTCATTCCACAAGGAAAGAGCCGAGATCCCTTCACCGGGAGTGACCTCTTTAGCAAAACGTTTTCGTTACTATATTTTATAAAAAGCTATCGGTTTCCTTCAACGAGATCAAGTTCATTACGTTAAAGGTTTTTCGCCAAAAACCAGCCGTAGCCCTCCGTCATTTCTTTTGGGTATTCAGTAGTATTCAAGCTATGTATTTTGACCTTCGTCAAGGCATAGTGTTTGGTAGCTGCTGGGTATTCATTTGTTGCATAGATAGATGAGTTGGTTTGGGACAGTCGTTCTGCCATTTTGACATTCGCCAAGGGCATGTGCGGGTGGGTTCAAATTAACCTGGATAATGATGGATAGAACTTGACATGTGACTTATGACATTTTGACCTTCGCCAAGGTTATAAGAGCATGGGGCAAAAATCACATCGGGAGTTTCAAACATAAAGCAAACTTGCCAGGCATGCGCATACCTTCTGGAGTGTGATAACATTGAGTGGCTTCCATCAAGTTATCATGCGATGATAGTTGGATCCCGATTCTCACTGATGAGTTGGTTTACTCTTCGGGTGATCCCGACTAATTCTTCTTTCTGGTTTGGAGGAGAATTTGAGATAACAGTGGGAGGTTTCCTGATTAGATAAAGCGATAACCATTCTGATCTAGGTTAGAGTGCACGCAGAGTGTTTCTTTTCTCTCTCTCTTTGGAAGCAACCTTTGACCAACCCTAGACTATGACTAAGTGACCAAGTTGACCGAACCTTCTTAAAATACTGGCTTTTGGATTGTCCAAGTTGCATAAGTCATTGCCGCTCCTTCTTTTACCCTTTGCATTTCTCAGAACACCCCGTATTGCTACGGATATCCACTTCCATTGGATAGATCCATCGTATGGTTATATACGAACTCGAAGAACTTCTTCAAGGATGGATCCAGGTTCAGGAGAAATAGAATTAGTTTATTCAGTTGTCTTTTATTATCACCTTCTCTCAGGTTGCGAGGGCTCCTCAGTTTAGGAGAGTACACCTATTACGCTTATTGGATAGTCTTCTTCCAAACCATAGGCAGGTGCCGAAAGGTAGGGAATGATGAAAACCAATTAGCCTAAGTAGGGTGTACAGAAGGTAATAACTAAAGACAAATAAAAGGGATTAGAAAAAGGGCAAAGTAAATTGCGACTGTTGTCATTCACGACCAAACCGCGTACTTCATCGCCACTCCTATTTCACCTTTAAAAGAATAAGGTTTTATTCAGTAGTCTTTTATCATCACCTTCTCTCATGTTGCGAGTACTCCTAGGATTAGGATGGTACACCTATTATGCTTACTGGATAGTCTTCTTCCAAACCATAGGCTGGTGCCGAACGGTAGGGAAGGAAGAAAACCATTTAGCCTAATGATGGTGTACAGAAGGAAATGACTAAAGACAAATAAAGGGATTTGGAGTGATGGCAAAGAAATATACGGTTACAGTCATGAATAGGATTATGGAAGAGGCATTACTAGGAATACCAGGATACCCCTACGAAACATTTTTCATGTTTCAGTTTCACTGTGCATTGTTAATTGTAAACTGATTTCCCGATTACATACTTACTCCAGGGTATGAATTTACCAGGTTTCATTCTCATATTTGTACAGTTTTACAGATAATGAGTGGGAGTAAGTTATTGGGAATAAGGTGATCATCCTCATTATATCGGAATTCGTTGTAATTGGTGATATTTGAGGAAATCGCCTGGGTACAGTTTTCAACCTACGATGCATAGGTTTTGAGTTATTCAACTCAGGGGACTTATACAGAGTACTGTATGTTGTCCAGTGTCCGTCAGGACAAAGGGGTAGGTCCTCGTACTATGTTCTGTTTACTTATGACTTCTCTAATTTTTAGACAAGTGTTTCGTAGAAATACAATGTCTAAGTTTTGAGAAGTTGTGGGTATAGGAATAAAGTAGAGAACCAGGTATCGCAAGTATCGGGATTCTTCAAAGAGATCGAAGATGTAGATTCTTGTGATTGGTATTCAGCTGATAGTAATGGTTCTGAGAAACTCGTTTCTCTTTCAGGTTACTCATAATTGGATGGATTCCTAAGTTGAGTAATGCTGATTAGCCTCTCTCCATTAAGTTAATATGCGCTGGAGACAGCTGCATGATTTGAATCTGGTTCAAATTAAATTAGTGCCTCTGTTACTATATTAGATATAGAATGGTTCATATCTTAACGATGTTAAGGTAAGGGGAGTTGTCCAGCTTATGCTTAAAACCAGACACTGGATAACTCAAGGCACGTTTCTGTAATGGCTGTTTGTGGGTTGACCCTGGCTTTGACGAGGGTTGACATTTCTACCATCTGGAAGATCAATAGTGATATTGTTCTTGACTCGCCACAGTTTTATTAAAATGGACTTTTTCAGAAAACAGTAGTGGGAGTATGGTAGAACTGGAAGTGATTCCAGAACCGCAAACGATTACGGAAAATTTAATAGGACCTATATATTCAATCAGGTTTGACATTCCAATAGCCACTCCGCAGATATGGTGGGTAACCTCAGACACCCGAGAGGTACTCCGGTAGCCTCAAGGACGGTGACAGGGAGGTTCTTGTTTACCCAACCTTGACACTACTGTAGTTCCAGACTATGAAACCCAGCACGAGGATAAATATAACGTCGTTCTAAACATGTTTCAGAAGTGTACGTAGATATTATTCTGCCAGAGGGTTGTCGTAGTCAGTGGGAGCAGCGGAAGTATAGTGGACAAGTTGCTTATGTTTATATATAGACTTAAGCAGATATAGCGGAGATAAGATCATCTAATTTTGATGTGACAGTCATGGGTTTGACTTCATCAGAATAGGGGATGGATCTGTTGAGAAGGTAGTAGGGTATGATGTCCTGGTATTTGGATGACATACACAGAGTAGGAAGTAAAATTCCTATACTACGATTGATTGTCCTTTGGTCGTCACACAGTTGTTTCTCCAGAAAGGATATGGATATAATATTAGACATTCTGGTTACTAGATCTATGGCTTTAGATCTAGATTTGGGTAGTTTCCCAATGTGGGTACTTTGACAGTATTCTAATAGTATTTTAGAATAGATGACTCCTGGCATGGTGGTGTACCTGCAGGTGATGGAGTCACCCTCTCTAAAGGTGTCTTAGAGATTAAAGGAGAGAGGGATGTGCATGATTGGCAGATCACTTGCTTAGGCAATTGAGTCAATCATGAGATGTCAAGTACCACACCAGATGTTGTATTTGCACTTGATGCGATAATTTTATATTAATCCAATCCTGAAGAAACATAAGGAAGCAGTTTTAGAACATAAGTGCTTGTTCTACGGATTTGATAACGGCAGCCTCCTTCGGGAGACGATTATCATTCAAAGCTTCAAAGGTGACATGGATGACAGAGTGATTGTCACAGTTATAGTTTTTCCTCTGACGAGGGACAATATTATGGACAGATCGTCCAAGAGGATACTGTGGGAGGCATGGTGCTGGATACTGATTAGGTTCAGTTATCGATACAGTCTAAGAAGTTTGGATTTGGAGTTCATTGATGAACTAGGTCCCATCAGATATCCAGACATATTCTAAGACAGGTAATACTAAATTCGGGAGATGGCTTTCTCCGCGAATTTGAGATTTAGAGAGATATAGAAAGATACATCAGGGCGGATCCACTCACTGAGGCTATTTCTCGAATACAAGAGTTTTACAAACTAGCTTTGTGAAACAGATTAGTAGAGAAGTTGGGTGTTCGGTATCACATGGGCTGTGAGTATGCGACATCGCAATAATTAGCCTTGAGTGCAAGTGGGAGATTGTTGGAGATAGTGCCCTCAAAGTCAATTATTGGATCGCAGGTACGTGATTGCAATGATTGAGGAAGGACCTATACCGATATGACAGTCTTGCTCGAGATGGTAGTATGCTATCTGGTTTGTCTTTATCATCGTATACATGCTTTAGTTCGCTATTGCATGATTGATAGAGCCCATAGGATTCTTGCTTGACTACCAGCAGTATGATGGCGATCATATACGTGGGAGCTGGGGTCTGTAAGCACATCCTTAAAAGTGTCCCTAGTCGTGGGAGTTTCGAGACAGGGCATCGATACTCCAGAGTAGACTAGTGTATACAGTCGAGACCCCGACGAGCGGCGGTGGCCGGTCTCACAAGCCACTGGTGTCAGTTTAATCACCTAAGATGTATACAGGTGCTCATTGAGTTATGAGTACACCGGACAGGACTCGCTGGGAATCTGCTAGTTGGTATTATACATATCGTCAGATAGCAATTCCCAGGTGACATGTGTACAGGTTAGTTCATCGACCTGAGGTCGTCATTTGTCTCGTGTGAGTTCCCACTGTGCTTTGATTTCTACCCTACCACGGCTCAAAGGAGTCGTGCAAAAAGGTCTTTTTTGGGTACAGTCCCGAGCCACATTGGAGGCAAGTGAGCGGATCGTCGGGGATTCGTCTCTCCCGGTATTGGGGGTTGATGTCGCGCAGTGCACGGGTGGCCATCACTAGGAATCCTCGGCCGAGGTAGTGGAGAATTACTGATTTGGATCAGTAGTTTCTCAGGTGGTGATGGGCTTCATGCCGACACGATTTATCGCGTTATTAGGGGTCTGACTTTATCCACCCCCCTGGACTCGATATGCGATACTCTTTAGACGAATGGACCGGACTGTATATACATTGTCACTGTCAGGCTCAGTAGGGTTTATAGATGAGTTCGCTCGTCAGCTTCCCTTATAATCAATATATAGGCAAACCGTTACGTACAGCTTGTACCTCTGACATGCTAGGGGTTATACCCAGTGCCGATGTGTTGATGAGTCATTAGAGTCCCCCACAGACACTTTCCCAAGTTTGGGCGAAACGTTGTAGAGGCCGTATAGGTTTATGGCAAGGTTCGGAAAAAGCACGTGCGTTTTCGCACGTGTCGTTTTTCAGGCAGATAATACTGGTAGGCTTTGGTTTAAGCCGGAACCCAGTATTATACTGTGTAGATATAATATCTTTGTCTCGGTTGCATTTGTATTCGGTCGTAATACAAATACGGGTATGTTTATACTAATACGGGGTTATCCTGAAATTCGTTTCAGGATCACTTTTGGAAGTTGCCAGTTTCCAGTTTTCTATCAGCCGTATTTAACAGTCGGTTAAATACGGATTTATCTTTTCTTCTTGAGGGTGAGTCATGAGGTGAGTCATGAGTGTGGAAGCTTCTTGGATGATGACTAGGTTAGTGAATCATTCATTTGCATTAATGGTTAATGAGGTGTTTTTTGTGAGTCACCTTTTCATTAATGTCTTTTGTGCTTGCTAAGATATTTGAGTGAGATCTTTTATGTTATGATAAACTTAGCTTAAGGTCACCCTCCCTTGCTCCTACACTCACCCCTTCCTCTATATATGGCCGGCCCCTTCCCCCCCTCTCTCTCACTCACTTGGTGGTGGTTTTGTGAAAAGATTAAGGATTTTGGTTCATGGAAATTGATATACTTCATTTCTCATTTCGTATCGATCCAAAAGGAAACTTCATTAACCGTTCGTCCATAGCCTTGGACGTAACGAGACAAAGTGTTCTACTCATTCTCTACTTCATCTTGGTCGTCTCTTCTAGCAAACTTGACGATCGAGTTGCCTCGGTTCATAGGCGGGAGCCCGTTTAAAGATCCGTCGACGTGGTGCCACCTGGACGACAAGATTGGAGATCGAGGAGATCGGAGCAGCCGCAACAAAGCGTGGGATGATGGTTGAAGACCGAAGGACTCGGATCATTCGGTATAACGTTTCTACCCACTTTGTAGTTTGTTAGTTTAGCTTTAATGGCAGATCCGGGTTACGGTACACGATAGCGCCAGTTTCGTTAAAAGTTTTTGTTCCGCATTTGGCGTCTGTTAGACTGCCGGGGCGCTACCGTGGACTTACAGATCTATGTTAAACACGGATGCAGAATATAGATCTAGATTAACTATGGATGTAGGTTTTATTGTAGAAGGGGGCTTGTAGGGTTCTTTAAGATTTAATAGTCATGGATGATTAATTAAAGATTACTCCTTTTATCCTTTAATAGATTTAAAACTAGATCGACAGTGATGCATGTAAATTAGGGTTTCGGGAGGGAAAAGGGTTCCCACTCTTAACCCCTATCTTGACATATCTCCGTTCATGTCTAGCCTTTACCAAAACAATTGTTAATCTAATCTCTAATCGTGGTTGTGGATATCAATGAATTGATAGTGCGCCCGATTAGGATGTTAACTATTCTTTTGATAAAGTTTATAAACTTTATAGGACGTAAAAAGAGTTTAAGGATCTTCATCATCCATTAATCTACCCAAATCCAACGAACCCTAACAAGCGAAGAATTACTCGCGCATGTTGGGAAAAGAAAAGATAGAAATTATGAAGAAAATAAAATGCAATAAAATAAAACTATCTTTATTAATCAACAAGATCAAGTACACTTTGTTCCTTTAGAAAATGATTACAAAACCCCAGTTTGCTTCTCGATCTCTTCTAAGGAGGTAGATGAACTGTTGATAATCAGACTGGATGCGTGAGCCGTCTTGGACTTCATGATCTCGTCGGCTTGATGATCTTTCCAAGAGGTTCTCGGTCCTTATTTATAGTCACAAAACCAGAACCCTAGTTTTCTAATATGGAAACTAGTTTTTAGGATCCCAACCACCAAAATCCCGAGCCCTAAATCCTCAGAAGTGCGGCAGAACCACGGCCATTGGATAGGTTTGGCCGCCGATCCGCCGCCTTTTGGTGAGTTCATGGCCTCTAATTTTTATAGTTTCATATCTGTAACACTTGGTGATCTTTTGAGTATCTAGACTTTGAAAATATTCTCTACGTTTCTGCCAGAATTAGTTTCTTCAATTTACTTGAATATCTTCAGCAGATTTGATCTTGCCAACTCGGATTTTCTTGATTTCAGTCATGATATAATTCTTGCACAATTATCTCAATAAATGATATTAGTAGAATTTGTTTTTATTGAGATACTATCTTTAACAATTTGTTATGATATTTTAGTTTTAAGAGAATTGGTCAAAAGTATTTAATAAGGTAAGCATATTAAATGGGCCAAATGTTACATGGATATTATATGCTTACTTTTTCATTCATAATTTTAATTATAAAATATAAACACATAAAAATAGTATTTTTACAGATAAACCCTCATATGTGTCATATATTATAATAAACACCTTTTTATATAGAAATAGTAGGAAAATTGTCATATTAAAAGTGCAGTTTTATCAACTGAACATTTGGCATGCTAGAAAATTTTAAATACGGCAAGTTTGATGCCTCCTGAAACCTTGTGGTCGTGCCAAAGAAACCCACACCTCTTAACTATTAATGCTAGGGTAATCGGTAACTACGTGGATTAGGGTGCTTAAATAGGGTATTTGCGATTGTGCATGAAATCCGTACTTATTGACCATTGTCCTTCCGTTTTTGTCTCTTATCCTTCTCCTCCTGCCAAACCAAACACAACCGGTCAAAATTAGGAATCACCGCTATCGTGGAAGGATAGGATGCCTAAAGGAGCGGATTGCGTGGGTTTTGGTCGGGGTTCAATCTGTAAGGTCTCAGGCAAAGGAAAATGTAAAGAAAATCCTAACTAAAACATAACCCTTCTCTTTCCCTAGCAAGAAAGAAAACTATTCACAAACCAATCTCATAAATGAAAATAAAACACAATATAGAAGATATCATAAGAAAAACATTGCAAGTAAAGAACAAGATAAGAAAATACTGGGAACCAAAGAGCAAGGAATTTAAGATTTATTGAAGTGCAATAATAAGTACAAGGTAATGAATTCAAGTACTAAAATCTAAACTTCCAAGCTCAGTTCAGAGCTTGCAAAGTCAGATAAAAGTAAAGAACTCAAACTTAACTAACTATTATGTACAAAGACTTGAACAAAAGGTGTATTCTAAGTTGCAAAAAAGTAAGATCCTTGGCTTGGTCTTTGTTCTGGTATTTATAGACACTTCATCATCAAAACCAAACTATAAAAATGAAGTGATGTGACAAGGAGAAGTGCCCAGAAGAAAATCGGTGCCAAATGGAGCAAGTCTGGCCGCAATTGGCGGCTAAAATGGAATAATTGGCGGCCTAGAAGTGAGTGGTGGAGTCCATCTTCTTTATGTGATCTCATGACCTATCCATCATCTCTAGTATTGTTTGTTTCTTTTATATCAATTTGGGTTTTAATCTGGATATTTGGAGGGAAATTTCAAGCATTTAAAACAATCACACCACAACTTTACCAAGCTCACTTGTACTCCCGTTTGCACCACTTGTGTTTTGATATGATCTTGGTTGCCCTATGAGCTAAAATGTGTGTTCACACTTGTAAAATGATTGTGTCACGTATTTTATTTATTTTGTTGCACGCTTATTTTTTTGCAAAAACTTCTTGAATAATGATCGGTTTTCCATTCGGGTTGCAGTATCGACTCACATATGTCGTATACATGCATTTTGAGTATGTTTCTAATGTTTTTTTATGAATACTTGTATTCTGTACTTATTGAGCAGACATGGATTAATAGCACCGATATTTGACAAAAATGATATCGAATGAGCGGTATTGAAATACAGTTCTATATAATGAATAGATGTTGATATCTTGATGAGAGAATATATTTGTAAATTTTTCTTATTTTTTCATGGAGTTAGCATTATATACGATTTTTTTTTGAATTTGTTATAAAAGTAGTGGGGGTGGGGTGGGTGGGTGTGTGTGGGGGTGGGGAGGGTGTTGAAAGGATGTTGAGCATTTGTGTTTAGAGGCCTCTAATTAGTTTGATGTTTTATATTTAGTTGCGGGGGGGGGGGGGGAGGTGGTGGTGGTGGGAGAGGGGGGTTGAAAGGATGTTGAGCATTTGTGTTTAGAGGCCTCTAATTAGTTTGATGTTTTATATTTAGTTGCAGGTTTGGTTTTGTGACGTTATTTGGAGTTTACTTTATTATATTAGTGGTGTTATTTGGAGTCTACTTTATTATCTCACTGATCTTAATTTAGGTTTAAATTTGTGTCGTTGGGGTTGACTTTATTGTTTCTTAACAAACTTTTATTAGAAGAAAACCTGCGCTATAGAGCATAGAATGGTGATACTTCTTTTGCATAATGGTGATAGCGTCTTATGCATCAGTCGAACATCATTTGGAGAGTTATATTTAAATTTTCTTGCAAATATTGTATTGCCATATAGGTTTTGGGAGTCAATTTGTTGTGCTTTTTAAACTTAATGCTTATCCACTTGCAATTAACTATATACCACTCCAATGGAAGCCTTAATTTCTGCATCTTCTTATTAGGTATGGAAACTCTTGTCTTAATCAAAGATGCAAGCCAAGCTGAGAATTTAGCAAACATTGCCTTCTTTTTGAATTATTAGATGTGGACCACTAGTATAACAAAGAGGTTTAGGATTTTTCAGGATATTAAGGAACTTGATGTTAAAAAATATAATCCAATATGGAACCAGAAAATTAAGAAACTTTAAGTCAAGAAAAAAATATCCATTATCATGGATTAAGGAACTTGACATTAAAAAATATAGCCGAATATGGAACCAGGAAATTAAGAAACTTGAAGTCAAGAAAAGAATACATTCTCATGTAATCAGATGACATTACAATTACATAAACCGTCATCTCAATTTTATATTCCATAAAGTAATAAAATGTGCAATGAAATTTCAACATAAATCCATAAAGAACTCAAATGTTCACAAAAAAAAACAAATTTTATTATCCAAAATGAACTAATACACCAAGAAAACAACTAATTCACAATCTTATCTGCAATTTCAAGTAGAAATTGACAATTTCATATGTGATCACAGTGTTTTAATAAATAGCACAGAAAATCATGAAGAATCTAGTGGAGATATAACAAATATGAGATAGCAAGATCGCAAGAAGAGAGAGAAGTTGAGATAGCGAGGATCGTGGTGAGGATCGCAATAGAGAAATTGAGATAGCGAGTATCACGGAGAGATAAAAATGTTTAATAGAAAAACTCGGACCAAAATGTTATCAATTTGTTTATAGAAATAGCATAGATAGATATAGATATAGATAGATAATTTGCATAATTAATTTTTTTTTATTGATTCGGTCATGTGCATCCCACATGCCAAGATGCCGGTTTAAATTAATCTTAATCCTATCAATGTTGTAACTAACAAAGTTCCTTATTTAATTTAATTCAAATAAAGATCTCGTGTAATAAAAAATTATGGATTACAAAATTTATTTGAAATACTCCATAAAATCTTAACAAAACATGCTAAAATGTTTTTGGTTTGAGCCATTAGTTAAGTATAACGGATTTCGATCGTACTGTCATCTGAAATGAATATCCATACTTACCCACTTCGACTCTTGATGGTGCTCACAAGTGCGGATTCACCTGATCAAGACATATGGCAGATGGCAAGTCACTCACGTGCACCAACCAGCTTTTTGAAGTACCATGCGAAGGAGACATTCCTCAGCGCCTCATCTCCGAGGTATTATCCGACCTTTAGGGGGCCTCCCATGAGTATATTCCCTATTCATCTAGCAACTAGCGAACAACTCGCCTCCGAGCTATCCTACAGCTGAGCTTCCTCAGACTCTTCACTTATCTCTAAATAATTACAGAGTTGAGCTTCTTTAGCCTCCTCGCTCGTCTCCGAGCTGAACTTCCTTAGCTTCCCTGGCTGGCTGGGAGCATGGAGCATGGGCTTCCACGTAACGGCTCTGTATATCCCGCCACGATGAGATCTCCGCCGCTCTACATTCCGCATCCCACGCTAGCACGTCACGTCATTAATGAGCCCATCTCGCCATTAATGCGGACGTTACGCATAGGAAAAAATGACAGCGAGAATCTTACATCGGCTCACCCCGTGTAACCCTTATATAAAACCCACCTCAGATGACTCAGATTCCAGCTCAAACTCTATCCAATACGACGCTACTCCGCCCAATCATTTCTCGGTACTTTCTCGATCGTCGAAGGGTCCTACGATGGTTTCCAACCCCGGGACTTTATTTGCAGATAGCTCGGCGTCAACAACAACCAACAATCTATTGAGAACCATATGCTCAACCTTCACTACAAATCTCCATCGTTCAACCCCGCTGGACACAAGATCGACGGAGGACAACATTTAAGAGAGATTCTGACCTCCATCAGTTGGCACCGTCTAAGGAAAAAGAAAGACTTTTCCACCACAAAATTTAATCTTTCCCCTTCAATATAATGACCAACGATCATCACAGCGGAGGTCCAAGCGCGAGCCATCCCTCGCTTCACAACGGAGGCGGGGGTGGTTCCATTCCACTTACAAATGTCGTCGAAGCCCTAATGGAATGGATCGACCGATTGGCGGTGATGGTGGACACACTCATTCGCGTTCAAACTGCCGCCAAGGTCTAACAAACCACTGCACCTGCTCCCCAGAACGGTGGCAGGTACGAGATGGTGGACGAACGTGCTCAAATTCTCGGCCTTGCTCATGTCGATCTTGATTCCACGGAATGCCAGCGAGCCGATTCCGACAATCACAACCACCATATGAAGAATGATTTTGTGACTCATTGGGCGCCGAACAGTTCAATTATGAGATATCAGTCCAACGAACACCGCACTCTCTCGCCCACCGAGGCGACATCGGCCAAACACCAGATTCCAAGAATGACCGACGTCTTCCTGATCACCGGGGCCTTGCACATGGCGCTCGCTGGGGAAAACCATGAAGGGTCCAACCCAAAGATCTGAGGAACATGATAGAGCGAAGCGAAAGTGTTCCATCGCCTAAGCCCGAAGCGGGTATAGCGGGGACTCCGACCTGGGAGAATCCTCGGGATACCAGCAACGACTCGGTGTCCTCGAGAAGAAAATCGAGGACATGCAGCTCACCACTCGCCTACCCGAGGGGTTGATGAAATATTTCTCGGACTCTCTCATGAAGCCCTGCACCGAGTTGCTACTGAGAGAGCGAATCTCTTCCCGGAACAAGCTGCCCAAATTTGCTCTTTTCGATGGGAAATCTGACCCAAAAGACTACCTGGACGCATTCACCACGAGCATGAGCTATCAGGAAAACTCTGACGCCGCTCAATGCCGAGCATTCCCCACCACTCTCATCCGAGTAGGATGAGACTGGTTCCGTGGCCTAACTTCGCACTCGATCTCGACCTTTGAAGAATTGGCCATGCAGTTTCTCAGCCACATCGTCGGCAACCGGCAATAGAAAAGATCGGCTGACTACCAGTTCACTATCAAGTGCAAGGACAGGAAGTCTTTCAAAGACTATATTGCCCGTTTCTACGATACCCTTTTAGAGGTACCTGAGCACCAGAATGAGACGGTCATAACCGTCCTAAGGTCTGGTCTTATGCACAAAGAGTGGCGCTACTATTTTGCATTGGCGCAACCTAAGACCCTGTCCGAGGTAAAGGTCTAGACTGAGTGGGAAATCCAACTCGAATCCGAGGTTAACGCTCACTTTTTCCGAGGATACAGGACAGACCAAAAGAAAAGGACCTGGAAGAAGACAAGAAGAAGGCCGATAAATCGAAACCTTATACGCTGAGGTTTTGCGAGTACACGTCTCTCAAATGTCTCGCCGGCAGAGCTGCTAGAGGAGGCAAGGAACAAAAGATTCTTCAAGTTGCCACCGATGACACAAAAATCAGGCAAGCGACTCCGCAGCCCGTATTGTGCCTATCATCGGATGCAAGGGCACCCAACCGAGGATTGTAAATAGCTACGCGATTATATCGAGGAGTTGATCCACTCCGGTCACTTGGAAAAATAACTGCGAAACAAACGTTAAGCAGATTGGGGCAAGAAGACCAACTTGAAACCGGAGAGCTGACGATCCGGTAGATCATAGTCGTCACCGACTGACCCGAGTCTAAGCAACAAGGACACCCACCGAATCCGGTCATTCAATGTAGGAGAGTTTAAACTGTATCATCGAATCTATATTTTCTTTAATATTGAAGATTCTTACTTCCCTGCAATATGAATTGCTTCTTTTCGTTTCCATGCTAAAACACCCCGCAGGGCCAACGGGTAGCTTTCGGCCCATCAAGCAAAGACCAGCCTTTCACTCAAGTAAATGAAGCTTAGATGCGCCAATGGGTAGCTAACCAAAGCCCTCATCATGAAGCCGCTGGGCAGTTTCCTACTCGGCCCATCCATAGTGGGTAGTTTCATGCCCAACAACGATGTGGATCCAAAGCCCTCATCACGAGGCGGCCGGGAAGCTTCCTGCTCAGTCCATCTACAGTGGGTAGCTTCCTGCCCAATGAAGACATGGATCCAAAGCCTTCATCACAAGGCTGTCGGGCAGCTTCCTGCTCGGCCCATCCGCAGCGGGTAGCTTCCTGTCCAACAACGCGGTGGATCCAAAACCCTCATCACAAGGTGGCGGGTAGCTTCCTGCATGGCCCATCCACAGTGGGTAGTTTGCTGTCCAACGAAGATGTGGATCCAAATCCCTCATTACGAGGCGGCCAGGGAGCTTTCTGTTTGACCCATCCACAGTGGGTAGCTTTCTGCCTAACGAAGACATAGATCCAAAGCCCTCATCACAAGGCGGCCGGGTAACTTCATGCTCGGCCCATCCACAGTGGGTAGCTTCTTGCTAAACGAATACATTGATCTAAAGCCATTATCTTGAGGCTGCCAAGAAGCTTCCTGCTCGACCCATCCATACTGGGTAGCTTCCTGTCTAACGAAAACATGGATCCAAAGCCCTTATCGCGAGGTCGCCGGGCAGCTTCCACCTCTGCCCATCCGCAGCAAGTAGCTTCCTGCCGAACAACACTATGGATCCAAAGCTCTCATCATGAGGTGGCCGGGTAGCTTCCTGCCCGGCCCATCCACCGCGGGTAGTTTCCTGCCCAACAGGGCCATGAATCTAAAGCCCTCATCACGAGGCCGCCTAACAGCTTCCTGTCTGGCCCATCCGCAACGGGTATTTTTCTGCCCAACAACACTGTGGATCCAAAGCCCTCATCAAAGGACGGCTGGATAGCTTTCTGCTTGGCCCATCCACAGTGGGTAGCTTCCTGCCCAACGAAGAAGTGGATCAAAAGCTCTCATCATGAGGCGGCCGGGTAGCTTCCTGCCCGGCCTATCCACCGTAGGTAGCTTTGTCACGACCCAAAGTTTGGCCCGTGACCGGAACTTAACCACGTAACATCTACAGGCGTAACGCGAATAAGTAAGCCGAAACCCAGAAATCAAAACCATTAAAAGTATTGAGTGTTTAAAACATTTAATAGAAACATTTGTTAAAACATTTAGAAAACCTTAAGTAATTTAGTAAAATTCTGTAAAGTTCAAGTTATTATCTTAAAAAAAAATTGGCAGCATTTCCTTTGTAAAAACTAGCCCCGAAATCGGGTACAAGACAAGATATAAGTAAAAGTGACATATAGAATGAATAAAGCATCCCAAACGGGAGGATCACGCCCAACGGCGGAAACAATCACCACGATAAAAATATACGACGCTGTAGCGAAAAGATGAGCAGTATAAGTGAAAACAAATATCATGAACGATAAAGCTGCATAAATAAAGTCGGCTCACAACGAGCTCGACACCAGAGTACAGAATAATATACACCGTCCTCACAACTGGTCTCTAAGTCAATACATGAAAGTAGATGGAGAGTACTATATACAACAGTGTATACAACTGGAAAATAAACAGATACCGCAAAAACCCACCTATCAGCAAAAGGGCTAACATGCCAACTGCAGTGGTATCTGTATCAAAAGATGCAAGAAAGCAGCCTGCCGCGACTAAACTGATGGGCAACCTGCAAACACTGTGGCACAACGGGGGTGAGTTGCCAACTCGTGAATAGTAGATAATATATAAAGGTAATCGCAAGTATGCACGTGCTGCGATACTCTAACCTATGCCAACAGATAACATTTATATGATGAGCTAGATGAGCAATAATCATGCGACAAGTGCGATCTAATAGCATCTCTATATGATAAGCAGGGTATGCAATAATCGTGCATAGGAAATGCAATCTAATAATATCTATATATGATAAGCAGGGTATGCAATAATTGTGCATAGCATGTGTACTCTATCAGGTACTACAGATACAGGATGAGATGTATAATACTGAATGCTGAGCATGGGAATAAATAACATCTACTCGGAAGGTCAACGTGGAAAATAACCGGTGTCCATCAATACCCTAAAATCAAAATAAAACTCAGGCGCTGTCATCCTCATCGGCCCTCAAATCCAGTAAATCTCATAGAATCGTGAGTGCCTAGCATCGGCATACAAAAATATCATGAAACCATCATGTCTAGCATCGACACGCAAATCCTCAAGTATCGGGCTCCGTCTGCAGAATCGGCCCTCGGCCCCGGCAGTACGTGTCGTCCCGTATCCATCTCTCAACTCTGGTCAGTATCCTCCGGATAACTGCCAGATCTAACCAATCACCGGTAGGTAGTGGTCCCTCTGCCAGGCTTACCGTCTGCTGCACAGCGATCCGTTCTCGCCCCGGGGTACCATACCGGGTCCACCATGTACCCGTAATCGGCCTCGTCCAACTCCTCGATTCGGGTTCACATGTCATACATCTCAGAACCGAGAAAACACATGGTGGACGCACTGAAATATCATATCAAGAGAAACCGGGTTTTTAAAACAGTGCGTATTTTCTTAAAATAATACCCCGGTTCCCAAATCCAGAAATCACATAAATCGAATGTAAATGCGTAAATTCATGCAATGTGTCATATGACATTAAGAGTAAAAAGGGAAAACCGCTCTTTCAAAAAGATCCAGTTTGGAAAATATCTCATGCGGTCCCTTAGTTTTTAAATCATGTCAATATCACCCATGTATGTAACATATGTATGTATATAGGTATGGGTGTGCAAATGGATATATACGCGAATATGAGGGTAGCACTACTATGGAAATACAGTGTGCAGGTGCGCAAGTATGAAGATATCAATATATGTGTACACTGGTATGAATATACAGTGTGCATGTGCGCAAGTATGGAGATATCTATATATGTGTGCACTGGTGTGAATATACAGTGTGCATGTGCGCAAGTATGATGATATCGATATATATGTGCACTGGTGTGAATATACAGTGTGCATGTGCGCAAGTATGAAGATATCAATATATGTATGCACTGGTATGAATATACAGTATGCATGTGCGCAAGTATGAAGATATCAATATATGTGTGCACTGGTATGAATATACAGTGTGCATGTGCGCAAGTAGTGATATATCAATAAAATGTGAATATGCGACAAGTCATGACAATTATCAACGATGCAGTGATCCTATAGTGTAAGTGTCATGGCAATCACTAACGGCGTGAGTGTAACATACATTTAGTGCTCGTGCAGCTTAAACCGTTAGTGACAGTGCAGTGTTCTATAATTACCATTCTATATGCAACAGGAGATGGTATGCTAGTATAGTATATATATATGTGAACACATACAACTAAAATATCCTATAACGCCCTGACGCTTAACGCCATACGGGCGATTTCCCTGTAGATGTTAAATCTACTCACCTGGTCGCGTGCTAAGTGTAGCCGACCACCTGCTTCCCTTTTTGCGGCGTCCGACGTACCCGCCTGCTGATTTGTATGTCAAAAATATCTATTAACCGCAATCAAGAACGGCGTCTCTTGGCAGCTAGCCGGTGGGTACGGGTCGGTCCACAGGGATGTTGTGAATTTCCTAATCGGTCTTACGAGTTAATTCCGATGGGTGTCGGATCTTATTGATTAAATCTAAAAACTAAATTAATCTAGATCTAAATCTTGCTAGGGTTAGGTTTAGGTTAAGTTTGGAAAGTCAATAAATCTCACCGCATTCTATACCCATATTAAGATTTTATTATGAGTTATGATAATTATCAATAGAGGGGATTAGAACCATTTGGAAAGATGTTTCTTCCTCTAGGTTCTTGTCCTTCCTTTTTCAATCCTTACCCTAACCTCCATGGAAAACACGCTCAACCGAGCCTTTATACTACGGTATCACCGCTACCTCGTGGGATAGGATGCCATAGGGAGCGGTGTGTGCATGTATGCATGGAGTCCTATGAAAATATAAGACGGGCAAGAAAGGGGTGAGTGATCTTCATCTCTCAAACCTTCCCCAAATCTAACCCTAACAAACGAGGAGACTACTCGCTCATTAAGGAATTAAAAAACATTTATCTAGGGCAGAGAATAAAAGATCTAACTATCTAACTAGGGCAAAGAATTAAATTTAACTAGGGCAGATAAGAAATTTAACCTAAGGCAGAAAAATAAATTAAGAACTTAAAATTTGATGCTCTCCAAAAAGAATTCTGAATTTTATTAATGAAAGGAGGCATGAACTAATACAAGGAGTTGGGCTTCTATTTATAGGACATAGAAAACCCTAGGTTTACAATTGTCGCACGTCTGCATTTACAAAATTACCCCTAGGAAGACTAGTCAGCGCCGACTTGAATTATGGTAAAAATTTTATCCCCTGAATGCTTAACCCCGCCGCGGAACCGCGGCCTCAGGCATGGTTTGGCCGCGGTTCCGTGGCCAAATAAGAGGATTAGGTCATACAATTTGGTGTGCTGGCTCTGGTAATTTCTGTCTTCCTATTTCTTCAGTACTTTTCTCAAATTGGCTTCTAGGTTTCTTCCAGATCTTCCAGTGAACAATTATAGTGGAATTCTACCGTAACTTCGTGACGAAGTCTTGAACCTTGCACTCCCTTGTACTTTGTGAACTGATCTTCAAGTAGGCTTGATCAAGATCCTTCTATTTGTTGGTTGAAGTCTCACTTTTGCATCATCTTTTATCTTCTTCACTGTTTTCGCTCCTAGAACCTGTAACCTGTAACTATGTAGCAGATATGAGTCAAAAGCACCTGTTTATTTGTAAAATACATAAGAATGGGGAATATAATAATGCAATATTATGGTATGAACACCTGCGAACCTCGAATTTACACAAGGAATCCATATAAGCAAATATCTCGCGAAAACAGGATATCGAACTCGACGAGAAACTCGCGTCGCGAACTAAACGCGCGTGTATACGTAACGTGTGTGCATACGCCAAAACCCAACGCGACACGCTGTGATACCCAGCAAACCAACTCAACACGTATCGTACGTGTCGCGTAAGTCCCGCTACGCTAAAATAGGTAAACGGTCCCAGATTTAATCTGGAGCAAAAACAGGAAAATCAAACAAGACCAAACCCTTCAAAATACCTACAGACATCTACCTGCCAAAATCCAACACAAAACCCAACCATTGGGCCGGCGGCAAGAGGGTATCATACCGGCCCAAAACCGGTGGGTGGGGTCCAGGTCTCTACATTAGGGTTCTAACACAATTCATAGCCTAGTGTATATGTTTACTTACTAAAATTATTACCCTAGTAACAGCAGATTCTATGTATCAAACGGGTTTAGCTTAAAAATGCTTCAAAACACTAAATTGCAATGTTAGGGTGCACAAGCGATAAAGGTAAACTTACTAGATTGAGTGACACCACCAGCACAAAAAGAGCAAATTTAACCATCAATCATCACAACACCCTAAAACACTAAGATTGTTAAATTACCCCAGATTCTGTCCAAGACAAGAACCCAATAACCAAACAATACCAACCTCAGAAAAATCCCCACAGACACCCCCCTACACAAAGCACCAACACCCAGATCAACAGGGGGCCGGCGACGCCGGAATATGGGGTAGGGTCGCCTGATTTTTGGGGAGGGGGTGGGCTCGGATTTCAATACGCTAGCTTATACTGACTGCACACTATTCTGAAGTTGTTTGCTAAGCTAGGAAATAAGCAAAGATATAGCAGATCTCAATATCCTATACATATATCAAAACCGTATTTTAAAACTTCAAGTTTTGTGACTTAAGGGTATCTAGCTAAATCTAGTGAAACTAATGGGTTCAAACAACAATATTATCACTTAAGTAGGTTCACTAGGCTATAAAAACTCTAACTTAACTAAATCTTACATCAAAACACAAATCTAGCACTAAAAACCACCAAAACCACTAACCGAAGTATTTAACAACACATAAACTTAGCAACAAGGAGTTGGGTTTAAGAAATATACCCCAATAGATCCTAGGAAGCAGGAAAAGGGAAGAGGAGAAGAATGGAAGGAGCTACTACTGCCTGCTACTGCTGCTGTGCTGATGCTGTTGATGTTGTTGATGTTGGTGCTGCTGGTGTTGCTGCTGCTGATGCTAGAGCTGCTGCTGATGCTGGAGCTGCTGAAACTGCCGGTGTTGCTGCTGTGGCTGCTGCTTCTGCAGTTGCTGCTGCTGGTGTGTGTGTGAGGGAGTGTGAGAGTGAGAGAGAGAAGTGAGAAAGAGTTAGCACAACAAAAGAAATGAGAGAGCAAAGGTCAACACCCTCTCTCACATTTAATGCAAGCATGGGCTCATGCCATGATGTCCATCATGCACTCTCTCTCTCTCACCAAGTAAAACCCAAAGCAATAATTCATTTTCCATTTAAAAAAAATACCCTTAATTAAAATCAATTTGACTTAATAAGAAAGGGTTAGTCTACCATGGTTGCTAAACATGGTTTAACCCTAATTTAACCCTAGTTTACATGCACAAGTGTGTGCAAGTCTAGGAAAAATTCTAATAAAATATTCATTAAATTTGATAAATTATTTGAAAATCGTTTTGGTATACTTTTTTTTATTAAAAACCATATATTAAAATATAATTATCCACTAATCACATCCTAAGGTGTTACAATCTTCCTCCCTTAAAGAAATTCGTCCCCGAATTTAAAAATATAAAGCTACACATACCTTCAAAGAGAGGAGGGAATTTCTTCCGCATCTCGCCCTCGGCCTCCCAAGTGATCTCTTCACCATTCGGGCTGCACCAAAGCACCTTTACTGATGGCAAGACCTTCGATCGAAGTTTCTTCACCTGCCGGTCCAATATCACGACTGGCTGCTCGGTGAACAAAAGATCACGCTCGAGACTTGGAAAATTCTTATCCTGACCTAAAACAACTGGATCATCTTCGAAGTCTCTAGACTAGCTGGGGTCCAAAAATCCTACAACGCAGAGTCAAAAAAACAGACTGGTAATCGACACGACCTAACCCCTAAACCTAAAGGTTGCCAATTCTAGTGTCTCCTGATAGCAGCTATCGAAGGAGAACCCTAACAATGGAGAGTGACGATCCCCAACTGCCGACAACAATTAATATGTACGCACAAACTTAACAAAGAACAACTGAGCAAACTGAGTATAACCGGACGACAAGCATCCGAATGGAGTCACACCCTGACTAACCCTGGGTAGACACCATAACGAAATTCGTGGAGACCTTCTCCCATTCCCACTTCGGAACGGTTAAAGGTTGCAACTCTCCAGCCGGTCTCAGTTGCTCAACCCAAGCACACAACAAGACAGACACATTGAAACGAAACCCGAGACTTCTCTTTACATCCCTGCCCACCCGTAACTATCTCACAAGTCACGTTAAATGTTGGTGGAACTTTCATGAGTGCAGAGAGTTGACCGATGTGCCTGCTCTAGAATTTCACGTCTCTATCCAATAATATCAGGTACACAAACGCGTCCCTAAACTTAGCACACTCTTGTCACAAATCAAGGACTCCGAATCATTACCCATCCGAATAGGCTCAAGTATCTCTGACAAACGAGCGTCGGTGGGCAGTGTCTCACGAAAGCGATTATAGAAAAGTGGTCGGGCGCGGACATGAGCAAGCTGTCCCCTTAGTAGAGATGAACTTAAGCTGTACTCAACGATCACACAAGAACTGTAAATCTGCAGAGGACTATCATAACAATTAAAATCCGCTGCAGGAAGATGTACATTAAGCTCTGGTGGTCCGTAAAAATCTGACACGACTCTCGAACAAGTAGTGTCTCCAAATCTCCAACGCAAAACCACCGCGGCCATCTCCAAATCGTGAGTGGGATATCCTTCTCGTACTTCCTCTAAATGTAGGGAAGCAAAAGCGATAGCTCCATAGTGTCGAATCAGTACACACTCGAGTCCCACTCACGAAACATCACAGTTAAACCACAAAGTCGCCCGAACCAAGAAGCAAAGAAAGAACTGATGCAGTTGTTAACCGAATCTTCAATTGCCGAAACTCCGCACACATGCCTCAGTCCAAAGAAAAGAAACCTCCATTCCGGTCAATTCAGTCAACGATGCAGCACTACACCAGCAATCCTACACGAAATGGCGGTAAAAACCTGCTAAGCCCAAAAATCTGCGGACCTCCGTCCTGCTCACAAGTCTGGGCCTAAGATGTATGGCCACGATCTCCCTCGGAACCATACAAAACCGTCTCCCGTAACTACAAGACCTAGGAGTCAACACAAACAAGCCTGAAGGAACACTCCGAGAATCTAGCAAACCGCTGGGGCTCTCTCAGTATCTACAAAACAAATCCTCAAGTGCTACTCCTGTCCCTCAAGACACATTAAATAGACCAGAATGTCGTAAATAACACAATAATAACTGGTCGAGGAACGGCCTGAAGAAATCTGGTTCATCACATCTACAAATACTGCTAGGGTATTGGTGAATCCAATGACACACCAATACATACAAAGCCCGTAGCACGCACAAGGCAGTCTTCGGAATGTCATCACTCCAAACCCGCAACAATGATGACCTGATCCCAAACAAACTTAGAAAATGTCTCGCACTCTGGAGCTGATCGAAGAAATTGTCAATGCGAGGTAAAGGATACCTATCCGCACCGTAAGCCGGTTCAATTGACGATCCATCAATACACAACCTCAATCTGTCGTCTTTCTCCTTGACGAACAGAAATAGGAGCTTCCTAATGCGAAACACTCATACGCACGAAACTCCTTTAAACAAACAACTCTGCAGCAGATCCTTAAGCTCCTTAAGCTTCGCCGGCTCATCTGGAACAACGTCGGAAAACTCTCGCATGAAAGAAAACCGGTCCAACAAACAAACTGTGGCTTTGGTATAATGAATGAACGCCAAGAATCCACGACATCTCCTCAAAAGCCGACTAGCGAAAAAGGCTGAATTCAAGCTGTGAGAGGCGATACAACTATCCACCTGCACAACAAGAACTGACTCGTCGGGGAAAATAAAACCTGACTGTTTCCTCACGGTAGTCCACAAACGCCTAGCACATAGCTAACCAGTCCGTGTCCAGGAGAACGCCAAATCCAACATCTCTAGAAGGATCAAAACGACAGACGAATCTCTATCTCCTATCCGATTGGCACACGACCGAATTACGTGTCGCGCAACAAAAGAATCGCAGACAGAAGTTAACACAACAAATGGCTGATCTACCTAACACGACTCTCGTCCCAACCACGGCACAAGTGTGAAACACAAACAAATACATCAAAAGATCATACGAATTAAGGATACCCGAAAACTCTGCATTGTGCGCCCTCGCGTCTCGATGAATAGAAGCAAACTCTCGTGTTTTCCCTCTACCCGCAACAGGCCGAACTCCTCCTCTGCTAGACTGACCCCTCTGAGCGAACCCTCCGCGTCCATGACGTCTCAGAATATGACCCTGACGTGGTGCTAAGGAACAATGTCTGACGAAGTGTTGAAGGCTTCCGTATCGAAAACATCCACGTGCTGACTGCTGACCCTCCTGGGGATGAGAGCTGAACGACTATCCTCGTCCTAAGCCTCTGCTCTTGGTTGGTACACCAGTACGATTCCTCTACTGTTCCGGAACTCTCAAAGTCTCTGGAAGACGTGTCTCGTAAACTGGGGCTGCATCTACTGGTGCTATGTAGGTGACGGAATGCTGCATGCTGATCGCAAGGAACAACTGGGTAACATGGGTAACAACCTCCTGTCGCTGCGCTTGAACGGTCTCAACCAATGAGCTCATCGTCTGGCGCAAGTCCTGCATCTCTGCCACTAGTCTAGCGATCTGGTCTGTCGGAGGTGGAGCAGACTGCTCTGGTACAACGGGTGTACTACCCGGATCAGTCCTCGTCTCGGACGAGTCAACTCGAATCTTGGCTCTCGCGGCCGCTCTCTGCGCCCTCATAGTCTTTGGCGGTATAATGGCTAAAAAGAAAGTAGGATTCGATAAGGATACGGAAATCGAATAGCAAGAATGTAGATAATCATGAAGGAATTTCAATCAATTAGTCCTAAGGTTGCTTAGACGGAGTACCGTGTCGTGAGTATGCCGCGGAACATACACACGCTACGCCACTCTGCTTCAGCTACCTACTCCATCATACCAGGGCCATCCTACACTCCAAAGGTAAAACCTACGCTCTGATACCAAGTTTGTCACGACCTAAAGTTTGGTCCGTGACCGGCACTTAACCACGTAACGTCTACAGGCGTAACGCGACTAAGTAAGCCGAAACCCAGAAATCAAAACCATTAAAAGTATTGAGTGTTTAAAACATTTAATAGAAACATTTAGAAAACCTTAAGTAATTTAGTAAAATTCTGTAAAGTTCAAGTTATTATCATAAAAAAAATTTGGCAGCATTTCCTTTGTAAAAACTAGCCCCGAAATCGGGTACGAGACAAGATATAAGTAAAAGTGACATATAGAATGAATAAAGCATCCCAAATGGGAGAATCACGCCCAACGGAGAAAACAATCACCACGATAAAAATATACGACGCCGTAGCGAAGAGATGAGCAGTATAAGTGAAAACAAATATCATGAATGATAAAGCTGCATAAATAAAGTCGGCTCACAAAGAGCTCGACACCAGAGTACAGAATAATATACATCGTCCTCGCAACTGGTCTCTAAGTCAATACATGAAAGTAGATGGAGATTACAAGATACAACATTGTATACAACTGGAAAATAAACAGATACCGCAAAAACCCACCTATCAGCAAAAGGGCTTGTAGGGTTCCTAGGCACACACATGAGGTCCCACAACAGATCAAACATGCCAAAAGCAAAATTTTTCTATGTGCCAAAGAACCCTAAGCAAGATCGTAACTAGAGGATAGGCGAAGACGATCTAAGTTAACAACTTAACTAAGAGTGAACGGAAAATACAACCTTTGTAGATCCGGTCCTCCACCTCCATAGCTCCGTGACGATGTCCCTTCGCTACGATCATTGGATCCCGGACTCTAGCGATGGTTTCGTTGGAGAAATGATCGGGCTAGGTCGTCGACTTCGATGCGAAGATGATCTACGTCGAGGCAACTCAAGATCAAGATCCACCTTCACCAAGTCATGAAACTTGTGAAGAAAACACCCTATACTACATGGTAAGTGGTAGAGGATGAAGAAATAGGAAGTGGGTTCACTTTGGATTTTGCTTTCTCACATGGAATCATAACTTGATCATTTTCAAGCAAAGGTTTTCTTTTTCTCTCTCTTGAAGAAGAAGAAGAAGGATGAAAAAGAAAATAAAAATAATTAAAACAAAATCAAGTGATGGTTATCATTATGCAACCATCGTTGAGTGTAGAGAATAAACTATGGTTAGGTGAATGGTTAGGTTAAGCAAAAGAAACAAAAATGGTCAAAGCTTCTTGAAGCTTCAAGGAAAAAACAAAAGAAGCAACCATTTCTTTTCTTGCCAAAATGAATAAATAAATAAAATAAATAATCAAGAAAAGATAACAAAACCCTTACCATTCACTTAAATATGGTTTAAAGTAAAAATACACCTAAGTTTGCATGTATCATCAAACATGATACAATCTAGTGCACAAAACTATATCATATATACAATGTGCATATCAAGTGAGAAAATCCATCTTAAGTGAACAAATACTAGTTAATGTAAAGTAATATATCTAATATATAATTATACATTAAATCATTAAATCAACACTTGATTTAACGATCCGGTCATATCGCATATGACCGACTAATATCCAATGCATCGACTTATCGAATCAACCCTCGATTCGATAACTAGGTTATATCGCCTATAACCAATCGATACATTCATCGTGAGAATAGAATACGGTATCACATACACGCATTATTCTCGGTCCCGCACATATCTCATATGCGCTCCTATTTCGTTTCGCTTGAGCCAGGAAACCTCTGTGTAGGACTCTAAAGACTTGTCAATACGCAGGCAGTAGGTGATGATCATATCAAACACCCACAAGCCACAAGCGGTCTGCTAAACGTAACGGCCTCCCGGGTATTGAGCGATCAGAAGATCGACGAGCAAGCCCGCTCACTCTCCTGTGAATCCAACCAGCAACACTTACCGTACAGTTCGGTCTGTTCGTCTGATATGTCGCATATCTCGCCTAGGGGTGGTAAACGTCAGACCCCAACAGCTTGATAAGTCATGCCGATATAAGGTCCATAACATGTGTGAAACTACTGATAACTCTTACCAGTATATCACTGCAACCCTGGCCAGGGATTTCGAGTTATGGCCAGTCGTGCATAGCGCAACATCAACCCCCAATACCGGGAGAGACGAATCCCCTCCTATCGCTCATTGCCTCCATGTGAATCGGGACTGTACCCAAAAACCACCTGTTTGTACGACTCAGTAGAACCGTGGTAGGGTGGAAATCAAAGCACAGTAGGAGACACACAAGACTCTATGACGATCTCGGGTCAACAAACTAAGCTGTACCAGTGTCACCAGAGAACTGCCATCTGACGTAAGGTATAATACCATCTGGGAGTTCTCGTCGAGTCCGTTCAGTGTACCCAGTCTCCACTGAGCACCCGCATACCATCTCTGATGTCAAACACCAATGGATATGGGATCATCCATCGCCCATCACATGGGTCGAGAAGATATACGCTAGTCTACACTGGAATATCGATGCCCCGTCTCGATATTCCCACGACTAGGAACATTGAAGGATGTACTCATGGACTACCCAGGCCCCACTAGTATGATCTACATCATAGTCCTGGAAGTCGAGTACACATCCTAAGGGCTTTATCAACATGTAACAGAGAGACAGAAAGTATACATGTTAAGATAAAGAGCAACCGGATAGCGTACTATCATGTCGAGCAAGAAAGTCCTACCTATATATGTCCCAGCATCCACTACAATATACATCCAATGTACAGTAATGGCCTCTAGGGCATACATATAACTAACAATCTCCCACTTGCACTAGGGCCATCTGTAGCAGTGGTTGCGGTATCTAATACTCAACCATCCCATATAAGTCTCTCTCTGGGAATAAGCCTTTATGAGTGGATCCGTCGTGTTGTCCTCTGAGTCTACTCTCCTAACCTCGATCACCCTGGAGATCAACTATCTCCATGATCAGGTGATGCTGCCTCAGAATATGTCTGGGTCACTGATGGGACCAGGGTTCCTAGGACAAAGCCACACTTCCATTGTCACACAATGGTAGGAACCTAGTTCATCTCATGAACCAATATACACCCAAACTGCCTCTTTGGTAGTATCTTTGATTGTGATGTCACCGGCCTTTATCGTCTTATCTGCCACGGTATTCCGCTTAGAACTCTTCCAACATACCATCCCTCCACTGAGGGTAAAGACATTGCCTGCGATTGACATTCAGTCGTCTTTATCACCCTGGAACCTTTCCAGTGATTCTCCCCAGGATCGATTGATACCATCTCACTACAACTAGTGAGAATCCTAACATCCAATTACTTCTATCTCATAGATCAAAACTCAGGATTTAGGAGGTATCACATTGATCCTATATGGAGAATCCTTATGATAAGCGGAGATTGACCGAGCGTAGCATAGGAAACTCCTTTCCTATCAAGAGTATGTAATCTACGTACTCTACGAGGATCATTACCATACTCCATACTACCCTTTTGTACATACAAGGTTCATCTACCATTTTGATGAAGTCAAACTCTTTGACTACCACATCAAAACAGATGTTCCAACTCCGCGATGCCTGCTTTATCCTATAAAGCAACTTGCACACGTTTCCGCTGCTCCCACTGTTTACGAAGCCCTCTGGCTGTGTACTTATAGACGTTCTCTTCTAAATCAGTATTTAGAAAAGCAGTCATGGCACCCAATCACCAGATATTGTAGTCATGGTATGTAGCAATGGTAAGTAGGATCTGGATGGACTTAAGCATAGTCCCTGGAAAAGGTTTCATCATTATCCACGCTTGGTTGATGACGAAAACCTTTAACAAGTCTAGATTTGAAAGTCTCAACTTTTCCATCTACACTAAGTAATCTTCTCAAGATATACTTGCTCCTGATGGGGATTTAACCCTTCAGATATCGCAACCAAAGTCCATACTTTGTTGGTGTATATGGATTCCATCTCAGATCGCTAAGCATCCAGCCATTCTTACAGAGTCCCTACTCTCGATGACCTGCTCGAATCTAGTTGGGTCATCATCTCATGATGCAATCCTCGCTCCCACTGTCATCGAGAAACCGAAGTATCTCTCAGGCAGGTGAGGAACCCTACCAGATCGGCGGAGAGGCTGAGGTTCGTCGGGGACTATTGAATCCTTTGGTTCTGTCAAATCATCAGCTGCAGTTTTGTATAGCTGGAACCTTTCCAGTTCTACAGAACTGACCTTGCCTCGATCTTGTCCGGGTTTTGCTTTTGACATAGGCCGGACAATCCCAAATCTTAACTTACTTAAGGGATAGGCTCTTCCCATACCATATCTTATATGGAGTGGTAGACACTGATTTGATTCGAATCTAATTCAACAGGTATGCATCTTTTCAAGTGCACAATCCCAAAATGAAATAGGTAACTCAGTAGTACTCATCATAGAGCACACCATATCTAATATGGTGTGATTGCTCCGTCCCGATACACCGTTGTGCTGTGGTATATTCAGAGGAGTAAAACTGAGAGAGAATATCATTTTCCTTTAGAATAGTCCAAGAATTCCATGCACAAGTATTCTCCTCCTTGATCTTATCATAGGACATAATACTTATACCCGGTTTTTGGTTCTCTACTTCTAACTTATATTCTGTGAATATCTCAAAAGCTTCGGACTTATGTTCCAACATGATCATATGGATGAATCTTGAGAGATCATCATAGAATGTAATGAAGTACAAAGAACCGGTCTTGGCATGTGTAGACAGGGGACCTTACATACATCATCATGTATCAGTCCCAAGAGTTTACCAACTCTTTCTCTGTTTCCAATAAACAGAGCTATGGTCATCTTATCTTTGTGACATGACTGGCAAGTTTCACAAGATGTAAATTCAAACTGATTTAAATATGCATCTAAAATGTAACTTTCAGCCAGTCGGGTCGCATTGATATGACCTAGTCTACAATGCCTCAAGAAGGATTCGTTCATTTCTGAACTCTTCCGCTTGTGTGTTCTGTATACTAAGAACTGTAGTTTGATTTAGAACACCAATGCTTTTAGATAACGTGCCTGAACCGATCAACTTTTGATATAGGAAATGTTCAAAACAATATCCAACAATACAAAATTATATCCTTCTTTAATAATAAAGAGACTGATATGATTTTGTATATCAGGTTCGGTATCTAATAATATTCGTTCAGAATCAATGTACTGGTAATACAGGGTGACAGTGACCAACAGACTTGGCTGCAACACTTGCACCGTTTTCTGTCTCATGAAACTTATCACCCGTTCTCAGTTCTCTGCCTTTTGTAGCCCTATGTAACAGATTACATATCTGGGATCCTGATCCGGTATCAAATACCAAGGATACAGAGGATACTGAGAAACAGTTCTGTGTAACGAACACACCCGAAGAAGATGCATCATATGCACTTTCTTCGTTTGGGCGGCACAGGAATTCTGGTGTTCCCCCATTTCCTGCTCTGTCTTATAACAGTTATAAGTTGGAGCGGGACCAACGTTCCCCAGCTCAGTATAATAAGCGGGTTCGGTCAATACATCCATATTATTATCTTGATTAAGGCGTGATATGGTCGCTACCTGGAGAGAAAGAGAAGAAAACACTCTGCGTGCGCTCTTGCAAGATTAGATTGGTTATTTATTTTATCTAATCAGGATGGCTCCCACTGTTTTTATCAAATCTTCCTTCAAACCTTAAAAGGAAAGACTAGCCAGGATTAATTACACTATACAAGTTCGCCAATCTTTCAGCCAGGCCAGTGTCGGTACTTTGAGGGAGGTTCCCCGTGCTTTCGCACGGACCTAATTACAGTAAACCTCGTTTTCCCAGAGGCGTAACCCTGTTGACACCTTTCTAGACACCTACTTGATCGGCTAATTGTAAAGTGCAAAACTCTCCCAGGAGTAACAATTACTCGCAGTGGGTATCGAGATCCAACTATCATATAGAAGGTATGCAATCTCATTGCAAATTTCAACACTTGAAACTCCCGATAAAGGTTTTTACCCCTAGCACCTATGACCTTAACTATGGTCATCAAATCATAAGTACTAGTCAAGTTCTACCCGTCATTTCGTGATTAATTAGACCCACCCACATGACCCTTAACTAAGGTTAACAAAGTCACGGGACTGTCATAACTAATCGCATCATATGCGGTGTAGGATGACATCACTTAGCTACCGTATACTGTGCCTTGACTATGGTCAACAAACACAGCACGAATACTAAGTACTCTACTTCCTAAAATGACGGAGGGTTGCGAGTGGTTTTTATGAAAACCTTTAACGCTCTGAACTTGATCTCGTTGCGGAATCAAATGGTTTTTAAATGGACTGTTTTTGAGGCTTTTCTAGTTTTGCTAAAGGGGCCACTCCCGGTGAAGGGATCGTCGGCCCTTTCCTCGTCGAATGAGATACGGGATATATCATATATATCACTGTGCAAAGCAGAAACTATAGAAGCAATCAAAAGACAAACCGAGGGTTGTAGCATCTGCCAGTTATTGCTAAAGGAGTCACTCCCGGTGAAGGGATCTCGGTCCTTTCCTTATCGAATAAGGTGCAGGATGTTCTACAAGGAACACCGCGATACAAAGCAAGAACTGTAGCTACCTGTTTTATTTTGAAATTCGATTCCACAACATCTTTTAGGTTTATTTTCGTTCATTAATCTCATTAATGAATGTCCCATCATTTAAGTCCACCTAAACATCACAGATAAATATAACATACGCTTATGCCATCTGCATTCGCCTCGATGTCCCGTCTGCACCGTTAGGTTAGGTAACTAACGCCAGAGCGAGGCAGGGCTATGCGGGTGTAAAACATAAGCAACGTCTATATAATATATCATATATACTATATACTATATACTATATCTATCTGAACATATCACATGATCACATCACAGATAACGCAGCAGAAAATATCACATGAAATATTGGATATACTAGGACGTCCGTGTTTTTAATACGAGCCAGTATAAAACACGGATTCCACGGTCGCGATGAATAGCCAATCCCACACCCCTAGACCCCTACGAGAGCGGCAAGCAACCCAACCAATTCTAGGGTTAGGAGACCCGGACTCGACTCCTCGAGATGGTCTCCCACTGGACCCTAGAACCCGGTTACTTGTGCTCCCCTCCTTGGGTCTATCCTAATGCGAAAAAGTAAATAATATACATCAACGGTGACATCTTCCGCAACCTGGAAGTGCCCCAATAAAAGAATATTACATACAAGTTTTTACATGAATAAAAATGAAAAACACTCATCTCACATAAAACCCCCCCGGCTATTCAAACATGACGATCCAATATAACATATCCAGCAACACATAACATCACATGTCATCAACGTAAGTAAATATGCGCATCCCAATTGTCGTTGACATATAGCAACGAAACCGGCGATATCACATATTACACTTACGGTCACAGAAAAGAAAGTGTAAAACTACAACAGTTGGAATCCGCAAACTCTTTAGACATCGCATGCCTAACCATTATAAACCCCGCATTTTAGTCTCAATATTGAAAACTCTTTTCAATATAAAGTCGGGCAATTCAACAGGATTCCCGGCATCCAGAACGAATGTTCGTCGCAATCTTCAGTAGACGGCCGCACCCTCCAATACCGTCGACGAAGTGCACTAAGGCAGAACACCGCTGCCGCGAGCATCCGAACGGATGCTTTCGGCGATGGGGTTCTCCTACAGTCACTTGGTCAGGGATATGGGGTGAGGCTGTCTATTAAGTTTACCCGGCGAGTATCCGTGTACGCTACGTGATTGAGACGAACTTTTGATCACATCAAAATTCCGTGGCAACCGATCAAGTGAGACTAAAGTGCTATATTTATAACATTCATATTAGTCATCTCATAACTACTTATGAATTCCAATTATTGTATCACATTCCGGATAAATAGAAAATGTTAAACTTTCCGATCGAATAATCGAACACCCAAGTTTTCCCGAAACAGCTCAACACATGAAATAAGTTTAAAAACATTCACTTCATGCCTCAGTACCAACGGTCCAGCCGTAGAAGGGTCAAGACAACGCCTTACATGTGGCACGCCGTACTGCCCCAAACCCTAAGGTTCAAAGGGCAGTTCAAGACGGTCACATAATCGAGTTAAGGTTTGTTGTCTTCTAGAGGGACCATCGCGTTACTTGCACTACTTAGAACGTCATTAAACTACGGAAAAATCCAACAATTGGAAATTTCCCGGCAGGGGAAAAAGTGGGTATTTATATCCGGTCGAACTTTTTAACATATTCTAAAGTTATCCGGAAAAACACATAGACAAAGCTAAATAATCCGATCGAATCATCGATTCCCGAAAACAACCCAGAAAACTCAACTCTTGAGTGCAAATTAAAAATTCCCAGAAAATACAGGAATAATAGTTAGGAATTACTGTGCAAAAAGTTCTGAAGGAAGCGACCGTACGGCCGCGGAACCGCCGCACGAGCCATGCTTGTGCCGCGTTTCCGCGGCGCTTTAATCGATTTAGGGGCACATTTTGTACAGTAACTCCTAGAAAACCCTGCTTAATTTTCTGGATATTTTTAATTCACAAAAATCCACGATTTCAAAAAATATACAGAGTGGCGTTTTGAATTAGGGTTTCGGGTTCGATCGGGTTTCTAACATCGTCTACGCATCGTCTAAGGCTCTAGCTAGGCTCTGATACCACTGTAGGGTTTCTAGGCACACACATGAGGTCCCACAACAGATCAAACATGCCAAAATCAAAAATTTTCTATGTGCCAAAGAACCCTAAGCAAGATCATAACTAGAGGATAGGCGAAGACGATCTAAGTTAACAACTTAACTAAGAGTGAACGGAAAATACAACCTTTGTAGATCCGGTCCTCCACCTCCATAGCTTCGTGACGATGTCCCTTCGCTGCGATCATCGGATCCCGGACTCTAGCGATGGTTACGTAGGAGAAATGATCGGGCTAGATCGTCGAGTTCGATGCTGAAGATGATCTACGTCGAGGCAACTCAAGATCAAGCTCCACCTTCACCAAGTCATGAAACTTGTGGAGAAAACACCCTATACTACATGGCAAGTGGTAGAGGATGAAGAAATAGGAAGTGGGTGTTGGAGATAGTGCCCTCAGAGTCAATTATTGGATCGCAGGTACGTGATTGCAATGATTGCGAAGGACCTATACCGGTAGGACAATCTTACTCAAGATGATAATATGCTATCTGGTTTGCCTTTATCAGTCGTGTACATGTTCAGGTGACTGATTACATGTTACACTTTGATAGAGCCCTTAGGATCTTGCTTTACTACCAACTGTATGATGGCGATCATATACGTGAGAGTTGGGTAGTTTATACGCATATCCTTAATTGTGGTCCCTAGTCGTGGGAGTTTCGAGACAGGGCATCGATACTCCGGAGTAGACTAGTGTATACAGTCGAGACCCCGACGAGGGGCGGTGGCCGGTCTCACAAGCCACTGGTGTCAGTTGGATCACCTAAGATGTATACAGATGCTCATTGGGTTATGAGTACACCGGACAGGACTCGCCGGGAACCTGCTAGTTGGTATTATACATATCGTCAGATAGCAGTTCCCTGGTGACATGTGTACAGGTTAGTTCATCGACCTGAGGTCGTCATTTGTCTCGTGTGAGTTCCCACTGTGCTTTGATTTCTACCCTACCACGGCTCAAAGGAGTCGTGCAAACAGGTAGCTTTTGGGTACAGTCCCGAGCCATATGGAGGCACGTGAGCGGATCGGCAGGGGATTCGTCTCTCCCGGTATTGGGGGCGAGATCGTGCTGTGTCTAGGAGAGCCATTACACATAGCCCACGGCCGTGGCAGGAGATTTACTGGTAGGTACTCCAGTAGTATCTCAGGGTGTTATTGGGCTACACTCCGACACGACTTATACTGCTATTGGGGGTCTGACGTTACTAGCCCCCTAGGCAGATATGCGATACTCATAGACGAACGGACCGGACTGTATATACATTGTCACTGTTAGGCTCAGTAGGGTTTCCGGATGAGTTCGCTCATCGGCCTCCCTTGAGGTCAGTCCATGGGCAGCCGTTACGCATTGCTAGTGCCGCTGACGGTTTGTGGTTAAACCCACTGCCAGGGTACTGACGAGTCATTAGAGTTCCCCACAGACAGTTTCCCAAGTTCGGGCGAAACGTTGTAGAGGCCGTATGGTTTTATGGCAGGGTTCGGAAAATGCACGTGCGTTTACGCACGTGTCAGTTTTCGGGCAGATGATACTGGTCGGTTTTGGTTTAAGCCGGATCCGAGTATTGTATTGAGTAGATATAATATCTTTGTCTCAGTTGCATTTGTATTCGGTCGTAATACAAATGTGGGTATATTTATACAGTTACGGGGTTATCCTGAAATTCGTTTCGGGATCACTTTTGGAAGTTGCCAGTTTCCAGTTTTCTATCAGCTGTCTTTTAACATTCGGTTAAAGACGGATTTATCTTTTCTTGACATGAGTGTGGAAGTTTCTAAAAGCATCTAGATGAGGTGAATAGGTTAAATGGTGTTGTATTTTCATTGGTTGCTTTTGGTGTGTTCACACTTTGTGTTCACACTTGAGATATTTGTTTGTGTTCACACTAGAGATATTTGTTTGTGTTCACACATGATATTTTCTTGTGGTCACCCCCCTCTCCTACACTCACCCTCCTCCTCCCTATATATGGCCGGCCCTCTCCTCTCTCACTCTCACTTGAGTTTTCATCTGGTAAAAAGATTATGATAGATTTTGGGGTGTATGGAATTTCACAGCTCATTTCATTCCATCACCCGATTCGAGTGGCAACTTCATTAACCGTTCGTCTATAGTTTTGGACGGAACGAGACAAAGTCTTCTACTCATTCTGTACATCAATCTTGTTCGTCTCTTTTAGCAAACTTGACGACCGAGTTGCCTCGAGTCAGAGGCGGGAGCCCGTTTAAAGAATCGTCGACGTGGTGCCACCTGGACGAGCAGATCGGAGATCGAAGAGATCGGAGCAGCCGCAACGGAGCGTGGGATGATGGTTAAAGAACGAAGGACTCGGATCGTTCGGTATAACCTTTTTACAATCTTTACAGTTTGTTAGTTTAGCAATAATGGCAGATCCGGGTTAAAGTATACGATAGCGCCAGTTAAAAAGTTTTTGTTCCGCATTTGGCGTCTGTAGACGGCCGGGGCGCTACCGTAGACTTACAGTGGTATCAGAGCCTCACCATTTTGCTTTACTAACTTGTGCTAACGCGTTTAAAATATCGATCGAACCGGATATCGAAAACTGCAAAATCTCCATTCACAGTTTCTGTCGATTTTAAATGAAGTCCTAAAATTATTCTACATATCACAGAAAGTTGTGCAGGGTTTTAGAAGCACACCGACCAAATTTGAGCACGTGATTCCACCAAACTGTCGCGGAATCGCGGCCAAACCCATGGTTTGGCCGCGCATCCGCGGCCGTTCTATTGAATCAGTGCACCAATCGCGGCCAAATCACATGGGTCGAGAAGATATACGCTAGTCTACTCTGGAATATCGATGCCCCGTCTTGATATTCCCACGACTAAGAAGATTGAAGGATGTACTCATGGACTACCCAGGCCCCACAAGTATGATCTACATCATAGTCCTGAAAGTCGAGTACACATCCTAAGGGCTTTATCAACATGTAACAGAGAGACAGAAAGTATACATGTTAAGATAAAGAGCAACCAGATAGCGTACTATCATGTCGAGCAAGAAAGTCCTACCTATATATGTCCCAGCATCCACTACAATATATATCCAATGTACAGTAATGGCCTCTAGGGCATACATATAACTAACAGGGCTAACATGCCAACTGCAGTGGCATCTGTATTAAAAGATGCAAGAAAGCAGCCTGCCGCGACTAAACTGAGGGGCAACCTGCAAACACTGTGGCATAACGGGGGTGAGTTGCCAACTCATGAATAGTAGATAATATAAAAAGGTAATCGCGAGTATGCACGTGCTGCGATACTATAACCTATGCCAACAGATAACATCTATATGATGAGCTAGATGAGCAATAATCATGCAACAAGTGCGATCTAATAATATCTCTATATGATAAGCAGGGTATGCAATAATCATGCATAGGAAATGCAATCTAATAACATCTATATATGATAAGCAGGGTATGCAATAATCGTGCATATTATGTGTACTCTATCAGGTACTACAGATATAGGATGAGATGTATAATACTGAATGCTGAGAATGGAAATAAATAACATCTATACGGAAGGTCGACGTGGAAAATAACCGGTGTCCATCAATACCCCAAAATCCCAAAAAAACTCAGGCGCCATCATCCTCATCGGCCCTCAAATCCAGTAAATCTCATAGAATCGTGAGTGCCTAGCATCGGCACACAAAAATATCATGAAATCATCGTATCTAGCATCGACACGCAAATCCTCAAGTATCGGGCTCCGTCTGAGGAATCGGCCCTCGACCCGGCAGTACGTGTCATCCCGTATCCATCTCTCAACTCTGGTAAGTATTCTCCGGATAACCGCCAGATCTAACCAATCACCGGTAGGTAGTGGTCCCTCTGCCAGACTGACCGTCTACTGCACAGCGATCCGTTCTCATCCCGGGGTACCATACCGGGTCCACCATGTACCCGCAATCGGCCTCGTCCAGCTCCTCGATTCGGGTTCACATATCATACGTCTCTGAACCGAGAAAACGCATGGTGGACGCACTGAAATATCATATCAAGCGAAACCGGGTTTTTAAAACAGTGCGTATTTTCTTAAAATAATACCCCGGTTCCAAAATCCAGAAATCACATAAATCCAAAGTAAATGCGTAAATCCATGTAATGTGTCGTATGACATTAAGAGTAAAAAGGGAAAACCGCTCTTTTAAAAAGATCCAGTTTGGAAAATATCTCGTGCGGTCCCTTAGTTTTTAAATCATGTCAATATCACCCATGTATGTAACATATATAAGTACATAGGTATGGGTGTGCAAATGGATATATACGCGAATATGAGGGTAGCACTACTATGGAAATACAGTATGCAGGTGCGCAAGTATGAAGATATCAATATATGTGTACACTGGTATGAATATACAGTGTGCATGTGCGCAAGTATGAAGATATCAATATATGTGTGCACTGGTGTGAATATACAGTGTGCATGTGCGCAAGAATGAAGATATCAATATATGTGTGCACTGGTGTGAATATACAGTGTGCATGTGCTCAAGCATGAAGATATCAATATATGTGTGCACTGGTATGAATATACAGTGTGCATGTGCGCAAGTAGTGATATATCAATAAAATGTGAATATGCGACAAGTCATGACAATCATCAACGATGCGGTGATCCTATAGTGCGAGTGTCATGGCAATCACTAACGGCGTGAGTGTAACATACATTTAGTGCTCGTGCAGCTAAAACCGTTAGAGACAGTGCAGTGTTCTATAATTACCATTCTATATGCAACAGGAGATGGTATGCTACTATAGTATATATATATATATATATATATATATATGAACACATACAACTAAAATATCCTATAACGCCCTGACGCTTAACGCCATACGAGCGATTTCCCCGTAGATGTTAAATCTACTCACCTGGTCGCGTGCTAAGTGTAGCCGACCACCTGCTTCCTTTTCTTTGCGGCGTCCGACGTACCCGCCTGCGAACCTGGAATTTACACAAGGAATCCATATAAGCAAATTTCTCGCGAAAACACGATATCGAACTCGACGAGAAACTCGCGTCGCGAACTAAACGTGCGTGTATACGTAACGTGTGTGCATACGCCAAAACCCAACGCGACACGCTGTGGCACACAGCGACACGCTGTGATACACAGCAAACCAACTCAACACGCATCGTACGTGTCGCGCAAGTCCCGCTACGCTAAAATAGGTAAACGGTCCCAGATTTAATCTGGAGCAAAAACAGGAAAATCAAACAAGACCAAACCCTTCAAAATACCTACAGACATCTTCCTGCCAAAATGCAACACAAAACCCAACCATTGGGCCGGCGGCAAGGGGTATCATACCGGCCTAAAACCGGTGGGTGGGGTCCCGGTCACTACACTAGGGTCCTAACACAATTCATAGCCTAGTGTATATATTTGCTTACTAAAACTATTACCCTAGTAACAGCCGATTCTATGTATCAAACGGGTTTAGCTTAAAAACGCTTCAAAACACTATATTGCAATGTTAGGGTGAACAAGCGATAAAGGTGAACTTACTAGATTGAGTGACACCACCAGCACAAAATGGGAAAATCTAACCATCAATCATCACAATACCCTAAAACACTAAGATTGTTAAACTACCCCAGATTCTGTCCAAGACAAGAACCCAAAAACCAAACAATACCAACCTCAGAAAAATCCCTACAGACACCCGCTACACAAAGCACCAACACCCAGATGAACAGAGGGCTGGCGATGCCGAAATATGGGGGAGGGTCACCGGATTTTTGGGGAGTGGGTGGGCTCGGATTTCAACACACTAGCCTATATTGCCTGCACACTATTCTGAAGTTGTTTGCTAAGCTAAGAAATGAGCAAAGATATAGCAGATCTCAATATCCTATACATATATCAAAACCGTATTTTAAAACTTCAAGTTTTGCGACTTAAGGCTATCTAGCTAAATCTAGTGAAACTAATGGGTTAAAACAGCAATATTATCACTTAAGTAGGTTCACTAGGCTATAAAACTTTAACTTAACTAAATCTTACATCAAAACACAAATCTAGCACTAAAAACCACCATAACCACTAACCGAAGCATTTAACAACACTTAAGCTTAGCAACAAGGAGTTGGGTTTAAGAAATATACCCCAATAGATCCTAGGAAGCAGGAAAAGGGAAGAGGAGAAGAATGGAAGGAGCTACTGCTGCCTGCTACTGCTGCTGTGCTGATGCTGTTGATGTTGTTGATGTTGGTGCTGCTGGTGTTGCTGCTGGAGCTGCTGCTGATGCTGGAGCTGCTGAAACTGCCGGTGTTGCTGCTGTGGCTGCTGCTTCTGCAGTTGCTGCTGCTGGTGTGTGTGTGAGGGAGTGTGAGAGTGAGAGAGAGAAGTGAAAAAGAGTTAGCACAACAAAAGAAATGAGAGAACAAAGGTCAACACCCTCTCTCTCTCTCATTTAATGCAAGCATGGGCTCATGCCATGATGTCCATCATGCACACTCTCTCTCTCTCTCACCAAGTCAAACCCAAAGCAATAATTCATTTTCCATTTAAAAAATTTCCCTTAATTAAAATCAATTTGATTTAATAAGAAAGGGTTAGTTTACCATGGTTGCTAAACATGGTTTAACCCTAATTTAACCCTAGTTTACATGCACAAGTGTGTGCAAGTCTAGGAAAAATTCTAATAAAATATTCATTAAATTTGATAAATTATTTGAAAATCGTTTTGGTAAACTTTTTATTAAAAACCATATATTAAAATATAATTAGCTACTAATCACATCCTAAGGTGTTACAATCTTCCCCCCTTAAAGAAATTCGTCCCCGAATTTAAAAATATAAAGCTACGCATACCTTCAAAGAGATGAGTGAATTTCTTTTGCATCTCACCCTCGGCCGCCCAAGTGATCTCTTCACCATTCGGGCTGCGCCAAAGCACCTTTACTGATGGCAAGACTTTCGATCGAAGTTTCTTCACCTGCCGGTCCAATATCACGACTGGGTGCTCGGTGAACGAAAGATCGCGCTCCAGCTAAATGGTCTGGTGCTGAACCATGTGAGAAATGTCATGAAGGTAATTGCAAAGTATCGACACAAAAATACGGGGTGAATACTCAATAATCTGGGCGAAAGTGCCAAATTAAAGGCAACAAAACTAACTCGCTTTAAGGATCTTAAAAAGACCTACAATCCTGGGATAAGCTTCCCAAAACTCAACACGTCATTTATCAGAAAAATCCGTAGGAATACATGATCTGCCACTGCGAACTCGAATCTGCGACCATCTCGGTCGGCATATGACCTCTGTCCGAAATGGAAAATTCTCATCCTGACCTAAAACAACTGGATCATCTCCGAAGTCTCTAGACTAGCTGGGGTCCAAAAATCCTACAACGCAGAGTCAGAAAAATAGACTGGTGATCGACACGACCTAACCCCTAAACCTAAAGGTTGCCAATTGGAGTGTCTCCTGATAACAGCTATCGAAGGAGAACCCTAACAATGGCGAGTGACGATCCCCAACTGCCGACAACAATTAAAACGTACGCACAAACTTAACAAAGAACAACTGAGCAAACTGAGTATAACCGGACGACAAGCATCCGAATGGAGTCACACCCTGACTAACCCTGGGTAGACACCATAACGAAATTCGTGGAGACCTGCTCCCATTCCCACTTCGGAACGGTTAAAGGTTGCAACTCTCCAGCCGGTCTCAGTTGCTCAACCCAAGCACACAACAAGACAGACACCTTGAAACGAAACCCGGGACTTCTCTTTACATCCCTGCCCACCCATAACTATCTCACAAGTCACGTTAAATGTTGGTTAAACTTGCATAAGTGCAGAGAGTTGACCGATGTGCCTGCTCTAGGATTTCACGTCTCTATCCAATAATATCAGGTACACAAACGCGTCCCTAAACTTAGCACACCCTTGTCACAAATCAAGGACTCTGAATCATTACCCAGCCGAATAGGCTCAAGTATCTCTGATGAACGAGTGTCGGTGGGCAGTGTCTCGCGAAAGCGATTATAGAAAAGTGGTCGGGCATGGACATGAGCAAGCTGTCCCCTCAGTAGAGACGAACTTAGGCTGTATTCAACGATCGCACAAGAACTGTAAATCTGCAGAGGACTATCACAACAATTAAAATCCGCTGCAGGAAGATGTACATTAAGCTCTGGTGGCCCGTGAAAATCTGACACGACTCTCGAACAAGTAGTGTCTCCAAATCTCCAACGCAAAACCACCGCGGCCATCTCCAGATCATGAGTGGGATATCCTTCTCGTACTTCCTCCAAATGTAGGAAAGCAAAAGCGATAACTCCATAGCGAATCATGGATGAAAATTTTGATGGAATAATAATTTTTCAACTCAAATAACAAAAACAAACAAATCACACATCCTCGGCAACGGCGCCATTTGATTGAATGATTCTTTGTGTGTCGGGTTTTGAAAATGTATAAAGATCACAATCAAAGAATGTATACCACAATCAATTAACGGTATCGATGTAGTGCGTTAATGAATACAGATCGTCCACTGAGATGTGTGTTTTGCTTGCTTTCGTTTTAGATGAGTGGAAATGAAAAGGTAAAAGAAAAATTGCAAGAAAATAGATTCAAGAATTTTGAGATTTAGTTTCAAAAATAGTAAAGACTAGATCTAAAGATCAAGAATCTATAAAATTCTAGGAGATGTCCAAATCTAAAGAACTATCAAGATTTGTAATGAGGCTCATAAGAATCGATCGAATCTATAGAAGTGATGAAGACTTGTGATTACGTTTTCTTATCCATTAATGATTTGATGCTAGATCGATGACGATCAACGAGGTTTAAGGATCTATCGAAAAAACTAGGGTTTCTTCATCTCATCCTTTGTCCTTTCGATGATTATCATTCAAAAGCCAGCCTCTAGTAAATTGAATTATCGAACGTTGATCTATAATTAAGAGCGAAAACATTCAAGAAAGCATCTCGCTCATAACTAGATTGTCAATAATTCAATTTACAAGAGTTTACAAAACTTATACGACTTAAGAATCGTTTCAAGATCTAATCATCATCATCTATTGATTCTCTTGACTCCTCCACGAGCGGAGTTTCTACTCAAGCATCATAACCACGAAATCAATCAAGAATTGAAAACTAATCATAATGCTCAAATATAGAGATAAGCAAGATAAAGAAATGTCACATTTTATTAATCAACAATTTTGTTACAATTCTCTCAAGATCTACAAGATCCGAGGAAAGAACTCGATCGTCGATTTAGCTCCGCACCGTCTCCGTGAGTCGCGGATCATCTTGGATCACTTGCTCGGTTGAAAATCGGCATCGCTTCTAAAAGGTTGATGGCTTCTTGCTTGAATTGTACTCGATAGATCTTGATTTCAATCAAAGTGTGTCACTCAATTTGATGTCCAACGTTCGAGTTGTGTCACCAAAGGATTCACCAAACAACCCTTGCATACTATCATGTCCTTACATCGGCATAATTGAAACTCTGAGTTTCTTGCCCATTCTTTTTTTTCTTCTAGAAGCCTCCTTAATACGCTTCTATTCTGTACAACGTTCGAGTACACCAAAGGATTCACCAATTAACGATAGAATGTATGACAAGTTGTGTAATAATGCAATGTTTGATTTACCCGACTGTGAAGGGTCCATTTCAAGTGAAACCATGCCAAAACTTTGTGATCTCTACACCTCCACTCTTGAACCAAAACTGATTGAAAACCGTGCTTTTGATGAGGTGTTTGAGAATTTTAACCTTCACTTGAATGAGGTGATTGACGTTGGGGATTTATTGATTGATGAACCCGAAATTTTGGATGAGGTTGTTTCACCAATTCATCAGATCCTTTCACTTCCGTGTGGTCATCATCTTGGGCCTTTAAATCTTCCCGAACCCCAAATACGTCTTGAAGTTGTTGATATTCGTATACCCGAAGATCAGACCGAAACTCAGCCTTCATCTCCCACATCTGGTTTAGCAACACTCGACACATCGATATGTTTACCCATTTTATCTTCCACTCTCTCTGGTTCTTCTTCTGTTCCTCAAATGATAGTGAGTGTTGATGAATCACAATCCGACTATTCAAGTTCAACAATCCCAGAAAGCCAACTTGATTTGGATATTTTTGAAAATGAGGTCGATGAATTTTTCACCTCCACATATTTTGACAAATCAAGTATGGTAAAATCTGGTACAAAACTATTCGACAGCAAAATATTCGATCACACCATTGATAGAAGTTTTGAAGAACTTTTTGCTGACGAACTTGAAATTTTAAACAATACGGATTTTATGATTAATCAACCTCAACCTATAGAAGTTGAACCACCACCATTCCTTCTTCCTAATCATTTACATTCATCCTCATTCTTTCTTTTCTCTAATTTAAAATTCAAACCCTTTCCAGACCACCTCTTATCCCTTCCCCACTTTTCTTGACTCGTTACACCACATTCTTCCACCAACCTATACGCTTTACTGATAAAATCTTTGAATGGTTGGTGTTAACTTTTGGTCTTTGTAAAGTCTTACTTTGACCAAATAACTCACCCCCTCTTAAAATGCTTCAAATTATCTAACTCATGTTTGAGGGGGGTGTATTTTTTGGCTCTTGAAATAACTGTTGTCCTCAATATTGTTAGCCAAAAATAAGTTTGGTGGAGGATTTTCACTTTAATATATTTTGCCCCCGTTAATAAATGTCCTCCAAAGCTTACAGGTTTTTTGAGGTTTAGCAGATAGCAACAGCGAGGACACTGTTGAAAACAAGTTTGGGGGAGGTTTGTACTTATTTTCGCATCACTTCGCATACTTTGCATAAGCACAAAACATATCATTTAAAAAATTTAAAAATTTTAAAAAAATAAAATTTTTTGTACATAAATAAGATAATAAAAGATTAGATAGTGAAAAATTACATCCAAAAGATTAGAAAAATTTAAGAAAACTTTGAAAATTAGAAGTTTTATTAAACGAACTAGTAATAAGTAGTTATGAGCCGTTGTCCCAAGGGTTAGTAAGATGAAGGAAGTCACTAATCTGAGGATAAAAATACGTCTGAAAAATAGTTCCTATTCTGGAAGCCAAACATTTGAACGTTGATACCCTACTATACGCACTTACACACGTTGAAGCTCGAGATAGTAGAGGATATCTTGAAATGCTCTTATCTAAAAGCCAAAGTATGAAGGAAATAAAAAATGAATAAATAAATGGTGAGAAAAATGAACACTGGATTTCTTATCACCAAGACAGCAATAAAAAAATATAGCAAGGGTGCCTCTTCACCTAGTGCCTTAGACCAACTGGTCTGGGAGTCACTGCTAAGTCTTAGGTGGTGCAAGACGAGGAAAATACACCTAATAAGCAAGCTGATGAGTAATTGGTCGATTAGTACCTCAAGAAGTATTAACGGTCGCATGAAAATGTGTGAGCAAATTCATCTAAATATTCACTAATTGTTAGTGTTTATGCCCTAAAAGGCCATTACTGTATCATACTAGTTTGTATATTACTTAATGGAAGCTTGGGATATTCACATGTATATAACAGTCTTGCTAAACATGGTAGTATGATACTTGGTTGTTCTATCTTAATATGTGAGTATACGTATTGATAGAGCTCTTAGGATCTTGCTTGACTACCAGCGTTGTGATGGCAGTCACACTAGTGGGGGCTGGGTAGTCTACAAGCACATCCTTATTCAGGTCCCTGGTCGTTGGATTATCGAGACAGAGCATCGATACTCCGGAATAGACTAGTGTGTACGCTTCTCATCCCAGTTGGGGAGATGGTCTGTCCCACAGCCGCCAGTACGTCGTACTGGAGATAGTATGCAGGTGCTCGTTAGGTTACGGGTACACCGGACAGGACTCACAGGGAACTGTTGGTTGGTTTTATACCAGTCGTCAGTGAACAGTTCCCAGGTGACATGAGTACAGCATAGTCCGCAGACTTGACACTGCTACTTCGCCTCGAGTGTGTCCCACTGTTCTTAGATTGCTACCCTACCACGGCTCAAAGGAGTCGTGCAAACAGGTAGCAGTTGGGTGCAGTCCCGAGCACTTGGAGGCAGTGGCGGTTAGACAGGATTCGTCTCTCCCAGTATTGGGGGTTGATATTGCGCTGTGTCAGAGAGCCATTACGCAAAGTCCCTGGCCAGGGCAAGCGAGATTTGCTGGTAGGTTCCAGTAGTTTCTCAGGGTGTAATGGGCTTCCCTCCGACACGACTTATACCGCTATTAGGGGACTGACGCTTGCCGCCCCCTAGGCCCGATATGCGATTGTCTTGGACGAACGGACCGGACTGTATGGAGATTGTCACATCAGACTCAGTAGGAGTTCGGATGGGTTCCCTCATCGGCCTTCTTATCGACATCTACCTGGGGACCGTTACGTACAGCTAGTGCCGCTTGCGGTCTGTGGTTAAACCCACTGCCAGCGTAGTAGTCGAGTCTCTAGAGTCCCACACAGAGAGTTTCCCTACTCCAGGCGAAACGATATAGAGGTCGTATGGTTTTACGACAAGGGTTCGGACGCATACGTGCGTTTACGCGCGTACGACTTTCGGATAGTTTTTACCAGTCGGCTTTGGTTTAAGCCGGTTACTGGTATCCGGTTATTGGATTTATACAGTCTAAAGTTTTTCCGTATTTTTGCGGAAAGGAGGGGCGTTCTCGTAATTGCGCGAGAAGCTTCTAGAAGATGGTGACTAAGGAGGTTTAGGTGGCATATGCAATGAATGTGATTAGTGAGTAATATGGATGATTCATCCATGTCATTAATGCATGATAAATGCTTAATGACTCATAGAGTGAATCATCACTAGATATTATCAAGCATGGTTGCTAAATTCATTTCTTATTCTTTTCTTGATAAAAAGAAATGCTTGATATATATCATGTTATCTCACTATTCTCATATCATTTATCTTTATCATCTTCTCTCTTCTCAAGCTCTCCCTCTTCAAACACTAATCCTTCCCTCTCATGAGTTGAGTACAAGGATTAGTAAGACTACTTAATCCATAACCCTCTCTATATTTCACCTAGCTTCTTTGATTAGAACTTAAAGAAGTTTAGTTGCCTCAAGTTTAGAGGCTAAGCTTGGAGTAAACCTCTCGGGTGGATCGTCTACTGCTTCGAGAAGGCCGAGGAGGAAGAGGAGTTCACAAAGACGAAGGAGACGATTCGTTAAGTATAATCCCTAAACATAGTAGCATTGAAACTCTATGTTTTAAGTTAGTTATCGTTTATCTTCGATTCAAGCGGTTAGTCGATGTTTGTTCACTAAACAAGTTCGTTTTTGAAAATTCCGCCTCCCCACAAGTATTGGAGTATTGTACATCGACTTACAGTGGTATCAGAGCCTCGCTAAACAATAAATAACTTACTTGCAAATTTGTATGAATTTCGAACGAAAAAAAACGAAACCGGAAAAGCCCGAAAACTTCAGTTTCTGTCGATTTTTAAATGAAGTCCTAAAATTTTTCAGGGAGGTTCAGAAAGCTTAAAAAAACAGTAGAAGAACACCCAAGAAAATTGGGCACATGATTCGGCTAAAGCGCCGCGGAAACGCGGCGGATCCCACCGATCCGCCGCGGTTCCGCCGCCGAGTTGCCGAGTCATGAACCCAATTTTCCTGTGTTGGTTCTGTGTGATATTTGGGATTTTCTGGAATATTTAATTTTTGCTCAGGTTTCAGATTTGCAGAGCAGTATTGGAGCAAAATTAAAAGTGTTTAATCGATCGAAATTATACAGTATTTGCTTGTTGGATTATATCTGTGATTGTATAATGTGTTCGTAAACCTCCCCTAACTGCTAGTATGTCAGTTGGCAGGGGGTTGCATATTTCTGAAATGGATTTTATCTGTTTGTGCATATGAACTGTGTTGGACTGTTGTGATGTATAGCCGGGGTTATGTGATGGGTTATTATTTAATTCATTTGATGTAAATATAATTTGTTGTAATATTATTTTGCGGGGCACATCCAGGTTGCAGTTGTAGCCACCGTTGTATTATTTCATTTTACTGTTTTTGCTCCTAGGACAGACCCAAGGTGGGGTGCACAAACTGCCGGGCGGGTAGTTTGCCGCACCCGTAGGGGTCATGGGTGGGGTAATGGCTATTCATCACAACTGTGTAATCCGTATTTTGTTGCAGGCTCAAAACAAACACGGATTGCTTGCAAATCCAATTAAGTTCATCTGTGATCTGGAATGAATATCATTGCGTCAGACGAATGTAAAATATCTATATATATGATAGCTATTTAGACGTCACTTATGTTTTACACCCGCGCTAGCCTAGCCCCCGCTCTGTCGTTAGTTAAGTAACCTAACGGGTGATGACGGGATCCCGTAGCGAATGCGGATGGCATAAGAGGACGTTGTATTTTCGTTGTTTTCTGCAATGATAGGTTAATGATGGGACGCATTATCTATAATGCAAAGAAAAACAAACCAAAGTTTAAATCGTTGGAACAATTTAAAAGAAACCACTCGGTTAATTTTAAAACAGATATTTTAAAATGCGGAGACTTAACTACTCTTTTTAAAAGCTATCAGGTTCCTTCGGTTATATCAAGTTCACTACGTTCACGGTTTCGCCAAAACCAGTCGTAGCCCTCCGTCATTTCTTATGGATGGTCAGTAGTATTCAAGCTATGCTTGTTGGCTTACGTCAAGGCATAGTGTTTGGTAGCTGCTGGGGTATTCATTTGTTGCATAGATAGATGTGTTGGTTTGGGATAGTCGCATTACCTTGTTGGCTTACGTCAAGGGTATATACGGGTGGGTTCAAATTAATAAGATAATGATGGGCAAACTTGACATGTGACTTATGATTTGTTGGCATACGTCAAGGTCATAAGAGCATAGGGCAAAAACTTATATCGGAAATTTCTAAAGAAACTGAAATTTGCAAAGAGATGCATACCATTTGGAGTTTGATGAATGTTGGTAGGATTCCTTCAACATTATCATACGATGATATTTGGATCCCAATCCTACTATGAGTATATGCTACTTATCAGGATATTCGTCACTTAACGATCAATGCTATAAACCTAGTAGGTGTCCAGAAAAGTGTCAGCGGGGTTACACCCCCAGAGAAAAGAGGTTATTTAATTAAGGAACTTCGCGAAAGCGTTGGAAAACCTCCCTCGAAGTACCGACACCAGCCTGGCTGAACGGTTAAGCAAGTATTATACAGTGAGAATAGTCCTGGCTAATTCTTCTTTTATGGTTTGAGGTAGGATTCGAGAAACAGTGGGAGCCATCCAGTTTAGATAAACTAAAAACCACTCTAAACTTGCAAGAGCATCATGCTAAAGAGTTTTCTTCTCTCTCTCCTAATTGCAGTGACCCTGAAAATGACTGGACTTAAGTTACTTTTGGAGAAAAATATACTGACAGGGCCAAACTATAAAGATTGGCTGCAGAATGTCAAAATGGCTTTGACCTATGACAAATTGGGGTACATCCTCACCGCTACGGCACCTGCTGTCCCTGGTCCTAAATCCAGCAATGCGGATAAGGAAATCCGCAAAACCTGGGATTTAGATTGTACGAAAGCCAAGTGCATCGTGCTTGCCTCAATGAACAATGAACATCAGAGGAGGCACGAGGATATGACCCTAGATGGCATATTTCTCCATACAAAGGAACTTTATGGAGAGCAATCTCGTATAGCAAGATACGAGACCTCTAAGAACTTGTTTCGAGCGAGGTTGGCTGTCGGGTCATCGGTAGGAGAACATGTCCTAAAGATGATCAGCTATATTGAAGAGCTCGCAGTCCTTGGGACGACTTTGGATAATGAGCTATATACAGACCTTATTCTCCAGTCCCTTCCTCCCACCTACGCCCAGTTTATCCTGAACTTCAACCTTCAAGGAAAAGAAGTTGAACTTCCGGAACTCCTGAACATGTTAAGGAGTGCAGAGGGCACCTTGCAGAAGGAAAGGGAAACACCCGCTATGTTTGTTGGCGGTACATCTTCTTCCGGGTCTAAGGCTAGGGCCAAAGGAAGGAAGAAGAAGGCCGTCCCCAGACCTAGAGGAGGTGTTAGTAAGGTGGGAGGGAAGGGAAAGAAAAAGTTTGCGGTACCGGTAGTGGGCTAGGATGAGTGCTTCCATTGTCACAGGAAAGGGCACTGGAAGAAGGATTGCAAGGCGTGGAACGCCAAGAACCAGGAACCGAAGCAAGCTGTGGCTTCGACTTCAGGTGTGTTTGTAATTGAGAATTGTCTGTCGATCAACTCTACTTCCTGGGTATTGGATACCGGATCAGGATCTCATATTTGCAATTCATTGCAGGCACTGAGAAACCGTAGAGTGCTGAAGGAAGGTGATATGACCCTAAAGGTTGCTAACGGAGCTAGCGTGGGAGCTGCGTCCGTCGGGTATTATCACCTAGGATTGACGAGTGGACACATTTTGGTTTTACATAACTGTTATTTTGTACCAAGCTTAACGTGTAATATCATATCAGTTTCCTTGTTATGAAATAAAGGTTATGATTTCACGTTTGTAAGAGATGTTGTTAACATCCACTTAATCATGGTTTGATTGGGTCCGGTACACTAAATAACGGTATATATGTTTTAAACCAACTCCAAATTTTCAATGTCCAGAACACACCAAAAAGAAAGTCTCCAGATTTAAATAAAGCTTTCTTATGGCATTGTAGACTGGGTCACATCAATGAGAGAAGGTTGACTAAGTTGCATAGAGAAGGATATTTGGACTCGTTCGAATATCAAACCTATGACACTTGTCAATCTTGTCTCAAAGGAAAGATGACAAAGACTCCATTTACTGGACAAGGAGTAAGAGCGAGCGAGCTCTTAGGACTCATACACAGAGATGTATGTGGTCCAATGTCTACACATGCGAGAGGTGGTTATTCCTACTTCATTACTTTTACAGATGATTTCTCTAGGTTTGGACATGTCTTCTTAATGAAGCATAAATCCGAGGCCTTTGAGAAATTCAAGGAATACAAGAGTGAAGCGGAAAACCAAACAGGCAAAAGTATTAAGACACTAAGATCTGATCGAGGTGGAGAATACTTAAGTGCCGAGTTCCTAGGTTACCTAAAAGAGAAAGGAATTCTCTCTCAGCTTACTCCTCCATACACTCCACAGCACAACGGTGTATCGGAGAGACGGAATCGAACCCTATTGGATATGGTACGATCCATGATGAGTAATGCTGAGTTACCACGATCTTTCTGGGGTTATGCGCTAGAATCAGCGACATATCTTTTGAACAGAGTTCCAACCAAAACTGTGCCTACCACACCATATCAGATATGGAGTGGGAAGAAACCCTATCTTCAGTACCTGAAGACATGGGGATGTCCAGCTTTTGTAAAAAAGCAGCATCCGGACAAGCTCGAGGCACGCTCAGTAGAGTGTAAGTTTGTGGGATATCCAAAGAACTCTATGGGATATTTTTTCTATTACGCAGAGGAACAAAAGGTTTTTGTTTCTCGTCATGCCCGCTTCTTAGAAACTGAATTTTTAGAAAATCAGAAGAGTGGGAGCGTAGTTGAACTGGAAGAAATTCCAGAACCACAAACTGCTACTGAAAGTGTGGTAGAACCGGAAGTTCAAGAAGTACAGGACATTCCCGCACCCCTCCGCAGGAGTAGTAGGCCGTCTCATCCGCCTGAGAGATACTACGGTTTTCTCATAGATGGGGATAGAGAGGATTGCATCATAGATGATGATGAACCTACTAACTTCCAGCAGGCCATCCAGAGCGGCGACTCGGTACGATGGCTAGATGCAATGCGGACCGAAATGGAGTCCATGTACACCAACAAAGTATGGACTTTGGACTTTGCTCCAGATGGGGTAAAACCCATAGGATGCAAATGGATCTTCAAGAAAAAGATTGGTGTAAATGGACAGGTGGAAACCTATAAGGGTAGACTTGTTGCAAAGGGTTTTCGTCAAAGACCTGGTTTGGACTATGACGAAACTTTTTCTCCAGTGGCTATGCTCAAATCCATTCGGGTCCTTCTTGCTATTGCTGCCTTCCATGATTATGAAATCTGGCAGATGGACGTAAAGACGGCTTTTCTGAAGGGAAATTTAGAAGAGTGCGTCTATATGGATCAGCCAAAGGGTTTCAATCAGAGTGGGAGCAGCGGGAAAGTATGCAAGCTGCTTAAGTCCATTTATGGACTAAAGCAGGCATCGCGGAGTTGGAACATCTGTTTTGATGAGACAGTCAAAGAATATGACTTTATCAAAAATCCAGATGAACCGTGCATATATAGTAAAGTTGTAGCCAGAAGTGTCGTATTCCTCGTCTTGTACGTGGATGACATTCTATTGATAGGAAATGACATTCCTATGCTACAATCTGTCAAAGGATTCTTGTCACACAGGTTCTCCATGAAAGACCTGGGTGATGCCTCTTACATTCTGGGGATCCGGATCTATCGTGATAGATCCAAGAGGATGTTGGGACTTTCGCAGTCCAGGTACATCGACACTGTACTGAAAAGATTCAGTATGGAAGATTCTAAGCGCGGTAATCTACCGGCTTGTCACGGAATCACCCTCTCCAAAGAGATGTCTCCCAAGACTGATTTGGAAAGGGAACGCATGTCTATTATACCCTACGCTTCTGCGGTAGGCTCTATAATGTATGCGATGTTGTGTACTAGACCAGATGTAGCTTACGCACTGAGCGTGGTAAGCCGGTATCAGTCAGACCCAGGGGAGAAGCACTGGATAGCAGTAAAGAACATTCTCAAGTACCTGAGAAGGACTAAGGAGATGTTCTTGGTTTACGGCGGAAAAGACCTCAGGTTGGAGGCCTTTGCTGATTCCGTCTTTCAGAGTGATAAGGACGATTCCAAGTCCATGTCGGGTTATGTCTTTACCCTCAATGGAGGGGCGGTGTGCTGGAAGAGCTCTAAGCAGGACACCGTTGGTGACTCGACGATGGAAGCGGAGTATATAGCTGCTTGCGATGCCGCAAAAGAAGCAGTCTGGATGAAGAAGTTCCTAACAGAACTTCAGGTGGTTCCTACCATTGTTGATCCAATACCTCTGTATTGCGATAACAACGGAGCTATAGCTTTAGCGATGGAACCAAGGTCCCATCAGAAGTCCAGACACATCTTGAGGCGGTATCACCTGATCAGGGAGATCATTGATCGTCAGGAGATCGAGGTTCGGAGAGTTGCTTCTGAAGAGAACATTGCTGATCCATTCACGAAGGCCCTACCTCAGATTCAGTTCGAGAGGCTACTCGAGATCATTGGTCTTCGATATGCCAGTACATGGATCTAGTGCAAGTGGGAGATTGTTAGTGTTTATGCCCTAGAAGGTCATTACTGTATCATACTAGTTTGTATATTACTTAATGGAAGCTTGGGATATTCACATGTATATAACAGTCTTGCTAAACATGGTAGTATGCTACTTGGTTTTTCTATCTTAATATGTGAGTATACGTATTGATAGAGCTCTTAGGATCTTGCTTGACTACCAGCGTTGTGATGGCAGTCACACTAGTGGGGGCTGGGTAGTCTACAAGCACATCCTTATTCAGGTCCCTGGTCGTTGGATTATCGAGACAGAGCATCGATACTCCGGAATAGACTAGTGTGTACGCTTCTCATCCCAGTTGGGGAGATGGTCTGTCCCACAGCCGTCAGTACGTCGTACTGGAGATAGTATGCAGGTGCTCGTTAGGTTACGGGTACACCGGACAGGACTCACAGGGAACTGTTGGTTGGTTTTATACCAGTCGTCAGTGAACAGTTCCCAGGTGACATGAGTACAGCATAGTCCGCAGACTTGACACTGCTACTTCGCCTCGAGTGTGTCCCACTGTTCTTAGATTGCTACCCTACCACGGCTCAAAGGAGTCGTGCAAACAGGTAGCAGTTGGGTGCAGTCCCGAGCACTTGGAGGCAGTGGCGGTTAGACATGATTCGTCTCTCCCGGTATTGGGGGTTGATATCGCGCTGTGTCAGAGAGCCATTACGCAAAGTCCCTGGCCAGGGCAAGCGAGATTTGCTGGTAGGTTCCAGTAGTTTCTCAGGGTGTAATGGGCTTCCCTCCGACACGACTTATACCGCTATTAGGGGACTGACGCTTGCCGCCCCTAGGCCCGATATGCGATTGTCTTGGACGAACGGACCGGACTGTATGGAGATTGTCACATCAGACTCAGTAGGAGTTCGGATGGGTTCCCTCATCGGCCTTCTTATCGACATCTACCTGGGGACCGTTACGTACAGCTAGTGCCGCTTGCGGTCTGTGGTTAAACCCACTGCCAGCGTAGTAGTCGAGTCTCTAGAGTCCCACACAGAGAGTTTCCCTACTCCAGGCGAAACGATATAGAGGTCGTATGGTTTTACGACAAGGGTTCGGATGCATATGTGCGTTTACGCGCGTACGACTTTCGGACAGTTTTTACCAGTCGGCTTTGGTTTAAGCCAGTTACTGGTATCCGGTTATTGGATTTATACAGTCTAAAGTTTTTCCGTATTTTTGCGGAAAGGAGGGGCGTTCTCGTAATTGCGCGAGAAGCTTCTAGAAGATGGTGACTAAGGAAGTGGGTTGGTTGGCTGACTTGAGCTAACAAGGGGTTTAGGTGGCATATGCAATGAATGTGATTAGTGAGTCATATGGATGATTCATCCATGTCATTAATGCATGATAAATGCTTAATGACTCATGGAGTGAATCATCACTAGATATTATCAAGCATGGTTGCTAAATTCATTTCTTATTCTTTTCTTGATAAAAAGAAATGCTTGATATATATCATGTTATCTCACTATTCTCATATCATTTATCTTTATCATCTTCTCTCTCCTCAAGCTCTCCCTTTTCAAACACTAATCCTTCCCTCTCATGAGTTGAGTACAAGGATTAGTAAGACTACTTAATCCATAACCCTCTCTATATTTCACCTAGCTTCTTTGATTAGCACTTAAAGAAGTTTAGTTGCCTCAAGTTTAGAGGCTAAGCTTGGAGTAAAGCTCTCGGGTGGATCGTCTACTACTTCGAGAAGGCCGAGGAGGAAGAGGAGTTCACAAAGACGAAGGACACGATTCGTTAGGTATAATCTCTAAACATAGTAGCATTGAAACTCTATGTTTTAAGTTAGTTATCGTTTAGCTTCGATTCAAGCGGTTAGTCGATGTTTTTTCACTAAACAAGTTCGTTTTTGAAAATTCCGCCTCCCCACAAGTATTGGGGTGTTGTACATCGACTTACACTAATTAAAAAGTACTGAGGCAGATGGACAAGAGTATGATAGCTTGAATTGAATTCTCCGGGTGTAGGAATGTTCTTTACACACACGTAGGATTATATGATCGATGTTTGGAAGAAAGGTAGGAATGAAGAATAAAGACGATGTTTTATTGAGGGATAATGTGATTTCTAATATCTTTTCATGACTATTAAGATAGGGTTCATGACAACCGAAAAGTTAGTATAGTTGGAAACTCTAATTTTCAAAGTCTTTCTTTTATAATTCTTATCTTTATATGTAATTTTCACGGTCTTCCTTTTATTATGGGATTTTGTGGGTGCAATCCGCTGAAAACCCTCAGGAGACAACACTCCACCTACTAGGGATATCTAGAGGTTTAAAGGCTTGTTGGACGTGCTCAGTGCAATCGTCTTGCCTACGAAAGTGTGCTAGTTAGTTTTTCTTTTTCTTATATTTTCTCCTTCTCTTTTTAATAAAACAGTTTGCTCGGGACGACCAAAAATAAGTTTGGGGGAATTTGATCAGTCGAAAATATTGCATTTTTAACACATCAATTTCCCTACTAATTGCAATCATCTAAAAGTGTTCGGTATAAATATACCACATATTAGAAAAACATCTGTAAAATACCAAATAACTTGTGTTATACTTTATAACTGGCACTTTGAGGGAAATTGAGTGTTTATAATTGCACGCATAATCTTTGTATAGCGCAACACTTGTCTCGAGAATCTGTGCAGGAAATTCCAGGAAAAGAGCCGAAACTGTTAAAAGTGCGGATAAAAATACGCCAAGTCCAAGACTTGAGATCTGGCAGAAATCAAGAAAGAAAAATAGGATTCCAGACATCAGATCAAGACCCTAAACCCAGTAGAAGAATCCCCTGGAAATTGCATGCACCAAGCCAACCACATGGCCGCGGATCCGTGGCCCTATTGGCCTATCCGCCGCGGATCCACAGTGTAATTGACACGTCAGCGCTTCACAATTCTCTACGTAGCTTCTTGTAACAACCCTTGCTTCTAGAAGACTCTCAAAGACCATGTGGCTTCTTCCAGAAGGCTCTGCATAACAAACTCACTCGAGAATATTCTTTGCAACAACCTTCTTCAAGAAGCCTCCTTATAACAACCTTCTTCTAAAAGCCTCCTTATAACAACCTTCTTCTATAAGCCTCCTTATAATGAGGCCTCCTTGTAATTGTGTGAATCCTTTGGTGTACTTGAACGTCGATGTAAGGACAAATTGGTCTTATCAATGGCTTGCACAATTCAAACACTCATCCTTTGACCCTACTCCTGCCCAATTTTCACAACCATTCTGTTCTTATCAATCAAATCCGACTTTTTCATCTTCTCTAAACGGTCCTTCTAATCAGCTATTTGGGAGTTTTAACTGTCCACCAGAATTTCAATCTTATCATGAAACTCCTTATCGACCCAAGTCCAGTCTTGAGCAGACATTAGAAAAATATATGGAATTGACGAACCAATTTAGGAAGGTAGCAACAGAGTGGATGCAAGCAAATAATTTCAAACCAGCCCAAAATTTTCCAGTATATAATTCGGGCATAGGACAAAACGAGAATTTGGGTAGTGAGAGAAAACTGTACACCTTTCCTAATCAAACATTCCCTTTCCAAACTGAAATCCACAACTCCAGTTTCACAGATTCATCGAGTACACTAAAGGATTCACCAATTAACGATAGAATGTATGACAAGTTGTGTAATAATGCAATATTTGATTTACTCGACTGTGGAGGGTCTATTTCAAGTGAAACCATGCCAAAACCTTGTGATCTCTACACCTCCACTCTTGAACCACTGATTGAAAACCTTGCTTTTGATGAGGTGTTTGAGAATTTTAACCTTCACTTGAATGAGGTGATTGACGTTGGGGATTTATTGATTGATGAACCCGAAATTTTGGATGAGCTTGTTCCACCAATTCATCAGATCCTTTCACTTCCGTGTGGTCATCTTCTTGGGCCTTTAATTCTTCCCGAACCCTAAATACGTGTTGAAGTTGTTGATATTCGTATACCCGAAGATCAGACCGAAACTCAGCCTTCATCTCCCACATTTGGTTTAGCAACACTCGACATGATAGTAAAGACTTCTAAAAGAAGGTTGGGATCTGATGCAATGTTTGAGTACACCAATCACATACGCGTATTAATCTCGGTCCCTTACATATCACATATGTATACTAATGGCCTCTAGAGCATACATACAACTAACAATCTCCCACTTGCACTAAGGCCAATTGTTGTAGTATAGCATACCCAACACCCTATAAAAGTCTCTCACAGGAAAGGCCTCAGTGAGTGGATCCGCCGTGTTAACTTCTGAGTCTACTCTCCTAACCTCGATCTCTTGGAGATCAACCATCTCTTAGATCAGGTGATACTCCTTAAAATATGTCTGGGTCATTGACGGGACCGGGGTTCCTAGGTCAAAGCCACATCTCCATTGTTACACAATGGTAGGAACCTTGTTCATCTCATGAACAAATATACACCCAGACCTCCTCTTTGATAGCATCTTTGGTAGCGATGTCTCCAACCTTTATCGTCTAGTTTGTCACGGTATCTAGCTTGGAAATCTTCCAACATACCGTCCCTCCACTGAGGGTAAAGACAATGCCTATGACTGTCTTTCAGTCGTCCTTACCACCCTGGAAGCTATCTAGTGATTCTCCCCAAGATCTATTGATACCGTCTCACTACACCTAGTGAGTGTAAGTCGATGTTAGACACCCCACATGATGCGGGGAGGCGGAATAGGTAAAATAATCATTTTGTTTAAACTAATATCGACTAACTTTACGGATCTTTGCCAAACCCTAACTAACAACAACATAGAAGTCATTAGCTACTATGAAAGATGATTATACCTAATGAATCAAGTCCTTCTTTTTCTCGTTGATCACCTCCTCGTCGGCCTCCTCGATGTGATAGAAGATCCACCCGAGAGCTACTTCTCCAAGCTTTAACCTCTCACTTGAGGTAACTAGGTTGCTATGAGTGCTAATCAAAGTAACCTAGAGGATATAGAAGAGGATTAGGGATCTATTAGTCTTGCTAACCCTTGGATCTCAACACATGAGAGGTTAGGATTAGTTCTTGAAGAGAGAGAGCTTGAGGAGAGAGAAGGTGAGAGTGAGAATGATAATGAATTATAACTCATTTTAGAATATATATGAATCATGATAATTATTAAAATGAATAACATAATAATAATATCAACCATGATTCATTAACTCTCTTTGGGTGAATCATTTCATGAGTCATTAAGAAATAAATGCTTCACTAACTCATTTGATGAATCACACCATGAGTCACTAATCCATTTAATGCAAATTCCACCTAAGCCTCCAACTCATCAATCTTCTAGAAGCTTCTCGAGCAATTACGAGAACGCCCCTCCTATCCGTGAAAACACGGAAATACTGAGACTGTATAAATCCAATAATCCAATACTAGAATCTGGCTTAAACCAAAGCCTGCTAGTAAATACCGTCCGAACATCGTACGTGCATAAAGGCACGTGAGTGTCCGAACCCTGTAGTAAAACCATACGACCTCTATATCGTGTCTCCCGAAGCAGGGAAACTCTTTGTGTAGGACTCTAAAGACTCGACTACTACGCTGGCAGTGGGTTTAACCACTGGCCGTAAGCGGTACTAGCTGTACGTAACAGTTCCCAGGTAAATGTCGATAAGAAGGACGATGAGGAAACCCATCCGAACTTCTACTGAGCCTGATGTGACAATCTCCGTACAGTCTGGTCTGTTCGTCAAGGACTATCGCATATCGGGCCTAGGGGGTGGCAAGCGTCAGTCCCCTCAAAGCGGTATAAGTCATGTCGGAGCGAAGCCCATTACACCTTGAGAAGCTACTGGAAATCCTACCAGTAAATCTCGTTTGCCCTGGCCAGGGACTTTGCGTAATGGCTCTCCAGACACAGCACGATATCAACTCCCAATACCGGGAGAGACGAATCCTATCTTACCGCCACTGCCTTTAAGTGCTTCGGGACTGCACCCAACTGCTACCTGTTTGCACGACTCCTTTGAGCCGTGGTAGGGTAGCAATCTAAGAACAGTGGGAACACACTCGAGACAAAGCAGCAGTGTCAAGTCTGCGGACTATGCTGTACTCATGTCACCTGGGAACAGTTAACTAACGACGGGTATAATACCAACCAACAGTTCCCTGCGAGTCCTGTCCGGTGTACCCGTAACCCAATGAGCATCTGTATACTATCTCCAGTACAACGTACTAATGGCTGTGGGACAGACCATCTCCCCAACTGGGATGAGAAGCGTAAACACTAGTCTACTCCGGAGTATCGATGTCCTGTCTCGATAATCCTACGACTAGGGACCTGAAAAAGGATGTGCTTGTAGACTACCCAGCCCCTACTAGTGTGACTGCCATCACAACGCTGGTAGTCAAGCAAGATCCTAAGGGCTCTATCAATATATATTCGCGATATGCTAACATATACACATATTAAGATAGACATAAACCAAGTAGCATACTACCATGTTTAGCAAGACTGTTAATATAACTGTGAATTTCCCAAGCTTCCATTAAGTAATATACAAGCTAGTATGATACAATAATGGCCTCTAGGGCATATACACTAACAATCTCCCATTTGCACTAGGGCCATGCACTGGCGTGTCGAAGACCTATCATCTCTGATAGTCTCTCGAACAGCGTCTGAGGTAAGGCCTTTGTGAATGGATCTGCAGTGTTCTCCTCTGTAGCAACTCTCCGGACTTCGATCTCCCGGCGATCTATGATCTCCCTGATCAGGTGATACCGCCTTAAGATGTGTCTGGACTTCTGATGGGACCTGGGTTCCTTTGCTAAAGCTATAGCCCCGTTGTTTTCATAATACAGAGGTATTGGATCAACAATGGATGGAACCACCTGAAGTTCTGTGATGAATTTCTTCATCCAGACCGCTTCTTTTGCGGCATCGCAAGCAGCGATATACTCCACTTCCATCGTCGAGTCAGCAACGGTGTCCTGCTTGGAACTTTTCCAGCACACCGCCCCTCCATTGAGGGTAAAACATAACCTGACATGGACTTGGAGTCATCCTTGTCACTCTGGAAGCTGGAATCAGCAAAGGCCTTGATCTTGAGGTCTTTTCCGCCGTAAACCAAGAACATCTCCTTAGTCCTTCTCAGGTACTTGAGAATGTTCTTTACTGCTATCCAGTACTTCTCCCCTGGGTCTGACTGATACCGGCTTACCACGCTCAGTGCGTAAGCTACATCTGGTCAGGTGCACAACATCGCATACATTATAGAGCCTACCGCAGAAGCGTAGGGTATAATAGACATGCGATCCCTTTCCAAATCAGTCTTGGGAGACATCTCTTTGGAGAGGGTGATTCCGTGACAAGCCGGTAAACTACCGTGCTTAGAATCTTCCATACTGAATCTTTTCAGTATAGTGTTGATATACCTGGACTGCGAAAGTCCCAACATCCTCTTAGATCTATCACGATAGATCCAGATCCCCAGAATGTAATAGGCATCACCCAGGTCTTTCATGGAGAACCTGTGTGACAAGAATTCTTTGACAGATTGTAGCATAGGAATGTCATTTCCTATCAAGAGAATGTCATCCACGTACAAGAAGAGGAATACGAAAGTTCGTGCTACAATTTTACTATATATACATGATTCATCTGGATTTTTGATAAAGTCATATTCTTTGACTGTTTCATCAAAACAGATGTTCCAACTCCACGATGCCTGCTTTAGTCCATAAATGGACTTAAGAAACTTACACACTTTCCCGCCGCTCCCACTCTGATTGAAACCTTCTGGCTGATCCATATAGACGTACTCTTCTAAATTACCATTTAGAAAAGCCGTCTTTACATCCATCTGCCAGATCTCATAATTATGGAAGGCAGCAATGACAAGAAGGATCCGAATGGATTTTAGCATAGCCACTGGAGAAAAAGTTTCGTCATAGTCCAAACCAGGTCTTTGACGAAAACCCTTTGCAACAAGTCTAGCCTTATAGGTTTCCACCTGTCCATCTACACCAATCTTTTTCTTGAAGATCCACTTGCATCCTATGGGTTTTACCCCATCTGGAGCAAAGTCCAAAGTCCATACTTTGTTGGTGTACATGGACTCCATCTCGGTCCGCATTGCATCCAGCCATCTTACTGAGTCCCCGCTCCGGATGGCCTGCTCGAAGCTAGTAGGTTCATCATTATCAATGATGCAATCTTTTCTATCCACATCTATGAGAAAACCATAGTATCTCTCAGGCGGATGAGACGGCCTACTACTCCTGTGGAGGGGTGCGGGAATATCCTGTTCTTCTTGAACTTCTGGTTCTACCAAACTTTTAGTAGTAGTTTGTGTTTCTGGAATTTCTTCCAGTTCTATTTCGCTCCCACTTGTTTCCTTTTCTAAAAACTGCTGTTCTAGAAAATGGGCATTACGAGAAACAAAAACGTTTTGTTCCTCTGCGTAATAGAAATAATACCCCTTGGAGTTCTTTGGATATCCCATAAATTTACACTGCACTGATCGTGCCTCGAGCTTGTCTGCATGCTGCTTTTTAACAAAAGCTGGATATCTGTAACCCTTCGAAAATCGTTTAGGCAGTTTTTCGGTAATCGGCCAATTTTTCGGCTTTTTCCGTAAAAAGTCAAAATTGATATTTTTCATTATAGACCTAATTATACAAAATTTAGATAAGATATTACTATAATTTTGTCACTAAAATGTCACTTATAATTATCTAGTTAAATAAAAAAAAATTCGTAATTAATTATTTTTTTATTATTTTAAGCCTTTTTAAATACATTTAATTAGGGATAAATACAAATTTAATTAGGTAAATTTCTTAATTAGGAGTCTTTATAAGCTAAAATATGGTGTTAATAAAATTATATCATGTCTTGCAAACTTTTAGATTTTTGGTGGGAAAATTATGAAAAAAATGGCTTAAAAATGGGTTTTTTTGTAAAAAGTTGATGTAACATTCATTAATTGATCTTTAAAGAAGCTTTTTGTGTAGAATTTTCCACACAATTCTCTCTCACTCTCCTCCTTCACCTCCTGGTCGTGCTACCTGCAGCAAACCCCCTCCCATTTCCCCCATTTTGTTTAGATCAAAATTCTTGCAAAAAATCCTCCGAAATCCACAAAAATTCACACTTTTCTTCTCTAATTCAAATCTAAACCCTGTTCCATTCCTTCTCAACCCCAAATTGGACTAATACAAGGAGAAAAGAGGCATCTTTAGAGGCTAATTGCAAGAGGATCATAACTTGGAAGGTATAAATCCTAAACTAGTTGTTAAATTTGTAGTTTAAATAAGCTAGATTAGTATTTTGAAGTATTAATTTAGTGTAAATCTTTGTTCATGAAAAATCAAGAGAAGGTTTTGATTTTTAAAAATTAGGGTTTGTAGAATAATGGTGGGATTATGTTAGGGAAGGTTATCTAATTGATTAGAATGGTTAATGGTGTAATTATATGCTTGCTAAATCGACAAATATCGATGTTTGCATTGAATCGGCGTTGAATTCGCTTACTAGATTTTTGTAGAAAATAGAATGCGATCAATTTGCGTTAGGTTAGCAATATTATTAGCTTCGTATAGGATTATTAGAATGCGCAAACGCGGTGTTTCGTCTAGTCGGGTTGTAGTTTTGCCGATTTCCCCGAAATGACGATTCTAGTTAAAGGATTGCGATTTTCGTGCGTTTTTCCGCGCACCGAGTGCATGCTATATTAATTTGTGAGCGTCGATATTTGTATAATGTGACTTTCATCGTTTAGGGTTATGTAATCTTATACTTGGTGTTGTGCAAATTTAGGATCGGTCGGGGAAACTTCTGATACGGCGCGAAAAGGCAAAGCGGTGGCCGGATCAGATTAGCGGGGATTTCTGGTGAGTAGATATATTCATCTATGGGGGAATCGTCTGGATGGCGCGAGGCGCCCCCCCTAGTTAGGATTATCCTACTTTATGCAAGATTTATATTGTTAGATAGCTTAACCCTTTATGTACATCGCATACCCTCACAGCTAACCGTATGCTAGATTGCATGAACATTCATCTTCATATATGCGATATCACTTCGTAGGACACGAACACCATTACCATTGGCATCTGTTGCACGCGCACTATTCATGTGACACACACGCCTTTGGTAATTGCCATGCCACGTGCACTAGAAAACCTGTTTAACTTAATATCGCCATTTGCATTCAAACATGATATATGAAATTGCATAGCATGCATATACCTCGCATTATCATCATATTTATATAGATTGCTACCAAAACTCACATCATATATATTGATATCATAGACATTTATTATATATAACATGTGGACACTATGATTTTCTTGATGATTTCAGTTTTTCTGTGATTTCTGGATTTTTGGGGAAAACCGCAAGAATTTAACAAAACCTTAGATTTATCATTTTCAAAACAAAGTTGCGGTTTTCTCGTGATGTATGTGTCGTCCACCATGAGTTTTCTTGTTTTCTGTTGGATTTCGAGACCCGATTCGAGGAGTGGATGAACCGTCTCGGGTACATGGTGGGCCCGGTATGGTACCCCGGGGCAAGAAGATCGAGTTGTAGACGATGAGCCTGGAAGGGGAAGACTACCTACCGGTGATGTCTGGCGCGGCGGATATCCGGAGGATACCGACCGTTGTCGTGAGATTTATGTTATGGGCCGATCCGGACTGACGGAGCCCGATATTGAGACAGATATGATTCCTTTTGGTGTTGATGCTTGACTCGGGTTTTCAGATGATTTCTTGATGGTATTTAGCTATTATATAGATATTCATGTTCTAAAGTTAAGAATTTCAATAACCTTAGCAGTTAAAACACTTAAAGACTTAATAATGACATTGCATACCTGTGCATGCATACTAGAGATATCATAGCGCATATGGACATGCATGTTGTGGTGTATTGCGTGCATTCTTACGATTGCCTTATTAGATGTTATATTTACTCACGAGCTGGCAACTCACCCCCGTTGTGCCACAGTGTCTTGCAGGTCGGACCCGTCAGTCTTATAGCGGCGGGCTATTTTGTCATCAGTTCCTTTTGCTCAGACTCGCGACATCGCCCGTAGGTGGGTTGCGAGTATACTTTATTTCTTTTTGCTTTATCATTGTATCTAGTATTCTCCATCTACCACTTGTATTGTATATACGACCTAGTGATGAGACTGAGAGATTTGTATATTTGTGGTTCCTTCTGGGTCGAGCTCACTTGAGCCGACGTGTGTTTTCTGGTATTTGCATCTCTTTTATGCTCTTTTTCTTGATATTACTATTATATTGCATGTGGTTGTGATCCGCCTTGGGCGAAGAGCTAGCTCCCGCTTGGGGATGCCATTTTTATAATTACAGGTTTATTATCTTGTTGTACCCATTTTGGGGGATAGAAAATACAGGGGAGACTCTGCCGAAATTTTCAGAAATTTTTGATGTTCTTTTTTGGATTCTATGCAACTTAATTGATTTCAAAACCGTTTTCATTTGTGGTTTTCCTTCACTCTCTTTTTCTTTTGGGTTAGATTTCTGGGCTTTGGCTGACTTAGGTTACGGTACGCCTTTAGACGTCTCGTAATCTAAGTGCCAGTCACGTTCCGTACTTTCGGGTCGTGACAAAGTTGGTATCAGAGCGTAGGTTTTACCTTTCTGAGTGTAGGACGACCTTGGTAGATGGAGTAGGTGACTGAAGCAGAGTGGCGTACTGTGGGTATGATCCACGGCATACTTACGATACGGTACTCCGCCGAAGTGACCTTAGGACATAATTGCTTGTATTTCCTTTCTTGATTCCTTGCATTCCTTGATTCAATTGCAATGTCCTTATCAGTCCTGTTTCTTATTCCAGCTTCGATGCCGCCAAAGACTACGAGAGCTCAGCGGGCTGCCGCTAGGGATGAGATTCGGGCAGGCCCGTCTGAGGCGAGGATCGAGCGGGAGGATACGCCTACCCCTCACGGTCCTACTGATCCGCCTTATCCTGACCGTATTGCCAGACTAGAGGCCGGTATGCAAGAGTTGCGGCAGATGATGAGATCTTTAGTTGAGTCCAGCCGGGCACAGAGATCCGAGGACGTTCCTTCCACCGCACAGACCACGATCGTACCTGCTGCACAGATGGTCACTCCTGCTGCTACTACGGATACTATCCCTGTTTCACTACAGGAGTTCATGAGATTGAGACCTCCAGCTTTTACCGGTACAGATGCGACAGAGGACCCACAGACATTTCTCGATAGGATGGCACGGATTGGCCGTTCGTTGAGGTGTTCTGAGGATAGATTGGTGGAGTTTGCGAGTTTTCGTCTGGAGGGTCTTGCCCAGACATGGTACGACTCAGTAGAGAGAGGCCGAGCTGCAGGTCTGCCTTCTATGACCTGGGATAAGTTTACAGCTGCATTTCTTGCCCGTTTTCTTCCGGAGAGTGTTCGAGATGCTCGAGCCCGTAGTTTTGAGTCTTTGCGCAAGACTCCGGGGATGACAGTGTCGGAGTATGATATACAGTTTACCCAGTTGTCTCGATATGCTCCGTACCTAGTCGACACAGAAGAGAAGAGGATAAAGAGGTTTGTAAGAGGGCTTGATACACAGCTATTCCTTGCCATCGGCACCCAGCACTTTGATACATACGCAGCCGCGATGGACGCAGCCTTACTTTTGGAGGAGCGTATTTCTGAGACTCCGGTCGTTTCTGGACCGAAGAGGATCCGTACTGATACGCCAGCTCAGCGGCAGATGGGCAGACATCGTGATAGATTATTTCCGGGAGATGGCGGAGGCAGAGGATTGAGACGAGGTCAGTTATTTGGTTCATATCCACAGACCCAGCAGTCGTCTCCAGGATGTTTTCGGTGTGGGAGTCAGTACCACCGTGTCAGAGACTGTACCATGGGACGTCCGGGCACGGCGACAGTCCCGCATGTGACTTTACCACCCTCACCACCTTCTCAGAGAGCTTTACTTCCTACTCCTGATGATGCTTCACGCCAGCCAGATGCTTCTAGAGGCCGTGGGCGTGGCGGTCCGGTTCCGCGAGGACGAGGCGACAGAGGCAGAGGCAGAGGCCGAGGTAGAGGCAGAGGACAGCCAGCTATTAGTGGTGGACAGGCCCGAGTGTTCGCGTTGACTCCTCAGGATGCACAGGCATCCAATGCCGTCATGACAGGTACTCTGCCAGTATGTTCTTTTGATGCACGGGTATTATTTGATCCAGGCTCCACACATTCCTATATTTCCACGTATTTTGCACCGAGGTTGGGCCGAGAGTCATCTTCGTTAGATCAGCCGCTTGTCGTTATTACCCCGGTAGGCGAGTCTTTTGTTGCCCGTTTTGTATACCGATCTTGTTCCGTTCGTATCGGGGAGAGAGATTCTTCAGTAGATTTGATTCTCCTCGATATGCTTGACTTTGACGTTCTTCTTGGTATGGACTGGCTAGCCACCTGTTATGCATCCGTGGACTGCCGTGAAAAAGCAGTCAGATTCAGTTTTCCTGGTGAGCCGGTTCTTATTATTCAGGGAGATCGTAGCGCTACCCTTCCCAGCTTGATTTCTTCTCTTCGTGCTGGTCAGCTCTTAAGGAAAGGGTGTCAGGGATTCTTAGCTTATGTTTATGATACTAGCTCCACAGAGGTTCCGTTGGACCAGGTCCCTGTTGTGAGAGAATTTCCTGATGTATTCCCTGACGAGCTGCCTGGTCTGCCACCAGAGCGCGAGATTGAGTTCTGTATTGACTTGATCCCCGGCACGGGGCCTATCTCTATACCGCCTTATCGGATGGCCCCGGCGGAGCTGAGAGAGCTAAAGGATCAGTTACAGGACTTGCTAGACAAAGGGCTTATCCGACCGAGTGTGTCACCTTGGGGTGCTCCCGTCCTGTTTGTTAAGAAGAAGGACGGAAGTATGCGCTTATGCATTGATTATCGTCAGCTGAACCGGGTTACTGTGCGGAACAGGTATCCCCTACCCCGCATTGATGACTTATTTGATCAGCTCCAGGGTGCAGGGTTTTTCTCGAAGGTTGATTTACGGTCAGGTTATCACCAGTTGCGGGTTCGGAAGGAGGATATTCCGAAGACCGCCTTCCGTACTCGTTATGGTCACTACGAGTTCTTGGTGATGTCGTTCGGGCTCACCAATGCCCCGGCAGCTTTTATGGATTTGATGAACCGCGTATTCAGGCCGTATCTCGATCAGTTCATCATTGTGTTCATTGACGACATCTTGGTTTATTCTCGGAGCCGGGAGGAGCATGAGTAGCACTTACGTATCACATTACAGACTTTGAGGGAGCATCAGCTGTTCGCCAAATTCTCCAAGTGCGCATTCTGGCTAGACAGTGTCGATTTCTTGGGTCATGTGGTGACGAGAGATGGTATTTGCGTGGACCCGAAGAAGATCGAGGCAGTTCAGCGTTGGCCTAGACCGGTATCAGTTACAGAGGTTCGTAGCTTTCTAGGTCTGGCAGGCTATTATCGATGTTTTATCCAGGATTTCTCCCGCATTGCTGCACCGTTGACCGGGTTGACCCGGAAGGGGATTCCTTTTGATTGGACCCAGGCTTGTGAGGATAGCTTCCAGCAGTTGAAGACTCGTCTGACTACTGCTCCAGTGTTAGCATTGCCTTCAGGATCAGGCGGGTTCGTGGTATATTGTGATGCTTCTAGAGTGGGGCTGGGCTGTGTATTGATGCAGCACGACAGAGTTATCGCGTATGCTTCTCGGCAGCTGAGGAAACACGAGCAGAACTACCCCACCCATGATTTAGAGATGGCTGCAGTGGTATTTGCACTTAAGATCTGGAGTCATTACCTATACGGTGAGTCGTGCCAGATATTCACTGACCACAAGAGTTTGAAGTATATCTTCCAGCAGCGAGACCTGAACCTGAGACAACGCCGTTGGATGGAGTTGGTGAAGGATTATGACTGCGAGATTCTATACCATCCGGGTAAGGCGAATGTGGTGGCAGATGCTTTGAGTAGGAGGCCCGGAGGTAGCTTATCTTGTTTGAGCGCAGCACAGATGCAGTCGACGGCGGATTGGCAGGTTTTATGTGATAGCAGAGTGCAGTTCGAGTTCACTCCTACAGGGGGACAGCTAGCCCATTTCAGAGCACGCCCACAGTTACTTGACCGTATTCGCGAGGCACAGTCCGGCGATGCCCGTATCTTAGAGATTATTGAGCAGATTCGGCAGGGCAGAGTTTCTGAGTTCGTGATTGATGATCAGGGGATACTTCGATTTGGGACTCGACTGTGTGTGCCAGATTCAGAGGGACTGAGGCGTGATATTCTCGAGGAGGCACATAGATCCGTATACAGTGTGCATCCAGGTTCCACCAAGATGTATCGTGATTTGAGAGAGGTTTACTGGTGGGACGGGATGAAGAAGGATATTACAGACTTTGTGTCGAGATGCCTGACTTGTCAGCAAGTCAAGGCTGAGCACCAGAGGCCAGCCGGCGAGTTACAGCCTTTGCCCATCCCTGAGTGGAAGTGGGAGCAGGTCTCCATGGACTTCGTTGTGGGTCTACCCAGGACCAGTCGAGGGTACGACTCTATTTGGGTGATTGTCGATCGACTGACGAAAGCGGTTCACTTCCTGCCAGTGAAGACCACTTTTGGATTTTCTCAGTACGCCCAGGTTTATATTGATGAGATAGTGCGACTGCATGGTGTTCCGACTTGCATCGTGTCCGACCGTGGCACCCAGTTTACCAGCCGATTGTGGCAGAAACTACAGGAAGCTTTGGGCACCCGATTGAGTTTTAGCACAGCCTTTCATCCTCAGACTGACGGTCAGTCGGAGCGTACGATTCAGACTCTTGAGGACATGCTCAGAGCTTGTGTTTTAGATTTCGGTGGTAGCTGGGATCGTCATTTGCCTTTGATCGAGTTTTCCTACAATAATAGCTTCCAGGAGACGATTCAGATGGCACCTTTCGAGGCTTTATATGGGAGGAGATGTCGATCGCCGGTATGTTGGACAGAGCTCAGGGAGAGCAGTATTTTGGGGCCGCAGATCGTACAGGAGACGACCGAGAAAATACAGCTGATTCAGGACAGGATGAGAGCGGCACAGAGCAGGCAGAAATCTTATGCTGACAGGCGTCGTCGCCGACTCGAGTTCGCTGTTGGCGATCATGTTTTCCTGAAGGTCTCTCCGATGAAGGGTGTGATGAGATTTGGGCGGAAAGGGAAGCTGAGTCCTAGATATGTTGGTCCTTTCGAGATCCTAGAGCGTATTGGTCCAGTCGCTTATCGGTTAGCTCTTCCGCCCAGCTTCCCCGATGTTCACCCCGTATTCCATGTCTCGATGCTCCGCAAGTACCTTCATGATCCTTCCCAGGCGATTCAGCACCAGACGATCCAGTTAGAGCATGATCTTTCTTTCACCGAGCAGCCGGTGGTCATTTTGGATCGGCAGGTGAAGAAATTGAGGTCGAAGGTCATACCGTCTGTCAAGGTTCTTTGGCGTGGCCCGAACGGCGAGGAGGTCACCTGGGAGACCGAGGTCGAGATGAGGAAGAGATATCCCCATCTTTTTGAAGGTACGCGTAGTTAAATTCTAAATTCGGGGACCGAATTTCTTTAAGGGGGGAAGATTGTAACCCTTCGAAAATCGTTTAGGCAGTTTTTCGGTAATCGGCCAATTTTTCGGCTTTTTCCGTAAAAAGTCAAAATTGATATTTTTCATTATAGACCTAATTATACAAAATTTAGATAAGATATTACTATAATTTTGTCACTAAAATGTCACTTATAATTATCTAGTTAAATAAAAAAAATTTCGTAATTAATTATTTTTTTATTATTTTAAGCCTTTTTAAATACATTTAATTAGGGATAAATACAAATTTAATTAGGTAAATTTCTTAATTAGGACTCTTTATAAGCTAAAATATGGTGTTAATAAAATTATATCATGTCTTGCAAACTTTTAGATTTTTGGTGGGAAAATTATGAAAAAAATGGCTTAAAAATGGGTTTTTTTGTAAAAAGTTGATGTAACATTCATTAATTGATCTTTAAAGAAGCTTTTTGTGTAGAATTTTCCACACAATTCTCTCTCACTCTCCTCCTTCACCTCCTGGTCGTGCTACCTGCAGCAAACCCCCTCCCATTTCCCCCATTTTGTTTAGCTCAAAATTCTTGCAAAAAATCCTCCGAAATCCACAAAAATTCACACTTTTCTTCTCTAATTCAAATCTAAACCCTGTTCCATTCCTTCTCAACCCCAAATTGGACTAATACAAGGAGAAAAGAGGCATCTTTAGAGGCTAATTGCAAGAGGATCATAACTTGGAAGGTATAAATCCTAAACTAGTTGTTAAATTTGTAGTTTAAATAAGCTAGATTAGTATTTTGAAGTATTAATTTAGTGTAAATCTTTGTTCATGAAAAATCAAGAGAAGGTTTTGATTTTTAAAAATTAGGGTTTGTAGAATAATGGTGGGATTATGTTAGGGAAGGTTATCTAATTGATTAGAATGGTTAATGGTGTAATTATATGCTTGCTAAATCGACAAATATCGATGTTTGCATTGAATCGGCGTTGAATTCGCTTACTAGATTTTTGTAGAAAATAGAATGCGATCAATTTGCGTTAGGTTAGCAATATTATTAGCTTCGTATAGGATTATTAGAATGCGCAAACGTGGTGTTTCGTCTAGTCGGGTTGTAGTTTTGCCGATTTCCCCGAAATGACGATTCTAGTTAAAGGATTGCGATTTTCGTGCGTTTTTCCGCGCACCGAGTGCATGCTATATTAATTTGTGAGCGTCGATATTTGTATAATATGACTTGCATCGTTTAGGGTTATGTAATCTTATACTTGGTGTTGTGCAAATTTAGGATCGGTCGGGGAAACTTCTGATACGGCGCGAAAAGGCAAAGCGGTGGCCGGATCAGATTAGCGGGGATTTCTGGTGAGTAGATATATTCATCTATGGGGGAATCGTCTGGATGGCGCGAGGCGCCCCCCCTAGTTAGGATTATCCTACTTTATGCAAGATTTATATTGTTAGATAGCTTAACCCTTTATGTACATCGCATACCCTCACAGCTAACCGTATGCTAGATTGCATGAACATTCATCTTCATATATGCGATATCACTTCGTAGGACACGAACACCATTACCATTGGCATCTGTTGCACGCGCACTATTCATGTGACACACACGCCTTTGGTAATTGCCATGCCACGTGCACTAGAAAACCTGTTTAACTTAATATCGCCATTTGCATTCAAACATGATATATGAAATTGCATAGCATGCATATACCTCGCATTATCATCATATTTATATAGATTGCTACCAAAACTCACATCATATATATTGATATCATAGACATTTATTATATATAACATGTGGACACTATGATTTTCTTGATGATTTCAGTTTTTCTGTGATTTCTGGATTTTTGGGGAAAACCGCAAGAATTTAACAAAACCTTAGATTTATCATTTTCAAAACAAAGTTGCGGTTTTCTCGTGATGTATGTGTCGTCCACCATGAGTTTTCTTGTTTTCTGTTGGATTTCGAGACCCGATTCGAGGAGTGGATGAACCGTCTCGGGTACATGGTGGGCCCGGTATGGTACCCCGGGGCAAGAAGATCGAGTTGTAGACGATGAGCCTGGAAGGGGAAGACTACCTACCGGTGATGTCTGGCGCGGCGGATATCCGGAGGATACCGACCGTTGTCGTGAGATTTATGTTATGGGCCGATCCGGACTGACGGAGCCCGATATTGAGACAGATATGATTCCTTTTGGTGTTGATGCTTGACTCGGGTTTTCAGATGATTTCTTGATGGTATTTAGCTATTATATAGATATTCATGTTCTAAAGTTAAGAATTTCAATAACCTTAGCAGTTAAAATACTTAAAGACTTAATAATGACATTGCATACCTGTGCATGCATACTAGAGATATCATAGCGCATATGGACATGCATGTTGTGGTGTATTGCGTGCATTCTTACGATTGCCTTATTAGATGTTATATTTACTCACGAGCTGGCAACTCACCCCCGTTGTGCCACAGTGTCTTGCAGGTCGGACCCGTCAGTCTTGTAGCGGCGGGCTATTTTGTCATCAGTTCCTTTTGCTCAGACTCGCGACATCGCCCGTAGGTGGGTTGCGAGTATACTTTATTTCTTTTTTGCTTTATCATTGTATCTAGTATTCTCCATCTACCACTTGTATTGTATATACGACCTAGTGATGAGACTAAGAGATTTGTATATTTGTGGTTTCTTCTGGGTCGAGCTCACTTGAGCCGACGTGTGTTTTCTGGTATTTGCATCTCTTTTATGCTCTTTTTCTTGATATTACTATTATATTGCATGTGGTTGTGATCCGCCTTGGGCGAAGAGCTAGCTCCCGCTTGGGGATGCCATTTTTATAATTACAGGTTTATTATCTTGTTGTATCCATTTTGGGGGATAGAAAATACAGGGGAGACTCTGCCGAAATTTTCAGAAATTTTTGATGTTCTTTTTTGGATTCTATGCAACTTAATTGATTTCAAAACCGTTTTCATTTGTGGTTTTCCTTCACTCTCTTTTGCTTTTGGGTTAGATTTCTGGGCTTTGGCTGACTTAGGTTACGGTACGTCTTTAGACGTCTCGTAATCTAAGTGCCAGTCACGTTCCGTACTTTCGGGTCGTGACAATATCCCCATATCTTCAGATACTGAAGATAGGGTTTCTTCCCACTCCACATCTGATATGGTGTGGTAGGCACAGTCTTGGTAGGAACCCTGTTCAAAAGATATCCAGCTGATTCTAGCGCATAACCCCAGAAAGATCGCGGTAACTCAGCATTACTCATCATGGAACGTACCATATCCAATAGGGTTCGGTTCCGTCTTTCCGATACACCGTTATGCTGTGGAGTGTATGGAGGAGTAAGCTGAGAGAGAATTCCTTTCTCTTTTAGGTAACCTAGGAACTTGGCACTTAAGTATTCACCACCTCGATCAGATCTCAGTGTCTTGATACTTTTGCCGGTTTGGTTTTCTACTTCATTCTTATATTCTTGGAATTTCTCAAAGGCCTCGGATTTATGTTTCATCAGAAAAATGAATCGATACCTAGAGTAATCATCTGTAAAAGTAATGAAATATGAAAAACCACCTCTTGCATGTGTAGACATTGGACCATATACATCGCTGTGTATGAGTCCTAAGAGCTCGCTCGCTCTTACTCCATGTCCAGTGAATGGAGTCTTTGTCATCTTTTCTTTGAGACATGATTGACAAGTGGCATAAGATTGATATTCGAACGGATCCAAATATCCTTCTCTATGTAACTAAGTTAACCTTGTCTCATTGATGTGACCTAGTCTACAATACCATAAGAAAGCTTGATTTATATCAGGAGACTTTCTTTTTAGTGTGTTCTGGACATTGAAAATCTGTAATTTGTTTAACATGTATATACCGTTAACTAGTGTACCGGACCCAATCAAACCATGATTAAGGTGGATGTTAACAACATCGCTTACAAATGTGAAATCATAACCTTTTTTTGATAACAATGATACTGATATGATATTACACGTTAAATTGGATACACAAAAAACAGTTATGCAAAACCAAAATATGTCCACTCGTCAATCCAAGATGATAATTCCCTACGGACACAGCACCCGCGCTAGCTCTGTTAGCAACCTGGAGGGTCATATCACCAACCTTCAGCACTCTACGGTTTCTCAGTGCCTGCAATGAATTGCATATATGAGATCCTGATCCAGTATCTAATACCCAGGAAGTAGAGTTGATTGTAAGGCAATTTTCAATTACAAACACACCTGAAGTCGAAGCCACAACTTGCTTCGGTTCCTGGTTCTTGGCAATCCAAGCTTTGCAATCTTTCTTCCAATGGCCTTTCCAACGACAGTGGAAGCACTCGTCCTTTACCACTACTGGTACCGCAACTTTTGCCTTTCCCTTAACTCCCACCTTACCAACACCACCTCTTGGTTTGGTAGCGGCCTTCTTCTTCCTTCCTTTGGCCCTTGCCTTGGACCCGGAAGAAAAAGCACCGCGAACAAACAAAGTGGGTGTTTCCCTTTATTTCTGCGAGGTTCCCTCTGCACTCCTCAACATGTTAAGGAGTTCTGGAAGTTCAACTTCTTTTCCTTGAATGTTGAAATTCAGAATAAACTGGGCGTAGGTGGAAGGAAGGGACTGGAGAATCAAGTCTGTATACAGCTCATTCTCTAATGTTGTCCCGAGGTCTGCGAGTGTTTCCTGATTTAAAATCAGGAAAGCCTATGGAAAAGGCATCACGTGCTAGCACGTGACCAGCAGTCACGTGTTGGCACGTGACAAGTAAAAGCAGCGGCAAAGGCAGAGAAAAGGCTCCAGAAAGGGTCACGTGCTCACACGTGACCAGGGGTCACGTGTTGGCACGTGACGGTTGAACAGCAGCTAGAAAACAGAGCGCAGAAAGCAGAAGAAAGCTCGTTCTAAGGGGTCGCGTGCCTACACGTGACCAGGGGTCACATGCCTACACATGACCAGGGGTCACGTGCCTACACGTGACCGGCTTTCAAAGCCTATCTATTTAACAGAATTAAATTCTAACCAGCATTCAAATCTTTCCAAAGGAGAATGATTATTTGGAACCGATTGGATTAAAGATTTAAAGGTGATTAAATATCACCTATCTATGGAAAAATCTTGAACTTGGAAAGATCTCCCCTTAAAATCTAACCGAAATAACAAAGGAATATCTTTAGATTTAAAATCCAATGGTGAATAAAATTCACCTAATAATCCAAAGGTCCAAATGAATGATGATGCAAATCAAATCTCTAATGAATACAAATCAAATCCCTCAATGAATGATTCACTAAAACTAATTGATTCTGCTCCTTCTCCTGTAAATAGGAGCCAAGAGATACAAAAAAAAGGGACAGAGGGAGAAAAAGAAATAGAGCCTTGAGACTTTAGAAGAATTTGATCTACTGTAGAAGAAAACCTTAGGTAAGAAAGGGAAGGCTTTTAAAATAGAATTTAATTCTCGAAAGAGTTTAACTCTCATATTAAAAAGAAGAACTTAGTTCTCTCTTTAGTAGAGGATTTGCAAAGTGCACATCTCCCCATGAAATGAGAATTTAATTCTCATTGGGTTGAGATCCTGCCATGCAGATCCAAAGCATAGAGAGGGAATGGAAGTTTGAGAATTTAATTCTCACAGAACTATAGGAATTTAATTCATTTGAAGTAAAATTAGGGTTTAACCCTATGTTATAGAAATTTAATTCCTTCAAAATGAACATAACCAGGGTTTAACCCTAGTTAAGAACTTAATTCTGTCAAAATAACAGGAATTTAATTCCCTTAAGAAAGAATAAATTAGGGTTTCACCCTATGATAAACCTAATTCCTCACATATATGGGAATTCAATTCTTACAAAAGACAAATTAGGGTTTAAACCTATCTAAGAGTAATTATTCAGAAGAAAGTGGGAATTTAATTCCTTTAAAGTTATTATTAGGGTTGAACCCTATGATAGAATCCAGTTCTTCACATATGTGAGGAATTTAATTCCTACAGAAAAGAGTTTAGAGTTCAACTCTATCTAAGAATATAATTCTTCAAGAAAATGAGGATTTAATGAAGAATTTAAGTCTTAAACAAAAATGCAAAGGAGCAGGGTCACGTGCTACCACGTGACCCTTTAAAAACTCCGCAGGGGAGGGCGCCCTCACGTGCTACCACGTGACCCCTATTGCCTTAGTGTTTAACAATAAATTGGAACCTCTGAATCCAGTGTTCAACACAGATTTACCTTAGTGTTCAACACTTATTGAAGAACTTTATTTGCAGTGTTTAACACTGAATTTCTTAGTGTTAACATTAAATTAAACCTCTGTTAACAGGGTTTAATATTAATTTTCTTAGTGTTCAACACTAAATTAAAATCTCTGTCACCAGTGTTCAACACTGATTATCTTAGTGTTTAACACTAATCTCTGTTGCCAGTGTTTAACACTGATTTGTTTTAGTGTTTAACATTAATTTAAAAGCCCCGTTGTTGGTGTTCAACACCAACTATCTTTTAGTGTTAAACACTAACTTGTCAATCTCATTCCCAGTGTTCAACACCGATTGGTATTTAGTGTTTAACACTAGTTTCAGCCCAATTGGCTAAGTTCTAGAGGCAAAACCTCTCCTTTAGTGGACCAACAAAAAGCCAATATTCCAAACAGGATTGGACTTAGCCCAAGATGGCCATAAGTCCTCAATCCAAACTTAACTGGGCCAATGGGCTTATAACATAATTGATTGGTCCTAGTCCCAAATTGGGCCAAAGACTATTTAATCTACGTTGGTTCAAGGGTACATCTCTTCACTCCTTTGATACTTGGCAATGTAATTCCTCAACGTCTTCAAAGAGATGACGGGTCCCGATGACCACACATTGATACGGACCGTGGGGTCCTTAAACCTATGAACTATGACGTCCTTAACCTTGACCGGGGTGTCTTAAAACTAACATCGGACTGTGGGGTCCTTAAACTCATAGACCATGACGTCCTTAACCTTGACCGGAATGTCTTAAAACTAACTACGGACTATGACGTCCTTAACCTTGACCGTGATGTCTTAAAACTAATATCGGACTGTGGAGTCCTTAAATTCACGGACTATGATGTCCTTAACCTTGACCGCAACGTCTTAAAACTAAAATTGGACCGCAATGTCCTTAAACTACCTATGGACCACAATGTCCTTAAACTACCTACTGACCATGATATCACTAAACTAAACAACAGGGCTCCTTTAATTGCTCTATTGTTGGATCTAAACGATCCCGTTTAAGTCGATCTTAGTCTAAAAAATAGGCTAACGTATCCTTAACAAACGTTTAAGTCGATCTTAGTCTCCAATGAGGCTAACGTGTCCTTAAACCCAAACCCCCAACCCAAATCTAAGATAATACGGATTTGGACTAGTCCAAGCCCTACGGACGACGACATAATTCAGTCTCCGTATACAATCCATGGGAAACTAAACACAAAATAAACGCACACGACACGAAGTGACCATCTGGAGAAGGAGAAAGTGGTTACCGCAGTGCGGTAGCGTAATTAACTGCAGGGGCATGCGCCTGCAGGGAAGAGCGTCCCCACAATCAAAAACCCCTCAAGCGAGGAGGAATCTGACGAAGTCTGCTACATCGGACACATCCGTGTAAACCTTCGATATACGTTGTCATAAATCAACTTGGCATCTTCGGAGAGATAGACAGATAGCACCAATTAGCATCTGCCCCGAATCTCAGGCGAGACGTCCCAGTCGCGCCATATTTCGGAGGGGAACAGATTCTGGCACGCCCGGTGGGGCCTTTTCCTCTTTCCACTCCACACTTTGTGTGTCTTGTATGCGAACCAAACACGGTTTGCTAATGGTTGCCCTTGGGTTTCAAGGTACTAAGATTTGGCGTCTTGCTTATTGCAGAAAGCAAGAATCAATGGCTTCCACTTGTGCGAAATGCTCCAACTGCAATTGTAACCAGTGCACTGCCTCGCCAGGAGGTGTAGCCTACGGACCCCAAGCTGCTTCGCTATTCACAATACCCGTGGAATAGGTCACTCGAGCCACCACAGGGTTGTTTTTTGGGACCATGCTCCCGCCAACGAGCTTCACCGCTCCTATGCTGACAACGGAAGCTCCCAAGAAGTCGGTCTTCGATCGGCTTACACCTACCGCGGCCCCTCTCAACGGGTCGCCCAACACCAGCGGCTCGGTCTTCTCCAGATTGGGCCAGAGCTCCTGTGGTCCCGCGATGGGGCCAACAATCCCAGAGAAGGCTGCTCCTAAGAAAATAATCAGCCCTGCTCCTGAAGTCATCAAGGCGGCTTCCCCTGCCAAAAAGTCGGTCTTTACAAGATTGACGGCTCCAGCTCCCGCTCCTGCTACCCAAAGGACATCGGTCTTTAACAGGCTGACACCAGCAGCGACCCCCCACCTACACAGGGAGCAAGACGAGACTATCGCCCTCACCAAGCCGGTTCCATCAGCACGACGCGCTTGACGTCGTTACTGGCGCCGAGTGAGGAAGGCCGGAGGCAACTCCCCTCCTGGGCTAACTCCTCCAGCCCCGATGGAAGAAGTTAATGCTGCTGTTCCAACTGGGAACAGCTTTGAGATGCTAAATAATGTGCATAGGAATTCTCCTACCGCAGTGCTAAAGAGGTCTCCCCCTCCGCTGAAAAAGGCTGTAGAAGTAAAGCCAGAACAACCCCAATCTCCTCAGCGGTTGTCCTCCCAAATCTATAAAGTCTGGCGGCAGACCCCGAGACTCTGTGATCGATCCAAATTTCTCCCGCCAGCACAAGAAGCTAAAAATCCAACAGGAAGTCAGTCACCAGGCTAAGCCACGAAAAGCTGTCTGGGTGCCCACTTCAACGACTCCCTCAACTTCCACTGATCATAAAAAGAAGAGGCCAGAGAAGATCCCCGGGCCTGCAACGAAAGCTAAAAGCGCTGAGCCCAGACGCCCTAAGGCTGGGGGCAGGATGGTCCACACTGTATACATGTCGTCGGGGAAAGAAAACAGCCGCATATCAACAGGTCATAGACCGCACACGCAGTCAGTGACCAAAGCGCAGGAGCAGCAGCAAAAGCTCCAAGAGATGATGAACTCTATGGCTGCACTCACTAGGCCAAAAGAAACCCCTGAAACGTCCTCGGATGAGCGTCAAGAACAGAAAACCGACGCCGAGTTCCTCTGGAGGATATTGGAAAAGAAAGATAAAGAGGCTGCGGAACAAGCGGCCAATATAAAGCAAATAGCCCACTTATTCCAGGACATGGTGGGAATGATGATCCAACAAGACCCACCTGCTGAGGATCCTCCAATCGTCCTTGAAGACGACAGGGGAGAAACGTCAAATCCACCACCGGCTCTCTCAACGGCCAAGGAGGAGACAATCTCTAAGGCTGACTTGAAAGACTATATAGCCCAGCAGATCCGGGTTCATCATGCAACTGAAGCAGCTGGTCAAGTCGTAAAAACGGGGCGACCGTATCTGAGCTGGTACGACCGAATCAAATATCCGCCGGGTTATACAATATCGAAATTCCACGTGTATAAGGGGACCGGCAATCCCCACCAACATGTTGCCCAGTTCAGGGCCCTTTGCGGTAACAACGGCGGTGACGATAAACTGTTGCTTCGCCAGTTCGTGGACAGCTTATCAAAAACAGCGTTCGAATGGTATTCGGAACTTCCGAACGATTCTATCAAGACGTTCGCTGAAATGGAGTTGCTATTCACTCAGCGATTCGCAAGCGCCAGCGAACGCACTCCAATAACAGCATTGATTAACGCCAGGGTGAAACCAGGCGAAACGTGGGTCCAGTATGCTATACGCTGGCGAAATTTGTGGTCGAAATGCGAGCAACGCATCGAGGAAGCGCCCGCTGTGGGCATGTTCATAGGAACCCTAGACCCTCATGAAACTATCTCCCAGTTTATGATGTTCTTTAAGCCGACCACGTTTCAGGCATTGATCGATAAGTTGGCCCAGATGGACCAGATGGGTCACAGACCGTCTCCCCCGAAGCCGGAGCCTCGGTGTGACAAGGGTAAAGGGAAGGCAACCTTCGTCGTGAATGCTCAGCAGCAACCCAGTGCCTCAAAGCTGGTGGATTAGTTGGAAGAAAGACGGCGGTATTATAATGAGAAGATGAAGTGTCCCTACTCATTCCCACGGGACAAGACGAAACGGTTATTCGAGCTGGCAGTACGCAACAGACTTATAAACTTGCCAAATCCAAGGCGACCGCCACAACCCACTGAGGTGGATAACACCAACTATTGCCCTTACCATCAAATGGTAAGCCATCCGATTGAGGATTGATTCGTTTTCAAAGGATGGATTGAAGATCAATACCTCCAGGGGAAGTTTGCACTGTCCGAAAAGTGGAAGGTGACCCCGCCACAGCCACATACTCCTAAGAAAGCAGATACACCGGGGGCAACCTGTTCCTTTATTGAAGAAGCTCCCTCGGAGGTCGTGCTATCAACTAAAACCAAAAGAATGCTGAGAGACCTTCATGCGTGCCCGGCGGTCGAATGGAAGAACCCGCTTGAACCTCAAATCATTGAAGGGATGCTGAAGCCACGTCCAACTACAAAGATCGGCGGTGATGGCCCAAGTACTCACACCCAACCGTCAAAATCTTCGAAGAAAAATAAGAAATCCAAAAAGCCCGTGAAGCCTGGAGACAAGCGCACGGATTTGCAGAAACAGATTGACGCGCTGGAGGAGTACAATCAAAAGGCGCGGACTCCCGTCACACTGGAAGAGTTCCTCAACCACGTCTTTCAGGAGGAAGATGATGGAGAGAGCTCATCGGATGAATCCGAGGGATATGTGGCAAGTTGTCATGTGATTTCCCATTCGAAAGATAAGAAAACTCCTGGCACTGAGAAACTAGGGGCACAGCCTGAGCCAGAACTTGTATGGCCAACAGATGAAATGATCGACGCCTTTCTAGACGAGATTCGTTTGAAGAGTAAAGCCGATCAGGAGCGTGAGATGGCTGCATCGGAAGGAGCCAAGCGCAGGCGACTAAACGTAAGAGTCGAAGCACTCCCACCAGATCAAAAGATATCCGATGCGAATAAAAACGTGTTCAAGACGAGGAAAAGGTTTGCCAAAGCCATGTCAATAGGGATGAAGCTACCACCCTCGGAAGAGAACGCGTTCGCGGGGGCGGAGAGGCACCCTGATTATTGCTCATATCATCGGAAAATTTCACACCCTACGGAGGAGTGCGACGCTTTTAGAATATGGTGGCAGGGATATATTGCTCACCGGCAATATTTTAAGCGCATGAAACGCAGAACTCGTCGGGAGCAGAGAAGTACAACCGACAGGCACAAAAGAACTACCGGCAGCTGTTACATGGTCGACGCCGGAAGGTCACAAGTTCTCACCTTTGGGAGCGACTCCGATGAGGAAATGGCTTTGGGCCCTCTCTTTAAAGAGTCCGTCTTAGGGAAAGAGGAAGAACCGGAGGCCTGCGAGAACATTCAGCTGCGTAATCACACGCTCCCGGAAAGGAATCTCGGGCCCGCAAATAGAAAAGATAAGGGAAAGGAAAAGGTCACTGGGATATCGCCTTAGATGACCAAGTCATGAAAGAGCTGACTGCCAAGGACCCTCCCAGGAAGGGTAAGGTAGACTACAACATCCTAGCACACCTAAGGAAGCTACCTTCACAGCTCAGCATTCTCGACGCCCTCTTATTATCAAAAGAAGCAAGAGATTCATTAATCAAGGCGTTACAAGAACCCGAGCAATTCCAAGCATTCCTCGCCGAAGAAAGGATGAAGGACGAACTGGAAAAAGTGCACACAGCCGACATCACTTTCGGTGACGAAGACCTTCTCCTCAGGACGTGCGACCACAACCGTCCCCTATATGTCTCTGGATATTGCCATGATATTAAGATAGGAAAGATCCTGGTGGATAATGGATCCTCCGGCAATCTCCTTAATGTTCGGGTGTTGAAGGAAATCTGCATGAGCGTGCAACACCTCGCTCGTGACAAAATTACCATCTCCGGTTTCGACTCCCAGTCGTCACGGACTCTCGGATCTGTAATACTAACATTACACTTCGGACTGCCCGTCACGGACATCAAGTTTCACGTCATTGACGCCAAGACCTGCCACAACGCCTTGCTCGGTCGCCCTTGGTTACACGAGTACAACATCATCCTTTCTACACAGCATCAGTGTATGAAGTACTTTAAGGATGGTTTCGAGTATACCGTAACAGGTGAGCTGAATCCATTTTCCGTGAACGAAGTCCGCAAGTAAGAAGATGCAAAGTACTTTTTGCCAGACTTCGAGGATACAGAAAAGTGTCGCAAGCCCGAAAACAAAGCCGCCGCCGCCATCCCTATTTTCGGGAGCGATACCGAAGAAGAAGAAGAGATCGTTTACACTGGGCCGTCTCGACGCAACAACCCGGGACCGTCCGCCCCCATGTTGATCTTCGGATGTGACTCGGAATATGAGGTTAATGCCGTGTTCTCCAGTCGGCCGTCAATATATGCATCCTCTGGCGATGATCAGAGTTTGCAAATCACCATGGTGCCGCGGGAACACTACAAGGATCTCGACGCACTTCAAGCTTACAATGTGCAGGACCTGCAGACGTTTTACGTCCCTTCCAGGCGAAAGGGTGAAAAGGCGATCCTATTCTACCAATCCACAGAAACAAGAGTGGAGAAATAAATCTGTCAAGGCGCGGATTCTACACTCGACAGGCTCCAACCCATCCGTTTGCCCAGATATTACACAAATGGATTAAAGATGCTATTGAAGCGCCAAGGGGTACCCTTAAAACTGACTGTTCGACAAGCTCGATTCTACAACAGGATTTGGGATGTCCCTGGAACTCAGCGCAAATTGCCCAATGGGAAAATGGAAACGCTCGGCCTTGGATACGTGAGATCCGGTAAACGGGAGCGAGTCCACGGTAGCTACGCCATATATAACTTCGATAAGGAGGAGGACGCCCTGTCAGGAGATGCTAACCCCTCATCAAAACTGGATCCCGCGAGCGAAGTGCCGAGTCCGCCGTTTGAAGAACGAATGGACAAGCTTATCAAGAAAGCGGGTCAAAAAGCTCGGGAAGACCATAATTGCGAGATGGCCATCTACGAGGAGACCAGGACGCAACGTCTGTTTCAACAGGCTGCAAAAGACGAAGATGCTCCTCCCTGTCAACCCGTTGTACAAAAGGCCCGACGCAGAGGAAGAAGTAAGTCAAGAAGCGGAAAAAGGAGCCGACAACAACGACGCAGGATTAGAGAGTCATGTGATCGGGCATTGCACGGTCCGGATTTGTCCCTCATGAAGAAGATGAGTCGAGCGTATTCCTTCCCTCGAGACAAGACGAAGAAGATACTCGAACTCGCTATAAAACATCAAATGATCGCACTTCCGGAGTCTAAGCACCCTGAGCAAGCTAACAAAGTTTCTCATCCGGGCTATTGCTCTTATCACCGAGCCATAGGACACCCCCTCGAAGACTGCTTTACCTTCAAGAAATGGGTCGAAGACCAGTACCAGCAAGGCAGGTTTTCTTTATCCAGCAGCTGGAGGGTAACGCCGCCACAAAAGCACGAACCCAAAGCCACAAGAGCAGAACCGGATCCACATCGGCCTTGGAAGCGAGCTCGTACCTGTCATATGGTAACGATATCGAAAGGAGAGCCCGAGAATATGGATGACCTCCCTTGGTGCTTCGAAAACAATGACAATGAGGTGATCTCAGAATTTCCACCAGCTCCAAAAGAGTTGGAAGATGGCATACATACTACCGCAGATAACTTCAAGAAGATTGAGTTGGGGTCGGCAGACGATCCGCGACCGACATTCGTCAGCGAGCTGCTATCTGAAGAAAGGGTGGCTGCGTTAAAGGACGTGCTTCTACAGCATAGAGATTGCTTCGCGTGGAACTATTCCGAGATGCCAGGATTAGATCCAGAGATTGCGGTGCATAAATTAGCAATATCCCCGGATATCAAGCCAGTCAAACATGCGCCGAGAAGGATGCGGCTCGAGCTGGAGATGAGCATTAATGCCGAAGTCAAGAAGCTGATCAATTCTGGGTTTATCCAGGAGGTACAGTATCCTGACTGGGTCGCCAACATCGTCCCGGTAATGAAGAAAAATGGGACAGTGCGCATATGTGTTGACTTCCGAGATCTCAATAAAGCCTGCCCGAAGGACGATTTCCCAGTGCCGGTCACCGAACTGATGATAGACAATACGTCCATTCATGAGGTTTTCTCCTTCATGGATGGTTCATCAGGGTACAATCAGATAAAGATGCATCCCGACGACCAGAAGCACACCGCTTTCCGGACTCCTTTGGGTATATTCTGCTACAAAGTTATGCCCTTCGGATTAAAGAATGCCGATGCCACCTATCAGAGGGCCATGACAAAGATCTTTGATGATCTCATACATGAAATCGTCGAGTTCTATATCGACGACCTCGTAGTAAAGAGCATGTCATATGAAGAGCATTTAGAGCATCTGAAGACCGTATTTCAACGCCTTCAGCAATATAATTTGAAGATGAATCCCCTCAAATGCGCGTTCGGAGTCTCCTCGGGTAAATTCCTGGGATTCATCATCCGACACCGAGGTATCGAAATAGATCCATCTAAGATCAAGACGATCATGAAAATGCCACCGCCAAGGACTCTCAAACAGCCGCGGTCTTTCCAAGGGAAGCTTGCGTACATCCGACGGTTTATCGCCAACCTGTCAGGCAAGTGCCGTCCTTACAGTCACCTGATGAAGAAGGGAACTCCGTTCGTTTGGGACCAAAAATGCCAGAACGCGCTAGATGAAATCAAGCAATACCTGCAGAACCCGCCAGTGCTGGCTGCTCCGGTCAAGGGAAAGCCTCTCATTCTTTATACAACCGCCCTAGAAGGTTCTTTAGGCGCATTATGGGCGCAAGAAAACGACCAAGGGAAGGAGAGAGCGCTCTACTATTTAAGCCGAGTTCTTCTGGGGGCAAAAAGCAATTACTCCCCTATCGAAAAACATTGCCTGGCGTTAATCTTTGCGATAACAAAACTCCGGCACTATGCATTGGCACATGAAGTCCGTCTTATATCAAAGGTGGACCCCCTAAAATATCTAATGTCAAAGGCCATATTGACAGGGAGACTCGTTAAATGGGCCCTGCTCCTGATGGAGTTTTCAATAACCTATCAGCCTCTTAAGGCAGTGAAAGGTCAAGCCATCGCCGACTTCCTTGCTGAGCATCCAGTACCTGCCGGTTCTCCTCTAAATTGCGATTTGCCGGACGAACATGCGTTTGACGCGATCGACGGTGGTGATACCCGATGGGAACTTTATTTTGATGGATCGTCCTCCGTAAAGAAGCGCAAACAAAGTACCCCAATGATCAAATCGGGGGTAGGCCTCATCTTCGTAACTCCACAAGGAGGGATAATGCGCTTCGTTTTCTCCTTAACAGAACCGAGGACGAACAATGAAGCCGAATACGAAGTTTTGATAACAGGCCTCGAGATCGCCATCGACATGGGAATTGAAAACCTCCTCATATACGGGGATTCTCAACTGGTCGTTAGTCAAGTAAACGGCGACTACCAAATGTGCAAACCGGAGTTGGTGAAGTACGGTGAAAAGGTGCAACAACTGTTGACCAAAATTCCCTCCTATACTTTGGAAAGCATACCACGCGCGGAAAATAGCAAAGCAGACGCGTTGGCCAAGCTCGCTAAAGAACTGGCTGACGAGAACCTTGATGACGTTAAAATCGTGGTGCAAAGCCGTCGGGTGATTTCCCCAGCAGAAATATCTCCGGAATCATCCGAAGAGAAAGGAATGACTGAGCAGACGACCCTACAAATAAAAGACCGTGAGAAGGCTGAGGACTGGAGGGAGGTCTTCATAGACTACTTTAAGTCCCACCGAATGCCCGAAGAAGCATCCTCAAGACATCAGCTCATGAAACGAGCTCTGTCTTTCGCCTTCGTCAACGATACTCTGTAGAAGAGGTCGTTTGATTCTCTGTGGTTGAGATGTTTAGGACCTGACGAATCAGAAAGAGTCGTTCAGGAAGTTCATGACGGAATCTGTGGTTCTGATCAGGCAGGCCTGAAGATGAAGTTAAAAATTAAACGGATGGGTTACTACTGGCCCACGATGATCCAGGACTGCCTCGAATATGCGAAGCAGTGCCACTCATGCCAAATCCATGAGGATTTCATCCACCAGCATCCAAATTCGCTACATCCAACGGTGGCTAGCTGGCCATTCGAAATGTGGGGAACTGACATAGTCGGCCCCATCGAACCGGCATCGTCTAAGGGACATCGTTTCATCCTGGTGACGACTGATTACTTCTCCAAATGGACAGAAGCAGTACCGCTGAGGGAAGTGAAGACGGAGAATATCCTCCACTTTTTCAAGACGCACGTCATTTATCTGTTTGGATCTCCGCGGTGGATTATTTCCGATAACGGGCCGGCCTACAGAAGCCATAAGATCAGCCGCTTCGCGCAACAGCATAATATAGACTGGAGATACTCCTCAGTTTATAATCCATGAGCTAACGGTCTAGCCGAGGCCTTCAACAAGACCTTGATAAAGATCATGAGAAGACGGTGTCCCGAAATAAGAAGGACTGGCACGAGAGACTGCAAGAAGCTCTCTGGGCATATCGGACTACGTTCAAGACGGCCACGAACACGACGCCATACGCATTGGTATTCGGTACTGAAGCAGTACTCCCCCTCGCGATAGAGCTACCTTCTCTACGAGTGGCAGTCCACCACGAGTTGACAGATGAAGAAAATGCTCACCTCCGACTTGAGGAGCTTGACGCCCTCGATGAAACCCGTCTCATAGCGCAACAAAATCTGGAGGCATACAAAGCGAAAATGACGCGCTCGTATGAAAGATTGACCAGGCCGAGGACATTCCGCCAAGGCGAACTCGTGCTAGTGATCAAAAGGCTTATGATCCCCAATCGCGCCATGCGGGAAAAATTCAAGCCAAACTATGAAGGCCCGTACATCATAGACAAAGTCTACCAGGGTGGAGCCTATCTACTCATGGATATGCACGGTGAGAGGCCTTTCAGGCCAATAAACGGCCGCTTCCTAAAGAAATACTACGCTTAAGGAGTCACAACCTAGATCAATGATAGATGACAACGACTATGTCCGCTCGCTATCTTCCTAAGCTCAAGCTCTATAAGTAGTAGCCGGCCCTCTCAACGACGGACCGAAACGTTCTTAAACTAACGACGGACCGAAACGTCCTTAAACTAACGACGGACCGAAACGTCCTTAAACTAATACCGCAGCATCCTTAGGCTGACGAGATAAAAAAAAAGAAGAGAAAAAAATATAATAAATAAAAACGGTATGTCCATCAGCAAAAAGGGCACGGATGAAAACCTGAAAGAGCTCCGTGAGTAAAAACAGCAGGGCTACCGGCAAGTGCTCGTGAAAACCCGAAAGGGCGCGACCTCGTAAAAAAAAGAAGAAAATAAAAAGAGTAAAGAAAAAGACGGTATGTCCATAAGAAAAATGGGCACGGCTGAAAACCCGAAAGGGCTCCGTGAGTAAAAACAGCCGGGCTACCGGCGAGTGTTTGTGAAAACCCGAAAGGGCGCAATCTCGTTAAAGGACACTTGCGGGATCCTCACGACCCTGTAAGGAGAAACCACCCGCCTGAGATCCTTACGACTCACAAGGGAGTAACACACTTGGGGATCCTCACGATTCCTAAGGAGAAAAGACACTTCCGAGATCCTCACGACTCACAAGGAGAACTCTCTTATGGGACCCTCACGGCTCAAAAGACTTGAAAGTATTAAGTTACAGAAACCTGAATCTGTGCTTAAGCAAAATCTCCCATAACCTTCGACAATGCCCTACAAGCGGCTCATGCTGATCCTTGTATACAATCCACGACCGCGAATAAACATTTCCTCAGCAAAGTCCCACCCGTGACTAGGGGTATGTCCCTTTGGTGAACAACCCTTATAAGTCCTTTCGACTTATAAGGAGAAAGCCCTCTTGTAGGATCCTTACGACTTACAGAGGAATATACACTTAGGGATCCTCACGATTCCTAGGGAGAAAATACACCTACAAGATGCTCACGACTTGTAGGGGGGAAATACTTTTGTGAGACCCTTACGGCTCATAAAGTCAAAAGCCTTAGTCGACAGGACCCTAACCCTGTTTGCTAAGCCATCCTTGTTCAACATCGACAGAGGCAGATGATGATTCGCTCCTGGCCATATCCCAGTTGTAGCGGTGCTGATGCCGAAATCAGTGTCTAATTTCAGGTTTATGGCGAAAAGCCAGTAGGCCGCACGTGCATACGAAATAGCCGAAATGATGGGGCAACTCGCAATAAAAAGCAGCGAGTAAAAATAAAAAAATATATATAGCCGAAATGATTGGGCACCGCGAAAAATAGCCGAAATGATAGGGCAATCGCGACCTTCGCGATATAAAAGCTGAAATGATGGAGCATCGCGGAAAAAGAAATGAAATAAAAAAAATTGAATTTATGCCCTACAGGTGATGTTCCATAACACCCTGTATACAATCCAAGGGCGTAAACAAAGAAGTGATCATACTTCCCCCCAGGTTTCATCAAAGAAAGAAGCCAAATCTCGACGGGCCGCAAGTGACCTAGAGATCATCCCAACACTCGTCTCGTAACAACGGACACAACTTCAAACAAAGCGGAACAGCGGCGACCCCCAGTTCCATGGCTCGGCGATATACATATCACCAACAGTCAAACCTCCATTCCGTGAAATGCGGATACAATCAGCAAAATTGTTGGTCACATGGAACGCGGATAACGTCACTGTTTGACCCCGTGGAAAACGTCCAGAGCGGATCCTGGTCCTCGCCAAGCACGGCAGTGAACCCATGCGAAGCATCCAGAGCGGAGCCTAGTCCTCGCCGAGCATAGCAGTGAACCGGTGTGAAGCATTTAGTGCAAAATTCCTGGTTACGTGGAACGCAGATAGCGTCACTCTTTGACCCAGTGGAAAACGTCCAGAGCGGATCCTGGTCCTCGCAGAGCACGGCAGTGAACCCATGTGAAGCATCTAGAGCGGAGCCTAGTCCTCGCCGAGCACGGTAGTGAACCCGTGTGAAGCATCTAGTGCAAAATTCCTAGTTACATGGAACGCGGATAACGTCACTCTTTGACCCCGTGGGAAACGTCCAGAGCGGATCCTGGTCCTCGTAGAGCACGGCAGTGAACCCGTGTGAAGCATCCAGAGCGGAGCCTAGTCCTCGCCGAACACTGCAGTGAACCCGTGTGAAGCATCTAGTGCAAAATTCCTGGTTACGTGGAACGCGGATAACGTCACTCTTTGACCTTGCGGAAAACGCCCAGAGCGGAGCCTGGTCCTCGCCAAGCACGGCAGTGAACCCGTGTGAAGCATCCAGAGCAAACACCGGACTGTGGAGTCCTTAAAATCCACGGACTATGATGTCCTTAACCTCGACCGTAATGTCTTAAAACTAACGATCAACCACCCTGATTCTATATTAATTCCACCTTGGTTTAAGGGTACATCTCTTCACTCCTTTGATACCTGGCGTTGTAATTCCTCAACGTCTTCAAAGAGGTGACGGGTCCCCGCAACCACACTTCGGACTGTGGAGTCCTTAAATCTACGGACTATGACGCCCTTAACCTTGACCGAGATGTCTTAAAACTAACTTCGGACTGTGGAGTCCTTAAATCCATGGACTATGACGTCCTTAACCTTGACCGTGATGTCTTAAAACTAATATCAGACTGTGGAGTCATGAAATCCACGGACTATGACGTCCTTAACCTTGACCGAGATGTCTTAAAACTCATAACGGACTGTAGAGTCCTTAAACCTATGGACTATGACGTCCTTAACCTTGACCGTGATGTCTTAAAACTAACATCGGACTGTGGAGTCCTTAAATCCACGGACTATGACGTCCTTAACCTTGACCGTGATGTCTTAAAACTAACATCGGACTGTGGAGTCCTTAAATCCACGGACTATGACGTCCTTAACCTTGACCGTGATGTCTTAAAACTAACATCGGACTGTGGAGTCCTTAAATCCACGGACTGTGATGTCCTTAACCTTGACCGCGACGTCTTTAAACTACGATACCTTGAGCAATCCCTGACCCCGTGAAACACGGATAAGGGTGACCACATCCAGCACTTGCAGGTCCTCACGACCTGTAAGGAAGAAAAATTATCTTGTGAGATCCTTACGACTCTTAAGGGAAAACCCGCTTAAGAATCCTCACGATTCTTAAGAAGAACTTACACCTATAGGATCCTCTCGACCCATAGGGAGAAAAACTCTTTATGAGACCCTCGTGGCTCATAAAGCACAAAAGTCTTAGGAAGCAGATCTTAACCCTGAATCCTAAGCCATCGCTGCCCTGCAAAGAGATCCAGATAAATTGTCCGCAAAAAACATTCAATGAAAAGAGACACACCATTGAGAAGAAAATTGTATCTTTTATTCATAAACCAAAATGGATACAAACTACAATCCATGAAAGAACAAAAAGAAAATACGCTCATCCATGAGTATGTAGAAAAAAGAAAGGAAAAGATACAAGTCTTTAAGCCGGCGGGCGATGTAGCAATTTTACCAGCTCATCTTCCTGTTGCTGAGTCACGGCTTCATGATTCAAGATCGCCTGAAGACGAGCCTCCGCCTGAGCCTGCTGATACGAAGCAAGCCGAACTTCAAGCTCTTTCTCAATGGCCTTATGGGCCTCGACCCTTTCACGAGTGAACGTGGCTGCTTTATCGAGAGCCACCACCTCTTTGATGGACTCCTGATGCACCCGCCAGAGTTCATATGCTTTGTTGGCCTTGGCGGTAAGATTAGCTTGAAGCTCGCTCAACGCCTTAGAAGCCAGCTCCCTCTCCGAGAATTTACGGTCGAGCCTCTTCTCGCACGACGTCACGTTTGCCGCGCACCGTGCTATCAGCCCCCGTAACTCTGCCTTTGCAGCCACAGCTTCCGAGGAAAGGTGGGAACACTCAAGGGCGTGTAAACAAGCCTCCACCTTTCGACAGAACTCTACCTAGACCCGCACCACCTCTTCGCTATGGTAGGTGGCAAGAAAAGGAAAAGAACCGTTAGCTTCGGCAGCAAATGCTTCAGCTGTAGTCGTGCTGCCAGCACGGAGCTCCTCAATCAAAGATGATAAGGAAACAAGGCTTAGTTGAGCCAAGCGTTCTGAAGCCCGCAAAGCATAGGGGCCCGCCGGCATAACGATGCGCGATTCCAACGCTGTGGAGGCTGGCAGGGCTATTCAGATTTGAAAGACGTCAATAAAACTCTTAAGCAAGAAGAACAAATAGGACCGTAATGAAATGTCACTTACCTACGGTCAGGCAAGTAGGAACTGAAAATTCCCCTGGCCCTTCAACGATCTTGACCTCGTCATCAGCTTCCAAAACTATAAGAGACATCAACGTCATTTCGTAAAAATGGCAACAATGCTATAGTAAAAAAAAATGGCGAATGACGCTAACCTTGCCCGGAGGAAAGGACAATGCGCTGAGGGGAGATCGCCTGCGGAGCTGCCATCTCCAATAAACGCTGAAATGATTGTCGAGGCGACAAATCAGCGATAGAGGCCGCCAAACCATGCAATTCTGGGAAAGACAAAAGAGTTCAGACCACGGAAAGGTTGCTAATTTGAAATGCAGAGGGTTACCTCCAACACTCCTCCCGTTCTGAGTCGGGGGGATAGCAGTTTCGACAGCCTCTGCCGGAACCTCGGGCTCCAGCCAAGGGAGGGTAGTCCCGATTGCCTCCGTCCTAGCCTCTGGGCCGCCTTCGGGAAGAGCCGTTGGAGCGATAACCTCCAAAGGAGCCTCCCCGAAGGAGCAAGTACTCCATGATCAAGAGCCGCCATTGGAGGCTCTATTATAAGAGGAGCAGCCTCATCATCCCCCTCCACATTGAGCAATGCTTCATCGGGAATTTCGATAGGCCTTAGCTTCAATAAGCCCGTAGAGAGCTCTCCCATCGTCGAAGATTCTGCACAATTCACACAAGAACAAGGATACATATATACAGGCGTAAATAATCTGAGAAGCTACAAAAAGAACAAGAACATACTGATGCGCAGGGAAGCCTTCAATATGGCTTCTTCAAGCCGCTGCTCCTTCTCAAGGAGGCGTGCTCGCCGTGGTTCGAGAGTAGACTCGTGTCCGCCGGTCCACAAAGAAAGTGCGTCCGCTGCGTCCTTTGAAGCGGCCTGCTTCAGGGCCCTTTCCCCCCATTCCTCCAAAGGGCCGATAAACCGCCGCCGAATCCACGAGGGTCTTCGTAAAAGATTACAGCAGGATAGGGCTTCTTCGGAACCCTGGTGTTCTGAGACGCGTCTTTGGAACGCCGTATAGCCTCGGCCAACTGTGCGGCTTCCTCGGTGGCCGAACTCGGAAAAAGGAGTCCAGCGTCTGACTCTTGTAAGGCCAGCAGCTCATCTCCAAGAATGGGCTCAGACTCCGTTAAAGAGTCAAGCAAATTGGTGGCCACTTTCCTCCGCCGCTTGGACCCGGAGCCGGTCGCCGAAGATGACCGCTTCCTCCCCCGCGGAGCCTTAGGGCGGCGCCGACCCACATCGCCTTCGACACCCTCATCCCTATTACTCTCGCTCGGTGCCACAACTGAGGATGACACCGCCATTGTCGATGCCACGGGGGGCGGTACTGCCACAGGCGGTGGTGCTACTACTGGGGCCCGTCTACCCCGCGATCGGAAACCCAAGGGCATACCAGCTGTTGGAGTAAGGTCAACCCCCGATTCCCCTGGAATGAGCGCGATGCCGGTATCCCTTAGAGGGAAGCGGATCGGAGCCCTCGGTCGCAGCTTAGCTCCCGGAACCTGAGGAGGGGCGTCATGACCAAGAAGCACCCTCCTTTCCTTAAGAATAATTGGGCTAATCCGATGAAGATACCAACCCGTAAATGAGCCCACGCACCGGGGCATGTACTCAGCTTCAGGGACCATGAAGAGGGAGCCGGTGTTCAACCTCACGAAATGATGAGCGGCATCGCGAACGGCATCAAGCGAAGGGACCGGTGCGACTATGAAAGCCTCGAAAGGAACACCCTGGTCGTATCCAAGCTGTCAGGCAAAGCGATGCGGGTTGTACCGCTTGAAAAGAGCCGCACTGTCCTGGCGAAACACCAGGTAGCCTGGTCTAATTGTATACAAGTGCGCGGCCTCCCGGGGCTTCAAAGAAGGTACGTTGTCTTTTGACCGGTCCCAGAGTTGTTGAACTGGACCTGAGGGAGTAGACAAGACTCGATCATTAAAAACCAGCCCGCCAGCGGCAGCGTAAGGAGAAATCAGCACCCGAATAGCCCCAAATTAGGTCGGGTCAGCGGCGGAAGCATCCACTAATCGCATAAGTCGCGGGAAGTGGTAGGCAACGTAAAATGTGGGCCTCTGATGCATAGCGAAAGCCCCCAACACGTGCATTTCGATCCAGGATGTGAAGTAATGAAGCGAAAAATTCACCACGTCTACGCCAGGGCTGGAAGTGTTGGCCATAGCGCCCAACCCATGGTAAAGATGCACCAACGCCGGGATGCCGATAGCCAACTGCGTCCCCTCAGCAATACAATGAGCCGGGTAGATAACCGAGGCTCTCATGAAGCGGCGATGCATGGGAATAACAAACCAACTGTGCCAGACACTGACAAACCGCACGAAGAACGTCTCCTCATCCATACCGGGTGCTGCAATGGACTCAAAAGACATCGGCGACATGATGGGGATATAGTATTGAGGTAGATCCGATTCAGTGGTCGGCAGCTTCTTCGGACCAAACCCAAAGGGGTCTTTGATGTTGGCAAAATTCGGAGCTGTCTTCGACACGACGTCTTCACGAAGGAAGCAGGTAATGAAGCTCTTAAAAGTAACACCCTGCTCCTCAGATTCGGTGAACAATCGGTCAAAGATACCTAGCGCCTTGATCAAGCTGGGACGCTTGTGGCGAACGGCGTTCTCAGCAGACAAGCCGTCAACCGGTGCAGGCTCGGGCTCGAAGACGTACTCGTCAGGAGGCTACAACTCCTCATACAGTGTACCCCTGATTGGCAATCCCGAGATTTCATAAAATTCTGCCAGAGAAATCGAGACCTCGCGATCTCCTAGAATAAAAGTGTTGGTGGGGAGATTCCATTGATTCAAGAACGCCCTAACCCACCAGACATACGGCGACTTATAATGGAAGAGTGACGTGTATATTGCCTGGTAAAGCCCGACCTTCTGCAGCCGCGCACGATGGGTGGCAAGGATATAGCGAGCCCAGAGAAGGTAGCCCGTGGGGTGTCGAGGAGTAAGCCCTATCTTATAAATCTGTCCCCATGGGTGGGCCTCGCCCTGACAAATGCGACACCCCAGGATATCTATAGCGGGGACCGGATGGTTCGGGATACCTATTGTTGAAGGCTCGAGTCGTCCCGTTGGAGTCCAGTTCGGCACCTCTACAGCAAAAACCGTTCTCGGAGGGTCCATCGGCAGGAATGGGAAAGTAGGCTCTGTCGGTACAGCACAGAGGAAACTCCGGCGACCCTGGATAATATGGCTGTACCAAGTTCCCCATAGAAGCAAGTTGGTGCAGTTCGGGTCATGAGCCCGGATCATCGCCATCGCTTCCTCGTCAGATGGTGATTGAGGAAAAGCGGCCTCCGAACGAGTAAAGGGAAAACACGGAACAGAAGCCATCGCACCTGAAATCGAAAAAAAGAAGACTGTCAAAAGCAAAGTCAGTAATATATACACATGTATGAACATGAAGACTAGTTAAAGAAAGCAACAGCAGACTCTTTTATGGGGCCATTGGCTACAAAGCATATGGGCCACACAGAATCAGGATGACGGCTTGTTAATAATGAGACCAAGCAGCTATAATAAGACAAAGGGGATATCTTCATTAAATAAGGAGTGGGTTTCAAGTGACCCTGCACATCTCTTAGAAGATAAATCTGCCTCGGACTCCACAACAAATCAAACAGGATCAAGGGAATTAAATTCCCACAGAAGACATCATTGCAAGCTTCTGTTCCGTTAATTACAGAAGGACAACCTAGGGCAAAGAGACCCTGGGAAGCCTTCATGCGAAGAAACTGAGTTCTTCATAGGAATTAAATTCCTTGTTGAGAAAAGGGAATTAAATTCCCAGAAACATGTTTTCTGTGAACGGGGTTAAACTCCATGGATTATCACCATCATTCCCTAAAAGATCATCTAAACCCTAAGAGATCTACTGTTGGAGGTTAAGTGGTCTCATATTTTGGTTAAAGAACTTGAAGAAAAATGGGTTCTTTGTTAAAAAAGGAGTGAAGCCCTTGATGTGGATTTAAAATCAAGCGAGTTTTGTCAAAATGAAGGCGCATCGATCACCGTTACTTGAGGAAAGTGAGTTTTTTTTAAACAGAGTTGAACTCTGAAAATGTTTCAAGACAGAGAACTAAGCTCCGGAAGAAGAGAATTAAATTCTCAGAAAAAGTTCTCAAAGGAAGGAGATGAGCAAAGTGAAGGCTCTTCTGAAGGGACATGAACATTTATAGGATGTGATGGAGACGCTTCATCTCCCAAAATCCTTAGAGGAATCCAACGGTCACAAAAGTGAAAGCGTTGCACTCACGTGCAGACACGTGAGAACAACGCTGTGGGGGCATTTGTTTCCTGATTTAAAATCAGGAAAGCCTACGGAAGAGGCATCACGTGCTAGCACGTGACCAGCAGTCACGTGTTGGCACGTGACAAGTAAAAGCAGCGGCAAAGGCAGAGAAAAGGCTCCAGAAAGGGTCGCGTGCTCACACGTGACCAGGGGTCACGTGTTGGCATGTGACGGTTGAACAGAAGCTAGAAAACAGAGCGCAAAAAGCAGAAGAAAGCTCGTTCCAAGGGGTCACGTGCCTACACGTGACCAGGGGTCACGTGGCCACACGTGACCGGCTTTCAAAGCCTATCTATTTAACAGAATTAAATTCTGAGCAGCATTCAAATCTTTCCAAAGGAGAATGATTATTTGGAACCGATTGGATTAAAGATTTAAAAGTGATTAAATATCACCTATCTATGGAAGAATCTTGAACTTGGAAAGATCTCCCCTTAAAATCTAACCGAAATAACAAAGGAATATCTTTGGATTTAAAATCCAATGGTGAATAAAATTCACCTAATAATCCAAAGGTCCAAATGAATGATGAATGCAAATCAAATCTCTAATGAATACAAATCAAATCTCATAATGAATGATTCACTAAAACTAATTGATTCTGCTCCTTCTCCTATAAATAGGAGCCAAGAGATACACAAAAAAAGGGACAGAGGGAGAAAAAGAAATAGAGCCTTGAGACTTTGGAAGAATTTGATCTACTGCAGAAGAAAACCTTAGGTAAGAAAGGGAAGGCTTTCAAAAAGAGAATTTAATTCTCGAAAGAGTTTAACTCTCATATTAAAAAGAAGAACTTAGTTCTCTCTTTAGTAGAGGATCTGCAAAGTGCACATCTCCCCATGAACTGAGAATTTAATTCTCATTGGGTTGAGATCCTGCCATGCAGATCCAAAGCATAGAGAGGGAATGGAAGTTTGAGAATTTAATTCTCACAGAACTATAGGAATTTAATTCCTTTGAAACAAAATTAGGGTTTAACTCTATGTTATAGGAATTTAATTCCTTTAAAATGAACAGAACCAGGGTTCAACCCTAGTTAAGAACTTAATTCTGTCAAAATAACAGGAATTTAATTCCCTTAAGAAAGAAGAAATTAGGGTTTCACCCTATGACAGAACCTAATTCCTCACATATATGGGAATTCAATTCTTACAGAAGACAAATTAGGGTTTAAACCTATCTAAGAGTAATTCTTCAGAAGAAAGTGGGAATTTAATTCCTCTAAAGTTATTATTAAGGTTGAACCCTATGATAGAATCCAGTTCTTCACATATGTGAGGAATTTAATTCCTACAGAAAAGAGTTTAGAGTTCAACTCTATCTAAGAATATAATTCTTCACGAAAATGAGGATTTAATGAAGAATTTAAGTCTTAAACAAAAATACAAAGGAGCAGGGTCACGTGCTACCACGTGACCCCTGAAAAACTCCGCAGGGGAGGGTACCCTCACGTGCTACCACGTGACCCCTCTTGCGTTAGTGTTTAACACTAAATTGGAACCTCTGAATCCAGTGTTCAACACTGATTTACCTTAGTGTTCAACACTAATTGAAGAACTTTATTTGCTGTGTTTAACACTGAATTTCTTAGTGTTAACATTAAGTTAAACCTCTGTTAACAGGGTTTAATATTAATTTTCTTAGTGTTCAACACTAAATTAAAATCTCTGTCACCAGTGTTCAACACTGATTATCTTAGTGTTTAACACTAATCTCTGTTGCCAGTGTTTAACACTGATTTGTTTTAGTGTTTAACATTAATTTGAAAGCCCTGTTGTTGGTGTTCAACAGCAACTATCTTTTAGTGTTAAACATTAACTTGTCAATTTCATTCCCAGTGTTCAACACTGATTGGTTTTTAGTGTTTAACACTAGCTTCAGCCCAATTGGCTAAGTTCTAGAGGCAAAGCCTCTCCTTCAGTGGACCAACAAAAAGCCAATATTCCAAACATGATTGGACTTAGCCCAAGATGGCCATAAGTCCTCAATCCAAACTTAACTGGGCCAATGGGCTCATAACATAATTGTTTGGTCTTGGTCCCAAATTGGGCCAAAGACTATTTAATCTATCTTGGTTCAAGGGTACATCTCTTCACTCCTTTGATACTTGGCATTGTAATCCTCAACGTCATCAAAGAGGTGACGAGTCCCGATGACCACATATTGATACGGACTGTGGGGTCCTTAAACGCATGGACTATGATGTCCTTAACCTTGACCGGGATTTCTTAAAACTAACATCGGGCTGTGGGGTCCTTAAACTCATGGACCATGACGTCCTTAACCTTGACCGGAATGGCTTAAAACTAACAACGGACTATGACGTCCTTAACCTTGACCGTGATGTCTTAAAACTAATATCGGACTGTGGAGTCCTTAAATCCACGGACTATGACGTCCTTAACCTTGACCGCGACGTCTTAAAACTAACATTGGACCACAATGTCCTTAAACTACCTATGGACCGCAATGTCCTTAAACTACCTACTGACCGTGATATCACTAAATTAAACAACAGGGCTCCCTTAATTGCTCTATTGTTGGATCTAAACGATCCCGTTTAAGTCGATCTTAGTCTAAAAACTAGGCTAACGTATCCTTAACAAACGTTTAAGTCGATCTTAGTCTCCAATGAGGCTAATGTGTCCTTAAACACAAACCCCCAAACCCAAATTTAAAATAATACGGATTTGTACTAGTCCACGCCCTACGGGCGATGACATAATTCAGTCTCCGTATACAATCCACGGGCAACTAAACACAAAATAAAAACACACGACACGAAGTGACCATCTGGAGAAGGACAAAGTGGTTACCGCAGTGCGGTAGCGTAATTAACTGCAGGGGCTTGCGCCTGCAGGGAATAGCGTCCCCACAATCAAAAACCCCTCAAGCGAGGGGGAATCTGACTAAGTCTGCTATATCGGACGCATCCGTTTAAACCTTCGATATACGGTGCCATAAATCAACTTGGCATCTTCGGAGAGGTAGATGGATAGCACTAATTAGCATCTGCCCCGAATCTCAGGCGAGACGTCCCAGTCGCGCCGTCTTTCGGAGGGGAACAGTGAGCTCTTCTATATAGCCAATCATCTTAAGGACATGTTCTCCTACAGATGATCCGACGGCCATCCTCGACTGAAACAAGGTCTTCAAGGTCTCGAATCTAGCTATACGAGATTGCTCTCCATACTGTTCCTTGATGTGGAGAAATATGGATTTGAGATCCATATTCTCGTGCCTCCTCTGATGTTCATTATTCATAGAGGCAAGCACGATGCATTTGGCCTTCGCGCAATCTAACTCCCAGGTCTTGCGGATTTCCTTATCCGCGACACTGGATTCTGGACCAGGGACAGCAGGTGCCTTAGTAGTAAGGACGTATCCCAATTTGTCATAGGTAATAACCATCTTAACATTCCAGAACCAATCTTTATAGTTTGGCCCTGTCAAAATATTTTTATCTAATAGTAACTTAAGGCCTGTCATGTTCTGGGTCGCTGCAATTGAGAGAGAGAAGGAACACTTTAGCATGATGCTCTTGCAAGTTTAGAGTGGTTTTTAGTTTATCTAAACTGGAAGGATCCCACTGTTTCTCGAATCCCTCCTCAAACCAAAAAGGAAGAACTAGTCAGGACTATTCTCACCGTACAATACTTGCTTAACCGTTCAGCCAGGCCAGTGTCGGTACTTCAAGGGAGGTTTTATGACGCTTTCGCGAAGTTCATTAATTAAATAACCTCTTTTCTCTGAGGGCGTAGCCCCGCTGACACCTTTCTCGGCACCTACTTGGTTTATAGCATTGATCGTTAAGTGACGAATCTCCTGATGAGTAGCGGATACTCACAGTAGGATCGGGATCTAAATATCACCGTGTGATAAAGCTGAAGGAATCCTACCAAAATTATCACACTCCAAATGGTATGCTACTCTTAGCAAATTTCAGTTTCTTTAGAAATTCCCGTTATAAATTTCTGCCCCATGCTCTTATGACCTTGGCGTTGGTCAAAATGTCATAAGTCACATGTCAAGTTCTACCCATCATTATCTAGTTAATTTTGACCCACCCGTACATACCCCTGACGTTGGCCAAATGGTAATACGACTGTCCCAAACCAACTCATCTATCTATGCAACAAATGAATATCCAGCAGCTACCAAACACTATGCCTTGGCGTTGGTCAAAATACATAGCTTGAATACTACTGAATACCCAAATGAACTGACGGAGGGCTACGAATGGTTTTGGCGAAACCGTGAACGTAGTGAACTTGATATGATCGAAGGAACCTGATAGCTTTTAAAAGGAGTGGTTAAGCTCCGCAATTAAAAATATCTTCTGTTTTAAAAATAACCGAGTGGTTTCTTTTAAACTGTTCCAACGATTCATCTTTGGTTTATTTTTTTTGCATTAATATAATGCGTCCCATCAATTAACCTATCATTGCAGAAAACAACGAAAATACAACGTCCTCTTATGCCATCCGCATTCGCCACTAGGCCCCGTCATTCACCCGTTAGGTTACTTAACTAACGACAGAGCGGGGGCTGGGCTAGCGCGGGTGCAAAACATAAGTGACGTCTAATAGCTATCATATATAGATATTGTACATTCGTCAGACGCAATAATAGTCATTCCAGATCACAGATGAACATATTGGATTTTCTACGAATCCGCATTCCTTTTGAGCCTGCAAAGAACGACGGATTAGACAGTCGCGATGAATAGCCAAAACCCCACCCTGGACCCCTACGGGTACGGCAAACTACCCACCAAGTACCCAAAGTGAAGCGGTCTCCCTCAACAACATGAGTAGGCCACTAAATACTTCAAAGTACCCGTTAGTTTGTGCACCCCATCTTGGGTCTATCCTAGGAGCAGAAAACAGTAAATGAAATAATACAACGGTGGCTACAACCTCAACCCGGTTTTGCCCCGCAAAAGAATATTACAACAATTTACAAATTACATTTGAATGAAAGAAACACTCGACTCACATCCCCGGCTATCCATTCACAACAATCTAACAAGTCCACAAACACAAACCAGTAAAAACCATTACAGAAATGTGCAACCCCCTGCTAACCTGTAAGTGCACGGCGGCGCCCCGGCCGTCAATCCGACGGCTAAACGCGGAAACGGTGGTAAACTTAAATTTTTGCGGACTTTGCAAACCGGCACCACCGCGCACTAAACCCCGGATCGTAACCATTAAACTAGTCTAGCTATCTAGAGAGGGGGTAGAGAAGTATACCATACGATCCGAGTCCTCCGGTCTTCATCTCCACTCCGATCTCCTCGCGGGATCTCCGTCCGTCTCCTCCTCGTCGGAGAGGGCACCACGAAGCCGGGTACTTTTACGGGCTCCCACCTCTATACCGAGGCAACTCGCGCATGAAGCCGGCTACTCGACATGCTCAAGATATGCTGTAGGAAGTGTAGTGTAGAGTGCATGTCTCACTTTGGGGTTTGTTGCCATTTGTAGATGATGGAGGAAACAAGATAAGAAAAATGGTGCTTGCATTTTTCTTGGCATGGAATGAGATCAAGAATGAAAAACCTCTCTAAAAGATGAAGCTCTCTCTTCTTCTCTTTTCTTCTTCTCTCTTTTTTTTTTCTCTTTCTTTTTTCAACCATGATAATCAAAATGAGAAGAATAAGGTGGAGGAATGAATATGAAGCATAACCAAAGAAGGAAGGTGAGTGTAGGAAAAGTAGAAAGGTGACTATATCCTAAACATAATCATCACTAAACTCTCCATCAACCTCAAATCCATATCAAATCCTTTCTCTTCACAATAAATGCAAGAAAGGTGCAACAAAAGAAAAGATGCTCTCATAATAAATCCTTATGCAAATAAGTCCTCCACAAAGTGTAATTTGCAAAACTGCAAATTACCCCCTCCATCGGAAAAGTCCGGCCGGGAAAGAACAAAGGAAAACCGGCCGGAACGGAAAATAAACTGGCAACTCCAGAAAACTGGTCCCGTAATAAATTACAGGAAAACCCCGTACTGTGCATACACACCCGCATCTGTATTCCGTCCGGATACAAATGCAAAGAGACAAAATCTACACTGTACTATACTAGGATCGGCTTAAACCAAAGCCGGCTAGTAAAATCCGTTCGATCCTGATCCGTGCAATACCGCACGTATCTGATCGAACGCTGCCATATAACCATATGGCCACTAGTACAAACTGTCCGATCCTGATACGTGCAATACCGCACGTATCTGATCGGACCCTGCCATATCTCCATACGGCCTCAACAGCGTTTCGCCCGAAACTTGAGTAACTGAAAGTGTGGTGGACTCTAAAGACTCGTCAATACTATGGCTGTGGATTTAACCACTAGCACGTCAGAGGTATAAGCCAATACGTGACGGGCCACCAGCTATTGACTAAAAGGGATGTCGATGAGGAAGCTCACCCCGACACCCAACTGAGCCTGTCAGTGACAATATCCGTGCAGTCCGGTCCGTTCGTCTATGAGTATCGCATGGCGGGCCTAGGGGGTTGGTAAAAGTCAGACCCCCAAAAGCGGTACAAGTCGTGTCGGAGTGTAGCCCAGAACACCCTGAGATACTACTGGAATACCTACCAGTAAATCTCCTTGCCTTGGCCAAGGACTTTGTGTAATGGCTCTCCTAGACACAGCACGACCTCACCCCCAATACCGGGAGAGACGAACCCCTGAAGATACGCTCACTGCCTCCATGTGGCTCGGGACTGTACCCAACTAAAACCTGTTTGCACGACTCCTTTGAGCCGTGGTAGGGTAGTAATCAAAGTACAGTGGGAACTCACACGAGACAAATGACGATCCCCAGGTCGATGAACTAACCTGCACACATGTCACCAGGGAACTGCCATCTGACGTCTGGTATATGACCAACTAGCATGTTCCCGGCGAGTCCTGTCCGGTGTAATCATAACCCAATGAGCACCTGTATACATCTTAGGTGATCCAACTGACACCAGTGGCTTGTGAGACCGGCCACCGCCCCTCGTCGGGGTCTCGACTGTATACACTAGTCTACTAATGGAGTATCGATGCCCAGTCTCGAAACTCCCACGACTAGGGACCTTTTAAGGATAAGCTTATAGACCCCCAGCTCCCACTTATATGATCGCCCTCATACTGCTGGTGGTCAAGCAAGAATCCTAGGGGCTCTATCAACGTGTAATAGCGACGTGTCAGGTCACCTAAAACAGTACACGATGATAAAGGTAAACCAGATAGCATACTATCATCTCGAGTAAGACTGTCCTACCGGGATAGGTCCTCCCTCAATCATTACAATCACGTACCTGTGACCTAATAATTGACTCTGAGGGCACTATCTCCAACAATCTCCCACTTGCACTCAAGGCTAATTATTGCGATGTCGCATACTCACAGCCCGTGTGATACCGAACATCCAACTCCTCTATTAGTCTGTCTCACAAAGCCCGTTTGCGAAACTCTTGCGTTCGAGGAATAGCCTCAGTTAGTGGATCCGCTTAGTTGTTTCTTTCTATATCTCTCTATATCTCAAGTTCGCGGAGAAACCTATCTCCCGAAAAGAGCAATACCTGTCTCAGAATATGTCTGGATGTCTGATGGGACCAAGCTCATAAATGAACTCCAAATCCAAACTTCTTAGACTGTATCGTCAACTGAACTTAATCAGTATCCTGCGCGCCATGCCTCCCTCAGTATTGCCTTGGACCACCTGTCCAAAATACTGCCCCTCATCAGAAGGAAAAACTATAACTCTGATAACCTCCTTGTCGTCCATGTCACCTTGGAAGCCTGGAATGATAACTGTCTCCTGAATGAGGCTGTCGTTATCATATCCCTAGAACATTCACTTATGTTCTAAAACTGCTTCCGACTGTTTCTCCAGGATTGGATTAATGTCAACTTATTGCATCTAGTGCAAGAACAACATCTGGTGTGGTACTTGACATCTCATGATTGACTCAATTGCCTAAGCAAGTGATCTGCCAATCATGCCCGTCCCACTCCCCTTTAGTCTGTAAGACACCTTTGGAGAGGGTGACTCCGTTACCTGCAGGCACACTACCGTGCCAGGAGTCGTCCATCCTAAATACTCTTAGAATGCTGTCAAGTACCCTGATTGGGAAACCACCCAAATCTAGATCTAAAACCATAGATCTAGTAACCAGTATGTCTGATATAAAATCCATTTCCTTTGTGGAGAAACAACTGTGTGACGACCAAAGTATAACCGATCGTAGTGTAGGAGTTTCTTTTCCTACTTTGTGTATGTCATCCAAAAACTATGACATCACACCCTACTACCTTCTCAACAGATCCATCCCCTACTCTGATGAAGTCAAACCCATGACTGTCACGTCAGAAACAGATGATCTATCTCCGCTACATCTGCTCTAGTCTATAAATAGACATAAGCAACCTTTCCACCAATGCTTCCGCTGCTCCCACTGACTACGACAACCCTCTGGCAGAGTCATATAGACGTACACTTCTAAAACTGGTTTAGAACGACGCTATACTCATCCTCCCGCCGGGTCTCGTAACCTGGAACAACAGCAATGGCAATTTGTGGGTAAACAAGAACTTCCCCGTCACCGTCCTTGAGGCTACCGTAGTACCTCTCGGGTGCCTGAAGTTACCCACCTAATCTGCGGAGTGGCCAATGGAATGTCAATCCAGATTGAATCTTTAGGTTCCTTATCAAATCTTCAGTAATCGTTTGTGGTTCTGGAATTACTTCCAGTTCTACCATACTCCCACTACTGTTTTCTGAAAAAAAAAATCCATTTTTAATAAAACTGTGGCGAGTCTAGAACAATATTGCTATTGTTCATCCAGATGGTAGAAAGTCAACCCGCGTCATAGCCTGGGTCGACCCACAAACAGCCATCACAGAAACGTGCCTTGAGTTGTCCAGTGTCTGGTTTTAAGCATAAGCCAGACAACTCCCCGTACCTTAACAATGTTAAGATATGAACTGTACTATATCCAATATAGAAACAGAGGCACTGATTTAATTGAACCAGATTCAAATCATGCAGCTGTCCCCAGCGCATGTCAACTAAATGGAAGGAGGCCGATCAGCGTTACTCAACTTAGGAATGCTTTCAATTATGAGTAACCTGAAAAAGAAGCAATTTCTCTTTATCATTACTATCAACTGAATACCATACACAAGTATCTACATCTTCTATCTCTTTGAAGAATCCCGATACTTGCTACACCTGGTTCTCTACTCTATTCAAATACCTATAACTCCTCAAAACTTAGACCCTGTGTTTCCACGAAACACCTGTCTAAAAACTAGAGAAGTCATAAGTAAACTGAATGTAGTACGAGGACCAACTCCTCTGTCCTGATGGACCCTGGACAACATACAATACTCTGTATAAGTCCACTGAGTCTAATAACTCTTTCACTGTGTGTCGTAGATTGAAAACTGTACTTATGGTTAAGAAGAATTACACCGCTGTTCAATGCTCCTTACCTAACCATCCACTGATATAGGTAAATGTCATCGACATAATATCAAAAGGTATATCTCACTCTATGAAAATAGACGTACAGATATATCAATTTGAAATTGGTGCACAACAGCGGATATTCAAAACCAAATATTTGCCGACCGGCAAACAGCCCAGGTGATCACCTCAAATATCACCGATTACAACGAATCCCGATATAATGAGGATAATCACCCAATTCCCAATAACTTACTCCCACTCATCATCTGTAAAACCATACAGATGTGAGAATCGTACTTGGTAAATACATACCCTGGAGCAAGTGTCTAATCGGGAAATCAGTTTTCCATTAACAGTACACAGTTGAACTGAAACATTGAAATGTTTCGATGGGGTATCCTGGTATTCCTTGTAATGCCTCTACCATTATCCAGATTCACAACTATAACCGTATAATTCTTTGCCACCTCTCCAAATCCCTTCATATGTCTTTAGTCATTACCTTCTGTACACCCCTTTAGGCCATTTGGTTTCCTTCCTTCCCTACCGTTCGGCACCAGCCTATGGTTTGGAAGAAGACTATCCAATAAGCATAAAGGGTGTACTGTCCTAATCCTAGGAGCACTCGCAACGCGAGAGAAGGTGAAGATAAAAGACACCTGAATGTACTTTATTCATATTTCTCCTGAACCAGGATCCATCCCCGAACTGGAACAAGTTCCTTTCGAGTTCGTATATAACCATACGATGGAATATCCAATAAACTGTGGATCTTCGTAGTGATACGGAGTGTCCTGGAGAAATACAAAGGTGATGTGGGAGTGGTAACGAAATATTTGGTTTGGTCGTGAATATCTGTTGCAATTTACTTTGCCCTCTTACTAATCCCTTGCTTTGTCTGAACTTAATACCTTCTGCACACCATCGTTATGCTAATTGGTTTTCTTCATTCCCTACCGATCGGCACCAGCCTAAGGTTTGGAAGAAGACAATCCAATTTGCGTAATAGGTGTACTACCCCTAAACCAAGGAGTACTCGTAACCTGAGAGAGGGTAAAAGGAAAAGACAACTGAATAATCCTATCCGTTTTCTCCAGAACCGGAAACCATCCTCGAATAAATTCTTTCGAGTTCGTATCTAACCATACGATGGTTTTGTCCAATGGAAGTGGACGTTCGTAGTAAAACGGGGTGTCCTGGAGAAAAGGGTAAAAGTAGGAGTGGCAAGGAGGTTTGCAACTCTGACAATCCAAAAGCCGGTGTTTAAGAAGGTTCGGTCAACTTGGTCACTGAGTCAAAATCTTAGGGTCGGGTCAATGGTCGCTGCCAAAGAGAGAGAGAAAAGAAACACTCAGCGTGCACTCTAACCTAGATCAGAATGGTTACCAATTTATCTAATCTGGAATCCTCCCACTGTACCTCAAATTCTCCTCCAAACCTGAAAGAAGAATTAGTCGGGGTCACCCGAGGAGTATACTAACTCATCAGTGGGAATCGGGATCCAACTCTCATCGCATGACAACGTGACGGAATCCGCTCACGGTATCACACTCCAGAAGGTATGCGCATATCTGGCAAGTTTCAGTACTTTTGAAACTCCCGATGTGATTTCTGCCCCATGCTCTTATGACCTTGGCGTGAGGTCAAAATATCATAAGTCACATGTCAAGTTCTACCCATCATTATCCAGGTTAATCTGAACCCACCCGTACATACCCTTGACGTAGGCCAAAATAGTAGTACGACTGTCCCAAACCAACGCATCTATCTATGCAACAGATAAATACCCGGCAGCTACCAAACACTATGCCTTGGCGTGAGGTCAAAATACATAGCTTGAATACTACCGAATATTTAACTGAAATGATGGAGGGCTACGAATGGTTTCTGGCGAAAACCTTTAACGTAAAGAACTTGATATCGTCGAAGGAACGGATAGCTTTTTAAAAATATAGTGACGAAAACCGTTGCTAAAGAGGTCACTCCCGGTGAAGGGATCTCGGCTCTTTCCCCGTAGAATGGGGTGCAGGATATTCCAAATGAATACCACGATGCAAAGCAAAAGTAATCGGCTATAGTGAAGTTAATGCCCTGACGCAAACTTCTGTCCAAGGGGTCACTCCCGGTGAAGGGATCTCGGCCCTTGCCTCGTCGACTGAGGAGCAGGATATTCCAAATGAATACCACGATGCAAAACAAAAGTGAACATCCTTGCAATAATAGCTTTTTTGAAAAAGTGTTCCAACAACATCAGAATTAGGTTTGTTTAACTTGCATTGATCCGAATCAACGCAGTCCCATCAATTAATCACACCACAAAGAACGAAAATATACTGACGTACGTATATGTCATCCGCATTCGCCACTGGGTCCCGTCATCACCCGTTAGGTTAGCTAACTAACGGCAGAGCGGGGACTGGACTAGCGCGGATGTAAAACATATACAACATCTACTAATATATATACCAATATATTATATTTCGCTCAAGGCGTGAAAAGAAATGCAACATCACAGAAATGTACAGCATCACAGAACAATACAGATATCTGGGATCCCCGGGTTTCACAGAGCCACTACTGAAACCCGACGTTTCCCTAGGTCGTGTGGATAGCCTGTGCAATGAAATCCTATACCCCATACGAGTGCGGCGAATAGCCAGCCAATCCTGGAGTGAAGCCCCCTCCGTCCCAATGCCATGAGATGCGGGCTTGTTGCCTTCTAGAACCCGGCTATTCGTGCACCCCTCCGCGGGGTAACCCTAGTACAGAAAGTAAAATATACATACACCGGGTACATCGACCGCAACCTGGTCGTGCCCCAAAAGAATAATACAAACAGGCAGTGACGGCAGTCCACATGTCGGACGCTCGCCCCGCAATATCAAATGTACATAATACCACCACAACTGTACTAGCATTGCATCCAGGCTATCCCCCACGACCGATCCGCAACATCACAGCATAAACATAGAACATCAACGTGAAAGTCACGTTCGCAAATCCGTCTAACCGGGCTATAGCAGTTAGACCGGATTTACCGATCAAGTGACATTCACGGTCGCAGATATAATGTAAATACTGTGAAAAATGTGTTTAAAAAATTTCCGATTGATCAAACAATTAACAAGTGGGCCCCAAAGAAAACTGTAGCACTCACAGAAACAATTGGCCTAACTTTAATATTCCAAAGCCCATATTTTAAGCCCAGAAGGCCTCTGAAAAAAAATGGTGAAGTGATGTGAATAGTGCGCGGCGGAAGGGCCGCACAAATGGGGTTTTCGCGGCGGTTCCGCGCTCCAACTGTGGAGTTACTTCGTCAAATTTTTACAGAGCTCTTAAATTTTCCAGTACATCAATATTTTACAACCTGAAAAATTTTTGGACTTCAAAAAATTTCGACAGAAACTGATGTAAAGGGAAAAATACGGTTTTTGGAATTTTGGTCGATCGGAACTTAAAAACACATAAAACCAAGCTAGACGAAGTTAATGGCCTGGCTCTGATACCACTGTAAGTGCACGGCGGCGCCCCGGCCGTCAATCCGACGGCCAAACGCGGAAACGGTGGTAAACTTAAATTTTTGCGGACTTTGCAAACCGGCACCACCGCGCACTAAACCCCGGATCGTAACCATTAAACTAGTCTAGCTATCTAGAGAGGGGGTAGAGAAGTATACCATACGATCCGAGTCCTCCGGTCTTCATCTCCACTCCGATCTCCTCGCGGGATCTCCGTCCGTCTCCTCCTCGTCGGAGAGGGCACCACGAAGCCGGGTACTTTTACGGGCTCCCACCTCTATACCGAGGCAACTCGCGCATGAAGCCGGCTACTCGACATGCTCAAGATATGCTGTAGGAAGTGTAGTGTAGAGTGCATGTCTCACTTTGGGGTTTGTTGCCATTTGTAGATGATGGAGGAAACAAGATAAGAAAAATGGTGCTTGCATTTTTCTTGGCATGGAATGAGATCAAGAATGAAAAACCGCTCTAAAAGATGAAGCTCTCTCTTCTTCTCTTTTCTTCTTCTCTCTTTTTTTTTTCTCTTTCTTTTTTCAACCATGATAATCAAAATGAGAAGAATAAGGTGGAGGAATGAATATGAAGCATAACCAAAGAAGGAAGGTGAGTGTAGGAAAAGTAGAAAGGTGACTATATCCTAAACATAATCATCACTAAACTCTCCATCAACCTCAAATCCATATCAAATCCTTTCTCTTCACAATAAATGCAAGAAAGGTGCAACAAAAGAAAAGATGCTCTCATAATAAATCCTTATGCAAATAAGTCCTCCACAAAGTGTAATTTGCAAAACTGCAAATTACCCCCTCCATCGGAAAAGTCCGGCCGGGAAAGAACAAAGGAAAACCGGCCGGAACGGAAAACAAACTGGCAACTCCAGAAAACTGGTCCCGTAATAAATTACAGGAAAACCCCATACTGTGCATACACACCCGCATCTGTATTCCGTCCGGATACAAATGCAAAGAGACAAAATCTACACTGTACTATACTAGGATCGGCTTAAACCAAAGCCGGCTAGTAAAATCCGTTCGATCCTGATCCGTGCAATACCGCACGTATCTGATCGAACGCTGCCATATAACCATACGGCCACTAGTACAAACTGTCCGATCCTGATACGTGCAATACCGCACGTATCTGATCGGACCCTGCCATATCTCCATACGGCCTCAACAGCGTTTCGCCCGAAACTTGAGTAACTGAAAGTGTGGTGGACTCTAAAGACTCGTCAATACTATGGCTGTGGATTTAACCACTAGCACGTCAGAGGTATAAGCCAATACGTGACGAGCCACCAGCTATTGACTAAAAGGGATGTCGATGAGGAAGCTCACCCCGACACCCAACTGAGCCTGTCAGTGACAATATCCGTGCAGTCCGGTCCGTTCGTCTATGAGTATCGCATGGCGGGCCTAGGGGGTTGGTAAAAGTCAGACCCCCAAAAGCGGTACAAGTCGTGTCGGAGTGTAGCCCAGAACACCCTGAGATACTACTGGAATACCTACCAGTAAATCTCCTTGCCTTGGCCAAGGACTTTGTGTAATGGCTCTCCTAGACACAGCACGACCTCACCCCCAATACCGGGAGAGACGAACCCCTGAAGATACGCTCACTGCCTCCATGTGGCTCGGGACTGTACCCAACTAAAACCTGTTTGCACGACTCCTTTGAGCCGTGGTAGGGTAGTAATCAAAGTACAGTGGGAACTCACACGAGACAAATGACGATCCCCAGGTCGATGAACTAACCTGCACACATGTCACCAGGGAACTGCCATCTGACGTCTGGTATATGACCAACTAGCATGTTCCCGGCGAGTCCTGTCCGGTGTACTCATAACCCAATGAGCACCTGTATACATCTTAGGTGATCCAACTGACACCAGTGGCTTGTGAGACCGGCCACCGCCCCTCGTCGGGGTCTCGACTGTATACACTAGTCTACTAATGGAATATCGATGCCCAGTCTCGAAACTCCCACGACTAGGGACCTTTTAAGGATAAGCTTATAGACCCCCAGCTCCCACTTATATGATCGCCCTCATACTGCTGGTGGTCAAGCAAGAATCCTAGGGGCTCTATCAACGTGTAATAGCGACGTGTCAGGTCACCTAAAACAGTACACGATGATAAAGGTAAACCAGATAGCATACTATCATCTCAAGTAAGACTGTCCTACCGGGATAGGTCCTCCCTCAATCATTACAATCACGTACCTGTGACCTAATAATTGACTCTGAGGGCACTATCTCCAACATAACCGACATACTAGCAGTTAGGGGAGGTTTACGAACACATTAAACAAATCACAGATATAATCAAGTTAGCCAAACATCTTAGAATTTTGATCAAGCAAACACAAATGATTCTACTCCAAAAATTCTCTGTGCACATGAAACCTGAGCAGAAACAAAACATCCCAGAAAATACAAAATAAACACAGAAGAGTTACTGGGCAAATTTGGGCTGACTCGGCTTCAACTCGGCGGCGGATCCGCGACGGATCTCTTGGATCGGCCGCGGTTCCACGGCGGTTTGGCCGAGTCACGATCCCAAATTTCTCCAGTATTCTTATAATTCCTTGCTTGTATTTTTAAGGGTCCCTGAAAAATTTTTAGACCCCGTTTTAAAATCGGCAGAAACTAGGTTAAAATGATTTTTTTCGTGTTCGTTTTGCGATCGAATTTCTAACGACTTTTCTAACAAGTTAGTTATGGTTTAGCGAGGCTCTGATACCACTGTAAGTTGACGTTAGACACCCCACATGATGCGGGGAGGCAGAATAGGTAAAACAATCATTTTGTTTAAACTAACATCGACTAACTTTACGAATCTTTGCCAAACCCTAACTAACAACAACATAGAAGTCATTAGCTACTATGAAATATGATTATATCTAAGGAATCAAGTCCTTCTTGTTCTCGTTGATCACCTACTCGTCGGCCTCCTCGATGTGATAGAAGATCCACCCGAGAGCTACTTCTCCATGCTTTAACCTCTCACATGAGGTAACTAGGTTACTATGAGTGCTAATCAAACTAACCTAGAGGATATAGAAGAGGATTAGAGATCTATTAGTCTTTCTAACCCTTGGATCTCAACACATGAGAGGTTAGGGTTAGTTCTTGAAGAGAGAGAACTTGAGGAGACAGAAGGTGAGAGTGAGAATGATAATGAATTATAACTCATTTTAGAATATATATGAATCATGATAATTATTAAAATGAATAACATAATAATAATATCAACCATGATTCATTAACTCTCGTTGGGTGAATCATCTCATGAGTCATTAAGCAATAAGATGCTTCATTAACTCATTTGATGAATCACACCATTAGTCACTAATTCATTTAATGAAAATTCCACCTAAGCTTCCAACTCATCAATCTTCTAGAAGCGTCTCGAGCAATTACGAGAACGCCTCTCCTATCCGTGAAAACATAGAAATACTGAGACTTTATAAATCCAATAATCTAATACTAGAATCTGGCTTAAACCAAAGCCTGCTAGTAAAAACTGTCCGAACATCGTACGTGCATAAATGCACGTGCGTGTCCGAACCCTGTCGTAAAACCATCGACCTCTATATCGTTTCGCCCGAAGCAGGGAAACTCTCTGCGTGGGACTATAAAGACTCGACTACTACGCTAGCAGTGGGTTTAACCACAGGCCGCAAGCGGTACTAGCTGTACGTAACGGTCCCCAGGTAGATGTCGATAAGAAGGCCGATGAGGAAACCCATCCGAACTCCTACTGAGCCTGATGTGACAATCTCCGTACAGTCCGGTCTGTTCGTCAAGGACTATCGCATATCGGGCCTAGGGGGCAGCAAGCGTTAGTCCCCTAAAAGCGGTATAAGTCGTGTTAGAGCGAAGCCCATTACACCTTGAGAAGCTACTAGAAATCCTACCAGTAAATCTCGTTTGCCCTGGCCAGGGACTTTGCGTAATGGCTCTCCAGACACAGCGCGATATCAACTCCCAATACCAGGAGAGACTAATCCTATCTAACCGCCACGGCCTCCAAGTGCTTCGGGACTGCACCCAACTGCTACCTGTTTGCATGACTCCTTTGAGCCGTGGTAGGGTAGTAATCTCAGAACAGTGAGAACACACTCGAAATGAAGCAGCAGTGTCAAGTATGCGGACTATGCTGTACTCATTTCTGGGAACTGTTAACTGACGACGGGTATAATACCAACCAACAGTTCCCTGCGAGTCCTGTGTGGTGTACCCGTAACCCAACGAGAATCTGTATACTATCTCCAGTACAATGTACTAATGGCTGTGGGAAAAACCATCTCCCCAACTGGGATGAGAAGCGTACACACTAGTCTACTCCGGAGTATCGATGCCCTGTCTCGATATTCCTACGACTAGGGACCTGAAAAAGGATGTGCTTGTAGATTACCCAGCCCACACTAGTGTGACTGCCATCACAACGCTGGTAATCAAGCAAGATCCTAAGGGCTCTATCAATATGTATTCGCGATATGCTAACATATACACATATTAAGATAGCCATAAACCAAGTAGCATACTACCATGTTTAGCAAGATTGTTAATATAACTGTGAATATCCCAAGCTTCCATTAAGTAATATACAAGCTAGTATGATACAATAATGGACCCTAGGGCATATACACTAACAGTGAGAATCCTAACATCCACTTAGATCTATATCATAGATCCAAAACCCAGGATTTTAGGAGGTATCACCTTGATCCTATATGGAGAATCAATGTGATAAGAGGAGATTGACCGAGTGTAGCATAGGAAACTCCTTTCCTATCTAGAGTATGTGATCCACGTACAATACGAGGAATACCACCCTACTCTCTACTACCCTTTTGTATATACAAGGTTCATCTACTATTTTGATGAAATCAAACACTTTGAATACCACATCAAAACAGATGTTCCAACTCCGCGATGCCTGCTTTAACCTGTAAAGCAACTTGCACATGTTTCCGCTGCTCCCACTGTCTACGAAGCCCTCTGGCTGTGTACTTATAGACGCTGTCTTATAAATCATTATTTAGAAAAGCAGTCATGACTCCCAACCGCCAGATATCATAGTCATGGTATGTAGCAATGGCAAGTACGATCCGGATGGACTTAAGCATAGCCACTGAAGAAAAGATTTCATCATTATCCACACCTGGTTGAGGACGATAACCTTTAACAACAAGTCTAGCTTTGAAAGTCACAACTTTTCTACGTACACTAAGTAATCTTCTCAAGATATACTTGCTCCTGATGGGGATTTAACCCTTCAGATATAGCAACCAAAGTCCATACTTTGTTAGTGTATATAGATTCCATCTCAGATCGCTAAGCACCCAGCCATTCTTACAGAGTCCTTACTCTTGATGGCATGCTCGAAGCTAGTTAGGTCATCATCTCATGATGCAATTCTCGCTCCCACTGTCATCGAGAAACTGAAGTATCTCTCAGGCGGATAGGGAACCCTACCAGATCGGCGGAGAGGCTGATGTTCGTCGAGAACTATTGAATCCTTCGGTTCTATCAAATCATCAGCTGTAGTTTGTATAGCTGGAACTCCTTCCAGTTCTTCCTCATGACCACAAATTTCTTCCTTAAAAAAATTCCCTTTCTAAAAAGGTGGAATGCCGAGAAATAAAAAACCTTTTGTTTCTCGGGGCTGTAGAAGATATTCCCTTGCGAATGCTTGGGATATCCAACAAACTTCCACAGAACTGACCTTGCCTCGAGCTTGTCCAGTTTTTGCTTTTAGACATAGGCCGGACAACCCGAAATCTTAACTTACTTAAGAGATGGGCTCTTCCCATACCATATCTCATATGGAGTGGTAGGCACTGATTTAATTAGAACCCAATTCAATAGGTATGCAGCTTCCCTAAGCGCATAACCCCCAAAAGGAAATAAGTAACTCAGTAGTACTCATCATAGAGTGCACTATATCAAATAGGGTGCGATTGCTCTGCCCTGATACACCGTTGTGTTGTGGTGTATACGGAGGAGTAATACTGAGAGAGAATCTCATTCTCCTTTAGAATAATCCAGGATCTCATGCACAAGTATTCTCCTCCCTGATCACATCATAGGACATAATACTTATACCAGGTTTTGGTTCTCGACTTCTGGCTTATATTCTATGAGTTTCTAAAAAGCTTCAGACTTGTGTTTCAATAGGAACATATGTTTGAATCTTGAGAGATCATCGGTGAATGTAAGGAAGTACAAAGAACCAGTCCTGGCATGTGTAGACAGGAGACCACATACATCATCATGTATCAGTCCTAAGAGTTCACTAACTCTTTCTCTGTTTCTAATAAACAGAGCTATGGTCATTTTATCTTTGTGACATGACTGGCAAGTTTCACAAGATATAAATTCAAACTGATTTAAATATGCATCTAAATGTAACTTAGCTAGTCAGTTCGCATTGATATGACCCTGTCTACAATGCCACAAGAAGGATTCGTTCATTTCTGAACTCTTCCTCTTGTGTGCGTTCTGTACATTAAGAACTGTGCTTTGATTTAGAACGTATATGCTTTTAGATAACGTGCTTGAACCGATCAACACTTTGATATAAGAAATGTTCAAAACATTATCCAACAATACAAAATTATATCCTTCTTTACTAAATAAAGAGATTGATATGATGTTGTATATCAGGTTCGGTATCTAATAACATTCGTTCAGAATCAATGTATTTGGTAATACAGGGTGATATCTGCCAACATCTTGGTTCCAACAATTGCACGATTTCCAACTCTTAAAACTTTATCACCCTTTTTTCAGTTCTCTACCTATCTGTAGCCCATGTAACAAATTACATATGTGGGATCCCGATCCGGTATCAAATACCCAGGACGTAGAGGATACTGAGAAACAATTCTTTGTAATGAACACACCCAAAGAAGATGCATCATCATGCACTTTCTTCGTTTGGGCGGTGTGGGAATCCTGGTATTCCCATATTTCTTGCTCGGTCCTATAATAATTATAAGTTGGAGCGGGACCAACGTTCCCCAGCTCAGTATAACAAGCGGGTTTGGTCAATTCATCCATATTTTTATCTTGATTAAGGCGTGACATGGTCACTACTTGGAGAGAGAGAGAGAAGAAAACACTCTGCGTGTGCTCTTGCAAGATTAGATTGGTTATATATTTTATCTAATCAGGATGGCTCCCACTGTTTTTATCAAATCTTCCTTCAAACCTTAAAAGGAATTACCAGCCGGGATTAATTACACCCTACAAGTTCGCCAATCTTTCAATCAGGCCAGTGCCGGTACTTTGAGGGAGGTTCCCCATGCTTTCGCACGAACCTAATTAAATTAAACCTCGTTTTCCCTGGGGCGTAACCCCGTTGACACCTTTCTAGACACCTACTCGATCGGCTAATTGTAAAGTGCAAAACTCTTCCAGGAGTAACAATTACTCGCAGTGGGTATCAGGATCCAATTATCTCATAGAAGGTATGCAATCTTATTGCAAATTTCAACACTTGAAACTCCCGATAATGGTTTTTACCCCTAGTGGCTCATGACCTTAACTATGGTCAACAAATCACAAGCATTGGTCAAGTTCTACCAGTCATTTCATGATTAATTAGACCCACCCACATGACCCTTAACTATGGTCAACAAAGTCACATGACTGTCCTAACTAATCGCATCATATGCTATGTAGGAAGACATCACTTATCTACCGTACACTGTGCCTTAACTATAGTCAACAAATACAGCACGAATACTAAGTACTCTACTTCCTAAAATGACGGAGGGTTGCGGATGGTTTTTAAGAAAACCTTTAACGCTTTGAACTTGATATCGTTGCAGAATCAAATGATTATAAATGGAGTGTTTTTTAGGCATTTGCTAGTTTTGCTAAAGAGGTCACTCCCGGTGAAGGGATCTCGGCTCTTTCCTCGTCGAATGAGGTGCAAGATATTCACAATATCACTATACAAAGCAAGAACTAGAAAAGCAATCAAAAGACAAAACCTAGGGTTGTAGCATCTGCTGGTTATTGCTAAAGAGGTCACTCCCGGTGAAAGGATCTTGGCTCTTTCCTCATTGAATAAGGTGCTGGATATTCTACAAGGAATACCGCTATGCAAAGCAATAACTAGAGCTACCTATTATTGAAAATTCGATTCCACAACATCATTAGGTTTATTTTCTTTCATTAATCTCATTAATGAATGTCCCATCATTTAAGTTACCCAAACATCACAGATAAATACAACGTACACTTATGCTATCTGCATTCGCCATGACGTCCCGTCATGCACCGTTAGGCTAGGTAACAAACGGCAGGACGGGGCAGGGCTAGCACGGGTGAAAAACATAAGCAACGTCTATAATATATCATATATATATATATATTATAATGTATCCATCTCATCATATCAAATGATCACATCACAGATATCGCAGCAGAAAACAATATATGAAATATAGGATATACAAGGATGTCCGTGTTTTATTTTGAGCCTGTATAAAACACGGATTCCACGGTCGTGATGAATAGCCAAACCCATATCCCTAGACCCCTACGAGAGCGGCAAGAAACCCTACCAATTCTAAAGTCAGGAGACCCGGACTCGACTCCTTGAGATGGTCTCCCACTAGACTCTAGAACCCGGTTGCTTGTGCTCCCCTCCTTGGGTCTATCCAAATGCGGAAAAGTAAATAATATACACAAACGGTGACATCTTTCTGAACCCGGAAGTTCCCCAATAAAAGAATATTACATACAATGAATTTTACATGAATGAAAATGAAAAACACTCATCTCAAATAAAAAAAACCCCGGCTATTCAAACACGACGATCCAATATAACATATCCAGCAACACATAACAACACATGTCATCAACGTAAGTAAATATGCGTATCCCATTTGTCGTTGACGTATAGCAACGAAACCGGCGATACACCACATATTACACATACGGTCGCAGAAAAGAAAATAAAAAACTACAATATTTGGAATCCAAGATAACCTTAGACATCATAAACCCGAAGTATCACATACTTCGGATTTCATGCCTAACTATATGAATTCCACATTTTGTATCACATCATATGATATCCGGACGACATTAAACTTCACGATCGATTCATCAAAGTCCCACAATTCCCAGACGGCTCGACACTTGAGCAAAGTTTAATAACACCGAGTACATGTCATAGCACCTATGTGTAGGGTTGCTAGGCACTGCCACAAGGGTCTACGAGGCATCAACCATGCCCGATTAAAAATTTAGCCGTGCCGAACAACCCGAAGCCGGATCTTTAAACTAGGGTTTAGGCGAAAACAAGCATGTTAAACACTTTAACACTAAGTGAGAGGGATTACAACCATTGTAGATCCGGTCCTTCACTTCTTAAGCTCCGTGTTGAGATCCCTTCGCTGCGATCATCGTGTTCCGGACTCTCGAGAGGGTTCACGAAGAGAATGATGCAACCTTGCTTCCGATCTTCGATAACATAGATGATCTACCTTGAAGTTTCGTTAACACAAGCTAACTCTCATTAAAAGAAGTGAACACCCTCATCTAAATGGAAATGATAGATGAGGATGTTGAAGTAGGATTTTTGCTCTCATTTTTTTTCTTATTCTCACTCAATTTTCATCACAAAATCAAATCAAGAAAGCTTTTTCATGAAAAGAGGAAGGAAGAAGAAGAAGAATTAACATGAAACCTTTTGTGATGAATAATGAAAGGATTAATATAATGAATAATGCAATCATGGTTGACTAAACCATTGTAGAGAATTAACCAAGGGCTAGGGTTTGGGTTGGGTTAAGTATGAGTTATAGATAAATATCAGCACAAATATCTTTATCATGACAAAAAGAAACCTTCTAGAATCTACTAGAAGTCTTAACCCTAATCCAAACCCTAATCATGTTTAAACTCAACTAAACATGTTGCATTAGTTATCATATCATGTTACAATATTATATATCACATATATAATATTTATCGTAACAAAATAAAATAATACAATTAACATATATCGCATATATATCAATATATTACCTGAGTGAGAAAAAGAATCTTTTAGTGAGCTAATATTAGTTAATGTAATTTAATATATCATATATATTATTATACATTAAATTATCGAATCAACACTTGATCCGACAATCCAGCTATATCGCATATAACCGACTAATACGATGACCCGGCTATATCACATATACCCGGCCGATATCTCATATCGTGAGAATCTAATACGCTATCAAATACCGCATTATCTTCGGTCCCGCAGATATCACATATCTGCTCCTACTCCATTTTTCCTGAGCTAAGAAACCTCTATATAGGTCTCTAAAGAATCGTCAATACGCCGGCAGTAGGTGATGATCATATCAAACACCCACAAGCTGCAAGCAGTCAGCTAAACGTAACAGCCACCCAAGTATTGAGCGCTCAGAAGATCAACAAGCAAGCTTGTACATTCTCCTGTGAATCCAAACAGTAACACTCCCGTACAATCCGGTCTCGTCATCTGATATGTTGCATATCTCGCCTAGGGATGGTAAACGTCAGACCCCAGTAGCTCGATAAGTCGTGTCGATATAAGGTCTATAATAGTTCGAGAAACTACTGATAACACTTACCAGTAAATGTCAGCAACCCTGGCCAGGGATTTCCGGTTATAGCCAATCGAGCACAGCACAACATCAACTCCCTATACCGGGAGAGACGAATCCCCTCCTATCGCTCATTGCCTCCATGTGATTCGGGACTGTACCCAAAAGCCACCTTTTTGCACGCCCTCTTGGACGTGATATGATGGAAATCAAAGCACAGTGGGAATCTCACAAGACTCTATGACGATCTCGGGTCAACAGACTACTCTGTACCAGTGTCACCGGAGAACTGCCATCTGACGTGAGGTATAATACCATCTGGGAGTTCTCGGCGAGTCCGTCCAGTGTACCCAGCTCCACTGAGCACCCGTACACCATCCTTGATGTCAAACACCGATGGATATGGGAACATCCATCGCCCATCATATGGGTCAAGATGCGTATACGCTAGTCTACTCTGGTGAATCATGCCCTGTCTCGATACACCCTCGACTAAGAACAGTTATAGGATGTACTCGTCGACTACCGTGGCCCCACCAGTATGATCTCATTATAGTCCCAGTAGTCGAGTACATATCCTAAGGGCTTTATCAACATGTAACATAGAGACAATCAGAGTACATGTTATGATAAAGTACAACCAGATAGCATACTATCATGTCGAGCAAGAAAGTCCTCCCTATATATGTCCAATCATCCATTACAATATACATCGTATGTACAGTAATGGCCCCTAGGGCATAGATATAACTAACAATTTCCCACTTGCACTAGGGCCATCTGTTGTGGTATCATATACCCAACAATTAGCTGTGGTCGAAGTATCTCATAAAAACCATCCCATAAAAGTCTCTACTGGGAAAAAGGCCTTTGTGAGTGGATACTCGCTGTCGTCCTCTGTGTCTACTCTCCTAACCTCGATCTTCCTGAAGATCAACCATCTCCATGATCAGGTGATACTGCCTAAGAATTATATCTGGATTTCTGATGGGACGGGGGGTTCCTTGGCAAAAGCCACAACTCTATTGTCACACAATGGTAGGAACGAAGTTCATCTTATGAACTTATATTTATCTAGACTGCCTCATTGGTAAAATTCTTGATAACGATGTATCTTGCCTTTAATCATCTAGTATGTCACGGTATCTAGCTCGGAACTCTTCCAACATACCGTCCCTCCACTGAGAGTAAAGACAATGCCTGCGACTAACATTCAGTAGTTCTTATCACTCTGGAACCTTTCCAGTGATTCTCCCTAGGATCAATTGATACCATCAAAGGACATAATACTATCGTGCTATGGTGATGGTTGATATACCCAACAACTCAGTAGTACTCATCATACAACACACCATATCAAATAGGGTGCTATTGCTCCTCCCCGATATACTATCGTGCTATGGTGTATACGGAGGAGTAATGCTGAGAGAGAATCTCATTCTCCTTTAGAATAGTCCAGGAATTCCGTGCTCAAGTATTCTCCTCCTTGATCTCATCAAAGGACATAATACTTATACCCGTATTTTGGTTCCCTACTTCTAACTTACATTCTGTGAATATCTCAAAAGGTTCGGACTTGTGTTTCAACAGGAACATATGTCTGAATCTTGAGAGATCATCAGAGATTGTAATGAAGTACAAAGAACCGGTCTTGGCATGTGTAGACAGGAGACTTTCATACATCAGCATGTATCAATCCCAAGAGTTCACTAACTCTTTCTCTGTTTCAAATAAACAGAGCTATGGTCATCTTATCTTTGTGACATGACCAGCAAGATTCACAAGATGTAAATTCAAACAGATTTAAATATGCATCTAAATTTAATTTAGCTAGTCGGGTCGCATTGATATGACCTAGTCTACAATGCCTCAAGAAGGATTCGTTCATTTCTGAACTCTTTCTCTCGTGTGTGTTCTGTATACTAAGAACTGTAGTTTGATTTAGAACGTCAATGCTTTTAGATAACGTGCCTAAACCGATCAATACTTGATATAGGAAATGTTCAAAACATTATCCAACAATACAAAATTATATCCTTTCTTTACTAATAAAGAGACTGATATGATGTTGTACATCAGGTTCGGTATCTAATAACATTCGTTCAGAATCAATGTATTCTGGTAATACAGGGTGATAACTACCAACAGACTTGGCTGCAACACTTGCACCGTTTCTATCTCATGAAATTTATCACCCGTTCTCAGTTCTCTACCTATCAGTAGCCCATGTAACAAATTACATATGCGGGATCCTGATCCGGTATCTCATACCCAAGACGTAAAGGATACTGAGAAACAGTTCTGTGTAATGAACACACCCGAAGAAGATGCATTAACATGCACTTTCTTCGTTTGGGCGGCACGGGAAATCTGGTATTCCTCAATATCCTGCTCTGTCTTATAACAATTATAAGTTGGAGCGGGACCAATATTCCCCAGCTCAGTATAACAAGAGGGTTCGGTCAATATATCCGTATTATTATCTTGATTAAGGCGTGATATGGTCGCTACCTGGAGAGAGAGAGAGAGAAGAAAACACTCAGCGTATGCTCTTGCAAGATTAGATTGGTTATCTAATATATCTAATTAGGATGTCTCCCACTGTTTTAATCAAATCTTCCTTCAAACCCTAAAAGGAAAGACTAGCCGGGATTAATTACACGCTACAAGTTCGCCAATCTTTCAGCCAGGCCAGTGTCAGTATATTGAGGGAGGTCCCTCGTACTTTCGCACGAACCTAATTAAAGTAAACCTCGTTTTCCCTGGGGCATAACCCCGTTAACACCTTTCTAGACACCTACTTGATCGGCTAATTGTAATGTGTAAAACTCTCCCAGGAGTAACTCTTACTCGTAGCGGGTATCGGGATCCAACCATCTCATAGAAGGTATGCAATCTCATTGCAAATTTTGACACTTGAAATTCCCAATAATATTTTACCCCTATTAGCTATATGACCTTAACATGGTCAACAAATCATAAGTGCTAGTCAAGTTCAACCCGTCATTTCCCGATTGAATTAAACGCACCCGCACGACCCTTAACATGGTCAACAAAGTCGCACGACTACCCTAATCCAATCGCATCATATGCTTATACAGATAAGCACTAATCAGCTACCGCACACTACGCCTTAACATGGTCAACAAACGTAGCACGAATACTAACTAGTACTTATCTGAAATGACGGAGGGCTACGACAGGTTTTTAAGAAAACCTTTTGCGTAATGAACTTGATATCGTTGTAGAATCGAGTGATTTTTAAATGGAGTGTTTTTAAGGCTTTTCTAGTTTTGCTAAAGGGGTCACTCCCGGTGAAGGGATCGTCGGCCCTTTCCTCATCGAATAAGGTGCAGGGTATATCATATATACCACTATGCAAAGCAAAAACTATAGAAACAATCAAAAGACAAACCGAGTTTGTAACATCTGCTAGTTTCACTGAAGAGGTCACTCCCGGTGAAGAGATCTCGGCTCTTTCCTTATCGAATAAGGTGCTGGATGTTCTACAAGGAACACCGCTATGCAAAGCAAGAACTAGAGCTACCAGTTTTTAAACAAGTTTCTACAACATCATAGGTTTCTTTTATTTCATTAATCTCATTAATGAAGTCCCATTTTATTATGCTTCGCAAGCATCACAATTGAAACGAAATCTGCAATATAACATATATCTCATATATATAATATAAGCATTCGTTTCAGGCAGTAATATGATCTCATCACAGAACATTGCAGCAGAAGAACATATATGAAATATTGGATATACTAGGACGTCCGTGTTTTCAATACGAGCCTGTATAAAACACGGATTCCACGGTCGCGATGAATAGCCAAACCCACATCCCTAGACCCCTACAAGAGCGGCAAGCAACACAGCCAGTTCTAGGGTTAGGAGACCCGGTCTCGACTCCTCGAGATGGTCTCCCACGGGACTCTAGAACCCGGTTACTTGTGCTCCCCGCCTTGGGTCTACCTAATGCGGAAAAGTAAATAATATACAATGGTGACAACATCCTCAGCCCGGAAGTGCCCCAATAAAAGAATATTACATACAAATGAATTTTACATGAAATAAAAAGAAAAAAACTCTCATCTCACATAAAACCCCCGGCTATTCAAACGCGACGATCCAATATAACATATCACAGCAACACATAATATCACATATCATCAATGTAAGTAAATATGTGTATCCTAATTGTCGTTGATGTATAGCAACGAAACCGGCGATACACCACATATTACACTTACGGTCGCAGAAAAGAAAGTGTAAAACTACAACAGTTGGAATCCGCAACCTCCTTAGACATCGCATGCCTAACCAAATGAATTCCTTAGATATCACATGCCTAACAATTGTAAACCCCGCATTTTAGTCTCATTATCGAAAACCCTTTTCAATATCAAGTCGGGCAATTCAACAAGATTCCCGACATCCTGATCGAATGCTCGTCGCAAACTTTAGTAGACGGCCGTACCCCGGATGCCGTCGACGAAGTGCACTAAGGCGGAACACCGCTGCCGCGAGCACCTGAACGGATGCTTTTGGCGACGGGGTTCTCCTACAGTCACTTGGTCGGGGCTATGGGGCGTGGCTGTCTGTTAAGTTTACCCGGCGAGTATCCGCGTATGCTACGTGATTGCGACGGACTTTTGATCACATCAAAATTCTGTGGCAACCGATCATTTGAGATTAAACTGCTAGATTTATAACATTCAAATTAATTATCTCATAACTACCTGTGGATTCCAAATATTGTATCACATTCCAGATAAAAAGACAGTGTTAAACTTTCCGATCGAATAATCGAACACCCAAGATTTCCCATATAGCTCAACACTTGAGCAGAGTTCAAAAAGTATCCATCACATGCCACAGTACCAATGGTCCAGCCGTAGAAGGGTCAAGGCAACGCCTCACATGTGGCACACCGTACTGCCACAAACCCTAAAGTTCAGAGGCAGTTCAAGTCGGTCACATAATCGAGTTAACGTTTGTTGTCTTCTAGAGGGTCCACCGTGTTACTTGCACAACTTATAAAGTTTCAAACTCGAGAAAAAATCCAACTTTTGAAAAAATTTCCGACTGGGGAAAAAGTGAGTTATTGATATCCGTTCGAACTTTTAACAGTTTCTAAAAATTACCCGGACAAAACTAAACGAAGTTAAATTATCTGATCGAATCAACGAGTCCCCAATATAACCCTAAAAAACTCAACACTTGAATGGAATTAAAAAATACCCATAAAAAATTGCCAAGAAAGGACCTAAGAATAAAAACAAGAAATTCCAGGGACTAATTCGAAATTTTGGCCATGGAACCACCGCCAATCCCTTGGTTTGGCCGCGGTTCCACGGTCAAATCAGCGTATTACAGCTCCGTACTTCACAGTAATTCTTAGTTTTTCCTGCTTAATTTTCTGAGCATTTTTAATTCATAAAAAATCACATTTTTGAAAAATATCCAGAGAGGGGTTCAAATTAGGGTTTTGGTGTTCGATTGGACTTTAAAATTCGTCTAGACTTCGCCTAAAGCTCTAGCTTGGCTTTGATACCACTGTAGGGTTGCTAGGCACTGCCACAACGGTCTACGAGGCATCAACCATGCCCGATTAGAAATTTAGCCCTGCCGAACAACCCGAAGCCGGATCTTTAAACTAGGGTTTAGGCGAAAACAAGCATGTTAAACACTTTAACACTAAGTGAGAGGGATTACAACCTTTGTAGATCCGGTCCTTCACTTCTTAAGCTCCATGTTGAGGTCCCTTCGCTGCGATCATCGTGTTTCGGACTCTCAAGAGGGTTCACGAAGAGAATGATGCAACCTTGCTTCCGATCTTCGATAACATAGATAATCTACCTTGAAGTTTCGTTAACATAAGCTAACTCTCATTAAAAGAAGTGAAAACCCTCATCTAAATGGCAAGGATAGATGAGAATGATGAAGTAGGATTTTTGCTCTTATTTGTTTTCTTATTCTCACTCAATTTTCATCACAAAATCAAATCAAGAAAGCTTTTTTATGAAAAGAGGAAGGAAGGAAGAAGAAGAATTAACATGAAATCTTTTGTGATGAATAATGAAAGGATTAATATGATGAATAATGCAATCATGGTTGACTAAATCACTGTAGAGAATTAACCAAGGGCTAGGGTTTGGGTTGGGTTAAGTATGAGTCATAGATAAATATCAACACAAATATCTTTATCATGACAAAAAGAAACCTTCTAGAATCTACTAGAAGTCTTAACCCTAATCCAAACCCTAATCATGTTTAAACTCCACTAAACATGTTGCATTAGTTATCATATCATGTTACAATATTATATATCACATATATAATATTTATCGTAACAAAATAAAATAATACAATTAACATATATCGCATATATATCAATGTATTACCCGAGTGAGAAAAAGAATCTTTTAGTGAGCTAATATTAGTTAATGTAATTTAATATATCATATATATTATTATACATTAAATTATCGAATCAACACTTGATCCGACAATCCGGTTATATCGCATATAACTGACTAATACGATGACCCGGCTATATCACATATACCCTGCCGATATCTCATATCGTGAGAATCCAATACGGTATCACATACAGCATTATCCTCGGTCCCGCACATATCACATATATGCTCCTACTCTGTTTTTCCTAAGCCAAGAAACCTCTGTGTAGGACTCTAAAGAATCGTCAATACGCCGGCAGTAGGTGATGATCATATCAAACACCCACAAGCTGCGACCAGTCAGCTAAACGTAACAGCCACCCAGGTATTGAGCGCTCAGAAGATCAACAAGCAAGCCTGTACATTCTCCTGTGAATCCAAACAGTAACACTCCCGTACTGTCCGGTCTCATCGTCTGATATGTTGCATATCTCGCCTAGGGGTGGTAAACGTCAGACCCCAGTAGCTCGATAAGTCGTGTCGATATAAGGTCTATAACAGTTCGAGAAACTACTGATGACACTTACCAGTAAATCTCAGCAACCCTGGCCAGGGATTTCCGGTTATAGCCAATCGAGCACAGCACAACATCAACTCCCTATACCGGGAGAGACGAATCCCCTCCTATCGCTCATTGCCTCCATGTGATTCGGGACTGTACCCAAAAGCCACCTTTTTGCACGCCCTCTTGGACGTGGTATGATAGAAATCAAAGAATAGTTCGAATCTCACAAGACTCTACGACGATCTCGGGTCAACAGACTACTATGTACCAGTGTCACCAGAGAACTGCCATCTGACGTGAGGTATAATACCATCTGGGAGTTCTCGGCGAGTCCGTCCAGTGTACCCAGTCTCCACTGAGCACCCGTACACCATCCTTGATGTCAAACACGATGGATATGGGATCATCCATTGCCCATCATATGGGTCAAGATGCGTATACGCTAGTCTACTCTGGTGCATCGATGTTCTGTCTCGATACACCATCGACTAGGAACAGTTATAGGATGTACTCGTCGACTACCGTAGCCCCACTAGTTTGATCTCATCATAGTCCCAGTAGTCGAGTACATATCCTAAGGGCTTTATCAACATGTAACATAGAGACAATCAGAGTACATGTTAAGATAAAGTACAACCAGATAGCATACTATCATGTCAAGCAAGAAAGTCATCCCTATATATGTCCAAGCATCCATTACAATATACATCGTATGTACAGTAATGGCCTCTAGGGCATACATATAACTGACACTATGGACCAACCGTAGAAGGGCTGACCCTGTTAGTTATATGTATGCCTTAGAGGCCATTACTGTACATTGGATGTATATTGTAGTGGATGCTGGGACATATATAGGGAGGACTTTCTTGCTCGACATGATAGTATGCTATCTGGTTGATCTTTACCTTAACGTGTACACTGATTGTCTCTCTGTTACATGTTGGTAAAGCCCTTAGGATGTGTACTTGACTACCTGGACTATGATGCGGATCATACTAGTGGGGACAGGGTAGTCCATAAGTACATCCTTCAAGGTCCCTAGTCGTGGGTATATCGAGACGGGGCATCGATATACCAGAGTAGACTAGCGTATACCTTCTCGACCCATACAGATGGGCGATGGATGATCCCCTATCCATTGGTGTTTGACATCAGAGATGATATACGGGTGCTCAGTGGAGACTGGGTACACTGGACGGACTCGCCGAGAACTCCCAGATGGTATTATACCTTACGTCAGATGGCAGTTCTCTGGTGACACTGGTACAGAGTAGTCTGTTGACCCAAGATCGTCATAGAGTCTTGTGTGGTTCCCACTGTGCTTTGATTTCCATCTTACCACGTCCAAGAGGGCGTGCAAAACGGTGGTTTTTGGGTACAGTCCCGAGTCACATGGAGGCAATGAGCGATAGGAGGGGATTCGTCTCTCCCGGTATAGGGAGTTGATGTTGCGCTGTGTTCGATTGGCTATAACCGGAAATCCCTGGCCAGGGTTGCTGAGATTTACTGGTAAGTGTTACCAGTAGTTTCTCGAACTGTTATAGACCTCATATCGACACGACTTATCGAGCTATTGGGGTCTGACGTTTACCACCTCTAGGCGAGATATGCGACATATCAGACGATCAGACCGGACTGTACGGTAAGTGTTACTGGTTGGATTCACAGGAGTGTGAGCGGGCTTGCTAGTCGATCTTCTGATCGCTCAATACCCGGGTGTCCGTTACGTTTAGCAGACCGCTTGCGGCTTGTGGGTGTTTGATATGATCATCATCTGCTGCCGGCGTATTGACGAGTCTTTAGAGTCCTACACAGAGGTTTCCTGGCTCAAGCGAAACGAAATAGGAGCGCATATGAGATATGTGCGGGACCGAGAATAATGCGTGTATGTTATACCGTAATCTATTCTCGCGATGAATGTATCGATTGGTTGTATGCGATATAACCTAGTTATCGAATCATGGATTGATTCGATAAGTCGATACATTGCATATTAGTCGGTTATATGCGATATGACCGGATCGTTAAATCAAGTGTTGATTTAATGATTTAATGCATAATTATATATTTGATATATTACTTTGCATTAACTAGTATTGGTTCACTTTAAAAGGATTTTCTCACTTGAAGTTCACAAGTTGTATATGTGATATACTTTTGTGCACTTGATTGTATCATGTTTGATGATACATGTTAACTTGGTTAAGTGTGTGATTAAATCATGGTTAGTTGATGGTTAGGGTTTCATTTGATTTATTTATGCATTTATTTATTTTGTTTTGACAAAAGAAAAAGAGAAAATGGTTGCTTTAAAAGATGAAGCTTGTTGAAGCTTCATGAAGGTTTGACTAAAGTGACCATTTTGTCTTCATGTCTTAACCCAACCATTCACTAATCCTAGTTAATTCTCTACACCTAACCATGGTTGTATTATGATAAGTATTGCTTTTCTTTTCTATTTTCAAATAACTTATCATAATATTATCATCTTCTTCTTCTTCTTCTTCACATGAAGAAGCTTGCCTCCATCAATGGCAACTTGATGAAAAGAGTGAGAAATCCAATTCTAAAGTGAACCCACTTCCTATTTCTTCATCCTCTACCTCTTGCCAAGTAGTATAGGGTGTTTTCTTCACAAGTTTCATGACTTGGTGAAGTGGGAGCTTGATCTAGTGATGCCTCGACGTAGATCATCTTCGGCACGAAGCCGACGACCTTGCCCGCCCATTTCTCCGATGAAGCCGACGCTAGAGCCCGGGATTCCATTTGGACAGCGAGGAGACTTCATTGCGGAGCAATGGAGGTGGAGAACCAGATCTACAAAGGTTGTATTTCCGTTCTCTTAGTAAAGTAGTTTACTAGTTCTAGTTTCGCCTAAAATATCTAGTTAACGATCTTGTCTAGGGTTTCTCGGCACCGTAATTTTTGAAATTGGCATGGTTGATGCCATGTGAGACCTCTTGAGAGTGCCTAGGAACCCTACAGACCCAAGCCTCACTCATGTCGCCACGGAACTGTGGCAAACCCCAAGGTATGACCGCGGTTCCGCGATCAAAAAAAGTCGAGTTAGCTTTACATTCTTCTAGAGGGTCCATAGAATTACTTGCACGTTTTTTCGAATACCTTAAATTTGGAAAAATGAGTTTTTGACATTCGTTCGAGCCTTTTAACTTCGCCTAGATAACATGTGAATACCCGAAAAAGGCTAAATGATATTAAACATTCCGATCGAATCAACGAATTCCCAATAAATTCTAGAAATCTTAACACTTGAGTAATGTTAAAAATTCCCAGAAGCATGATGTAGTAGCTACGGATCACCCCTTGAAGTACGATTTCATAACTCATAAGTTCTGCCGTGGAACCGCCGCCAAATGCAAGGTATGGCCGCGGTTCCGCGGTTACTTCATCGAGTTAGGGAATCGTACTTCTCAGAGATCCATAGAATTACATGCATCATTTTTTGAGAATTTTTAAGATGGAAAAATCTAACTTTTTGAAAAATTTCCAGGGAAGGTGTATCAAGTGGGTTTTCCGGGTTCGATCGGAATTTTTACTTCATATAGATAACTCCTAATGCTCTAGTAAGGCTTAGATACCACTGTAGGGTTCTTTGGCACAATCACAAGGTTTCTCAAAGCATCAAACATGCCAATTTCATAAATTTCTAGTGTGCCAAACAACCTAACCTAGGATCTAACTAGAGTTTTAGGAGCAAAACTAGAATGTAAACAATTTTACATAAAAAGTGAACAAGGAATACAACCTTTGTAGACCGGTCCTTCACTTCTAAAGCTCCATGTTGACGTCCCTTCACTGCGATCATGTAGGGTTCCTAGGCACACTAATGAGGTCCCACAAGGCATCAACCATGCCAATTTCAAATTTTACAAGTGCCGAGAAACCCAAATACGGATCGTTAACTAGAATTTTAGGCGAAACTAGAAGCTAGCTAACAACTTAACTAAAAGAACGGAAATACAACCTTTGTAGATCCGGTCCTCCACCTCCACGGCTCCGTGATGAAGTCCCCTCGCTGTCCATATCGGATCCCGGACTCTAGCATCGGCTTCATCGGAGAAATGGGCGGGCTAGGTCATCGACTACGATGCCGAAGATGATCTACGTCGAGGCATCACAAGATCAAGCTCCCACTTCAACAAGTCATGAAACTTGTGAAGAAAACACCCTATACTACTTGGCAAGAGGTAGAGGATGAAGAAATAGTAGGTGGGTTCACTTTAGAATTGGATTTCTTACTCATTTCATCAAATCACCATTGATGGAATCAAGCTTCTTCATCTTGAAGAAGAAGAAGAAGAAGAAATATATTATGATAAGTTGTTTTTCAAATAGAAAAATAAATGAATACTTATCATAATCCAACCATGGTCAAGTGTAGAGAATGAACTAGGGTTAAATGAATGGTTAGGGTTAAGCATGAAGACAAAAATGGTGACTTAGTCAAAGCTTCATGAAGCTTCAATATCAAACAAAGAAAGCCACAATTTTCTCTTTATCTTTTCCATAATAAATAAATAAATAAATAGATATGAAAATCAAAACCCTAACCATTTAAATAACCATGGTTTAATCTTTACACAAACCCAAGTTAGCATGCATCATCAAACATGATACAAACTTGTGCACAAAAATATATCACATATACAATGTGCACAAACAAGTGAGAAAAACCATTTAAAGTGAACCATTACTAGTTAATGCAAAGTAATATATCAAATATATAATTATACATTAAATCATTAAATCAACACTTGATTTAACGATCCGGTCATATCGCATATGACCGACTAATATCCAATGTATCGATTTATCGAATCAATCCTTGATTCGACAACTAGGTTATATCGGATACAACCAATCGATACATTCATCGCGAGAATAGAATACGGTATCACATACACGCATTATTCTCGGTCCTGCACATATCTCATATGCGCTCCTATTTCGTTTCGCTTGAGCCAGGAAATCTCTGTGTAGGACTCTAAAGACTCGTCAATACACCGGCAGCAGGTGATGATCATATCAAACACCAACAAGCCGCAAGCAGTCTGCTAAACGTAACGGCCACCCGGGTATTGAGCGATCAGAAGATCGACGAGCAAGCCCGCTCACACTCTTGTGAATCCAACCAGTAACACTTACCGTACAGTCCGGTCTGTTCGTCTGATATGTCGCATATCTCGCCTAGGAGTGGTAAACGTCAGACCCCAATAGCTCGATAAGTCGTGTCGTTATGAGGTCTATAACAATTCGAGAAACTACTGGTAACACTTACCAGTAAATCTCAGCAACCCTGGCCAGGGATTTCCGGTTATAGCCAATCGAACACAGCGCAACATCAACTCCCTATACCGGGAGAGACGAATCCCCTCCTATCGCTCATTGCCTCCATGTGATTCGGGACTGTACCCAAAAGCCACCGTTTTGCACGCCCTCTTGGACGTGGTAAGGTGGAAATCAAAGCACAGTGGGAACCACACAAGACTCTATGACGATCTCGGGTCAACAGACTACTCTGTACCAGTGTCACCAGAGAACTGCCATCTGACGTAAGGTATAATACCATCTGGGAGTTCTCGGCGAGTCCGTCCAGTGTACCCAGTATTCACTGAGCACCCGTATATCATCTCCGATGTCAAACACCAATGGATATGGGATCATCCATCGCCCATCTGTATGGGTCGAGAAGGTATACGCTAGTCTACTCTGGTATATCGATGCCCTGTCTCGATACACCCACGACTAGGGACCTTGAAGGATGACTTATGGACTACCATGTACCCACTAGTATGATCCGCATCATAGTCCAGGTAGTCAAGTACACATTCTAAGGGCTTTACCAACATGTAACAGAGAGACAATCAGTGTACACGTTAAGGTAAAGAGTAACCAGATAGTATACTATCATGTCGAGCAAGAAAGTCCTCCCTATATATGTCCAAGCATCCACTACAATATACATCCTATGTATAGTAATGGCCTCTAGGGCATACATATAACTAACAATCTCCCACTTGCACTAGGGCCATTTGATAGCAGTGGTTGTAGTATCTCATACTCAACCATCCCATAAAAGTCTCTCTCTGGGAAAAGGCCTTTGTGAGTGGATCCGCCGTGTTGTCCTCTGACTCTACTCTCCCAACCTCGATCACCCTGGAGATCAACCATCTCCATGATGAGGTGACACTGCCTTAGAATATGTCTGGATCACTGATAGGACTGGCGTTCCTGGGCATAAGCCACAACTCCATTGTCACACAATGGGAGGAACGAAGTTCATCTCATGAACTAATATACACCCAGACTGCCTCTTTGGTAGCATCTTAAATAGCAATGTATCCAGCCTTTATCATCTAGTATGCCACGGTATCTAGCTTGGAACTCTTCCAACATACCGTCCCTTTACTGAGGGTAAAGACAATGCCTGTGACTGACATTCAGTCGTCTTTATCACCCTGGAACCCTTCCAGTGATTCTCCTCAGGATCGATTGATACCATCTTACTACTACTAGTGAGATTCCTAGCATCCAATTACATCTATCTCATAGATGATAACTCAGGATTTAGGAGGTATCACTTTGATCCTATATGGAGAATCCTTGTGATAAACGGAGATTGACCGAGCGTAGCATAGGAAACTCCTTCCCTATCAAGAGTATGTCATCCACGTACTCTACGAGGATCATCACCATACTCCCTACTACCTTCTTGTATATACAAGGTTCATCTACCATTTTGATGAAGTCAAACTCTTTGACTACCACATCAAAACAGATGTTCCAACCCCGCGATGTCTGCTTTATCCTATAAAGCATCTTGCATACGTTTCCGCTGCTCCCACTGTCTACGAAGCCCTCTGGCTGTGTACTAATAGACGTTCTCTTCTAAAACATCATTTAGAAAAGCAGTCATGGCACCCAACCGCCAGATATCGTAGTCATGGTACGTAGCCGTGGCAAGTAGGATCTAGATGGACTTAAGCATAGCTACTTGAAAAGGTTTCATCATTATCCACGCCTGGTCGATGAAGAAAACCTTTAACAAGTCTAGCTTTGAAAGTCTCAACTTTTCCATCTACACCAAGTAATCTTCTCAAGATTTACTTGCTCCTGATGGGGATTTAACCCTTCAGATATAGCAGCCAAAGTCCATACTTTGCTGGTGTACATGGATTCCATCTCAGATCGCTAAGCATCCATCCATTCTTACAGAGTCCCACTCCTGATGGCCAGCTCGAAACTAGTTGGGTCATCATCTCATGATGCAATCCTCGCTCCCACTATCATAGAGAAACCGAAGTATCTCTCAGGTGGGTGAGGAACCCTATTAGATCGGCGCAGAGGCTGAAATTCGTTGGTAACTATTGAATCCTTCGGTTTTATCAAATCATGTGCTGTAGTTTGTATAGCTGGAATATTTCCAGTTCTACATAACAGATATTTCCTTGAGCTTGTCCGGATTTTGCTTTTAGACATAGGCCGGACAACCCCAAATCTTAACTAGCTTAAGACATGGGCTCTAACCTTTCCATATCACATATGAAGTGGTAGGCAACTGATTTGAATTTGAACCCCTTTCAATAGGTATGCAGCTTCTCAAGTGCATAACTCCCAAAAAGGAAATAGGTAACTCAGTAGTACTCATCATAGAGCATACCTTATCATATAGGGTGTGATTGCTCCGCCCCGATATACCATCGTGCTATGGTGTATACGGAGGAGTAATGCTGAGAGAGAATCTCATTCTCCTTTAGAATAATCCAGGATTTCCGTGCTCAAGTATTCTCCTCCTTGATCTCATCAAAGGACATAATACTTATACCCGTATTGGCTCTCTACTTCTAGCTTATATTCTGTGAATATCTCAAAAGGTTCGGACTTGTGTTTCAACAGGAACATATGTCTGAATCTTGAGAGACTATCAGAGAATGTAACGAAGTACAAAGAACCGGTCCTGGCATATGTAGACAGGGGACCTTTCATACATCAACATGTATCATCCCAAGAGTTTACTAACTCTTTCTCTGTTTCCAGTAAACGGAGCTATGGTCATCTTATCTTTGTGACATGACTGGCAAGTTTCACAAGATGTAAATTCAAACAGATTTAAATATGCATCTATGTGCAACTTAGCTAGTCGGGTCGCATTGATATGACCTAGTCTATAATACCTTAAGAAGGATCTGTTCATTTCTGAACTCTTCCTCTTGTGTGTGTTCTGTATACTAAGAACTGTAGTTTGATTTAGAACATCAATGCTTTTAGATAACGTGCCTGAACCGATCAAGTTTTGATATAGGAAATGTTCAAAACATTATCCAACAATACAAAATTTTATCATTTCTTTACTAATAAAGAGACTGATACGATTTTGTATATCAGGTTCGGTATCTAATAGCATTTGTTCAGAATCAATGTATTGGTAATACAGGGTGACAGTGACCAACAGACTTGGCTGCAACTCTTGCCCCGTTTTCTGTCTCATGAAACTTATCACCCGTTCTCAGTTCTCTACCTTTCTGTAGCCCTATGTAACAGATTACATATCTGGGATCCTGATCTGGTATCACATACCTAGGACGTAAAGAATACTGAGAAATAGTTCTGTATAAGGAACACACCCGAAGATGATGCATCAGCATGCACTTACTTCGTTTGGGCGGTACGGGAATTCTGGTAATCCCCAAATTTCTTGCTCTTTCTTATAACAATTATAAGTTGGAGCGGGACCAACGTTCCCCAGCTCAGTATAACAAGTGGGTTCAGTCAATAATCCGTATTATTATCTTGATTAAGGCGTGATATGGTCGCTACCTGGAGAGAGAGAGAAGAAAACACTCTGCGTGCGCTCTGTCAAGAATAGATTGGTTATTATTTTATCTAATCAGGATGACTCCCACTGCTTTTTATCAAATCTTCCTTCAAACCCTAAAAGGAAAGACTAGCCGGGATTAATTACACACTACAAGTTCGCCAATAATTCAGCCAGGCCAGTGTCGGTACTTTGAGGGAGGTCCCCCGTGCTTTCGCACGAACCTAATTAATGTAAACCTCGTTTTCCCAGAGGCGTAACCTCGTTAACATCTTTCTAGACACCTACTTGATCGGCTAATTGTAATGTGTAAAACTCTCCCAGGAGTAACTCTTACTCGCAGCGGGTATCGGGATCCAACTATCTCATAGAAGGTATGCAATCTCATTGCAAATTTCAACACTTGAAATTCCCGATAATTTTGCCCCAAGCGATCTATGACCTTGACTGAGTCAACAAACCATAGACCACAAGTAAAGTTCAACCCGTCATTTCTTGATTGAATTAAACCTACCCGCACGACCCTTGACTGAGTCAACAAGGCCGCACGACTACCCTAATCCAATCGCATCATATGCTTTGCAGATAAGCACTAATCAGCTACCGCATACTACGCCTTGACTGAGCCAACAAACGCAGCACGAATACTAACTAGGACTTATCTGAAATGACGGAGGGCTACGTCAGGTTTTTAAGAAAACCTTTTGCGCAATGAACTTTATATCGTTGTAGAATCAAATGATTTTAAAAATGGAGTGCTTTTGAGGCTTTTCTAGTTTTGCTAAAGGAGTCACTCCCGGTGAAGGGATCATCGGTCCTTTCCTCGTCGAATGAGGTGCTGGATATATCATATATATCACTGTGCAAAGCAGAAACTATAGAAGCAATCAAAAGACAAACCGAGTGTGTAGCAGCTGCCAGTTATTGCTAAAGGAGTCACTCCCTATGAAGGGATCTCGGTCCTTTCCTCATCGAATAAGGTGCATGATATATCATATATACCGCTGTGCAAAGCAAGAACTGCAGCTACCTGTTTTATTTTTGAAATTCGATTCTACAACATCTTAGGTTTCTTTTATTTCATTAATCTCATTAATGAAGTCCCATCATTTAAATTACCTAAACATCACAGATAAATACGACGTACACTTATGCCATCCGCATTCGCCTCGATATCCCCTCATGCACCGTTAGGTTAGGTAACTAACGGCAGAGCGGGGCAGGGCTAGCGCGGGTGTAAAACATAAGTAACGCCTATATAATATATCATATATACTATATAAAGTATCCATCACAGAACATCACATGATCACATCACAGATATCGCAGCAGAAGAATCATATGAAATATTGGATATACTAGGACGTCCATGTTTTCAATACGAGCCAGTATAAAACACGGATTCCACGGTCGTGATGAATAGCCAAACCCACACCCCTAGACCCCTACGAGAGCGGCAAGCAACCCTACCAATTCTAGAGTTAGGAGACCCAGACTCGACTCCTCGAGTTGGTCTCCCACTGGACTCCAGAACCCGGTTACTTGTGCTCCCCTCCTTGGGTCTATCCTAGTGCGGAAAAGTAAATAATATACAAACGGTGACATCTTCCGCAACCTGGAAGTGCCCCAATAAAAGAATATTACATACAAGTTTTTACATGAATGAAAATGAAAAACACTCATCTCACATAAAAACCCCCGGCTATTCAAACACGACGATCCAATATAACATATCCAGCAACACATAACATCACATGTCATCAACGTAAGTAAATATGCGCATCCCAATTGTCGTTGACATATAGCAACGAAACCGGCGATTTCACATATTACACTTACGGTCACAGAAAAGAAAGTGTAAAACTACAACAGTTGGAATCCGCAACCTGCTCAGACATCGCATGCCTGACCATATGAATTCCTTAGACATGACATGCCTGACAATTATAAACCCCGCATTTTAGTCTCATTATCGAAAACACTTTTCAATATCATGTCGGACAATTCAACAAGATTCCCGACATTCTGATCGAATGCTCGTCGCAAACTTTAGTAGGCGGCCGCACCCCCGACGCCACTGACGAAGTGCACCAAGGCGGAACACCGCTGCCGCGAGCACCCGGACGGATGCTTTCGGCGACGGGGTTCTCCTACAGTCACTTGGTTGGGGCTATGGAGTGAGGCTGTCTATTAAGTTTACCCAGCGAGTATCCGCGTACGCTACGTGATTGCGACGGACTTTTGATCACATCAAAATTCCGTGGCAACCGATCAAGTGAGACTAAACTGCTATGTTTATAACATTCATTCAGTTATCTCATAACAACTTGTGAATTCCAATTATTGTATCCCATTCCAGATAAATAGAAAATGTTAAACTTTCCGATCGAACATTCGAACACCCAAGTTTTCCCGAAACCGTTCAACTCATGAAATAAGTCCAAAGACATTCACTTCATGCCTCAGTACCAACGGTCCAGCCGTAGAAGGGTCAAGCCAACGCCTCACATGTGGCACGCCGTACTGCCCCAAACCCGAAGGTTCAAAAGGCAGTTCAAGACGGTCACATAATCGAGTTAAGGTTGTTGTCTTCTAGAGGGACCATCGCGTTACTTGCACTACTCAGAACGTCCTTAAACCACAGAAAAATCCAACACTTGGAAATTTTCCGGCAGGGGAAAAAGTGGGTATTTATATCCGGTCGAACTTTTTAACATATTCAAAAATTATCCGGAATCCACATAGACAAAATCTGATAATCCGATCGAATCATCGAATCCCCAAAACAACCCCAGAAAATTCAACTCTTGAATAAATATTAAAAATTCCCATAAAACTCATCACTGTGAAAGAGGAATTACTGTGCAAATATGGAGGGCTGACGTCACCAGAGAGCCGCGGAACCGCCGCAGAAGCTAGGCTTCTGCCGCGGTTCCGCCGCAAGTTTGAGGTATCATTGGTCAAATTTTGCACCGTAATTCTTATAATTCCCTGCTGAATTTTTTAAGCATTTTTAATATGGAAAAAACCCAGTTTTTGAAAAAAGTCCAGAGAGCGTGAAATTTTAGGGTTTCGGGTTCGTTCGGGTTTCAAACTTCGTGTACGCATCGCCTAAGGCTCTAGCTAGGCTCTGATACCACTGTAGGGTTCCTAGACACACTAATGAGGTCCCACAAGGCATCAACCATGCCAATTTCAAATTTTACAAGTGCCGAGAAACCCTAATACGGATCGTTGACTAGAATTTTAGGCGAAACTAGAAGCTAGTTAACAACTTAACTAAAAGAACGGAAATACAACCTTTGTAGATCCGGTCCTCCACCTCCACGGCTCCGTGATGAAGTCCCCTCGCTGTCCATATCGGATCCCGGACTCTAGCATCAGCTTCATCGGAGAAATGGGCGGGCTAGGTCATCGACTATGATGCCGAAGATGATCTACGTCGAGGCATCACAAGATCAAGCTCCCACTTCAACAAGTCATGAAACTTGTGAAGAAAACACCCTATACTACTTGGCAAGAGGTAGAGGATGAAGAAATAGGAGGTGGGTTCACTTTAGAATTGGATTTCTCACTCATTTCATCAAATCACCATTGATGGAATCAAGCTTCTTCATCTTGAAGAAGAAGAAGAAAAAATATATTATGATAAGTTGTTTTTCAAATAGAAAAATAAATGAATACTTATCATAATCCAACCATGGTCAAGTGTATAGAATGAACTAGGGTTAAATGAATGGTTAGGGTTAAGCATGAAGACAAAAATGGTGACTTAGTCAAAGCTTCATGAAGCTTCAATATCAAACAAAGAAAGCCACCATTTTCTCTTTATCTTTTCCATAATAAATAAATAGATATGAAAATCAAAACCCTAACCATTTAAATAACCATGGTTTAATCTTTACACAAACCCAAGTTAGCATGCATCATCAAACATGATACAAACTTGCACAAAAATATATCACATATACAATGTGCACAAACAAGGGAGAAAAACCATTTAAAGTGAACCATTACTAGTTAATGCAAAGTAATATATCAAATATATAATTATACATTAAATCATTGAATCAACACTTGGTTTAACGATCCGGTCATATCGCATATGACCGACTAATATCCAATGTATCGATTTATTGAATCAATCCTTGATTCGATAACTAGGTTATATCGCATACAACCAATCGATACATTCATCGCGAGAATAGAATACGGTATCACATACACGCATTATTCTCGGTCCTGCACATATCTCATATGCGCTCCTATTTCGTTTCGCTTGAGCCAGGAAACCTCTGTGTAGGACTCTAAAGACTCGTCAATATGCCAGCAGCAGGTGATGATCATGTCAAACACCCACAAGCCGCAAGCGGTCTGCTAAACGTAACGGCCACCCGGGTATTGAGCGATCAGAAGATCGACGAGCAAGCCCGCTCACACTCCTGTGAATCCAACGAGTAACACTTACCGTACAGTCCGGTCTGTTCGTCTGATATGTCGCATATCTCGCCGAGGGGTGGTAAACGTCAGACCCCAATAGCTCGATAAGTCATGTCGATATGAGGTCTATAACAATTCGAGAAACTACTGTTAACACTTACCAGTAAATCTCAGCAACCCTGGCCAGGGATTTCCGGTTATAGCCAATCGAACACAGCGCAACATCAACTCCCTATACCGGGAGAGACGAATCCCCTCCTATCGCTCATTGCCTCCCTGTGATTCGAGACTGTACCCAAAAGCCACCGTTTTGCACGCCCTCTTGGACGTGGTAAGGTGGAAATCAAAGCACAGTGGGAACCACACAAGACTCTATGACGATCTCGGGTCAACAGACTACTCTGTACCAGTGTCACCAGAGAACTGCCATCTGACGTAAGGTATAATACCATCTGGGAGTTCTCGGCGAGTCCGTCCAGTGTACCCAGTCTTCATTGAGCACCCATATATCATCTCCGATGTCAAACACCAATGGATATGGGATCATCCATCGCCCATCTGTATGGGTCGAGAAGGTATACGCTAGTCTACTCTGGTATATCGATGCCCTGTCTCGATACACCCATGACTAGGGACCTTGAAGGATGTACTTATGGACTACCATGTCCCCACTAGTATGATCCGCATCATAGTCCAGGTAGTCAAGTACACATCCTAAGGGCTTTACCAAGATGTAACAGAGAGACAATCAGTGTACACGTTAAGGTAAAGAGTAACCAGATAGCATACTATCATGTCGAGCAAGAAAGTCCTCCCTAAATATGTCCAAGCATCCACTACAATATACATCCTATGTATAGTAATGGCCTCTAGGGCATACATATAACTAACAGATCATTGATCTCCCAAACTCTAGAATGGGTTCTCTCGGAGAAATGGACAAGATTGCTCGTAGTCTTCGAGGCCGAAAATGATCTACGTCGAGGTGACTCAAACTCAAGCTAACCCTTCACTAGGTAATGAACTTTGTGAAGAGAACACCCTAAAATAAATGGTAAGTAGTAGAGGATGATGAAGTAGGAAGTGGGCTCACTTTAGATTTATTTTTCTCACAATATTTCTTCACTTGAAAAAAAATCTAGTAAGCTTTTTCTTTGGATGAAGAAGAAGAAGAAGCATGAAAACTCAAGTTAAGTCATTTGCAGCCATAGGTGAGTTAGTATCATATACTAACCTTTGTAGAGACTTAACCATAGTTTTAGATAATGGTTTTGTTAATAAATATCTTAGGTGAGACAAATCAGTGGACTAAGTCAAAGGAATCTACAAGCTTCTACAAGCTTGCAACCATGACTAATTTCCACTAAATTTGAATTACCAAAATAAATAAAATCCTAAACATTATCATGGTCATGGTGTAAGTCTCATACATACAAGTTGCATGTGGCATCTAGCATGCCACAATTCATGTACATTAATATATATCACATATATACTATATGCACATCTAGTGAGAAAATAAATCTTTAAGTGAGCTAATATTAGTTAATGTAAATTCATATATCAAATATATAATTATACATTAGATTATTAAATCAACACTTCATTCAATAATCCGGCTATATCATATATAACTGACTAATATCATGTGTATCAATTTATCGAATCAACTCTTGATTCGATAACCCGGCTATATCGCATATAACCGACCGATGATACAAATCGCGAGAATAAAATACGGTATCACATACGCGTTTTAATCTCGGTCCTGCACATATCACATATGTACTCCTACTCCGTTTTACCTGAGCCAGGAAACCTCTGTGTAGGACTCTAAAGAATCGTCAATATGCCGGCAGTGGGTGATGATCATATCAAACACTCACAAGCCACAAGAGGTCTGCTAAACGTAACGGTCACCCGGGTATTGAGCGATCAGAAGATCAACAAGCAAGCATGCTCATACTCCTGCGAATCCAATCAGTAACACTACCGCACAGTCCGGTCTGTTCGTCTGATATGTCGCATATCTAGTCTAGGGGTGGTAAACGTCAGACCCCGGTAATTTGATAAATCATGCCGATGTAAGGTCCATAACGGGCGTGAAACTACTGATAACATATACCAGTAAATCACATCTACCCTGGCCAGGGATTTCAGTTATGGCCAATCGAGCATAGCGCAACATCTACTCCCAATACCGGGAGAGACGAATCCCCTCCTATCGCTCATTGCCTCCATGTGACTCGGGACTATAACCAAAAACTACCTGTTTGCACGACTCAGTAGAGACATGGTAGGGTGGAAATTAAAGCACAGTGGAAGCCACACAAGACACTATGACGATCTTGGGTCAACAGACTAACCTGCACCAGTGTCACCAGAGAACTGCTATCTGACGTGAGGTATAATACCATCTAGGAGTTCTCGGCGAGTCCGTTCAGTGTACCCATTCTCCACTGAGCACCCGCATACCATCTCTGATATCAAACACTAATGGATATGGGATCATCCATCGCCCATCACATGGGTCGAGAAGATATACGCCACTCTACTCTGGAATATCGATGCCCCGTCTCGATATTCCCATGACTAGGAACATTGAAGGATGAACTCATGGACTATCCAGGCTCCACTAGTATGATCTGCATCATAATCCTGGAAGTCAAGTACACATTCTAAGGGCTTTATCAACATGTAACAGAGAGACAGTAAGTATACATGTTAAGATAAAGAGCAACCAGATAGCGTACTATCATGTCGAGCAAGAAAGTCCTCCCTATATATGTCCCAGTATCCACTATAATATACATCTCATGTACAATAATGGCCTCTAGGGCATACTTACAACTAACAAACCTGTTTCCAGCATCGACACGTAAATCCTCATATCTCAGGCGCCGCATCCTCAGATCGGTCCTCATATCCATCTCATATCATAACTCCAAAACGGTATCCTCCGAATATCCGCCAAGTTCTATACAATCACCGGTAGGTAGTGTTCCCTCTGCCAGGCTCATCGTCTACACCACAAAAATCATTTCTTGCCCCGGGTTACCTTACCGGGTCTACCATGTACCCGCAAACGGCATCTGCCAACTCCTCGAATCGGGTCTCGAAAACAAGCTCAGAACTAAGAAAACACATTGTGGACGTCTCGAAATATCATATCAAGAGAAACCGGGTTTTTAAAACAATACTTCATTTCCTTTGAAATATACAACGGTTCTCAAATCCAGAGATCTCATAAAAACAGCATCTCAATGAATATAACCATAAGTACGATGTATGCAACATAGAGTAGCAATATGAGCATATCGAGTATATCATGCAAGCATGTCAAGTGATAGTACAGAACACTGAATGTACTTTTACTTTTAAAATTAATATCATGATAGGGCAGTTCTCTTGTGTAAATGGCACGACAATTCTACTGTATAAGTGACATGGCAATTACCGATGAAGAATGTGTGTGAGCCGGCAAATCTGTGTATGTGTAACATGCGCATTAACGGTAATTGTGCAGGTGTACTAGCAATTGATATCATATAGCATTAAATACTGGCACGTGGTATGTACATCACGAGAGGTAATATCCTACACAACATGAACAATAATTAGGCGTATCTATCTACAAAAGAATCATACGGTCTCTATTAAACGATACACGTCGTCGTTTTGAATATAGGTATGGTTCAGGTGGAAATCTTTATATCGGCGATCTTGCCTCATAACATCTGATATGACAATAATTCTCGATCATCATCCTTAAGTCAATAGCGTGGATCAATCATCTGGTACATCTCATCTCGTACGGTAATCCATCGTATGGGGTCTTCAAACAGAATAGGGAATCTATCGACCTATACAATAATAAGGGTATGGATCTAAAGTCTCGTACGGCATATCACTCATTATACTTATAAATATATATATACACATATATCTCAATTCACATTTGTATAAACGTCATAACTTATTAATTCTACCACACCTCTATCTCAATCTCGTGTCGCGCTTATCGATCTCGATCTCGATCTCGTAATATACCATTAACAACTCAAACTTGTCCTTTTTCAATTCATACTCAATAACGTCAACTTATATCCTATCATCTCTTTACTAAATCCTATAATCATATTATCTTAAGTTTGTAGCATATCCTTTATCAAAATAAAATTATAAAACAATCTTCCATATCAATGGTTGCGAGGGTGTTATACGCCATCCACCCGACTTCCCCCGTAGTTATAAATCTACTCACCTGCTAAACTCATCGCTTAGCTGAAGTCAATATGCTTCGTCAACTCAGAAGTCCACACTAAGGTACCTACAATCAATACAGAATCGTAATGCTATTAAAACCAACATCCGAAAACCGATACGGCACACGGATTGCTTATAGATTAGAACCTATAGCCTACGCATGCAAAAACAACCAACCAACCCTCGTCCATTGACGTACAAACGTCCAACGACGGAATCAAATCTCAAATACCAAAACCAAGTTTCACAAATCGCATAACACGAAAACAACAACAAAGGAAAACTATCCCGGATTTTGGCTCAGGTAAATTAGGACTAAACAAGCAAGTACAGGGGATAGGTTATAGGGTAAGGGAACTATAGGCAAAAACTCATCACCATAGCCAAAAGGGGATCCGGCAACATCACGAGAAAATCCGGTCTCGCCGGCCAAAATAGGGTAAAATGGGTTCGTATTTTGATGGTGGTCTTCTAGTGGTCTATCTAGCCTAATGGACTTGTTTGATTTCTTTAAAAATTCCCAAGATAGCTCCAGATACGCTGTAGGCCTTTAGGTTTTCACAAAACCTATACGGAACAATTCTAATTTCGTGTATCGGGTTCTATTCTCTTTTCCATGCCTCTAAATCAATCTCTAAGGTCTTATAAACACTCTCTACACCTCAATTGGCCACTTAACAGAAACTTGCAATTTTCTAAGATTACGTATCCTATTTAACTCAAATTCTAAACTAAAATACGATATTTAACACAAATACATATCTAAAATTAAGGGATTACCTCATTTTCCACCTAGAAAATTTCTAAAGTTGCCCAAAGTCTTCAAAATCCAAACTTGAATGGTTTTAAAGGTTTAGAATAGGTTTGTGCATGTTTTATATGAAGGTTGCATATGGTTTTGGCAAGGAAATGAAGATGATGCATGGAGGTAGTGAGGTGAATGAAGGAGATGAAGAAAACATGGAGAAAACAATGGAGAAGGAGGAATGGGGCAGCCAAGTATAACCCCCCCCCTCTCTCAGCCTCACTCTCTTCTAACAAATATCCCCCTTGCACTCACTCTCTCACAAATATCTTTTGTCCATGACATCTAATTCATTCCATTCACACTCAAACTCTTTTCTTTCTTTTCTTTTCTTTCTTTTCTTTTCCTTTCTCATTCTCAACTCATTCTCTTTCTCATAAACTCACAAATACAACACAATACAACATGCACATGACATGGTGCACTAGTCATGAAAAAATGTAAAAACACGGATTTGACCAAAAATCCGATAAATATCATAAAAAAAAATAAATCATTTTAATCTCCGATAAATTTCCAAATATTGGTATATACTTATACCATTTTATGAAAAATCCCTATTCGAATTCGAATAGTTTTCACGAAATATATTATTTTAATATAAAATTCAAAAAATAATATTTTTATATTTCTGAAATGTTATAGTCTTCCCCCCTTAAATAAATTCAGTCCTCGAATTTAAATTTAAATCCCCAAATGCTAAAACATTTCAATAATCAGCTCAAATCAACGGGGCTCCGCAATCACGAAAGATACAAAAATACCACAGTGCATCCTGTGTGCCTGAAAACAAGTTCGAAACTCAAATCAAACTCTGCCAAGCATCACGCAATCACTAAAGTTACAATAGAGATACCAAATCTCTAAATCCACTGCTGAAATCCAAATGCACTATAGCCAAAATCATAGCACATATATAGCATGCATCATTGAAAAGCCGTTTTAATAACTGAATAAAACACATGAAAAATCTTTTCCAAATCTCTGTGCTATGCGTAGCTTACGGCACAAGTGGCGGACGATCATTTGTAAAGTAATAACTATATACTTATATATGTTTTGCTCAAATTATACGTCCCGCCTTTTTGAAATATCCCAGAAGGTTCTCTTTATAAAATTTCATGTCACTCTCGGACACGTAGGAAATAGCGAGACTATAGCTCCTTTTGAAAACCTTTGGTAACTTTTTATGCATGCAAAAGTACTCAGGCACTGTCCTCAGACCAGCCCTGCTCGGCTACTATATAATATAGTATCCATTATCAAAACGCGATACTCATAAATAAAATCAGCCTCAAAAGGCGTATCCAACATCACATGCATCTGGTGCGCACGGAAAACCAAATCCAATACAAGTGCCACGAATATGCCCAAAAGCAAAACTAAGTGCAACGGGTATGCATGAAAGTATCTTTCCAGTGCAACGGATGTGCACTATTAGTTATATGTATGCCCTAGAGGCCATTACTGTACATACGATATATATTGTAATGGATGCTTGAATATATATAGGGAGGACTTTCTTGCTCGACATGATAGTATGCTATCTGGTTGTACTTTATCTTAACATGTACTCTGATTGTCTCTATATTACATGTTGATAAAGCCCTTAGGATATGTACTCGACTACTGGGACTATGATGAGATCATACTAGTGGGGCCACGGTAGTCGACGAGTACATCCTATAACTGTTCCTAGTCGAGGGTGTATCGAGACAGGGCATCGATAGACCAGAGTAGACTAGCGTATACGCATCTTGACCCATATGATGGGCGATGGATGATCCCATATCCATCAGTGTTTGACATCAAGGATGGTGTATGGGTGCTCAGTGGAGACTGGGTACACTGGACGGACTCGCCAAGAACTCCCAGATGGTATTATACCTCACGTCAGATGGCAGTTCTCCGGTGACACTGGTGCAGAGTAGTCTGTTGACCCGAGATCGTCATAGAGTCTTGTGTGATTCCCACTGTGCTTTGATTTCCATCATACCACGTCCAAGAGGGCGTGCAAAAAGGTGTCTTTTGGGTACAGTCCCGAATCACATGGAGGCAATGAGCGATAGGAGGGGATTCGTCTCTCCCGGTATAGGGAGTTGATGTTGTGCTGTGTTCGATTGGCTATAACCGGAAATCCCGGGCCAGGGTTCCTGAGATTTACTGGTAAGTGTTATCGGTAGTTTCTCGAACTGTTATAGACCTCATATCGACACGACTTATCGAGCTACTGGGGTCTGACGTTTACCACCCCTAGGCGAGATATGCAACATATCAGACGACGAGACTGGACTGTACGGGAGTGTTACTGTTTGGATTCACAGGAGAATGTACAGGCTTGCTTGTTGATCTTCTGAGCGCTCAATACCTGGGTAGCTGTTACGTTTAGCTGACCGCATGCAGCTTATGGGTGTTTGATATGATCATCACCTACTGCCGGCGTATTGACGATTCTTTAGAGTCCTACATAGAGCTTTCTTGGCTCAGGCTAAACGGAGTAGGAGCACATATGTGATATGTGCGGGACCGAGGATAATACGATATGAGATACCGTATTATATTCTCGTGATATTTGATATCAGCCGGGTCATCGGATCAAGTGTTGATTCGATGAATCGGTACGGATAAATATTAGTCGGTTATATGCGATATAGCCGGATTGTCGGATCAAGTGTTGATTCGATAATTTAATGTATAATAATATATATGATATATTAAATTACATTAACTAATATTAGCTCACTAAAAGATTCTTTTTCTCACTCGGGTAATACATTGATATATATGCGATATATGTTAATTGTATTATTTTATTTTGTTACGATAAATATTATATATGTGATATATAATATTGTAACATGATATGATAACTAATGCAACATGTTTAGTGGAGCTTAAACATGATTAGGGTTTGGATTAGGGTTAAGACTTCTAGTATATTCTAGAAGGTTTCTTTTTGTCATGATAAAGATATTTGTCTTGATATTTTTGTGCGACTCACTCTTAACCCAACCCAAACCCTAGCCCTTGGTTAATTATCTACAATGGTTTAGTCAACCATGGTTGCATTATTCATCATATTAATCTTTTCATTATTCATCACAAATGAAATGGATCACTATTCTTCTTCTTCCTCCTCCTTTTGCAAAGCTTTCTTGCTTTTTATTTGTGACGGAAAAAAGAGTGAGAATTAGAAAACAAATGAGAGAAAAAATCCTACTTCATCATCCTTATCTATCCTTCCCATTTAGATGAGGGTGTTCACTTTGTTTAATGAGTGTTAGCTTGTGTTAACGAAACTTCAAGGTAGATCATCTTTGTATCAAAGATCGGAAGCAAAACTGCATCTTTCTCTTCGTGGATCCTCTCGACAGTCCGGAACACGATGATCGCAGCGAAGGGACTTCAACACGGAGCTTTAGAAGTGAAGGACCGGATCTACAAAGGTTGTAATCCCTCTCACTTAGTGTTAAAGTATTTAGCATGTTCGTTTTGCCTAAACCCTAGTTTAAAGATCCGGCTTCGGGTTGTTCGGCACGGCTAATTTTTTAATCGGGCATGGTTGATGCCTCGTAGACCCTTGTGCGCGTGCCTAGCAACCCTACAGTGGTATCAGAGCCAAGCTAGAGCTTTAGGCGATGTCTAGACAAAGTTTAAAGTCCGATCGAACCCGGAAAACCCGATAAAACCCCTTCTCTAGAAATTTTTCTAAAATGTGTTATTTTGTGAATTAAAAATACTCAAAAAATCAGCAGGGAATTACAGGAATTACTGTGAAACCCGACCCCCTAAATCTCCCAAAGCACCGCGGAAACACGGCCAAACCTAGGTATTGGCGGCGGTTCCGCGGCAAGAAGGAAGGATTGAGGGATAGGGTTTGCACAGTAACCTCCGTAGCTAATTCCTGATTCTTCTGGGGATTTTTAATTATATTCAAGTGTTGAGTTTTCTGGGTTGTATTGGGGACTCGTTGTTTCGATTGGATATTATAACTTTGTTTAGTTTTTCCGGGTAATTTTTAAAACGTGTTGAAAAGTTCGAACGGATATCAATAACTCACTTTTTCCCCTGTCGGAAAATTTTCAAAAGTTGGATTTTTTCTCGTGTTTGAAACTTTCGTAAAGTCATGCAAGTAACGCAGTGGACCCTCTAGAAGACAACAAACCTTAACTCGATTATGTGACCGACTTGAACTGCCTCTGAACCTTAGGGTTTGTGGCAGTACGGCGTGCCACATGTGAGACGTTGGCTTGACCCTTCTACGGCTGGGCCATTGGTACTGTGGCATGTGATGGATGTTTTTAAACTGATTTCAAGTGTTAAGATATATTGGGGAAAACTTGGGTGTTTGATTATTCGATCGGAATGTTTAACACTGTCTATTTATCTGGAATGTGATACAATATTTGGAATCCACAGGTAGTTATGAGATAACTAATTTGAATGTTATAAATCTAGCAGTTCAGTCTCAGATGATCGGTTGCCACAAAATTTTGATGTGATCAAAAGTCCGTCGCAATCACGTAGCGTACGCGGATACTCGTCGGATAAACTTAACAGACAGCCACGCCCCATAGCCCCGACCAAGTGACTGTAGGAGAACCCCGTCGCCAAAAGCATCCGTTCGGGTGCTCGTGGCAGTGGTGTTCTGCCTTAGTGCACTTCGTCGAAGGCATCGGGGGTGCGGCCGTCTACTAAAGTTTGCGACGAGCATTCGATCAAGATGTCGGGAATCTTGTTGAATTGCCCGATTTGATATTGAAAAGAGTTTTCGATAATGAGACTAAAATGCGGGGTTTATAATTGTTAGGCATGCGATGTCTAAGAAATTCATTTGGTTAGGCATGCGATGTCTAAGGAGGTTGCGGATTCCAACTGTGGTAGTTTTACACTTTCTTTTCTGTGACCGTAAGCGTAGTATATGGTGTATCGCCGGCTTCGTTGCTATACATCAGCGACAATCGGGATATGCATACTTGCTTACGTTGATGATATGAGATATTATGTGTTGCTGTGATATGTTATATTGGATTGTCGCGTTCTGAATAGCCGGGGGTTTTATGTGAGATGAGAGTTTTTCTTTTTCATTTATGTAAAATTCATTTGTATGTAATATTCTTTTATTGGGGCACTTCCAGGTTGCGAAAGATATCACCGTTGATGTATATTATTTACTTTTCCGCATTAGGTAGACCCAAGGCGGGGAGCACAAGTAACCGGGTTCTAGGGTCCAGTGGGAGACCATCTCGAGGAGTCGAGACCGGGTCTCCTAATCCTAGAATTGGCAGTGTTACTTGCCGCTCTCGTAGGGGTCTAGGGATGTGGGTTTGTCTATTCATCGCGACCGTGGAATCCGTATTTTATACAGGCTCGTATTGAAAACACGGACGTCCTAGTATATCCAATATTTCATATATGTTTTTCTGCTGCAATGTTCTGTGATGAGATCATATTACTGCCTGAGACGAATGTTTATATTATATATATGAGATATATGTTATATTGCAGATTTCGTTTCAAATGTGATGCTTGTGAAGCATATTAAAATGGGACTTCATTAATGATATTAATGAAACTAAAAGAAACCTAAAGATGTTGTAGAAACTTGTTTAAAAACTGGTAGCTCTAGTTCTTGCTTTGCATAGCGGTGTTCCTTGTAGAACATCCAGCACCTTATTCGATAAGGAAAGAGCCGAGATCCCTTCACCGGGAGTGACCTCTTTAGTGAAACTAGCAGATGCTACAAACTCGGTTTATCTTTTGATTGAGTCTATAGTTCTTGCTTTGCACAGCGGTATATTTGATATACCCTGCACCTTATTCGATGAGGAAAGGGCCGACGATCCCTTCACCGGGAGTGACCCCTTTAGCAAAACTAGAAAAGCCTCAAAAACATTCCATTTAAAATCACTCGATTCTACAACGATATCAAGTTCATTACGCAAAGGGTTTTCTTAAAAACCTGTCGTAGCCCTCCGTCATTTCAGATAAGTACTGGTTAGCATTCGTGCTGCGTTTGTTGACCTTAGCCAAGGCGTAGTGTGCGGTAGCTGATTAGTGCTTATCTGTATAAGCATATGATGCGATTGAGTCAGGGTAATCGTGCGACTTTGTTGACCTTAGCCAAGGGTCGTGCGGGTGGGTTTAATTCAATCGGGAAATGACGGGTTGAACTTGGCTAGCACTTATGATTTGTTGACCTTAGCAAAGGTCATAAGCTGCTATGGGTAAAATATTATTGGGAATTTCAAGTGTTGAAATTTGCAATGAGATTGCATACCTTCTATGAGATAGTTGGATCCCGATACCCGCTGCGAGTAAGAGTTACTTCTGGGAGAGTTTTACACATTATAATTAGCCGATAAAGCAAGTGTCTAGAAAGGTGTTAACGGGGTTACGCCCCTGGGAAAACGAGGTTTACTTTAATTAGGTTCGTGCAAAAGTAAGGGGGACCTCCCTCAAAGTACCGACACTGGCCTGGCTGAAAGATTGGCAAACTTGTAGCGTGTAATTAATCCCGGCTAGTCTTTCCTTTTAGGGTTTGAAGGAAGATTTGATTAGAACAGTGGGAGACATCCTGATTAGATATATTATATAACCAATCTAATCTTGCAAGAGCATACGCTGAGTGCTTTCTTCTCTCTCTCTCCAGGTAGCGACCATATCACGCCTTAATCAAGATAATAAAAACGGATGTATTGACCGAACCCGCTTGTTATACTGAGTTGGGGAACGTTGGTGCCGCTCCAACTTATAAATGTTATAAGACAGAGCAGGAAATAGGGGATTACCAGAATTCCCGTGCTGCCCAAACGAAGAAAGTGCATGTTGACGCATCATCTTCGGGTGTGTTCATTACACAGAACTGTTTCTCAGTATCTTTTACTTCCTGGGTATGTGATACCGGATCAGGATCCCGCATATGTAATTTGTTACATGGGCTACAGAAAGGTAGAGAACTGAGGACGGGTGATAAGTTTCATGAGACAGAAAACGGTGCAAGTGTTGCAGCCAAGTCTGTTGGTCATTGTCACCCTGTATTACCAGAATACATTGATTCTGAACGAATGTTATTAGATACCGAACCTGATATACAACATCATATCAGTCTCTTTATTAGTAAAGAAAGGATATAATTTTGTATTGTTGGATAATGTTTTGAACATTTCCTATATCAAGAGTTGATCGGTTCAGACACGTTATCTAAAAGCATTGACATTCTAAATCAAACTACAGTTCTTAGTATACGGAACACACACAAGAGGAAGAGTTCAGAAATGAACGAATCCTTCTTGAGGCATTGTAGACTAGGTTATATCAATGCGACCCGACTAGCTAAGTTACATTTAGATGCATATTTAAATCTGTTTGAATTTACATCTTGTGAAACTTGCTGGTCATGTCACAAAGATAAGATGACCATAGCTCTGTTTATTGGAAACAGAGAAAGAGTTAGTGAACTCTTGGGATTGATACATGCTGATGTATGAAAGTCCCCTGTCTACACATGCCAAGACCGGTTCTTTGTATTTCATTACATTCTCTGATAAACTCTCAAGATTCAGACATGTGTTCCTGTTGAAACATAAGTCCGAACCTTTTGAGAAATTCAAAGAATATAAGTTAGAAGTAGAGAACCAACGACGGGTATAAGTATTATGTTCTTTGATGAGATTAAGGAGGAGAATACTTGAGCACGGAATTCCTGGACTATTCTAAAGGAGAATGAGATTCTCTCTCAGCATTACTCCTCCGTATACACCACAGCACGTCGGTGTATCGGGGCGGAGCAATAGAACCCTATGTGATATGGTGTTCTCTATGATGAGTACTACCGAATTTCCTATTTCCTTTTGGGAGTTATACACTTGAGAAGTTGCATACCTATTGAATAGGGTTCAAATCAAATCAGTTGCCTACCACTTCATATGTGATATGGAAAGGGAAGAGCCCATATCTTAAGTTTGTTAAGATTTGGGGTTGTCCGGCCTATGTCTAAAAGCAAAATCCGGACAAGCTCGAGGCAAGGTCGGCTCTGTGAAACTGGAAGTAGTTCCAGCTATACAAACTGCTACTGATGATTTGGTAGAACCAAAGGATTCAATAGTTTCCAACGAAACTCAGCCTCTCCGCCGATCTAGTAGGGTTCCTCATCCACCTAAGAGATACTTCGGTTTCTCTAAGACAGTAGGAGCGAGGATTGCATCATGAGATGATGACCCAACTATTTTCGAGCTGGCCATCAGGAGTGGGACTCTGTAAGAATGGCTGGATGGTTATCGATCTGAGATGGAATCCTTATACACCAACAAAGTATGGACTTTGGTTGCTTTATTTGAAGGGTTAAATCCCCATCAGGAGCGAGTATATCTTCAGAAGATTACTTGGTGTACATGGAAAAGTTGAGACTTTCAAAGCTATGCTTAAGTCCATCCAGATCCTACTTGCCACGGCTACATACCATGACTACGATATCTGGTGGTTGAGTGTCATGACTGCTTTTCTAAATGATGTTTTAGAAGAGAATGTCAATAAGTACACAGCCAGAGGGCTTCGTAGACAGTGGGAGCAGCGGAAACGTGTACAAGATGTTTTATATGATAAAACAGGCATCGCGGAGTTGGAACATCTGTTTTGATGTGGTAGTCAAAGAGTTTTACTTCATCAAAATGGTAGATGAACCTTGTATATACAAAAAGGTAGTAGGGAGTATGGTGGTAATCCTCGTAGAGTACGTGGATGGCATACTCTTGATAGGGAAGGAGTTTCCCATGCTACGCTCGGTCAATCTCCGCTTATCACAAGGATTCTCCATATAGGATCAAGGTGATACCTCCTAAATCCTTGGTTTTGAATCTATGAGATAGATCTAATTCGATGTTAGGATTCTCACTAGTTGTAGTGAGATGGTATCAATCGATCCTTGGGAGAATCACTGGAAAGGTTCCAGGGTGATAAGGACGACTGAATGTCAATCGCAGGCATTGTCTTTACCCTCAGTGGAGGGACGGTATGTTGGAAGAGTTCCAAGCTAGATACCGTGACTTACTAGACGATTAAAGGCAAGATACATCGTTACCAAGGATGGTACCAAAGAGGCAGTCAGGATAGATATAAGTTCATGAGATGAACTTCGTTCCTACCATTGTATGACAATGGAGTGGTGGCTTTAGCCAAGGAACCCCCGTCCCATCAGAAATCTAGATATAATTCTTAGGCAGTATCACCTGATCATGGAGATGGTTGATCTCCAGGGAGATCGAGGTAAGGAGAGTAGACACAGAGGACAACAGCGCGGATCCACTTACAAAGGCCTTTTTCCCAGTAGAGACTTTTATGGGATGGTTGAGTATGAGATACTTCAACCACAGCTAATTGTTGGGTATGTGATACTACAACATATGGCCCTAGTGCAAGTGGGAGATTGTTAGTTATATGTATGCTCTAGAGGCCATTACTGTACATACGATGTATATTGTAATGGATGCTTGGACATATATAGGGAGGACTTTCTTGCTCGACATGATAGTATGCTATCTGGTTGTACTTTATCTTAACATGTACTCTGATTGTCTCTATATTACATGTTGATAAAGCCCTTAGGATATGTACTCGACTACTGGGACTATGATGAGATCATACTAGTGGGGCCACGGTAGTCGACGAGTACATCCTATAACTGTTCCTAGTCGAGGGTGTATCGAGACAGGGCATCGATAGACCAGAGTAGACTAGCGTATACGTCTTGACCCATATGATGGGCGATGGATGATCCCATATCCATCGGTGTTTGACATCAAGGATGGTGTACGGGTGCTCAGTGGAGACTGGGTACACTGGACGGACTCGCCGAGAACTCCCAGATGGTATTATACCTCATGTCAGATGACAGTTCTCCGGTGACACTGGTACAGAGTAGTCTGTTGACCCGAGATCGTCATAAAGTCTTGTGTGATTCCCACTATGCTTTGATTTCCATCATACCACGTCCAAGAGGGCGTGCAAAAAGGTGGTTTTTGGGTACAGTCCCGAATCACATGGAGGCAATGAGCGATAGGAGGGTATTCGTCTCTCCCGGTATAGGGAGTTGATGTTGTGCTGTGTTCGATTGGCTATAACCGGAAATCCCTAGCCAGGGTTGCTGAGATTTACTGGTAAGTGTTATCAGTAGTTTCTCGAACTATTATAAACCTCATATCGACACGACTTATCGAGCTACTGGGGTCTGACGTTTACCACCCCTAGGCGAGATATGCGACATATCAGACGACGAGACCGGACTGTACGGGAATGTTACTGTTTGGATTCACAGGAGAATGTACAGGCTTGCTTGTTGATCTTCTAAGCGCTCAATACCTAGGTAGCTGTTTCGTTTAGCTGACCGCTAGCAGCTTATGGGTGTTTGATATGATCATCACCTACTGCCGGCGTATTGACGATTCTTTAGAGTCCTACACAGAGGTTTCTTGGCTCAGGCAAAACGGAGTAGGAGCACATATGTGATATGTGCGGGACCGAGGATAATACGATATGAGATACCGTATAATATTCTCACGATATTTGATATCAGCTGGGCCATCGGATCAAGTGTTGATTCGATGAATCGGTATGGATAAATATTAGTCGGTTATATGCGATATAGTCGGATTGTCGGATCAAGTGTTGATTCGATAATTTAATGTAAAATAATATATATGATATATTAAATTACATTAACTAATATTAGCTCACTAAAAGATTCTTTTTCTCACTCGGGTAATACATTGATATATATGCGATATATGTTAATTGTATTATTTTATTTTGTTACGAAAAATATTATATATGTGATATATAATATTGTAACATGATATGATAACTAATGCAACATGTTTAGTGGAGTTTAAACATGATTAGTGTTTGGATTAGGGTTAAGACTTCTAGTATATTCTAGAAGGTTTCTTTTTGTCATTATAAAGATATTTGTCTTGATATTTTTGTGTGACTCACTCTTAACCCAACCCAAACCCTAGCCCTTGGTTAATTCTCTACAATGGTTTAGTCAACCATGGTTGCATTATTCATCATATTAATCTGTTCATTATTCATCACAAATGAAATGGATCACTATTCTTCTTCTTCCTCCTCCTTTTGCAAAGCTTTCTTGCTTTTTATTTGTGATGGAAAAAAGAGTTAGAATTAGAAAACAAATGAGAGCAAAAATCCTACTTCATCATCCTCATCTATCCTTGCCATTTAGATGAGGGTGTTCACTTTGTTTAATGAGTGTTAGCTTGTGTTAATGAAACTTCATGGTAGATCATCTTTGTATCGAAGATCGGAAGCAAGACTGCATCTTTCTCTTCATGGAACCTCTCGAGAGTCCGGAACACGATGATCGCAGCGAAGGGACTTCAACACGGAGCTTTAGAAGTGAAGGACCGGATCTACAAAGGTTGTAATCTCTCTCACTTAGTGTTAAAGTGTTTAGCATGTTCGTTTTCGCCTAAACCCTAGTTTAAAGATCCGGCTTCGGGTTGTTCGGCACGGCTAATTTTTTAATCGGGCATGTTTGATGCCTCGTAGACCCTTGTGCGCGTGCCTAGCAACTCTACATGCACGACAACAATATCAAGTGCATCTATAGTGCACGAAAATCTTAACCCAGTGCAACTAACATGCACGAATAAAAGTCCCAATGAAGTGCATCCAACATGCACGAGTAAAAATCTCTATCGAGTGCACCCGGCGTGCACAAAATCTCATATCATCTGTCCAATGTGCGTGAAAATCCAAAAAAAGTGCATCTGGTCCGTATAAAACATCCAGCACAATACTTTGCACGATAACAAACATCAAGTGCAGACGCGCATGAAAACATAACCTGGTGCAACCAATGCGCGAAATACAAATCCGGTGCAACAAATGCACGAAAACTCATCAATATTTCAGATGCTCCAAAAAAAACACTGAGTATACCAAGGTGTATAGAATCATAAACGGGTGCAACCGTGTGCACAAAATCCATCCCAATGCACTGCAAGCACATATAAGCTATACCGAGTGCAAAAATCAAGTTAAGTGCGTATGACATGCACGAAATCGAAATAGGCAGTATCGAATCAATGAAACCATAAATATGTGCAACGAAGGCACAATCGATACCAAGTGCAATAGATATGCACAAATCATAAATCTCAATATAGCGGTGTATAAAACACAAATCAAGTGCAATAACTATGAACAAAATATAAATCTCCAATAGGTGCAGCCATGGCGCACAAAAACATAATCACGAAACCCAATCATCAAAACTCAAGTACAAGCGATAAAAGTGTGATACTCGGATCAAAAACACAAATCGCAATAACTGATATTGAGGTACACATCCTACAATGTCGAAAAATATGCCAAAACGCCTAAAGCTGGCAGAGCAAGATCATCTACTTGCCTTCTGCTCACGGTCTGGCATCTCCGGTCTCTGGGTTACCAGTTCCTCTCTGGATTACCAATCTTGCAATCCTTTTGCTCGTCGGCCCGGTCAGGTGTACTAATAGAACAGTCCCGCTCTGTAACTCCTATGATCACCGTTTGGCCAATCAACATGACCACTTTCAACGGCACATTACTAACGGCGGCATCTGGCCCTCTAAATACGCATGATATAACTGATCCTAGGTGCAAGTCTTTATCGCTGCGGTGTCCTGGAATGAACCTGCTGACGGCTTCTTCCGATCTCATCTATGCCAAACTAAACGAAGGTTGGCACTCTTACGTAACTCTTTTCTCATAACCGGACAGCTGTTTCCTCAGCACGGCTTTCCTCTGGAAATTTGGCTATATCTAACACCTCTGCACACGTATCAATCCTTTGGCATCAACAGAGCATAACAACCGCTCGCTAACATCTCGCACGAACCTTTGTTCCACTCGTCTTTATTATCGTCCACTTTGACGTCATATCTTACTGTCTGCATATTGCAATTTATTCTCGGCTACGGTCAATCTCGAGTCTCTCACACGGACTCGAAATTACGAACTCGGTACCTTCATCACTCTGTAGAAGATATCTAGCCGAACATATCCTCAGGAACTCGTCCAATCATCGAAGGAATACACTTTATTCATCCGTTCTTGATCAACTCACAACACATCTGAGTGAGATCCTTCTATCTGAAACTGGTCAACTTACCGATCTCACATCGGAGCATCTGACGAACAACGTCCTCTCTTGCTCGACATACTCTAGATCTGAGTAAGATCCTTCAAGTAGAATTCTTCAACTCAACTGAGCCTGCATTGGCACATCAAATCTGACGAATCATAACAGTCGCTCCACTTGAGATACACTAGCTACCTCCTGTCACATCTCTTCCTGAAAGCTCCAGCGGTTTCAGCTCATAAACTCTAGAAACAACATCCCATCAATCTCAGCAACAGCTGGGTCATCTGTCTGCACGGTAGACAACATCACAATCTCTGATGTAGGCTGTACATTAACAGTCCTCTCAATCCGGCAGTCTCTATCAACGGTCCGATCATCCGGTGCAAAACCGAACACTCGCCTCAAATGAGAGATCACAACACAACACTATACCTACACGTCCCTATGTCACCAGAAAACAACATGGTCAGCCCTCGTCCATGATGAGCTCGTCCTGACCGCAACACTAGCAGCGGCTCAATCTACGTTCAAACCATAGTGACAGGAACCTCAAGCAGGTATTGAAGAAAATAAATCAATGAATGAAAGAAATCAACAGATCCCAAATGGATATATGATCATAAGAACGAATAGTATCAAAGATCTCAAAATAAGTACATCCTAAGGTTTCTTAAGTGGAGTATCGTATCGTAAATATGCCGCGGAATATACGTATGGTACATCACTCTACTCAAACTACCTACTCCATCAATCAAGGTCAACCTATGAAATGAAAGTTCGGGTCTAATACCCCCGTTAAGTCTAAGTTCCGTAAGGTCAAGCCTAGGTTCCGAAATATATACGCCCTAGACTCCGCATAGGTAAACCCAGACTCAAACTAAAGTTAAACCTAACACTCTGATACCAACTTTGTCACGACCCAAAATTTAGCACGTGATCGGCACTTAAATTACGCAACGTCTAAAGGCGTGACGCAAATCAAGTAAGCCGAAGCCAATAAAATCTAAACCTTTTTGCGGAAAATAGTGGGGGTGCAGTTTTGAAATAAAGGTATAATGAATCATATTTTTCTTTAAATGCATAGCTAATGAAACAAGAAATGCAAGTGGATTATACTAGAGTTGAAAACATGTTTCGTATTTTATAAATTTGGGCAGCACCTCCCTTATATATTTTGATTAAAAAAAATATATACAACAATATATAGGTATCCCCAAGCGGGAGTTAACTCTTCACCAACTGACGGAATCACAACCACGCAATAACATATATACGACGCCCAACGGCGAAGAATCAACCCAGAAAGAAAAAATAAAGAAACAAGACATCAAAACTCAAGAAAGCGATCATAAACCCATCGCTCTAAGTCTCGCACAATACCCAAGTCTGACCAGGTCTACCAATATACTATTCTAATCTCTGATTTGATGTGATCTAATGTGATGAAGTTATCTAGATACAATAAAATATAACGGTACAAGAGTGGGCACGATCCAAGATGTGTCCCACCTACAAAAGCAAAACACCCAGGATGAAGCTTTGTGCCAGCAATACCGCAACTAATCCCAAGTGGTCAAACCTGCAAGAACCGTGGCACAATGGGGGTGAGTTGCCAACTCGTGAGTTGAAAACATCAACAAGTAGAAATCAAATAAAACAACGATTTCCAAGGTCACTATAACCTGAAGGTAATACTATGATATCTAGGGTGACCAAGTACGCATATATATCAATAATCGAGTCAATGCAATGACATATATAAATAAACATCCGACATCATATGCCTGTATTCATGTGGATATCATCCACGTGTCCATCAACGACACAAACAATATCATGGAACCTGAGTGTCCCACACCGACACCGGAACATCATGAATACATATGCCCGTATATATATATGAGGATATCAACCACGTGTGTTCATCAACGACACATCAAAATCATAGAACCTGAGTGTCCAACACCGACACTCAAAACAACATGAAAACCCGTGTCCAGCATCGACACGTAAATCCTCATATCTCAGGCACCGCATCCTCAGATCGGTCCTCATATCCATCTCGTATCATAACTCCAAAACGGTATCCTCCGGATATCCGCCGAGTTCTATACAATCACCGGTAGGTAGTGTTCCCATTGCCAGGCTCATCGTCTACACCACAAAAGTCATTTCTTGCTACAGGGTACCATACCGGGTCCACCATGTACCCGAAAACGGCATCCGCCAACTCCTCGAATCGGATCTCGAAAACAAGCTCAGAATTGAGAAAACTCGTGGTGGAGGTCTCGAAATATCATATCAAGAGAAACCGGGTTTTTAAAACAATACATCATTTCCTTTGAAATATACCACGGTTCTCAAATCCAGAGATCTCATAAAAACAGCATCTCAATGCATATAACCATAAGTACGATGTATACAACATAAAGTAGTAATATGAGCATATCGAGTATATCATGCAAGCATGTCAAGTGATAGTACTGAACAATGAATGTACTTTTACTTTTAAGATTAATATCATGATAAGGCAGTTCTCCTGTGTAAATGGCACGACAATTCTACTGTATAAGTGACATGGCAATTACCGATTAAGAATATGTGTGAGCCGACAAATCTGTGTATGTGTAACATGCGCATCAACGGTAATTGTGCATGTGTACTAACAATTGATATCATATAGCATTAAATATCGGCACGTGGTATGTACTTCATGAGGGGTAATATCCTGCAGAACATGAACAATAATTGGGTGTATCTATCTACACAAGAATCATACAGTCACTTTTAAACGATACACATCGTCGTTTTGAAAATAGGTATGGTTCAGGTAGAAATCTTTACATCGGCGATCCCGCCTCTTAACATCTGATATGACAATAATCCTCGATCATCATCCTCAAGTCACTAGCACGGATCAATCATCCGGTACATCTCGTCTCGTACGGTAATCCATCGTACGGGGCCATCAAACAAAATAGGAAATCTATCGACCTATACAATAATGAGGGTACGGATCTAAAGTCTCGTACGTCATATCACTCATTATACTTATAAATATATAAATACACACACACACACACACACGTATCTCAATTCACATTTGTATAAACATCATATCTTATTAATTCCACCACACCACTTTCTCAATCTCGTGTCGCGCTTAACGATCTTGATCTCGTATCATACCATTAACAACTCAAACTTTTCCTCTTTCAATTCATACTCAATAGCGTCAACTTATATCCTATCATCTCTTTACTAAATCCTATAATCATGTTATCTTAAGTTCGTAGCATATCCTTTATCAAAATATAATTATAAAACGATCTTCTATATCAATGGTTGCAGGGGAGCTATACGCCATCCACCCGACTTCCCCCGTAGATATAAATCTACACACCTGCTAAACTCCTCGCTTAGCTGAAGTCGATGTGCTTCGTCGACTCGGAAGTCCACACGATGGTAACTACAATCAATACACAATCGTAATGCTATTGAAACCAACATCCGAAAATCGATACGGCACACAGGTTGCTTATAGGTTAGAACTTATAGCCTACGCATGCTAAAACAACCAACCAACCCTCGTCCGTTGACGTACAAACGTCCAACAACGGAATCAAATCTCTAATACCAAAACCATGTTTCACAAATCGCATAACACGAAATCAGCAACTAAGGAAAACTATCCCAGATTTTGGCTCGGGTAAATTGGGACTAAACAAGCAAGTACAGGGGATAAGTTATAGTGTAACTGAACTATAGGAAAAAACTCATCACCAAAGCCAAAAGGGGATCCGACGACATCACGAGAAAATCCAGTCTTGCCGGCCAAACTAGGGTATAATATGTTCGTATTTTGTTGGTGGTCTTCTAGTGGTCTATCTAGGTTAATGGACTTGTTTAATTTCTTTAAAAATTCCCTAGATAGCTCCAGATACCTTGTAGGCCTTTAGGTTTTTACAAAACCGACACGGAACAATTCTAACTTCGTGTATCGGGTTCTATTCTCTTTTCTAGGCCTCTAAATCAATTTCTAAGGTGTTATACACTCTCTACACCGCAATTAGCCACTTAACAGCAACTTGTAATTTTCTAAGATCGCATATCCTATTTAACTCAAATTCTAAACTAAAATATGATATTTAACACAAATACATATCTAAAATGAAGGGATTACCTCATTTGCCACCTAGGATTTTTCTAGAGTTTCCTAAAGTCTTCAAAATCCAAACTTGAATGGTTCTAAGAGTTTAGAATAGGTTTGTGCATGTCTTATGTGAAGGTTGCATATGGTTTTGGCAAGGAAATGAAGATGATGCAAGGGGGTAGTGAGGTGAATGAAGGAGATAAAAAAAACATGGAGAAAACAATGGAGAAGGAGGAATGGGGCAGCCAAGTATAACCATCTCTCTTAGCCTAACTCTCTTCTAACAAATATCCCCCCTACACTTACTCTCTCACAAACATCTCTTTTGTCCAAGGCATCTAATTCATTCCATTCACACTCAAACTCTTTTCTTTCTTTTCTTTTCTTTTCTTTTCTTTTCCTTTCTCATTCTCAACTCATTCTCTTTCTCACAAACTCACAAATACAACACAATGCAACATGCACATGATGTTAGTGTATATGCCCTAGAGGCTATTATTGTATCATACTAGCTTGTATATTACTAATGGAATCTTGGGATATTCACAGTTGTATTGACAGTCTTGCTAAAAATGATAGTATGCTACTTGGTTTGATTCTACTCAGATATGTGCGTATATTTCTTATAGCATATCGCTTATACATATTAGTAGAGCCCTTAGGATCTTTTCTTAATTACCAGCGTTGTGATGGCAGTCATACTAGTGGGGGCTAGGTAGTCTATAAGCACATCCTTATACAGGTCCCCTGGTCGTAGTATTATCGAGACGGGGCATCAATACTCCGGAGTAGACTGGTGTATATGTTTCTCATCCCAGGTCGGGAGATGGTCCGTCCCACAACCATCAGTACGTCGTACTGGAGATAGTATGCACGTGCTCGTTAGGTTACTAGTACACTGGACATGACTCATCGGGAACTGCTGATGGTTATTATACCTGTCGTCAGGTAGTTGTTCCCAGGTAACATGAGTACAGCTTAGTCCGTCGACTTGACACTGCTAATTCGCCTCGAGTGTGTTCTCCACTGTACTTTGATCACTACCCTACCACGGCTCAAAGGAGTCGTGCAAACAGGTAGTAGTTAGGTACAGTCCCGAAGCACTTGGAGGCAGTGGCGGTTAGACATGATTCGTCTCTCCCGGTATTGGGGGTTGATATCGCGCTGTGTTGGAGAGCCATTACACAAAGGTCCGTGGCCACGGAAAGTGAGATTACTGGTAAGTGTTCTAGTAGCTTCTCAGGGTGTTCTGGGTTAAACTCCGACACGACTTATACAGCTATTAGGGGTCTGAGGTTCACCATCCCCCTAGGCCCGATATGCAATACTCTTAGACGAACGGACCGGACTGTACGGAGATTGTCACATACAGGCTCAGTAGGAGTTCGGATGAGTTACCTCATCGGCCTTCTTATCGACATCTACCTGGGGACCGTTACGTACATCTAGTACCACTTGCGGCCTGTGGTTAAACCCACTGCCAGCGTAGTGTCGAGTCTTTAGAGTCCCACACAGAGAATTTCCCTGCACTGGGCAAAAGGTGTAGAGGCCGTATGGTTTTACGGCAGGGCCGCGATCACTTACGTACACTTGTGCACGTACTGTGATCGGGCAGATAATACTAGTGGGCTTTGGTTTAAGCCGGATTCTAGTATTATACTGATGGATTTATTTAGTCTCAGTTTATCCGTGTTTTTCGTAAATACGGATGGGAGGGGCAGTCTCGTAATTTTTCGGGAAGCTTCTAGAAGGAAATGAGGTGGAGGAGATGATGTGTAATTTTCATTAAATGAACCATGACTCATGAGGTGCTTCACCATTTGAATTAAATGAAGCTTACTAGATATTTTTTAGATATTTATCTAAAGATATTTGTATGGTTCATGATATTCTATCATGAGTAATAATTCATTATCATTATCACAAACACATTCTCCCTCCTCAAGTCTTCATCTTCTTCCTCAAACCCTAAAAGCTCTCATGTGTTGAGGATCCTAAGGTTTATAGAGACAAAGTAATCCATTTAAATACTCTACACCATCTAGGACTTCTAGCTTAGCAAACTAGAAGACGTAGTTATCTTAGATTCGAGATAGGAGCTCGGACTATAGACTCTCGGGTAGATCGTCTTTGACTCGAGGAGGTCGTCGAGGTAGCCGCGATCCGTTACGATCCTTGGAGCCTACGATGACGAGGATGACATCAGTGAAGACCCGAAGGACTTGTAACGTGATGTATAACTTCGAGACCGAGTAGTTAAACCTCATACAGTTTGCTAGTAATGGTTTATACACGATCCGTGTGCTCCAGTCCGTGTTACGAAGCTTTGATAATTGTTTTTCATATATTCCGCCTCCCCACGAACACGTGGGGTATGTGACATGGACTTACAGTGGTATCAGAGACTAATAACCATAGCTAGTAGTTTAAACAACAAGTTAAACTACGAAATCGAAACGACCCGAAAACAATGAAGCTACGATTCAAGTTTTTGTCGATTTTTAAAGAGGCTCTGAAAATTATTTAAACAAGTGCAGAGTGCTATTTGAACTGTAAAAAGAACACAGAACAAAAACGAGGCAATTCCACCCAAATGTGTCCGGCAACTTTGCCTATTTTTCTGGCGAGCTCGGTCCAAGTTGGGAGGAAATGCTTCATTTTTGGTGTGTGGCTTTTTGAGTTTAATCTAGGGCTTCAGGTGTTTTTTGTTTTTGACAATTTTGATTTTACTGTAAATTCTTTACTGTGGCAAATACCGGGTGGTTCGAAGTCGCAGTTTAATGTTGTTTAATGTTTCATGTTCTGTTGAATGTGTTCGTAAACTTCCGCTAATTGCTATATGTCGGTTAGTTGGGATTGCACATTTCTGTGATATTAGATTGTGTATATGAACTTGTTGGATTGTTGTGGATGAATAACCGGGGATGTGAGATGAGGGTTTTTTCTTTCATTCGATGTAAGTTGTAATTTGTTGTAATATTATTTTGCGGGGCACATCCGGGTTAAGGTTGTAGTCACCGTTGTATTATTTCATTTATTGTTTATTGCTCCTAGGATAGACCCAAGATGGGGTGCACAAACTACCGGGTACTTGGAAGTGTTAAGTGGCCTACTCACGTTGTTGAGAGAGACTGCTTCACTTCGGGTACTTGGCGGGTAGTTTGCCGCACCCTTAGGGGTCTACGATGGGGTTTGAAGGGTTCCTATCGACGGCAGCAAGGTTTCGGGAGGCATCGTCCATGCCATTTTAAAAAAAATTCCGTTAAAAGGAACTCCAAACTAGAATCGATAACTAGAATATAATACGGAAACTTTAGTAAACCATTTACAACTAAGTGAACAAGAAATACAACCTTTGTAGATCGGTCCTTCACTTCATAAGCTCCTTGTTGTAGTCCCTTCGCTGCGATCGTGGTTTATTGAGTTCGCATGGCTTCACGAGGCGAAAGGAGAGACCTTGCTGTCTTCGAGGCCGAAGATGATCTACGTCGAGGGAATACGAACTCAAGTTACCACTTCACCAAAGTGAAGCAAACACCCTATACTAAAGTGCTAGTCTAGTAGAGGATGATGAAATAGAAAGTGAGCTCACTTTAGAATTTCTTTTCTCACAATAATTTCTCACTTTAATCAAACCCTAGAAAGCTTTTTCTTTTTGGAGGAAGAAGATGAAGAAAGAAGAAGAGAATGAATTAATAAAGTGAGATAATTTTAAACCATGGGTGAGTGTGTATCATATACTAACTCATGTAGAGACATAACCATGGCAAATTCTAATGGTTAGGTTAACAAATATCTTAATTAAAATAAAATGAGTGGACTTTGTCAAAGCACTCACAAGCTTCTACAAGCTTCATGCACTTAACAATAATCCACTAATTTTGGATTTACTTTAAACATTAAAAACCCACCACTAGAATTAGTATGGTGTATATCTCATACACCCATGTAGTGTGTATTAACAACCATGACACACACAAAACACAATTTAATATATATCACATATATATTAAGTTGTGCACAAGTGAAAAAAATAAATGTTTAAGTGAACCAATGTTAGTTAATGTAAATTAGTATATCAAAAAATACAATTATACACTAAATTATTAAATCAATACTTGATTTAATAATCCGGCTATATCACATATTGTTGAAGTCAAAATTTGCACCCCGGTTGACCAAGTCAAAGTCAAGGTCAACCCCAAGCCAGGTGGGCCCAAGCCCAAGCAAGTGGGCCTATGCCCAGGTCGAGCCCGAACACGAAGCGTCCGACCATCCGCCATGCCAAAATAAAAAGTCATGTAATAAATAATTTTTATGTAATTTTTTATGCATGAATGTAAACAAAATGGGCATTAAAGCCAAATTTTTGTAAAGCCTGTGGCTTATGTGCAAAAAGAAATGGCACATGAGCCACGGGATAGGCAAAAAGCCATTTTGTAAAGCCCAATGGGCTATATGTAAACATGTAAGCCTATATAAGGCAACATGATGATGAATAAAGTAATACTTTCAATTCCCCTCAAAAAAAACCTAGGGTTTGTGCCTCTTTCCCCTTTCTGAAGGTTCCAAACCTTATTCTTTCTTTTGAATTAAATCAAGAGTTTTACTCTTCCTTTTCAAAAATTAAATAGTTTTTCACCACAAAACCCACAAAGGGGAACTTGGATCTACCATTAGATCTCAAAAAGAAGAGATTTTTAAAATCTCACATCTCTTGATCTTCAAGATCCGGCCAAACAACAGGAGGAAGAAGAAGAACCCCCTTAATCAGCTTCAAAACATCCTAAGAGTTTAACTCCATATATATATATATATATATATATATATATATGTAATAGATATTTCCTTTCCGAAGCATAGCTTCTGGTTTTGTGACTAAAAGCCCCTTTTTCTCGCCGGCGCCTAAGCGCTCTAGTGCCAAGCGCCCACGTCCCGACACGTGGCGCGCTAGCGCTCGAGCGCAGAGCGCCCACGTGCCGACACGAGGCGCGCTTGCGCTCCAGCGCCCCGCGCCAACGTGCCGACACGTGGCTCGCTTGCGCTCCAGCGCCCAGCGCTCAAGCGCAAAGCGCCCACGTGCCGACATGTGGCGCGCTTGCGCTCAAGCGCAAAGCGCCCACGTGGCGCACTTGCGCTCAAGCGCCCAGCGCTCATGCGTAAAGCGCCCACATGCCGACACGTGGCGCGCTAGCGCCTGAGCGCAAAACACCTAAGCGCACAGCGCTCAAGGTACTGACCCCACGCATCCTTTGGATGCTTTTTCCCTTTCCTTTTTTTTTTATATATATATGTATATATAAATACACACACACATACATACTATACAACACTCTCCCTCCCAAAACAAAACACACGTACACTGCACATTGAGTGCGCATGACCAGTTTAACCCATCAATCAGAGGTTCCCTCACTCCAAAGGCGAGGGGTAATTAACGGCAGCTTAGCCCGCGGCTGCCGGAGATTCGGATCCCCACAATCAATAAACTCCGGCCTATCCTAGGCAGGGGGAATCTGTAGTACGCCTGACAAGCGCACGTATATTCCCATCTCAATGGGGTGTTGAAAAACACCCTACAGATTCTGGCACGCCCGGTTGGACCAATCTCTCCTCCCATATTTCGGGTTAAACGTTCATAGCGAACTCAATCAATATACATATCAATATTTATACTAAAATAATGCTCTTTTGTGGAAGTTTTCAAGCAATCACTTCTCGACGATGTCTCTAAAGATGAGCTCAGCTCTCAGCACGGCTCCCATCTCCTACACGATGAAGATAGCCTATAAGACGGTCCTTCCGGCCAGTCTCGGGAAACAATGGGAAGAGCCGCCGCTACCATTCGGCTCTATTATGTTCATGTCGGCTAATGCCGTCCCAGCTCCTCAAGCCCCGGTAACAGACAAACCGGTCTCAAAGGGGAAAAGGCCGAATGTCATGGTCGCGAGGGCGCCCCAATACAAACGCAAGTCGGTGTTTGAAAGACTTACCATCGCTCCAGCTGGGGGCAAGGCCATCAACGTCAACGAAGCAACGGGGCATCTCGGGCAAGCTCGAGCGGTACCCCCGACCACTGCTCGATCGGGTGTCTTCTCTAAGCTCCCCGCTAATCAACTCACAATGGCTTCCCGGATAACGGATGCCCGCCAAGCCTTCAAAATCGAGAAGCTGAAGCAGAAGGGGCTCAGATATAGAGCCAACAAAAAGGTTAGGGCTCTGGCCATGTTAAAATTTATGAATTTCCAAAGCCCGGACCGCTCTACGAAACCAGCTGCCAGCAATGAAAGAATGGCTGAATGTGCTATCCACACTATCTACATGGCCGGGCATAAAGAAACGAACCCTCCTCTTCTTCACAGCCATGGTGATGATATGGTTGACGCTACCCAGCATCGGCTCGATCCAAATGATGAAGAGCCTGCTCGGTCCGATAAGCCAGAGGAGCCCGTGGGTCTTGCGGAATTGTGCTCAGGCAATAAAGATGACCCAGTTGTTATAAACAGGACTACAGAACAAGCATTATTCCGATGGCTTCAGAGGCAGCTTCAGGACAGGGATGAGAAGTTAGCCAGGCTACAGTCCAAGGTCGACGAATTGGAAAACGTCGCAGCAGATCTCGCGACCCAAGCCGCCCGATAGCAATTACAGCAGAATCAAATTTTGGTTCATGAGCCAGGGATTGATACCCAGCGGCAGCCAACTGATATCCCCTTCAACCTAAGAGCGGAGCGCCTTCAGGCAAAACGGACGCGATCAGCATCCTGTCCCTCTGATACATACACCGAAGGGGAATCACCTCTGAAAGAGAAGCTGGATAAGGTCTATTCCTTCAAAAGGGAAAAAATCTACAAGATATTCAAGGACGCCCTAAGAAACGGTCTACAACTGCCAGAATCAAAGAGACCGCAAGAATCGAATATGACCGACGACCCAAAATATTTCCCCTATCATAGAGTGATGGGTCATGCCATTGAGAACTGCTTCGTCTTCCAAGATTGGGTCGAAAGGCAATACAAGACGGGAGAGATTGAACTGTCTAAAGGCATGTTGGCAAACAGTCAAGCTACGACCGCCGATTTCATACAAATCGAGACCGAAACCTTTCGGGAACCCAATCCTCCCCGACATGTGCCACTATCTGAAAAGGGCGAACCAAAGACTGATCGGCCTCAAGAACCAGCATCAGTAAGGGCACCTACTCTAATGGAGAGAAAGAAGAAGGTGTACTCCTTCAAGAGGGATGAGGTCCGCAATATATTCGAGGAAGCCTTGAACAACGGTCTGCAATTGCCTATTCCGAAGAGGCCACATGAAATGAATATGACCGGCAATCCCGTATACTGCCCATACCATAGAGTGGTGAGTCATACCATTGAAGGCTGCTGTGTTTTCAAAGATTAGGCAGAGGACCAATACAAGCTTGGAAAAACCTCACAATCCTCGGATGTATCGACAAGCATCAGAGCTAGGTCATTAACACAGCTCCGCCAAGATCAAAGTTCAAGGAGCTGGGATAAGCAAAGAGGACCACCACGTCGTTAAACTGGGAATGATAGACCTCTAAGTCTTTAAACTGGGAACCACTGACCACCACGTCGTTAAAATGGGAATGATTGACCACCATGTCATTAAACTGGGAATAATCGACCTCTAAGTCGTTAAACTGGGAATGTAAAAAAAAGTGTGTAAACAAAAAAAATGTGTAAATAAAAAACAAGCCGAAATGATGGGGCAACTCGCAATAAAAATCAGTGAGTAAAATAAAGATGAAAAATAAAGCCGAAATGATAGGGCAACCGCGAATAAATAGCCAAAATGATAGGGCAATCGCGACCTTCGCGATAAGAAAAGCTGAAATGATAGAGCATTCACGGTAAAAAAAATGCAAAAAACAAAAAAAAAATACAAAAAAACGGCGAATGATGAGTCGCTCCTGGCACCATATTCCAGTGCAGCGATGCAGACGCCAACTAAAATCTAGTTTCCCAAAATTCTTCCAGCCCTACGGTTAGTCCCCAACTTGACTACCGTATACAATCCACGGGCTCAAATAATTCTCATCATGCCCATGCCCCACCGCAATCGCCAGTTACGCGGCTGGTCTCCGCCTTTGGAATTATGCTCCACTGAGAAGACCCACTCATGTGTCCTCATGATACATGAGGAGAACAAACATTTGTGGGATCCTTACGACTCATAAAGGAAAAACACACTTAGGAGTCCTCATGACTCCTAAGGAGAAAATACACCTGCGGGATCCTTACGACTCGCAGGGAAAAAATGCTTTTATGGGACCCTCACGGCTCATAAAATTGAAAAGCCTTAGGTGATAGGGATCTAAACCTGTCTCCTAAGCCATCGCCCCCAATTCCCAAATGGCGAATGACGAGTCGCTCCTGGTACCATATTCCAGCGCAGCGATGCAGACGCCAACCAAATTCCAAATCCCATACCCCAACGGCGAATGATGAGTCGCTCCTGGTACCATATTCCAGTGCAGCGATGCAGACGCCGACAAAGTCCGAAATTTTTCAGGTCCTACGGTCTGGATAATACATCCTGCAAAAACCGTATACAATCCACGGGCATAAAATGATCCCAATCTCTCCCAAGTCCTACCGGTGAGACCACATTCAAAGTCCCACCAAAAATAATAAAATAATAAAATAAAAATAAAAAAATAAAAAAGGTATATCCACAAGCAAAATGGGCATGGATGAAAACCCGGAAGGGCTCCATGAGTAAAAACAGCAGGACTGCCGACGAGTTCGTGAAAACCCGAAAGGGGGCAAACTCGTATAAAAAAAAGAAGGAGATGAAATGCACTCACAAAGTCCTCTCGACTTTGTGAGGAGAAAATTCCCGCGTGAGATCCTTACAACTCACAAAGGAGCAACATACTTGGGGGTCCTCACGACTCCTAAGGAGAAAATACACCTACGGGATCCTTACGACCCGTAGGGAGAAAATACTTTGTGAGGCCCTTACGGCTCACAAAATTGAAAAGTCTTAGGTGATATGGACCTAAAACCTGTCTCCTAAGCCATCGCTTCCTGATAAACAAGAGCAAATAATGATTCGCTCCTGGTATCATATTCCAGTGTAGCGATACTGATGCCAAGCAAAAACCAATTGCCAAATCCTCCCGGGGCAAATGATGAGTTGCTCCTGGCATTATTCCAGTGCAGCAATGCAGATGCCACACAAAAACCAATTCCCAAATCCTTCCAGGGCAAATGATGAGTTGCTCCTGGCATTATTCCAGTGCAGCAATGCAGATGCCGACAGAAAAAAAAATCCCTAAATCCTCTCATGGCAAATGATGATCCGCTCCTGGTGCCATATTCCATTATAGCGATGCTGATGTCAACCCAAATCACAATCAACAAGTTAACTTCAACTCCGACACCGCAGAAAGCGGGGCAAGTCAGAATCCAGTTTCGACACCGCAAGAAGCGGAGCAAGTCAAGTTCACCCCTGACACTGCAGGAAGCAGAGAAAGTCAAATAGAGCGTCGACCATCCATGTCATAAAAAGCGCAGTGCAGGCTCACCAAAAATCGGGAACCCAAATCGCTCCGAATCAGAGCGTCGACCATCCATGTTGCAAAAAGGGCAATGCAGGCTTCCTACAAAGCAGGAACCAGATCACTCCGGGCCAAGGAAACGTCTATCACGGACACTCCGTCTCGGAGACGCGTCGAGCGTCGACCGTTTATGTTGCAAAAAGGGCAGTGCAGGCTCCCCACAAATCGGGAACCCAAATCGCTCCGAATCAGAGCGTCGACCGTCTATGTCGCAAAATGGGCAGTGCAGGCTCCCCAAAAATTGGGAACCCAAATTGCTCTGAATCAGAGCGTCGACCGTCCATATCGCAAAACGGGCAGTGCAGACTTCCCACAAATCGGGAACCAAATCGCTCCGAATTAGAGCGTCGACCGTCCATGTCGCAAAAAGGGCAGTGCAGGCTTCCTACAAAGCAGGAACCAGATCACTCCGGGCCAGGGAAACGTATATCACGGACACTCCGCCTTGGAGACGAATCAAGCATCGACCGTCTATGTCGCAAAAAGGGCAGTGCAGGCTTCCTACAAAGCGGGAACCAAATCGCTCCGGATCAGAGCGTCAACCGTCCATGTCACAAAACGGGCAGTGTAGCCTTCCTACAAATCGGGAACCAAATCGCTCCAGATCAGAGCGTCGACCGTCTATGTCGCAAAACGGGCAGTACAAGCTCCCCACATATCGGGAACCAAATCGCTCCGGATCAGGGCGTCGACCGTCCATGTCGCAAAAAGGGCAGTGCGGGCTTCCTACAAAGCAGGAACCAGATCACTCCGGGCCAGGGAAACGTCTACCACGGACACTCCGTCTCGGAGACGCATCAAGCGTCGACCGTCCACGTCGTAAAAAGGGCAGTGCATCCCAAAAAGTGGGAAACAAGGCAAGTCGCCTCCACGTGAAAGACGATCCATCAATTTCATGCACACGACTCACATATGTGGTGTGCATTTATTGATGGGGGGCAGTTTGTTGAAGTCAAAATTTGCACCCCGGTTGACCAAGTCAAAGTCCAGGTCAACCCCAAGCCAGGTGGGCCCAAGCCCAAGCAAGTGGGCCAATGCCCAGGTCGAGCCCGAACACGAAGCGTCCGGCCTTCCGCCGTGCCAAAATAAAAAGTCATGTAATAAATAATTTTTATGTAATTTTTTATGCATGAATGTAAACAAAATGGGCATTAAAGCCAAATTTTTGTAAAGCCCATGGCTTATGTGCAAAAAGAAATGGCACATGAGCCACGGGATAGGAAAAAAGTCATTTTGTAAAGCCCAAGGGCTATATGTAAACATGTAAGCCTATATAAGGCAACATGATGATGAATAAAGTAATACTTTTCATTTCCCTCAAAAAAAAACCTAGGGTTTGTGCCTCTTTCCTGTTTCTGAAGGTTCCAAACCTTATTCTTTCTTTTGAATTATATCAAGAGTTTTACTCTTTCTTTTCAAAAACTAAATAGTTTTTCACCACGAAACCCACAAAGGGAAACTTGGATCTACCATTAGATCTCAAAAGGAAGAGATTTTTAAAATCTCAAATCTCTTGATCTTCAAGATCCGGCCAAACAACAGGAGGAAGAAGAAGAACCCCCTTAATCAGCTTCAAAACATCCTAGGAGTTTAACTCCATATATATATATATATATATATATATAATAGATATTTCCTTTCCGAAGCATAGCTTCTGGTTTTGGGACTAAAAGCCCCTTTTCTCGCCGGCGCCCAAGCGCTCTAGCGCCAAGCGCCCACGTGCCGACACGTGGCGCGCCAGCGCTCGAGCGCAGAGCGCCCACATCCCGACACATGGCACGCTGGCGCTCGAGCGCCCTGCGCTCAAGCGCAAAGCACCCACATGCCGACACTTAGCACGCTTGCGCTCCACCGCCCAGCGCTCAAGCGCAAAGCGCCCACGAGCGGACACGTGGCGCGCTTCCGCTCCAGCGCCTAGCGCTCAAGCGCAAAGCGCCCACGTGCCGACACATGGCGCGCTTGCGCTCAAGCGCCCAGCGCTCAAGCGCAAAGCGCCTACATGCCGACACGTGGTGTGCTAGCGCCTGAGCGCACAGCACCTAAGCGCACAACGCTCAAGGTGCTGACCCCACGCATCCCTTGGATGCCTTTTCCCTTTCTTTTTATATTTATATATATATATATGTATATATAAATACTCACACACACACATACTATACAATACTCTCCCTCCCAAAAAAATTTTGGGCCGGGGCGCTGCCCCGCACCCCGCAAGGGGGCTGCTAGCCCCCTTGACCCCCAGCCCGCTATCCGGGTAGCGGGACCCCCGCGAAAACTCTGCGTGGCTCCCGATATATCCAAGCCCCCCTCCAAAACAAAACACACGTACACTGCACATTGAGTTCGCATGACCAGTTTAACCCGTCAATCGGAGGATCCCTCGCTCCAAAGGTGAGGGGTAATTAACGGCAGCTTAGTCCGCGGCTGCCGGAGATTCGGATCCCCATAATCAATAAACCCCGGCCTACCCTAGGCAGGGGGAATCTGTAGTATGCCTAACAAGCATGCGCGTATTCCCATCTCAATGGGGTGATGAAAAACACCCTACACATATAACCGACTAACACTAAATATACCAACTTATCGAGTCAACACTTGATTTGATAACCCGGCTATATCACATATAACTGACCGATACAATAGTCACGAGAATATAATATGGTATCACATACAAGCATTATTCTCGGTCCCGCACATATCACATATGCATTCCTATTTCGTTTTGCCTGAGCCAGTAAAACCTCTATGTAGGACTCTAAAGACTGGTCAATACGCCAGCAGTAGGTGATGATCACATCAAGCACCCACAAGCCGTCAGCGGTACTAGCTGGACGTAACGGCTACCCGGGTATTGAGCGATCAGAAGATCAGCAAGCAAGCCCGCTCCAACTCCTGCAAAAGCTTGACAGTGACACTACCGTACAGTTCGGTCTCCTCGTCTGATATGTCGCATATCTCGTCTAGGGGTGGTAAACGTCAGACCCCAATAACTCGGTAAGTCGTGCCGATATGAGGCTCATAACGGGTCAAGAAACTACTGGTAACACTTACCAGTAAATCTCTAAACCAGCCCTGGTCAGGGACTTCCCTGTTATGGCCAATCGAGCACAGTGCAACATCAACCTCCAATACCGGGAGAGACGAAACCCCTTCTATCGCTCATTGCCTCCATGTGACTCGGGACTGTACCCAAAAACCACCGTTTTGCATGTTCTCTTGGACATGGTAATATAGAAATCAAAGCACAGTGGGAATCACACAAGACTCTATGATGATCTCGGGTCAACAGACTAACCTGCACCAGTATCACCAGAGAACTGCCATCTGACGTGAGGTATAATACCAGCTGGGAGTTCTCGGCGAGTCCGTCCAGTGTACCCAGTCTCCACTGAGCACCCGTATATCATCTTTGATGTCAAACACCAATGGATATGGGATCATCCATCGCCCATCTATATGGGTCAAGAAGCTATACGCTAGTCTACTCTGGTATATCGATGCCCCGTCTCGATACACCCACGACTAGGGACTTTAAAGGATATACTTATGGACTACCATGGCCCTACTAGTATGATCTGCATCATAGTCTAGTCAAGTACACATCCTAAGGGCTTTACCAACATGTAACAGAGAGACAATCAGTGTACACGTTAAGGTAAAGAGTAACCAGATAGCATACTATCATGTCGAGCAAGAAAGTCCTCCCTATATGTCCAAGCATCCACTACAATATACATATCATGTATAGTAATAGCCTCTAGGGCATACATATAACTAACAGGGTTTGGCTATTCATCATGTCCGTGGAAACCGTGTTTTGTTGCAGGCTCAAACGAAACGTGGACTTCCTAATATATCCAATGTGATCATCTGTGATCTGGAATGCCTATTATTGCTTCATACGAATGTACATATCTATATATGATATCTAGTAGACGTTGCTGATGTTTTGCATCCGCGCTAGTCCAGCCCCCGCTCCGTCATTAGTTAAGTAACCTAACGGGTGATGACGGGGACCAGTAGAAAATGCGGATGGCATAAGCGTACGTTGTATTTTTGTTGTTTTCTGCAATCATAGGTTTAAATGATGGGACTGCATTAGATTAATGCAAAGCAAATAAACCAAAGTTGAATCGTTGGAAAAAAAGATTAAAAACCACTCGGTTATTTTAAAACAGCAGTTTTTTAATTGCGGAGCTTAAACCACTTGATCGCACGCTTTTGACGAGTAGGGGTTCAAAGTTCTAACGCTATAACCGCGATCAGGACGGTGTCGCTTCTCAGCTAGCCGGTTGAGCACGGGTCGATTCGCAAGGAGATGGTTGTATGTTCGTTCGAGTTTTAGACGAGTCAATAAAGAATGTGTATATGTTTGTTCAAATCTATCCTAAGTGTTTGTATTTATGTCCAAATAAGCTTGTTAAGGTTAAGGTTGGTTAGTAGAGTTAGGATTAGTCTTGTGCTTGTCTTTTGCCATTCTTAAAACGGTGTGGGGATAATCGAAAGTAGCGGGAATTAGGAGGTCATAGGAACGTGATTTGCAAGTTTAAGCGAGCTTTCCAATGCTAAATCCATTCCAGTGCTCCTTGTCCGTCCGCTAAATACGCTTATTTCCAACCCTCGGCCAAACACCCGCAACCATGTATCCAATTAAGTCATAACTACATGTCATGTTGTAGTGCGCTTAAAGGACTTCTCAACTTAGGTCACGGCTACATGTCACGTATAGCGCGCCTGAGTGAAGGGGTTGCGTTTGTTTGGTCGGGGTTCGTTTCAAGATATTTGGTGAAGAGAAGCACAAGAGATTTCTCGGTCCCTCATACCACCTTCCTTAGCCTTAACAAGTGGGAAATTATTCACACATTAGAAAAGAAAAGAAAACAAAACAAGAAGCAAGAAAAGAGAGAAAAGGAAAATACGGTTTTACAAATAGTGCAAACTAACTCTTGGGTCCTCACCTTAGCAAGGAACTCCGTCGAGTATCATCACTTGAAAATAATACGGAAAAGAGAAGAGAAGGAAAAGAGAACAAGCAAAAAAATAACAACAACTATTTAACAACAAGAATTAAAATTACAATACAAGATAATAAAATTACAAGACAATAAATAAAAGAGACAAGATAAAAATAACCCTCATCTTCATTTCATCATCCACTCAATACTCTCACTACATTTTAATGGAGGATGATATGAAGAAGAAGAAGAAGCTAAACTAAATCCTAACAAAAAGAGATGGGAAAAGAAGACCTTTGGCTTGGCACAAAACTGGGCTATTTATAGGCTGCGTGCTGAAACCCTAGGCCAACATTCTGGTCCTAAATGAAATGACCCAACTACCCCCCAAAGCATCTTCTGTCACCGAGTTAACTCGACCGCGGATCCGCGGCCGAGTCGCCATATTGGCCGCGGATCCGTGGCCCTTTTGAGGAGTTGGCGATTCGTATTTTGTGGGTTTCCTTGTGTTGCATTCCTCTGTTGTTATACATGTTCCAAATTGCAAATTGCAAATTGCTTCTACAATTTCTTCAGATCTGCAACAGTCCAAAATGGCATCAAAAATAATACTTTTGACCTTTTCTCCCTTGAGCTCTGCGTACCCATTGATTCTTGTGCTGCCCCTCTTATGCTTTGTGCTTGTCCCAGACACGAATGACCACAGTCACATGTCTTGTCTCTGGAACTGGTACGGGGCACTGGACGGATGTGGATGATCGGAACCCGGCTTTTATCTGTTGTCAACAGATGTTCTGTATTTTGGCGTAACTTTGGAGATTTTGTATCAATTGCGTTATTTTGGACTAGGAACCTGTAGCCTGTAAATATGTAGCAAACACGGATTAAAAGCACCTGCCTATAAACAAACGAGCATAAGAATGGGCGATATTGAATGCAATATTCTGGCATGAACACCATTCCTTTTAAAAAGCTATCAGGTTCCTTCGATTATATCAAGTTCACTTCGTTCACGGTTTCGCCAAAACCAGTCGTAGCCCTCCGTCGTTTCATATGAATAGTCAGTAGTATTCAACCTATGTTTGTTGGCCTTAGTCAAGGCATAGTGATTGGTAGCTGCTGAGTGTTCACATGTAGCATAGATAGATGCGTTGGTTTGAGACAGTCGTATTACTTTGGGGCCTTAGTCAAGGGTATATACGGGTGGGTTTAAATTAACATGGACAATAACGGCTAGAACTTGACATATGACTTATGATTTGTTGGCCTTAGTCAAGGTCATAAGAGAATGGGGCAAAAATCCATATTGGGAGTTTCTAAAGAAACTGAAACTTGCTAGTGCTGCATAACATTTGGTGTTTGATAATGTTGGTAGGATTCCTTCAGCATTATCCCATGATGATATTTGGGTCCCGATCCTACTATGAATATATGCTACAGTTCGGGAGATTTTCACTTAACGATCAATGCTATACACCAAGTAGGTGTCTAGAACAGTGTTAGCGGGGCTACGCCTCCACGGAAAAGTGGTTTGGTAATTAAGGAACTTCGCGAAAGCGTCGTAAAACCTCCCTCGAAGTATCAACACTAACCTGGATGAACGGTTAAGAAAGTATTGCACGGTGAAATTAGTCCTGACTAGTTCTTCTTTTATGGTTTGAGAAAGGATTCGAGGAACAGTGGGAGCCATCCTGTTTAGATAAATTAAAAACCAATCTAAACATACAAGAGCATCATGCTAAGTGTTTTCTTCTTTCTCTCTCATAATTGCAGTGACCATGTGACCGAGACTAGGTTACATATAAATAATAAAATGACTGAATCTAACTATAATGACTAGTAAAGATTTTTCCATATGTCCATTGCCTATGACATGCTGGACCACATCATTACTACTCTAAACCCCGCCGTCCCAGGTCCAGTTTCCACCGTCGCGGATTTGGATATCCATAAGACAAGGGAAAAAGAATGTGCGAATGCCAAGTGCCTCGTGATAGCTTCAGTTGATGGTGTATACCAGAGGCAGCACGAGAAGATAGACTTTGTTTCTATCTTCCTCCATAACAAAGTTTTATATGGAGAGCAATCTCATATCGCAAGATATAAGACCTCGAACGAATTGCTTCAAGCGAGGTTAGCTGTCAGGTCATCTGTAGGGGACAACGTCCTTACGATGACTAACTATATTGATGAGCTCACGGATCTGGAGACCACGTTGAGAAACGGGTCATATGCTGACTTGATTCTACAGTCCCTACCTCCTACTTATGCCCAGAGGAAGAAAGTTATACTTCCATATGAGGGCACCCTGAAGGAAACCAGGGTGACACCCACTCTTCTTATTGGAGAATCTTCCTCTTCTGGATCTAAGGAGGAAACCAAGGGTGAGAAGAAGAAGACCTCCACAAAGCTGATATACGGTGTCAATAAGGTAGAAGGACAGGGAAGGGCAAAAGTTTCGGGGTTAACAGTAGGAAAGGAGGGTTTTTCCTGTTGTTATGGGAAGGGGCATTGGCAGAGGGATTGCAGGGCTTGGAAAGCCAGAATCCAGGATCCGAAGCATGTTGTGGCTTCGACTTCGGGTGTGTTTGTGATTGAAAACTGTATGTCAATTAACTTTACTTCCTGGATACTAGATACCGAATCAGGATCTCATATCTGTAATTCGTTACAGGCTTTGAGAAACCATAGAGTTATCAGAGTAGGTGATATGTCTCACAGAGTTGCGAGCGGAATGAGCGTGGATGCTGAATCCGTGGGGAATATCATCTAGGACTGACAAGTGGGCAGAAATTGATTCTACATAACTGTTTGTATGTACCTAGTTTGGCTTGTAATATCGTATCAGTGTCCCTGCTATCTAAAGAGGGATATGATTTTACATTTGTAAGCGATGTCGTGCACATCCACCTAAATCAAGTTCTGATTGGGTACGGTACATTAGAGGACGGTATATACGTATTGAATCAAGCTCAGGTTTTTAGTGTCCAGAACACACATAAAAGAAAGTCTCCAGAAACAAATCAGGCTTTTTTATGGCATTGTAGACTGGGTCACATCAATGAAACACGGTTGACGAAGTTACATAGAGAAGGATATTTGAATCCGTTCGAATATCAGTCTTATGCCACTTGTCAATCTTGTCTCATGGGAATGATGACAAAGACTTCGTTCACTGGACACGGAGTAAGAGTGAGCGAGCTCTTAGGACTGATACACAGCGATGCATGCGGTCCAATGTCTACACATGCGCAAAGTGGTTATTCTTATTTCATTACTTTTTCGAATGATTTCTCTAGGTATGGACATGTTTTCTTGATGAAGCACAAATCCGAGGCTTTTGAGAAATTCCGAGAATACAAGAATGAAGTGGAGAAACAAACAGGAAAAAGTATCAAGACACTAAGATCTGATCGAGATGGTGAATACTTAAGGGTCGAGTTCCTGGGTTACCTAAAAGAGAATGGAATTCTCTCTCAGCTTACTTCTCCATACACGCTACAACACAATGGTGTATCGGAAAGGCGGAATCGAACCCTATTGGATATGGTACGTTCCATGATGAGTAAGGCTGAGTTATCGAGATCCTTCCGAGGTTATGCGCTAGAATCAGCTGCATATCTTTTGAACTAGGTTCCAACCAAGACTGTGACTACCACACCATATCAGATGTGGAGTGGGAAGAAACCCTGTCTTAAGTACGTTAAGACATGGGGGTGTCCAGCTTTTATAAAAAAAGCAGCATGCAGACAAGCTCGAGTCACGCTCAGTACAGTCTAAGTTTGTGGGATACCCAAAGAACTCCAAGGGGTATTTTTCTATTACGCAGAGGAGCAAAAGGTATTTGTTTCTCTTCATGCCTACTGCTTGGAAGCTGAGCGCAATAGAACCGGAAGAAATTCCAGAACCACAAGTTATTACTGAAAGCTTGGTAGAACAGAAGTTTCAGAAGAAAGGGACATCCCAGCGCCAATCCGCAGAAGTAGTAGGCAGCCTCATCCGCCCGAGAGATACTATGGTTTTTTCATAGACGGGCATCGAGAGGATTGCATCATTGACAATGATGAGCCTACTAGCTTCCAGCAAGCCATTCAGAGCGATGACTCGGTAAAATGGCTGGATGCAATGCGGACCGAGATGGAGTCCATGTACACCAACAAAGTATAGACTTTGTACATTGCTCCAGAAGGGGTAAAACCCATAGGATGCAAATGGATCTTCAGAAGGAAGATTGGTGTAGATGGAAAGGTTGAAACCTATAAGGCTAGAATTGTTTCAAAGGGTTTTCGTCAAAGACCTGGTTTGGACTATGACGAAACCTTTTCTTCAGTGGCTATGCTCAAATCCATTCGGATCCTTCTTGCCATTGCTGCCTTCCATGATTATGAAATATGGAAGATGGACGTAAAGACGACTTTTCTAAATGGTAATTTGGAAGAGTGGGTCCTTATGGATTAGCCAGAGGGTTTCATTCAGAGTGGGAGCAGCGGGAAAGTGTGCAAGTTGCTTAAGTCCATTTATGGACTAAAGCAGGCATCCCGGAGTTGGAACATCTGTTTTGATGATACTGTTAAAGAATTCAACTTTATTAAATATCCAGATGAATCATGCATTTACAGTAAGATTGTAGGGAGAATTGTAGTATTCCTCTTCTTGTACGTGGATGAAATTCTCTTAATAGGAAATGATATTCCTATGCTACAGTCAGTCAAAGGATTCTTATCACAGAAGTTCTCCATGAAGGACCTGGGTGATGCTTCCTATATTCTGGGGATCCAGATCTATCGTGATAGATCTAAACGGATAGTTGGACTTTCACAGTCAAGGTACATAGACACCATACTGAAAAGATTCAGTATGGAAGATTCTAAGCGCGGTAATCTGCCGGCTTATCACGAAATCACCCTCTCCAAATAGATGTCTCCCAAGACTGATTTGGAGAGTGCTCGCATGTCATCTATACCCTACGCGTCAGCGGTAGGCTCTATAATGTATGCGATGTTATGTACCAGACCAGATGTAGTCTACGCATTGAGCGTTGTAAGCCGGTATCAGTCGAACCTAGGGGAGAAGCACTGGATAGCAGTAAAGATCATTCTCAAGTACCTGAGAAGGACTAAGGAGATGTTCTTGGTGTATGGCGGAAAAGACCTCCAGATCGATACTTTTGCTGACTCCAGCTTCCAGAGTGACAAGGATGACTCCATGTCCATGTCGGGTTATGTCTTTACCCTCAATGGAGGGGCGGTCTGTTGGAAGAGCTCCAAGCAGGACACCGTTGCTGACTCGACGATGGAAGCGGAGTACATAGCTGCTTGCGATGCCGTAAAAGAAGCTGTCTGGTTGAGGAAGTTCTTAACTAAACTTCAGGTGGATCCTACCATTGTTGATCCAATACCGCTGTATTGCGACAAAAACGGCGCTATAGATTTAGCGAAGGAACCCAGGTCCCATCAGTAGTCCAGACACATCTTAAGGCGGTATTACCTGATCAGGAAGATCATAGATCGCCAGGAGATCGAGGTGAGGAGAGTAGATACAGAGGATAACACTGCTGATCCACTCACGAAGGCCATCCCTCAGAAACAGTTCGAGCGGCTAATCGAAATGATAGGTCTGCAATACGCCAGTACATGACCCCAGTGCAAGTGGGAGATTATTAGTGTATATGCCCAAGAGGCCATTATTGTATCATACTGGCTTGCTAAAAATGGTAGTATGCTACTTGGTTTCATTCTACTCAGATATGTGCGTATGTTTCTTTTAGCATATCGCTTATACATATTAGTAGAGCCCTTAGGATCTTTGTTTGATTACCAGCGTTGTGATGGCAGTCACACTAGTGGGGGATGGATAGTCTATAAGCACATCCTTATACAGGTCCTTGGTCGTAGGAATATCGAGATGGGGCATCGATACTCCGGAGTAGACCGGTGTATACGTTTCTCATCCCAGGTCAGGAGATAGTCTGTCCCACAGCCATCAGTACGTCGTACTGGAGATAGTATGCAGGTGCTAGTTAGGTTACGAGTACACTGGATAGGACTCGCCGGGAACTGCTGATGGTTATTATACCTGTCGTCAGGTAGAAGTTCCCAGGTGACATGTGTACAGCTTAGTCCAATCAACTTGACACTGCTACTTCGCCTCGAGTGTGTTCCCACTATACTTTGATCACTACCCTACCACGGCTCAAAGGATTCGTGCAAACAGGTAGTAGTTTGGTACAGTTCCGAAGAACTTGGATGTAGTGGCGGTTAGACAGGATTCGTCTCTCCCGGTATTGGGGGTTGATATCGCGCTGTGTTGGAGAGCTACTACACAAAGGTCCGTGGCCATGGCAAGTGAGATTTACTGGTAGGTGTTCTAGTAGTTTCTTAGGGTGTTCTGGGCTACACTTCGACACGACTTATACCGCTATTAGGGGTCTGACGTTCACTATCCCCCTAGGCCCGATATGCGATACTCTTAGAAGAACAGACCGGACTGTACAGAGATTATCACATACATGCTCAGTAGGAGTTCGGATGAGTTACCTCATCGGCCTTCTTATCGACATCTACCTGGAGACTGTTACGTTCAGCTAGTACCGCTTGCAGCCTGTGGTTAAACCCACTGCCAGCGTAGTGTCGAGTCTTTAGAGTCCCATACAGAGAGTTTACCTGCATCGGGCAAAAGGTGTAGAGGTCGTATGGTTTTACGGCAGGGCCGCGATCACTTACGTACACTTGTGCACATACTGTGATCGGGCAGATAATACTAGTGGGCTTTGGTTTATGCCGGATTCTAGTATTATACTGATGGATTTATTTAGTCTCAGTTTATTCGTGTTTTTCGTAAATACGGATGGGAGGGGCAGTCTCATAATTTTTCAGGAAGCTTCTAGAAGGAAATGAGGTGGAGGAGATGAGGTGTAGTTTTCATTAAGTGAACCATGACTCATGAGGTGATTCACCATTTGAATTAAATGAATCTTACCAGATATTTTCTAGATATTTATCTAGAGATATTTGTATGCTTCATGATATTCTATCATGAGTAATAACTCATTATCATTATTACAAACACCTTCTCTCTCCTCAAGTCTTCATCTTCTTCCTCAAACCCGAAAAGCACTCATGTGTTAAGGATCCTAGGGTTTAGAGAAACAAAGTACTCCATCTAAATACTCAACACCATCTAGAACTTCTAGCTTAGCAAACTAGAAGCCGTAGTTATCTCAGATTCGAGATAAGAGCTCGGACTATAGACTCTCGGATGGATCGTATTTGACTCGAGAAGGCCGTCGAGGTAGCCGTGATCCGTTATGATTCTTGGAGCCTACGATGACGAGGAGGGCAGCAGTGAAGACCCGAAGGACTTGTAACGTAAGGTATAACGTCGAGACCGAGTAGTTAAACCTCATACAGTTTGCTAGTAATGGTTTAGGCACGATCAGTGTGCTCAAGTCCGTGTTACGAAGCTTTGATAATTGTTTTTCATATATTCCGCCTCCCCGTGAACATGTGGGGTGCGTGACATGGACTTACACATGACATGGTGCACTAGTCATGGAAAAATGTAAAAACACGGATTTGACCAAAAATCCGATAAATATCATTAAAATAAATAAATAATTTTAATCTCCGATAAATTTCCAAATATCGGTATATACTTATACCATTTTACGAAAAAACCCTATTCGAAATTCGAATAGTTTTCGCGAAATATACTATTTTAATATTAAATTCTAAAAATATATTTTTATATTTCTAAAATATTACAGCATCACCCAGGTCCTTCATGGAGAATAGGAATAGTTTGACCGATTGTAGCATAGGAACGTCATTTCTTATCAAGAGAATGTTATCCATATATAATACGAGGAATATGACTGTACTCCCTACAATCTTCTTATAAATGCAAGGTTCATCTACATTTTTTTATAAAATCAAACGTTTTGATCTTATCATCAAAGCAGATGTTCCAACGCCGTGATGCCTGCTTTAATCCATAGATGGATTTAAGAAACCTACATACCTTTTCGCTGCTCCTATTTTCAATGAAGCCTTCTAGCAGATCCATAAAAACACATTCATCTAAATCACTATTTAGAAATGCAGTTTTAACATCCATCTACCATATTTCATAGTCGTAATAAGCAGCAATAGCAACTAGAATTCGAATGGATTTAAGTATAGCTACTGAAGAAAATGTCTCCATCTACCCATCCACACCAATCTTTTTCTTAAAGATCCATTTGACCCTACAGGTTTTACTCCAGAAGGTGCAACTTCCAAAATCCATACTTTGTTGGTGTGCATGGATTTCATTTTGGATCGTATAGCATCCAGCCATTTCACTGATTCACTACTCGTGATAGCCTGCTGAAAACTAGTAGGGTCATCAACTTTCATGATGCAATCTTCTCTATCACCATCAATGAGGAAACCATAGTATTTCTCTGGTGAGCGAGAAGACCTACTAGATCTGCGGAGTGACTGAGACTCGTTAGGTTCTATCGAAGCTTCAGGTTCAACCAAATCGTCAGTAGTTGTTTGCAGCTCTGGAATTTCTTCCAGTTCTATCTTATTGCCAATAGTATCATTTATAAAAAACTCATTTTCTAAAAATGTGGCATAATGAGAAACAAACACTCTTTGTTCCTCTTTATGGTATAATAGATATCCATTTGATTGTTTAGGATATCCCACAAATTTACATAATCGATCGTGTCTCGAGTTTGCCTGGATTTTGCATTTTAACAAAAGCAGGAGAACCCCATATCTTTACTCGTTTAAGAGATGGTATCTTCCTATACCATATCTCATATGGAGTGGTAGGCACGGATTTGTTCAGAACCCTGTTTAATAGATATACTGTAGTCTCTAATGCATATCCCAAAAGAAAGTAGTAACTCAACATCACTCATCATGGAGCGTATCATATCTAATAGGGTATGATTTCTCCGCTCTAACACACCGTTGTGTTGTGGTGTGTACGGAGGAGTGAGCTAAGAGAGAATCCCATTCTCTTTTAGGAAATTTAGGAACTCTGTACTTTAGTACTCTCCTCCTCAATCTGTTCGAAGTTTCTTGATACTCAATCCAGTTTGTTTTTCTATTTCAATTTTATACTCCTTGAATATTTTGAAAGCTTCAGACTTATGTTTCAGCAAGAACACGTGTCCAAATCTCGAGAAATCATCAGTAAAGATTATGATGTATGAATAACCGCTTCTTGCATGTGTAGATATTAGTCCACATACATCACTATGTATGAGGCCTAAGAGTTCAGTAGCTCTCTCTCCGTGTCCAGTAAACAAAGTTTTGGTTATTTTACCCTTGATGCAACACTGACAAGCCGCATAAGATTTATATTCAAACGGATTCAAATATCCATGTTTATGTAGCTTGGTTAGTCTTGTTTCGTTAATATGACCAAGTCTACAATGCTATATAAATGCTTCATTTAGTTCTGAAGTCTTTCTTTTTTTGTGTGTGCTGGATGTTGAAAACTGTGTATTGATTCAGGACATAAATTCCGTTATTTAGTGTACCATACCCAATCAACTGTTGATTTATGTAATACCCCAGGTATTATCCTGTATACCCATTTATACCAGATAAGCATAGGGACCAACTGTAAAACAATGGGGAATCTTCAGAATACATTCCGAAAGAGGACAGATCTGTACTATAAATGGAATGATACCGCTCTTCAATACAGAGGTGCCTTTTAAGTGAACCGGAACTACAGGAGCTGGAAAACTCCGTAGTTAAGCGTGCTTAAGCCAAGGAAGTTCTGGTATGGGTGACCTCCTGGGAAGTGGCCCGTGGTCGGGTCCAGTTCGCCCCGAAGGACAAAACCGTGCGGCTTCGGCTAGAGCGGACAATACTCTCGGTATTGGGGGTGGGTCATGACAATTTAGGTTAATGTTCATAAAATTACTTTGCAATACAAAATGATATCCTTTAATGTCTAACAAAGATACAGATATTATATTACATAACATAGTCAGTACAAAATAACATGGATTCAAAATCAATATACACCCTGAAGGCAACCCTAGGTGATACTCTCCGACTGATGTAGCATCTGTTAGTTATATGTATGCCCTAGAGGCCATTACTGTACATTGGATGTATATTGTAGTGGATGCTGGGACATATATAGTTAGGACTTTCTTGCTCGACATGATAGTACGCTATCTGGTTGCTCTTTATCTTAACATGTATACTTTCTGTCTCTCTGTTACATGTCGATAAAGCCCTTAGGATGTGTACTCGACTTCCAGGATTATGATGTAGATCATACTAGTGGGGCCTGGGTAGTCCATGAGTACATCCTTCAATGTTCCTAGTCATGGGAATATCGAGACGGGGCATCGATATTCCACAGTAGACTAGCGTATATCTTCTCGACCAATGTGATGGGCGATGGATGATCCCATATCCATTGGTGTTTGACATCAGAGATGGTATGCGGGTGCTCAGTGGAGACTGGGTACACTGAACGGACTCGCCGAGAACTCCCAGATGGTATTATACCTCACGTCAAATGGCAGTTCTCTGGTGACACTGGTACAGCTTAGTCTGTTGACCCGAGATCGTCATAGAGCCTTGTGTGTCTCCCACTGTTCTTTGATTTCCACCCTACCACGGCTCTACTGAGTCGTGCAAACAGGTGGTTTTTGGGTACAGTCCCGATTCACATGGAGGCAATGAGCGATAGGAGGGGATTCGTCTCTCCCAGTATTGGGGGTTGATGTTGCGCTATGCACGAATGGCCATAACTGGAAATCCCTGGCCAGGGTTGCTGTGATATACTGGTAAGAGTTATCAGTAGTTTCACGATTGTTATGGACCTTACATCGGCATGACTTATCGAGCTATTGGGGTTTTACGTTTACCACCCCTAGGCGAGATATGCGACATATCAGACGAACAGACCGGACTGTACGGTAAGTGTTACTGGTTGAATTCACAGGAGTGTGAGCGGGCTTGCTCGTCGATCTTCTAATCGCTCAATACCCGGATGGCCGTTACGTTTAGCAGACCGCTTGCGGCTTGTGGGTGTTTGATATGATCATCACATACTGCCGGCGTATTGACGAGTCTTTAGAGTCCTACACAGAGGTTTCCTGGCTCAGGTGAAACGAAATAGGAGCGCATATGAGATATGTGCTGGACCGAGAATAATACCAGTATGTGATACTGTATTCTATTCTTGCGATTTGTATCATGGGACGGTTATATGTGATATAGCCGGGTTACCGAATCAAATGTTGATTCGATACATTGATACACATGATATTAGTCGGTTATATGCAGTATGACCGGATCATTAAATCAAGTGTTGATTTAATGATTTAATGTATAATTATATATTTGATATATTACTTTGCATTTACTAGTATTGGTTCACTCAAGATTGATTTTCTCACTTGAAATGCACAAGTTGTATATGTGATATATTTTTTTGTGCACTTGTTTGTATCATGTTTGATGATACATGCAAACTTGGGTTTATGTTTACTTTAAACCATGTTTAAGTGAATGGTTAGAGTTTTATTATCTTCTCTTGATTATTTATTTTATTTATTTATTCTTTTAGCAAGAAAAGAAATGGTTGCTTCTTTTGGATTTACTTTGAAGCTTCATGAAGCTTGAAAAGTTCAACCATTTTTGTTTCTTTTGCTTAACCTAACCATTCACCTAACCCTAGTTTATTATCTACACTTAACCATGGTTGCATAATGATAACCATCACTTGATTTTATTTTAATTCATATTCTTTTTCCTTTCTTCTTCTTCTTCTTCAAGAGAGAAAAAGAAACCTTTGCTTGAAAATGATCAAGTGATGATTCTAAGTGAGAAATCAAAATCCAAAGTGAACCCACTTCCTATTTCTTCATCCTCTACCACTTGCCATGTAGTATGGGGTGTTTTCTTCACAAGTTTCATGACTTGGTGAAGGTGGAGCTTGATCTTGTGTTTCCTCGACGTAGATCATCTTCGGCATCGAAGTCATCGACCTATCCCGATCATTTCTTCGTGAAACCACCACGAGAGTCTGGGATCCGATGATCGCAGCAAAGGGACATCGTCACGGAGCTAAGGAAGTGGAGGACCGGATCTACAAAGGTTGTAGTCACTTTCCTTTTAGTTAAAGTTGTTAACTTATATCGTTTTCGCCTATCTTCTAGTTACGATCTTGCTTAGGGTTACTTGGCACATAGGAAAAATTTGATTTTGGCATATTTGATCTGTTGTGGAACATCATGGGTGTGCCTAGGAACCCTACAGTGGTATCAGAGCCTAGCTAGTGCCTTAGGCGATGCGTAGACGGAGTTAGAAACCCGATCGAACCCGAAACCCTAATCTATGACCCCTCTCTGTACATTTTTGAAAATTGTGGATTTTTCTGAATTAAAAATACCTGAAAAATTAAGCAGGGAAATATAAGAATTGTGGTGAAAAACGACCCCCTAAATCGTACATTCCACCGCGGAACCGCGGCAATAGCCTGCATGGGCCGCGGTTCCGCGGCCGTATAGAGGAGTTAGGCCATCGTTTTTCCACCATAATTCATATTTCTGTGATTTATATTTTATGGGTATTTTTATTATGACTTAAGAGTTGAGTGTTCTGGGGTTGTATTGGGACTCGAAGATTCGATTGGATTATCAAACTTTGTCTATGTATTTTTCCGAATAATTTTAGAATATGTTAAAAAGTTCGACCGGATATAAATACCCACTTTTTCCCCTACCGGGAAATTTCCAATTGTTGGATTTTTCCGTGGTTTAACGACGTTCTAAGTAGTGCAAGTAACGCGATGGTCCCTCTAGAAGACAACAAACCTTAACTCGATTATGTGACCGTCTTGAACTGCCCTTTGAACCTTAGGGTTTGGGGCAGTACGGCGTGCCACATGTGAGGCGTTGGCTTGACCCTTCTATGGCTGGACCGTTGGTACTGAGGCATGATGTGAATGTTTTTAAACTTATTTCATGTGTTGATATGTTTCGGAAAAACTTAGGTGTTTGATTGTTCGATCGGAAAGTTTAACATTTTCTATTTATCTGGAATGTGATACAATAATTGGAATTCACAAGTAGTTATGAGATAACTGAATGAATGTTATAAATCTAGCAGTTTAGTCTCAAATGATCGGTTGCCACAGAATTTTGATGCGATCAAAAGTCCGTCGCAATCACATAGCGTACGCGGATACTCTCCGGGTAAACTTAATAGACAGCTACACCCCATAGCCCCAACCAAGTGACTGTAGGAGAACCCCGTCGCTGAAAGCATCCGTTTGGGTGCTCGCGGCAGCGGTGTTCCGCCTTAGTGCACTTCGTCGACGGTATCGGGGGTGCGGCCGTCTACTAAAGATTGCGACGAGCATTCGATCAGAATGTCGGGAATCCTGTTGAATTGCCCGACTTGATATTGAAAAGTGTTTTCGATATAGAGACTAAAATGCGGGGTTTATAATTGTTAGGCATGCGATGTCTAAGTAATTAATTTGATTAAGCATGCGATGTCTAAAAAGATTACGGATTCCAACTGTTGTAGTTTTACACTTTCTTTTCTGTGACCATAAGTGTAATATGTGATATCGCCGGTTTCGTTGCTATATGTCAACGACAATTGGGATGGGCATATTTACTTACGTTGATGACATGTGATGTTATGTGTTGCTGGATATGTTATATTGGATCGTCGTGTTTGAATAGCCGGGGTTTTTTTTTATATGAGATGAGTGTTTTTCATTTTCATTCATGTAAAAACTTGTATGCAATATTCTTTTGTTGGGGCACTTCCAGGTTGCGGATGATGTCACCATTTGTATATTATTTACTTTTCCGCACTAGGATAGACCCAAGGAGGAGGGCATAAGTAACCGGGTTCTGGAGTCCAGTGGGAGACCAACTTCGAGGAGTCGAGTCCGGGTCTCCTAACTCTAGAATTGGTAGGGTTGCTTACCGCTTTCGTAGGGGTTTAAGGCTGTGGGTTTGGCTATTCATCGCGACCGTGGAATCCGTGTTTTATACTGGCTCGTATTGAAAACACGGACGTCCTAGTATATCCAATATTTCATATGTTTCTTCTGCTGCGATATTTGTGATGTGATCATTTGATGTTCTGTGATAAATACTGTATATAGTATATATGATATATTATATAGGCGTTACTTATGTTTTACACCCGCGCTAGCCCTGCCCCGCTCTGCCGTTAGTTAACTAACCTAACGGTGCATGAGGGGACATCGAGGCGAATGCGGATGGCATAAGTGTACGTCGTATTTATCTGTGATGTTTAGGTGACTTAAATGATGGGACTTCATTAATGTGATTAATGAAAGAAAAGAAACCTAAGATGTTGTGGAATCGAATTTCAAAAATAAAATTAGGTAGCTACAGTTCTTGCTTTGCATCGCGGTGTTCCTTGTAGAACATCCTGCACCTTATTCGATAAGGAAAGGGCCGAGATCCCTTCACCGGGAGTGACCCCTTAAGCAATAACTGGCTGATGCTACACCCCTCGGTTTGTCTTTTGATTGCTTCTATAGTTTTTGCTTTGCACAGTGATATATATGATATATCCCGCACCTCATTCGACGAGGAAAGGGCCGACGATCCCTTCACCGGGAGTGACCCCTTTAGCAAAACTAGAAAAGCCTAAAAAACACTCCATTTTAAAGTCATTTGATTCTACAACGATATCAAGTTCATTACGCAATAGGTTTTCAGAAAAACCTGTCGTAGCCCTCCGTCATTTCAGATAAGTCCTACTTAGAATTCGTGCTACGTTTGTTGACCTCCGTCAAGGCGTAGTGTGCGGTAGCTAACTAGTATTTATCTGCTTATGCATATGATGCAGATTGGATTAGGGTAGTCGTGCGACCTTGTTGACCTCCGTCAAGGGTCGTGCGGATGGGTTTGATTCAATCAAGAAATGACGTGTTGAACTTGACTAGTAGCCTATGGTTTGTTGACCTCCGTCAAGGTCATAGGGTGCTAGGGGCAAAATTATCGGGAATTTCAAGTGTTGAAATTTGCAATGAGATTGCATACCTTCTATGAGATAGTTGGATCCCGATACCCGCTGCGAGTAATTGTTACTCCCGGGAGAGTTTTACACATTACAATTAGCCGATCAAGTAGGTGTCTAGAAAGGTGTTAACGAAGTTACGCCTCTGGGAAAATGAGGTTTACATTAATTAGGTTCGTGCGAAAGCACGGGGGACCTCCCTCAAAGTACCGACACTGGCCTGGCTGAAAGATTGGCAAACTTGTAGCGTGTAATTAATCCCGGCTAGTCTTTCCTTTTAGAGTTTGAAGGAAGATTTGATAAAAACAGTGGGAGCCATCCTGATTAGATAAAATGATAACCAATCTGATCTTGAAAAAGCATACGCTGAGTGTTTTCTTCTCTCTCTCTCCAGGTAACGACCATGTCACGCCTTAATCAAGATAATAATACGGATTTTTGACCGAACCCGCTTGTTATACTGAGCTGGGGAACGTTCGTTCTGCTCCAACTTATAATTGTTATAAGACAGAGCAGGAAATAGGGGAATACCAAGATTCCCATGCCGCCCAAACGAAGAAAGTGCATATGATGCATCTTCTTCGGGTGTATTCGTTACAAAGAACTGTTTCTCTGTATCCTCTACGTCCTGAGTATTTGATACCGGATCAGGATCCCAGATATGTAATCTGTTACATAGGGCTACAGAGAGGTAGAGAACTGAGAACGGGTGATAAGTTTCATGAGAAAGAAAACGGTGCAAGTGTTGCAGCCAAGTCTGTTGGTCACTGTCACCTTGTATTACCAATACATTGATTTTGAACGAATGTTATTAGATACCGAACCTGATATACAAAATCATATCAGTCTCTTTATTAGTAAACAAAGGATATAATTTTGTTTTGTTGGATAATGTTTTGAACATTACCTATATCAAAAGTTGATCGGTTCAGGCACGTTATCTAAAAGCATTGATGTTCTAAATCAAACTACAGTTCTTAGTATACGGAATACACACAAGAGGAAGAGTTCAGAAATGAACGGATCCTTCTTGAGGTATTGTAGACTAGGTCATATCAATGCGACCTTACTAGCTAAGTTGCACATAGATGCATATTTAAATCTGTTTGAATTTACATCTTGTGAAACTTTCCAGTCATGTTACAGAGATAAGATGACCATAGCTCTGTTTACTGGAAACAGAGAAAGAGTTAGTGAACTCTTGGGATGATACATGTTGATGTATGTAGGTCCCCTGTCTACACATGCCAAGACCGGTTCTTTGTACTTCATTACATTCTCTGATGATCTCTTTAGATTCAGACATATGTTCCGGTTGAAACACAAGTCCGAACCATTTGAGATATTCAAAGAATATAAGTTAGAAATAGAGAACCAAAAACTGGGTATAAGTATTATGTCCTATGTGTAAGTCCATGTCACGCACCCCACTAACTCGCGGGGAGGCGGAATATATGAAAAACGATTATCAAAGCTTCATAACACGGACTTGAGCGCATGAATCGTAATCTAAACCATTGCTAACGATATACTAGAGGTTTAACTACTCGGTACCGGAGTTATACCTCACGTTACATGTCCTTCGGGTTATACCTCACGTTACATGTCCTTCGGGTCTTCATCGCTGTCCTCCACTCCTCGTAGGCTCCTTGGAACATCGGCAACTTCACGGCCTCCTCAAATCAAAGACGATCCACCCGAAAGCTCCTACGCCAAGCTAAATCTCAAACTTGAGATAACTAGGTTGCTTAAAGTGCTAATCTAAGCTACCTAGGGGATATAGAGTGAGGTTATGGATGTTTTAGTCTAGCTAACCCTTGATCTCAACACATGAGAGGTTAGGGTTAGGGTTTCAAGAGAGAGTGAGCTTGAGGAGAGAGAAGGAGAAGATGAGAGTGAGAACAAAAATCCTTCTCACTTGAATATATGATACATAATGAATTATCAAATAATATCAATTAATTGATTATTCACCATGTTTCATTTAATCAAGGAGAGTGATTCATCATGTGAGTCATTAGATCATTAATGAAGCATTAATGATATGATGAATCATATAAATGAGTCACACAAAGTAATCATGAAAAAGCCACCTCAACCCCTCATGTCACCACTCTTCTAGAACCTTCTCGACAAATTACGAGAACGCCCCTCCAATCCGTGAAAACACGGAAAAACTTTAGACTGTATAAATCCAATAACCTTATACTAGAATCTGGCTTAAACCAAAGCCGGCTAGTATAAACTGTCCGAAAAGTCGTACGTGCGAAAACACACGTATACATCCGAAAGCTCGTCGTAAAACCATACGACCTCTATATCGTTTCGCCTGGAGCAGGAAAACTCTCTATGTGGGACTCTAAAGACTCGACACTACGCTGGCAGTGGGTTTAACCACAGACCGCAAGCGGCACTAGCTGTACGTAACGGTCCCCAGGTAGATGTCGATAAGAAGGCCGATGAGGTAAATCATCGGAACTCCCACTGAGCCTGATGTGACAATCTTCGTACAGTCCGGTCTGTTCGTCTAAGACTATCGCATATCAAGCCTAGGGGGCGGCAAGCGTCAGTCCCCTAATAGCTGTATAAGTCGTGTTGGAGCGAAGCCCATTACTCCCTGAGAAGCTACTGGAACCTACCAGTATATCTCGTTTGCCCTGGCCAGGGACTTTGTGTAATGGCTCTCTGACACATCGCGATATCATCTCCCAATACCGGGAGAGACGAATCCTATCTAACCGCCACTGCCTCCAAGTGCTCGGGACTGCACCCAACTGCTACCTGTTTGCACGACTCCTTTGAGCCGTGGTAGGGTAGCAATCTAAGAACAGCGGGACACACTCGAGGTGAAGCAGCAGTGTCAAGTCTGCGGACTATGTTGTACTCATGTCACCTGGGAACTGACAACTGACGATGGGTATAATACCAACCAATCAGTTCCTCGGCGAGTCCTGTCCGGTGTACCCGTAACCTAACGAGCACCTGTATACTATCTCCAGTACGGCGTACTGATGGCTGTAGGACAGACCATTTCCCCAACTGGGATGAGAAGCGTATACACTTAGTCTACTCCGGAATATCGATGCCCTATCTCGACAATCCAACGACCAGGGACCTGTATAGGATGTTGCTTACAGACTACCCAGCCCCCACTAGTGTGACTGCCATCACGACGCTGGTAATCAAGCAAAGATCCTATGGGCTCTACTAATATGTATAAGTGATACGTTACAAGAGACATATGCACATATTAAAGTAGACACAAACCAAGTAGCATACTACCATTTTTAGCAAGACTGTATATATAATTGTGAATATCCCAAGCTTCCATTAAGTAATATACAATCTAGTATGATACAATAATGGCCTCTAGGGCATATACACTAACACTATGATAAGATCAGGGAGGAGAATACTTGTGCATAGAATTCCTGGATTATTCTAAAGGAGAATGAGATTCTCTCTCGGTGTTACTCCTCTGATTATAACACAGCACATGTTGCGCCACGGCAGCGCCCCGGCCGTCTTACTCGAGGCCAAATTGCGGAATCAAAATTTTTTCCTTACTCGGAAACCGGCGCTATCGCGGACAAAGAAAACCCGGATCGTTTACCATTAACCTAATGCTAGCTAAAAAGAGATAGGGTGAGAAGTATACCGAGTGATCCGAATCCTCCGGTCTTCTCGTCATCGTCCCGATCTCCCGCGGAAAGTGTTGCCTCCACATCGTCGCCTCCTCGCCGGAAAGGGCACCACATCGCCTTCTTCTTTTACGGGCTCCCGCCTCAATACCGAGGCAACTCGCGCATGAAGCCGGCAACTCGACATGCTCAAGATGTGCTGTAGAATGTGTAGTAGATTGTCTCACTTGGGTTTTGTTGCCATTTGAAGATGATGGAGGAAACAAGGATTAGAAAAATGGTGCTTGCATTTTTCTAGCATGAAAAAGAGATCAAGAAAGAAACTCTCATGAATGAAGCTCTCTCTTCTTCTTCCTCTCTTTCTTTTTCTTCTTATGAAAAACTTATCATCTAAATGAGAATGGTGGAGGAGATAATATGAAGCATGAAGGGAGGTGAGTGTAGGGTAAAGGAAGTGGTGACCACATCAAGACATAATCATCACAAACTCACATCAACTCAAATCCACATCTTATCTTCATAAAGCATGAAATGAATGGTATCTAAAAAGGTTATCATAATAAATCATTTGCAAGAAAAACCTCCACAAAGTGTTATTTGCAAAACTGCAAATAACCCCCTCCATCAGAAAAGTCCGGCCGGGAAAGAACAAAGGAAAACCGGCCGGAACGGAATGCAAACTGGCAACTCCAGAAAACTGGTCCCGTAATAAATTACAGGAAAACCCCTATACTGTGCATACACACCCGCATCTGTATTCCGACCGGATACAAATGCAATGAGACAAAATCTACACTGTACTAAACTAGTACCGGCTTAAACCAAAGCCGACTAGTAAAATCCGTTCGATCCTGATCCGTGCAATACCGCACGTATCAGATCGAACCTTGCCATATTACTATACGGCCACTAGTACAAAACTGTCCGATCCTGATCCGTGCAATACCGCACGTATCTGATCGGACCCTGCCATATCTCCATACGGCCTCTACAGCGTTTCGCCCGAAAGCTGAGTAACTGAAAGTGTGGTGGACTCTAAAGACTCGTCAATACTATGGATGTGGATTTAACCACTGGCACGTCAGAGGTATAAGCCAATACATGACGGGCCACCAGCTATTGACCAAAAGGGACGTCGATGAGGAAGCTCACCCCGACACCCAACTGAGCCTGTCAGTGACAATATCCGTACAGTCCGGTCCGTTCGTTTATGAGTATCGCATGGCGGGCCTAGGGGGTTGGTAAAAGTCAGACCCCCAAAAGCGGTACAAGTCGTGTCGGAGCGTAGCCCAGAACGCCCTGAAATACTACTGGAATACCTACCAGTAAATCTCCTGCCTCGGCCGAGGGCTTTGCGTAATGGCTCTCCTAGACACAGCGCGACCTCATCCCCAATACCGGGAGAGACGAACCCCTGAAGATCCGCTCACTGCCTCCATGTGGCTCGGGACTGTACCCAACTAAAACCTGTTTGCACGACTCCTTTGAGCCGTGGTAGGGTAGTAATCAAAGCACAGTGGGAACTCACACGAGACAAATGACGATCCTCAGGTCGATGAACTAACCTGTACACATGTCACCTGGGAACTGCTATCTGACGTCTGGTATAAGACCAACTAGCAGGTTCCCGGCGAGTCCTGTCCGGTGTACTCATAACCCAATGAGCACCTGTATACATCTTAGGTGAACCAACTGACACCAGTGGCTTGTGAGACCGGCCACCGCCCCTCGTCGGGGTCTCGACTGTATACACTAGCCTACTAATGGAGTATCGATGCCCAGTCTCGAAACTCCCACGACTAGGGACCTTTTAAGGATGTGCTTATAGACTACCAGCTCCCACGTATATGATCGCCATCATACTGCTGGTCGTCAAGCAAGAATCCTAGGGGCTCTATCAACGTGTAATAGCGACATGTCAGGTCACCTAAAGCAGTACACGATGATAAAGATAAACCAGATAGCATACTATCATCTCGAGTAAGACTGTCCTACCGGGATAGGTCCTCCCTCAATCATTGCAATCACGTGCCTGTGATCCAATAATTGACTCTGAGGGCACTAACTCCAACAATCTCCCACTTGCACTCAAGGCTAATTATTGCGATGTCGCATACTCACAACCCGTGTGATACCGAACACCCAACTCCTCTACTAGTCAGTCTCACAAAACCCGTTTGCGAAACTATTGCGTTCGAGGAATAGCCTCAGTGAGTGGATCCGCTATGATGTTTCTTTCTTTGTCTCTCTATATCTCAAGTTCGTGGAGAAAATCATCACCCGAAATGAGCAATACCTGTCTTAGAACGTCTGGATGTCTGATGGGACCTAGTTCATAAATGAACTCCAAATCCAAACTCCTTAGACTGTATCAACAACTGAACTTAATCAGTATCCTGCGCCATGCCTCCCTTAGTATTGCCTTGGACCACCTGTCCAAAATACTGTCCCTCGTCAGAGGGAGAACTATAACTCTGACAACCTCCTTGTCGTCCATGTCACCTTGGAAGCCTGGAGTGATAACCGTCTCCTAAAGGAGGCAGCCGTTATCATATCCCTAGAACATTCACTTATGTTCTAAAACTGCTTCCGACTATTCCTCCAGGATTGGATCAATATCAACTTATTGCACCTGCTGCAAGAACAACATCTGGTGTGGTACTTGACATCTCATGATTGACTCAATTGCCTAAGCAAGTTATCTGTCAATCATGCGTATCCCTCTCCCCTTTAGTCTGTAAGACACCTTTAGAGAGGGTGACTCCATTACCTGCAGGTACACTACCATGCCAGGAGTCGTCCATTCTAAATATTCATAGAATGCTGTCAAGGTACCCAGATTGGGAAACCACCCAAATCTAGATCTAAAACCATAGATCTAGTAACCAGTATGTCTGATATAATATCCAAGTCCCTTGTGGAGAAACCACTGTGTGACGACCTCAGTATAACCGATCGTAGTATAGGAATATCACTTCCTACTACCTTCTCAACAGATCCATCCCCTATTCTGATGACGTCAAACCTATGACTGTCACATCAGAAATGGATGATCTATCTCCGCTACATCTGCTTTAGTCTATAAATAGACATAAGCCTGATGTCCACCAATGCTTCCGCTGCTCCCACTGACTACGACAACCCTCTGGCAGAGTCATATAGACGTGCACTTCCAAAGCTAGTTTAGAACGACGCTATACTCATCCTCCTGCCGGGTCTCGCAGCCTGGAACAACAACAAGGGCAAGAGTGGGTAAACAAGAACTTCCCTGTCACCGTCCTTGAGGCTACCGGAGTACCTCTCGGGTGCCTGAAGTTACCCACCTTATCTGCGGAGTGGCCAATGGAATGTCAAATCAGATTGAATCTTTAGGTTCCTAATCAAATCTTCAGTAATCGTTTGCGGTTCTGGAATCACTTCTAGTTCTACCATACTCCCACTTCTGTTTTTGAAAAAATCCATTTTTAATAAAACTGTGGCGAGTCTAGAACAATATTTCTATTGATCTGCCAGATGGTAGAAAGTCAACCCTCGTCATAGCCTGGGTCAACCCACAAACAGCCATTACAGAAACGTGCCTTGAGTTATCCGGAGTCTGGTTTTAAGCATAAGCCGGACAACTCCCCGTACCTTAACATCGTTAAGATATGAACTGTTCTATATCCAATATAGAACCAGAGGCACTGATTCAATTGAACCAGATTCAAATCATGCAACTATCTCCAGTGCATGTCAACTAAATGGAAGGAGGTCGATCAGCGTTACTCAACTTAGGAATGCTTCCAATTATGAGTAACCTGAAAGAGAAGCAATCTGTCTTCATCATTACTATCAACTGAATATCATACACAAGTATCTACATCTTCAATCTCTTTGAAGAATCCCGATACTTGCTACACCTGGTACTCTACTCTATTCAAATACCTATAACTCCTCAAAACTTAGACCCTGTGTTTCCACGAAACAGCTGTCTAAAATCGAGAGAAGTCATAAGTAAACCGAATATAGTACGAGGACCAACCCCTCTGTCCTGATGGACACTGGACAACATACAATACTCTGTATAAGTCCGCTGAGTCTAACAACTCTTTCACTGCGTGTCGTAGGTTGAAAACTGTACTTATGGTTAAGAAGAATTACACCGCTGTTTAATGCTCCTTACCTAACCATCCACTGATATAGGTAAATGTCAACGACATAATATCAAAAGGTATATCTCACTCTATGAAAATAGACGTACAGATATATGAATTTGAAATTGGTGCACAACAGCGGATATTCATAACCAAATATTTGCCGACCGGCAAACAACCCAGGTGACTTCCTCAAATATCACCGATTACAACGAATCCCGATATAATGAGGATGATCACCCAATTCCCAATAACTTACTCCCACTCCTCATCTGTAAAACCATACAGATGTGAGAATCATACCTGGTAAATACATACCCTGGAGTAAGTGTCTAATCGGGAAATCAGTTTTTCTTTTAACATTACACAGTGAAACTGAAACATTGAAATGTTTCTGTGGGGTATCCTGGTATTCCTAGTAATGCCTCTACCATTATCCAGATTCACAACTGTAACCGTATATCTCTTTGCCATCTGTCCAAATCCCTTTATATGTCTTTAGTCATTACCGTCTGCACACCCCTTTAGGCCAATTGGTTTTCTTCCTTCCCTACCGTTCGGCACCAGCCTATGGTTTGGAAGAAGACTATCCAAAAAGCATAAAGGGTGTACTGTCCTAATCCTAGGAGCACTCGCAACGCGAGAGAAGGTGAAGATAAAAGACACCTGAATGTACTTTATTCCTATTTCTCCTGAACCAGAATCCATCCCCGAACTGGAACTAGTTCCTTTCGAGTTCGTATATAACCATACGATGGAGTATCCAATAAACTGTGGATCTTCGTAGTGATACGGAGTGTCCTGGAGAAATACAAAGGTGATTTAGGGCTGGCGAAGAAATACTTGGTTTGGTCGTGAATAGTAGTCGCAACTTACTTTGCCCTCTTACTAATCCCTTGCTTTGTCTAAACTTAATACCTTCTGTACACCATCGTTATGCTAATTGGTTTTCTTCATTCCCCACCGTTCGGCACCAGCCTAAGGTTTGGAAGAAGACTATCCAATTTGCGTAATAGGTGTACTACTCCTAAACCAAGGAGTACTCGCAACCTGAGAGAAGGTGAAAAGAAAAGACAACTGAATAATCCTATCCGTTTTCTCCAGAACCAGAAACCATCCTCGAAGTCCTTCGAGTTCGTATATAACCATACGATGGTTTTGTCCAATGGAAGTGGATGTTCGTAGTAATACGGGGTGTCCTGGAGAAAAGGGTAAAAGTAGGAGTGGCAATGAGGTCTGCAACTCTGACAATCCAAAAAGCCAGTGTTAAGAAGGTTCGGTCAACTTGGTCACTGAGTCATAGTCCAGGGTCGGGTCAATGGTCGCTGCCAAAGAGAGAGAGAAGAAACACTCAGCGTGCACTCTAACCTAGATCAGAATGGTTACCAATTTATCTAATCAGGAAACCTCCCACTGTACCTCAAATTCTCCTCCAAACCTGAAAGAAGAATTAGTCGGGATCACCCGAGGAGTAAACCAACTCATCAGTGGGAATCGGGATCCAACTCTCATCGCATGATAACGTGACGGAATCCACTCACGTCACCACACTCCAGAAGGTATGCGCATGCTTGGCAAGTTTCAGTTCTTTTGAAACTCCCGATGTGATTTTTACCCCTAGGACTCAAGTGACCTTGACGGAGTCAACAAATCAAAGAGTCCTAGTCAAGTTCAACCCGTCATTATCTGGATTGCATTAAACCCACCCGTACGTGCCCTTGACGGAGTCAACAAGGCCGCACGACTGTCCTAACCAATCCCACTTATGCAACAAACAAGCACCACTTAGCTACCGTACACTACGCCTTGACGGAGTCAACAAACGCAGCACGAATACTAAATAATACCCATAAGAAATGACGGAGGGCTACGAATGGTTTTTGGCGAAAAACCTTTAACGTAATGAACTTGATATCGTTGAAGGAACTGCATAGCCTTTTTAGAAAATATAGTGACGAAAACCTTTACTAAAGAGGTCACTCCTGGTGAAGGGATCTCGGCTCTTTCCCCGTAGAATGAGGTGCAGGATATTCCAACTGAATACCACGATGCAAAGCAAAAGTAATCGGCTATAGTGCAGTTAATGCCCTGACGCAAACTTCTGTCCAAGGGGTCACTCCCGGTGAAGGGATCTCGGCCCTTGCCTCGTCGACTGAGGAGCAGGATATTCCAAATGAATACCACGATGCAAAACAAAAGTGAACGTCCTTGCAATAACAGCTTTTTGAAAAGTGTTCCAACAACATCAGAATAGGTTTGTTTAAACTTGCAATGATCCGAATCAATGCATTCCCATCAATTGATCACACCACAAAGAACGAAAATATACTGACGTACGTATATGCCATCCGCATTCGCCACTGGGTCCCGTCATCACCCGTTAGGTTAGCTAACTAACGGCAGAGCGGGGACTGGACTAGCGCGGATGTAAAACATATACAACATCTACTAATATATATACCAATATATAGTATTTCGCTCAAGGCGTGAATAAAAAGCAACATCACAGAAAAGTACAGCATCACAGAACAATACAGATATCTGGAAGCCCCGGGTTTCACAGAGCCGCTGCTGAAACCCGACGTTCCCCTGGTCGTGTGGATAGCCTGTGCAATGAAATCCTAGACCCCTACGGGCGCGGCAAGTCACCCGCCAAAACCTGAAGCGAGGCAGCCCCCTTCAGTACCGTGAATGGACCACCCAGCACTTCACGGAATCCGGTAACTTGGGCACCCCTCCTGGGTCAACCTGTACCCCCTACGAGTGCGGCGAATAGCCCGCCAATCCTGGACTGAAGCCCCCTCCGTCTCAATGCCCTGAGATGCGGGCCCGTTGCCCTCCAGAACCCGGCTATCCGTGCACCCCACCGCGGGGTAACCCTAGTACAGAAAGTAAAATATACATACACCGGGTACATCGACCGCAACCAGGTCGTGCCCCAAAAGAATAATACAAACAGGCAGTGACGGCAGTCCACATGTCGGACGCTCGCCCCGCAATATCAAATGTACATAATACACCAAAACTGTACTAGCATTGCATCCAGGCTATCCCCCACGACCGATCCGCAATATCACAGCATAAACATAGAACATCAACGTGAAAGTCACGTTCGCAAATCCGTCTAACCGGGCTATAGCAGTTAGACCGGATTTACCGATCGAGTGACATTCACGGTCGCAGATATAATGTAAATACTGTGAAATAATGTGTTTAAAATTTTCCGATTGACCAAAAATTAACAAGTGGGCCCCCAACCAAAACTGTAGCACTCACAGAAAACCTGGGCCCAATTTTAATATTCCAAATACCCTATTTTAATGTAAAAACCTCACTGGAAAATTCTGGTCCAGAGACCAAACTAAACCGCCGCGGAAGAGCGGCGCCAAGGAGGGTTGCGCCGCGCTTCCGCGGCGGATCTACAGTAACTCGTGACCAAAATTTCCCAGATGTCATATAATGCCATTTACATCATTCTGCAATCACCTGAAAAATTTTTGGACTTCAAAAGAATTCGACAGAAACTGATGTGCAATAAAAATACGGTTTTTGGAAATTTCGGTCGATCGGAAACGAAAACACATCAAACGAAGCTAGGTAAGGTTAATGGCGTGGCTCTGATACCATGTTGCGCCACGGCAGCGCCCCGGCCGTCTTACTCGAGGCCAAATTGCGGAATCAAAATTTTTTCCTTACTCGGAAACCGGCGCTATCGCGGACAAAGAAAACCCGGATCGTTTACCATTAACCTAATGCTAGCTAAAAAGAGATAGGGTGAGAAGTATACCGAGAGCTTCATTCATGAGAGTTTCTTTCTTGATCTCTTTTTCATGCTAGAAAAATGCAAGCACCATTTTCTAATCCTTGTTTCCTCCATCATCTTCAAATGGCAACAAAACCCAAGTGAGACAATCTACTACACATTCTACAGCACATCTTGAGCATGTCGAGTTGCCGGCTTCATGCGCGAGTTGCCTCGGTATTGAGGCGGGAGCCCGTAAAAGAAGAAGGCGATGTGGTGCCCTTTCCGGCGAGGAGGCGACGATGTGGAGGCAACACTTTCCGCGGGAGATCGGGACGATGACGAGAAGACCGGAGGATTCGGATCAATCTACTACACATTCTACAGCACATCTTGAGCATGTCGAGTTGCCGGCTTCATGCGCGAGTTGCCTCGGTATTGAGGCGGGAGCCCGTAAAAGAAGAAGGCGATGTGGTGCCCTTTCCGGCGAGGAGGCGACGATGTGGAGGCAACACTTTCCGCGGGAGATCGGGACGATGACGAGAAGACCGGAGGATTCGGATCACTCGGTATACTTCTCACCCTATCTCTTTTTAGCTAGCATTAGGTTAATGGTAAACGATCCGGGTTTTCTTTGTCCGCGATAGCGCCGGTTTCCGAGTAAGGAAAAAATTTTGATTCCGCAATTTGGCCTCGAGTAAGACGGCCGGGGCGCTGCCGTGGCGCAACATGGTATCAAAGCACAGTGGGAACTCACACGAGACAAATGACGATCCTCAGGTCGATGAACTAACCTGTACACATGTCACCTGGGAACTGCTATCTGACGTCTGGTATAAGACCAACTAGCAGGTTCCCGGCGAGTCCTGTCCGGTGTACTCATAACCCAATGAGCACCTGTATACATCTTAGGTGAACCAACTGACACCAGTGGCTTGTGAGACCGGCCACCGCCCCTCGTCGGGGTCTCGACTGTATACACTAGCCTACTAATGGAGTATCGATGCCCAGTCTCGAAACTCCCACGACTAGGGACCTTTTAAGGATGTGCTTATAGACTACCAGCTCCCACGTATATGATCGCCATCATACTGCTGGTCGTCAAGCAAGAATCCTAGGGGCTCTATCAACATGTAATAGCGACATGTCAGGTCACCTAAAGCAGTACACGATGATAAAGATAAACCAGATAGCATACTATCATCTCGAGTAAGACTGTCCTACCGGGATAGGTCCTCCCTCAATCATTGCAATCACGTGCCTGTGATCCAATAATTGACTCTGAGGGCACTAACTCCAATAGCACAATGGTGTATTGGGGCAGAGCAATCACACCATATTAGATATGGTGTGCTCTATGATGAGTACTACTGAGTTACCTATTTCCTTTTGGGGTTGTGCACTTGAGAAGATGCATACCTATTGAATTAGATTCGAATTAAATCAATGCCTACCACTCTATATAAGATATGGTATAGGAAGAGCCTATCTCTTAAGTAAGTTAAGATTTAGGATTGTCCGGCCTATGTCAAAAGCAAAATCCGGACAAGATCGAGGCAAGGTCAGTTCTGTAGAACTGGAAAGGTTCCAGCTATACAAAACTGCAGCTGATGATTTGACAGAACCAAAGGATTCAAGTCCTCGACGAACCTCAGCCTCTCCGCCGATCTGGTAGGGTTCCTCACCTGTCTGAGAGATACTTCGGTTTCTCGATGACAGTGGGAGCGAGGATTGCATCATGTGATGATGACCCAACTAGATTCGAGCAGGTCATCGAGAGTAGGGACTCTGTAAGAATGGCTGGATGCTTAGCGATCTGAGATGGAATCCATGTACACCAACAAAGTATGGACTTTGGTTGCTATATCTGAAGGGTTAAATCCCCATCAGGAGCAAGTATATCTTGAGAAGATTACTTGGTGTAGATGGAAAAGTTGAAACTTTCAAAGCTAGACTTGTTAAAGGTTTTCGTCATCGACCAGGCGTGGAAAATGATGAAACCTTTTCCAGTGGCTATGCTTAAGTCCATCTGGATCCTATTTGCCATTGCTACATACCATGACTATGATATCTGGTGGTTGGGTGTCATGACTGCTTTTCTAAATACTAATTTAGAAGAAAACGTCTATAAGTACACAGCCAGAGGGCTTCGTAAAAAGTGGGAGCAGCGCAAACATGTGCAAGTTGCTTTACAGGATAAAGCAGGCATCGCGGAGTTGGAACGTCTGTTTTGATGTGGTAGTCAAAGAGTTTGACTTCATCAAAATGTTAGACGAACCTTGTATATACAAAAAGGTAGTAGAGAGTAAAGTGGTCATCCTCGTATTGTACGCGGACAACATACTCTTGATAAGAAAAGAGTTTCCTATGCTACGCACGGTCAATCTCCTCTTATCATAAGGATTCTCCAATAGGATAAAGGTGATACCTCCTAAATCCTGGGATTTGGATCTATGAGATAGATCTAAATGGATGTTAGGCTTCTCACTAGGTTTAATGAGACGGTATCAATCGATCCTGGGGAGAATCACTGGAAAGATTCCAGGGTGATAAGGACGACTGAATGTCAGTCGCAGGCATTGTCTTTACCCTCAGTGGAGGAACGGTATGTTGAAAGAGTTCCAAGCTAGATATTGTGGCAAACTAGACGATAAAGGCTGGTAATAACGCTATTAAAGATACTACCAAAGAGGCAGTTTGGGTGTATATTGGTTCATGAGATGAACTAGGTTCCCACCATTGTGTAACAATGGAAGTATGGCTTTGGCCCAGTAACCCTGGTCCCATCAGTGACCCAGACATATTCTGAGGCAGCATCACCTGATCATTGAGATAGTTGATCTCCAGGGTGATCGAGGTTAGGAGAGTAGACTCAGAGGACAACACGGCGGATCCACTCACAAAGGCTTATTCCCAGAGAGAGACTTATATGAGATGGTTGAGTATTAGATACTGCAACCACTGCTACAGATGGCCCTAGTGCAAGTGGGAGATTGTTAGTTATATGTATGCCCTAGAGGCCATTACTGTACATTGGATGTATATTTTAGTGGATGCTGGGACATATATAGTTAGGACTTTCTTGCTCGACATGATAGTACGCTATCTGGTTGCTCTTTATCTTAACATGTATACTTTCTGTCTCTCTGTTACATGTTGATAAAGCCCATAGGATGTGTATTCGACTTCCAGGACTATGATGTAGATCATACTAGTGGGGCCTGGGTAGTCCATGAGTACATCCTTCAATGTTCCTAGTCGTGGGAATATCGAGACGGGGCATCGATATTCCATAGTAGACTAGCGTATATCTTCTCGACCCATGTGATGGGCGATGGATGATCCCATATCCATTGGTGTTTGACATCAAAGATGGTATGCGGGTGCTCAGTAGAGACTGGGTACACTGAACGGACTCGCCGAGAACTCCCAGATAGAATTATACCTTACGTCAGATGGCAGTTCTCTGGTGACACTGGTATAGCTTAGTCTGTTGACCCGAGATCATCATAAAGTCTTGTGTGTCTCCCACTGTGCTTTGATTTCCACCCTACCATGGCTCTACTGAGTCGTGCAAACAGGTGGTTTTTGGGTACAGTCCCGATTCACATGGAGGCAACGAGCGATAGGAGGGGATTCGTCTCTCCCGGTATTGGGGGTTGATGTTGCGCTATGCTCGACTGGCCATAACTGGAAATCCCTGGCCAGGGTTGCTGTGATATAATGGTAAGAGTTATCAGTAGTTTCACGATTGTTATGGACCTTACATCGGCATGACTTATCGAGTTATTGGGGTCTAACGTTTACCACCCCTAGGCGAGATATGCGACATATCAGACGAACAGACCGGACTGTACGGTAAGTGTTACTGGTTGGATTCACAGGAGTGTGAGCGGGCTTGCTCGTCTATCTTCTGATCGCTCAATACCCGGGTGGCCGTTACGTTTAGCAGACCGCTTGCGGCTTGTGGGTGTTTGATATGATCATCACCTACTGCCGGCGTATTGACGAGTCTTTAGAGTCCTACACAGAGATTTCCTGGCTCAAGCGAAACGAAATAGGAGCGCATATGAGATATGTGCGGGACCGAGAATAATACCAGTATGTGATACTGTATTCTATTCTCGCGATATGTATCATGGGATGGTTATATGTGATATAGCCGGGTTACCGAATCAAATGTTGATTCGATACATTGATACACATGATATTAGTCGGTTATATGCAGTATGACTGGATCATTAAATCAAGTGTTGATTTAATGTATAATTATATATTTGATATATTACTTTGCATTAACTAGTATTGGCTCACTCAAGATTGATTTTCTCACTTGAAATGCACAAGTTGTATATGCGATATATTTTTTTGTGCGCTTGTTTGTATCATGTTTGATGATACATGCAAACTTGGGTTTGTGTTTACTTTAAACCATGTTTAAGTGAATGGTTAGGGTTTTATTATCTTCTCTTGATTATTTATTTTATTTATTTATTCTTTTAGCAAGAAAAGAAATGGTTGCTTCTTTTGGATTTACTTTGAAGTTTCATGAAGCTTTGAAAAGTTCAACCATTTTTGTTTCTTTTGCTTAACCTAACCATTCACCTAACCCTAGTTTATTCTCTACACTTAACCATGGTTGCATAATGATAACCATCACTTGATTTTATTTTAATTCATATACTTTTTCCTTTCTTCTTCTTCTTTCTTCAAGAGAGAAAAAGAAAACCTTTGCTTGAAAATGATCAAGTGATGATTCCATGTGAGAAATCAAAATCCAAAGTGAACCCACTTCCTATTTCTTCATCCTCTACCACTTGCCATGTAGTATGGGGTGTTTTCTTCACAAGTTTCATGACTTGGTGAAGGTGGAGCTTGATCTTGAGTTGCCTCGACGTAGATCATCTTCGGCATCGAAGTCATCGACCTAGCCCGATCATTTCTTCGATGAAACCACCGCGAGAGTCCAGGATCCGATGATCGCAATGAAAGGACATCGTCACGGAGCTAAGGAAGTGGAGGACCGGATTTACAAAGGTTGTAGTCACTTCCTTTTTAGTTAAAGTTGTTAACTTATATCGTTTTCGCCTATCCTCTAGTTACGATCTTGCTTAGGGTTACTTGGCACATAGGAAAAATTTGATTTTGTCATATTTGATCTATTGTGGAACATCATGGGTATGCCTAGGAACCCTACAGCATCAACACTTGAATCATTCCCAACGCAGAGAGTATGATCACCTTTCTTCAAAACTTTTCTATTTCGCAACCCCTACACACAATTACAGATGTGAGAACCTGAACCGGTATCTAATACCCAGGATGCAGAGTTTATTGAAAAACGGTTTTCGATGACAAACACACCTAAAGCAGAAGCATCAACTTGCTTCTTTTTCTTGAGATCGGCGAGGTACTCAGTGCAATTTCTTTTCCAATGCCTTGTCTTGTGAAAATAAAAGCATTCACCATTCTTTGATCCCGCAGCCCCAGATTTGTCTTTCCCCTTCGTCTTTTTAACTCCACCTCTCGGCTTGGTGGGTTTCTTCTTCTTCTTCCCCTTAGTTTTAGCTTTTAGGACGGAGGAGGAAGATTGCCCAAAAGTATAGGTTTATCGCTGAAAAAAGAGACGAACCAGGAAGTTCGTCTTCCCTAAATTTGGGAGCAGATACTATTTGGATTTATAAGTCCACCTCTCTGAAGATTCCAAGTTGATTTATAATACCGTGTATCTGAGGTTTGGACGGATGCATCCATTGTAGCAGACTTCGTCAGATTCCCCATGGTTTGTGAGGGGTTTTCGATTGTAGGGACGCTCTTCCATGTAGGCGTAAGCCCCAGCAGTTAATTATGTTATCACATCGCGATAACCACTTTCTCCTGCTCCAGAAGTTTAGTTCGTGTTGTGTGTGCATGTTTTATTTTTGGTTGTGGTTGCCTATGGATTGTATACGGATACTAATTTATGTCGTCGCCAGTAGAGCACGATTAGTCCAAATCCGTATATTTTAAATTTGGGTTTTTATTTAAGCATCGTTAATCTAGTTTGAGATTAAGATCAACTTAAATGTTTGTGAGCAGTTGGAGCTCGATTGGTTTTTTGTTAAGGATACGTTAGTCCAATTTGAGACTAAGATCCACTTAATAAGGTTTTAGGATCATTCAGATCCAACAAAATAGCATTTGGGCTCTATTGATTTAGTTTAATGACGTTTCTGTCTATTATCGCCGCTTTGGAGGCGAACTTGTAGTTTGAGGACATTTCAGTCTGTAGATCACCAATTTTGAGGCGGGGTTTTAATTTAAGGACGTTACGGTCCGTTGTCGCCATTTTGGAGGCAACGTTGTAGTTTAAGGACGTTTTGGTCTGTAGATCACCAATTTTGAGGTGAGATTTTAGTTTAAGGACATTACGGTCCGTTGTAGTTTGAGGACGTTTCGGTCTGTAGATCACCATTTTTGAGGTGAGGTTTTAGTCTGAAGACGTTATGGTCCGTTGTCGCCATTTTGAAAGCAACGTTGTAGTTTGAGAATATTTCGTTCTGTAAATCACCATTTTTTAGGTGAGGCTTTTGTTAGTTATATCTATGCCCTAGAGGCCATTACTGTACATTGGATGTATATTGTAGTGGATGCTGGGACATATATAGGTAGGACTTTCTTGCTCGACATGATAGTATGCTATCTGGTTGCTCTTTATCTAAACATGTATACTCTCTATCTCTCTGATTACATATTGATAAAGCCCTTAGGATGTGTACTCGACTTCCAGGACTATGATGCAGATCATACTAGTGGGGCCTGGATAGTCCATGAGTACATCCTTCAATGTTCCTAGTCGTGGGAATATCGAGATGGGGCATCGATATTCCAGAGTAGACTAGCGTATGTCTTCTCGACCCATGCGATGGGCGATGGATGATCCCATATCCATTGGTGTTTGACATCAGAGATGGTATACGGGTGCTCAGTGGAGACTGGGTACACTGAACGGACTCGCCGAGAACTCCCAGATGGTATTATACCTCACGTCAGATGGCAGTTCTCTGGTGACACAGGTACAGCTTACTCTGTTGACCCGAGATCGTCATAGAGTCTTATGTGTCTCCCACTGTGCTTTGATTTCCACCCTACCACGGCTCTACTGAGTCGTGCAAATAGGTGGATTTTGGGTACAGTCCCGATTCACATGGAGGCAATGCGCGATAGGAGGGGATTCGTCTCTCCCGGTATTGGGGGTTGATGTTGCGCTATGCACGACTGGCCATAACAGGAAATCCCTGGCCAGGGTTGCAGTGATCTACTGGTAAGTGTTATCAGTAGTCTCACACATGTTATGGACCTTACGTCGACATGACTTATCGAGCTACTGGGGTCTGACGTTTACCACCCCTAGGCGAGATATGCGACATATCAGACGAACAGACCGGACTGTACGGTAAATGTTACTAGTTGGATTCACCGGAGTGTGAGCGGGCTTGCTCGTCGATCTTCTGATCGCTCAATACCCGGGTGGCCGTTACGTTTAGCAGACCGCTTGTGGCTTGTGGGTGCTTGATATGATCATCATCTGCTGCCGGCGTATTGACGAGTCTTTAGAGTCCTACACAGAGGTTTCCTGGCTCAAGCGAAACGAAATGGGAGCGCATATGAGATATGTGCGGGACCGAGAATAATGCGTGTATGTGATACCGTATTCCATTCTCGCAATGAATGTGTCGAATGGTTTTATGCGATATAACCTAGTTATCGAATCGAGGATTGATTCGATAAGCCGATATATTGGATACTCGTCGGTTATATGCGACATGACCGGATCATTGAATCAAGTGTTGATTTAATGATTTGATGTATAATTATATATTTGATATATTACTTTGCATTAACTAGTATTGGTTCACTTTAAATGGATTTTCTCACTTGAAGTTCACTTGAAATGCACATTGTATATGTGATATATTTTTGTGCACAAGATTGTATCATGTTTGATGATACAAGCTAGCTTGGGTTTGTGTAAAGAATTAAACCATGGTTAGTTAGTGGTTAGGGTTTCATTTGATTTACTTATTCATTTATCTATTTATTTATTTATTTATTATGGAAATGATAAAGAGAAAATGGTGGCTTTCTTTGTTTGTTGTTGAAGCTTCATGAAGCTTTGACTAAGTGACCATTTTGTCTTCATGCTTAACCCTAACCATCCAAACTAACCATAGTTCTTTCTCTACACTTGACCATGGTTGAAATATGATAAGTATTCATTTTATTTTCTTTTTGAAAACAACTTATCATATTATCTTCATCTTCTTCTCCTTCTTCAACATGAACAAAGCTTGCCTCCATCAATGGCAACTAGTGAAAAAGAGTGAGAAATCCAATTCTAAAGTGGACCCACTTCCTATTTCTTCATCCTCTACCTCTTGCCAAGTAGTATAGGGTGTTTTCTTCACAAGTTTCATGACTTGGTGAAGTGGGAGCTTGATCTTGTGATGCCTCGACGTAGATCATCTTCGGCATCGAAGCCGACGACCAAGTCCACCCTTTTCTCCGATGAACCCGATGCTAGAGTCATGGATTCAATTTGGACAGCGGAGGGACGTCATCACGGAGCCTAGGAGGTAGAGGACCGGATCTACAAAGGTTGTAGCCCCTTTCCTTTTCAGTTAAAGTTGTTTACTTGCATCGCATCACCTATACATCTAGTTAACGATTCGCATTAGGGTTTCTCGGCACTTGTAAAATTTGAATTGGCCATGTTTGATACCTTGTGAGACTTCATTAGTGTGCCTAGGAACCCTTCAGTGGTATCAGAGCCTTGCTAGAGCCTTAGGCGATAAGTAGACGCAGTTAGAAGTCCGATCGAACCGAAAACCTAATTCAAACTTGCTCTCTGTACATTTTCTGAAATCGTGGATTTTTGAGAATTAAAAATATGCAGAAAACCCAGCAGGAGATTCTAAGAATTACTGAGAAGCCCGTACTCCTGAGTCCATCAAAGCGCGGTGGAACCGCGGCATTAGCATACTAATGCGGCGGTTCCGCGGCCCTTTAATCTCCTCTTGCATTGAATTTTGCACAGTAATTCCTATTTTGCGGTTTTGAGTTTTCTGGGAATTTTTAATATTTATTCAAGAGTTGAATTTTCTGGGTTGTATTGGGGACTCGGTGTTTCGATCGGATTGTCTAATTTTGTCAGTGTGTTTTTCCGGGTAATTTTAGAATATGTTAAAAAGTTCGACCGGATATAAATACCCACTTTTTCCCCTGCCGGGAAATTTCCAATTGTTGGATTTTTCTGTAGTTTAATCACGTTCTAAGTAGTGCAAGTAACGCGATGGTCCCTCTAGAAGACAACAAACCTTAACTCGATTATGTGACCGTCTTGAACTGCCCTTTGAACCTTCAGGTTTAGGGCAGTACGGCGTGCTGCATGTGAGGCGTTGGCTTGACCCTTCTACGGATGGACCGTTGGTACTGAGGCATGAACTGAATGTTTTTAGACTTATTTCATGTGTTGAGCTGTATTGGGAAAACCTGGGTGTTCGATTGTTCGATCGGAAAGTTTAACATTTTCTATTTATCCGGAATGTGATACAACATTTGGAATTCACAAGTAGTTATGAGATAACTGAATGAATGTTATAAATCTAGTAGTTTAGTCTCACTTGATCGGTTGCCACGGAATTTTGATGTGATCAAAAGTCCGTCGTAATCACGTAGCGTACGCGGATACTCGCCGGGTAAACTTAATAGACAGCCTCACTCCATAGCCCCGACCAAGTGACTGTAGGAGAACCCCGTCGCCGAAAGCATCCGTTCGGGTGCTCGCGGCAGCGGTGTTCCGCCTTGGTGCACTTTGTCGACGGCGTCGGGGGTGCGGCCGCCTACTGAAGTTTGCGACGAGCATTCGATCAGGATGTCGGGAATCTTGTTGAATTGCCCGACTTTATATTGAAAAGTGTTTTCGATTTTGAGACTAAAATGCGGGGTTTATAATTGTTATGCATGCGATGTCTAAGGAATACATTTGATTAGGCATGCGATGTCTAAAGAGGTTGCGGATTCCAACTGTTGTAGTTTTACACTTTCTTTTCTGTGACCATAAGTGTAATATGTGATATCGCCGGTTTCGTTGCTATATGTCAACGACAATTGGGATGCGCATATTTACTTACGTTGATGACATGTGATGTTATGTGTTGCTGGATATGTTATATTGGATCATCGTGTTCAAATAGCCGGGGGGTTTTTATGTGAGATGAGTGTTTTTCATTTTCATTCATGTAAAAACTTGTATGTAATATTCTTTTATTGGGGCACTTCCAGGTTGCGGATGATGTCACCATTTGTATATTATTTACTTTTCCGCACTAGGATAGACCCAAGGAGGGGAGCACAAGTAACCGGGTTCTAGGGTCCAGTGGGAGACCATCTCGAGGAGTCGAGTCCGGGTCTCCTAACCCTAGAATTGGTAGGGTTGCTTGCCGCTCTCGTAGGGGTCTAAGGGTGTGGGATTGGCTATTCATCACGACCGTGGAATCCGTGTTTTATACTGGCTCGTATTAAAAACACGGACGTCCTAGTATATCCAATATTTCATATGATATTTTCTGCTGCGTTATCTGTGATGTGATCATGTGATGTGTTCAGATAGATATAGTATATAGTATATATGATATATTATATTGACGTTGCTTATGTTTTACACCCGCGCTAGACCTGCCTCATTCTGGCGTTAGTTACCTAACCTAACGGTGCAGACGGGACATCGAGGCGAATGCGGATGGCATAAGCGTACGTTATATTTATCTGTGATGTTTAGGTGGAATTAAATGATGGGATATTCATTAATGAGATTAATGAAAGAAAATAAACCTAATTGATGTTGTGGAATCGAATTTCAAAATAAACAGGTAGCTACAGTTCTTGCTTTGCATCGCGGTGTTCATTGTAGAACATCCTGCACCTTATTCGATGAGGAAAGGACCGAGATCCCTTCACCGGGAGTGACTCTTTTAGCAATAACTGGCAGATGCTACAACTTTCGGTTTGTCTTTTAATTGCTTCTATAGTTTCTGCTTTGCACAGTGATATATATGATATATCCCGCACCTCATTCGATGAGGAAAGGGCCGACGATCCCTTCACCGGGAGTGACCCCTTTAGCAAAACTAGAAAAGCCTAAAAAACAATCCATTTTAAAAACCATTTGATTCCGCAACGAGATCAAGTTCAAAGCGGTAAAGGTTTTCATAAAAACCATTCGCAACCCTCCGTCATTTTAAGAAGTAGAGTACTTAGTATTCGTGCTGTGTTTGTTGACCTTAGTTAAGGCACAGTGTACGGTAGCTAAGTGATGTCTTCCTACACCGCATATGATGCGATTAGTTAGGACAGTCGCGTGACTTTGTTGACCTTAGTTAAGGGTCATGTGGGTGGGTCTAATTAATCACGAAATGACGGGTAGAACTTGACTAGTACTTATGATTTGTTGACCATAGTTAAGGTCATAGGTGCTAGGGGTAAAAATCTTTATCGGGAGTTTCAAGTGTTGAAATTTGCAATGAGATTTCATACCTTCTATGTGATAGTTGGATCCCGATACCCACTGCGAGTAATTGTTACTCCTGGGAGAGTTTTGCACTTTGCAATTAGTCGATCAAGTAGGTGTCTAGAAAGGTGTCAACGGGGTTACGCCTCTGGGAAAACGAGATTTACTGTAATTAGGTCCGTGCGAAAGCACGGGGAACCTCCCTCAAAGTACCGACACTGGCCTGGCTGAAAGATTGGCGAACTTGTAGAGTGTAATTAATCCTGGCTAGTCTTTCCTTTTAAGGTTTGAAGGAAAATTTGATAAAAACAGTGGGGGCCATCCTGATTAGATAAAATAAATAACCAATCTAATCTTGCAAGAGCGCACCCAGAGTGTTTTCTTCTCTCTCTCTCCAGGTAGCGACCATATCACGCCTTAATCAAGATAATAATATGGATGTATTGACCGAACCCGCTTGTTATACTGAGCTGGGGAACGTTGGTCCCGCTCCAACTTATAATTGTTATAAGGTAGAGCAGGAAATAGGGGAATACCAGAATTCCTATGCCGCCCAAACGAAGAAAGTGCATATGATGCATCTCCTTCGGGTGTGTTCATTACAAAGAACTGTTTCTCAGTATCCTCTGCATCCTGGGTATTTGATACCGGATCAAGATCCCAGATATGTAATCTGTTATATAGGGCTACAAAAAGGTAGAAAACTGAGAACGGGTGACAAGTTTCATGAGACAGAAAACGGGGTAAGTGTTGCAGCCAAGTCTGTTGATCACTGTCACCCTGTATTACCAATACATTGATTCTGAACAAATGCTATTAGATACCGAACCTGATATACAAAATCATATCAGTCTCTTTATTATTAAAGAAATGATAAAATTTTGTATTGTTGGACAATGTTTTGAACATTTCCTATATCAAAAGTTGATCGGTTCAGGCACGTTATCTAAAAGCATTGACGTTCTAAATCAAACTACAGTTCCTAGTATACAGAACACACACAAGAGGAAGAGTTCAGAAATGAACGAATCCTTCTTGAGGCATTGTAGACTAGGTCATATCAATGCGACCCGACTAGCTGAAGTTATATTTTAGATGCATATTTAAATCAGTTTGAATTTACATCTTGTGAAACTTGCCAGTCATGTCACAAAGATTAGATGACCATAGCTCTGTTTATTGGAAACAGAGAAAGAGTTAATAAACTCTTGGGACTGATATATGATGATGTATGTAAACTCCCCTGTCTACACATGCCAGGACCGGTTCTTTGTACTTCATTATATTCTCTGATAATCTCTCAAGATTCAATCATATGTTCCAGTTGAAACATAAGTCCGAAGCTTTTGAGGTATTCACAGAATATAAACTAGAAGTAGAGAACCAAAATACGGGTATAAGTATTATGTCCTGTGATAAGATCAGGGAGGAGAATACTTGTGCATGGAATTCCTGGACTGTTCTAAAGGAGAATGAGATTCTCTCTCCGTATTACTCCTCTGAATACACCACAGCACAACGGTGTATCATGGCAGAGCAATCGCACAATATTAGATATGGTGTGCTCTATGATGAGTATTACTGAGTTACCTGTTTCTTTAAAGGGTGTTGTGCACTTGAGAAGCTGCATACCCATTGAATTAGGTTCGAACCAAATCAGTGTCTACCACTCCATATAAGATATGGTATGGGAAGAGCCTATCTCTTAAGTAAGTTAAGATTTAGGATTGTCCGGCCTATGTCTAAAGCAAAATCCGGACAAGATCGAGGCAAGGTCAGTTCTGTAGAACTGGAAAGGTTCCAGCTATACAAACTGCAGCTGATGATTTGACAGAACCAAAGGATTCAATAATCCCCGATGAACCTTAGCCTCTCCGCCGATCTGGTAGGGCTCCTCATCCGCCTGAGAGATACCTTGGTTTCTCGATGACAGTGGGAGCGACGAATGCATCATGAGATGATGACCCAACTAGTTTCGAGCAGGCCATCGAGAGCAGGGACTCTGTAAGAATGGCTGGATGGTTAGCGATCAGAGATGGAATCCATGTACACCAACAAAGTATGGACTTTGGTTGCAATATCTGAAGGGTTAAATCCCCATCAGGAGCAAGTATATCTTGAGAAGATTACTTGGTGTAGATGGATAAGTCGAGACTTTCAAAGCTAGACTTGTTAAAGGTTTTTGTCATCGACCAGGCATGGATAATGATGAAACCTTTTCCAATAGATGTGCTTAAGTCCATCCAGATTCTACTTGCCAATGCTACATACCATGACTACGATATCTGGTGGTTGGGTGCCATGACCTTTTTTCTAAATAATGATTTAGAAGAGAACGTCTATAAGAACACAGCCAGAGGGCTTCGTAAACAGTGGGAGCAGCGGAAACGTGTGCAAGTTGCTTTACAGGATAAAGCAGGCATCGCGGAGTTGGAACATCTGTTTTGATGTGGTAGTCAAAGAGTTTGACTTCATCAAAATGGTAGATGAACCTTGTATAACAAAAGGGTAGTAGAGAGTAAGATGGTCATCCTCGTATTGTACGTGGACAACATACTCTTGATAAGAAAAAAGTTTCCTATGCTACGCTCGGTCAATCTCCGCTTATCACAAGGATTCTCCAATAGGATCAAAGTGATACCTCCTAAATCCTGAGTTTTCATCTATGAGATAGATGTAATTGGATGCTAGGATTCTCACTAGATGTAGTTGTTGGATATATGTATGCCCTAGAGGCCATTATGTGATAGTGGATGTATCTATACATGTATATATATTCAGTTTGCATTCTTGCTCGACATGATAGTATGCTATCTGGTTCTTCTTTATCTGACATGTTTATGTGATCATGCTTCTATTCATTCATACATGCTGATAAAGCCTTGAGGATATCGGCTTGACTACTCTTATTATGATGGAGATCATACGATGGGCGATGGATGTTCCCACATTCATCGATGTTTGACATCAAGATCATATACGGGTGCTCAGCGGTGACTGGGTACACTGGACGGACTCACCGAGAACTCCTATATGGAATTATATCTATCGTCGGATAGCAGTTCTCAGGTGACACTGGTACAGGTTAGTCTGTAGAACCGAGATCGTCATGGAGTCTTGTGTGTTCTCCTACTGTACTTTGATTGCCACCCTACCACGGCTCTACTGAGTCGTGCAAACAGGTGGCCGTTGGGTACAGTCCCGAGACGCACGAAGACGATGAGCGATAAGAGGGGTTTCGTCTCTCCCGGTATTGGGAGTTGATGCTGTGCTGTGCCCGACTGGTTATAACAGCAAGTCCCTGGCCAGGGCTGCTGAGATTTGCTGATAAGTGTTATCAGTAGTTTCTCGGTCTGTTATAGACCATTCACCGACACGACTTATTGAGTTATTGGGGTCGACGTGACCATCCCTAGGCTCGATATGCAGCATATCTGACGAAGAGACCGGACTGTACGGTAGTGTTGCCGGATGGCTCGACGGGAATTGTAACAGGTTCGCTTGTTTTCTTCTTATCGCTCAATACCCGGGTGGCCGTTATGTTTGGCTGACCGCTTGCGGCTTGGGGGTGCTTGATATGATCATCACCCACTGCCGGCGTATTGACGAGTCTTAGAGTCCCACATAAGAGTTACCTAGTCCAGGCGAAACGTTGTGCTGCGCGTATGCGATATGCGCTTGGACCCAATTAAAATGCGTGTATGGGATACTGTATATTAATTGCGCGGCTTGCTAATGGTCGGGTCATATGTGATATGACCGGATTAGTGAATCAAGTGTTGATTCATCATTAGTTTCTTACTACAAATCCTATCTTGTTTATGTTGGATGTATGCATGCATGTGTGCATTCATTCTTGTTCATGCACATATGGATGTGCAAGCACACATGCATACATACATCATTTCTTATCATGGTTGTTTATACAATGGGAATGGTGGATGTATAAGAATTACACCATGGTTATATTTGGATAATTATTGGATTTAAATTAAAGCAAAAGAAAATGAAAAATGGGTTAAATCACTTAAGAGTTTCTACACTCTTCTAACTCAACCATGCTCACCTAACATTTAACCCATAGTTTATTTTCTTATCATGCTTTTAATTTAAAATAAAATGATATCTATATATCTAACCATGGTTGGTTAAGAGAGAGGGAAATATATATAGCTATTTTTCTTTTCTCTTTCATAACTTAATTCATTCTCTTCTTCACAAAATCCACCATCTTCATCAACCTCCATGCTTATGCTCTCTAGTTCTTATAAGAGAGTGAATCACTCATAAAAATAAGATTTTGAAGTGAGATCCATAGCCACAACTTCATTCTAATCAAGTCTAGCTCACTTGATTAGAGTGTTCTCCTTGTTTTACCAAACTTGCTAGCTTGGACGGGAAGCTCCGGGTGGATCGTCGTGGACGCAAGAGGACGACGAGTGGACCTTCTTCCAACACCCCAAAGTCAAAGGAGCAAAACAAAAGGGGAGCTACAAAGGTTGTAGTCTTGAAACCCTAACTTTGTTAGCTTATAGTTTTGTAACCCTAATCTTTCTAGGATCGATTCCTTTGCTTGTTAGTTTAGCACCATAAAAATGAAAACTTTAGGTCATGTGATGCTTGAAATCTCTTCATAGGGTGCTAGGCTAACCTTACATTGGTATCAGAGCCGACCTAGAACATTAGGCGACCTTTTTGCGAAGTAAAAACTCCGATCGAAACAAAAATACGACTTTTAAGGTTGCTCTCTGGAAATTTTTTAAAAACTGACTTTTTTCAGAATTAAAAATTCTCAAAAAATAGAGCAGGTAAAAATTAGACAATCTGGAAAATTCGTGGCCATGAACAGTACTTTCGACCGCGGAAACGCGGCCTAAGCAGGCTTAGGCCGCGGTTCCGCGGCCAGAAGAGGGGGTCGTTTACTCCATTTTGTACAGTGTTTTTCTTTACCTGCTATAGTATATTTTGAGTATGTTTAATCTGAATCTGATGTTGAACATTTCTGGAGATGTTTTTGGACTCGTGGTTTCGATCGGAATTTTCATTTCGTTTTCTTTTCCGGGTAAACTAGAAAGTATTGAAGTGTTTGAACGAATATCATTTACTCAATATTCACGGGGTTTAAATAGTTTGGAGATACGTGCAAGTCTTTTTGCGGTGGTCCCTCTAGAAGACAACAAACCTTAACTCGATTATGTGACCGTCTCGAACTGCCCTTTGAACCCTAGGGTTTGGGGCAGTACGGCGTGCCACATGTGAGGCGTTGGCTTGACCCTTCTACGGCTGGACCGCCGCTACTGTGCCACACTCCGGATCTTTTGAACCCTGCTCAAGTGTTGAGCTTTAGTGAATCTTGGGTGCTTGAATGTTCGTTCGAAAACTTTAATACTGTCTGTTTGTCTGGAATGTGATACAATATGTGGAATTCATATAGTTAAGGCATGAAATACGAAATATGTGATATTTCGCATTTATGATGTCTAAAGAGAATCTGGATTCCAAATATTATAGTTTTACACTTTCTTTTCTGTGACCGTAAGTGTAGTATGTACGATATCGCCGGTTTCGTTGCTATACATCAACGACAATCGGGGTACGCATACTTACTTACGTTGATGATATGTGATATTATGTGTGTTGCGCCACAGCAGCGCCCCGGCCGTCTTACTCGAGGCCAAATTGCGGAATCAAAATTTTTCCTTACTCGGAAACCGGCGCTACCGCGGACAAAGAAAACCCGGATCGTTAACCATTAACCTATACTAGCTAACTAGAGATAGGGTGAGAAGTATACCAAGTGATCCGAGTCCTCCGTCTTCTCTTCATCATCCCGATCTCCCGCGGAAAGTCTTGGCTCCACATCGTCGCCTCCTCGCCGGAAAGGACACCACATTGCCTTCGTCTTTTACGGGCTCCCGCCTCAATACCGAGGCAACTCGGGCATGAAGCCGGCAACTCGACATGCCCAAGAAGTGCTGTAGAATGTAGTGTAGATGATGCTAGTCTCATTTGGGGTTTGTAGTTGCCATGATGGAGGATTGGGGTTAGGAAAAATGGTGCTATCGTTTTTCCGTAACAAGAAGAAGAAGGAGATGAAGAATTTCTTCCATAACAAAGATGAACTCTCTCATTCTATTTTTTTTCTTTCTTTCTTTTTCTTCTTCTTCTTTCCTCATGAAAAACTTCTCATATTAGAAAAAGGGTGGAGGATTGAATATGAAGCATAACCTTAGAAGGAAGGTGAGTGTAGGAGAATGGTGGAGGTAACCACAACCCAAGACAAGAAAACATGCAACCATGCTTTTTCTTACAAACCCATACCCTCTCATCTAATCACAATAAATGCAAGTAATGGATGAAAGATTTGAAGCTATCATAATCAATCTATTTGCAATAAAACCCCTCCACAAAAGTAATTTGCAAAACTGCAAATTACCCCCTCCATCGGAAAAGTCCGGCCGGGAAAGAACAAAGGAAAACCGGCCGGAACGGAATGCAAACTGGCAACTCCAGAAAACTGGTCCCGTAATAAATTACAGGAAAACCCCGACACTGTGCATACACACCCGCATCTGTATTCCGACCGGATACAAATGCAATGAGACAAAATCTACACTGTACTAAACTAGGATCCGGCTTAAACCAAAGCCGGCTAGTAATATCCGTTCGATCCTGATCCGTGCAATACCGCACGTATCTGATCGAACCCTGCCATATGACTATCCGGCTACTAGTACAAAACTGTCCGATCCTGATCCGTGCAATACCGCATGTATCTGATCGGACCCTGCCATATCTCCATACGGCCTCTACAGCGTTTCGCCCGAAAGCTGAGTAACTGAAAGTGTGGTGGACTCTAAAGACTCGTCAATACTATGGTTGTGGATTTAACCACTAGCACGTCAGAGGTATAAGCCAATACGTGACGGGCCACCAGCTATTGACCAAAATGGACGTCGATGAGGAAGCTCACCCCGACACCCAACTGAGCCTGTCAGTGACAATATCCGTACAGTCCGGTCCGTTCGTCTATGAGTATCGCATGGCGGGCCTAGGGGGTTGGTGAAAGTCAGACCCCCAAAAGCGGTACAAGTCGTGTCGGAGTGTAGCCCAGAACGCCCTGAGATACTACTGGAATACCTACCAGTAAATCTCCTGCCTCGGCCGAGGGCTTTGCGTAATGGCTCTCCTAGACACAGCGCGACCTCACCCCCAATACCAGGAGAGACGAACCCCTGCAGATCCGCTCACTGCCTCCATGTGGCTCGGGACTGTACCCAACTAAAACCTGTTTGCACGACTCCTTTGAGCCGTGGTAGGGTAGTAATCAAAGCACAGTGGGAACTCACACGAGACAAATGACGATCTCAGGTCGATGAACTAACCTGTACACATGTCACCTGGGAACTGCTATCTGACGTCTGGTATAAGACCAACTAGCAGGTTCCCGGCGAGTCCTGTCCGGTGTACTCATAACCCAATGAGCACCTGTATACATCTTAGGTGAACCAACAGACACCAGTGGCTTGTGAGACCGGCCACCGCCCCTCGTCGGGGTCTCGACTGTATACACTAGCCTACTAATGGAGTATCGATGCCCAGTCTCGAAACTCCCACGACTAGGGACCTTTTAAGGATGTGCTTATAGACTACCAGCTCCCACGTATATGATCGCCATCATACTGCTGGTCGTCAAGCAAGAATCCTAGGGGCTCTATCAACGTGTAATAGCGACATGTCAGGTCACCTAAAGCAGTACACGATGATAAAGATAAACCAGATAGCATACTATCATCTCGAGTAAGACTGTCCTACCGGGATAGGTCCTCCCTTAATCATTGCAATCACGTGCCTGTGATCCAATAATTGACTCTGAGGGCACTATCTCCAACAATCTCCCACTGGCACTCAAGGCTAATTATTGCGATGCCGCATACTCACAGCCCGTGTGATACCGAACACCCAACTCCTCTACTAGTCAGTCGCACAAAGCCTGTTTGCGAAATTATTGCGTTCGAGGAATAGCCTCAGTGAGTGGTCCGCTGTGATGTTTCTTTCTATGTCTCTCTATATCTCAAGTTCGCGGAGAAAGCCATCTCCCGAAATGAGCAATACCTGTCTTAGAATGACTGGATGTCTGATGGGACCTAGCTCATAAATGAACTCCAAATCCAAACTTCTTAGACTGTATCATCCACTGAACTTAATCAGTATCCTGCGCCATGCCTCCCTCAGTATTGCCTTGGACCACCTGTCCAAAATACAGTCCCTCGTCAGAGGGAGAACTATAACTCTGACAACCTCCTTGTCGTCCATGTCACCTTGGAAGCCTGGAGTGATAACCGTCTCCTAAAGGAGGCAGCTGTTATCGTATCCCTAGAACATTCACTTATGTTCTAAAACTGCTTCCGACTGTTCCTCCAGGATTGGATCAATATCAACTTATTGCATCTAGTGCAAGAACAACATCTGGTGCGGTACTTGACATCTCATGATTGACTCAATTGCCTAAGCAAGTGATCTGCCAATCATGAGTATCCCTCTCCCCTTTAGTCTATAAGACACCTTTAGAGAGGGTGACTCCATCAACTGCAGGTGCACTACCGTGTCAGGAGTCGTCCATTCTAAATACTCATAGAATGCTGTCAAGGTACCCAGATTGGGAAACCACCCAAATCTAGATCTAAAACTATAGATCTAGTAACCAGTATGTCTGATATAATATCCAAGTCCCTTGTGGAGAAACCACTGTGTGACGACCAAAGTATAACCGATCGTAGTATAGGAATATCACTTCCTACTACCTTCTCAACAGATCCATCCCCTATTCTGATGACGTCAAACCCATGACTGTCACATCAGAAACAGATGATCTAACTCCGCTATATCTGCTTTAGTCTATAAATAGACATAAGCATGAAGTCCACCAATGCTTCCGCTGCTCCCACTGACTACGACAACCCTCTGCCAGAGTCATATAGACGTGCACTTCTAAAGCTAGTTTAGAACGACGCTATACTCATCCTCCTGCCGGGTCTCGCAGCCTGGAACAACAACAACGGCAAGTGTGGGTAAACAAGAACTTCCCTGTCACCGTCCTTGAGGCTACCGGAGTACCTCTCGGGTGCCTGAAGTTACCCACCTTATCTGCGGAGTGGCCAATGGAATGTCAAATCAGATTGAATCTTTAGGTTCCTTATCAAATCTTCAGTAATCGTTTGCGGTTCTGGAATCACTTCCAGTTCTACCATACTCCCACTGCTGTTTTTGAAAAAATCCATTTTTTAATAAAACTGTGGCGAGTCTAGAACAATATTTCTATTGATCTGCCAGATGGTAGAAAGTCAACCCTCGTCATAGCCTGGGTCAACCAACAAACAGCCATTACAGAAACGTGCCTTGAGTTATCCGGAGTCTGGTTTTAAGCATAAGCCGGACAACTCCCCGTACCTTAACATCGTTAAGATATGAACTGTTCTATATCCAATATAGAACCAGAGGCACTGATTTAATTGAACCAGATTCAAATCATGCAGCTGTCTCCAGTGCATGTCAACTAAATGGAGAGAGGCCGATCAGCGTTACTCAACTTAGGAATGCTTCCAATTATGAGTATACTGAAAGAGAAGCAATCTGTCTTCATCATTACTATCAACTGAATACCATACACAAGTATCTACATCTTCGATCACCTTGAAGAATCCCGATACTTGCAATACCTGGTACTCTACTCTATTCAAATACCTATAACTCCTCAAAACTTAGACCCTGTGTTTCCACGAAACAGCTGTCTAAAATCTAGAGAAGTCATAAGTAAACCGAATATAGTACGAGGACCAACCCCTCTGTCCTGATGGACACTGGACAACATACAATACTCTGTATAAGTCCGCTGAGTCTAACAACTCTTTCACTGTGTGTCGTAGGTTGAAAACTGTACTTATGGTTAAGAAGAATTACACCGCTGTTTAATGCTCCTTACCTAACTATCCACTGATATAGGTAAATGTCATCGACATAATATCAAAAGGTATATCTCACTCTATGAAAATAGACGTACAGATATATCAATTTGAAATTGGTGCACAACAGCGGATATTCATAACCAAATATTTGCCGACCGGCAAACAACCCAGGTGACTTCCTCAAATATCACCGATTACAACGAATCCTGATATAATAAGGATGATCACCCAATTCCCAATAACTTACTCCCACTCATCATCTGTAAAACCATACAAATGTGAGAATCCAACCTGGTAAATACATACCCTGGAGTAAGTGTCTAATCGGGAAATCAGTTTTCTTTTAACATTACACAGTAAAACTGAAACATTAAAAATGTTTCTGTGAGGTATTCTGGTATTCCTAGTAATGCCTCTACCATTATCCAGATTCACAACTATAACCGTATAATTCTTTGCCATCTTTCTAAATCCCTTTCTGTGTCTTTAGTCATTACCTTCTGTACACCCCTTTAGGCCAAATGGTTTTCTTCCTTCCCTACCGTTCGGCACCAGCCTATGGTTTGGAAGAAGACTATCCAAGAAGCATAAAGGGTGTACTGTCCTAATCCTAGGAGCACTCGCAACGCGAGAGAAGGTGAAAATAAAAGACACCTGAATGTACTTTATTCCTATTTCTCCTGAACCAGAATCCATCCCCGAACTGGAACTAGTTCCTTTCGAGTTCGTATATAACCATACGATGGAGTATCCAATAAAATGGGATCTTCGTAGTGATACGGAGTGTCCTGGAGAAATACAAAGGTGATTTAGGATTGGCGAAGAAATACTTGGTTTGGTCGTGAATATCAGTCGCAATTTACTTTGCCCTCTTACTAATCCCTGGCTTTGTCTAAACTTAATACCTTCTGTACACCATCGTTATGCTAATTGGTTTTCTTCATTCCCCACCGTTCGGCACCAGCCTAAGGTTTGGAAGAAGACTATCCAATTTGCGTAATAGGTGTACTACTCCTAAACCAAGGAGTACTCGCAACCTGAGAGAAGGTGAAAAGAAAAGACAACTGAATAGTCCTATCCGTTTTCTCCAGAACCAGAAACCATCCTCGAAGTCCTTCGAGTTCGTATATAACCATACGATGGTTTTGTCCAATGGAAGTGGACGCTCGCAGTAATACGGGGTGTCCTGGAGAAAAGGGTAAAAGTAGGAGTGGCAATGAGGTCTGCAACTATGACAATCCAAAAGCCTGTGTTAAGAAGGTTCGGTCAACTTGGTCACTGAGTCATAGTCCAGGGTCGGGTCAATGGTCGCAGCCAGAGAGAGAGAAAAGAAACACTCAGCGTGCACTCTATCCTAGATCAGAATGGTTATCACTTTGTCTAATCTGGAAACCTCCCACTGTACCTCAAATTCTCCTCCAAACCTTAAAGAAGAATTAGTCGGGATAACCCGAGGAGTAAACTAACTCATCAGTGGGAATCGGGATCCAACTATCACCGCATGATAACGTGACGGAATCCACTCACGTCACCACACTCCAGAAGGTATGCGCATGCCTGGCAAGTTTCAGTTCTTTTGAAACTCCCGATGTGATTTTTTCCCCTAGGACTCAAGTGACCTTGACGGAGTCAACAAATCAAAGAGTCCTAGTCAAGTTCAACCCGTCATTATCTGGATTGCATTAAACCCACCCGTACGTGCCCTTGACGGAGTCAACAAGGCCGCACGACTGTCCTAACCAATCCCACTTATGCAACAAACAAGCACCACTTAGCTACCGTACACTACGCCTTGACGGAGTCAACAAACGCAGCACGAATACTAAATAATACCCATAAGAAATGACGGAGGGCTACGAATGGTTTTTGGCGAAAAACCTTTAACGTAATGAACTTGATATCGTTGAAGGAACTGCATAGTCTTTTATAAAAATATAGTGACGAAAACCTTTACTAAAGAGGTCACTCCCGGTGAAGGGATCTCGGCTCTTTCCCCGTAGAATGAGGTGCAGGATATTCCAACTGAATACCACGATGCAAAGCAAAAGTAATCGGCTATAGTGAAGTTAATGCCCTGACGCAAACTTCTGTCCAAGGGGTCACTCCCGGTGAAGGGATCTCGGCCCTTGCCTCGTCGACTGAGGAGCAGGATATTCCAAATGAATACCACTATGCAAAACAAAAGAGAACGTCCTTGCAATAACAGCTTTTTTTGAAAAATTGTTCCAACAACATCAGATTAGGTTTGTTTAAACTTGCATTGATCCGAATCAATACAGTCCCATCAATTGATCACACCACAAAGAACGAAAATATACTGACGTACGTATATGCCATCCGCATTCGCCACTGGGTCCCGTCATCACCCGTTAGGTTAGCTAACTAACGGCAGAGCGGGGACTGGACTAGCGCGGATGTAAAACATATACAACATCTACTAATATATATACCAATATATAGTATTTCGCTCAAGGCGTGAATAAAAGGCAACATCACAGAAATGTACAGCATCACAGAACAATACAGATATCTGGAAGCCCCGGGTTTCACAGAGCCGCTGCTGAAACCCGACGTTCCCCTGGTCGTGTGGATAGCCTGTGCAATGAAATCCTAGACCCCTACGGGCGCGGCAAGTCACCCGCCAAAACCTGAAGCGAGGCAGCCCCCTTCAGTACCGTGAATGGACCACCCAGCACTTCACGGAATCCGGTAACTTGGGCACCCCTCCTGGGTCAACCTATACCCCCTACGAGTACGGCGAATAGCCCGCCAATCCTGGACTGAAGCCCCCTCCGTCTCAATGCCCTGAGATGCGGGCCCGTTGCCCTCCAGAACCCGGCTATCCGTGCACCCCACCGCGGGGCAACCTAGTACAGAAAGTAAAATATACATACACCGGGTACATCGACCGCAACCAGGTCGTGCCCCAAAAGAATAATATAAACAGGCAGTGACGGCAGTCCACATGTCGGACGCTCGCCCCGCAATATCAAATGTACATAATACAACAAAACAGTACTAGCATTGCATCCAGGCTATCCCCCACGACCGATCCGCAACAACACAGCATAAACATAGAACATCAACGTGAAAATCACGTTCGCAAATCCGTCTAACCGGGCTATAGCAGTTAGACCGGATTTACCGATCGAGTGACATTCACGGTCGCAGATATAATGTAAATACTGTGAAATAATGTGTTTAAAATATCCGATCGATCAAACAATTAACAAGCGGGCCCCAAACCAATACTGTAGCAGTCACAGAAAACCTGGGCCCTAAATTTATATTCCAAAACCCACAAAATTAGCCCAAAAGCCCACTGTAAAATTTTCACAGTGTAAGAACAGTAGACTGCGGCGGAAGCGCGGCCCAAAGTGGGGTTTGGCCGCGCTTCCGCGCTCCACTGTACGACTGACACTGTCGACTTTTTACAGTGGTCTTAGAATTTCGTGCACATTATTTTTCTGTAACCTGAAAAATTTTTAGACACCAAAAAATTCCAACAGAAAACTGATGTGAACAAAATACGGTTTTTTGAGATTTTGGTCGATCGGATAAGTAAAACGCATTAGAACAAGCTAGGTAAGGTTAATGGCTAGGCTCTGATACCATGTTGCGCCACGGCAGCGCCCCGGCCGTCTTACTCGAGGCCAAATTGCGGAATCAAAATTTTTCCTTACTCGGAAACCGGCGCTACCGCGGACAAAGAAAACCCGGATCGTTAACCATTAACCTATACTAGCTAACTAGAGATAGGGTGAGAAGTATACCAAGTGATCCGAGTCCTCCGTCTTCTCTTCATCATCCCGATCTTCCGCGGAAAGTCTTGGCTCCACATCGTCGCCTCCTCGCCGGAAAGGACACCACATTGCCTTCGTCTTTTACGGGCTCCCGCCTCAATACCGAGGCAACTCGGGCATGAAGCCGGCAACTCGACATGCCCAAGAAGTGCTGTAGAATGTAGTGTAGATGATGCTAGTCTCATTTGGGGTTTGTAGTTGCCATGATGGAGGATTGGGGTTAGGAAAAATGGTGCTATCGTTTTTCCGTAACAAGAAGAAGAAGGAGATGAAGAATTTCTTCCATAACAAAGATGAACTCTCTCATTCTATTTTTTTTCTTTCTTTCTTTTTCTTCTTCTTCTTTCCTCATGAAAAACTTCTCATATTAGAAAAAGGGTGGAGGATTGAATATGAAGCATAACCTTAGAAGGAAGGTGAGTGTAGGAGAATGGTGGAGGTAACCACAACCCAAGACAAGAAAACATGCAACCATGCTTTTTCTTACAAACCCATACCCTCTCATCTAATCACAATAAATGCAAGTAATGGATGAAAGATTTGAAGCTATCATAATCAATCTATTTGCAATAAAACCCCTCCACAAAAGTAATTTGCAAAACTGCAAATTACCCCCTCCATCGGAAAAGTCCGGCCGGGAAAGAACAAAGGAAAACCGGCCGGAACGGAATGCAAACTGGCAACTCCAGAAAACTGGTCCCGTAATAAATTACAGGAAAACCCTGACACTGTGCATACACACCCGCATCTGTATTCCGACCGGATACAAATGCAATGAGACAAAATCTACACTGTACTAAACTAGGATCCGGCTTAAACCAAAGCCGGCTAGTAATATCCGTTCGATCCTGATCCGTGCAATACCGCACGTACCTGATCGAACCCTGCCATATGACTATACGGCTACTAGTACAAAACTGTCCGATCCTGATCCGTGCAATACCGCATGTATCTAATCGGACCCTGCCATATCTCCATACGGCCTCTACAGCGTTTCGCCCGAAAGCTGAGTAACTGAAAGTGTGGTGGACTCTAAAGACTCGTCAATACTATGGTTGTGGATTTAACCACTAGCACGTCAGAGGTATAAGCCAATACGTGACGGGCCACCAGCTATTGACCAAAATGGACGTCGATGAGGAAGCTCACCCCGACACCCAACTGAGCCTGTCAGTGACAATATCCGTACAGTCCGGTCCGTTCGTCTATGAGTATCGCATGGCGGGCCTAGGGGGTTGGTGAAAGTCAGACCCCCAAAAGCGGTACAAGTCGTGTCGGAGTGTAGCCCAGAACGCCCTGAGATACTACTGGAATACCTACCAGTAAATCTCCTGCCTCGGCCGAGGGCTTTGCGTAATGGCTCTCCTAGACACAGCGCGACCTCACCCCCAATACCGGGAGAGACGAACCCCTGCAGATCCGCTCACTGCCTCCATGTGGCTCGGGACTGTACCCAACTAAAACCTGTTTGCACGACTCCTTTGAGCCGTGGTAGGGTAGTAATCAAAGCACAGTGGGAACTCACACGAGACAAATGACGATCTCAGGTCGATGAACTAACCTGTACACATGTCACCTGGGAACTGCTATCTGACGTCTGGTATAAGACCAACTAGCAGGTTCCCGGCGAGTCCTGTCCGGTGTACTCATAACCCAATGAGCACCTGTATACATCTTAGGTGAACCAACAGACACCAGTGGCTTGTGAGACCGGCCACCGCCCCTCGTCGGGGTCTCGACTGTATACACTAGCCTACTAATGGAGTATCGATGCCCAGTCTCGAAACTCCCACGACTAGGGACCTTTTAAGGATGTGCTTATAGACTACCAGCTCCCACGTATATGATCGCCATCATACTGCTGGTCGTCAAGCAAGAATCTTAGGGGCTCTATCAACGTGTAATAGCGACATGTCAGGTCACCTAAAGCAGTACACGATGATAAAGATAAACCAGATAGCATACTATCATCTCGAGTAAGACTGTCCTACCGGGATAGGTCCTCCCTTAATCATTGCAATCACGTGCCTGTGATCCAATAATTGACTCTGAGGGCACTATCTCCAACAATGTGTTGCTGAGATATGATGTGCAGGATTGTCGCGATCGAATAGCTGGGGGGTTTTTGTGAGATGAGAGTTTTATATTTTCATTCATGTAAATTCAAATGTAATGTAATATTCTTTTATTTGGGGCACTTCCAGGTTGCGGTTGTGTCACCAGTGTTGTATATTATTTACTTTTCCGCATTAGGATGGACCCAAGGAGGGGAGCACAGGTGACCGGGTTCTGGGGTTCAGTGGGGGCCATCTCGAGGAGTCGAGACCGGGTCTCCTAAACTCCAGGATTGGTAGGGTCACTTGCCGCTCTCGTAGGGGTCCAGGGTGTGGGCTTGGCTATTCATCGCGACTGTGGAATCCGTATTTTCTATTCTGGCTAAATACTAAATACGGACGTCCTAGTATATCCCACGTTATATCTATATTTCTGCTGCCTGTGTTCTGTGATATCTGAGACGAATGACATATTATATATATGATATATAGTAGACGTTGCTTATGTTTTACACCCGCGCTAGTCCCGTCCCGGTATACCGTTAGTTAAGTAAGCTAACGGTGCATAACGGAACATTGCGGCGAATGCGGATGGCATAAGCGTACGTGTTATTTTCGTTTCTTTTCTGTGATTGGCTTAAGGACTTAAATGATGGGATTACATTAATGTAATTAATGTAAAGAAAATAAACCTAAAAAGATGTTTTAGAATCAGATTTAAAAACTGCTCGGCTATTTATGAAAAAGCTATATTTCAAAACCGCGGAGCTTAAGCCACTCCTTTTGAAAACCTTTTGATTCTACAACGATATCAAGCTCAAAGCGTTAAAGATTTTCTTAAAAATCATCCGCAACCCTCCGTCATTTTAGGAAGTAGAGTACTTAGTATTCGTGCTACGTTTGTTGACCTTAGCCAAGGCGTAGTGTACGGTAGCTAAGTGATGTCTTCCTACAAACGCATATGATGCAGATTAATTAGGACGGGCATATGACTTTGTTGACCTTAGCCAAGGGTCATGTGAACGGGTCTAATTAATCAAGAAATGACGGGTTGAGCTTGACTAGTGCTCGTGATTTGTTGACCTTAGCCAAGGTCACGAGTATTAGGGGTAAAAACCATATCGGGAATTTCAAGTGTTGAAATTTGCAATGAGATTGCATACCTTCCATATGATGGTTGGATCCCGATCCCACTGTGAGCAATAGTTGCTCCTAGGAGAGTTTTACAGTTTACAATTAGCTAACTCATTAGGTGTCTAGAAAGGTGTTAACGGGGCTCCGCCTTTTGGAAAACGAGGTTTACTCTAATTAGGTCCGTGCGAAAGCACGGGGAACCTCCCTCAAAGTACCGACACTGGCCTGGCTGAACGGTTAGCGAAGTTGTAGACTGTAATTAATCCTGGCTAGTTTTTCTTTTTAAGGTTTGAAAGAAAAACTCGATAAAAAGCAGTGGGAAACATCGATTAGACAAGATAATAAAACCAATCTAATCTGTGCAAGAGCTTTCGCTGAGTGTTTTCTTTTCTCTCACTTAATGGCAGATACCAATGACTGGACTTAAGCTTCTACTAGATAAAAACAAACTGAATGGGACCAACTATAAAGACTGGCTGAGGAATCTAAAGATCGCCTTGACTTATGATAAAGTATCATATGTCCTCACGGCTTCAGCCCCGCCCGTCCCAGGCCCAAAATCCTCAGTTGCGGACATTGAAGTCCGCAAGACATGGGACGCTGACTGTGCCACGGCCACATGCCTCGCGCTTGCATCGATGGATAACACACATCAAAAGCAGCACGAGGACATGGACATTCACGGTATATTGCTCCATACAAAGGAGTTGTATGGGGAGCAATCCCGCGTATTACGATACGAAGCATCAAAGAAACTGTTTCAGATGCGAATGGCCCCTGGCACACCAGTAGGAGACCATGTGTTGAAGATGATAGCTCTTATAGAAGAGCTTGAGGACCTTGGATGGACAATGGACAATGAACAATATATAGATATTATTCTGCAGTCCCTCCCCTCCACTTTTGCTCAGTTCATAGTGAACTTCAACATGCATGGCATGGAGATGGACCTCCCTGAACTCCTTAATATGTTAAGGAGTGCAGAGAGCACTATGAAGTCAGCAAAGACTCCCGTTATGACCATTGGACAGTCTTCTTCTTCTCGCCCAAAAGTTAAGGCCAAGGGAAAGAAAAAGAAGAAACCCACTAATCCTAAGGGCGGAGTCAAAAAGGTGAAGGGAAAGGGAAAGTCCACGGCTGGAGACCCGGGGAAAGGCGAGTGTTTTCATTGCCACAAGACAGGACATTGGAAGCGCAATTGCACAGAGTACTTAAGTCTCAAGAAGAAGCATGGTGATGTTTCTGCTTCAGGTGCGTTTGTGACTGAAAACTGTTTTTCTATAAACTCTGCTTCCTGGGTATTGGATACCGGTTCAGGTTCTCACATTTGCAATTCTATGCAGGGGCTGAGAAATAGCAAGGTTTTGAGGACAGGTGACCATACTCTCCGCGTTGGAAATGGTTCCAATGTACATACAGTCGCAGTGGGAGAGTATCACTTGGGGTTGCCATCTGGATGTATTTTGATTTTGAATCCATGTTATTTTGTACCAACTATGCTATGTAATATAATATCCGTTTCTTTGTTGGACAATGAAGGGTATAATTTTGTGTTGCAGAACAATGTTATGAACATTCACCTAAATCAAATGTTGGTTGGGTATGGTACACTTAATAACGGAATATATGTCCTAAATCAACACACGGTTTTCAGTATACAACACACTAATAAAAGAAAACTTTCAGAATTAAATGAAGCTTTTCTTTGGCACTGTAGACTTGGTCATATTAACGAAACAAGACTAAACAAGTTACACAAAGATGGATATTTAAATTCTTTTGAATATAAATCTTATGCGACTTGCCAGTCTTGTATCAAGGGTAAAATGACCAAAACTCCGTTTACCGGACACGGAGAAAGAGCTACTCAGCTCCTGGGCCTCATACATAGTGATGTATGTGGGCCCATGTCTACACAGGCTAAAGGCGGTTTTTCATACTTCATTACATTCACTGACGATTTCTCAAGATTCGGTCATGTATTTTTATTAAAGCACAAGTCCGACGCTTTCGAGAAATTCATTGAATATAAATAAGAAGTAGAAAAACAAACCGGCTTGAGTATTAAGATGCTTCGATCAGATCGAGGTGGTGAGTATCTCAGTACAGAATTTGCAAACTTCCTAAAAGAGAATGGGATTCTCTCTCAGCTCACTCCTCCTTAGACACCACAGCACAACGGTGTGTCAGAACGACGGAATAGGACCCTATTAGATATGGTCCGGTCGATGATGAGTGATGCTGAGTTACCAGTCTCGTTTTGGGGGCATGCATTGGAGACTGCAGCGTTTCTGCTAAACAAGGTTCCAACCAAAGCCGTGTCTACCACGCCATATGAGATATGGCATGGGAAGAGACCATCTCTTAAGAGAATTAAGATTTGGGGTTGCCCGGCCTATGTTAAAAAGCAGAATCCGGACAAACTCGAGACACGGTCAGTCATGTGTAACTTTGTAGGATATCCAAAGAATTCCTATGGATATCTGTTCTACCACAAAGAGGAACAAAAAGTGTTTGTTTCTCAACATGCCACATTCTTGGAAAAAGAGTTTTTCACAGATAAAGATGATGGCAAAGTGGTAGATCTAGAAGAGGTTCTAGAGACACAAACTACAAATGACGATTTGGTTGAACCGACTGTTGCAACAGAAACAGAAGAACCTCGGCCACTCCGTAGGTCTGGTAGGACTTCTCGCCCACCGGAGAGGTACTACGGTTTCCTCATTGATGGTGACAGAGTTCCATGGATGGTGACAGAAACAGAAGAACCGACTGTATCATGGATGATGATGATCCTACCAGTTTTCAGCAAGCTATCACGAGTGGTGACTCTGTGAAGTGGCTGGATGCCATGAGATCCGAAATGGAGTCTATGTACACCAACAAAGTATGGACTTTGGACGTTGTACCCCCTGGGGTAAAACCTGTAGGGTGCAAATGGATCTTTAAAAGAAAGATTGGTGTAGATGGGCAGGTAGAGACCTATAAGGCAAGACTTGTGGCGAAAGGTTTTCGTCAAAGACCAGGTTTGGACTATGACGAAACTTTTTCGCCCGTAGCCATGCTTAAATCCATTCGGATCCTACTTGCTATTGCTGCTCACTACGACTATGAAATCTGGCAGATGGACGTTAAAACAGCATTTCTAAATGGAGATTTAGAAGAATGCGTTTATATGGATCAGCCAGAGGGCTTCATTGACAGTGGGAGCAGCGAGAAAGCATGTAGATTGCTTAAATCCATATATGGGTTAAAGCAGGCATCTCGGAGTTGGAACATCTGTTTCGATGATGTTATCAAAGAGTTTGATTTCATCAAAAATCCAGATGAACCTTGTGTTTATAAGAAGGCTGTAGGAAGAGCTGTCACATTCCTCGTATTGTACGTGGATGATATTCTTCTGATAGGAAATGATATTCCTATGCTACAGTCGGTCAAATCATTCTTATCACTAAGGTTCTCCATGAAGGACCTGGGTGATGCCACATACATCCTGGGCATAAGGATCTATAGGGATAGATCCAAAAAGTTATTGGGATTGTCCCAAACCAGGTACATCAACACCATCCTAAAAAGGTTTAGTATGGAAGACTCCAAGCGGGGTGCCTTACCCGCTTGCCATGGAGTCACTCTCTCCAAGGATTCTTGTCCAAAGACCGATGAAGAGAGAGCTCGCATGAGCATTATACCTTATGCTTCGGCAGTAGGATCTATAATGTATGCGATGTTATGTACACGTCCAGATGTAGCTTATGCACTTAGTGTTGTAAGCAGGTATCAATCCAACCCAGGGGAGAACCACTGGACAGCTGTGAAGAACATTCTTAAGTACTTGCGAAGGACTAAAGAATTGTTCTTGGTGTATGGTAATACAGATCTCCAAATGGAGGCCTTTACCGATTCGAGCTTCCAGAGCGATAAGGATGACAACAAATCTATCTCAAGGTTTGTATTTACCCTCAATGAAGGGGCGGTGAGTTGGAAGAGTCCCAAACAATATACCGTTGCAGACTCTACGATGGAAGCTGAGTACATTGCTGCAAATGATGCCGCCAAGGAAGCCGTCTGGATGAAGAAGTTCGTCTCGGAGCTAGGAGTAGTTCCAACCATTATTGATCCAATACCTTTGTATTGTGACAATAATGGGGCGATGGCGTTAGCCAAGGAGCCCAGATCCCATCAGCGGTCCAGACATATCCTGAGGCGCTTTCATTTGATCCGGGAGATTGTAGATCGCCGCGAGATCGAGATTAAGAGAGTAGACACAAAGAACAACGCCGCGGATCCACTCACCAAGGCCCTCCCTCAGCCACAGCATGAGCGACTTTTTGAGATGTTGGGTATGAGATACGCCAATAACTGGCCTTAGTGCAAGTGGGAGATTGTTGGATATATGTATGCCCTAGAGGCCATTATGTGATAGTGGATGTATCTATACATGTATATATATTCAGTTTGCATTCTTGCTCGACATGATAGTATGCTATCTGGTTCTTCTTTATCTGACATGTTTATGTGATCATGCTTCTATTCATTCATACATGCTGATAAAGCCCTGAGGATATCGGATTGACTACTCTGATTATGATGGAGATCATACTAGTGGGACATCTGTAGTCTATAAGCATATCCTGGAAAGTCCCTAGTCGTAGGTATATCGAGACGGGGCATCGACATACCAGAGTAGACTAGCGTACATGATACTAGACCCATACGATGGGCGATGGATGTTCCCACATTCATCGATGTTTGACATCAAGATCATATACGGGTGCTCAGTGGTGACTGGGTACACTGGACGGACTCACCGAGAACTCCTATATGGAATTATATCTATCATCGGATAGCAGTTCTCAGGTGACACTGGTAAAGGTTAGTCTGTAGACCCGAGATCGTCATGGAGTCTTGTGTGTTCTCCCACTGTACTTTGATTGCCACCCTACCACGGCTCTACTGAGTCGTGCAAACAGGTGGCCGTTGGGTACAGTCCCGAGACGCACGAAGACGATGAGCGATAGGAGGGGTTTCGTCTCTCCCGGTATTGGGAGTTGATGCCGTGCTGTGCCCGACTGGTTATAACAGCAAGTCCCTGGCCAGGGCTGCTGAGATTTGCTGATAAGTGTTATCAGTAGTTTCTCGATCTGTTATAGACCATTCACCGACACGACTTATTGAGTTATTGGGGTCGACGTGACCATCCCTAGGCTCGATATGCAACATATCTGACGAAGAGACCGGACTGTACGGTAGTGTTGCCGGATGGCTCGACGGGAGTTGTAACAGGTTCACTTGTTTTCTTCTTATCGCTCAATACCAGGGTGGCCGTTATGTTTGGCTGACCGCTTGCGGCTTGGGGGTGCTTGATATGATCATCACCCACTGTCGGCGTATTGACGAGTCTTAGAGTCCCACATAGGAGTTACCTAGTCCAGGCGAAACGTTGTGGTGCGCGTATAAGATATGCGCTTGGACCCGATTAAAATGCGTGTATGGGATACCGTATATTAATTGGGCGGCTTGCTAATGGTCCGGTCATATGTGATATGACCGGATTAGTGAATCAAGTGTTGATTCATCATTAGTTTCTCACTACAAATCCTATCTTGTTTATGTTGGATGTATGCATGCATGTGTGCATTCATTCTTTTTCATGCACATATGGATGTGCAAGCACACATGCATACATACATCATTTCTTATCATGGTTGTTTATACAATGGGAATGGTGGATGTATAAGAATTACACCATGGTTATATTTGGATAATTATTGGATTTAAATTAAAGCAAAAGAAAATGAAAAATGGGTTAAATCACTTAAGAGTTTCTACACTCTTCTAACTCAAACATGCTCACCTAACATTTAACCCATAGTTTATTTTCTTATCATGCTTTTAATTTAAAATAAAATGATATCTATATATCTAACCATGGTTGGTTAAGAGAGAGGAAAATATATATAACTATTTTTCTTTTCTCTTTCATAAGATAATTCATTCTCTTCTTCACAAAATCCACCATCTTCATCAACCTCCATGCTTATGCTCTCTACTTCTTATAAGAGAGTGAATCACTCATAAAAATAAGATTTTGAAGTGAGATCCATAGCCACAACTTCAATCTAATCAAGTCTAGCTCACTTGATTAGAGTGTTCTCCTTGTTTTACCAAACTTGCTAGCTTGGTTGGGAAGCTCCGGGTGGATCGTCGTGGACGCAAGAGGACGACGAGTGGACCTTCTTCCAACACCCCAAAGTCAAAGGAGCAAAACAAAAGGGGAGCTAAAACCCTAACTTTGTTAGCTTATAGTTTTGTAACCCTAATCTTTCTAGGATCGATTCCTTTGCTTGTTAGTTTAGCACCATAAAAATGAAAACTTTAGGTCATGTGATGCTTGAAATCTCTTCATAGGGTGCTAGGCTAACCTTACAGTAGTGAGATGGTATCAATCGATCCTGGGGAGAATCACTGGTAGGGTTCCATGGTGATAAAGACGACTGAATGTCAGTCACAGGCATTGTCTTTACCCTCCGTAAAGGGACGGTATGTTGGAAGAGTTCCAAGCTAGATACCGTGGCAAACTAGACGATAAAGGAAGGTAACGTCGCTATTAAAGATACTACCAAAGAGGCAGTTTGGGTGTATATTGGTTCATAAGATGAACTAGGTTCCTACCATTGTATGACAATGTGAGTAAGGCTTTAGCCCAGGAACCCTGGTCCCATCAGTGACCCAGACATATTCCGAGGCAGCATCACCTGATCATGGAGATAGTTGATCTCCAAGGTGATCGAGGTTAGGAGAGTAGACTTAGAGGACAACACGGCTGATCCACTCACGAAGGCCTTTTTCCAAAGAGAGACTTTTAGGGAATGATTGAGTATTAGATACTACAACTACTGCTACAGATGGCCCTAGTGCAAGTGGGAGATTGTTAGTTATATCTATTCCCTAGAGGCCATTACTGTACATTGGATGTATATTGTAGTGGATGCTGGGACATATATAGGTAGGACTTTCTTGCTCGACATGATAGTATGCTATCTGGTTGCTCTTTATCTAAACATGTATACTCTCTATCTCTCTGATTACATGTTGATAAATCCCTTAGGATGTGTACTCGACTTCCAGGACTATGATGCAGATCATACTAGTGGGGCCTGGATAGTCCATGAGTACATCCTTCAATGTTTCTAGTCGTGGGAATATCGAGATGGGGCATCGATATTCCAGAGTAGACTAGCGTATGTCTTCTCGACCCATGCGATGGGCGATGGATGATCCTATATCCATTGGTGATTGACATCAGAGATGGTATACGGGTGCTCAGTGGAGACTGGGTACACTGAACGGACTCGCCGAGAACTCCCAGATGGTATTATACCTCATGTCAGATGGCAGTCTCTGGTGACACTGGTACAGCTTACTCTGTTGACCCGAGATCGTCATAGAGTCTTATGTGTCTCCTACTGTGCTTTGATTTCCACCCTACCACGGCTCTACTGAGTCGTGCAAAAAGGTGGTTTTTGGATACAATCCCGATTCACATGGAGGCAATGAGCGATTGGAAGGGATTCGTCTCTCCCGGTATTGGGGGTTGATGTTGCGCTATGCACGACTTGCCATAACAGGAAATCCCTGGCCAGGGTTGCAGTGATCTACTGGTAAGTGTTATCAGCAGTCTCACAAATGTTATGGACCTTACGTCGACATGACTTATCGAGCTACTGGGGTCTGACGTTTAACACCCCTAGGCGAGATATGCGACATATCAGACGAACAGACCGGACTGTACGGTAAGTGTTACTGGTTGGATTCACCGGAGTGTGAGCGGGCTTACTCGTTGATCTTCTGATCGCTCAATACCCGGGTGGCCGTTACGTTTAGCAGACCGCTTGCGGCTTGTGGGTGCTTGATATGATCATCATCTGCTGCCGGCGTATTGACGAGTCTTTAGAGTCCTACACAGAGGTTTCCTGGTTCAAGCGAAACGAAATGGGAGCGCATATGAGATATGTGCGGGACCGAGAATAATGCGTGTATGTGATACCGTATTCCATTCTCGCAATGAATGTGTCGAATGGTTGTATGCGATATAACCTAGTTATCGAATCGAGGATTGATTCGATAAGCCGATACATTGGATACTAATCGGTTATATGCGACATGACCGGATCATTGAATCAAGTGTTGATTTAATGATTTGATGTATAATTATATATTTGATATATTTCTTTGCATTAACTAGTATTGGTTCACTTTAAATGGATTTTCTCACTTGAAGTTCACTTGAAATGCACATTGTATATGTGATATATTTTTGTGCACAAGATTGTATCATGTTTGATGATACATGCTAGCTTGGGTTTGTGTAAAGAATTAAACCATGGTTAGTTAGTGGTTAGGGTTTCATTTGATTTACTTATTCATTTATCTATTTATTTATTTATTTATTTATTTATTATGAAAATGATAAAGAGAAAATGGTGGCTTTCTTTGTTTGTTGTTGAAGCTTCGTGAAGCTTTGACTAAGTGACCATTTTGTCTTCATGCTTAACCCTAACCATCCAAACTAACCATAGTTCTTTCTCTACACTTGACCATGGTTGAAATATGATAAGTATTCATTTTATTTTCTTTTTGAAAACAACTTATCATATTATCTTCATCTTCTTCTCCTTCTTCAACATGAAGAAAGCTTGCCTCCATCAATGGCAACTAGTGAAAAAGAGTGAGAAATCCATTTCTAAAGTGAACCCACTTCCTATTTCTTCATCCTCTACCTCTTGCCAAGTAGTATAGGGTGTTTTCTTCACAAGTTTTATGACTTGGTGAAGTGGGAGCTTGATCTTGTGATGCCTCGACGTAGATCATCTTCGGCATCGAAGCCGACGACCAAGTCCGCCCTTTTCTCCGATGAACCCGATGCTAGAGTCATGGATTCAATTTGGACAGCGGAGGGACGTCATCACGGAGCCTAGGAGGTGGAGGACCGGATCTACAAAGGTTGTAGCCCCTTTCCTTTTCAGTTAAAGTTGTTTACTTGCATCGCATCACCTATACATCTAGTTAACGATTCGCATTAGGGTTTCTCGGCACTTGTAAAATTTGAATTGGCCATGTTTGATGCCTTGTGAGACTTCATTAGTGTGCCTAGGAACCCTTCAGCTTTAGTTTAAGAACGTTACGGTCCGTTGTCACCATTTTGGAGGCAACGTTGTTGTTTGAGGACGTTTCGGTCTGTAGATCATCTTGCCCGCACGTGCATTTTTTACGTATCGGGATGAGCAACGATGATATGGGATACATCCAGTTTGGGATATGGTTTGATCTAGGTTGTGGACGTCAGTTTGGGAAGTGCATCAAAAAGCAGTTGGCTTTCGGGACCCGCCATCTCTCTGAAGACGTTGAGGAATTACAATGACATGTATCAAAGGTGTAGAGAGATGTACCCTTAAGCCAATTCCCATATTTGAGGGAAAATGGATTAATGGTAAACCCAGAAATCATTAGTCGTATTTTGAGACTAAGATTTCCTCGGGGGAATATGGGACAAATATCGTTTTGGAAGATCAATAATCGTTTTTAGGACTAAAATCAATTTGGAAAGTAGTGAGCACATTGGCTCGGCTGATCTGAATTTGGGACCTAACCAACTTGGGCTTGGTCCACTCAGTTTTCTTCTTATTTGAAAATAAGTGCTAAGCATTTATTTGGGCTCAGTCCCCTTATTTTTTGCAAAAAGTGCTAAGCACTTGTATAAGTTCTGACGCTCACACTTTACTCTTTTTTTGTCTCTTTATGGAGTGTTGAGCACTCTTTATGGGGCTCATGTGCAAAGCACGTGAGACGCTAGACACTAGGCGCTAGGCGCTGCCTGGTGAGTGTCAAGCATTTCATATTCTGTGGCGCCCATGTAAAGGGCACGTGAGGCGCTGAGCGCCGGGCGCCGCACACTGAGTGCTAAGCACTCCTTTATTTTGTAGCACCCACGTGAGAGGCACGTGGTGCGCTAGGCGCTGAGCATCAGCCACTGAGTGCTAAGCACTCCTTATTATTGAAGTGTCCGTATGAGGGGCACGTGAGGTGCTGGGGGATGAGTTTTTCCTTGTATATTTTGTTTAGAGGAGTTCAATTTCCTTGTTCTTTTCTGAATCTTTGATCTCCAAGAACAAGTTTGTCCCGATAAGAATTAAATTCTCAACTTGTGGGAGACTTGCCTTGTGGATCTCGGATCCAGAGAAAGAACTAAGTTCTTCTTTTAAAAGGGTTAAACCTTTCGATAGGTAAGCGAGATGCTTTGATCTCTCTTCTTTTTTATTTACCTAGAGCTTTTTTCTAAGAAGGGAGATCTTCTTCTTTCTTCCTTTTAGAAGCTTTCTGCTTTGTTTTTTTTTGTCAAAGCTTATGGGGGGTTCCTCTCTCTCAGACTTGAAGTCTTGAGTCCTTTATATAATAGAGGCAAGTCTGTTGATTAGTTGAAGAAATCTCTTATTAAGAGATCCTAATTGATTTGGAAATTTTTACTCACCAATGGATTTTTGATCCAAGGGATTCTGCTTTACAGAACATATTTTTCTTGTTATTAATAAGATTGGGGACATATTTTCCCATACAGAATTTATTCTCTAGATTGGTGATTCTTTAATCACTATTGGATTTTAATCCAACGGTACTCTATTTTACAGAGAGCAATCTTTCTTGTTTAGAAAGATTTGAGAAATATTTCCTCTCAACAGAATTTAATTCTGCATCATGATAATTTATCATCTCCGTTGGATCTTTGATCCAATGGCTCTGTTTAACAGAGAATATAATTTAATTCTACAAGGCACCGGCATTCATGTGATGTGCATGTGGGCGCTTATTAAGGTTTTAATTCTTTCATGTGCTTTTCGCATTGGCGCCTACATGAGGAGCACGTGCGGCGCCAATGACTCTGGCGCTGGCGCCCTAGTTGAAGCTACGTGAGGCGCTGCCTCTTGAATTTTGTGTTCTTTGCACACGGGCGATGCTCATATAAGAGTTCTTAACTCTGGTGTTGGTGCCCTCCTGGAAGGCACGTGAGGCGCTATCTCTTGAGCTTTGAACAGAGTTTTGCTCTATTATTGGGGGAAACAAATGCCCCCCTCCGTTGCGCTCACGTGGCTCACATGTGAGTGCGGTGGTGGCACGTTTCCACCGTTTGTGAAGTGCTGGAATTGGTTCACCTTCTTGCTCTGATTCCTATGGGTCAACTATCTTCTTTTCCCATGCCTTTTCTCGCGGCCTTGGAAATAGTTCCACCATGCACAGAATTTTCCGTACCTAGATTTGAATGCTTCTTTTTATAACCCGAAGCTATGTCTTCCTCTTTCTCCACAAAGAGAAACCCATTTCTATTATCAGAACTCAAGGTAACCATTTTCTAAAGAAACAATCCAAGAGCTATGGCTTGCGATTGTCATCACGCTTGTCGGCAACCATGGGGGTGCCCATCGAGGAGACTATTCCTCGCTTTGCTGCACGGTTAGTGGATCCCCTTCTCACCGACGCTCAATGTGACGCGGTGATGTATGAGCTTCGGACTCGTAGGGGCTCTACTCTTCCTATGTGCTCTATTTGGATCCGGATGATTTTACTATTCATGCTTGCCGACATCCCACCTCATCCGGCAAAGATGACTCCGGCGATTCTCGATGCGGTGGAGGACAAGATCGAGTGCTTTCACGAGGCACGTTTGATTACCCAGTCTTTGAGGGACCGTTCGGTTCAGTTGCTAAGCCGGATACGGGTTCAGCGGGCTATCATGTCTGCCTTCGCTGATGAGCAAGACGCTAATCGATGGGGAGTAACTCCTCGCAAAGACCGCCGCTTCGACATGGTGGAGAGGGCAAAGAGGGAATTGGAGAATTTTGTTTATTATTTTGTTAACCCCTGTATCTCTAATCCCATATTTGGTGATCTCTTCCCTATAAAGTAGTATGTTTATTTCAATGTATTTCTCTTATTATTGACTGATGAATGTTTTCTATAGAATGTTTCCTTTTCATCATATATTCATATGTTCTGTGCAAGAGCTTTATACTTTACCTTTAGGAATTTTTGCTAAGTGCGAGCACCATTGTTGTGTCATACGCTAATCCTTCTCACACATACATAAATCAGCACGCTTTGAACACTATTCTATTTAAGTACGTATGCAGTTGTGAATGAACGCTTAGTCAGGTGTGAATCAAACACTCTCGTTACTGCCTTTCATAGTACACGGTTGGTGCTCATGGGTTGCGCCTTTCCGTCTCGACTTGACATGAAGTAGTTTACGTACTCATTTCGGAGTTAGTAGTTTATTCACTCATTCCAGAGTCTTTAGTTTATGAACTCATTTCGGAGCTTGCTTAGTTTACCTCATTTGGGCTTGTAGGAAAACTTGTCCTAACGTTACAGTTAACCCCTGCTCTTTATGACTGAGGTCAGTTAGGGTCTGTGGTAATAGGGTTTTTGTCCATCGTACTATCGCGTTGGCTGATAAATTCCTCGATATGCAGACTTTATGCTGCTGTTCGAGTAGCCCTGTGATTGTCATGTCTCTAATCCCTTCACGGGCTGGACAAGACGTCTTCTAGTAATCTCCTTAGGTCATATTACCGTCGAAAGAGCAAGCGGAAGAAATTTTTCCATGCCGCTTTTTACTTGAGGTTAGGCTCAGTTTGGGAGTGTCACGACCCAATTTAGCACGTGACCGGCACTTAAATTACGCAATGTTTAAAGGCATGATGTAAATCAAGTAAGCCGAAGCCCAGAAAATCTAAACCTTTTTGCGGAAAATAGTGGGGGTGCGGTTTTGAAATAAAGGTATAATGATTCAAGTTTTGTCTTTAAAGATTTGGGCAGCACCTCCCTTGTATATTTTGATCCAAAAACGTATACACAACAATATATAGGCATCCCTAAGTGGGAGCTAGCTCTTCGCCAACTGGAGGAATCAACCTAGAAGGAACAAATAAAGAAGCAAGACTTCAAAACTCAAGAAAGCGATCATAAACCATCGCTCTTAGTCCCGCACAAAACCCAAGTCTGACTAGGTCTATCAATATACAATTCTAGTCCTGATGTGATGTGATGCGATGGAGTTTATCTAGATACAATAGAATATAACGGTACGAGAGTGGGCACGATCCAGCATATGTCCCACCTACCAAAGCAAAGCACCCTGGAAGAAGCCGTGTGCCAGCAATACCACAAATGATCCCAAGGGGTTAAACCTGAAAGAACTGTGGCACAACGGGGGTGAGTTTCCAACTCGTGAGTAGAAAACATCAGCAAGTAGAAATCAAATAAAACAACGATTTCCTAGGTCACTATATCCTGAAGGTAATACTATGATCTCTAGGGTGACCACATATGCATATATGTCAACAATCGATCAATGCAATGACATATATAAATAAACATCCGACATCATATGCCTTTATGCATGTGGATATCATCCACGTGTCCATCAATGACACAATAATGTCATGGGACCTGAGTGTCCAACACCGACACTCGCAACATCATAAAAACATGTGTCTAATATATATGAGGATATCAACCACGTGTGTCCATCAACGACACATCAAAATCATGGAACCTGAGTGTCCAACACCGACACTCGAAACATCATGAAAACCCGTGTCCAACATCGACACATAAATCTTCATATCTCTGTCCCTCGGACTCCATCAGTCTGGATCGACCAACGGCTCTCTCAGTCCAGATCGGCCCATATCATCTTACGACTCCGGTCAGTATCCTCCAGATATCCGCCGAGCCCAAAACTATCACCGGTAGGTAGTGTTCCCCTGCCAGGCTCATCGTCTACATCTCGAGCTTCTTGCCCCGGGGTACCACACCGGGTCCACCATGTACCCACAAACAGCCTCATCCAACTCCTCGAATCGGGTATCACAAAACTCATAACCAAGAAAACACATGGTGGAGTTCTCGAAATATCATATCAAGAGAAAACGCATTTTTTTAAAACAATACACGATTTCCTTCGAAATTAAACAGCTGTTCTCAAATCCAGAGATCTCATAAAAATAGCATCTCAATGCATATAACCATAAAGTACAATGTATGCAACATAAAATAGAAATATGAGCATGTCGGGTATGTTATGCAAGCATGTCAAGTGCTAATTCTGAACAATGAGTGTACTTTTACTTTTAAGATTAATATCTTGATAGGGCAGTTCTCCTGTATAAATAGCCCGACAATTCTACTGTATAAGTGACATGGCAATTCTGCTGTATAAGTGACATGGCAATTCTACTGTATAAGTGACAAATCAATTCTACTTTATAAGTGACTTGGAAATTCTACTGTGTCAGTGACATGACAGTTACCAATGAAGAATGTGTGTGAGCCGGTAAATATGTGTATGTGTAACATGCGCATCAACGGTAATTGTGCAGGTGTACAAGCAATAATATCATATAGTATTAAATACCGGCACGTGGCATGTACATCACGAGGTGTAATATCCTACACAACATGAACAATAAATTGGTGTATCTATCTACACAAGAATCATACGGTCATTTTTAAACGATACGCATCGTCACTTTTAAAAAATTAGGTATGGTTCAGGTGGCAATCTTTATATCGGCGATCCCGCCTCATAACATCCGATATGACAATAATCCTCGATCATCATCCTCAAATCACTTGCGCGGATCAATCATCTGGTACATCTCATCACATACGGTAATCCATCGTACGGGGTCATCGAACAGAATAGGGAATCTATTTACCTATACAATAATGAGGGTACGGGTCTAAAGTCTCGTACGGCATATTACTCATTATACTCATAAATATACACACATATATCTCAAATCACATTTGTATAAACGTCATATCTTATTAATTTCACAACACGCCTATCTCAATCTCGTGTCGTGTTTATCGATCTCGAACTCACCGCATACCATTATCAACTCATACTTGTTCTCTTTCAATTCGTACCTATCATGATTCACTTTCCATTTCATATTCTCATTTGTCAATATATTCATTAGTGTCAACTTCTATCATATTATCGTTACTAAATCCTATAATCATGTCCGTAGCATATCCTTTATCAAAATATAATTATCAAACGATCTTCCATATCAATGTTTGCGGGGGTGCTATACGCCATCCACCCGACTTCCCCCGTAGATATAATCTACTTACTAGCAATTCTCCTCGCTTTGCCGAAGTCGATGCGCTTCGTCGTCTCAGAATTCCACACGAAGTACCTACAATTCAACACGTAATCACAATGCAATTAAACCAATGCGAAAACCGATACGGCACACGGTTCGCTCATAGGTTAAAACATATAGCTTCGCATGCAATTTCAACCAAATAACCATCGTCTGTTGACGTATAAACGTCCAATGACGGAATTAAAACTCAAATCTAAAACCATGTTTTAGAAATCGGAAAATGAAATTCAGCAACTAAGGAAATCCATCCCAGATTTTGACTCAGGTAAAATTAGCCAATTTTGCATATCAGGTTGCTCTAGATATAGGATAAGGAAGTTACAGAACAAAAATTACATGATTCCACTCCGATGTGGCCTCAATTTGCGGCCAAAATGAATTAATTTGCGGCCTGGGCACAAGGAAACGGGCTCATGATTCTACGGTAGGTTTCTGGTTGCCTGCACATCTCTCTGTAATCGCTAAATATTTTTCAGGTCCTTCAGGTCAGAGCAGATCTCAATATCCCATCACAAAACACACAAAATATTATATCGGCCAATTTCAAAGTTCGTATTTTGGTTTCTAAACTCGATTCCAGGCCATGAAATCAATCCTTAAGATCTTGTAAACACTCACTACATCTCAATTGGCCACTTGACAGCAAACTTTCAATTTTCTAAAATCAATATCCTAAATAACTCAATTTCTAACTAAAATACGATATTTAATGCAAACAAAAATTCTAAAGTGAAAAGATATACCTCAAAAGCAAGTAAAGAAATTTCTTGAGTTGCCCAAGTCTTCAAAATCCAAACTTGGATGGTTCTAAGGTCTTAGAATGATGTTGTACATATTTTTAATGAAGGAGGCATGAGGGTTTTGAAAAGGGATGAAGGTGATGCATGGAGGTAGTGAGGTGATTGAAGAAGATGAAGAAAACCATGGAGGATGAAGGAACGGGCAGCCAACTATAACCCCCCCTCTCTCTCTTAAGCTCACCCTCTCTTACTAATATCTCCCCCTACACTCACTCTCTCACAAATATCTCATCTCTTTTGTTTTTCATACATAACTCCATTCACACACACACTCTCTTTCTTTTCTTTTCTTTTCTTTGTTTTTCGCATTCTTTTTCTCACATACTCACAACAAAGTAACAATGTGCACAAACACAACATGCGCATGACATGTTCACAAGTCAAGAGAAAAAAGTAAAAATACGTATTTGACAAAAAATCCGATAAATATCATTAAAATAAATAAATCATTTTAATCTTCGATTAATTTCCAAATATTGGTATATACTTATACCATTTTACGAAAAATCCATATTCGCAAATCGAATAGTTTTCGCGAAATATATTATTTTAATATTAAATTTCCAAAAATAATATTTTTGATATTTCTGAAATGTTACAGTCTTCCCCCCTTAAAGAAATTCGGTCCCCGAATTTAAATTTAAATCCCAAAATACTAAAATATTTCAATAATCCGCTCAAATCAACGGGGTTCCAAAATCACGAAAGACATGCAAATATCATAGCGCATCCTGTGCGCAAGAAAACGAGTACGAAACTCAAATCAAACTCCGTCAAGCATGACGCCATCATCGGAGTTAAAATGGAAATACAAATATTGAATTCCACTACTGGACTCCAACTGCACTAGTTAAATCATAATACGTATATAGCACGCATCTTTGTAAAACCATTTTTAAATCTGAATAAACACATGCAAAATCTTTCTCAAATCTCCGTGCTATGCGTATCTCACGGCACAAGTTATGGACGATCATTTGTAAAGTAGTAACTATATACTTATATATGTTTGTTCAATTATACATCCTGCCTTTTTGAAAAATCCCAGAAGGTTCTCTTTATAAAATTTCGTGCCACTCACGGACACGTACTAAATAGGGCGACTATAGCCCCGTTTTGAAAACCTCTGGTAACTTTTTATGGATGCAAAAGTACTCAGGCACTGTCCTCAGACCAGCATGCTCGACTACTATATAATATAGTATCCATCATCAAAACGTAATATTCATAATTAAAATCAGCCCCAAAAGGCGAATCCAACATCACATGTGTCTAGTGCGCACGAAAAACCAAATTCAATACAAGTGCCATGAATATGCTCAAAAGCAAACTAAGTGCAACGGGTGTGTACGAAAGCATCTGTCCAGTGCAACGTATGTGCACGACAACAATATCAAATGCATATATAGTACACAAAAGCAATTGTCCAGTGCAACGGATGTGCACGACAATCTCAACTCAGTGCAACTAACATGCACGAATGAAAATCCCAATCAAGCGCATCCAACATGCACGAATAAAAATCTCAATCAAGTGCATCCAATCATGCACGAATAAATATCTCTATCGAGTGCACCCGGTGTGCATAAAATCTCATATCATACGCCCAACATGCGCGAAAATCCAAAACATGTGCGTCTGGTCCGTAGAAAACATCTAGTGCAATAGTGTGCACGATAACGAACGCCAAGTGCAGACACTCACGAAAACCTAAATCTGGTGCAACAATGCACGAAATACAATCTGGTGCAACAAATGTATGAAATACAATCCGGTGCAACAAATGCACGAAATACAAATCTGGTGCAACCAAATCACGAAACTCATCAATATCCCAAATGATCACAAAAAAAACAACACCGAGCAAGCCAAGGTGTATAAGATCATAAACGTGTGCAACTATGTGCACAAAAATATCAATGCACTACAAGCACATATAAGCTATACCGAGTGCAAAAATCAAGTCGAGTGCGTACCTCACGGACAAAAATCAAATCGACAGTATCGAATCCACGAAATCATCAGTACATGCAGCAAAGGCACAAAATCGATATCAAGTGCAATAGATATGCACAAATCATAAATCAATGTAACGGTGTATAAAACATAAATCAAGTGCAATAACTGTGCACAAATATAAACCTCCAGTAGGTGCAACCATGTCGCAAAAAACATAATCACGAAACTCAATCATCGAAACTCAAGTCCTAAGCGATAAAAGTGTGATACTCGGATCACAAAACACAATCGCAATAACTGACATTGAGGTACACCTCCTACAATGCCGAAAAATATACCGGTGCGCCCAAACTGGCAGAGCAAGATCATCTACTTGCCTCCTGCTCAAGGTCTGGCATATCCGGTCTCTGGGTCCTCATTTTCTCTGTGGATTTCCAATCTCACGACCTTTCGACTCGTCGACCCGGTCAGGTGTACTAACGGAACAGTTCCGCTCTGGCACTCTTCTGATCACCGTTAGGCCAATCAACATGACCACTCGTAACGGCACAATACTGATGGTGGCATCTGCTCCTCTGAATACGCACGATATAACTGACCCTGGGTGCAAATCTCTATCACTGCGGTGTCCTGGAAGAACCTGCTCATGGCTTCTTCTAATCTCACCTATGCCGAACTACACGAAAGTTGGCACTCTTGTGTAACTCTTTTCTTATAACCGGACAGCTGCGTCCTCAGCACGGCTTTCCTTTGGAAATTTTGTTGTATCTAACGCCTCTGCATACATAGCAATCCTCTGGCATCAACGGAGAGTAACAACCGCTCGCTAACATCACGCACGAACCTCTTATTCCACTCGTCTTTATTATCGTCCACTTCGACGTCATCTCTTGCTGTCTACATATTGCAATTCATTCTCGGCTACGGTCAATCTGGAGTCTCTCACACGGACTCGAAATTACAAACTCGGTATCTTCATCACTCTGTAGAAGATAACTAACCAAACACATGTTGGAGATAGTGCCCTCATAGTCAATTATTGGATCGCAGGTACGTGATTGCAATGATTGCGGAGGACCTATCCCGGGAGGACAGTCTTACTCGAGATGATAGTATGCTATCTGGTTTGCCTTTATCAGTCGTGTACATGTTCAGGTGACTGATTGCATGTTACACTTTGATAGAGCCCTTAGGATCTTGCTTTACTACCAACAGTATGATGGCGATCATATACGTGAGAGTTGGGTAGTTTATATGCATATCCTTAATTGTGGTCCCTAGTCGTGGGAGTTTCGAGACAGGGCATCGATACTCCGGAGTAGACTAGTGTATACAGTCGAGACCCCGACGAGGGGCGGTGGCCGGTCTCACAAGCCACTGGGGTCAGTTGGATCACCTAAGATGTATACAGGTGCTCATTGGGTTATGAGTACACCGGACAGGACTCGCCGGGAATCTGCTAGTTAGTATTATACCTATCGTCAGATAGCAGTTCCCTGGTGACATGTGTACAGGTTAGTTCATCGACCTGAGGTCGTCATTTGTCTCGTGTGAGTTCCCACTGTGCTTTGATTTCTACCCTACCACGGCTCAAAGGAGTCGTGCAAACAGGTAGCTTTTGGGTATAGTCCCGAGCCATATGGAGGCACGTGAGCGGATCGGCAGGGGATTCGTCTCTCCCGGTATTGGGGGCGAGGTCGTGCTGTGTCTAGGAGAGCCATTACACATAGTCCATGGCCATGGCAGGAGATTTACTGGTAGGTACTCCAGTAGTATCTCAGGGTGTTTTTGGGCTACACTCCGACATGACTTATACTGCTTCTGGGGGTCTGACGTTACTAGCCCCCTAGGCGGATATGCGATACTCATTGACGAACGGACCGGACTGTATATACATTGTCACTGTTAGGCTCAGTAGGGTTTTCTGGATGAGTGCACTCATCGGCCTCCCTTGAGTTCGCTCATCAGCCACCCTTGAGGTCAGTCCGTGGGCAGCCGTTATGCATTGCTAGTGCCGCTGACGGTTTGTGGTTAAACCCACTGCCAGGGTGCTGACGAGTCATTAGAGTCCCCCCACAGACAGTTTCCCAAGTTCGGGCGAAACGTTGTAGAGGCCGTATGGTTTTATGGCAGGGTTCGGAAAATGCACGTGCGTTTACGCACGTGTCAGTTTTCGGGCAGATGATACTGGTCGGCTTTGGTTTAAGCCGGATCCGAGTATTATATTGAGTAGGTATAATATCTTTGTCTCAGTTGCATTTGTATTCGGTCGTAATACAAATGCGGGTATATTTATATAGTTTCGGGGTTATCCTGAAAGTTGTTTCGGGATCACTTTTGGAAGTTGCCAGTTTCCAGTTTTCTATCAGCCGTCTTTTAACATTCGGTTAAAGACGGATTTATCTTTTCTTCTGATATGAGTGAGTCATCATTCTAGAAGCTTCTAGAAGTGATGATGAGGCTAATAGGTGTTATGTTTTCATTGGTTGCAATTAAAGCATGATGAGGTGTATTTGTGAGTCATGCTTTAGGTTTAATGATTCTTGTTTTGGTTAAGATATTTCTTCTTGATCTTTTAAGTGAGAAGCTTTCCTATGTTCACCCCCCTCTCCTACGGTCACCTCCCTCATTCTATAAAGAGGCCGGCCCCTCTCTCTCTCTCATGGTTGGTTGATTTCATCAGTTAGAAATGATATGATAGTTTTGGGGTGTATGGAATTCACAGTTCATTTCATTCCATCACCCGATTTCCACGGCAACTTCATTAACCGATCGTCTACGGATTTGGACGAAGTGAGACAAAGTCATCTACTCATTCTCTACATCAATCCTGGTCGTCTCTTTTAGCAAACTTGACGATCGAGTTGCCTCGAGTCAGAGGCGGGAGCCCGTTTAAAGAATCGGTGATGTGGTGTCACCTCGACGAGGATATCGGAGATCGACGAGATCGGAGCAGCCGCAACGGAGCGTGGGATGATGGTTGAAGAACGAAGGACTCGGATCGTTCGGTACAACCTTTCTACACTCTTTACTGTTTGTTAGTTTAGCAATAATGGCAGATCCGGGTTAAAGTATACGATAGCGCCAGTTAAAAAGTTTTTGTTCCGCATTTGGCGTCTGTAGACGGCCGGGGCGCTAGCGTAGACTTACAGTGGTATCAGAGCCTAACCATTTTGCTATACTAACTTGTGCTAACGCGTTTAAAACATCGATCGAACCGGAAATCGAAAACTGCAAAAATCCAAGCCGACAGTTTCTGTTGATTTTAAATGGTCTCAAAATTTATTTCTGGATGTCTTAAAAATCAGAGCAGGAAAATTTAAGAGCCACGACAAAATTTGGGATCGTGATCCCTCCAAGCTGCCGCGGAAGGGCGGCCAAACACATGGTTTGGCCGCGCAACCGCGGCCACGTGGGGAGCACGTGCTCCCAAATTTTGTCGATGGGTTCTCTGTTGGATTTTGGGGTTTTTGGTACATTTAGTTTTGGCCCAGATTTTGTTACTGTTCACCAGTAAGCTGTGGGGCCCACTTTTTGATATTTGGTCAATCGAAATTTAAACACGTTAGTTTACAGTGCTTACTTTATATCTCCGACCGGGAATGTCATTTGATCGGTAAACCGCGTCTGACTGCTATAGTTCTTTTAGACGGGTTTGCGAACGTGACATTCGCGTTGATGTTCTGTGTTGTACTGTATTGTTGCGGATTTGTCGTGGTGGATAGCAGTGTGCAATGGTAGTACAGTTTGAGTTTATTTGTACATTTGATATTGCGGGGCGAGCGTCCAACTTATGGACTGCCGTCACTGCCTGTTGTATAATATTCTTTTGGGGCACGACCAGGTTGCGGTCGATGTACCTGTTGTACTATTTTTCATTACTGTACTAGGTTTTACCCCGCGACGGAGTGCACGGGTAGCCGGGTTCGGGAAAGCAACGGGTCCGCATCTCATGGCTTTGAGAGGCAGAGGGGCCCCACTTCAGAATTGGCAGACTATTCGCCGCACTCGTAGGGGGTACAGGTTGACCCAAGGAGGGGTGCCCAAGATTACCGGATTCCGTGAAGTGCCGGGTGTTCCATTCACTATGCTGTGAGGACTACCTCGCTTCAGGTTTTGGCGGGTAACTTGCCGCACCCGTAGGGGTCTAGGTTTCATTGCACAGGCTATCCACACGACAGGGGAACGTCGAGTTTCAGCAGCGGCTCTGTGAAACTCGGGGATCCCAGATTATCTGTATTGTTCTGTGATGCTTATTACTTTTCTGTAATGTTGCTTATTATCACGCCTGGAGCGATTATGTATATTGGTTTATATACTATTAGATGTTGTATATGTTTTACACCCGCGCTAGTCCAGTCCCCGCTCTGTCGTTAGTTAAGTAACCTAACGGGTGATGACGGGACCCAGTGACGAATGCAGATGGCATATACGTACATTTTATTTTCGTTCTTTTCTGGTGTGATTGATTGATGGGACTGCGTTGATTCTGATCAATGCAAAGTAAAACAAACCTGTTTTCAGTTGTTGGAACAATTTTAAAAAGTGTTATTGCAAAGACGTTTCCTTTTGTTTTGCATAGCGGTATTCAGTGGAATATCCTGCACCTCATTCGACGGGGCAAGGGCCGATATCCCTTCACCGGGACTGACCCCTTGGGCAGAAGTTTGCGTCAGGGTAATAACTTCACTATAGTCGATTACAAGTTGCTTTGCATAGAGGTATTCAGTGGAATATCCTGCACCTCATTCCACGAGGAAAGAGCCGAGATCCCTTTACCGGGAGTGACCTCTTTAGCAAAAGGTTTTCGCCACTATATTTTAAAAAGCTATCAGGTTCCTTCAGCGATATCAAGTTCATTACGCTAAAGGTTTTTCGCCAAAAACCAGCCGTAGCCCTCCGTCATTTCATATGAATGGTCAGTAGTATTCAAGCTATGTTGGTCTAGCCCTTAGCTAGGACATAGTGATTGGTAGCTGCTGGGGTATTCACATGTTGCATAGATAGATGCGTTGGTTTGGGACAGTCGTACAGCCTTGTTGGCCCTTAGTCAAGGGCGAGTACGGGTGGGTTCAAATTAACAAGATAATGATGGGAAGAACTTGACATGTGACTTATGGTGGGCTGGCCCTTAGTCACGATCATAAGAGCATGGGGTAAAAATTATATCGGGAGTTTCTAAAGAAACTGAAACTTGCCAGGCATGCGCATACCTTCTGGAGTGTGATAACGTGAGTGGATTCCGTCACGTTATCATGCGATGAGAGTTGGATCCCGATTCCCACTGATGAGTTGGTTTACTCTTCGGGTGATCCCGATTGATTCTTCTTTAAGGTTTGGAGGAGAATTTGACAGGACAGTGGGAGATTTCCGGATTAGATAAAGTTATGACCATTCTGATCTAGGTTAGAGTGCACGCAGAGTGTTTCTTTTCTCTCTCTCTTTGGTAGCGACCTTTAACCGACCCTAGACTATGACTCAGTGACCAGGTTGACCGAACCTTCTTAAAATACTGGCTTTTGGATTGTCTATGTTGCATAAGTCATTGCCACTCCTTCTTTTACCCTTTGAATTTCTCAGAACACCCGTATTATTACGGATATCCACTTCCATTGGATAGAGCCATCGTATGGTTATATACGAACTCGAAGGGACTCCTTCGAGGATGGATCAAGGTTCAGGAGAAAAAGAATTGGTTTATTCAGTTGTCTTTTATTATCACCTTCTCTCAGGTTGCGAGAGCTCCTTGGTTTAGGAGAGTACACCTATTACGCTTATTGGATAGTCTTATTCTAAACCATAGGCTGGTGCCGAAAGGTAGGGAATGAAGAAAACCAATTAGCCTAAGTAGGGTGTGCAGAAGGTAATATGTAAAGACAAAATAAAGGGATTAGAAAGAGGGCAAAGTAAATTGCGACTGATATCATTCACGACCAAAACCGCGTACTTCATCGCCACTCCTATTTCACCTTTAAAGGAATAAGGTATTATTCAGCTGTCTTTTATTATCACCTTCTCTCAGTTGCGAGTACTCCTTGGTTTAGGAGGGTACACCTATTATGCTTACTGGATAGCCTTCTTCCAAACCATAGGCTGGTGCCGAACGGTAGGGAAGGAAGAAAACCATTTAGCCTAACAATGGTGTACAGAAGGTAACGACTAAAGACAAATAAAGGGGTTTGGAGAGATGGCAATAAAATATACGGTTGAAGTCATGAATTGGATTATGGAAGAGGCATTACTATGAATACCAGGATACCCCTACGAAACATTTTCATGTTTCAGTGCATTGTTAAAGAAAAACTGTTTTCCCGATTAGGCACTTACTCCAAGGGTATGTATTTACCAGGTTTCATTCTCATATCTGTATGGTTTTACAGATGATGAGTGGGAGTAAGATATTGGGAATAAGGTGATCATCCTCATTATATCGGAATTCGTTGTAATTGGTGATATTTGAGGAGATCGCCAGGGTACAGTTTTCAACCTACGACGCACAGGTTTTTGAGTTGTTTAACTCAGTGGACTTATACAGAGTATTGTATGTTGTCCAAGAGTCCTACAGGACAAAGGGGTTGGTCCTCGTACTATGTTCTGTTTACTTATAACTTCTCTAGTATTTAGACAAGTGTTTCGCAGAAATACATGGTCTAAGTTTTGAGAAGTTGTGGGTATAAGAATAAAGTAGAGAACCAGGTATCACAAGTATCGGGATTCTTCAAAGAGATCGAAGATGTAGATTCTTGTGAATGGTATTCAGATGATAGTGATGGTTTTGAGAAACGTGTTTCTCTTTCAGGTTACTCATAAATGGATGGATTCCTAAGTTGAGTAATGCTTATTAGCCTCTTTCCATTAAAGTTGATATGCACTGGAGACAGCTGCATGATTTGAATATGGTTCCAATTAAATAAAGTGCCAAAGTTTCTATATTGGATATAGAATGGATCGTACCTTAAAAGAAATTAAGGTATGGGGAGTTGTCCAGCTTATGCTTAAAACCTGACACTGGATAACTCAGGGCACGTTTCTGTAATGGCTGTTTGTGGGTTGACCCTGGCTATGTCGAGGGTTGATATTCTACCATTTGGAAGACCAATAGTGATATTGTTCTTGACTCGCCACAGTTTTAGTAAAATGGATCTTTTTCAGAAAACAGTAGTGGGAGTATGGTAGAACTGGGAGTGATTCCAGAACCGCAAACGATTACGGAAAATTTAATAGGACCTATACATTCAATCAGGTTTGACATTCCAATAGCCACTCCGCAGATATGATGGGTAACCTCAGATACCCGAGAGGTACTTCGGTAGCCTCAAGAACGGTGACAGGGAGGTTCTTATCTACCAAGACTTGACACTACTGTTGTTCCAGGCTATGAGACCCGGTAGGAGGGTTGTCATAGTCAGTGGGAGCATCGGAAGCATAGTGGGCAAGTAGCTTATATCTATTTATAGACTTGAGCAGTTATAGCGGAAAAAGATCATCTAATTTTGATATGACAGTCATGGGTTTGACTTCAATCAGAATAGGGGATGGATCTGTTAAGAAGGTAGTAGGGTGTGATGTCATGGTATCTGGATGACATACACAGAGTAGGAAGTGAAATTCCTATACTACGATCGGTTGTACTCTGATCATCACACAGTTGTTTCTCCAGACAGGATATGGATATAATATTTGACATTCTAGTTTCTGGATCTATGGTTTTAGATCTGGATTTGGGTAGTTTCCCAATGTGGGTACTTTGACATATATTCTAATGGTTTTTAGAATAGTTGACTCCTAGCATGGTAGTGTACCTGCAGGTGATGGAGTCACCCTCTCTAAAGGTGTCGTACAGACTAAAGAGGAGAGGGAAGTGCATGATTGGCAGATCACTTGCTTAGGCAATTGAGTCAATCATGAGATATCAAGTACCACACCAGATATTGTTTTTGCACTAGATGCAATAAGTTTGTATTAATCCAATCCTGGAGAAACATAAGGAAGCAGTTTTAGAACATAAGTACATGTTCTACGGATTTGATAACGGCAGCCTCTTTCGGGAGACGGTTATCATTCCAGGCTTCAAAGGTGACATGGATGACAGAGTGATTGTCAGAGTTTTAGTTTTCCCTCTGACGAGGGACAGTATTATGGACAGGTGGTTCCAGAGGATACTGTGGGTGGCATGGTGCCAGATACTGATTGGTTTCAGTGATCCATACAGTCTAAGAAGTTTGGATATGGAGTTCATTTATGAACTAAGGTCCCATCAGATATCCAGGCATATTCTAAGACAGGTACTACTCAATTCGGGAGATGGTTTTCTCCGCGAACTTGAGATTAAGAGAGATATAGAAAGATACTTCTAGGCGGATCCACTCACTGAGGCTATTTCTCGAACACAATAGTTTTACAAACGGGCTTTGTGAAACTGATTAGTAGAGGAGTTGGATGTTCGGTTTCACACGGGCTGTGAGTAGTCGACATCGCAATATTAGCCTTGAGTGCAAGTGGGAGATTGTTGGAGATAGTGCCCTCATAGTCAATTATTGGATCGCAGGTACGTGATTGCAATGATTGCGGAGGACCTATCCCGGGAGGACAGTCTTACTCGAGATGATAGTATGCTATCTGGTTTGCCTTTATCAGTCGTGTACATGTTCAGGTGACTGATTGCATGTTACACTTTGATAGAGCCCTTAGGATCTTGCTTTACTACCAACAGTATGATGGCGATCATATACGTGAGAGTTGGGTAGTTTATATGCATATCCTTAATTGTGGTCCCTAGTCGTGGGAGTTTCGAGACAGGGCATCGATACTCCGGAGTAGACTAGTGTATACAGTCGAGACCCCGACGAGGGGCGGTGGCCGGTCTCACAAGCCACTGGTGTCAGTTGGATCACCTAAGATGTATACAGGTGCTCATTGGGTTATGAGTACACCGGACAGGACTCGCCGGGAATCTGCTAGTTAGTATTATACCTATCGTCAGATAGCAGTTCCCTGGTGACATGTGTACAGGTTAGTTCATCGACCTGAGGTCGTCATTTGTCTCGTGTGAGTTCCCACTGTGCTTTGATTTCTACCCTACCACGGCTCAAAGGAGTCGTGCAAACAGGTAGCTTTTGGGTACAGTTCCGAGCCATATGGAGGCATGTGAGCGGATCGGCAGGGGATTCGTCTCTCCCGGTATTGGGGGCGAGGTCGTGCTGTGTCTAGGAGAGCCATTACACATAGTCCATGGCCATGGCAGGAGATTTACTGGTAGGTACTCCAGTAGTATCTCAGGGTGTTTTTGGGCTACACTCCGACACGACTTATACTGCTTCTGGGGGTCTGACGTTACTAGCCCCCTAGGCGGATATGCGATACTCATTGACGAACGGACCGGACTGTATATACATTGTCACTGTTAGGCTCAGTAGGGTTTTCTGGATGAGTGCACTCATCGGCCTCCCTTGAGTTCGCTCATCAGCCACCCTTGAGGTCAGTCCGTGGGCAGCCGTTATGCATTGCTAGTGCCGCTGACGGTTTGTGGTAAACCCACTGCCAGGGTGTTGACGAGTCATTAGAGTCCCCCCACAGACAGTTTCCCAAGTTCGGGCGAAACGTTGTAGAGGCCGTATGGTTTTATGGCAGGGTTCGGAAAATGCACGTGCGTTTACGCACGTGTCAGTTTTCGGGCAGATGATACTGGTCGGCTTTGGTTTAAGCCGGATCCGAGTATTATATTGAGTAGGTATAATATCTTTGTCTCAGTTTCATTTGTATTCGGTCGTAATACAAATGCGGGTATATTTATACAGTTTCGGGGTTATCCTGAAAGTTGTTTCGGGATCACTTTTGGAAGTTGCCAGTTTCCAGTTTTCTATCAGCCGTCTTTTAACATTCGGTTAAAGACGGATTTATCTTTTCTTCTGATATGAGTGAGTCATTATTCTAGAAGCTTCTAGAAGTGATGATGAGGCTAATAGGTGTTATGTTTTCATTGGTTGCAATTAAAGCATGATGAGGTGTATTTGTGAGTCATGCTTTAGGTTTAATGATTCTTGTTTTGGTTAAGATATTTCTTCTTGATCTTTTAAGTGAGAAGCTTTCCTATGTTCACCCCCCTCTCCTACGGTCACCTCCCTCATTCTATAAAGAGGCCGGCCCCCCTCTCTCTCTCATGGTTAGTTGATTTCATCGGTTAGAAATGATATGATAGTTTTGGGGTGTATGGAATTCACAGTTCATTTCATTCCATCACCCGATTTCCACGGCAACTTCATTAACCGATCGTCCACGGATTTGGACGAAGTGAGACAAAGTCATCTACTCATTCTCTACATCAATCTTGGTCGTCTCTTTTAGCAAACTTGACGATCGAGTTGCCTCGAGTCAGAGGCGGGAGCCCGTTTAAAGAATCGGTGATGTGGTGTCACCTCGACGAGGATATCGGAGATCGACGAGATCGGAGCAGCCGCAACGGAGCGTGGGATGATGGTTGAAGAACGAAGGGCTCGGATCGTTCGGTACAACCTTTCTACACTCTTTACTGTTTGTTAGTTTAGCAATAATGGCAGATCCGGGTTAAAGTATACGATAGCGCCAGTTAAAAAGTTTTTGTTCCGCATTTGGCGTCTGTAGACGGCCGGGGCGCTAGCGTAGACTTACAACACATCCTCGGGAACTCATCCAAATCATCGGTGGAATACACTTTATTCATCCGTTCTCGATCAACTCACAACACATCTAGGTGAGGTCCTTCTATCTGGAACTGGTCAACTTACTGATCTCACATCGGAGCATTCGACGTACAACGTTATCTCTTGATCGATCTACTCTAGATCCAAGTAAGATCCTTCAACTTGAATTCTTCAACTCAACTCAGCCTGCATCGGCACATCAAATCTTGCGAATTATAACAGTCGCTCCACTCGAGATAGACTAGCTATCTCCTACCACATCTCTTCTAGGAAGCTCCAACGGTTTCAGCTCATAAACTCTGGAAATGACATCCCATCAATCTCAGCAACAGCCAGGTCATCTGTCTACACGGTAGACAACATCACGATCTCTGAAGTAGGCTGTACATCAACAGTCCTCTCAATCTGGCAACCTCTATCAATGGCCCGATTATCCGGTGCAAAACCGAACACTCACCTTAAATGAGACGTCACAACATAACACTATACCTACACGTCCCTATGTCTCCAGAAAATAACAATAGTTAGTCCTCATCCATGACGAGCTCGCCCTGACCGCAACACTAGCAGCAGTTCAATCTGCGCTCAAACCATGGTTACAGGAACTTCAAGCAGGTATCAATGAAGATAAATCACATGAATAAAGAAATCATCATATCCCAAATGGATATATGATCATAGGAACGAATAGTATCAAAGATCTCAAGGTATGTAAATCCTAAGGTTTCTTAGGTGGAGTATCGTATCATAAATATGCCGCGGAACATACGTACAGTACGTCACTCTACTCAAGCTACTTACTCCATCAATCAAGGTCAACCTATGAAATGAAAGTTCGGGTCTAATAACCCCCCGTCAAGTCTAAGTTCCGTAAGGTCAAGCATAGGTTCCGAAATATATACGCCCTAGACTCCGCATAGTCAAACCTAGACTCAAACCAAGGTTAAACCTAACGCTCTGATACCAACTTTGTCATGACCCAATTTAGCACGTGACCGGCACTTAAATTATGCAACGTCTAAAGGAGTGACGTAAATCAAGTAAGCCGAAGCCCAGAAAATCTAAACCTTTTTGCGGAAAATAGTGGGGGTGCAGTTTTGAAATAAAGGTATAATGAATCAAGTTTTGTCTTTAAAGATTTGGGCAGCACCTCCCTTGTATATTTTGATCTAAAAACGTATACACAACAATATATAGGCATCCCCAAGCGGGAGCTAGCTCTTCACCAACAGGCGGAATCACAACCACGTAATAACATATATACGATGTCTAACGGCGAAGAATCAACCCAGAAGGAACAAATAAAGAAGCAAGACATCAAAACAAAAGAAAGCGATCATAAACCCATTGTCTAAGTCTCACACAAAACCCAAGCCTGACTAGGTCTATCGATATAAAATTCTTGTCCTGATCTGATGTGATGTGATGAAGTTTATCTAGATACAATAGAATATAATGGTATGAGAGTTTGCACGATCCAACATATGTCCCACCTAAAAAAGCAAAGCACCCTAAAAGAAGCTGTGTGCCAGCAATACCGCAACTGATCCGAAGTGGTCAAACCTGCAAGAACTATGGCATAACGGGGGTGAGTTGCCAACTGGTGAGTAGAAAACATCAGCAAGTAGAAATCGAATAAAACAACAATTTCCTAGGTCACTATATCCTGAAGGTAATACTATAATCTCTAGGGTGACCACATATGCCTATAAGTCAACAATCGATCAATGCAATGACATATATAAATAAACATCCGACATCATATGCCTGTATGCATGTGGATATCATCCACGTATCTATCAACGACACAACAATATCATGGGACCTGAGTGTCCAACACCGACACTCGAAACATCTTGAAAACATGTGTCTAATATATAAGAGGATATCAACCACGTGCGTCCATCAATGACACATCAAAATCATGGAACCTGAGTGTCCAACACCGACACTCGAAACATCATGAAAACCCGTGTCCAGCATCGACACGTAAATCCTCATATCCCTGTCCCTCAGACTCCATCAGTCCAGATCGACCTAAGGCTCTCTCAGTCCGGATCGGCCCATATCATCTCATGACTCCGGTAGGTATCCTTCAGATATCCGTCGAGCCCAAAACTATCACCAGTAGGTAGTGTTTCCCTCCCAGGCTCATCGTCTACATCTCGAGCTTCTTGCCCAGGGGTACCACACCGGGTCCACCATATACCCGCAAACGGCCTCATCCAACTCCTCGAATCGGGTATCACATAACTCATAACCGAGAAAACACATGGTGGACGTCTCGAAATATCATATCAAGAGAAACCGCGTTTTTTAAAACAATACACAATTTCCTTTGAAATTAAACTGCGGTTCTCAAATCCAGAAATCTCATAAAAACAACATCTTAATGCATATAACCATAAAGTACAATGTATGCAATATAGAGTAGTAATATGAGCATATCGGGTATATCATGCAAGCATGTCAAGTGATAGTACTGAATAATGAGTGTACTTTTACTTTTAAGATTAATATCATGATAGGGCAGTTCTCCTGTATAAATGGCCCGACAATTTTACTGTATAAGTGACATAGCAATTCTACTTTATAAGTCACATGGCAATTCTACTGTATGAGTGACATGGCAATTCTACTATATAAGTGACATGGCAATTCTACTGTGTCAGTGACATGGCAGTTACTGATAAAGAATGTGTGTGAGCCGGCAAATCTGTGTATGTGTAACATGCGCATCAACGATAATTGTGCAGGTGTACTAGCAATAATATCATATAGCATTAAATACCGACACGTGGCATGTACATCACGAAGGGTAATATCCTACACAACATGAACAATAAATGGGTGTATCTATCTACATAAGAATCATACGGTCATTTTTAAACGATACACATCGTCACTTTTAAAAAAATAGGTATGGTTCAGGTGGCAATCCTTATATCGGAGATCCCGCCTCATAACATCAGATATGACAATAATTCTCGATCATCATCCTCAAATCACTAACACCGATCAATCATCCGGTACATCTCATCACATATGGTAATCCATCGTACGAGGTCATCGAACAGAATAGCGAATCTATCGACCTATACAATAATGAGGGTACGGGTCTAAAGTCACGTACGGCATATTACTCATTATACTCATAAATATACGCACATATATCTCAAATCACATTTGTATAAACGTCATATCTTATTAATTTCACAACACCTCTATCTCAATCTCGTGTCGTGTTTATCGATCTCGAACTTACCTCATACCATTATCAACTCATACTTGTTCTCTTTCAATTCGTACCTATCATGATTCACTTTCCATTTCATATTCTCATTTGTCAATATATTCATTAGTGTCAACTTCTATCATATTATCATTACTAAATCCTATAATCTTGTCCGTAGCATATCCTTTATCAAAATATAATTATCAAACGATCTTCCATATTAATGTTTGCGGGGGTGCTATACGCCATCCACCCGACATCCCCCGTAGATATAATCTATTCACCAGCAATTCTCCTCGCTTTGCCGAAGTTGATGCGCTTCGTCGTCTCGGAAGTCCACACGAAGTACCTACAATTCAACACGCAATCGCAATGCAATTAAAACCAATCCGAAAACCGGTACGGCACACGGTTCGCTCATAGGTTAAAACCTATAGCTTCGCATGCAATTTTAATCAAATAACCCTCATCCATTGACGTATAAACGTCCAATGACGGAATCCAAACTCAAATCTAAAAACCACGTTTTAGAAATCGGAAAATGAAATTCAGCAACTAAGGAAATCCTTCCCAGATTTTGACTTAGGTAAAATTAGCCAATTTTGCATATCAGGTTGCTTTAGATATAGGATATGGAAGCTACAGAACAAAAATCACATGATTCCACTCCGATGTGGCCGCAATTTGCGGCCAAAATAAATTAATTTGCGGCCTGGGCAAAAGAAAATGGGCTCGGGTTTCTAGGGTAGGTTTCTGGTTGCCTTCACGTCTCTCTGTAATCGCTAAATATTTTTCAGGTCATCCGGGTTAGAGCAGATCTCAATTTCCCATCACAAAACACACAAAATACTATATTGGCCAATTTTAAAGTTCGTGTTTTGGTTTCTAAACTTGATTCCAGGCCATGAAATCAATCTCTAAGGTCTTGTAAACACTCACTACACCTCTATTGGCCACTTGACAACAAACTTTCAATTTTCTAAAAATCAATATCCTAAATAACTCAATTTCTAACTAAAATACGATATTTAATGCAAACAAAAATTCTAAAGTGAAAAGATATACCTCATAAGCAACTAAAGAAATTTCTTTTGTTGCCCTCGTCTTCAAAATCCAAACTTGGATGGTTCTAAGGTCTTAGAATGATGTTGTACATGTTTTTAATGAAGGAGGCATGAGGGTTTTGAAAAGGGATGAAGGTGATGTATGGAGGTAGTGAGGTGATTGAAGAAGATGAAGAAAACCATAGAGGATGAAGGAATGGGCATCCAACTCTAACCCTCCCTCTCTCTTAAGCTCACCCTCTCTCACTAATATCTCCCCCTACACTCACTCTCTCACAAATATCTCATCTCTTTTGTTTTTCATACATAACTCCATTCACACACACACACACACTTTCTTTTCTTTTCTTTTCTTTGTTTTTCTCATTCTCTTTCTCACACACTCGCAACAAAATCACAAAGTGCACAAACACAACATGCACATGACATGTTCACAAGTCATGAGAAAAACGTAAAAATACGGATTTTACCAAAAATCTGATAAATATCATTAAAATAAATAAATCATTTTAATCTTCGATTAATTTCCAAATATTGGTATATATTTATACCATTTTACGAAAAATCCCTATTCGCAAATCGAATAGTTTTCGCGAAATATATTATTTTAATATTAAATTTCCAAAAATAATATTTTTTATATTTCTGAAATGTTACAGGGAGCCCCGATGAGTCATAACTACTCCGCGCTGGTATGGGATGATCTCCGATAGTCTTTCAGGTTTTATTTGAGTTGCCGTCAAGACCCTAAAACTAGGAATTTAGCCTTCGCTTCCTTTGTCGACACTTCGTCTGCTGTAATGAGGCGAATGTCGAGGTGATCTCTAGGTTGTTTGTGAACCGTTGATACTTAGAACTAGGGACTTTGCCATGGCTCTGTTTTGTTTTGACCCTGGGGTCGCTTGTTGACGTCACGTCTACATCCTGCTGGAGTGAGAAGAAATGCCGTTGGTGATACTATTAGTTATATATATGCCCTAGAGGCCATTGTTGTACATATGATGTATATTATAGTGGATGCTTGGATATATATAGAGAGGACTTTCTTGGTCGACATGATAGCATGCTATTTGGTTTAACTTTTCCTTAACATGTTGGCTTCTATTAGTTTGATGTCTTGCTCTCACATGTTGATAAAGCCCTTAGGATATGTACTCGATTACTGGGACTATGATGAGATCATACTAGTAGGGCCAGAGTAGTCGATGAGTACATCCTATAACTATTCTTAGTCGAGGATGTATCGAGACAGGGCATCGATACACCAGAGTAGACTAGCGTATACGCATCTTGACCCATATGATGGGCGATGGATGATCCCATATCAATCGATGTTTGACATCAAGGATGGTGTATGGGTGCTCAGTGGAGACTGGGTACACTGAACGGACTCACCGAAAACTCCCAGATGGTATTATACCTCAGTCAGATAGCAGTTCTCCGGTGACACTGGTACAGGTTAGTCTGTAGACCCGAGATCGTCATAGAGACTTGTGTGATTCCCACTGTGCTTTGATTTCCACCTTACCACGTCCAAGAGGGCATGCAAAACGGTGGCTTTTGGGTACATTCCCGAATCACATGGAGGCAATGAGCGATAGGAAGGGATTCGTCTCTCCCGGTATAGGGAGTTGATGTTGTGCTGTGTTCGATTGGCTATAACTAGAAGTCCCTGGCCAGGGCTGATATAGAGTGCCACTGGTAAGTGTTATCAGTAGTTTCTCGACCTGTTATGAGCCTCACATCGACACGACTTATCGATTACTGGGGTCTAAAGTTTTACCACCCTTAGACTAGATATGCGACATTTTAGATGAAGAGACCGGACTGTACGGTAGTGTTGCTGATTGGATTCACAGGAGAATGTACAGGCTTGCTTATTGATCTTCTGATCGCTCAATACCTGGATGGCTGTTACGTTTAGCTGACCGCTTGCAGTTTGTGGGTGTTTGATATGATCATCACCTACTGCCGGCGTATTGACGATTCTTCAGAGTCCACACAGAGGTTTCCTGGCTCAGGCAAAACGGATTAGGAGCACATATGTGATATGTGCGGGACCGAGAATAATACGATATGAGATACCGTATTCTATTCTCATGATATATGATATCGGCCGGGTATATGTGATATAGCCGTGTCATCGGATCAAGTGTTGATTCGATCGGTACATGTTATATTAGTCGGTTATATGAGATATAGCCGGATTGTCGGATCAAGTGTTTATTCGATAATTTAATGTACAATTATATATATGATATATTACATTACATTAACTAATATAAGCTCGCTTTATTGATTCATTTTCTCACCGGATAATACATTGATATATATATGATATATGTTAATTGTATTATTTTCTTTTGTTACAAAAATATATTATACATGTGATATATAATATTGTAACAAGTTATGATTACAAATACAACATGATTAGTGGAGATTAAACAAGTTAGGGTTTGATTTGGGTTAGCATTTGGGTTAGCTTTTTCATGAAGCTTCTAGAAGCATTATTTTGTTTTAAGCAAAGATATTTTGGATTGATATTTTGCATAGATATTTTCTAACCCAACCCAACTCTACAAGGGTTAAGCCTTCATACTTAACCAACGGTTGGATTTGTAACTATAGTAACAATTTTCATTATTCATCACAAAAGCTTTTGCTTCTTCTTCTTCTTCTTGCTCTTGAAAAAAGCTTGCTAGCTTTTGTGATTGTGATGATAAATGGTGTGAGAATTTGAAAACAAAGAGAGCTAAATTCTTACTTCATCATCCTCATCTATTCTAGCCACTTAGATTAGGGTGTTCACTTCTCTAATACTTGATTAGAGAAGTGAGAGCTTGAGTTAAAGATTCTTCAAGGTAGATCATCTTCGAAAAGGAAGACTTCAAGCAAGCCTGGATCATTCGGCTTGTGGAGCCTCTCTTGAGTTCAGAAGTTCATGGATCGCGGCGAAGGGACTACTACTCGGAGCTTATGAAGCGAAGGAACGGACTACAAAGGTTGCAATCTCTCTCTTAGATGTAAAGTTGTTTACATGTTTTGTTAACCCTAGTTATCTAGCAAAGATCCTTGCTATAGGTTGTTCGGTACTTGAAAAATTTAAATTCGGCATGGTTGATGCCTTATAGACCCTTGTGATAGTGCCTAGTAACCCTTCAGTGGTATCAGAGCCAGGCTAGAGCATTAGGCGACGTGTATACGAAGTTAAAAGTCCGATCGAACCCCGAAATGTCATATTTTGACCCCTCTCTGGAAATTTTATAAAAGGTATTTTTTCCACATTAAAAATACTCAAAAAATCAAGCAAGTAATATTATGGTTTACTGTGAAATACGAACACCTAACTCCCTAAAGTCGCCGCGGAACTGCGGCAATACCATGCTTTGCGCGGCGGTTCCGCGGCCGTACTTGGGCATTAGGAATAGATATTTCTGGGTTATATCCGTAGGTATTACTACATGCTTCTGGGTATTTTTAAAGTTACTCAAGTGTTGAGTTTTCTGGAGATCTTTTGTATTCGTTCATTCAATCGAAAAGTTTAACTTCGTTTAGTTTTCCGGATAATTTAGAACATGTTAAAATGTTCAAACGGATATCAATAACTCACTTTTTCCCGACATGAAAAACTTTCAAGTTTTGAATTTTTCTTGAGTTTGAATTTTTCGGAAAAACATGCAAGCATATCTGTGGACCCTCTAGAAGAACGTAACCTTAACTCGATTATGTGACCGTCAAGACTGCCACTAAACCCTAGGGTTTGTGGTAGTTTAGCGTTGCCACATGTGAGGCGTTGGTTTGACCCTTCTACGGCTGGTTCATTGGGGCTGTGACATGTTCTGGGATTTTTGAACTCCGCTCAAGTGTTGAGCTATTTGGGAAGTCTTGGGTGTTTGATAATTCGATCGGAAAGTTTAACTTTGTCTATTTATCTGGAATGTGATACAATATGTGGAATTCATATAGTTAGGCATGAAATGCGAAGTATGTGATATTTCATATTTATGATGTCTAAAGTGATTGTGGATTCCAAATGTTATAGTTTTACACCTTCTTTTCTGTGACCGTAAGCGTAGTATGTGGTGTATCGTCGGCTTCGTTTCTATACATCAACGACAATCGGGATACGCATACTTGCTTACGTTGATGATATAAGATATTATATGTTGCTGTGATATATTATATTGGATCGTCGTGTTCTGAATGGCCGGGGGTTTTATGTGAGATGAGGGTTTCTATTTTCATTCATCTAAAATTCATTGTATGTAATATTCTTTTATTGGGGCACTTCCAAGTTGAGGATGATGTCACCATTGTATATTATTTACTTTTCTGCATTAGGATAGACCCGAGGAGGGGAGCACAAGTAACCGGGTCCTAGGGTCCAGTGGGAGGCCATCTCGAGGAGTCGAGACCGGGTCTCTTAACCCTAGAGTTGGCAGTGTTACTTGCCGCTCTCGTAAGGGTCTAGGGATGTGGGTTTGGCTATTCATCGCGACCGTGGAATCTGTGTTTTATACAGGCTCGATATAAACACAGACATCCTAGTATATCCAATATTTCATATGTTATCTTCTGCTGCAATGTTCTGTGATGATATCATATTACTGCCTGAGACGAATGCTTATACTATATATATATATATATGATGATATATAAATATTACTGCTTTCATTTCTTCTGTGATGCTTAGGAAGCATAACTGATGGGATTTATTAATGAGATTAATAAAAGAAAAGAAACCTAAAAGATATTGTAGAATCAAAACTTTATAAAAAGGGTAGCTACAGTTTTGCTTTGCATAGCGGTATATATGATATACCCAGCACCTTATTCGATGAGGAAAGAGCCGTGATCCCATCACCGGGAGTGACTTCTTTAGCAAAACTGGCAGATGCTACAAACTTGCGGTTTAGTTTTTGATTGCTTCTATAGTTCTTGCATTGCACAGCGGTATATATGATATACCCCACACCTTATTCGATAAGGAAAGAGCTGAGATCCCTTCACCAGGAGTGACCTCTTTAGCGAAACTATAAAAGCCTAAAAAATACTCCTTTTCAAAATCACTTGTTTCTACAACGATATCAAATTCATTACGCTCATGGTTTTCTGAAAAACCTGCGTAGCCCTCCGACATTTCAGATAGATATTACTTAGTATTCGTGCTACGGTAGTTTGGCATTTGTCAAGGCGTAGTGTACGGTAGCTATTTACTACTTATCTGCAGCATATGATGCGATTGGATTAGAGTATTCGTACGGCGTTGTTTGGCATTCGTCAAGGGTCGTGCGGGTGGGTTTAATTCAATCAAGAAATGTACGGGTTGAACTTGACTAGTGGACTATGGGTTGTTTGGCATTCGTCAAGGTCATAGCACGTTAGGGGTAAAAGTATTATCGGGAATTTCAGGTGTTGAAATTTACAATGAGATTGCATACCTCCTATGAGATAGTTGGATCCCGATACCCACTGCGACTAAGAGTTACTCCTGGAAGAATTTTACACAAGACAATTAACCGATCAAGTAGGTATCTAGAAAGGTGTTAACGGGGTTATGTCTCTGGGAAAACGAGGTTTATTTTAATTAGGTCCGTGCGAAAGCACGGGGAACCTCCCTCAAAGTACCAACACGGATCTGGCTGAAAGATTGGCGAACTTGTAAGGTGTAATTAATCCCAGCTAATCTTACCTTTTAGGGTTTGAAGGAAGATTTGATAAAACCAGTGGGAGACATCCTGATTAGATAAAATAATAACCAATCTAATCTTGTAAGAGCATACGCTAAAGTTTTTTCTTCTCTCTCTCTCCAGGTAGCGACCATGTCAGGACATAATCAAGATAATAATATGGATGTATTGACCGAACCCGCTTATTATACAGGGCAGGGGAACGTTGGTCCCGTTCTTTCGTATAAGTGTTATAAGACTGAGCAGGAAATGGGAGAATATCTGGATTCTCACACCGCCCAAATGAAGAATAATCATGCTGATGCATCTTCTTCGGGTGTGTTGGTTATCGAGAACTGTTTCTCAGTTCACTCTACGTCCTGGGTATTAGATACCGGATCGGGATCCCACATATGTAATTTGTTACATGGGCTACGTAAAGGTGGAGAACTAGGAATGTGTGATCATTCCGTAAGAGTAGGGAATGGTGCAGATATTGCAGCCAAGGCTGTTGGCGAATATCACCTTGTAATACCAAATGATAATACATTGATTCTGAACGAATGCTATTATGCACCGAACATGATATGCAACATTATATCAGTTTCTTTATTGAGTAAAGAAGGATATAATTTTATAGTACAGGATAATATTATGAACGTCTTCCTAAATCAAAAGTTGATTGGATCAGGCTCGTTACATAATGGTATATACGTTCTTAATCAAACTACAGCCTTTAATATACAAAACACACACAAGAGGAAGAGTTCGGAAATGAACGAATCCTTCTTATGGCATTGTAGACTAGGTCATATCAATGCGATACGGCTAGCTAAGTTACATAAGGATGGATATTTGAACCCGTTCGAATTATCATCTTATGAAACTTGCCAGTCATGTCTCAAAGGAAAAATGACCAAAACTCCATTTAGTGGACACAGAGAAAGAGTTACAGAACTCTTGGGACTGATACATAGTGATGTATGTGGTCCCATGTCTACACATGTCAGGAATGGTTCTTCCTACTTCATTACATTCACTGACGATCTTTCAAGATACGGACATGTGTTCCTGATGAAACACAAGTCTGAAGCTTTTGAGAAATTCAGAGAATATAAGCACGAAGTAGAGAACCAAACAGGTAAAAGCATTAAGATCTTTCGATCTGATCGAGGAGGAGAATACTTGAGCAATGTGTTCCTGGACTATCTAAAAGAGAATGGGATTCTCTCTCAGCTTACTCCTCCCTATACACCACAGCACAACGGTGTATCGAAGCGGAGAAATCGCACCCTATTAGATATGGTGCGCTCTATGATGAGCAATGCTGAGTTGCCTATTCCTTTTAGGGCTATGCGCTTGAGATAGCCATACACCTATTGAATATGGTTCCTACCAAATCAGTTCCTACCACTCCATATGAGATATAGAAAGGGAAGAGATCATCACTTAAGTATGTTAAGATATGGGGTTGTCCGGCCTATGTCAAAAGGCACAATCCGGACAAACTCGAGGCAAGTTCTGTCTTATGCAAGTTTATAGGATATCCCAAAAACTCACAAGGGTATATCTTCTACCACCCCGAGGAACAAAAAGTGTTTGTTTCTCGTCATGCCACTTTCTTAGAAAAGGGTTTTCTAATGAAAGAAATTAGTGGCAATGAGGTAGAACTGGAAGAAGTTCCAGCAACACAAACTACGATGGATGATTTAGTGGAACAAGAGGATTCAGTAGTTCCCGACGAACCCCAGCCTCTCCGCCGATCTAGTAGGGTTTCTCATCCACCTGAGAGATACTACGGTTTTCTCATTGATGGTGGGAGCGAGAATTGCATCATAGAAGATGATGACCCGACTAGCTTCGAGCAGGCCATCACGAGTGGGGACTCTGTGAAGTAGCTGGATGCAATGCGATCCGAGATGGAATCCATGTACACCAACAAAGTATGGACTTTGGAAGTTGCTCCTGAAGGGGTAAAACCTATTGGGAGCAAGTGGATCTTTTAGAAGAAACTTGGTGTAGATGGAAAAGTGGAGACTTTCAAAACTAGACTTGTTGCAAAGGGTTTTCGTCAACGACCAGGTGTGGATTATGAAGAAACCTTTTCTCCAGTAGCTATGCTTAAGTCCATCCGGATCCTACTTGCCATTGCTGCATACCATGACTACGAAATCTGGCAGATGGATGTTAAGACCGCCTTTCTAAATGGTGATTTAGAAGAGTGCGTGTACATGACTCAGCCAGAGGGCTTCATAGACAGTGGGAGCAGCAGAAAGGTGTACAAGCTGCTTAAATCCATCTACGGGTTAAAGCAAGCATCGCGGAGTTGGAACATCTGTTTTGATGATGTAATCAAAGAGTTTGACTTCATCAAAAACTAGATGAACCTTGTATCTATAAGAAGGTTGCAGAGAGTAAGGTTGTCTTCTTTATATTGTACGTTGATGACATACTCTTGATAGGAAATGATGTTCCTATGCTGCACTCGGTCAAGCTCTTCTTATCACAGAGATTCTCAATGAAAGATCTAGGTGATGCCTCCTGCATTTTGGGAATTAAGATCTATAGAGATAGATTTAAACGGATACTGGGATTGTCCCAATCCAGGCACATTGACACCATACTAAAGTGATTTAGTATGGAAGAAACCAAGCGTGGGAACCAACCAACGATCTCTGGTTTCACTCTCTCCAAAGAGATGTCTCCCAAGACTGATTTGTAAAGAGCTCGCATGCAAGGGAAACCCTATTCTTCGGCAGTAGGCTCTATCATGTATGTGATGCTATGTACCAGACCTGATGTAGCATACTCACTAAGTATAGTGAGTCGGTATCAAGCAGATCCTAGAGAGAGTCACTGGATAGCTGTGAAGAACATTCTCAAGTACTTGAGAAGGACTAAAGAGATGTTCTTGGTGTATGGTAATGGAGAACTCCACGTGGAGTCCTTTACTGATTCAAGCTTCCAAAGTGATAAGGACGACTCTAAGTCGCACTCGAGTTTTGTCTTTACCCTCAATGGAGGGGCGGTGTGTTGGAAGAGTTCCAAACAAGAAACCGTTGCAGACTCGATGATGGAGGCTGAACACATCGCTGCCAACGAAGCTGCCAAAGAGGCTGTCTGGATGAAGAAGTTCATCACTGAACTTGGTGTGGTTCCGTCCATTGAGCATCCAATACCTTTGTACTGTGATAACAATAGAGCTATGGCTTTGGCCAAGGAACCCAGGTCCCATCAGAAGTCCTGACATATTCTGAGGCGGTATCACCTGATCCGGGAGATAGTTGATCGCCGGGAGATAGAGATCAGGAGAGTTGATATTGTTAGTTATATGTAAGCCCTAGAGGCCATTACTATACTTACGATGTATATTGTAGTGGATGCTTGGACATATAGGGGGAGGACATTCTTGCTCGACATGATAGTATGCTATCTGGTTACACTTTATCTTAACATGTACTCTGATTGTCTCTATGTTACATGTTGATAAAGCCCTTAGGATGAGTACTTGACTACCAGGACTATGATGCGGATCATACTAGTGGGGACAGAGTAGTCGCCAAGTACATCCTTCAAATGTTCCTAGTCGTGGGAGTACCGAGACAAGGCATCGATAGTCCAGAGTAGACTAGCGTATGCGCTTCTTGACCCATATGATGGGCGATGGATGATCCCATATCCATTGGTGTTTGACATCAGAGAAGGTATACGGGTGCTCAGAGGAGACTGGGTACACTGGATGGACTCGCCGAAAACTCCCAGATGGTATTATACCTCACGTCAGATGGTAGTTCTCTGGTGACACTGGAACAGGTTGGTCTGTAGACCCGAGTTCGTCATAGAGTCTTGTGTGATTCCCACTTTGCTTTGATTTCCATCATACCACGTCAAAGAGGGCATGCAAAAAGGTGGCTTTTGGGTACAGTCCCGAATCACATGGAGGCAATGAGCGATAGGAGAGGATTCGTCTCTCCCGGTATAGGGAGTTGATGTTGCGCTGTGTTCGATTGGCTGTAACTGGAAATCCCTGGCCAGGGTTGCTGAGATTTACTGGTAAGTGTTATCGGTAGTTTCTCGAACTGTTATAGACCTCAGATCGACACGACTTATCAAGCTACCGGGGTCTGACGTTTACCACCCCTAGGCGAGATATGCGACATATCAGATGAAGAGACCGAACTGTACGAGAGTGTTACTGATTGGATTCGCAGGAGAATGTACAGGCTTGCTTGTTGATCTTCTGATGGTGGCTGTTACGTTTAGCTGACCGCTTGCAGCTTGTGGGTGTTTGATATGATCATCACCCACTGCCGGCGTATTGACGATTCTTTAGAGTCCTACACAGAGGTTTCTTGACTCAGGCAAAACGGAGTAGGAGCACATATATGATATGTGCGGAACCGAGAACAACACGTGTATATGATACCGTATTAGATTCTCGCGATATGAGATATCAGCCGGGTATATGTAATATAGCCGGGTCATCGGATCAAGTGTTGATTCGATGAACCGATACAGATTATATTAGTCGGTTATTTATGAAATAGCCGGATTATCGGATCAAGTGTTGATTCGATAACTTAACGTATAATTATATATTTGATATATTAAATTACATTAACTAATATAAGCTCACTAATAGATTCTTTTTCCCACTCGGGTAATACATTGATATATATGCGATATATGTTAATTTTATTATTTTATTTTGTTACAATAAATATTGTATATGTGATATATAATATTGTGACAAGTTATGATTACTAATGCAACATGCTTAGTGGAGATTAAACATGGTTAGGGTTTGATTTGGGTTAAACTTTTTTAGAAGCTTCTAGAAGATTTTATTTTTGTTTCTTGCAAAGATATTTTGTTTAGATATTTTGCTTGATATTCTTTAACCCAACCCAAACCCTTAACCCTAGTAAACTCTCTACAATGGTTAGCCTCTTCATCTTTAACCATGGGTTGCATTTGTAATTATCACTACAATTTTCATTATTCATAACAAAAGAATGAGATCATCTTCTTCCTTCTTCTTCTTTGCATGAAAAGCTTTCTAGCTTTTTATGAAGTGATGAAAATGAGTGAGATTGAGAAAATAAATGAGAGCTACATTCCTACTTCATTATCCTAATCTATCCTAGCCATTTAGATTAGGGTGTTCACTTCATTAGTGAGTGAGAGCTTGTGTTAAAGAAACTTCAAGGTAGATCATCTTTGTTATCGAAGATCGGAAGCAAGCTTGCATCTTTCTCTTCGTGGAGCCTCTCTAGAGTCCGGGAACTTGATGATCACAGCGAAGGGACTTCTACTCGAAGCTTATGAAGCGAAGGACCGGACTAGAAAGGTTGTAATCCCAAACTCTTAGAAGTAAAGTTGTTTACTTGCTTTGTTTCGCCTAATCTCTAGTTTAAGATCTTGGTTAGGGTTGTTCGGCACGTCTAATTTTTAAATCGGGCATGGTTGATACCTTCTAGACCCTTGTGAGAGTGCTTAGTAACCCTACAGTGGTATCAGAGCCAAGCTAGAGTTTTAGGCGAAGTCTAGGCGAAGTCAAAAGTCCGATCGAACCCCGGAACATCGGTTTTTACCCATTCTCTGGAAATTTTTCAAAATGTTGTTTTATTTCACATTAAAAATGCTCGGAAAAATAAGCAGGGTATTTTTGGAATTACTGTGAAAAACGAGCCATTAATTCCATCAAAGCGCCGCGGAACCGCGGCCGTACCATACCTGGCGCGCCGGTTCTGCGGTCGTATATGGGCATTAGGGTGAGTTCTTTGCACAGTAATAACCGTAGGCATTTCCTGATACTTCTAGGAATTTTTTATATTACTCAAGTGTTGAGTTTTCTAGAGATCTTTTGTATTCGTTGATTCGATCGGAAAGTTTAACTTCGTTTAATTTTTTTCCGGATAATTTAGAACGTGTTAAAATGTTCGAACGGATATCAATAACTCACTTTTTCCACTGTCGGAAAATTTTCAAAAGTTGGAATTTTTCTCGAGTTTGAAACTTCCAGAAAGTCGTGCAAGTAACGCGGTGGACCCTCTAGAAGAACACAAACCTTAACTCGATTATGTGACCGTCTGAACCGCCTATAAACCTTAGGGTTTGTGGTAGTACGGTGTTGCCACATGTGAGGCGTTGGTTTGACCCTTCTACGGTTAGACCATTGGTACTGTGGCATGTGATGGATGCTTTTAAACTCCGCTCAAGTGTTGAGCCATTTGGGAAAACTTGGGTGTTTGATTATTCGATCGAAAAGTTTAACATAGTCTATTTATCTGGAATGTGATAAAATATTTGGAATCCACAAGTAGTTATGAGATAACTAATTTGAATATTATAAATCTAACAGTTCAGTCTCAGATGATCGGTTGCCACGGGGTTTTGATGCGATCAAAAGTCTGTCGTAATCACGTAGCGTACGTGGATACTCGTCGGGTAAACTTAATAGACAGCCACGCCCCAAAGCCCCGACCAAGTGACTGTAGGAGAACCCCGTCGTCAAAAGCATCCGTTCGGGTGCTTGCGGCAGCGGTGTTCCGCCTTAGTGCACTTCGTCGACGGCATCCGGGGGTGCGGCCATCTACTAAAGTTTGCGACGAGCATTCGATCAAGATGTCGGGAATCTTGTTGAATTGCCCAACTAGATATTGAAAAGTGTTTTCAAGATTGAGACTAAAATGCGGGGTTTATAATTGTTAGGCATGCGATGTCTAAGTAATTCATTTGGTTAGGCATGAGATGTCTAAGGCAGTTGCGGATTGCAACTGTTGTAGCTTTACACTTTCTTTTCTGTGACCGTAAGTGTAATATGTGGTGTATCGCCGGTTTTGTCGCTATACATCAACGACAATTGGGATACGTATATTTACTTACGTTGATGATATATGATATTATGTGTTGCTGTGATATGTTATATTGGATCGTCGTGTTTTGAATAGCCGGGGGTTTTATGTGAGATGAGAGTTTTTCTTTTTCATTCATGTAAAATTCATTTGTATGTAATATTCTTTTATTGGGGCACTTCCGGGCTGAGGATGATGTCACCATTGTATTGTATATTATTTACTTTTCCGCATTAGGATAGACCCAAGGCGGGGAGCACAAGTAACCGGGTTCTAGGGTACAGTGGGAGACCATCTCGAGGAGTCGAGACCGGGTCTCCTAACTCTATAACTGGCAGGGTTGCTTGCCGCTCTCGTAGGGGTCTAGGGATGTGGGTTTGGCTATTCATCGCGACCGTGGAATCTGTGTTTTATACAGGCTCGTATTAAAACACGGACGTCCTAGTATATCCAATATTTCATATATGTTCTTCTGCTGCAATGTTCTATGATGAGATCATATTACTTCCTGAGACGAATATTTATATTATATATATGAGATATATGTTATATTGCAGATTTCGTTTCAAATGTGATGCTTGTGAAGCATAATAAAAATGGGACTTCATTAATGAGATTAATGAAACTAAAAGAAACCTAAAGATGTTGTAGAAACTTGTTTAAAAACTGGTAGCTCTAGTTCTTGCTTTGCATAGCAGTGTTCCTTGTAGAACATCAAGCACCTTATTCGTTAAGGAAAGAGCCGAGATCCCTTCACCGGGAGTGACCTCTTTAACGAAACTAGCAGATGCTACAAACACGGTTTGTTTTTTGATTGCTTATATAGTTTTTGCTTTGCATAGTGGTATTTGCGAAATATCCTGCACCTTATTCGATAAGGAAAGAGCCGAGATCCCTTCACCGGGAGTGACCTCTTTAGCAAAACTAGAAAAGGCCTAAAAAACATTCCATTTAAAATCACTCGATTCTACAACGATATCAAGTTCATTACGCAAAAGGTTTTCTTAAAAACCTGTCTTAGCTCTCCGTCATTTCAGATAAGTACTACTTAGTATTCGTGCTACAGTAGTTTGGCATTCGTCAAGGCGTAGTGTACGGTAGCTAACTAGTGTTTATTTGCTAGCATATGATGCAATTGGATTAGGGTATTCGTACGGCGTTGTTTGGCATTCGTCAACGTGCGGGTGGGTTTAATTCAATCAGGAAATGTACGGGTTGAACTTGGCTAGCGGACTATGGGTTGTTTGGCATTCGTCAAGGTCATAGCACGTTAGGGGTAAAATATTATTGGGAATTTCATGTGTTGAAATTTGCAATGAGATTGCATACCTTCTATGAGATAGTTGGATTTCAATACCTACTGCGAGTAAGAGTTACTCCTGGGAGAGTTTTACACATTACAATTAGCCGATCAAGTAGGTGTCTAGAAAGGTGTTAACGGGGTTACGCCCCTGGGAAAACGAGGTTTACTTTAATTAGGTCCGTGCGAAAGCACGGGGAACCTCCCTCAAAGTACCGACACTGGCCTGGCTGAAAGATTGGCGAACTTGTAGAGTGTAATTAATCCCGGCTAGTCTTTCCTTTTAGGGTTTGAAGGAAGATTTGACTAAACAGTGGGAGACATCCTGATTAAATAAATTGATAACCAATCTAATCTTGTAAAAGCGCACGCTGAGTGTTTTCTTCTCTCTCTTTCCAGGTAGCGACCATTTCACGCCTTAATCAAGATAATAATACGGATGTATTGACCGAACCCGGTTGTTATACTGCGCTAGGGAATGCTGGTCCCGCTCCAACTTATAATTATTATAAGACAGAGCAGGAAATTGGGGAATACCATATTTCCCGTGCCGCCCAAACGAAGAAAGTGCATGTTGATGCATCATCTTCGCGTATGTTCATTACCGAGAACTGTTTCTCAGTATTTTTCACATCGTGGGTATGAGATACCGGATCAGGATCCTGCAAATGTAATTTGTTACATGGGCTACAGAGAGGTAAAGAACTGAGAACGGGTGATAAGTTTCAAGAGTTGGAAATGATGCAAGTGTTGCAGCTAAGTCTGTTGGCAGTTATCGCCCTGTATTACCAGAATACATTGATTCTGAACGAATGTTATTAGATACCGAAGCTGATATACAACATCATATCAGTCTCTTTATTAGTAAAGAAAGATATATTTTTTTGTTGGATAATGTTTTGAACATTTCCTATATCAAGAGTTGATCGGTTCAGGCACGTTTTCTAAAAGCATAGCCGTTTTAAATCAAATTACAGTTCTTAATGTATAGAACACACAATAGAGGAAGAGTTCAGAAATGAACGAATCCTTCTTGAGGTATTGTAGACTAGGTCATATCAATGCGACCCGACTGGCTAAGTTACATAGAGATGCATATTTAAATTTGTTTGAATTTACATCTTGTGAAACTTGCCGGTCATGTCACAAAGATAAGATGACCAGAGCTCTGTTTATTGGAAACAGAGAAAAAGTTAGTGAACTCTTGGGATTGATACATGATGATGTATTTAAGGTCCCCTGTCTACATATGCCAGAACCGGTTCTTTGTACTTCATTACATTCACTGATGATCTCTCAAGATTTAGACATATGTTCCTGTTGAAACACAAGTACAAAACTTTTGAGATGATCACATAATATAAGTTAGAAGTAGAGAACCAAAAACGGGTATAAGTATTATGTCCTTTGATGAGATCAAGGAGGAGAATACTTGAGCACGAAATTCGTGGACTATTCTAAAGGAGAATGAGATTCTCTCTTAGCATTACTCCTCCGTATACACCACAGCACGTTGGTGTATCGGGGTGGAGCAATCACACCCTATTTGATATGGTACGCTCTATGATGAGTACTACTGAGTTTCCTATTTTCCTTTTCGGAGTTATGCACTTGAGAAGTTGCATACCTATTGAATAGGGTTCCAATCAAATCAGTTGCCTACCACTCCATATGTGATATGGTATGGAAAGAGCCCATATCTTAAGTAAGTTAAGATTTAGGGTTGTCCGGCCTATGTCTAAAAGCATAATCCAGACAAGCTCAAGGTAAGGTCAGTTCTGTAGAAGTTTGTTGGATATCCCAAGCATTCGCAAGGGAATATCTTCTACCAAACCGAGAAACAAAAGACGTTTTGTTTCTCAGCATGACACCTTTGTGAAAGGGAATTTCTTGTGAAGAAATTAGTGGTCATGAGGTAGAACTGGAAAGAGTTCCAGCTATACAAACTGCAGCTGATGATTTGGTAGAACCGGAGGATTCAATAGCTTCTAACGAACCTCGGCCTCTCCACCGATCTAGTAGGGTTTCTCATCCACCTGAGAGATACTTCGGTTTCTCTATGACAGTGGGAGCGAGAATTGCATCATGAGATGATGACCCAACTTGTTTCGAGCTGGCCATCACGAGTGGGGACTCTGTGAGAATGGCTGGATGCTTAGCGATCTGAGATGGAATCCTTATACACCAACAAAGTTTGGACTTTGGTTGCTTTATCTGAAGGGTTAAATCCCCATCAGGAGCAAGTATATCTTGAGAAGATTACTTGGTGTACATGGAAAAGTTGAGACTTTCAAAGCTATGCTTAAGTCCATCCAGATCCTACTTGCCACGGCTACATACCATGACTACGATATCTGGCGGTTGGGTGTCATGACTGCCTTTCTAAATGTTGATTTGGAATAGAACGTCTATAAGTACACAGCCAGAGGGCTTCGTAGATAGTGGGAGCAGCGGAAACGTGTGCAAGATGTTTTATGAGATAAATCAGGCATCGCGGAGTTGGAACGTCTGTTTTGATGTGGTAGTCAAAGAGTTTGACTTTATCAAAATGGTAGATGAACCTTGTATATACAAAAAGGTAGTAGCGAGTATGGTGGTGATCCTCGTAGAGTACGTGGATAACATACTCTTAATGGGAAAGGAGCTTCCTATGCTACGCTCGGTCAATCTCCGCTTATCACAAGAATTCTCCATATAGGATCAAAGTGATACCTACTAAATCCTGGGTTTTGGATCTATGAGATAGATCTAATTGGATGTTAGGATACTCACTAGTTGTATTGAGATGGTATCAATCGATCCTGGGGAGAATCACTGGAAAGGTTCCAGGGTGATAAGGACGACTGGATGTCAGTCGCAGGCATTGTCTTTACCCTCAGTGGAGGGACGGTATGTTGGAAGAGTTCCAAGCTAGATACCGTGACTTACTAGACGATTAAAGGAAAGATACATTGTTACCAAGGATGCTACCAAAGAGGCAGTCTGGATATATATAAGTTCATGAGATGAACTTCGTTCCAACCATTGTGTGATAATGGAGTTATGGATTCGGCCTAGGAACCCCCGTCCCATCAGAAATCCAGATATAATTCTTAGGCAATATCACCTGATCATTGAGATGGTTGATCTCCAGGGAGATCGAGGTTAGGAGAGTAGACACAGAGGACTACAACGTAGATTCACTTAAAAAGTCCTATTTCCCAGTAGAGACTTCTATGGGATGGTTGAGTATGAGATACTTCAACCACAGCTGATTGTTGGGTATGTGATACCACAACAGATGGCCCTAGTGCAAATGGGAGATTGTTAGTTATATGTATGCCCTAGAGGCCATTACTGTACATACGATGTATATTGTAGTGGATGCTTGGACATATATAGGGAGGACATTCTTGCTCGACATGATAGTATGCTATCCGGTTACACTTTATCTTAACATGTACTCTGATTGTCTCTATGTTACATGTTGATAAAGCCCATAGGATGAGTACTTGACTACCAGGACTATGATGTGGATCATACTAGTGGGGACAGAGTAGTCGCCAAGTACATCCTTCAAATGTTCCTAGTTGAGGGAGTACCGAGACATGGCATCGATACTCCAGAGTAGACTAGCGTATGCGCTTCTTGACCCATATGATGGGCGATGGATGATCCCATATCCATTGGTGTTTGACATCAGAGAAACTATACGGGTGCTCAGAGGAGACTGGGTACACTGGACGGACTCGCCGAGAACTCCCAGATGGTATTATACCCCACGTCAGATGGCAGTTCTCTGGTGACACTGGTATAGGTTAGTCTGTAGACCCGAGATCGTCATAGAGTTTTGTGTGATTCCCACTGTGCTTTGATTTCCATCATACCACGTCCAAGAGGGCGTGCAAAAAGGTGGCTTTTTGGTACAGTCCCGAATAACATGGAGGCAATGAGCGATAGGAGGGGATTCGTCTCTCCCAGTATAGGGAGTTGATATTGCACTGTGTTCGATTGGCTATAACTGGAAATCCATGGCCAGGGTTGCTGAGATTTACTGGTAAGTGTTATCAGTAGTTTCTCGAACTGTTATAGACCTCAGATCGACACGACTTATCAAGCTACTGGGGTCTGACGTTTACCACCCCAAGGCGAGATATGCGACATATCAGATGAAGAGACCGGACTGTACGAGAGTGTTACTGATTGGATTCGCAGGAGAATGTACAGGCTTGCTTGTTGATCTTCTGATCACTCAATACCTGGGTGGCTGTTATGTTTAGCTGACCGCTTGAAGCTTGTGGGTGTTTGATATGATCATCACCTACTGCGGCGTATTGACGATTCTTTAGAGTTCTACACAGAGGTTTCTTGACTCTGGCAAAATGGAGTAGGAGCACATATATGATATGTGCGGGACCGAGAACAATACGTGTATGTGATACAGTATTAGATTCTCGCGATATGAGATATCGGCCGGGTATATGTGATATAGCCGGGTCATCGGATCAAGTGTTGATTCGATGAACTGATACAGATTATATTAGTCGGTTTTTTTGTGAAATAGCCGGATTATCGGATCAAGTGTTGATTCGATAATTTAATGTATAATTATATATTTGATATATTAAATTACATTAACTAATATAAACTCACTAAAAGATTCTTTGTCTCACTCGGGTAATACATTGATATATATGAGATATATGTTAATTGTATTATTTTATTTTGTTATAATAAATATTGTATATGTGATATATAATATTGTAATAAGTTATGATTACTAATGCAACATGCTTAGTGGAGATTAAACATGGTTAGGGTATGATTTGGGTTAAACTTTTCTAGAAGCTTCTAGAAGATTTTATTTTTGTTTCTTGCAAAGATATTTTGCTTGATATTCTTTAACCCAACCCAAACCCTTAACCCTAGTAAACTCTCTACAATGGTTAGCCTCTTCATCTTTAACCATGAGTTGCATTTGTAATTATCACTACAATTTTCATTATTCATCACAAAAGAATGAGATCATCTTCTTCCTTCTTCTTCTTTGCATGAAAAGCTTTCTAGCTTTTTATGAAGTGATGAAAATGAGTGAGATTGAGAAAATAAATGAGAGCTACATTCCTACTTCATCATCCTAATCTATCCTAGCCATTTATATTAGGGTGTTCACTTCATTAGTGAGTGAGAGCTTGTGTTAAAGAAACTTCAAGGTAGATCATTTTTGTTATCGAAGATCGGAAGCAAGCTTGCATCTTTCTCTTCATGGAGCCTCTCTAGAGTCCGGGAACTTGATGATCGCAGCGAAGAAACTTCTACTCGGAGCTTATGAAGCGAAGGACCGGACTACAAAGGTTGTAATCCCAAACTGTTAGAAGTAAAGTTATTTACTTGCTTTGTTTCGCCTAATCTCTAGTTTAAGATCTTGGTTAGGGTTGTTCGGCACGTCTAATTTTCAAATCGGGCATGGTTGATGCCTTCTAGACCCTTGTGAGAGTGCCTAGTAACCCTACAGATATGAAGGACAACACTGCGGATCCACTCACGAAGGCCATTCTCCAGACATAGTTTGAGAGACCCTTCGGGTTGTTGGGTATGAGATACAACAACAGCTGGTCTTAGTGCAAGTGGAATATTGTTAGTTATATATATGCCCTAGAGCCCATTGTTGTACATATGATGTATATTATAGTGGATGCTTGGATATATAAAGAGAGGACTTTCTTGCTTGACATGATAGTATGCTATTTGGTTTCACTTTGTCTTAACATGTTGACTTATATTAGTTTGCAGTCTTGCTCTCACATGTTGATAAAGCCCTTAGGATATGTACTCGACTACTGGGACTATGATGAGATCATACTAGTAGGGCCAGGTTAGTCGATGAGTACATCCTATAACTGTTCCTAGTCGAGGGTGTATCGAGACAGGGCATCGATACACCAGAGTAGACTAGCGTATACACATCTTGACCCATATGATGGGTGATGGATGATCTCATATCCATCGGTGTTTGACATTAAGGATGGTGTACGGGTGCTCAGTGGAAACTGGGTACACTGAACGGACTCGCCAAGAACTCCCATATGGTTTTATACCTCACGTCAGATAGCAGTTCTCCGGTGACACTGGTACAGGTTAGTCTGTAGACCCGAGATCGTCATAGAGTCTTGTGTGATTCCCACTGTGCTTTGATTTCCACCTTACCACGTCTAAGAGGGCGTGCAAAACGGTGGCTTTTAGGTACATTCCCGAATCGCATGGAGGCAATGAGCGATAGGAGGGGATTCATCTCTCCCGGTATAGGGAGTTGATGTTGTGCTGTGTTCGATTGGCTATAACTGGAAGCCCCTGGCCAGGGCTAATATAGAGTGCTACTGGTAAGTGTTATCAGTAGTTTCTCGACCTGTTATGAGCCTCACATCGACACGACTTATCGGTTACTGGGGTCTGACGTTTTACCACCCCTAGACTAGATATGCGACATATCAGACGAAGAGACCGGACTGTACGGTAGTGTTACTGATTGGATTCACAGGAGAATGTACAGGCTTGCTTGTTGATCTTCTGATCGCTCAATACCTGGGTGGCTGTTTCGTTTAGCTGACCACTTGCAGCTTGTGGGTGTTTGATATGATCATCACCTACTGCCGGCGTATTGACGATTCTTTAGAGTCCTACACAGAGGTTTCCTGGCTCAGGAAAAACGGAGTAGGAGCATATATGTGATATGTGCGGGATCGAGAATAATACGATATGAGATACCATATTCTATTCTCACGATATATGATATCGGCCGGGTATATGTGGTATTGTCGGGTCATCGGTTCAAGTGTTGATTCGATCGGTACATGTTATATTAGTCGGTTATACGAGATATAGCCGGATTGTCGGATCAAGTGTTGATTCGATAATTTAATGTACAATTATATATGTGATATATTACATTACATTAACTAATATAAGCTCGCTTTAATGATTCATTTTCTCACCGGATAATACATTGATATATATGTGATATATGTTAATTGTATTATTTTCTTTTGTTACAAATATATATTATATATGTGATATATAATATTGTAACAAGTTATGATTACAAATACAATATGATTAGTGGAGATTAAATAAGTTAGGGTTTGATTTGGGTTAGCATTTGGGTTAGCATTTGGGTTAGGTTTTTCATGAAGCTTCTAGAAGCTTTATTTTGTTTTAAGCAAAGATATTTTTGATTGATCTTTTGCATAGATATTTTCTAACCTAACCGAAACCCTTTCCCCAAGTTAAGTCTCTACAAGGGTTAAGCCTTCATACTTAACCAAAGGTTGGATTTGTAACCATAGTAACAATTTTCATTATTCATCACAAAAGCTTTTGCTTCTTCTTCTTCTTCTTCTTCTTCTTCTTGCTCTTGAAAAAAGCTTGCTCGCTTTTATGATTGTGATGATAAATAGTGTGAGAATTTGAAAACAAAAGAGAGCTAAATTCCTACTTCATCATCCTCATCTATTCTAGCTACTTAGATTAGGGTGTTCACTTCTCTAATACTTGATTAGAGAAGTGAGAGCTTGAGTTAATGATTCTTCAAGGTAGATCATCTTCGAAAAGGAAGACTTCAAGCAAGCATGGATCATTTGGCTTGTGGAGCCTCTCTTGAGTTCGGAAGTTCGTGGATCGCGGCGAAGGGAATACTACTCGGAGCTTATGAAGCGAAGGAACGGACTACAAAGGTTGTAATCCCTCTCTCTTAGATGTAAAGTTGTTTACATGTTTTGTTAACCCTAATTATCTAGCAAAGATCCTCGCTTTAGGTTGTTCGGCACTTGAAAAATTTAAATTCGGCATGGTTAATGCCTTATAGACCCTTGTGATAGTGCCTAGTAATCCTTCAGATACTGCGTCTGCTGTAACGAGAGGAGTGTCGAGGTGGTCTCTAGGTTGTCTGTGAACCATCGAGACTTGGAACTAGGGACTTTTCCATGGCTCCGTTTTGTTTTGACCCTGGTGTCGCTTATTGACGCCGCGTCTGCATGCTGCTGGAGTGAGAAGAAACGTCGTTGTTGACACTATGTCTGCTGTAACGAGATGCATGTCGATGTGGTCTCTAGGTAGGTTATGAACTGTCGAGACTTGGAACTAAGGACTTTGACATGGCTCCGTTTTGTTTTTGACCATGGAGTCGTTTGTTGACGTTGCGTCTGCATCTTGCTGGAGTGAGAAAAAACACCACTGTTGCAACTACGTTTGCTGTAATGAGACGAGTGTCGAGGTGGTCTCTAGGTTGTTTATGAACCGTCGAGACTTGGAACTAGGGACTTTGCCATAGCTCCGCTTTGTTTCGACCCTGGAGTCGTTTGTTGACATTGCGCCTGCAACCTGCTATAGTGAGAAGGAATGTCGTTGTTGACACTGGGTCTGTGGTAACAAGACGAATGTCGAGGTGGTCTCTAGGTTATTTGTGAACCGTCGAGACTTGGAGCTAGGGACTTTTCTATGGCTCCGTTTTGTTTTGACCCTGGAGTCGTTTGTTAACGTTGCGTCTACATCCTGCTGGACTAAGAAGGAACGCCGGGATGGAGCTAGGGTTTTGTTGGGTTCTCTAGGTCGGCAGCAAGGCTTCGGGAGGTATCATCCATACCGTTTTCCAATTTTTTGTTGTTCTAAAGAACCCTAACCTAGAATCTTTAACTGGAGTTTTAAACAAACAAGCAATATTAACATCTTAACATCTAAGTGAATGAGGAATACAACATTTGTATCCCGGTCTTTCACTACTAATGCTCCATGTAGTAGTCCCTTCGCTGCAAGTCATGAACACCCAAACTCTAGAAAGGGTTCTCCCGGAGAAATGAACAAGCTTGCTCGAAGTCTTCGAGGCCGAAGATGATCTACGTCGAAGAGACTCAAGCTCATGCTACCTCTTCACTAATTATGAAATTAGTCAAGCAAACACCCTAAACAAAATGGCTAATAGTAGAGGATGATAAAGTAGGAAGTGGGCTCACTTTAGATTTAATTTTCTCACAATATTTTCTCACCTTGAGAAAAGCTAGGGAGCTTTTTCTCTCATGAGGAAGAAAAAGCTCAAGTGAAGAATGAGAATGAACTCATGAGGTATGAATAGCAACCATAGATGAGTTAGTGTCATACACTAACTCATGTAGAGAATAAACCATGGGTTACAATAATGGTTTGGTTAATAAATATCTACAAGTAAAATAAAACTAGTGGACTAAGTCAAAGATGCTACAAGCTTCTCCAAGCTTCCAAGCATATGACTAATTTCCTACTAATTTTGATTAACTTTAAATAAATAAAACCATTCTATTATTATAAGCATGATGTAAGTATCATACACCCATGTCACATGTGGTATCAAGCATGACACAAAATAATGTACATTAATATATATCACATATATACCATACACACACAAGTGAGAAAAGAAATCTTAAGTGAGCTAATATTAGTTAATATATCACATATATAATTATACATTAAATTATCAAATCAACACTTGATTTAATAATCCGGCTATATCACATACAACCGACTAATATCAAATGTAACAACTTATCGAATCAACACTTGATCCGATAACCCGGCTATATTACATATAACCGACCGATATCACATATCGCGAGAATAGAATGCAGTATCACATACGCGCATTAATATCAGTCCCGCACATATCATATATGTGCTCCTACTTCGTTTCGCATGAATCTGGAAACCTCTGTGTAGGACTCTAAAGACTCGTCAATACGCCGGTAGTAGGTGATGATCATATCAAACACCCACAAGCCGCAAGCGGTCTGCTAAATATAACGGCCATCCGGGTATTGAGCGATCAGAAGATCAACAAGCAAGTCTGCTCGTACTCCTGCGAATCCAATCAGTAACAATACCGTACAGTCCGGTCTTTTCATCAGATATGTCGCATATCAGCATCGTGGGGGTGGTAAAACGTCATACCCCAATAGCCTGATAAGTCATGCTGATCCAAGGTTCATAACGGTTCGAGAAAATACTGATAACAATTACCACTAAATCTCAGCAATCCTGGCCAGGGATTTAATGTTATGGCCAATCGAGCATAGCGCAACATCAACTCCCAATACCGGGAGAGACGAATCCCCTCCTATCGCTCATTGCCTCCATGTGACTCGGGACCGTACACAAAAACCACCTTTTTGCATAATCTCTTGACCGTGGTATAGTGGAAATCTAAGCACAGTGGGAATCACACGTGATTCTATGACGATCACGGGTTGACAGACTAACCTGTACCAGTGTCACCAGAGAACTGCTCTCTGACGATAGGTATAATACCATCTAGGAGTTCTTGGCAAGTCCATTTAGTGTACCCAGTCTCCACTGAGCACTCGTATACCTTCTCTAATGTCAAACACCAATGGATGTGGGATCATTCATCGCCCATCACATGGGTCAAGAAGCGCATACGCTAGTCTACTCTGGAGTTTCGATGCCCTATCTCGCTACTCCCGTGACTAAGAACAATTATAGGGTGTACTTGTGGACTATCCTTGGCCCCACTAGTATGATCTCCATCATAGTCCCGGTAGTCAAGTACACATTCTAAGGGCTTTATCAACAAGTGAGAGCAAGACAGCATCACTTATACAAGTCAACATGTTAAGATAAAGTGCAACCAGATAGCATACTATTGTAAGTCTACAGTAGTGCCCCGGCCGTCAATCCAAGGCCAAACGCAAAACAAAAACTTTTATAAACTGGCACTAACGCGGACTTTTTCCCGGATCGTTCCATTAACCCTATACTAGCTAACTACAAATAAGTTAGAGTGGCTATACCGATCGATCCATGTCTTTCGGTCTATAGGCACCATCCATAGCTCCTCGCGACATCTCCGATCTCGCTCGATCTCCGGTCTCCTCGTCGAAGTGGCACCATGTCAAGGAATCTTTTTATGGGCTCCCGCTTCAAAACCGAAGCAACTCGGACATGAAGTTTGCTAGCCGACATGTCCAAGGTGAAGTAAAGAATGTGTGTGATCACTTTGTCTCAATACACCCATGGATTCTCAACTCATGAGAGGGATGGGTGGAGGTTGAAGAAGAAGCCATGGAGGAAGATGTGGGCTCAAGAGAAGAAGAAGTGAAATGGCTTATGTTGTGTGTGATATTTTTGAGAGAAAAAGATATATATCAATAACTCAAAACCAAACTCCAAACCATCACATGGCAGCCTTCTCTCTCCAAAATATCCCCACTAATCATAATTAGCCCCAAAATCATTCCATGTCACAATAAATGGTCACACAAACCAAGACCATGAGTCACCATGTGCATGTGGCATGAATTGATGCATATGGACAAAACTTGCACTCACATTTTCCACGTAATAAACATTAATCCAAATGTTTATAACAATAAATAGAATTGCATCTTCTAAAGTAAACTCGTGACGGATCACAAGGATACCCCTCATCTGTATATACATACCTGCATCCACATCCTGACTGAATGCAAATACTACGAGACGGAAATAATCCAACAAATCTAATACTAGGATCCGGCTTAAACCAAAGACCACTAGTACGATCCGTCCGATCATGATCCGTGCATAATTGCAAGTATATGATCGAACCCTGCCATAAAACCATACGGCCTCTACAACGTTTCTCCCGAACTTGGGAAACTTTCTGTGGGGGACTCTAAAGACTCGTCAATACGCTGGCAGTGGGTTTAACCACAAGCACGTCAGTGGTACTAGCTGTACATAACGACCGCCCAGGTATTGACCAAAAGGGAGGTCGATGAGCGAACTCATCCTGAAATCCTACTGAGCCTGTCATTGAAAATATCCATATAGTCCGGTCCGTTCGTCTATAAGTATCGCATATCGGGCCTAGGGGGCTGGTAAATGTCAGACCCCCAATAGCGGTATAAGTCGTGTCGGAGTGTAGCCCAGAACACCCTGATACTACTGGAATACCTACTAGTAAATCTCACTTGCCATGGCTAAGGACTTCGTGAAATGGCTCTCCTAGACACAACGCGATCTCATCCCCAAGACCGGGAGAGACGAATCCCCTACTGATCCGCTTACTGCCTTCATGTGGCTCGGAACTGTACCCAACTAAAACCTGTTTGCATGACTACTTTGAGCTGTGGTAGAGTAGTAATCAAAGCACAGTGGGAACTCACACGAGACAAATGACGATCTCAGGTCGATAGACTAACCTGCACACATGATACCAGGGAACTGCTATCTGACGCTAGGTATAATACCAACTAGCATGTTCCCGGCGAGTCCGTCCGGTGTACTCATAACCCAATGAGCACCTGTATACATCTTAAGTGAACCAACTGACACCAATGGCTTGTGAGACCAGCCACCGCCCCTCGTCGGGGTTTCGACTGTATACACTAGTCTACTAATGGAGTATCGATGCCCAGTCTCGAAACTCCCATGACTAGGAACACTATAAGGATTTGCTTATAGACTACCCAACTCTCAGGTATATGATCGCCATCATACTGCTGGTAGTCAAGCAAGAATCCTATGGGCTCTATCAATGTGTAATAGTGATCTGTAATGTCACCTGAAGCATGTACATGATGATAAAAACAAACCAGATAGCATACTATCATCTCGAGTAAGATTGTCCTACCGGTATAGGTCCTCCCTCAATCTTTGCAATCACGTGCCTGCGATCCAATAATTGACTTTGAGGGCACTATATCCAACAACTATCATATCGAGCAAGAAAGTTCTCCCTATATATGTCCAATCATCCATTACAATATACATCCCTTGTACAGTAATGGCCTCTAGGGCATACATATAACTAACAATCTCCCACTTGCACTAAGGCCATTTATTGTAGTATCTCATACTCGACAGTTATAGCAGTGGTTGTAGTATCCCATACTCAACCATCCCAAAATCTCTCAAATAGTATTTGGGGAAGCAGGCCTTGGTGAGTGGATCCGTCATGTTAACCTCAAAATCTACTCTCCTTACCTCAATCCCTTGGAGATCAACCATCTCCCTGATCAGGTGATACTGTTCTCAGAATATTTCTGGATCGCTGATGGTACCGGTGTTTCTAGGCCAAAGCCACAACTCTATTTTTGTCACAATAACACTTATTGGACGCTCAATGGTAGGAACCTTGTTCATCTCATGAACAAGAAATGTCTAGACAACCTCTTTGGTAGCATCGTTAGTAGCAATTTATTCAGCCTTTATCGTCTAGTATGCCACGGTATCTAGCTTGGAACTCTTCCAATCATACCGTCCCGCCACTGAGGGTAAAGACAATGCCTGTGACTATTTTTCAATCATCCAAATACCAGGACATCACACCCTACTACCTTCTTAACAGATCCATCCCCTATTCTGATAAATTCAAAAGCCCATGACTATCATATCAAAAATAGATGATCTATCTCCGCTATATGTGCTTCAGTCTGTAAATAGACATAAGCTGCCTGTCCACTATACTTTCGCTGCTCCCACTGACTACGACAACCCTCTGGCAGAGTCATATAAACGTGCACTTCTAAAGCTAGTTTAGAACGACACTATACTCATCCTCCTGCTGGGTCTCATATTCAGGAATAGCAGCAATGGCAAGTCTGGGTAAACAAGAACCTCCCTGTCACCGTCTTTGAGAATACCGAAGTACCTCTCGGGTGCCTGAGGTTACCCACCATATCTGCGGAGTGGATAATGGAATGTCAAACCTGATTGAATCTTTAGGTCCTATTAAATTTTCATTAATCGTTTGCGGTTCTGGAATCACTTCCAGTTCTACCATACTCCCATTACTGTTTTCTGAAAAAAGTCCATTTTATTAAAACTGTGGCGAGTCAAGAACAATATCACTATTGATCTTCCAGATAGTAGAAAATTACCCCTCATCATAGCCCGGGATAACCCACAAACTGCTATTACAGAAACGTGTCTTGAATTTTCCAGAGTCTGGTTTTAAGCATAATCCGGACAGCTCCATATACCTTAGCATCGTTAAGATATGAGCCATTCTATTTATAATATAGAAACAGATGCACTGATTTAATTGGAACCAGATTCAACTGTCTCCAGTGCATGTCAACTGAATGAAGAGAGGCCGATCAGCATTACCCAACTTAAGAGTGCATCCAGATATGACTAACCTGAAAGAGAAACAAGTTCTCAAAACCATTACTATCAACTAAATACCAAACACAAGTATCTACATCTTCGATCACCTTGAAGAATCCCGATACTTGCGACACCTGGTTCTCTACTTTATTTATATACCTATAACTTCTCAAAACTTGGACCTTGTGTTTCTACGAAACACTTGTCTAATACTAGAGAAATCACAAGTAAACAGAATATAGTACGAGGACCAACCCCTATGTCCTAATGGACAATGGACAACATACAATACTTTGTATAAGTCCCATGAGTTGAATAACTCAAACCCTGTGCGTCATAGGTTGAAAACTGAACTATGGTTAAGAAGACTTACACCGCTGTTTAATGCTCCTTACCTAACCATCAACTGATATAGGTAAATGTCACGGACATAATTTCAAAAATTTATATCTCACTTTATAAAATAAACGTACAGATATTTCAGTTTGAAATTGGTGCATAACAACGGATATTCAAAATCAAATATTTGCCATTCGGCAAAAACCCAGGCGATTTCCTCAAATATCACCAATTACAACGAATTTCGATATAATGAAGATGATCACCTAATTCCCAATAGCTTACTCCCACTCATCATCTGTAAAACCATGCAGATGTGAGAATCATACTTGGTAAATACATACCCTGGAGTAAGGGTCTAATTGGATAATCAGTTTTCAATTAACAACGCGGAGTGAAACTGAAACATGAAAATGTTTCGAAGGGGTATCCGGGTATTCCTAGTAATGCCTCTTCCATTATCAGATTCATGACTGTAACCGTATATTTGTTTGCCATCTCTCCAAATCCCTTTATTTGTCTTTACTCAATACCTTCTGTACACCACCCTTAGGCTAAATGGTTTTCTTCATTCCCTGCCGTTCGGCACCAGCCTATGGTTTGGAAGAAGACTATCCAATAAGCGTAATAGGTGTACTCTCCTAATCCTTGGAGTACTCGCAACCTGAGAGAAGGTAAGATTAAAGACAACTAAATAAACCTTATTCTATTTCTCCTGAACCAGAATCCATCCCCGAACTGGAACAAGTTCCATCGAGTTCGCATATAACTATACGATGGATTATCCAATAACTGTAGATCTTCGTAGTGATACGGGGTGTTCTGGAGAAATACAAAGGAGAAGTAGGAGTGGTGATGAGATACTCGGTTTGGTCGTGAATGATAGCAGTCATAATTTACTTTGCTCTCTTTCTAATCCCTTTATTTGTCTTTACTTATTATCTTCTGTACACCACACTTAGGCTAATTAGTTTTCTTCATTCCCTACCTTTGATTTGGAAGAAGACTATCCAATAAGCGTAATAGGTGTACCCTTCTCCTAATCCTAGGAGCCCTCACAACCTGAGAGAAGGTAAAAGAAAAAGACAACTGAATAATCCTATTCAATCTCTCTAGAACCAGAATCCATCCTCGAATCTGGAACAAGTTCTTTCGAGTTCGCATATAACCATACGATGGATTTATCCAATGGAAGTGGATGTTCGTAGTTATACGGGGTGTTCTGGAGAAATGCAAAGGGTAAAGAAGGAGTGGCAATAATGTATGCAACTCAGAAAATCCAAAAGCCAGTGTTTTAAGAAAGTTCGGTTAACTTGGTCACTGAGTCATAGTCTAGGGTCGGGCCATGGTCGCTGCCAGAGAGAGAGAGAAAAGAAACACTCTGCGAGCACTCTAACCTATATCAGAATGGTTAATCACTTTATCTAATCAGGAAGCCTCCCACTGTATCCTCAAATTCTCCTCCAAACCTGAAAGAAGATTTAGTCGGGATCACCCGAGGAGTAAACCAACTCATCAGTAGGAGTCAGGATCCAACTATCATCGCATCATAACTTGATGGAATCCACTCATGTTATCACACTCCAGAAGGTATGTGTGTATCTGGCAAGTTTCCTGTATGTTTGAAACTCCCGATGTGATTTTTACCCCATGCTCTTATGACCTTGACTAAGGCCAACAAATCATAAGTCATATGTCAAGTTCTACCCGTCATTGTCCAGGTTAATTTGAACCCACCCGAACAAGCCCTTGACTAGGGCCAACAAGGCTGTACGACTATCTCATACCAACGCATCTATCTATGCAACAGAAAGGTAAGAAGCAGCTAGCATACACTATGCCTTGATGAAGGCCAACAAACATAGCATGAATACTAAGTGCTACCCATCTGAAATGACAGAGGGCTGCGAATGGTTTTTGGCGGAAAACTTTTAACGTAATGAACTTGATATCGTTGAATGAAACAGATAGCTTTTTATAAATATATAGTGGAAAAAACCTTTGCTAAAGAGGTCACTCCCAGAGAAGGGATCTCGGCTCTTTCCCCATAGAATGAAGTGCAGGATATTCCAACTAAATACCACGATGCAAAGAAAAAGGTAATCGACTATAGTGAAGTTATTACCCAGACGGAAACTTCTGCCCAAAGGGTCACTCCCGATGAAGGGGTCTCAGCCCTTGCCTTGTCGAATGAGGTGCAGGATATTCATAACCGAATACCACTGTCCAAAACAGAAGAAAACGTCTTTGCAATAACAGCTTTTTGAAAATTGTTCCAACAACATCGAAAAGGTTTGTTTTACTTGCATTGATCAGGATCAATGCAGTCCCATCAATTAATCACACCACAAAAGAACGAAAATATAATGCACGTATATGCCATCCGCATTCGCCACTGGGTCCCGTCATCACCCGTTAGGTTACTTAACTAACGACAGAGCGGGGACTGGACTAGCGCGGGTATAAAACATATACAACATCTACTAGTATATATATATATCAATATATAACAATTGCTCCAAGCGTGATAAATGCAACATCAAATGAAAGTAATAAGCATCAAAGAACAATACAGATAATCTGCGAGCCCCGGGTTTCATTGAGCCGCAACTGAAACCCGACGTTCTTCTGGTCGTGTGGATAGCCTGTGCAATGAAAACGTAGACCCCTACGGGAGCGAAAAGTTACCCACCAAAACCAGAAGCGAGGCATCCCCCTTCGGCAAAGTGAATGGACTACCCAGCACTTCACGGAATCCGGTAACTTGAGCACCCCTCCTTGGGTCAACCTGTAGCCCGCCAATTCTAGCTTGAGGCCCCCTCCGTCTCAAAGCCATGAGATGCGGGCCCGTTGCCCTCTAGAACCCGGCTATCCATGCACTCCACCGCAGGGTAATCCTAGTACAGAAAAGAAAATATGTACAACGGTGACATCGACCTCAATACAGTCGTGCCCCAAAAGAATAATATACAAACAGGCAATGGCGACAGTCCACATGTCGGACGCTCGCCCCGCGATATCAAATGTACAAATAAAACTAAACTGTGCTAACATTGCACCAAGATATCCACCATGACAAATCCGCAACATCACAGCACAACACAGAACATCAACGTGAATATCACATTCACAAACTTGTCTAAAAGAACATATAGCAATTAGACAAATTGTACCGCTCGAATGACATTCACGGTCGCAGATAGTAATGTAAGTACTGTGAACTAACGTACTTAAAATTTTGATCGACAAAACTTCCCAAATTGGCCCCCACCACGACAAATCCATGCGGTTTTGGAAATTTCGTTCGATCGATATTTTAAACATGTTAGAACAAGCTAGTAAGGGGTTAATGGCGTGGCTCTGATACCATGTAAGTCTATGGTAGCACCCCGGCCGTCAATCCGAGGCCAAACGCGGAACAAAAACTTTTATAAACTGGCGCTAACGCAGACTTTTTCCCGGATCGTTCAATTAACCCTATACTAGCTAACTACAAAGAAGTTTGAATGGCAATACGGATCGATCCGTGACCTTCGGTCTATAGCCACCATCCTTGGTTCCTCACAGCATCTTCGATCTCGTTCGATCTCTGGTCTCCTCGTCGAAGTGGCACCATGTCAAGGAATCTTTTTACGAGCTCCCGCTTCAAAACCGAAGCAACTCGGACATGAAGTTTGCTAGCCGACATGTCCAAGGTGAAGTAGTGAATGGGTGTGATCAATTTGTCTCAATATACCCATGGATTCTCAACTCATGAGAGGGATGGGTGGAGGTTGAAGAAGAAGCCATGGAGGAAGATGTGAGCTCAAGAGAAGAAGAAGTGAAACGGCTTATGTTGTGTGTGATGTTTTTGAAAGAGAGAGATATATTTCAATAACTCAAAACCCAACACCAAACCATCACAGGGCAGCCCTCTCTCTCCAAAATATCCCCACAAATCATAATTAGCCCCCAAATCAATTCATGTCACCATAAATGGTCACACAAACCAAGACCATGAGTCACCATGTGCATGTAGCATGAATTGATGCATATGGACAAAACTTGCACTTACATTTTCCATATAATAAACATTAATCCAAATGTTTATAATAATAAATGGAATGGCATCTTCTAAAGTAAACTCGTGACGGATCATAAGGATACCCCTCATCTTTATATACATACCTGCATCCGCATTCCGAATTAATGCGAATACTATGAGACGAAAATAATCCAACAAATCTAATACTAGGATCCGGCTTAAACCAAAACCCACTAGTATGATCCGTCCGATCATGATCCGTGGATAAGTGCACGTATATGATCGAACCATGCCATAAAACCATACGGCCTCTACAACGTTTTGCCCGAACTTGAGAAACTTTCTGTGGGGGACTCTAAAGACTCGTCAATACGCTGGCAGTGGGTTTAACCACAAGCACGTCAGTGGTACTAGCTGTATGTAACGGCCGCCCAGGTATTGACCAAAAGGGAGGTCGATGAGCGAACTCATCCTGAAACCCTACTGAGCCTGTCAGTGACAATATCCGTACAGTCCGGTCCGTTCGTCTATGAGTATCGCATATCGGGCCTAGGGGGCTGGTAAACGTCAAACCCCAAATAGCGGTATAAGTCGTGTCGGAGTGTAGCCCAGAACACCATGAGATTCTACTGGAATACCTACCAGTAAATCTCACTTTCCTTGGCTAAGGACTTCGTGTAATGTCTCTCCTAGAAACAGCACGATCTCACCCCCAATACCGGGAGAGACGAATCCCCTGCCGATCCGCTCACTGCCTCCATGTGGCTCGGGACTGTACCCAACTAAAACCTGTTTGCACGAATCCTCTGAGCCGTGGTAGGGTAGTAATCAAAGCACAGTGGGAACTCACACGAGACAAATGACGATCTCAGGTCGATAGTCTAACCTATACACATGCCACCAGGGAACTGCTATCTGACGCTAGGTATAATACCAACTAGCATGTTCCCGGCGAGTCTGTCCGGTGTACTCATAACCCAATGACCACTTGTATACATCTTAGGTAAACCAACTGACACCAATAGCTTGTGAGACCGGCTACCGCCCCTCGTCGGGGTCTCGACTGTATACACTAGTCTACTAATGGAGTATCGATACCCAGTCTCGAAACTCCCACGACTAGGGACACTTTAAGGATGTGTTTATAGACTACCCAACTCTCACGTATATGATCGCCATCATACTACTGGTAGTCAAGAAAGAATCCTATGGGCTCTATCAACGTGTAATAGTGATCTGTAACGTCACCTGATTCATGTACACGATGCTAAAGACAAACCAGATAGCATTCTATCATCTCGAATAAGACCGTCCTACCGGTATAGGTCCTCCCTCAATCATTACAATCACGTGCCTGCGATCCAATAATTGACTTTGAGGGCACTATATCCAACAACTATCATATCGAGCAAGAAAGTCCTCCCTATATATATCCAAGCATCCACTACAATATACAACCCATGTACAGTTATGGCCTCTAGGGCATACATATAACTAACAATCCCCCACTTGCACTAAGGCCATTTGTTGCAGTATCTCATACTCAACAGTTATAGCAGTGGTTGTAGTATCTCATACTCAACAATCCCAAAATCACTCAAATAGTATTTAGGAAAGCAGGCCTTGGTGAGTGGATCCGTCGTGTTAACCTCAAAATCTACTATCCTTACCTCAATCCCATGGAGATCAACCATCTCCCTGATCAGGTGATACTGTCCTCAGAATTTGTCTGGATTGTTGATGGTACCGATGTTCCTAGGCTAAAGCCACAACTCCATTGTTGTCACAATAACACTTATTGGACGCTCAATGGTAGGAACCTTGTTCATCTCATGAACAAGAAATGTCCACACAACCTCTTTGATTCAGCCTTTATCGTCTAGTATGCCACAGTATCTAGCTTGGAACTCTTCCAATCATACCGTCCATCCACTGAGGGTTAAGACAATGCCTGTGACTGACTTTCAGTCGACCTTATCACTCTGAAAGCTCGAACCAAGAACATTCTTTTATTGCTTCTCAAGTACTTAAGAATGTCCTCCACAACTGTCCAGTGATTCTCCCAAGATCCGATTGATTCCTGATCACTACAACTAGTGTCTATATTTGGTCTGGTGCATAACATCGCATGCATGATAGAGCCTACTGTCGAAGCATAGGATATCCCTTGCACGTGAGCTCTCTCCAAATCAGTCTCGGAAGACATCTTTTTGGAGAGAGTGATTCCTGAGGTAGTGGGCGAACCACCACGCTTAGAATCCTCCATTCTAAACCCCTTTAGTATAATGTTAATGTACCTGGATTTGGGACACTCCCAACATCCACTTAGATCTATCACCTAGATCATTTTCCACAAGATGTGGTAGGTATCATCCAGATCTTATATTGAGAATCCTCGTGATAAGAGGAGCTTGACCAAGTGTAGCACAGAAACTATTTTCTGTTAAGAGTATGTCATCTACGTACAATACGTGTAAGACAACCTCACTCTCTACAGCCTTCTTGCATATACAAAGTTCATCTACCATTTTGATGAAGTTAAACTCTTTGACTGCCATATCAAAACAGATGTTCCAACTCCGCGATACTTGCATTGATCCTGATAGACTTAAGCATAGCTTTGAAACTCTCAACTTTTCCATCTACACCAAGAATCTTCTCAAGATCCATTTGCTCCCAATGGGTTTTACCTCTTCAGGTGCAACATACAAAGACATACTTTGTTGGTGTACATGGATTCCATCTTTGATCGCATAGCATCCAGCCATTTCACAGAGTCCCCACTCGTGATGGCCTGCCTGAAGCTAGTTGGGCCATCATCTACCATGATGCATTCCTCGCTCCCAATGTCACCGAGAAGACCGTAGTATCTCTCAAGTGGATGAGGAACCCTACCAGATTCGCGAAGAGGCTGAGCTTCGTTGGAGATTATTGAATCCAATGGTTTCACCAAATCATCAACTGTTAGTTTTTCTAGCTGGAACAACTTCCAGTTCTACCTCATAACCACAAATTTCTTCATAAGAAATTCCTTTTTCCAAAAAGGTTGCATGCTGAGAAACAAAACATATTTTGCTCCTTAGAGTGGTAGAAGATATTCCCTCACAAATGTGTGGGATATCCTAACAAACTTATAGAACTGACCTTGCCTCGAGCTTGTTCGGATTCTGCCTTTCAACATAGGCCGGACAACCCCATATTTTAACTCGTTTAAGACATGGTCTCTTTCCATTCCATATCTCATATGTAGTGGTAGGCCCTGATTTGGATGGAACCCCATTCAATAGATATGCAGCTTCTCAAGTGCATAACACCCAAAAGAAAACAAGTAACTCAGCAGTACCCATCATAGAGCGCACCATATCTCATAGGGTGTGATACCTCCGCCCCGATATACCGTTGTACTATGGTGTATCCGAAGGAGTAAGTTGAGAGAGAATCACATTCTCCTTTAAATAATCCAGGAACTTCATGCTTAAGTATTCGCTTCCTCGATCTCATCGAAGGACTTTAATACTTCTACCCGTCCGGTTCTCAACTTCAAGCTTATATTCCTTGAATTTCTCAAAAGTTTCAGACTCGTGTTTCAACAGGAACACATGTCCGAATCTTGAGAGATCGTCGATGAATGTAACGATACAAAGAACCATCCCTAGCATTTTTAGACATACGATCGTACACATCATCATGTATCTGTCCCAAGAGTTCAACAACTCTTTATCTGTTTCCAGTAATCGGAGTATTGGTTATTTTACCTTTGAGACAAGACTGGCAAGTATCATAAGATGAAAATTCGAACGGATTAAAATATTCATCCTTATGTAACTTAGCTGGTCGTGTCGCATTGATATGACCTATTCTACAATACCACAAGAAGGATTCATTCATTTCTGAACTGATCCTCTTGTGTGTGTTTTACATACTTTGAACTGTAGTTTGATTTAGAACGTAAATGCTATTATATAACGTGCCTGATCTAATCAACTCTTGATTCAGGAAAATGTTCACAACATTATCCTCCAATACAGAATTACATCCTTTTTTAACTCGTTAAAGAAACCGATATAATGTTATATATCAGGTTCGGTATGTAATAACATTCGTTCAGAATCAACGTATTAATACAAGGTGATATTTGCCAACTGGTTTGGCTGCAACACTTGCACCATTCTCTAACACTTAGAGACATATCACCCATTCTCAGTTCTCTACCTATCTGTAGCTTATGTAACATGTTACATATGCGGGATCCTGATCCGGTATCACATACCCAGGACGTAGAGGATACTGAGAAAATAGTTCTCGGTAATGAACACACCTGAAGAAGACACATCAAAATGCACTTTCTTCAATTTGGTGGCATGGGAATCTGGATATTCCCCTATTTCCTGCTCGGACTTATGACAATTATAAGATAGAGCGGAACCAACATTTCCTAGCACAGTATAATAAGGAGGTTCGGTCAATGCATCCATATTATTATCTTGATTAAGGCGTGACATGGTCTCTACTAGGAGAGATAGAAGAAAACACTGTGTGCGCTCTTTGTAAGATTAGATTGGTTATTATTTTATCTAATCAGGATGGCTCCCACTGTTTTTATCAAATATTCCTTCAAACCCTAAAGGTAAGAGTAGCCGGGATTAATTACACCCTACAAGTTCGCCAATCTTTCAGCCAGCCCAGCGTCGGTACTTTGAGGGAGGTTCCCCGTACCTTCACACAGACCTAATTAAAATAAACCTCGTTTTCCCAGGGGCGTAACCCCATTAACACCTTTCTAGACACCTACTTGATCGGCTAATTGTAATGCGTAAAACTCTCCCAGGAGTAACTCTTACTCGCAGTGAGTATTGGAATCCAACTATCTCATAGAAGGTATGCAATCTCATTGCAAATTTGAACACTTGAAATTCCCGATAATACTTTTGCCCCTAGCGACTTATGACCTTAACATGTTCAACAAATCATAAGCGCAAGCCAAGTTCAACCCGTCATTTCCTGATTGAATTAAACCCACCCGCACGACCCTTAACATAGTCAACAAAGTCGTACGACTACCCTAATCCAATCGCATCATATGCTTAAGCAGATAAGCACTAATCAGCTACCGCACACTACGCCTTAATATAGTCAACAAGCGTAGCGCGAATACTAAGTAGTACTTATCTGAAATGACGGAGGGCTACGACAGTTTTTTAAGAAAACCTTTTGTGTAATGAACTTGATATCATTGCAGAATCGAGTGATTTTGAAAAGGAGTGTTTTTTTCGGCTTTTACTAGTTTTGCTAAAGAGTTCACTCCAGGTGAAAGGATCTCGACTCTTTCCTTATCGAATAAGGTGCGGGATCTTTCACAAATACCGCTATGCAAAGCAAAAACTATAGAAGCAATCAAAAGACAAACTGAGTGGGTTGTAGCATCTGCTAGTTTCGCTAAAGAGGTCACTCCCAGTGAAGGGATCTCGGCTCTTTCCTTATCGAATAAGGTGCTGGATATTCTACAAGGAATACCGCTATGCAAGACAAGAACTAGAGCTACCAGTTTCGAGACAAGTTTCTACAACATCTTTTAGGTTTCTTTTCTTTCATTAATCTCATTAATGAAGTCCCATTATTTATGTTTCACAAGAATCACAGAAGAAACGAAAGTATCAATATTTATTATATATCATATATATAATATAGGCATTCGTCACAGAACATATAAAGTGATCACATCACAGAATATCAGCAGCAGAAGAAAACATATGAAATATTAGATATACTAGGAATTCCGTGTTTTAATTTAAGCTTGTATAAAACACGGATTCCACGGTCGCGATGAATATCCAAACCCACATCCCTAGACCCCTACGAGAGCGGAAAGCAACCCTACCAATTCTAGAGTTAGGAGACCCGGTCTCGACTCCTCGAGATGGTCTCCCACTGGACTCTAGAACCCGGTTATTTGTGCTCTCCTCCTTGGGTCTATCCTAATGCGGAAAAGTAAATAATATACATCAATGGTGATATCATCCTTAACCCGGAAGTGCCCCAATAAAAGAATATTACATACAAGTTTTTACATGAATGAAAATGAAAAACTCTCATCTTACATAAAACCCCTGGCTATTCAAAACATGACGATCCAATATAACATACCACAGCAACACATAACATCACTTGTCATCAACGTAAGTAAATATGCATATTCCAATTGTCGTTGACGTATAGCAACGAAACAGGCGATGCACCACATATTACACTTACGGTCACAGAAAAGAAAGTGAAAAACTACAACAATTTAAATTCGTAACCACCTAAAACATCATAAACCTAATGTATCACATACTTTTGATTTCATGCCTAACCAAATGAATTCCTTAGACATCACATGCCTAACAATTATAAGCCCCGCATTTTAGTCTCGATATTGAAAACACTTTTCAATAACCTGTCGGGTAATTCAACAAGATTCCCGATAATCTGATCGAATGCTCATCGGAAAGTTTAGTAGACGGCCGCACCCCCCGTTGCCGTCGACGAAGTGCACTAAGGCGGAACACCGCAGCCACGAGCACCCAAACGGATGCTTTTGGCAACGGGGTTCTCCTACAATCACTTGGTCGGGGCTATGGGGCGTGGCTATCTAGTAAAGTTACCCGACGAGTATCCGCGTACACTACGTAATTGCAACGGACTTTTGATCCACATCAAAATTCTGTGGCAACCGATCAGATGAGACTAAACTGCTAGATTTATAAAATTCAAACTAATTATCTCATAACTAATTATGTGGATTCTAAATATTTTATCACAATCACAGATAGCTAGATGAAGTTAAACTTTTTGATCGAATAAGCAAGGACCCAAAAATTCCCAACAAGCTCAACACTTGAGCAGAGTCTAAAAAAGCACCCAGAACATGCCACATCACCTATAAACCAACCGTAGAAGGGTCAACCAATTCCTCATCTATGGCACCACTAAACTACCACAAACCCTAGGGTTTAGTGGTGGTTTTGACGGTCACCGAATCGAGTTAAGGTTTCGTTCTTCTAGAGGGTCCACAGAATCACCTGCATGATTTTTTGAATATTTTAAACTGGGAAAAATCCAACTCTTGGAAAATTTCCAGCGAGGGAAAATATGGGTTATTGATATCCGTTCGAACATTTTAATATCGTCTAAATAACCCGAATACATGTTAGAATTACGATTATGAAACACTCTGAGTTTCTTTTGCAGAAAGTTAACATCACATGTAAATTTAGCAAAAACAAACAATACCTAAAATACTAAAACCCAGAGACTAAAACACCATAAAAATTTGACGCCAAAATTCCACAAAAAGGAAGGTGAGCCCGGATTTTTTGTGAATGTAGCCGGCCATTTTCCTGCCAAATTGCTTCAAATATTGTTGGTGTTCATGTTATATCCCATACATCATTCTGTACTTGTTTAAAAAAAATTTAGAGGACATTATAAAAATGACAGAACCCAGATTTAGTGTTTCAAGTTTCAGAGCAGTTTCGGTTTTGTAATTTAACAAATATCGTTTAAATCTTTAGCTTGGCTCAGATACCACTGTTGGGTTCCCGAGGTCGGCAGCAAGGTTTCGGGAGGTATCGTCCATTCCGTTTTCAAATTTTTTTCCGTTCTAAAGAACCCTAACCTAGAATCTTTAATTAGAGTTTTAAACAAACAAGCAATGTTAACATCTTAACATCTAAGTGAATGAGGAATAAAACCTTTGTAGACCGGTCCTTCACTTCTAATACTCCGTGTAGTAGTCCCTTCACTGCAAGTCATGAACACCCGAACTCTGGAAAGGGTTCTCCCGGAAAAATGAACAAGCTTGCTCGAAATCTTCGAGACCGAAGATGATCTACATCGAGGAGACTCAAGCTCATGCTACCTCTTCACTAGTTATGAAATTAGTGAAGCAAACTAAATGGCTAATAGTAGAGGATGATGAAGTAGGAAGTAGGCTCACTTTAGATTTAATTTTCTCACAATATTTTCTCATCTTGAGAAAAGCAAGCGAGCTTTTTCTCTCATGAGGAAAAAGAAGCTCAAGTGAAGAATGAGAATGTATTCATGAGGTGAGAATAGCAACCGTGGGTGAGTTAGTGTCATACACTAACTCATGTAGAGAATAAACCATGGGTTACAATAATGGTTAGGTTAATAAATATCTACAAGTAAAACAAAACTAGTGGACTAAGTCAAAAATGCTACAAGCTTCTCCAAACTTCCAAGCATGTGACTAATTTCCTACTAATTTTGATTAACTTTAAATAAATAAAACCATTCCATTATTATAAGCATGGTGTAAGTCTCATACACCTATGTCACATGCGGCATCAAGCATGACACAAAATAATGTATATTAATATATATCACATATATACTATATGCACACAAGTGAGAAAAGAAATCATAAGTGAGCTAATATTAGTTAATGTAAGTTAATATATCACATATATAATTGTACATTAAATTATCAAATCAACACTTGTTTTAATAATCCGGCTATATCACATACAACAGACTAATATCAAATGTAACAACTTATCGAATCAACACTTGATCTGATAACCCGGCTATATCATATATAACCGACCGATATCATATATCGCGAGAATAGAATGCAGTATCACATACGCGCATTAATCTCGGTCCCGCACATATCACATATGTACTCCTACTTCGTTTCGCATGAACCAGGAAACCTCTGTGTAGGACTCTAAAGACTCGTCAATACGCCGGCAGTAGGTGATGATCATATCAAACACCCACAAGCCGCAAGCGGTCTGCTAAATGTAACAGCCACCCGGGTATTAAGTGATCAGAAGATCAACAAGAAAGACTTCTCATACTCCTGCAAATCCAATCAGTAACAAAACCGTACAGTCCGGTCTCTTCGTCAGATATGTCGCATATCAGCAGCCTGGGGGTGGTAAACGTCAGACCCCAATAGCCTAATAAGTCATGTCGATGCAAGGTCCATAACGGTTCGAGAAACTACTGATAACATTTACCAGTAAATCTCAGCAACCCTGGCCAGGGATTTCATATTATGGCCAATCGAGCATAGCGCAACATCAACTCCTAATACCCGGAGAGACGAATCTCCTCCTATCGCTCATTGCCTCCATGTGACTCGGGACTGTACCCAAAAACCACCTTTTTGAATGATCTCTTGATCGTGGTATGGTGGAAATCAAATCAAAGTAGGAATCACACGAGATTCTATGACGATCTCGGGTTGACAGACTAACCTGTACCAGTGTCACCAGAGAACTGCAATCAGATGATAGGTATAATACCATCTAGGAGTTCTCGGCGAGTCCGTTCAATATACCCAGTCTCTACTGAGCACCCATATACCTTCTTTGATGTCAAACACCAATGGATGTGGGATCATCCATTGCCCATCATATGGGTCAAGAAGCGCATACGCTAGTCTACTCTGGAGTATCGATGCCCTGTCTCGATACTCCCACGACTAGGAACAAATATAGGGTGTACTTGTGGACTACCCTTGGCCCTACTAGTTTGATCTCCATCATAGTCCTGGTAGTCAAGTACACATCCTAAGGGCTTTATCAACATATGAGAGCAAAACAATATCACTTATACAAGTCAACATGTTAAGATAAAGTGCAACCAGATAGCATACTATCATATCGAGCAAGAAAGTCCTCCCTATATATGTCCAAGCATCCACTACAATATACATCCCATGTACAGTAATGGCCTCTAGTGCATACATATAACAAACAGGATTTGCCATCACTCCATAGAGCTTTGTTGATGTCACATCTGCATTCTGTTGGTATGAGAAGGAATGTCGAGTTGATCTCTAGGCTGTAGATGTTGTCGTCGAGATCTGGCTCTCCTTTTGACGAAGCCTAGTTTGAAAATGTGGTTCCCTTTTCGTTTGTGTCTATGGATTGTATACAGAGGTCGATGTGAACTCACCTACAGGGCAAATGCTTCATCATTTTTTATTTCTTTCTGCGATGCTCCATCATTTCAGATTTTATATCGCAGAAGTCTCGATTGCCCAATCATTTCATCTTCTTATCGCGGTGCCCAATCATTTCGTCTATTCTTTTCTTCCTTACTCGCTCCATTTTATTGCAATTCGCCCAAACATTTCGGCTGTTTTTATATGCATATATTTTATTCGCTGATTTTTATTGCGAGTTGCCATATCATTTCGGCTATTTCATATGCATTTTTTTGCTCGCTGATTTTTATTACCGGTATGGAACTTGAGATCTGATACCAATTCTGGCATCGGCATCGCTGCGACTGGAATATTGCCAGGATCGAATCATCATTTGCCTTTGTAGATTTGAACAAAGGTGGCTTAGCAAACAGGGTAAGGATCATATCGACTAAGGCTTTCAAACTTTGTGAGCCATAAGAGTCTCATAAAGGTATTTCTCCCTACGAGTCTTGAGGATCTCTTAAGTGTATGTTCTCCTTAGAAGTCGTGAAGGCTTCAAAATGGTGTTTTCTCTTATAAGTTGTAAGGATCTCATAAGAGTGTTTTCTCCTTATAAGTCGAAAGGACTTACAAGTGTCATTCACCATATGAGGAAATTCCTCGGGATTGGTGGAATTTGGTGGGGGAAACATTTATTTATGCCCGTGGATTGTATATAAGGGCCAGCATTGTACCGCCTGTAGGGCAACTTGGGGTATACGATGGCTTAAGAACAGGTCCAGGTCCCTGTAGCTTAAGACCTTGAATCCTATGAGCCATGAAGATCTCACAGGGAGAGTTCTTCTTACGAGTCGAGAGGATCTCATAAATGAAAAATTTGCGAGACTGCGCCCTTTCGGGTTTTCACAAACTCGCCGGTAGCCCTACTGTTTTTACTCATGGCGCCCTTTCGAGTTTTCATCCGTGCCCATTTCGCTTGTGGACGTACCGTTTTTTACGAGGTTGTGCCCTTTCAAGTTATCACAAGCTCGCCAGTAGCCCTATTGTTTTTACTCACGGCGCCCTTTCGGGTTTTCATCCGTGCCCATTTCGCTTGTAGATATACCTTTTTTTGCAGTCTTTTTCGTTGAAGTTTTGATTGCAATATAGATCCTAAGAGAAAATATCGCCGTATTTGGGGCGATGTGCCATGTTTGGTTGGAGCACTAGTTTAAGGACATTTCGGTCCATTACCAGTTTAAGGACGTAGTGGTCCATTGTTACTTTAAGGACATCTCAGTCCGTTGCCAGTTTAAGGACGTAGTGGTCCACTGTCACCATTTTGATGGCAACGGTTAGTTTAGGGACATTTCGGTCCATTGTAGCCATCTTGGAGGCAATAGTTAATTTAAGGACATTTCGGTCCGTGGTGTCGCTATGTCTGGGGCGATGGTTAGTTTAAGGACATTTCGGTCCATTGTCACTGTGTTTGGAGGCGATGGTTAGTTTAAGGACATTTCGGTCCATGGTGTCACCTTTTCTGGGGCGGAAATTCTGTTGGATACTACTTTAAAGTTTTGACTCAGGAAGATAGCGAGCGGACACGAGCGTCGTCATCAATCTTTAACTTGAGTCATGGCTTGTCAAGCGTAGTATTACTTAAGGAATCAGCCGTTTATCAGCCGGAAGGGTCTTTCGCCATGCATATCCATGAGCAAGCAGGCCCCACCATGGTAGACTTTGTCTATGATATACGGGCCAACATAGTTTGGCTTGAATTTCACCCGTTTCGCACGATTGGGGATTATAGGTCTTTTGACGACTAGCATGAGTTCGCCTTAACGGAATGTTCTTGGCCTGTTTAGTCTTTCGTATGAGCGCGTCATCCTTGCTTTGTAAGCTTCCAGGTTTTGCTGCGCCATGAAACGAGTTTCATCAAGTGCATCGAGCTCCTCAAGCCGAAGATGGGCATTTTCTTCATCCGTCGGCTCGTATCGAGCTGCCACTCATAAATAGGGTAGCTCTATCTCCAAGGGGAGTACCGCTTTCGTTCCGAATACCAACACGAATGGCGTTGTATTCATGGCCGTTTTGAACGTGGTTCGATACACCCAGAAAGCTTCATGACAATCCTTTTGATTTCTGGACACCGTTTTCTTTATGATCTTCATCAAGGTCTTGTTGAAAGCCTCAGTTAGACCGTTAGCTTGGGGATTATATACTGAAGAGTATCTCCAGTCTATATTATACTGCTGTGTGAAGCGACTGATCTTATGGCTTCTGTAGGCCGACCTATTATCCGAGATAATCCATCGCGGAGTGCCGAACCGGTAGATGACATGTGTCATGAAGAAATGGAGGATGTTCTCCGTCTTCACTTCCTTTAGCGGTACTGCCTTTGCCCACATAAAGAAGTAATCGGTTGTTGCCAATATAAACCGATGTCCTTTGGATGACGCTGGCTGGATGGGCCCAATTGTATCGGTTCCCCACATTTCGAACGGTCAACTAGCTTAACCCTTGGTTGCAATTCTAACCTCAACAATAATTCATTATCGTCACTCTCATTATTCTTCATCTTCTTCTTGCTCTTCATAAAGCTTGCTAGATTTTTTCTAAGTGATGAAATGAAGTGAGAAAAAGAAAACTAAAGAGGGCAAAATTCCTACTTCATCATTCTCTTCTATACTAGCTATACAGATTAGTGTGTTAGCTTCACTAATACCTAATTAGTGAAGTGTAAGCTTGGGTTTGTGATTCCTCAAGGTAGATCATCTTTGATAGTGAAGACTTCAAGCAAGGATGTCTCATTCACCTCATGGAGCCTCTCTAGAGTCCGACATCATGATGATCGCAGCGAAGGGACCTCAACTCGGAGCTTATGAAGCGAAGGAATGGACTACAAAGGTTGTAATCCCTATCTCTTAGAAGTAAAGTTGTTTGCTTTAAGTTTTTAACCCTAATTCTCTAGTTAAGACCATTGCTTAGGTTGTTTGGCACTTGTAAATTCTAAAAACGGCATGTTTGATACCTTGTAGAACCTTGTGCTAGTGCCTAAGAACCTCACAGTGGTATCAGAGCCTAGCTATAGTATTAGGCATTGCGTAGACGAAATTAAAAGTCCGAACGAACTCCGAATAACCGATTTTTCCCACTTTGTGGAAAAAAATTCAAAAGTTGAAATTTTTCATGTTAAAAATATTCAGAAAATCATGCAGGTAATTCTATGGACACACCTGAAGAACGAAACCCTAACACGTCTAAGTGACCACGGATCCGCGACTAAAACATGGTTTTGGCGGCGGATCCGCGGCGCCACTTAAGAGGCTTAGGTCGGGCCCTTCAGCTGTAGTTCCGTAGGTACTGGGGCATGCATCTGGGAATTTTTAATTATGCTTAAGTGTTGAGCTCTCTGGGAATTTTGGGAATTCGTTGATTCGATCGAATTGTATAACGTTGTCTAGCTTTCTGTAATGAGATACAATAATTGGAATCTACAAATTTGTTTGTTGCGTGTAAATCTAACATTTCGGTCTCGGGTGTAATCGGAAATCTTGTTGAATTATCCGACTTATTTTGAAAAGTGTTTTCATGGGTGAGACCTAAATGTGAGCTTTACATTGTTAGGCATGAAATGTTGGATATGTGATATCCCGGGTTTGTGTTGTCTAAGGACAGTTACGATTCCAATTGTTGTAGTTTTTCATTTTCTTTTCTGCGACCGTAAGTGTAATATGTGGTGTATCACCGGTTTCGTTGCTATACATCAATGACAATTGGGATATGCATATTTACTTAAATTGATGACATGTGATGTTATGTGTTGCTGTGATATGTTATATTGGATCATCGAGTTTTGGATAGCCAGGGGTTTTATGTGAGATAAGAGTTTTTCATTTTCATTCATATAAAATTCAATGTATGTAATATTCTTTTATTGGGGCACTTCCGGGTTGAGGTTGATGTCACCATTGTATATTATTTACTTTTCCGCATTATGATAGACCCAAGGAGGAGAGCACGAGTAACCGGGTTCTAGGGTCCAGTAGGAGGCCATCTCGAGGAGTCGAGACCGGGTCTCCTAAACTCTAGAATTGGTAGGGTCACTTACCGGACTCATAGGGGGCTAGGGATGTGGGTTTGGCTATTCATCGCGACCGTGGAATCCGTGTTTTATACAGGCTCACAATAAAACACGGACCTCCTAGTATATCCAATATTTCATATGTTATCTTCTGTTGCTGCTAATATACTGTGATGTGATCATTCTATATGCGTGAGACGAATGCTTTATTATTGTATATATGATATATAATAAACGTTGCTTATGTTTTGCACCCGCGCTAGTCCCGCCCCGGTATGTCGTTAGTTAAGTAACCTAACGGTGCATAACGGGACACTATGGCGAATGCGGATGGCATAAGCATATGTTGTATTTTCGTTTCTTCTATGATACTTAGGAAGCTTAAATGATGTGATTCATTAATGAGACTAATGAAAGAAAATGAAACCAAAAACATGTTGTAGAATCAAATTTATAAAAAAGGGTAGCTCTAGTTTTTGTTTTGCATAGCGGTATTCCTTGTAGAATATCCTGCAGCTTATTCAACATGGAAAGAGCCGAGATCCCTTCACCGGGAGTGACCTCTTTAGCGATACTAGCGGATGCTACAACCCACTCGACTTTGTTTTTGACTGCTTCTATAGTTCTTGATTTGCATAGCTGTCATGATTTTCACGATCTAACCGTGTCGTGTTTAAAAAGAATTCTGAAATTACCGCAATAAAAACGGTGTCGCTTGTAGCGAGCCGCGATGAATACGGTTCGTCCGCAGGGAGATGGTAAGTTTCTTATTGCTTATTTTAACGAGTTAATACCGTGTTTTGATTTGTTGGTTAACTAATTGTCGTAACAAAGATATGAATAAAAAGGACTTATTAAGGGTAGTAATAAGTTAGATTGTATGAAGGTGATGTTTGCCAATTCCTTATAGCCCCGACTTGGTATTGATACTAAAGCAATAGGTAACAACGCGGATTAGGGAACTTGAAATACGGTATTTGCGGTATTTCGCTAAATCCGTTTTCCTTGTCCCTTGTCTTTCCGTTGTTATCTCTTGATTTTAGGCTTCGGCAAACCACGGGCAATCCGGTCATGATTAGGAATCATCACTATCGGGGTAGGATAGGATGCCTAGTGAGAGGAGTTGCAGGTGATTTGCACGAAGTTTCAATAGGCAAGTTTTAGGTTTTAAAGTTTGGACAAAGAAAATCTTCGAATACGATCTAACATATTACACCCTTAACAACTGAAAAGATTACTCACACATATTTACAAATTAACAAGAAAGAAAAGAGAAGATACATAAAAACATGCAATGAAATAAAGAGGAAAAGAGAACCGATGAGTTCAAGCGTTTTATCTCCCAGTGTTCAATCCCCGGCAACGTGTGAGATCCAAATACCAAGCTTTAAGGTTGCAAGCTCACTTAAGAGGTTGCAAGATCAAAGTAATGCATGAATTTCACAATTGAAATCATGTAAAGTGGAACAAGACATGTAATAAAAATACGAACTTTTATTTAAGAACAAACTTGTTACAAGAGATCTTGAAGTCAAGAACCTAAGCCTTAAGCTTGCAAGTTCTAATGAGAAGTTGCAAGGTCAAGACAAAGGGGCAAGAGCTCAAGAATGAAAAGAAAAATTACAAGAATTCTAAGATAGAACTAAAGAAAAAGCTACCCTTTCCTCTTGCCTCTAGTCTCTATTTATAGGCTCAGAAAGAAATATTCATATCTGTCCCATTATGCCTCATGCTGATTTGTTTGATTGCCTTTGATTTGAACACATGTTTTTTAGTCTTGAATGCACATAATATCATATGCATATAAAATCATATCCTTGATTGCATATAAAATCAAATCCTTAATGATTGCATATAAAATCATATCCTTGATTGCATATAGAATCATATCCTTGATTGCATATAGAATCATATCCTTGATGATTGCATATAGAATCATATCCTTGATTGCATATAGAATCATATCCACATGTGCTTAAAAGTCTTGTGTACACACTTGTTGTGTTGGACCATTTAGAAAAAAAATGTGTACACAACTTGTTGCGTAAAGGAATTCCTGAAGTATCGGTCGGTTAGCGTTTCTGGTCGCAGTGTCTTCCCTCGAGTGATATATCCGTGCTGTTGGATGCATTTCCAGTATTTTGTCATGGATACCTGTAATCTGTAATGCCGAGCAGACACTGGTCAATAATACCGATAAATACAACAATTAGATAATGAATGAGCGGTATTCGAATGCAATTTTCTGATATGAACAAATACCCCCAAACTTATCTATTGCTCGTCCCGAGCAAAACCATTTATTCACAAACGAAAATCCTAACCGCACTTTCGCAGGGAACGCGATTGCACTGAGCATGTGCAACAAGCCGTTTAACCTCTAGGTGTCCCTAGTAGGAGGAGTGTTGTCTCCTGAGGGTTTTCAGCGGATACTACCCACAAAATCCCGTCAATTTGGCTTATCGACTTTTATTCTCCAATCAGGTTTTCTAACAAGGAACTCTATTATCTTTTACTTGTAAATTATCCACCCACATTCTTCACGCTTCCTCATCATTTAACTTAAGATTATATATGTTCTATAGACTTACTTAGCTTTTGTCATTTCTTAAGTTTTCCTTCAAAGGTTCCATCTCCACTTAGGAATTTTTATGAACTCTACTAAAGATACAAGTTCTATTCTTCATTCCTTTCTCTTATCTAAACTCTAATCACATATCCCCACGTGTGTGTATAAATCACCCCTACACTTGGAAATTCAAATCAAGCAATCATACCCTTGTCCGTTGTCCAAAGCACTTATTAATTGGTGAGTTTTGCTTACACATCCTTCATGCGACCGTTAATACTTCTTGAGGTACCAACGACCGATTACAAGATGCGTTTGCACTTTTAAACCGTACTTCCTAGTCTTGTAACACCCAAGGCTTTTGGCAGTGTCTCCCAAACTAGTTGGTCTAAGGCACTAGGTGATGAAGCACCCTCGCTAAATATTTTTCTATTTTTAGCCTTAAGTAATCACAAAACCAGTGTTCATTTTTTTTTATTCACTTTTGTATTTTTCATTTTCTTCGTACTAAGGACTTTTAGACAAGAGCATTTCAAGGTCTCCTCTACTATTCCAAGCTTCAAAGTGCGTGATTGTGCAATTTTGTAGGGTATACATTTTCAGAATCTATACTTAAACCAGGAATTATTTTTCAAACTTATACTCTAATAATAATCAATACTTTTTCCTTTATTTCAACCTAGCCCAAGAAGTGAACCAAAAATTTGCCTATTTCTAAATAAACTACAAAGACATATACTTTCTACCGATAAACTTTAAGGAAGGTTATTTTTAGGGTTTTTAATTTACTAAGTCTAAGATCTAGTTGTTCATAGCCAGTTAACCTATTTGTCAAACTCAAGTTAAATATGGCCAAAATTGAATACAATAATTTTTATAATTTTTGAAAATTTTCAATTTTTATGAGTTTTTAAAATAAGTATGCAAATGCAAAAATATGTACAAATGAATGCGAAGGAAGAACACGTACCGAGCATACCCCCAAACTTAAACTTGACAGTGTCCTCACTGTCATGCTATACCAAGAAGGTTAAAATGCCGGCACTTCCCTGTTTATTTATTTATTTATTTTTATTTTATTATTAAAACAAAAATATATACAGAAAGGCCCCCCCAAACTTCATTTAAACAATGTTAGACATTACTGCCAAACTTTGCATAGACCAAATGTCAACATCAACCAGTTGAAAAATTTATCTGTAAAGAGTATCGGTTGGTGGAAGAATATGTTGTACCAATCCAAAAAGAATTAGGGAAGATAGAAGAGGTGGTATGGAAAGTGTGGAAGTGAATAGACAGGAGGTGGTGATGAATCAAAACGAGAATGCGAATGATCAGCAATCAGTGGAGTATTAGCATTCTCGTAACTTATTAAAAGAAATAGGGGTGGTTCAACTTCCAAAGGAGAAGGTTGACTAACCACACTATCCCCAAAATATCTCTGTGGATCCTTCATCGACTTGGCATCATCCATCATATGCATATGATATTCAATTATGATGGAACTAATCTCCTCGATGTCTGCCATATTCCAGCCGAGAGCTTGCCGCCTATCTTGTAAGAGCATTAAAAGGGCGTTCTCTTGCTCGAGAGCTAGAGAGGCCGATATTATAATGGGAAAGCTCTCATTCTCACCTATGTAAGCATATTTAATGTGAGACGGCAAGGGCATGAGTTCGAGTTTCGGAGGCAAAAGAATCATAGGCAAAATTGGGGAATCTACCTCGAACTCAAAGGACTCCAACACAGGTTCGAAATCACTGCAAACAACCGATTCGGATGGTTCAACTAAGTCATCCAAAAATTCAAAAGACTCATATTCGGGTTGTGAGTCGTCATCAACCGAAAAAGTGAAACATTCATAATCCATATCGGTTGTGTCAACGGTGGTAGGCTCAAGGAGGGACGCACTAGTGACGTCAAAACTGTTCTCATCAAACAAGAATCTTTCAAACTCGCAGTCCTCCTGCGTGATTTCGTGAATAGAGAAAACTTCTCATGTACTAGTATTAGGCACGGGGGGCAGACTTCCTAACTTGTAAATATTGAACTCACTAGACGTCTTCCCGAAAGATAGAGTCATGGTGACATTGCGACAGTTTATTACGGCATTGGAAGTTGCCAAAAATGGTCGACCGAGGATCACCGGAATTTGGTTCCGTGAGTTAGCAATAAGTTGTGTGTCCATAACAATAAAATCAACTGGGAATATGAACTCCCCAACTTTGATCAACACATCCTCTAGCTCACCCCTTGGATGGGTGATTGATCAATCAGCCATTTGGAGAGTACAGTGAGTGGGCTTAAGCTCTCCAATGCCTAATTGCGCGTACACAGAATAAGGTAGCAAATTGACACTAGCACCAAGATCTAGTAGTGCTCTATTGATGTTCTTGTCCCCAATTGTTATCGAAATAGTAGGACAACCGGGGTCCTTATGCTTTGGGGGTAAAGAATTGACAAGAGCATTACTAATAGCACTAGCCACGAAAACTTTCTTTGGTACTTGTGATTTTCTCTTTTTGGTGCATAAGTCCTTTAAGATTTTTGCATATGAAGGAACTTGTTGGATTGCATCCAAAAGAGGGATATTTATGCTAACCTGTTTGAACAACTCGACAATCTTCTTCATTTGTGGAGTTGGTTTATTGGATCTCAACCGGTTTGGAAAAGGAACGTTTTGAAAAGTTGTTGAGTCCAATTTTTGCGGATCAGATTGTTGAGTTGGAACGGAACCCCATGTAGATGTGTTCATGTTGTGAGAAGTGGGTCCGTTCGAGCTAGAAGAGGTAGAGCCGTGTGAAGGATGAAGAATAGGCTCTAACGAAGAAGAAGAAGAAGTTGAAGAAGATAAAGAAGGGCCACCAGCAGGGTGTCATTGTTAATACCCACCTTGTTTTGCAACACTTTTCCTGATCTCAACATGGTCACAGCATTTAAGTTATGATTTTGCTGTTGATATGCAGCATGTGCGTGACCGGGATTTGGCAGTGGTTGAGATGGGAGCTTTCCTTTTTCTCGCTCGCTCATTGCTGCATTGAGTTGTGCAATTTGTGCCTCAATAGATTTGATGCTTTGATCGTGTGAGGCACTGTTTTGCACCAAAGATTGAATAGAAGTCTCTAATCTTGCTGTAGATTGTGTAGATTGCTTTAGGAACACATCTAGACTTCTTTCGAGCGAGCTAACCTTGTCATTATTAGGTTGAACAAAATTGTTTGGCGGGTAAGCAGTGTTAGGCACAAAATTGTTCACTTGATTAGGGTAAGGTTGCTGTTGGAAAGGTTGTTGAAATTGAGTTTGTGGAGGTGCTTGTTGTTGTGGAGGAGAAGGCCTTTGAAAATTGCTATTTCCTTGGAATTGTTGATTTTGGTTCCAAGCGAAATTTAGGTGACTCCTCCAACCCGGATTGTATGTAGAAGAGTATGGATCGTTTCTTTGTTGTTGCTGAAAGGCAGCATTGACTTGATCCTGTCCTTGAGTAGATGCATTGTAAGGACACTCTTCGGTGAGATGTGATGGATCCGAACAGCAAGCACAAACAGTTCGTGGAGGCACAACATGGGCAGGAGAAGGCGATGAGATTTTGGTCTCAATCGCTTCTAGCTTTTTCGTAAGAGCGGCCATCTCGGCCTTCATAGCAATCGACATCTCTAATTGATATATGCCTGCCCTAGACTGACCACTAGAAGAAAATGATGTGGTCTTGGTGCTCTCCCACTGAATTGTTTGTTCACTAAGGTCCTCAAGGAACTGCCACGCTTCCTCACTAGATTTGGATAGAAAGTGACCTTGACAAATGGTTTCTAGCAACTGCTTCGTTGCCGGGTTCAATCCCTCATATAATGTTTGGCAAAGTTGCCAACTTTCGATCCCATGGTGAGGGCATTGAACGAGTAGGTCTTTGAATCTTTCAAAACACTTCCAAAATGGTTCGGAAGGAAGCTGTGAAAATTGTATAATCTCATTACGGATTCTAGCAGTTTTGTGATGAGGATAGAACTTTTTAAGAAAAGCTTTCACAAACTCGTCCCAATTTCTAATTGAATGTGATGCGGTGCTGTATAGCCACTTCTCGGCTAGGTCACATAAGGTGAAAGGAATGACCCTTAGCCATATAACGTCATCACTTAATTGGGTTGTTTTCATCATAGCGCAAACGTTTTGGAATTTATTGATAAAAATATACGCATCTTCTGATTCCAATCCATGAAATTTTGGCAGCATATTAATGAAGTGGGGTTTTATTTCAAAATTGTCCCCATTTGCCGGTGGGGGTGAAAGACAGGTAGGTAAAGAGGTGCGGACAGGGTAGAAGAGATCCTGGAGCACGACTCGTGTGGGCGCTTCAACAGGCGGTTGATTCGGGTTATTCGCACCCAGATTAGGTGGAGTCAGTCCCTGGGCAGGTGGAGAGATGTTAGGATTAAATCCTGACATCTCAGAAGAATTTGGTGATAAAGAAGGTGAAGATGTATGAACAGAATCTCGGTCAACGTCGGAGTTGACCGACAAAGGTAAAGGTGATAAAAGGGTGGAGGGATTTTCGGCGTTGGAGTCAATCGCGTAGTCCGTAGGGACTAACGAAACGCGGACTAAACGGGAACTAGGGTCCCTAGTCCAAGCGGACATACACTAAACGAGTTTAGTGTAGTCAAAGCGTAGAATGTGAGGGTAAGAAAACGAAAGTGGAGAAAAATTGGGTGATAGTGGTAAAAATGGCAATTTTTGTGTTTGTTTCAAAAGAATGGGAAAATGAAACGACTGTTCAACAAACACAATCACAAATGCACAGTCACAAATGCACAATCAATACCTAGACTAGGGTCCTCTAGGTCTACTAGACCTGCTCCTAACTGTTCCAAAGCGACAAATTGTGAGATAACCATCAGATCGCCTCTTCACAGCCAGTTGTGGCCAGGTATGCACAAGTGAGGTATGGAGGGATCCGCTCACGAATCACCGTGAGATGGGCCTTTTAAAGTTACCTCCTCACTTGTCTTGCCTAGGCACCACAAGAGTCATGTTTAGATAAATGATTGAATGCCCACAATCTTCCTTTGTCCTATTGAGCGAGACAAGTCCTTAGTGGGCTGAGTTTAGATATTTTTTATTAAACTTGAGGTGACACTTATGCAATTAGTGATTTCCGGGGTCTTAGGAAGGGTGATGAAATCCCCACCCAATCTGGATTGGTGTTAGAGCCCCTTAAGTCCGTATTAAATGATGCAATGCGCAAAATTCAACCAAGTTTTGTTTTCAAGCAATCAGTTATCGTTTTTTACTTTTAATGCGGCGCTGCAACAAATACGGTTAGTTTCTTTTTTTTGTCTTTTTGCGGCGATTTTTGCTAAGAATCCTGCAAAGACAAGAATATTGGAGCGTCGGGTTTGAGAGGGGAAGTTTAGAAAAATACATACCAAAAAGTATCGAGTTTCAGAAACTCGTGTCGATATTGCCTCCGAGTGGTCGAATGGTTCGCTTGTGCGGGTCTAACTACCCGGATCTTTGGCACTGAGTGTTCACCCTCCTTTGCACTTGAAAATGCCCCTTTGTTCCGTATGATCGCTGCTCAAAATCCGTCAAATCTGCATATATTAGAAAAATACGGATATTTGAGCCAAAAAACAATATTAACAACCACAATTCTGAACACAAATAATTAAGAAAATCAAATAATAAAAATGGAATTTATATCAAAACACTGGAAGCAACACAGAAAAACAAAAGTGAAAAGGCCATACCAAGGCCGGCGAGCTCGGTTTTTTTAGGGTATGTCGCCGGTTTTTGTGCGAGGAAATTGGCTCAAATTTTGTGTGTTATCTCAATGAAGAAATTTCATTCCAATTTTATAACTTGATTTATTTCTTTAGCATCAGAGTGTTAGCAGAATTCAAATCCAGAGAAGAAAAGAATTTTATTTGTGTTTGTGGTTGGTTTCAAAAAGAATGGTTATTTGTTTGAATGTGTTAGAAGTTAGTTTTATACAGAATATGCACAAATTTAACCCGAGAATACAAGTATAAAAAGCGTTACCGTCTTCCCGGCAACGGCGCCATTTGATTTTCACGATCTAACCGTGTCGTGTTTAAAAAGAATTCTAAAATTACCGCAATCAAAACGGTGTCGCTTGTAGCGAGCCGCGATGAATACGGGTCGTCCGCAGGGAGATGGTAAGTTTCTTATTGCTTGTTTTAACGAGTTAATACCGTGTTTTGATTTGTTGGTTAACTAATTGTCGTAACAAAGATATGAATAAAAAGGACTTGTTAAGGGTAGTAATAAGTTAGATTGTATGAAGGTGATGTATGCCAATTCCTTATAGCCCCGACTTGGTATTGATACTAAAGCAATAGGCAACAACGCGGATTAGGGAACTTGAAATACGGTATTTGCGGTATTTCGCTAAATCCGTTTTCCTTGTACCTTGTCCTTCCGTTGTTATCTCTTGATTTTAGCCTTCGGCAAACCACGGGCAATCCGGTCATGATTAGGAATCATCACTATCGGGGTAGGATAGGATGCCTAGTGAGCGGAGTTGCAGGTGATTTGCACGAAGTTTCAATAGGCAAGTTTTAGGTTTTAAAGTTTGGACAAAGAAAATCTTCGAATACGATCTAACATATTACACCCTTAACAACTGAAAAGATTACTCACACATATTTACAAATTAACAAGAAAGAAAAGAGAAGATACATAAAAACATGCAATGAAATAAAGAGGAAAAGAGAACCGATGAGTTCAAGCGTTTTATCTCCCAGTGTTCAATCCCCGGCAACGTGTGAGATCCAAATACCAAGCTTTAAGGTTGCAAGCTCACTTAAGAGGTTGCAAGATCAAAGCAAAGCATGAATTTCACAATTGAAATCATGTAAAGTGGAACAAGACATGTAATAAAAATACGAACTTTTATTGAAGAACAAACTTGTTACAAGAGATCTTGAAGTCAAGAACCTAAGCCTTAAGCTTGCAAGTTCTAAATGAGAAGTTGCAAGGTCAAGACAAAGGGGCAAGAGCTCAAGAATGAAAAGAAAAATTACATGAATTCTAAGATAGAACTAAAGAAAAAGCTACCCTTTCCTCTTGCCTCTGGTCTCTATTTATAGGCTCAGAAAGAAATATTCATATCTGTCCCATTATGGCTCATGCTGATTTGTTTGATTGCCTTTGATTTGAACACATGCTTTTTAGTCTTGAATGCATATAATATCATATGCATATAAAATCATATCCTTGATTGCATATAAAATCATATCCTTGATGATTGCTTATAAAATCATATTCTTGATTGCATATAGAATCATATCCTTGATTGCATATAGAATCATATCCTTGATGATTGCATATAGAATCATATCCTTGATTGCATATAGAATCATATCCACATGTGCTTAAAAGTCTTGTGTACACACTTGTTGTGTTGGACCATTTAGAAAAAAAATGTGTACACAAGTTGTTGCATAAAGGAACTCCTGAAGTATCGGTCGGTTAGCGTTTCTGGTCGCAGTGTCTTCCCTCGAGTGATATATCCGTGCTGTTGGATGCATTTCCAGTATTTTGTCATGGATACCTGTAATCTGTAATGCTGAGCAGACACTGGTCAATAATACCGATAAATACAACAATTAGATAATGAATGAGCGGTATTAGAATGCAATTTTCTGATATGAACATGTCACGACCCGAAATAGCACATGACTGGCACTTGAATCATATGAAGTCTATAGGACCCCATCTATTTCAAGTAAGCCAAAAATCCCAGAAATCTATACCATTTGAAAGAAGGAAAACTTGTTTAAACGTTTAAAACCAATATCATATTTTCCCGAAAATTTCGGCAGAGTCTCCTTTGTAAAAACTGGCCCCAAACGGGTACAACAAGCATAATATGAATAAAGGCATCCCCAAACGGGAGCTAGCTCTTCGTCAATTGACGGTCACAACCACGCAAGCAATATAATATACAACGCCGAAGTGCGAGGATAAAAACTCAAAAGGAAACTCAAAACAACAAGAAAACCCATAATTATACAAGCGCAACTCTACGGTCGAAATAATTTACAACCGGTCTTCTAAGTCTAATAAATATATAAGTCCGGTTGATGGAGTTACTAGATACAACTAAAATAAATAAATGCCCAAGGGTGTTCACGATGCGAGTGAACCCACCTACCAAAGCAATCACCCGGAAGGAATAATGTGCCAGCAAAGCCGCAACGAAACCTGTACGGCAAAACCCGAAAGAAACTGTGGCACAACGGGGGTGAGTTTCCAACTCGTGAGTAGAAAACATCACCGAGCAGAAATCGTATGTATGACTCAATCCTAGGTCATACGATCACAATATCCTCAAATAATAATATGGCCTAAAGCATATAATAATGCCAAGGGTAACATCTATGCATAAATGTAATCCCATGTGCTCGTGTCAGTGCCTCACGTAGCAATATTTCATAAATATGATGTATGAATGCATGAAAACAGAATGCATCTAAATGTGGAAACTATTTTCATATCTCAGTGAGATTTCTGTATAAAATCGAGTATCATTAATGAAATCATGCAGAAAATCAGTGTCAAGTATCGACACAAAAATGTAAATCTTAATATCTCGATATCGCAGACTCCGGCTATCCGGACTGGCCTATATCATCAAAATCAATATCTAGGGCTCCGGCTATCCGGACTGGCCCAAATCATCAAATATCAATATCTAGGGCTCCGGCTATCCGGACTTGCCCAAATCCTCAAATCTCAAGACCACGTCGGTATCCTCCGGATATCCGGCGCGTCACAATAAAATCACCGGTCAGCAATGCTCTCCTGTCTCAGGCTCAACTCCATCTACTGCGACCATCTTGCCCCGGGGTACCGCACCGGGTCCACCATGCACCCACAGACAGTTCCTCCTCCTTCTCGAATCGGTTGTATGATATCGCTCAAGAGCCGAGAAAACTCATGGTGGACATATCTCAAATCATATCATGAGAAAACTGTAACTTTCATTTTAAAATGATAATCAGTTTATAAAATCCTTACGGTTTCTCCAAATCCAGAAATCTCATGGAAATCCGAAATCCAAAACTGAATAGTCAATAATAATGAATACTGGGCTCCGGCAATCCGGACTGGCCCTTATAATATTGCATGACACATGAATGTATAAATATGCATGAATATCACAATAATAAATGCAATATCTAAACTAGCGCAGTAATGATATATCAGAACTATCAGCTAGCAAACGATATCAATAAATTAATATTCTCTAAGTGTAGGTGACATGGCAATTACCGATGATGATGTCTGTGAGACGACAAGCAAGTGTACGTGGAGCATACGCAACATCGGTAATGGTGCTGGTGTCTAGACAGCATGGTTTTATAATTACTACAGTACATAATAAACATGCAATGCGATGATAACAACATGGATAAATGGAGAAGGAATAATAAACGCAGCAATACTGAATATACCGAAATGAATAGTAAATGCAACAATAAGGAATCTGCATTAACATATATGGGTCATACCGTTTTGCCGTTTGAAATAACACAAATCGTGGTGTTTAGAAAATAGGACCACGATGTTTTTATGAAAAGATACTTCCTTTGAAATATGCATAGAATCCCTTGGCCTCTCTTTAAATTACTCACGATTCGTTGGTTTTGAAATAGGTATGACCCGAGTCTAGTCTAACATCTACAAGTAAACTACAGGACTAATCGAAAGGGTAAGGAAAACCACCTATGTCTGAGTTGATATATATATATATATATATATATATATATATATATATAATAGTCGGTGGTCCCGCCTCAATAGTATCCCATACGATACAATATAATATATGACAACCTCGAGTCAAGAGTGCGGATTAATCATTAATATTCATCTCGTACAGTAAATCCATCGTACGACATCCAAAATCTGGGTACGGGTCAAATATCACATTTATCTCATTATTCATCTGGTATCCTTACCATCACAAATTGTGAACTGGGGGTACTGATCTAAGTCTAGTACAATACTGATACCATCTACATATATATGTGTGTGTATGAAACACATCGCTTAATGAACCGCTATAATATCGTGTCTCACCTCATAATACGAACCACATCATATCACCGATCCCATGGCACCATACCCAATCTCATCGACTCATCTCCAAATATCATGTATTATCCTCATCATCCATGTAAATGTATACGTATACACACACACACACACACACACACACACACAGTCTCATACCTATATGTGTATATATATATACATATCCCCATATACGCACAAGTAATTAAAATGCATGCGTGTATGCAAATCACTAATCTAGGGTTCGCGACTAAGGAACTAACTAAAATACTATTTTACGAATACACTATACTAACACAAAGTCATCTAAAGCGTGTCTTGCTACGTATACTCATCTCATAAAACATATATTTATATAAGTATATATATATAATCATAACGCATCCGCGTTCTATACTACGAAACTGCGAGGGTGCTATACGCCATCCACCCTACTTCCCCCATAGATATATATGTACTCACCTGATCCTCGCTTGCCGAAGCCGATGTCGCCATTCTCTTCTTCATCGTCCGAAGTCCATGTGAGGGGTACCTATATGCAAACATATAATATCGTAACCGAAATCGCGGACAAAAACTAAAACGGCACACGAAACGCGCATAGGTTAAAACCTATGACCCGCTCTTGCAAAAGGACCAAATAACTCTCGACATCGGAGTACAAACGCCGGTTGATCGAGAAAAACCCAAACGTGCCAATCGTGGTTTCACAACTTGCTAAATATATAAGAAATAGGGTGCAATTCATAAAAACCTTAAAATTTCCCAAATCGATTTATTTCAAGAAACCTAGTAAGCCTAAATTTCCCGTTTTAGCACCAATCTAAATGTTTTAACAATTTTAATGGCCACAATATTCACTAAATAACTTAATTAGGTCACAAAAATACTAACTAGATTTTTACTCTCACTTATTTACATAATTCTAACAATCTAGTTAGCAAAATGTATCATTTGGACTATTTTTAAAATAACAATTTCTAATATAGCAACTAGCTTAGATTTTAGCATGCCACAACATGTTAATCTACCTATCACAACTATAATCCAATGATCAAACTCTAATCTTAATTCAAAACCTTTCACTTAAGATTTCAAGCTTGAATTTAAAACCCTTTTTAAACATCACAATAACTTAAATTGGAAGAATTAATCAACACATAACCAAAGGGTTAAGATTTATACCTCCCAAATTTTTGAGATCTACCATGGATCTAAGCCTCCCAAATTGTCATCTTGTTCCTTGATTCATGCTAGCTTGGACAAAGGAAAAATAGGTAGGGATTAGATTAGGGATTTGTGTGGGTATTCATGGATTTTTGATGCATTTTTGTAGAATTTTTTGTGGTGAAAGAGGGGAGAACAAGGGGAGGGGCTGCTATAGAAATTTGGGGGAGGGATTGGCTAATTTGGGAGAGGGATTGGAGAGAGAGTGAGGTGTTGAAAGTAGTGGCCAAGTCAAAGGAAACCATGCGTCATTTGACTTTAACCCCATGCTTTCATTTCTTTTCTTTTCTTTTCATGAGATGAGAATGTGAAGTGGGGACTTGGGGAATTGGTGGGCAGCCCAAGGTCGGCCAGCACAAGAAAAAGAGGGTGTGAAGTGTGGGAGTGAGGGTTGAAACAAATTGACATGCAACCATACCCCATTTCTTTTTAATTCATTTTCACAACTAAACCCTTTTCTTTTATATTTTTCTAAAACCATCTTAACAATTTATTTTCATTTCAAAAACAACATGTTACATTTTGGTTTAATGTGTCATTATGCACAAAACTTGTATTAACCCGTTCCTTGTAATTATCACTAATTAAATGTATTACCGAAGGGTTAAAATAGTATTTAAAATAATTAATTACGTAAAAAAATTTTGTAAACCATAAATTTTATAAGTGACCCAATAATCACCAAATACTAGCAATTACATAGCTAGAATAGGTATATTTAATTTTATCTTAATTTTTACGGAAAATACCGGTTATTTTACCGAAAATCGGAAATTTCACCTAAACGATTTTCAAAACGTTACAATCTTCCTCCCTTAAAGAAATTCGGTCCCCGAATTTAAATTAAAACTACCCCAAATACTAAAACATTTCAGTAAAATGATCAAGTCGTCGGGACTCCGAAATCATAAATACATAAAACACATCGTGGCGCAATGCATGCGCATGAAAAACGAGTATATAAACCAAAATAAAAACTCTGTCAAGCATCTCACAATCATCGGAGTTATGGTGAAGACACCAATGTCAAAATCCAATACGAAAACCAACATGGTATACCGAAGACTAAAATATGTACATAGTACGCATCGTTGTAACTTGTTAAAACATCTGAAAAGAAATGCATGCTAAACCTTTCATGTTGTTGTGCGATGCGCGTATCACTGCACAGTGGTGGACGTCTATTATAAGAAAATAACTATATATATACACTTTGTTTATCATACACGTCCCGCCGTTTTGAAAAAAATAATTTAGAAGGGTATCCTTTGTTAAACGTTTCGTGTCATCTCAGACACGTAGGTAAATACTGAGACTATAGCTCCTTTTTGGAAATCCCATCGATAACTATCAATGCATGCAAAATATATTCAGGTACTGTCCTCGGACTAGTCCTGCTCAGCTACTGTTCCAAATAGTAAATATCATGAAAACGTATTGCCCAAAGACATCGTACTCAATAGTACATGTGACAATGCCACGTGCGTCTGGTGTGCACAGAAATTGAAATCAATGAAGGTGCAATACATGCGCACAGAACCAAAATCTAAGTGCAACGGGTGTGCACGGAACTCCTGTCAAGGGCAACGGGCGTGCCTGACAACAAAATCAGGTGCATCTGATATGCACGAAGAATACCGATTTAGAGCATCTGGTGTGCACCAAAATCGCATCAAGCGCGTCAAACATGCGCAAGAATCCAAATCAAGTGCACAAGGTGCACTAAAACAATATAGAATATCATAATCGAAATCGACGGTATACAACAAACCTCAATCCAAATCAGGTATACCGTGGTATATAATCTCACAACCATGTGCATCAGCGTGCACAAAACGAATCAAAAATACCAAAATTGCATGAAAACTATGCTGAAAGCATAAGTCAAATCACATGCATACCATAGGCATGAAATCAAAATCAACATCTCGAATGACATCAAATTGAAGTCAAGTGCAACTGTGGTACACAAAATCTCATTCAAGCAAATAAATTGCCCAAAAACACCGAAATCCGAAACAACAGACATGTGATATTCGAATCACCCAATCGCAAATCGTAAACACCGTCGTCGATATGTCCTTCCTTCACAGTCGAGAAGGCGTCGGTGCATCCAAATCTAGCAGAGCAACATATCTTCTTACCTCCTGTTCATGACCTGACGCCTGGTGCCCTTAGGCTCTCGTCTTCCACTGTGAATTACCAGCTACATAACTCTTCGGTTCAACGGCTCAATATGGAAATGATGACGGGAACAGTTCCGCTATGGCACATCCTCTAAAAGATCTCTGGCTAACTATCAGGGTCGCTCATAACATATCTCATCAATGATGCCGAACTCTGGCCTACTGGGTGTGCGCATTATGACCAATCCTGGGTCCATGTTTCTCGTGAAGTATCCCATCATATGATGTTTAGATGACATCGAATTTATCGATCGATTCATCAAAGTCCTATAATTTCCCGAAAGCTCAACACTCGTGCATAGTTTAATAATATCCGGTATATGCCACAGTACCTATGGACCAGCCGTAGAAGGGTAAACCCAAGCCTCACAAATGGCACCGCTGAACTGCCGCAAACCCTAAGGTTCCAAGGCGTTCTCATGGTCATTATGTCGAGTTAGGGTTTCATTCTTCTAGAGGGTCCACCGAATTACTTGCATGTTTTTCCAAATACTTTAAACTTGGAAAAATTGGTTTCTAACATTCGATCATTTCCTTTCGACTCATCAACGTATCTACGTGAAGTATCCTCTATCCGGAATCAATCAATCTGATGACCTCGCAGTGGGGTATGTAACTAACCACAAGTCCTAGTCGTTCCACCATGGGTGACTAGCGATCCTTTATCACATCTCTAAGCGCAACTCGTGCTGCAATAGCTCCAAGCATCTGGGGCGATATCTTGTCAGTCGCATCAACAACTGGCTCATTCGTCTGTACACTAAACAGTGCCTCAATTATCAAAAATAATAGTGTTTAACGGTTATTACATTCTGGCTGGCCTCTGGCGGTAGCCCAATCCTCTGGTGCTGATCTGCACATCCGAGAAATTTTTGTACACACAATCCATCAAACGCTCATGGCGTGAAAACAAAATAAAATGACACCTCTATGCAATCGTGTGTCATCGGAATTACGCCTTGGTCAGTCCTCGTCCATGACGAGCTCGTGCTGACCGCAACTATAGCCGTAGCTCTCCATGCCCGTACAACCATGATAACAAAACCATAAACTGATACTGATGAGGATAAATCATAGGAATGAATATAATACTGTGCAAGGAAATGAACATCCTAAGGCTTCTTAAGAGGAGTAGCGTATCGTAAGTATGCCGCGGAACATACACGCGGTACGTCACTCTCCTTAAGTCACCTACTCAATCTACCAAGGTCCACCTATACGACGAAAGTTCGGGTCTAATACCCCCTCGACCAAGTCTAAGTTCCGTAAGGTCAAGCCTAGGTTCCTAATATATATAAACGCCCTAGATTCCGCATAGTCAAACATAGAATCAAACCAAGGTTAACCTAGCGCTTTGATACCAACTTTGTCATGACCCGAAATAGCATGTGACTGGCACGTGAATCATATAAAGTCTATAGGACCCCATCTAATTCAAGTAAGCCAAAAATCCCAGAAATCTAAACCATTTGAAAGAAGGAAAACTTGTTTAAACATTTAAAAGTAATATTATCTTTTCCCAAAAATTTCGGCAGAGTCTCTTTTGTAAAAACGGGCCCCAAACGGGTACAACAAGCACAATATGAATAAAGGCATCCCCAAGCGGGAGCTAGCTCATCGTTAATTGACGGTCACAACCATGCAAGCAATATAATATACAACGCCGAACGGCGAGGATAAAAACTCAAAAGGAAACTCAAAATAACAAGAAAACCCATAATTATACAAGCGCGACTCTACGGTCGAAATAATATACAACCGGTCTTCTAAGTCTAATAAATATACAAGTCTGGTTGATGGAGTTACTAGATACAACTAAAATAAAAAAATGCACAAGGGTGGTCACGATGCGAGTGAACTCACCTACCAAAGCAATCATCCGGAAGGAATAATGTGCCAGCAAAGCCGCAACGAAACCTGTACGGCAAAACCTGTAAGAAACTGTGGCACAACGGGGTGAGTTTCCAACTCGTGAATAGAAAACATCACCGAGCAGAAATCGTATGTATGACTCAATCCTAGGTCATACGATCACAATATCCTCAAATAATAATACGGCCAGAAGCATATAATAATGGCAAGGGTAACATCTATGCAAAAGTGTAATCCCATGTGCTCGTGTCAGTGCCTCAGGTAGCAATATTTCATAAATATGATATATGAATGCATGAAAATAGAATGCATCTAAATGTGGAAACTGTTTTCTTATCTTAGAGAGATTTCTGTATAAAATCGAGTATCATTAATGAAATCATGCAGAAAATCAGTGTCAAGCATCGACACAAAAATGTAAATCTGAATATCTCGATATCTCAGGCTCCCGCTATCCGGACTGGCCTATATCATCAAAATCAATATCTAGAGCTCCGGCTATCCGGACTGGCCCAAATCATCAAATATCAATATCTAGGGCTCCGGCTATCCGGGCTGGCCCAAATCCTCAAATCTCAAGACCACGTCGGTATCCTCCGGATATCCGTGCGTCACAATAAAATCACCGGTCAGCAATGCTCTCCTGTCTCAGGCTCAACACCATCTACTGCGACCATCTTGCCCCGGGGTACACCACGGGGTCCACCATGTACCCACAGACGGTTCCTCCTCCTCCTCGAATCGGGTGTATGATATCGCTCAAGAGCCGAGAAAACTCGTGGTGGAAATATCTCAAATCATATCATGATAAAATCGCAACTTTCATTTTAAAATGATAATCGGTTTATAAAATCCTTGCGGTTTCTCCAAATCCAGAAATCTCATGGAAATCCGAAATCCAAAACCAAATAGTCAATAATAATGAATACTGGGCTCCGGCAATCCGGACTGGCCCTTGTAATATTAAATATCAAATGAATGTATAAATATGCATGAATATCATATTAATAAATGCAATATCTAAACTAGCGCAGTAATGATATATCAGAACTATCAGCTAGCAAACGATATCAATAAATTAATATTCTCTAAGTGTACGTGACATGGAAATTACCGATGATGATGTGTGTGAGACGGCAAGCAAGTGTACGTGGAGCATACGCAACATCGGTAATGGTGCTGGTGTCTTGACAGCATAGTTTTATAATTACTACAGTACATAGTAAACATGCAATGCGATGATAACAACATCGATAAACGGAAAAGGAATAATAAACGCAGCAATACTGAATATACCGAAATGAATAGTAAATGCAACAATAAGGGATCTACATTAACATATATGGGTCATACAGTTTTGCCGTTTGAAATAACACGAATTGTGGTGTTTAGAAAATAGGACCACGGTGTTTTTATGAAAAGATATGTCCTTTGAAATATTCGTAGAATCTCTTGGCCTTTCTTTAAAATACTCACGATTCGTTGGTTTTGAAATAGGTATGACCCGAGTCTAGTCTAACATCTACAAGTAAACTACAGGACTAATCGAAAGGGTAAGGAAAACCACCTAATTCTGAGTCAATTTATATATATATAATAGTCTGTGGTCCCGCCTCAATAGTATCTCATACGATACAATATAATAAATGACATCCTTGAGTCAAAAGTGTGGATCAATCATCAATATTCATATCGTACGGTAAATCCATCGTACGACATCTCAAATCTGGGTACGGGTCAAATATCACATTTATCTCATTATTCATCTGGTATCCTTATCATCACATAGCATGAACTTGGGGTACTGATCTAAGTCTAATACAATACTGATACCATCTACATATATATGCATGTGTATGAAACACATCGCCTAAGGACCCGCTATAATATCGTGTCGTGTCTCATATTACGAACCACATCATATCACCGATCTCATGGCACCAAGTCAAATCTCATCGAATCATGTCCAGATATCATGTACTATCCTCATCATCCATGTAAATGTATACGTATATATATATATATATACATAGTCACATACCTATGTGTGTGTATATATATATACATATCCCCATATACGCACAAGTAATTAAAATGCATGTGTGTATGTGTGCGTGTATGCAAATCACTAATCTAGGGTTCGCGACTAAGGAACGAACTAAAACACTATTTTACGAATACACTATACTAACCCAAAGTCATCTAAAGACTGTCTTGCTACGTATACTCATCTCATAAAACACATATTTATATAAGTATATATATATATATATATATATACATATAATCATAACGCATTCGCATTCTATACTGCGAAACTGCGGGGGTGCTATACAACATCCACCCGACTTTCCCTGTAGATATATATCTACTCACCTGATCCTCGCTTACCAAAGTCGATGTCGCCATCTTCGTCTTCATCGTCCGAAGTCCACATGAGGGGTACCTATATGCAAACATATAATATCGTAACCGAAATCGCGGACAAAAACTAAAACGGCACACGAAACGCGCATAGGTTAAAACCTATGACCCGCTCATGCAAAAAGACCAAATAACTCTCAACATTAGTGTCCAACGCCGGTTGATCTAGAAAAACCCAAACATACCAATCGTGGTTTCACAACTCACTAAATATATAAGAAATAGGGTGCAATTCATAAAAACCTTAAAATTGCCCAAATCGATTTATTTCAAGAAACCTAGTAAGGCTAAATTTCCCATTTTAGCACCAATCTAAATGTTTTAACAATTTTAGTGGCCACAATATTCACTAAATAACTTAATTAGGTCACAAAAATACTAACTAGATTTTTACTCTCACTTATTTACATAATTCTAACAATCTAGTTTGCAAAATGTATCATTTGGACTATTTTTAAAATAACAATTTGTAATATAGCAACTAACTTAGATTTTAGCTTGCCACAACATGTTAATCTACCCATCACAACCATAATCCAATGATCAAACCCTAATCTTAATTCAAAACCTTTCACTTGAGATTTCAAGCTTGAATTTAAAACCCTTTTTAAATATCAAAATAACTTAAATTGGAGGAATTAATCAACACATAACCAAAGGGTTAAGATTTCTACCTCCCAAATTTTTGAGATCTAGCATGGATCTAAGCCTCCCAAATTGCCATCTTGCTCTTTAATTCATGCTAGCTTGGGCATAGGAAAAATAGGTAGGGATTAGATTGGGGATTTGTGTGGGTATTCATGGATTTTTGATGCATTTTTGTAGAATTTTTTGTGGAGAAAGAGGGGAGAACAAGGGGAGGGGCTGCTGCAGAAATTTGGGGGAAGGCTCAGCTAATTTAGGAGAGGGATCGGAGAGAGTGTGAGGTGTTGAAAGTGGTGACCAAGTCAAAGGAAACCATGCCTCATTTGACTTTAACCCCATGCTTTCATTTCTTTTCTTTTCTTTTCATGAGATGAGAATGTGAAGTGGGGACTTGGGGAATTGGTGGGCAGCCCAAGGTTGGCCAACACAAGAGAAAGAGGGTGTGAAGTGTGGGAGTAAGGGTTGAAACAAATTGACATGCAACCATACCCCATTTCTATTTAATTCATTTTCACAACTAAAGCCTTTTCTTTTATATTTTCTAAAACCATCTTACCAATTTATTTTCATTTCAAAAACAACATGTTACATTTTGGTTTAATGTGTCATGATGCACAAAACTTGTATTAACCCATTCCAATTTGTAATTATCGCCAATTAAATGTATTAGCGAAGGCTTAAAATAATATTTAAAATAATTAATTACGGGAAAAAAATTTGTAAACCAGAAATTTTATAAGTGACCCAATAATCACCAAATACTAGCAATTACATTGCTAGAATAGGTATATTTAATTTTATGTTAAAAGATAATTATATCTTGATTTTTACGGAAAATACCGGTTATTTTACCGAAAATCGGAAATATCACCTAAACGATTTTCAAAACGTTACAATAGAGGTATTTATGAAATATCATGTACCTTATTCGATAAGGAAAGAGCCGAGATCCATTCACCGGGAGTGACCTCTTTAGCGAAACTAGTAAAAGCCTCAAAAACACTCCTTTTCCAAAATCACTTATTTCTACAAAGATATCAAGTTCATTACGCAAAAGGTTTTCTAAAAAACCTGCGTAGCCCTCCGTAATTTCAGATAAGTACTACTTAGTATTCGTGCTGCGTTTGTTGGCTTTCGTCAAGGCGTAATGTGCGGTAGCTACTTACTGCTTATCTGCAGCATATGATGCGATTGGATTAGGGTAGTCGTACGGTTTTGTTGGCTTTCGTCAAGAGTCGTGCGGGTGGCTTTAATTCAATCAAGAAATGTACGGGTTGAACTTGACTAGCGGACTATGGTTTGTTGGCTTTCGTCAAGGTCATAGCACGTTAGGGGCAAAAGTATTATTGGGAATTTCAATTGTTTAAATTTGCAATGAGATTGCATATCTTCTATGAGATAGTTGGATCCTGATACCCACTGCGAGTAAGAGTTACTCCTGGGAGAGTTTTACACATGACAATTAGCCTATCAAGTAGGTGTCTAGAAAGATGTTAACGGGGTTATACCTCTGGGAAAACGAGATTTATTTTAATTAGGTCTGTGCAGAAGCACAGGGAATGTAACATCTCGGAAAAATGAAATATTACTTTTGGGAATTTATTTGATTAAATAATTATTATTATGAATATTTTAATAATGCGGTATAATTAAATGCAGATAAACTGGAAAATATTTGGAAAATTATAGAAATTACTGAAATGAGGGTGCTTTATGTGATTTATGCAAATTATAAAATTTTATGATTAATTATATTCCTTTTTAATGCTAATCGCGATTAAATATCGCTAATCGCGCATTAAGCCGGTTTTATGCACATGACATGCACCATATCACATTTTTATACTTGTGCATTTTGTTAACCATGACATATTGCTTTTGGGTTTTCATTTGGGTTTAAAAATAAAAGAAAAGAAAACAAAACAAAACAAAATAATAAAGAAAGAGGGATAGGCAAAAGTGAGAGAGGTGCGGGGTCAACCCAAGACCATGGCTCCTTGTCCCTTCATTGTTTCTTCTTCATTTCTCTCCCCTCTCTTCTCTCATGGCAGCACCTATCTCCCTCCTCCCTCTAAACACCTCATTTCATCATCAAAAACACCCCAAAGGATCACCTTGACTTCACTAAAAACATGCCTAAGCTCCTTACAAGCACCTTGGACCAAGAAAAATCTGATTTTGATCACTTTGGGCAACTCAAGAAAATTCTTGAGTTGCCAAATGAGATAATTTCTGCAACATTAGGGCAGTTTTTCAATTCCTTAAATATCCATACATGTTTAGTATCGATATTGTGTAGTTTGGCGAACTTTGAAATTTCCAAGTTAAGCTTAGGGTTTTGATTTGAATCCAAAGGTGAATTTGTGGCTTAGTAATGACCTTAGACCCCTGTAGGGATTGCATAGTGGGCTAAACCATAGACTAGAACCCTACAACACAAAACCAAAAACCCCGATACCGTATTTTTCTGGAAATTGTGAAGGGAATTTGATATCTGATATAACTCGGGGACCTGGAAAATTATTTAGCAAACACGAAGAGATAAGCAGGCACCCAGGAAGCTTTACCCAAGACCCTAGCCCCTACACCCTCACCTGGGCCATAGATTTATTCCATCTGGCCACAATTTGCGGCCAGGGTGGGTTGGAATAGTTTCGTGTTTGTTCTGTGGCTCCATCTCCAGTAAACTAGACCCTTTACATATGCAAAATTGGCTAATTTCATTTAGCGTAAAATATGGGACCATTTTCTTGAGTTGATGCCTTGTATTTCGTAGCGTTTTTTAATTTAAGTTTTGGTATTTGTCATTGTATTTCGTCATGTGGCGTTTGAACGCCAACGACTAGGGTTATTGGTTATGTTTTGCATGCGAGACTATAAGTTTTAACCTATGAGCGAAACGTGTGCCGTTTTGGTTTTCCGGCTTGATTTTAATACGCGTCTGCGATTGTGTATTGGTTGTAGGCACACCCCATGTGGACTTCGAGATAACAAGCAAGCACGTGGCGACATCGGCATCGGCAAGCGAAGATCGAGGTGAGTAGATACATATCTACGAGGGAAGTCGGGTGGATGGCGTATAGCACCCCCGCAATTTCGTAAGAATATGATGTGATGTGTTATAGATATACATATATAGGTTATTTTGAGATATGATCCTTAGCAAGAAAAGCTTTAGGAGATCATGGGTTAGTGTCAGCGATATTTGAGGAAAGTGTTTTAGTTCGGTTCTTAGTCGTGAACCCTAGAGTTAGGTTGACAAACACACACGTGCATACACGGGATATGGTTTGGGAGTATATGTTTGTATGTATATATATATGGATATGTTGGTGTATATATATATACATACACTTATATTCGATTGATGAGGATAGTATATGGTATTTGGAGATGAGTCGAGGAGGATTGGGCATGGTGCCATGAGATCGGTGGTGTGATTTTGTTCGTATTAGGAGATACGACAGGATAGTATAGCGGATCTTTAGGCGATGTGTTTCAGACGCACGCACATATATTTTTTGATGGTATCAGTTTGTACTAGACTTAGATCTGTACCCCAGTTCATGAGATATGATGATAAGGATACCAGATGAGTAAAAAGATAAATATGATATTTTTCCTGTACCCAGATTTGGGATGCCGTACGATAGATTTACCGTACGAGATATAGTTATGATATTAGATTCGCACTCTTGGCTCGAGGATGTCATATATATATTGTATCATACGTGATACTATTGAGGCGAGATCACCGACTACTAGGTATATATACAGATCGACTCAGACTTAGGTAGATTTCCTTACTCTTTTGACTAGGCTCGAATCATACTTGTTTTCAAAAGTAGAGAATTGTGAGTATTTTAAATACCAAACTGTATAACTAGTATATTGGGTAGGTATATTCTTCAGTGTTGCTGTTACTACATCACATTCTGTATATTCATGATGTTTCCTCGCATTGCATGCTTGTACATATGTTATCTGTAATTATTATGAAACCCTGCTGTCAGGACACCAGCACCATTACCGATGATGCGTATGTTCCACGTACACCTGCTTGCCGGCTCACACACATCATCATCGGTAATTGCCATGTCACGTACACTTTAGAGAATACTATTCATTGACATAGCTTGCTTGTTGATAGTTGCGATATGTTATAGCTTTCATATGCTAGTTTAACTATTGCATTTATTGCATTATATCAGATGCATTCATATATTCATTGGTCATGCAGTATTATGGAGATGTATGCCAGTATTCACTGTTTATTGATATCATGATTTTTATGATTTCGGATCCTTCTTGAGATTTCTGGATTTGGAAACCGCATGAGAAAGTTTTATAAACAGATGATTTGTTTTAAAGAGATAGATGCGGTTTTCCATGATATGATGAGTATTGTCCACCATGATCTTTTCTCGGTTCTGAGATGGTTTTCGAGACCCGATTCGAGGAGTTGGATGAACCGTCTGTGGGAACATGGTGGACCCGGTATGGTACCTCGGGGCAAGAAGATCGAGTTGTAGATGATGAGCCCGGCAGGGGCAGATTGCCTACCAGTGATTGTTTGGCGCGGAGGATACCGTTCATGCTCGTGTGATTTGATGTTATGGGCCGATCCGGACTGACGGAGCCCGAGATATTGAGATATTGAGATATTGTGGTTTGAGATACTGAGATTTATGTTTTGTGTCGATGCTTGACACTGATTTCTCTGTTGATTTCACTGATGATACTCGATTTATATATGTATACAGAAATCTCATCAAATTAAGAAAAACAGTTGTCTTATTCATGATGTATTCGGTTTCCATTAATAATGCATTCATACATCATATATCTGATATGTTGCTATCTGAGGCACTGACACTAGCACGTGGTATTGCACTTATCTGTAGATGGATCAGGATTTTTATTTGAGGATTTTACTTGATATGACCTAGGATAGCCTCATACATGCGATTTCTGCTCTGTGATATTTTCTATTCAGGGTTGGTAACTCACCCCCGTTGTGCCACAGTTTCTTGCAGGTTTTGCCTTACAGGTTTCTTGACGGCTTTGCTGGCTCACTGCTTTCATTTCGGGTGATTTCTTTGGTAGGTCGGTTCACTTGCATCGTGACCACCATTGTATATTTATTATTTCAGTTGTATCTAGAAACTCCATCAACCAGACTTGTATATTTGATAGAGATAGAAGACCAGTGTATATTCTTTCGACCTTAGAGTCGTGAGCTGTATTATTATGGTTTTCTTGATGATTTTGAGTTTCCTTTTGAGTTTTGATCCTCGCCCTTCGGCGTTGTATATTATATTGTATTGAGTGGTTTTTTCTGCCGGTTGGCGAAGAGCTAGCTCCCGCTTGGGGGTGCCCTTCTCCATTATATATGCTTTATCAGGTTTTGTACCCGTTTGGGGTCAATATTTACAAAGGAAACTCTGCTAAAATTTTTACAAAAGACTTGAGGTTTTTTAAAGATGCAATACTTCGGCTAATGTTGTTAAACTGCTTGCTTTAAATTGTTCTTTTCTTCACTCTACTGCTTCCTTGGTTTTGATTTCTGGGTTTTAGACTTACTTAGATTACGTACGCCTCGAGACGTTTCGTAATTTAGGTTCCTGTCATGTTCCGTACTTTTCGGGTCGTGACAAAGTTGGTATCAGAGCGTTAGGTTTTACCTTCTAAGTGTAAGATGACCCTTGGTTGATAGAGTAGGTGACTCGAGTAGAGTGACGTACCGTGTGTATGTTCCGCGGCATACTTACGATACGCTACTCCGCTTAAGAAGCCTTAGGATGTACATTTCCTTGCACAGTATTATATTCATTCGTTTGATCTATCCTCATCGATATTGGTTATGGTTTTGCTGCCACGATTACACGGGCGGAGAGAGAGAGTGTGCGGCTAGAGTTATGGTCTGCATGAGCTCGTCACGAACGAGGACTGACCAGGGCGTGATTCCAGGCACATACGATTGCATAGACGTATCGTTTATTTGTGTTTTCGCGCCACTTGCGTTGATGGATCGCTGTTATGAGATTTCTCGGACGTGCAGATCAGCTCCAGAGGATTGGGCCACTGATAGAGGCCAGCCAGAATGTGATGACCGTCAAGGCACCGAATATTTTGATGATTGAGGCACTGTTCAGCGTGCGGACGAATGAGTCAGTTGTTGCTGCGAATGATGAAATATCGCCCCAGATGTTTGGAGCTAATGCCGCACGAGTTATACTTTGAGATATGATGGAAGATCGCTAGTCACCAAAGATGAAAGACTAGGACATGTGATTCATTACCTACCCCGATGCGAGGTCATCAGATTGATTGATTCCAATTAGAGACGACTTCACGCAGGTACGTCGAGAGTCGATAGAGACGATCGATTGTCAGAAACCCATTTTCCAAGTTTAAAGTATTCGGAAGACAATGCAAGTAATTCTATGGACCCTCTAGAAGAATGAAATCCTAACTCGATATAATGACCATGAGAACGCTTCGAAACCTTAGGGTTTACAGCAGTTCAGCGGTACCATTAATGAGGCTTGGGTTTGCCCTTCTACGGTTGGTCCACAAATGTTGTGGCATATATTCGATACTATTAAACTGTACCTAAGATGTTGAGCTCTTGGGGGATTATGGAACCTTGACGAACCAATCGAAAAGATCGACAGCATTCGGATATCATGTGATGGGATACATTGCTTGGGAGACTCCAGATACGAGTATAGCCGTTGGAGCGCAGTCCATGAAGCCACGAAGAGATAAGTCCGAAGCAGTCGACATTAGAGAAAAGTGAAGTAAGAGGATCGTACGAGATTTTGATTGGATGACGTTCCACTCCGTTGACATTAGAGATGTGATACGCATGCAGAGGCGTTGTACATGGATATATCTTCCAGACAGAGTCGCGATGAGTATGCAGCCATTCCGGAACAAGAAATAGATTTAGTAAAGGATGATGACTTCCGGGCAGTTCGACAGAAACGAGGTTTGGAAGAGATTTCGGCATACCTTTCTGGAATACTATACGAGAAGATTTGGACCCAGGATCGGTCATATTACGCACACCCAGCAGGCCAGAGTTCGGCATCGTCGACGAGACATGTTATGGGTGACCATGATAGTTGGCCAGAGATCTTTAGAGGATGTGCCAGAGCGGACTGCATCCATTATCGTTTCCATATTGGACCGTTGAGCCGAGAAGCTATGCACTTATAAATCTGCAGTGAGAGACGATAGCCTAAAGCCAACAGGCGCCAGACCATGAACAAGAGGCAAGTAGATATCTTGCTCTGCTGTCTTTAGATGCACCGACACCTTCTCGACTGTGAAGGAAGGACATATCGACGACGGTGTTTACGATCTGGGATTTGGTGATTCGAATATCACGCATCCGTAATTTTTTTGATTTTCGGTATTTTGGACGATTTATTTGCATGATTGAGATTTTGTGCACCACAGTTGCCCTTAATTTCGATTTGATGTCATTCGAGATATTGATTTTGATTTCATACTTAAGGTATGCATGTGATTGGACCTATGCTTTCGGCAAAGTTTTCATGCACTTTTAGTATTTGATTTGATTTTGTGCACGCTGATGCACATGGTTATGAGATTATATACCACGGTATCCCTGATTTGGATTTGGATTGAAATGTGTCGTATACCGTCGATTTCGATTTTGATATTCGATATTTATTTTCGTACACTTTATTTGGATTCTTACGCATACTTAGGCGCTTGATGCGATTTTGGTGCACGCCAGATGCACTAAATCGAGATTCTTCGTGCATATCAGATGCACCTGATTTTGCTGTCAGGCACACACGTTGCCCTTGACAGGTGTTTCCGTGCACACCCGTTGCACTTAGATTTTTTTTCTGTACACAAGTATGGCACATTCTTGGATTTCAATTTTCGTGCGCACCAGACGCATGAGGCATTCTTATGCAGATTTTGGGATTTATTTCTTATGGAACAGTACGTTTTTATGATATTTACTATTTGTTTCCATACTGAGTAGGACTAGTCCGAAAACAGTACCTGAACATATTTTTGCATGCATTGATAGTTATCGAAGAGATTTCCAAAAAAGAGCTATAGTCTCAGTATTTACCTACGTGTCCGAGATGACACGAAAAATGTTAAAATGAAACCCTTCTAAATTATTTTTCAAAACAGCGGGGCGTGTATGATAAACAAGGGTTATATATGTATAGTTATTTTCTTATAATAGACGTCCGCCACTGTGTCGCGATACGCGCATCGCACAACAACATGAAAGGTTTGGCATGCATTTCTTTCCGATGTTTTAATGATATTTACATGTATAGTTTGATGTATATCATTTTGGTTTTCGTATTGGATTTGACATTGGTGTCTCCACCATAACTCCGATGATTGAGGGATGCTTGACGGAGTTTTGATTTTGGTTATATACTCGTTTTTCATGCGCATGCATTGCGCTGCGATATGTTTTATGTATTTATGGTTTCGGAGCCCCGATGACATGGCCATTTTACTGAAATGTTTTAAAAATTGGGGGAGTTTAAATTTAAATTGGGGGACTGAATTTCTTTAAGGGAGGAAGATAGTAACATCTCAGAAAAATGAAATATTATTTTTGGGAATTTATTTGATTAAATAATTTTTATTATGAATATTTTAATAATGCGGTATAATTAAATGCCGATAAAGTGGAAAATATTTGAAAAATTATAGAAATTACTGAAATGAGCGTGCTTTATGTGATTTATGAAAATTTTAAAATTTTATGATTAATTATATTCCATTTTAATGCTAATCGCGATTAAATATCGCTAATCGCGCATTAAGCCGGTTTTGTGCACATGACATGCACCATATCACATTTTTATACTTTTGCATTTTGTTAACCATGAAATATTGCTTTTGGGTTTTCATTTGGGTTTACAATTAAAAGAAAACAAAACAAAACAAAACAAAATAATAATGAAAGAGAGATGGGCAAGAGAGAGAGGTGTGGGGTCAACCCAAGACCATCGCTCCTTGTCCCTTCATTGTTTCTTTTTCATTTCTCTCTCTCTCTCTTCTCTCATGGCAGCACCCATCTCCTTCCTCCCTCTAAACACCTCATTTAATGATCAAAAACACCACAAAGCATCACCTTGCCTTCACTAAAAACATGCCCAAGCTCCTCACAAGCACCTTGGACCAAGAAAAATCCGATTTTGATCACTTGGGGCAACTCAAGAAAATTCTTGAGTTACCAAATGAGGTAATTTCTGCATCATTAGGGTAGTTTTTCAAATCCTTAAACATCCATATATGTTTAGTATCGATATTGTGTAGTTTGGCGAACTTTGAAAATTCCAAGTTAAGCTTGGGGTTTTGATTTGAATCCAAAGGAGAATTTGTGGCTTTGTAATGACCTTAGACCCCTGTAGGGATTGCATAGTGAGATAAACCATAGACTAGAACCCTGCAACACAAAACCAGAAACCCCGATACCGTATTTTTCTGGAAATTGTGAAGGGAATTTGATATCTGCTATAACTCGGGGACCTGGAAAATTATTTAGCAAACACGGAGAGATAAGCAGGCACCCAGGAAGCTTCACCCAAGACCCTAGCCCCTACACCCTCACCTGGGCCGCAAATTTATTCCATCTGATCGCAATTTGCGGCCAGGGTGGGTTGAAATTGTCTCGTGTTTTTTCTGTGGCTCCATCTCCAGTAAACTAGACCCTTTACATATGCAAAATTGGCTAATTTCAGTTAGGAAAAAATCTGGGACCATTTTCTTGAGTTGTTGCGTTGTATTTCGTGACATTTTTGAATTTAAGTTTTGTTATTTGTCATTGTATTTCATCGTGTGGCATTTGAACGCCAACGACTAGGGTTATTGGTTGTGTTTTGCATGCGAGATTATAGCTTTTAACCTATGAGCGAAACGTGTGCCGTTTTGGTTTTCCGGCTTGATTTTAATACGCGTCTGCGATTGTGTATTGGTTGTAGGTACACCCCACGTAGACTTCGAGATGACCAGAAAGCGCGTGGAGACATCGGCATCAGCAAGCGAAGATCGAGATGAGTAGATACATATCTACAGGGGAAGTCGGGTGGTGGCGTATAGCACCCCCACAATTTTGTAAGAATATGATGTGATGTGATATAAATATACATATATGGGTGCTTTCAAGATATGAACCTTAGCAAGAAAAGCTTTAGGAGATCATGGGTTACTGTTAGCGAGATTTGAGGAAAGTGTTTTAGTTCGGTTCTTAGTGGTGAACGCTAAAGTAAGGTTGACAAACACACACGTGCATATACGGGATATGGTTTGGGTGTATATGTTTATATGTATATATATATATATATATATATATATATGGATGCATTGGTGTGTATATATATATACAAACACTTATATTCGGTTGATGAGGATAGTATAAGGCATTTGGAGATGAGTCGATGAGGATTGGGCATGGTGCCATTGTTAGTTATATGTATGCCCTAGAGGCCATTACTGTACATACGATGTATATTGTAATGGATGCTTAGACATATATAGGGAGGTCTTTCTTGCTCGACATGATAGTATGCTATCTGGTTGTACTTTATCTTAACATGTACTCTGATTTTCTTTATGTTACATGTTGATAAAGCCCTTAGGATATGTACTCGACTACTGGAATTTTGATGAGGTCATACTAGTGGGGCCACGGTAGTCGACGAGTACATCCTATAACAGTTCCTAGTCGAGGGTGTATCGAGACAGGGCATCGATACACCAGAGTACACTAGCGTATACGCATCTTGACCCATATGATGGGCGATGGATGATCCCATATCCATCGGTGTTTGACATCAAGGATAGTGTACGGGTGCTCAGTGAAGACTGGGTACACTGGACGGACTCGCCGAGAACTCCCAGATGGTATTATACCTCACGTCAGATGGCAGTTCTCCGGTGACACTGGTGCAGAGTAGTCTGTTGACCCGAGATCGTCATAGAGTCTTGTGTGATTCCCACTGTGCTTTGACTTCCATCATACCACGTCCAAGAGGGCGTGCAAAAAGGTGGATTTTGGGTACAGTCCCGAATCACATGGATGCAATGAGCGATAGGAGAGGATTCGTCTCTCCCGGTATAGGGAGTTGATGTTGTGTTGTGTTCGATTGGCTATAACCGGAAATCCCTGGCCAGGGTTGCTGAGATTTACTGGTAAGTGTTATCAGTAGTTTCTCGAACTGTTATAGACCTCATATCGACACGACTTATCAAGCTACTGATGTCTGACGTTTACCTCCCCTAGGCGAGATATGCGACATATCAGACGAAGAGAGCAGACTGTACGGGAGTGTTACTGATTGGATTCACAGGAGAATGTACAGGCTTGCTTGTTGATCTTCTGAGCGCTCAATACCTGGGTAGCTGTTACGTTTAGCTGACCGCTTGCAGCTTGTGGGTGATTGATATGATCATCACCTACTGCCGGTGTATTGACGATTCTTTAGAGTCCTACACAGAGGTTTCTTGACTCAGGCAAAACGGAGTAGCGGCACATATGTGATATGTGCAGGACCGAGGATAATGCGATATGTGATACCGTATTCTATTCTCGCGATATTTGATATCAGCCGGGTCATCGAATCAAGTGTTGATTCGATGAATCGGTGAATGAGATATTAGTCGGTTATATGCGATATAGCCGGATTGTCGGATCAAGTGTTGATTCGATAATTTAATGTATAATAATATATATATGATATATTAAATTACATTAACTAATATTAGCTCACTAAAAGATTCTTTTTCTCACTCAGGTAATATATTGATATATATACGATATATGTTAATTGTATTATTTTCTTTTGTTACAATAAATATTATATATGTGATATATAATATTGTAACATGATATGATATCTAATGCAACATGTTTAGTAGAGATTAAACAAGATTAGGATTTGATTTGGGTTAATGCTTTCTAGATGTTTCTAGAAGGTTTTCTTTTGTTTTTGAAAAGATATTTTCAAGTGACTCATTCTTAACCTAACCCAAACCCTAGCCTTGGTTAATTCTCTACAATGGTTTAGTCAACCATGGTTGCATTATTGATCAACTTTATCCTTTCATTATTCATCACAAAAGGATTGATATTGATTATTCATTATTCTTCTTCTTCTTCCTCCTTTGCAAAACTTTCTTGCTTTGATATTTGTGATGAAAGTAAGTGAGAAATAGAAAACAAATGAGAGCAAAAATCCTACTTCATCATCCTCATCTATCCTTGCCCTTTAGATGAGAGTGTTCACTTCATTTAGTGAGTGTTAGCTTGTGTTAATGAAACTTCAAGGTAGATCATCATTGTTATCGAAGATCGGAAGCAAGACTGCATCTTTCTCTTCCTGGAGCCTCTCGAGAGTCCGGAACACGATGATCGCAGCGAAGGGACATCAACACGAAGCTTAAGAAGTGAAGGACCGGATCTACAAAGGTTGTAATCCCTCTCACTTAGTGTTAAAGTGTTTAACATGCTTGCTTTCGCCTAAACCCTAGTTTAAAGATCCAGCTTTGGGTTGTTCGGCACGGCTAAATTTTAAATCGGGCATGGTTGATGCCTCGCAGACCCTTGTGCGTGTGCCCAGCAACCCTACAGTGGTATCAGAGCAGGGCTCGTGTCGGGGTTTTCGGGTTCGATCGTATTACTGCCTGAGACGAATGTTTATATTATATATATGAGATATATGTTATATTGCAGATTTCGTTTCAAATGTGATGCTTGTGAAGCATAATTAAAAATGGGACTTCATTAATGAGATTAATGAAATAAAAGAAATCTAAAGATGTTGTAGAAACTTGTCTCAAAAACTGGTAGCTCTAGTTCTTGCTTTGCATAGCGGTGTTCCTTGTAGAACATCCAGCACCTTATTCGATAAGGAAAGAGCCGAGATCCCTTCACCGGGAGTGACCTCTTTAGTGAAACTAGCAGATGCTACAAACTCGGTTTGTCTTTTGATTGCTTCTATAGTTCTTGCTTTGCATAGTGATATTTGTGAAATATCCTGTACCTTATTCGATGAGGAAAGGGCCGACGATCCCTTCACCGGGAGTGACCCCTTTAGCAAAACTAGAAAAGCCTAAAAAACCCTCCATTTAAAATCACTCGATTCTACAACGATATCAAGTTCATTACGCAAAGGGTTTTCTTAAAAACCTGTCGTAGCCCTCCGTCATTTCAGATAAGTACTAGTTAGTATTCGTGCTACGGTAATTTGGCCTCCGTCAAGGCGTAGTGTACGGTAGCTAACTAATGCTTATCTGCTAGCATACGATACGATTGGATTAGGGTATTCGTACGGCGTTGTTTGGCCTCCGTCAAGGGTCGTGCGGGTGGGTTTAATTCAATCAGGAAATAACGGGTTGAACTTGACTAGCGGACTATGGGTAGTTTGGCCTCCGTCAAGGTCATAGGACGCTAGGGGTAAAATATTATCGGGAATTTCAAGTGTTGAAATTTGCAATGAGATTGCATACCTTCTATGAGATAGTTGGATCCCGATACCCGCTGCGAGTAAGAGTTACTTCTGGGAGAGTTTTACACATTACAATTAGCCGATCAAGTAGGTGTCTAGAAAAGTGTTAACGGGGTTACCCCCTGGTAAAATGAGGTTTTCTTTAATTAGGTCCGTACGAAAGCACGGGGAACCTCCCTCAAAGTACCGACACTGGCCTGGCTGAAAGATTGGCAAACTTGTAGGGTGTAATTAATCCCGGCTAGTCTTTCTTTTTAGGGTTTGAAGGAAGATTTGACTAAAACAGTGGGAGACATCCTGATTAGATATATTAGATAACCAATCTAATCTTGTAAGAGCATACGCTGAGTGTTTTCTTCTCTCTCTCTCCAGGTAGCGACCATATCACGTCTTAATCAAGATAATAATACAGAAGAATTGACCGAACCCTCTTGTTATCCTGAGCTAGGGAACGTTGGTCCCGCTCCAACTTATAATTGTTATAAAACAGAGCAGGAAATAGGAGATTACCAGAATTCCCGTGCCGCCCAAACGAAGAAAGTGCATGCTGATGCATCTTCTTCGGTTGTGTTCATTACATAGAACTGTTTCTCAATATCCTTTACGTCCTGGGTATGTGATACCGGATCAGGATCCTAAATATGTAATTTATTACATGGGCTACAGATAGGTAAAGAACTGAGAACGGGGGATAACTTTCATGAGATAGAAAACGGTGCAAGTGTTGCAGCCAAGTCTGTTGGTCACTATCACCCTGTATTACCAGAATACATTGATTCTGAACGAATGTTATTAGATACTGAACCTGATATACAACATCATATCAGTCTCTTTATTAGTAAAGAAAGGATATAATTTTGTATTGTTGGATAATGTTTTGAACATTTGCTATATCAAGAGTTGATCGGTTCAGGCACGTTATCTAAAAGCATAGACGTTCTAAATCAAACAACAGTTCTTAACGTACAGAACACACACAAGAGGAAGAGTTCAGAAATGAATGAAACCTTCCTGAAGCATTGTAGACTAGGACATATCAATGCGACCCGACTAGCTGAAGTTACGTAAAGATGCATATTTAAATTAGTTTGAATTTACATCTTGTGAAACTTGCCAGTCATGCCACAAAGATAAGATGACCACAGCTCTGTTTATTGGAAACAGAGAAAGAGTTAGTGAACTCTTGGGATTGATACATGCTGATGTATGAAAGTCCCCTGTCTACACATGCCAGGACCGGTTCTTTGTACTTCATTACATTCTCTGATGATCTCTCAAGATTCAGACATATGTTCCTGTTGAAACACAAGTCCGAAGCTTTTGAGATAATCACTGAATATAAGTTAGAAGTAGAGAACCAAAAACGGGTATAAGTATTATGTCCTTTGATGAGATCAAGGAGGAAAATACTTGAGCACGGAATTTCTGGACTGTTCTAAAGGAGAATGAGATTCTCTCTCAGCATTACTCCTCCGTATACACCACAGCACGTCGGTGTATCGGGACGGAGCAATAGCACCCTATGTAATATGGTGTGCTCTATGATGAGTACTACTGAGTTTCCTATTTCCTTTTGGGAGTTATGCACTTGAGAAGCTGCATACCTATGGAATAGCGTTCAAATCAAATCAGTTGCCTACCACTTCATATATGATATGGAATGGGAAGAGCCCATATCTTAAGTATGTTAAGATTTGGGGTTGTCCGGCCTATGTCTAAAAAGCAAAATCCGGACAAGCTCGAGGCAATGGAAGTTTGTTGGATATCCTAAGCATTCGTAAGGGAATATCTTCTACCAAACCGAGGAACAAAAGATGTTTTGTTTCTCAGCATGCCACCTTTGTGAAAGAGTGTTTCTTGTGAAGAAATTAGTGGTCATGAAGTAGAACTGGAAGGAGTTCCAGCTATACAAACTACAGCAGATGATTTGGTAGAACCAAAGAATTCAATAATAACCAACGAACCTCAGCCTCTCCACCGATCTAGTAGGGTTCCTCACCCACCTGAGAGTTACTTCAGTTTCTCTATGACAGTGGGAGTGAGGATTGCATCATGAGATGGTGACCCAACTTATTTTGAGCTGGCCATCAGGAGTGGGACTCTGTAAGAATGGCTGGATGCTTAGCGATCTGAGATGGAATCCTTATACACCAACAAAGTATGGACTTTGGTTGCTTTATCTGAAGGGTTAAATCCCCATCAGGAGCGAGTATATCTTGAGAAGATTACTTGGTGTACATGGAAAAGTTGAGACTTTCAAAGCTATGCTTAAGTCCATCCAGATCCTACTTGCCACGGCTACATACCATGACTACGATATCTGGCGGTTGGGTGTCATGACTGCTTTTCTAAATGATGTTTTAGAAGAGAGCATCTATAAGTACACAACCAGAGGGCTTCGTAGACAGTGGGAGCAGCGGAAACGTGTGCAAGATGCTTTATAGGATAAAACAGGCATCGCGGTGTTGGAACATCTGTTTTCATGTGGTAGTCAAAGAGTTTGACTTCATCAAAATGGTAGATGAACCTTGTATATACAAAAAGGTAGTAGAGAGTATGGTGGCGATCCTCTTAGAGTACGTGGATGACATACTCTTGATAGGGAAGGAGTTTCCGATGCTACGCTCGGTCAATCTCCGCTTATCACAAGGATTCTCCATATTGGATCAAAGTGATACCTCCTAAATCCTGGGTTTTAGATCTATGAGATAGATCTATTTGGATGTTAGGATTCTCACTAGTTGTAGGGAGATGGTATCAATCGATCCTGGAGAGAATCACTGGAAAGGTTCCAGGGTGATAAGGACGACTGAATGTCAGTCGCAGGCATTAACTTTACCCTCAGTGGAGGGACGGTATGTTGGAAGAGATCCAAGCTAGATACCGTGACATACTAAACGATTAAAGGCAAGATACATCGTTACCAAGGATGCTACCAAAAAGGCAGTCTGGATATATATAAGTTCATAAGATGAACTTCGTTCCTACCATTGTGTGACAATAGAGTTGTGGCTTTAGCCAAGGAACTACCGTCCCATCAGAAATCCAGATATAATTCTTAGGTAGTATCACCTGATCATAGAGATGGTTGATCTCCAGGTAGATCGAGGTTAGGAGAGTAGACACAGAGGACAACAGCGCGGATCCACTCACAAAGTCATTTTTCCCAGTAGAGACTTTTATGGGATGGTTGAGTATGAGATACTTCAACCGCAGCTAATTGTTGGGTATGCGATACCACAACAGATGGCCCTAGTGCAAGTGGGAGATTGTTAGTTATATTATGCCCTAGAGGCCATTACTGTACATATGATGTATATTGTAATGGATGCTTAGACACATATAGGGAGGACTTTCTTGCTCGACATGATAGTATGCTATCTGGTTGTACTTTATCTTAACATGTACTCTGATTGTCTCTATATTACATGTTGATAAAGCCCTTAGGATATGTACTTGACTACTGGGACTATGATGAGATCATACTAGTGGGGCCACGGTAGTCGACGAGTACATCCTATAACTGTTCCTAGTCGAGGGTGTATCGAGACAGGGCATCGATACACCAGAGTAGACTAGCGTATACGCATCTTGACCCATATGATGGGTGATGGATGATCCCATATACATCGGTGTTTGACATCAAGGATGGTGTACGGGTGCTCAGTGGAGACTAGGTACACTGGACGGACTCGGCGAGAACTCCCATATGGTATTATACCTCACGTCAGATGGCAGTTCTCCGGTGACACTGGTATAGAGTAGTCTGTTGACCTGAGATCGTCATAGAGTCTTGTGTGATTCCCACTGTGCTTTGATTTCCATCATACCACGTCCAAGAGGGCGTGCAAAAAGGTGGCTTTTGGGTACAGTCCTGAATCACATGGAGGCAATGAGCGATAGGAGGGGATTCGTCTCTGCCGGTATAGGGAGTTGATGTTGTGCTGTGTTCGATTGGCTATAACCGGAAATACCTGGTCAGGGTTGCTGAGATTTACTGGTAAGTGTTATTAGTAGTTTCTCGAACAGTTAGAGACCTCATATCGACACGACTTATCAAGCTACTGGGGTCTGACGTTTACCACCCCTAGACGAGATATGCGACATATCAGACGACGAGACCGGACTGTACGGGAGTGTTACTGATTGGATTCACAGGAGAATGTACAGGATTGCTTGTTGATCTTCTGAGCGCTCAATACCTGGGTAGCTGTTATGTTTAGCTGACCGCTTGCAGCTTGTGGGTGTTTGATATGATCATCACCTACTGCCGGCGTATTGACGATTCTTTAGAGTCCTACACAGAGGTTTCTTGAATTAGGCAAAACGAAGTAGGGGCACATATGTGATATGTGCAGGACCGAGGATAATGTGATATGTGATACCGTATTCTATTCTCGCGATATTTGATATCATCCGTGTCATCGGATCAATTGTTGATTCAATGAATCGGTGAATGAGATATTAGTCGGTTATATGCGATATAGCCGGATTGTCGGATCAAGTGTTGATTCGATAATTTAATGTATAATAATATATATGATATATTAAATTACATTAACTAATATTAGCTCACTAAAAGATTCTTTTTCTCACTCGGGTAACACATTGATATATATGCGATATATGTTAATTGTATTATTTTCTTTTGTTACAATAAATATTATATATGTGATATATAATATTGTAACTTGGTATGATAAGTAATGCAACATGTTTAGTAGAGATTAAACAAGATTAGGGTTTGATTTGGTTAATGCTTTCTAGATGTTTCTAGAAGGTTTTCTTTTGTTTTTGCAAAGATATTTTCAAGTGTCTCATTCTTAACCTAACCCAAACCCTAGCCTTAGTTAATTCTCTACAAAGGTTTAGTCAACCATGGTTGCATTATTGATCATCTTTATCCTTTCATTATTCATCACAAAAGGATTGATATTGATTATTGATTCTTCTTCTTCTTCTTCCTCCTTTGTAAAGCTTTCTTGCTTTGATATTTGTGATGAAAGTGAGTGAGAAATAGAAAACAAAAGAGAGAAAAAATCCTACTTCATCATCCTCATCTATCCTTGCCCTTTAGATGAGAGTGTTCACTTCATTTAGTAAGTGTTAGCTTGTGTTAATAAAACTTCAAGGTAGATCATCTTTGTTATCGAAGATCGGAAGCAAGACTGTATCTTTCTCTTCGTGGAGCCTCTCGAGAGTCCGGAACACGATGATCGCAGCGAAGGGACGTCAACACAGAGCTTAAGAAGTGAAGGACCGGATCTACAAAGGTTGTAACCCCTCTCACTTAGTGTTAAATTGTTTAACATGCTTGTTTTCGCCTAAACCCTAATTTAAAGATCCGGAATTGGGTTGTTCGGTACAGCTAAATTTTAAATCGGGCATGGTCGATGCCTCGTAGACCCTTGTGCGTGTGCCCAGCAACCCTACAGCCATGAGATCGGTGGTATGATTTGGTTCGTATTATGATATACGACATGATAGTATAGCGGATATTTAGGCGATGTGTTTTAGATATACGCACATATATTTGTTGATGTTATCAGTCTGTACTAGACTTAGATCTGTACCCCAGTTCATGACATATGATGATAATGATACCAGATGAATAAGGAGATAAATATGATATTTGACCCGTACCCAGATTTGGGATGCCGTACGATAGATTTACCGTACGAGATATAGTTATGATGTTAGATCCACACTCTTGACTCAAGAAAGTCATATATATATTGTATCGTACGTGATACTATTGAGGCGAGATCACCGACTACTAGGTATATATACAGATCGACTCAGACTTAGGTGGATTTCCTTACCCTTTTGACTAGGCTCGAGTCATACTTGTTTTCAAAAGTAGAGAATTGTGAGTATTTTAAATACCAAACTGTATGACTCGTATATTGGGTAGGTATATTCTTCAGTGTTGCTGTTACTACATCACTTTCTGTATATTCATGATGTTTCCTCGTATTGCATGCTTGTACATATGTTATCTGTAATTATTATGAAACCCTGCTGTCAGGACACCAGCACCATTACCGATGATGCGTATGTTCCACGTACACCTGCTTGCCGGCTCACACATATCATCATCGGTAATTGCTATGTCACGTACACTTTAGAGAATACTATTCATTGACATAGCTTGCTAGTTGATAGTTGCGATATGTTATAGCTTTCATATGCTAGTTTATCTATTGCATTTATTGCATGATACCAGATGCATTCAAATATTCATTTGTCAGGCAGTATTATGGAGATTTATGCCGGTATTCACTGTTTATTAATATCATGATTTTTATGATTTCGGATCCTTCTTGAGATTTCTGGATTTGGAAACCGCATGAAAAAGTTTTATAAACTGATGATTTTTTTTAAAGAGATAGATGCGGTTTTCCTTGATATGATGAGTATTGTCCACCATGATGTTTTCTCGGTTTTGAGATGGTTTTCGAGACCCGATTCGAGGAGTTGGATGAACCGTCTGCGGGTACATGGTGGACCCGGTATGGTACCCCGGGGCAAGAAGCTCGAGTTGTAGACGATGAGCCCGGCAGGGGCAGACTGCCTACCAGTGATTGTTTGGCTCGGAGGATATCCGGAGGATAACGTTCGTGGTCGTGTAATTTGATGTTATGGGCCGATCCGGACTGACGGAGCCCGAGATATTGATATATTGAGGTTTGAGATACTGAGATTTATGTTTTGTGTCGATGCTTGACACTGATTTCTCTGTTGATTTCATTGATGATACTCGATTTATATATGTATACGGAAATCTCATCAAATTAAGAAAAACAGTTGTCTTATTCAAGATGTATTCGGTTTCCATTAGTAATGCATTCATACATCATATATCTAATATATTGCTATCTGAGGCACTGACCGAGCACGTGGTATTGCACTTATGTGTAGATGGATCAGAATTTTTATTTGAGGATATTACTCTATATGACCTTGGATATATTCTTTCGACCAGTGTATATTCTTTCGATCTTAGAGTCGTGCGCTGTATTATTATGGTTTTCTTGATGATTTTGAGTTTCCTTTTGAGTTTTGATCCTCGCCCTTCGGCATTGTATATTATATTGTATTGGGTGGTTTTGTCCGCCGGTTGGCGAAGAGCTAGCTCCCGCTTGGGGACGCCCTTATCCATTATATATGCTTTATCAGTTTTCGTACCCGTTTGGGGTCAGTATTTACAAAGGAAACTCTGCCTAAATTTTTACAAAAGACTTGAGGTTTTTTAAAGATGCAATACTTCGGCTTATGTTGTTAAACTACTTCCTTTAAATTGGTTTTTTCTTCACTCTACTGCTTCCTTGGTTTTGATTTCTGGGTTTTGGGCTTACTTAGATTACGTACGCCTCGAAACGTTTCGTAATTTAGGTGCCTGTCATGTTCCGTACTTTTCGGGGCGTGACCGGGAACCTCCCTCAAAATACCAACACTGGCCTTGCCGAAAGATTGGCCAACTAATAAGGCGAAATTAATCCCGTTTAGTCTTACCTTTTAGGGTTTGAAGGAAAATTTGATGAAAACAGTGAGAGCCATCCTGATTAAATAAGATAATAACCAATCTAATCTTGCAAGAGCATACGCTAAAGTGCTTTCTTCTCTCTCTCTCCAGGTAGCAACCATATCAGGCCTTAATCAAGATAATAATATGAATGTATTGACCGAACCCGCTTATTATACTAAGTAGGGGAACGTTGGTCCCGCTCCAACTTATAATTGTTATAAGTCCGAGCAGGAAATAGAAGAATATCCGGATTCTCACGCCACCCAAACGAAGAATAAGCATGTTGATGCATCTTCTTCAGGTGTGTTAGTTATCGAGAACTGTTTCTCAGTTCACTCTACGTCCTGGGTATTAGATACCGTATCGGGATCCCACATATGTAATATGTTACATGGGCTAAGGATCATCTTCCTGAATCAAAAGTTGATCGGATCAGGCTCGTTAAATAATGGCATATACATTCTAAACCAAGCTACAAACCTTAATCTATAGAACACACATAAGAGGAAGAGTTCAGAAATGAACGAATCTTTCTTGTGGCATTGTAGACTAGGTCATATCAATGCGACACGACTAGCTAAGTTGCATAAGGTTGGATATTTGAATCTGTTCGAATTTTCATCCTATGACACTTGCCAGTCATGTCTCAAAGGAAAGATGACCAAAACTCCATTTAGTGGACACAGAGAAAGAGTTACGGAACTCTTGGGACTGATACATAGTGATGTATGTGGTGCCATGTCTACACATGCCAGGAATGGTTCTTCGTACTTCATTACATTCACTGACGATCTCTCAAGATACGGACATGTGTTCTTGTTGAAACACATGTCTGAAGCTTTTGAGAAATTCAGAGAATATAAGCACGAAGTATAGAACCAAACAGGTAAAAGTATTAAGATCCTTCGATCTGACCAAGAAGGAGAATACTTGAGCAATGAGATCCTGGACTATCTAAAAGAGAATGGGATTCTCTCTCAGCTTACTCCTCCTTATACACTATAGCACAACGATGTATCAGAACAGAGGAATCGCACCCTATTAGATATGGTGCGCTCTATGATGAGCACTGCTGAGTTGCCTATTTCCTTCTGGGGTATGCGCTTGAGACAGCCAAAAACCTATTGCATATGGTTCCTACCAAATCAGTGCCTACCACTCCATATGAGATATGGAAGGGGAAGAGACCAACTCTTAATTATGTTAAGATATGGGGTTGTCCGACCTATGTCAAAAGGCACAATTCGGACAAACTCGAGGCAAGGTCTGTCCTGTGCAAGTTTGTAGGATATCCCAAAAACTCAGAAGGGTATATCTTCTACCACACTGAGGAACAAAAGGTGTTTGTTTCTCGACATGCCAGCTTTTTAGAAAAGGAATTTCTTGAAAAAGAAATTAGTGGCGAGGAGGTAGAACTAGAAGAAGTTCCAGCTATACAAACCACGACAGAAGATTTGGTAGAACCAGAGAATTCAGTAGTTCCTGACGAACCCCAGCCTCTCTGCCGATCTAGCAGGGTTCCTCATCCACCTGAGAGATACTATGGTTTTCTCATTGATCGTGGGAGCAAGGATTGCATCATAGAAGATGATGACCCGACTAGCTTCAAGCAGGCCATCACGAGTGGAAACTCTGTGAAATGGCTAGATGCAATGCGATCTGAGATGGAATCCATGTACACCAACAAAGTATGGACTTTGGAAATTGCTCCTGAAGTGGTAAAACCTATTGGGAGCAGATGGATCTTTAAGAAGAAACTTGGTGTAGATGAAAAATTTGAGGCTTTCAAAGTTAGACTTGTTGCAAAGGGTTTTCTTCAACGACCAGGTGTGGATTATGACGAAACCTTTTCTCCAGTGGCTATGCTTAAGTCCATCCGGATCTTACTTGCCACTGCTTCATACCATTACTACGAAATCTGGCAAATGGATGTTAAGACCGCCTTTCTAAATGGTGATTTAGAGGAGTGCGTGTACATGACTCAAGCAGAGGGCTTCATAGACAGTGGAAGCAGGGAAAGTGAGCAAGCTGCATAAATCCATCTACGGGTTAAAGCAGGTATCGCGGAGTTGGAACATCTGTTTTCATGTGGTAGTCAAAGAGTTTGACTTCATCAAAAACGTAGATGAACCTTGTATTTACAAGAAGGTGGTAGAGAGTAAGGTTGTCTTCCTCGTATTGTACATGGATGACATACTCTTGATAGGAAATGATGTTCCTATGCTGCACTCGGTCAAGCTCTTCTTATCACATAGATTCTCAATGAAAGATCTTGGTGATGCCTCCTGTATTTTGGGAATTAAGATCTATAGAGATAGATCTAAGCGGATACTGGGATTGTCCTAATCCAGGTACATTGACACCATACTAAAGAGATTTAGTATAGAAGAATCCAAGCGTGGGAGCTTACCCATGATCTCTGGACTCATTCTCTCCAAAGAGATGTCTCCTAAGACTGATTTGGAAAGAGCTCGCATGCAAGGGATGTAAGTCCATATTGCGACCCCCGGTTCTTACGGGGAGGCGGAAACGGTATAAAAACAAATTTTTATCGCAAGAGGCAACATGGACTAAACAAGGTCGGGATCGTGTCTAAACTTAACTAGCAAACTTGCTAAAGAGAGTTAGCTACTATGGAAGATGGTTATACCTAAACTTGAACTCCTTCTTCTTCAAAACTTGTAGAGGTTGATGGTTCTCTTCTTGTCGCCTTCTTCCGTCGAAGATGGATCCACCTCGAAGGTTCGACCTTTGGGCTCTTCCTCGATCTTTGAGTGAACTAGGGTTTCCGGCTTGCCAAACCTTGAACCTAGAATGAGTAGAGAGTGACTAGGGGTTGCTTTTCTTTTTAAAGAGAAGGATTCTCAACACATGAGAAGGGTTCTCTTTTGCTAGAGGAAGAAGAAGATGAAGTGAGGAGAGAGAAGCTAAATGAGATAATGAGCTATCTTTTTCTTTCTTGCAACCATAATGCCAAAAGAAAAGAATTATCTAAATAATAATAATTGAAAATGAGAATAGTTGATGGTAATTTGGAATGACCACTATCATACTTCATTAAATGAAGTGTAAGCATGAATCAATGAATATCTTTCAAAGCATGGTGGTGGTCAACATTCAACCATGGTCAACAAGTCAACCATGGTCAACAAGTCAACAAAATCAACCATAACAAAATTCTCATTTAATTACTATTATAAATAGATAATCCATAAATCCATTAGGGTTTGGAAAATGATAACTGTCAACTGTGCATACGCACCCGTTCCGAAACCCTAATGAGAAAACTCATCCTCCGCCTCAAGCAACTGTGCATACACACCTGCATTCTCGTTCCGAGGAACAAGAATACCGAGATATAAAAGCAACCCCAAAACATATACCAGTATCTGGCTCAAACCAGAGCCTGCCAGTATAAACCGTCCGGACTCCAAACGTGCATAAGTGCGCGGATGAGAACGAACCCTGTCGCAAAACCATGCGACCTCTACTCTGTTTTGCCCAGAGGCGAATACCCTCTATGTGGGACTCTAAAGACTCGACACTACGCTGGCAGTGGGTTTAACCACAGACCGCAAGCGGCACTAGCTGTGCGTAACGGTCCCCAGGTAGATGCCGACAAGAAGGCTGACGAGGTGAACCCCATCTGAACTCCTACTGAGTCTGAATGTGACATTCTCCGTACAGTCCGGTCTGTTCGTCTGATACATCGCATGTCGGGCCTAGGGGGCGGTAAAACGTCAGTCCCTCAATAGCGGTACAAGTCGTGTCGGAGTGAAGCCCAAAACACCCTGAGATAACACTGGAAACCTACCAGTATATCTCGCTTGCCCTGGCCAGGGACTACTCGTGTAATGGCTCTCCTAGACACAGCGCGATGTCAACCCCCAATACCGGGAGAGACGAATCCTGTCTAACCGTCACTGCCTCTAAGTGCTTCGGGACTGCACCCAACCACTACCTATTTGCACGACTCCTTTGAGCCGTGGTAGGGTAGTGATCAAAATGTAGTGGGAACACACTCGAGGCGAAGTGCCAGTATCAAGTCAGCGGACTAAGCTGTACTCATGTCACCTGGGAACTGATAACTGACGATAGGTATAATACCAACCTTTTAGTTCCCGACGAGTCCTGTCCAGTGTACCCGTAACCTAACGAGCACCCGTATACTATCTCCAGTACGACGTACTGACGGCTGTGGGACAGACCATCTCCCACACTGGGATGAGAAGCGCATACGCTAGTCTACTCCGGAGTATCGATGCCTTGTCTCGATAGTCCTACGACTAGGGACCTGTATAAGGATGTGCTTATAGATTACCCAGCCCCCACTAGTGTGACTGCCATCACAACGCTGGTAATCAAGCAAAGATCCTAAGGGCTCCACTAATGCGTATAGGTGATATCGCAAAATAAACACATGTACACATTGAAGTAGAAACAAACCAAGTAGCATACTACTATATTGAGCAAGATTGTTTATACAAGGTGAATATCCCAAGCTTCCATTAAGTAATATACAAACTAGTATGATACAGTAATGGCCTCTAGGGCATATACACTAACAAGGGATACCCTATGCTTCGGCAGTAGGCTCTATCATGTACGCGATGTTTTGTACCAGACCCGATGTAGCATACTCACTAAGTGTAGTGAGTAGGTATCAAGCAGATCCAGGAGAGAGTCACTGGACAGCTGTGAAGAACATTCTCAAGTACTTGAGAAGGACTAAGGAGATGTTCTTGGTGTATGGTAACGGTGAACTCCAAGTGGAGTCCTTTACCGATTCGAGCTTCCAAAGTGATAAGGACGACTCTAATTCGCACTCGGGGTTTTTCTTTACCCTCAATGGAGGGGCAGTTGGTTGGAAGAGTTCCAAGCAAGAAACAGTGGCAGACTCGACAATGGAGGCTGAATACATCGCTGCAAAAGAGGCTGTCTGGATCAAGAAGTTCATCGCTGAACATGGTGTGGTTCTGTCCATTGAGCATCCAATACCTGTGTATTGTGATAGCAATGGAGCTGTAGCTTTAGCCAAGGAACCCAGGTCCCATCAAAGATCCAGGCATATTCTGAGGCGGTATCACCTGATCCGGGATATAGTTGATCCCGAGAGATCGAGGTCAGGAGAGTTGACACGAAAGACAACACTGTGGATCCACTCACGAAGGCCATACCCCAGATACAATTTGAGAAACTCTTTGGGATGTTGGGTATGAGATACTACAACAGCTGGCCTTAGTGCAAGTGGGAGATTGTTAGTTATTTATATGCCCTAGAGGCCTTTGTTGTACATATGATGTATATTATAGTGGATGCTTGGATATATATAGAGAGGACTTTCTTGCTTGATATGATAGTATGCTATCTGGTTTCACTTTGTCTTAACATGTTGACTTATATTGGTTTACTGTCTTGCTCTCACATGTTGATAAAGCCCTTAGGATATGTACTCGACTACTAGGACTATGATGCAGATCATACTAGCAGGGCCAGGGTAGTCCAAGAGTACATCTTATAACTGTTCCTAGTCGAGGGTGTATCGAGACAGGGAATCGATAATCCAGAGTAGACTAGCGTATACGCATCTTGACCCATATGATGGGCGATGGATGATCCCATATCCATTTGTGTTTGACATCAAAGATGGTGTACGGGTTCTCAGTGGACACTGGGTACACTGAACAGACTCGCCGAGAACTCCTAGATGGTATTATACCTATCGTCAGATAGCAGTTCTCTGGTGACACTGGTACAGGTTAGTCTGTAGATCCGAGATCGTCATAGAGTCTTGGGTGATTCCCACCGTGCTTTGATTTCTACCTTACCACGTTCATGAGAACGTGCAAAACGGTGGCTTTTGGGTACAGTCCCGAATCACATGGAGGCAATGAGCAATAGGAGGGGTTTCGTCTCTCCCGGTATTGGGGGTTGATGTTGCGCTGTGTTCGATTGGCAGAGCTGATATGGAGATTGTAAGTCCATGTCACGCACCCCACGAACTTGCGGGGAGGCGGAATATATGAAAAACAATTATCAAAGCTTCGTAACACGGACTTGAGCGCATGAATCGTATCTAAACCGTTACTAGCAAACTACGAGAGGTTTAACTACTCGGATTCGAAGTTAAACCTCACGTTACTTGTCCTTCGGGTCTTCATCGCTATCCTCCACTCCTCGTAGGCTCCTTGGAACATCGGCACCTCAACGGCCTCCTTGATTCAAAGACGATCCACCCGAGAGCTCCTACTCCAAGCTTGATCTCTAACTTGAGATAACTAGGTTGCTCAAAGTGCTAATCTAAGCTACCTAAGGGATATAGAGTGATGTTATGGATTAATTAGTCTATCTAATCCTTGATCTCAACACATGAGAGGGGAGGATTAGGGTTTCAAGAATGAGAGAGCTTGAGGAGAGAGAAGGTGATGATAAGAATGATATTGAAAAATGAACTCATTAGAATATAACAACCATAACAATTTATCAAATAAATAACATAAATGATTAATCATAATGGTTGATGCATTCACATTGTGTGATTCATCTCATGAGTGATTAGCTCAATAAATGAAGCATTAACTCCATGGATGAATCACACAAATGAGTCATTAAGCAATAAATGCTTATGCCACCTTAACCCCCAAGTCACCATGCTTCTATAAGCTTCCCGGAAAATTACGAGAACGCCCCTCCAATCCGTGAAAACACGGAAAAACTTTAGACTGTATAAATCCAATAACCCGTTACTAGAATCTGGCTTAAACCAAAGCCGACTAGTAAAAACTGTCCGAACGTCGTACGTGCGTAAACACACGTATGCGTCCGAACCCTTGTCGTAAAACCATACGACCTCTATATCGTTTCGCTTGGAGCAGGGAAACTCTCTGTGTGGGACTCTAAAGACTCGACACTACGCTGTCAGTGGGTTTAACCATAGACCGCAAGCGGCACTAGCTGTACGTAACGGTCCCCAGGTAGATGTCGATAAGAAGGCCGATGAGGAAACCCATCCGAACTCCTACTGAGCCTGATGTGACAATCTCCGTACAGTCCGGTCTGTTCGTCTAAGACTATCGCATATCGAGCCTAGGGGGCGGCAAGCGTCAGTCCACTAATAGCGGTATAAGTCGTGTCGGAGCGTAGCCCATTACACCCTGAGAAACTACTGGAACCTACCAGTAAATCTCGCTTGCCCTGGCCAGGGACTTTGCGTAATGGCTCTCTGACACAGCGCGATACCAACTCCCAATACCGGGAGAGACGGATCCTGTCTAACCGCCACTGCCTCTAAGTGCTCGGGACTGCACCCAACTGCTACCTGTTTGCACGACTCCTTTGAGCCGTGGTAGGGTAGCAATCTAAGAACAGTGGGATACACTCGAGGCGAAGTAGCAGTGTCAAGTCTGTGGACTATGCTGTACTCATGTCACCTGGGAACTGTTAACTGACGACGGGTATAATACCAACCAACAGTTCCCCTACGAGTCATGTCCGGTGTACCCGTAACCCAACGAGCACTTATATACTATCTCCAGTACGACGTACTGATGGCTGTGGGACAGACCATCTCCCCAACTGGGATGAGAAGCGTACACACTAGTCTACTCCGGAATATCGATGCCCTGTATCAATAATCTAACGACCAGGGACCTGTATAGGATGTTTATTATAGATTACCAGCCCCCACTAGTGTGACTGCCATCACAACGCTGGTAATCAAGCAAAGATCCTATGGGCTCTACTAATATGTATAAATGATACGTTACAAGAAACATATGCACATATTAAAGTAGAAACAAACCAAGTAGCATACTACCATTTTTAGCAAGACTGTCAATACAAGTGTGAATATCCTAAGTTTCCATTAAGTAATATACAATCTAGTATGATACAATAATGGCCCCTAGGGCATATACACTAACAATCTCCCACTTGCAATAAGGCCATGAGCTGGCATATCGCAGACCTATGATCTCGAATAACCTCTCGAACTGCGTCTGAGGAATGGCCTTTGTGAATGGATCAGCAATGTTATTCTCCGTCTCTACTCTCTTTATCTCGATCTCCCGGCGATCTACGGTCTCCCTGATCAGGTGATACCGCCTTAAGATGTGTCTGGACTTCTGATAGGACCAAGGTTTCTTCGCTAAAGTTATAGCGCCGTTGTTGTCGCAATACAGAGGTATTGGACCAACACTGGTAGGAACCACCTGAAGTTCTGTGAGAAACTTCTTCATCCAGACAGCTTCTTTTGCGGCATCGTAAGCAGCTATGTACTCTGCTTCCATCGTTGAGTCAGCAACGGTCTCCTGCTTGGAACTCTTCCAAAAAACCGCCCCTCCATTGAGGGTAAAGACATAACCCGACATGGAATTGGAGTCATCCTTGTCACTCTGGAAGCTGGAGTCGGCAAAGGCCTCGATCTGGAGGTCTTTTCCGCCATACACCAAGAACATCTCCTTAGTCCTCCTCAGGTACTTGAGAATGTTCTTTACTGCTATCCAGTGATTCTCCCCTGGGTTTTCCTGATACCGGCTTACAACGCTCAATGCGTATGCTACATCTGGTCTGGTACATAACATCACATATATTATAGAGCCTACCGCTGAAGCTTAGGGTATAATCGACATGAGATCCCTTTCCAAATCAGTCTTGGGAGACATCTCTTTGGAGAGGGTGATTCCGTGACAAGCCGGTAGGTTACCGCGCTTAGAATCTACCATACTGAATCTTTTCAATATGGTGTCTATGTACCTGGACTGCGAAAGTCCCAACATCCTTTTTGATCTATCACGATAGATCTAGATCCCCAGAATATAGGTGGCATCACCCAGGTCTTTCATGGAGAACTTCTGTGACAAAAATCTTTTGACTGACTGGAACATAGGAATATCATTTCCTATTAGGAGAATGTCATCCACGTACAAGACGAGGAATACTACAGCTCTCCCTACAATCTTTCTGTATATGCATGATTCATCTGGATTTTTGATAAAGTCGAATTCTTTGACAGCATCATCAAAACAGATGTTCCAACTCCGCGATGCTTGCTTTAGCCCATAAATGGACTTAAGCAACTTGCATACTTTACCGCTGCTCCCACTCTGAATGAATCCCTCTGGCTGATCCATATAGACGCTCTCTTCCAAATTACCATTTAGAAAGGCCGTATTTACGTCCATCTGCCAGATTTCATAATCGTGGAAGGAAGCAATAGCAAGAAGGACCCGAATGGATTTAAGCATAGCCACTGGAGAAAAGGTTTCATCATAGTCCAAAGCATGTCTTTGACGGAAACCCTTTGCAACAAGTCTAGCCTTATAGGTTTCAACCTGTCCATCTACACCAATCTTCTTTCTGAAGATCCATTTACATCCTACGGGTTTTACCCCATATGGAGCAATGTCCAAAGTCCATACTTTGTTAGTGTACATGGACTCCATTTCGGTCCGCATTGCATCCAGCCATTTTACTGGGTCACCGCTCTGAATGGCTTGCTGGAAGCAAGTAGGGTCATCATTATCAATGACGCAATCTTCTCGATCCCCGTCTATGAGAAACCGTATTATCTCTCAGGCGGATGAGATGGCCTACTACTTCTGCGGATAGGTGCTGGTATGTCCCTTTCTTCCGAAACCTCTGGTTCTACCATACTTTCAATAACAGCTTGTGGTTCTGGAATTTGTTCCAGTTCTACTGCGCTCCCACTCTTCTGATTTTCTAAAAATTCAGCTTCTAAGAAGTGGGCATGACGAGAAACAAAAACCTTTTGTTCCTCTGCATAATAGAAATAATACCCCTTGGAGTTCTTTGGATATCCCACAAACTTACACTGTACTGAGCGTGCTTCGAGCTTGTCCGGATGTTGCCTTTTTACAAAAGATGGACATCCCCATGTCTTCAGGTACTGAAGATAGGGTTTCTTCCCACTCCATATCTGATATGGTGTGGTAGGCACAGTCTTGGTCGGAACATTGTTCAAAGATATGCAGCTGATTTTAAAGCATAACCCCAGAAAGATCGCGGTAACTCAGCCTTACTCATCATGGAACGAACCATATCCAATAGGGTTCGATTCCTCCTTTCCGATACACCATTATGTTGTGGTGTGTATAGAGGAGTAAGCTGAGAGAGAATTCCATTCTCTTTTAAGTAACCCAGGAACTCGGCACTTAAGTATTCACCACCTCGATCAGATCTCGGGGTTTTGATACTTTTGCCTTTTTGGTTTTCCACTTCATTCTTATATTCCTGGAATTTCTCAAAAGCCTTGGATTTATGTTTCATTAAGAAGATATGTCCATACCTAGAGAAATCATCCGTAAAAGTAATGAAGTAGGAATAACCAACTCGCGCATGTGTAGATATTGGACCGCATACGTCACTGTGTATGAGTCCCAAGAGCTCGCTTTCTCTTACTCCGTGTCCAGTAAACGGAGTCTTGGTCATTTTTCTTATGAGACAAGATTCACAAGTAGCATAAGATTGATATTCAAACGGATTCAAATATCCTTCTCTATGTAACTTAATCAACCTTCTCTCATTGATGTGACCTAGTCTATAATGCCATAAGAAAGCCTGATTTAATTCCGGAGACTTTCTTTTAAATGTGTTATGGACATTGAAAACCTGAGCTTGACTCAATACGTATATGCCGTTATCTAATGTACCGGACCCAATCAAAACTTGATTCAGGTGGATGTGAACTACATCGCTTACGAATGTAAAATCATATCCCTCTCTCGAAACTGATGATACCGATATGATATTACAAGTCATACTAGGTACATACAGACAGTTACGTAGAATCAATATCTGCCCACTTGTCAAACCTAGGCGATATTCTCCCACGGATTCAGCTTCCACGCTCATTCCGTTTGCAACTCTGAGAGACAAATCACCTACCTTCATAACTCTACGGTTCTCAAAGCATGTAATGAATTACAGATATGAGATCCTGCTCCGGTATCTAGTACCTAGGAAGTAGAGTTAATTGATAAACAGTTCTCAATTACAAACACATTTGAGGCTGAAGCCACAACATGCTTCGTATCCTGGCTACTGGCTTCTAAAGCCCTGCATTCTTTCTGCCAATGCCCAATCCTATAACAATAGGAACGTTCCTCTTTTACTACATTCAGTCCCGAAACTTTTACCCTTCTTTTTCCTTCTACTTCCCTGGTTTCCTTCAGGGTAGAAGGCAGATACTGTAGAATCAAGTCAGTATCTGACTCGTTTCCCAGCGTGGTCTCCAGGTCCTTGAGCTCATCAATATAGCTAGTCATTGTAAGGACGTTGTCCCCTACAGATGATCCGAAAACCAACCTCGCTTGAATTAATTCGTTCGAGGTCTCATATCTTGCGATATGAGATTGCTCTCCATATAAATTTTTGTTATGGAGAAAGATGGAAACCGAGTCCATCTTCTCGTGCTGCTTCTGGTTTACACCATCAACTGAAGCCAACGCGAGGCACTTGGTTTTCGTTTTATCCTTTTCCCTTGTCTGACGGATATCCATATCAGCGACAGTGGAAACTGGACCTGGGACGGCGGGATTTTGAGTAGTAATAGGGTGGTCCAGCTTGTCATAGGCAATGGATATCTGGACAGACCTTTGCCAGTCATATAAATCAGATTCAGTCAAATTATTATCTAGATGTAACCTATGTGTGGTCACAAGGTCGCTGCAATGAGAGAAAGAGAAGAAAACACTTTAGCATGATGCTCTTGTAAGTTTAGATTGGTTTTTAGTCGAGGGTGTATCGAGACAGGGCATCGATACACCAGAGTAGACTAGCGTATACGCATCTTGACCCATATAATGGGCGATGGATGATCCCATATCCATCGGTGTTTGACATCAAGGATGGTGTACGGGTGCTCAGTGGAGACTAGGTACACTGGACGGACTCATCGAGAACTCCCAGATGGTATTATACCTCACGTCAGATGGCAGTTCTCCGGTGACACCGGTATAGAGTAGTCTGTTGACCTGAGATCGTCATAGAGTCTTGTGTGATTCCCACTGTGCTTTGATTTCCATCATACCACGTCCAAGAGGGCGTGCAAAAAGGTGGCTTTTGGGTACAGTCCCGAATCACATGGAGGCAATGAGCGATAGGAGGGGATTCGTCTCTCCCGGTATAGGGAGTTGATGTTGTGCTGTGTTCGATTGGCTATAACCGGAAATACCTGGTCAGGGTTGCTGAGATTTACTGGTAAGTGTTATTAGTAGTTTCTCGAACAGTTAGAGATCTCATATCGACATGACTTATCAAGCTACTGGGGTCTGACGTTTACCACCCCTAGACGAGATATGCGACATATCAGACGACGAGACCGGACTGTACGGGAGTGTTACTGATTGGATTCACAGGAGAATGTACAGGATTGCTTGTTGATCTTCTGAGCGCTCAATACCTGGGTAGCTGTTATGTTTAGCTGACCGCTTGCAGCTTGTGGGTGTTTGATATGATCATCACCTACTGCCGGCGTATTGACGATTCTTTAGAGTCCTACACAGAGGTTTCTTGACTTAGGCAAAACGAAGTAGGGGCACATATGTGATATGTGCAGGACCGAGGATAATGTGATATGTGATACCGTATTCTATTCTCGCGATATTTGATATCATCCGGGTTATCGGATCAATTGTTGATTCAATGAATCGGTGAATGAGATATTAGTCGGTTATATGCGATATAGCCGGATTGTCGGATCAAGTGTTGATTCGATAATTTAATGTATAATAATATATATGAGATATTAAATTACATTAACTAATATTAGCTCACTAAAAGATTCTTTTTCTCACTCGGGTAACATATTGATATATATGCGATATATGTTAATTGTATTATTTTCTTTTGTTACAATAAATATTATATATGTGATATATAATATTGTAACTTGGTATGATAACTAATGCAACATGTTTAGTAGAGATTAAACAAGATTAGGGTTTGATTTGGTTAATGCTTTCTAGATGTTTCTAGAAGGTTTTCTTTTGTTTTTGCAAAGATATTTTCAAGTGTCTCATTCTTAACCTAACCCAAACCCTAGCCTTAGTTAATTCTCTACAAAGGTTTAGTCAACCATGGTTGCATTATTGATCATCTTTATCCTTTCATTATTCATCACAAAAGGATTGATATTGATTATTGATTCTTCTTCTTCTTCTTCCTCCTTTGTAAAGCTTTCTTGCTTTGATATTTGTGATGAAAGTGAGTGAGAAATAGAAAACAAAAGAGAGAAAAAATCCTACTTCATCATCCTCATCTATCCTTGCCCTTTAGATGAGAGTGTTCACTTCATTTAGTAAGTGTTAGCTTGTGTTAATAAAACTTCAAGGTAGATCATCTTTGTTATCGAAGATCGGAAGCAAGACTGTATCTTTCTTTTATGGAGCCTCTCGAGAGTCCGGAACACGATGATCGCAGCGAAGGGACATCAACACGGAGCTTAAGAAGTGAAGGACCGGATCTACAAAGGTTGTAACCCCTCTCACTTAGTGTTAAATTGTTTAACATGCTTGTTTTCGCCTAAACCCTAATTTAAAGATCCGGAATTGGGTTGTTCGGTACAGCTAAATTTTAAATCGGGCATGGTCGATGCCTCGTAGACCCTTGTGCGTGTGCTCAGCAACCCTACAGCCATGAGATCGGTGGTATGATTTGGTTCGTATTATGATATACGACATGATAGTATAGCGGATCTTTAGGCGATGTGTTTTAGATATACGCACATATATTTGTTGATGTTATCAGTCTGTACTAGACTTAGATCTGTACCCCAGTTCATGACATATGATGATAATGATACCAGATGAATAAGGAGATAAATATGATATTTGACCCGTACCCAGATTTGGGATGCCGTACGATAGATTTACCGTACGAGATATAGTTATGATGTTAGATCCACACTCTTGACTCAAGAAAGTCATATATATATTGTATCGTACGTGATACTATTGAGGCGAGATCACCGACTACTAGGTATATATACAGATCGACTCAGACTTAGGTGGATTTCCTTACCCTTTTGACTAGGCTCGAGTCATACTTGTTTTCAAAAGTAGAGAATTGTGAGTATTTTAAATACCAAACTGTATGACTCGTATATTGGGTAGGTATATTCTTCAGTGTTGCTGTTACTACATCACTTTCTGTATATTCATGATGTTTCCTCGCATTGCATGCTTGTACATATGTTATCTGTAATTATTATGAAACCCTGCTGTCAGGACACCAGCACCATTACCGATGATGCGTATGTTCCACGTACACCTGCTTGCCGGCTCACACATATCATCATCGGTAATTGCTATGTCACGTACACTTTAGAGAATACTATTCATTGACATAGTTTGCTAGTTGATAGTTGCGATATGTTATAGCTTTCATATGCTAGTTTATCTATTGCATTTATTGCATGATACCAGATGCATTCAAATATTCATTTGTCAGGCAGTATTATGGAGATTTTTGCCGGTATTCACTGTTTATTAATATCATGATTTTTATGATTTCGGATCCTTCTTGAGATTTCTGGATTTGGAAACCGCATGAAAAAGTTTTATAAACTGATGATTTTTTTTAAAGAGATAGATGCGGTTTTCCTTGATATGATGAGTATTGTCCACCATGATGTTTTCTCGGTTTTGAGATGGTTTTCGAGACCCGATTCGAGGAGTTGGATGAACCGTCTGCGGGTACATGGTGGACCCGGTATGGTACCCCGGGGCAAGAAGCTCGAGTTGTAGACGATGAGCCCGGCAGGGGCAGACTGCCTACCAGTGATTGTTTGGCTCGGAGGATATCCGGAGGATAACGTTCGTGGTCGTGTAATTTGATGTTATGGGCCGATCCGGACTGACGGAGCCCGAGATATTGATATATTGAGGTTTGAGATACTGAGATTTATGTTTTGTGTCGATGCTTGACACTGATTTCTCTGTTGATTTCATTGATGATACTCGATTTATATATGTATACGGAAATCTCATCAAATTAAGAAAAACAGTTGTCTTATTCATGATGTATTCGGTTTCCATTAGTAATGCATTCATACATCATATATCTAATATATTGCTATCTGAGGCACTGACCGAGCACGTGGTATTGCACTTATGTGTAGATGGATCAGAATTTTTATTTGAGGATATTACTCTATATGACCTTGGATATATTCTTTCGACCAGTGTATATTCTTTCGATCTTAGAGTCGTGCGCTGTATTATTATGGTTTTCTTGATGATTTTGAGTTTCCTTTTGAGTTTTGATCCTCGCCCTTCGGCATTGTATATTATATTGTATTGGGTGGTTTTGTCCGCCGGTTGGCGAAGAGCTAGCCCCCGCTTGGGGACGCCCTTATCCATTATATATGCTTTATCAGTTTTCGTACCCGTTTGGGGTCAGTATTTACAAAGGAAACTCTGCCTAAATTTTTACAAAAGACTTGAGGTTTTTTAAAGATGCAATACTTCGGCTTATGTTGTTAAACTACTTCCTTTAAATTGGTTTTTTCTTCACTCTACTGCTTCCTTGGTTTTGATTTCTGGGTTTTGGGTGTTAGTTATATGTTTGCCCTAGAGGCCATTACTGTACATAGGATGTATATTGTAGTGGATGCTGGGACATATATAGGTAGGACTTTCTTGCTCAACATGATAGTACGCTATCTGGTTGCTCTTTATCTTAACATGTATACTTTCTGTCTCTCTGATTACATGTTGACAAAGCCCTTAGGATGTGTACTCGACTTCCAGGACTGTGATGCAGATCATACTAGTAGGGCCTGGATAGTCCATGAGTACATCCTTGAAATGTTCCTAGTCGAGGGAATATCGAGACGGGGCATCGATATTCCAGAGTAGACTAGCGTATATCTTCTCGACCCATGCGATGGGCGATGGATGATCCCATATCCATTGGTGTTTGACATCGGAGATGGTATGCGGGTGTTCAGTGGAGACTGGGTACACTGAATGGACTCGCCGAGAACTCCCAGATGGTATTATACCTCACGTCAGATGGCAGTTCTCTGGTGACACTGGTATAGCTTAGTCTGTTGACCCGAGATCGTCATAGAGTCTTGTGTGTCTCCCACTGTGCTTTGATTTCCACCCTACCACGGCTCTACTGAGTTGTGCAAACAGGTGGTTTTTGGGTACAGTCCCGATTCACATGGAGGCAATGAGCCATAGGAGGGGATTCGTCTCTCCCGGTATTGGGGGTTGATGTTGTGCTATGCTCGACTGGCCATAACAGGAAATCCCTGGCCAGGGTTGCAGTGATATACTGGTAAGAGTTATCAGTAGTTTCACGAATGTTATGGACCCTACGTCGGCATGACTTATCGAACTATTGGGGTCTGACGTTTACCACCCCTAGGCGAGATATGCGACATATCAGACGAACAGACCGGACTGTACGGTAAGTGTTACTGGTTGGATTCACATGAGTGTGAGCGGGCTTGCTCGTCGATCTTCTGATCGCTCAATACCCGGGTGGCCGTTACGTTTAGCAGACCGCTTGCGGCTTGTGGGTGTTTGATATGATCATCATCTGCTGCCGGCGTATTGACGAGTCTTTAGAGTCCTACACAGAGGTTTCCTGGCTCAAGCGAAACGAAATAGGAGCGCATATGAGATATGGGCGGGACCGAGAATAATGCGTGTATGTGATACCGTATTTCATTCTCGTGATGAATGTGTCGAATGGTTGTATGCGATATAACCTAGTTATCGAATCAAGGATTGAATCGATAAGCCGATACATTGGATACTAGCCGGTTATATGCGATATGACCGGATCATAGAATCAAGTGTTGATTCAATGATCTAATGCATAATTATATATTTGATATATTACTTTGCATTAACTAGTATTGGTTCACTTAAGATGGATTTTCTCACTTGGGGTGCACATTGTATATATGATATAGTTTTGTGCACTAGTTTGTTTCATGTTTGATGATACATGCAAACTTGGGTGTATGTTTGATTTGAACCTTGTTTAGGTTAATGGTTATGGTTTTAAAGTATTCACTTATTCATTTATATTCTTTATTTCTTTTGGCTAAAATAAAATGGTTGCTAATTTTGTCTTTTGTGGAAACTTCATGATACTTTGAATTTGTAACCATTTTGTTTTATGTTTAAAACCTAACCATTAGCCAAACTAGAGTTTGCTCTCTACAAGAGTTAAGTCTAACCCAAGGTTGCATTATGATAAGATCATTTTGATTTTATTATTTGATTTTATCATTTCTCATCATATCTTCTTCTTCTTCTTCATCTTCTTCAACATGAAGAAAAAGCTTGCCTCTTCAATGGCAATTAGCAAAAACAAGTGAGAAATCCAAAACTAAAGTCTACCCACTTCCTATTTCTTCATCCTCTACCTCTTGCCAAGTTTTATAGGGTGTTTCCTTCACAAGTTTTCAAGGCTTGGTGAAGTTGGAGCTTGTTCTAGCGATGCCTCGACGTAGATCATCTTCGGCATCGAACCGACGATCAAGCCCGCCTATTCTTCGATGATGCCAATGCTAGTGTCAAGGGATCGATTTGGACCGCGGAGGGAGATCATCGCGGAGCTATAGAGGTGGAGAACCGGATCTACAAAGGTTGTATTTCCGTATTCTAGTAGTTAAGTGTTAACTATTTTGTTTTTATCGCCTAGATATCTAGTAAACGATCCGTGTTAGGGTTTGTAGGCACCCGTAAAATTTGATTTGTGCATGTTTGATCACTTGTGAGACTTCACTAGAGTGCCTAGGAACCCTACAGTGGTATCAGAGCCTAGCTAGAGCCTTAGGCGAAGTCCTGACGGAGTTAGAAGTCCGATCGAACACATAACCCCGATTTAAAATGCTCTCTGGATGATTTTGAAAAACTGGGTTTTTTCCCGATTAAAAATATTCAGAAACCTCAGTGCAATATTATAAGAATTACTGTTTAAAACGGGGGCTCTGAATCGTTCATTGTCCGGCGGAACCGCCGCATATGCATGCCTAATGCGGCGGTTTCGCGGCATGTTGGTCTCCTCTGTCACATGTTTCTGCACAGTAATTCTTGTAGTTTATTGTTGGTGTTTCTGGGAATTTTTAATATTTTTTTTAAGGGTTGAATTTTCTGGGTTGTATTGGGGACTCGGTGTATTCGATCGGACTGTCTAATTTTGTCGGTATGCTTTTCCGGGTATTTTTAGAATATGTTAAAAAGTTCGACCGGATATAAATACCCACTTTTTCCCCTGCCGGGAAATTTCCAATTGTTGGATTTTTTCGTAGTTTAACGACGTTCTAAGTAGTGCAAGTAACGTGATGGACCCTCTAGAAGACAACAAACCTTAACTCGATTATGTGACCGTCTTGAACTGCCCTTTGAAGCTTCGGGTTTGGGGCAGTACGACGTGCCACATGTGAGGCGTTGGCTTGACCCTTCTACGGCTGGACCGTTGGTACTGAGGCACGAACTGAATGTTGTTAGACTTATTTCATGTGTTGAGCTGTATCGGGAAAACTTGGGTGTTCGATTGTTCGATCGAAAAGTTTAGCATTTTCTGTTTATCCGGAATTTGATACAATAATTGGAATTCACAAATAAGTTATGAGATAACGGAATGAATATTATAAACATAGCAGTTTAGTCTCACTTGATCGGTTGCCTCGGAATTTTGATGTGATCAAAAGTCCGTTGCAATCACGTAGTGTACGCGGATACTCGCCGGGTAAACTTAATAGACAGCCTCACTCCATAGCCCCGACCAAGTGACTGTAGGAGAACCCCGTCGCCGAAAGCATCCGTTCGGATGCTCGCGGTAGCGGTATTCCGCCTTGGTGCACTTTGTCGACGGTGTCGGGGGTGCGGCCGTCTACTGAAGTTTGCGACGAGCATTCGATCAGAATGTCGGGAATCCTGTTGAATTGCTCGACTTGATATTGAAAAGAGTTTTCGATAATGAGACTAAAATGCGGGGTTTATAATTGTTAGGCATGCGATGTCTAAGTAATTCATTTGGTCAGGCATGCGATGTCTGAGGAGGTTGCGGATTCCAACTGTTGTAGTTTTACACTTTCTTTTCTGTGACCGTAAGTGTAATACGTGATGTCGCCGGTTTCGTTGCTATATGTCAACGACAATTGGGATGCACATATTTACTTACGTTGATGACATGTGATGTTATGTGTTGCTGGATATGTTATATTGGATCGTCGTGTTTGAATAGCCGGGGTTTTTATGTGAGATGAGTGTTTTTTTCATTTTCATTCATGTAAAAACTTGTATGTAATATTCTTTTATTGGGGCACTTCCAGGTTGCGGATGTTGTCACCATTTGTATATTATTTACTTTCCTGCACTAGGATAGACCCAAGGAGGGGAGCACAAGTAACCGGGTTCTAGGGTCCAGTGGGAGACCATCTCGAGGAGTCGAGTTCGGGTCTCCTAACCCTAGAATTGGTAGGGTTGCTTGCCGCTCTCGTAGGGGTCTAGGGGTGTGGGATTGGCTATTCATCACGACCGTGGAATCCGTGTTTTATACTGGCTCGTATTGAAAACACGGACGTCCTAGTATATCCAATATTTCATATGTTTCTTCTGCTGTGTTTTATCTGTGATCATGTGATGTTCTGTGACAGATATTATATATAGTATATATGATATATTATATAGACGTTGCTTATGTTTTACACCCGCGCTAGCCCTGCCTCGCTCTGGCGTTAGTTACCTAACCTAACGGTGCAGACGGGACATCGAGGCGAATGCGGATGGCATAAGCGTACGTTATATTTATCTGTGATGGTTAGGTAGACTTATATGATGGGATATTCATTAATGAGATTAATGAAAGAAAACAAACCTAATTGATGTTGTGGAATCGAATTTCAAAATAAAAACAGGTAGCTACAGTTCTTGCTTTGCATCGCGGTGTTCATTATAGAACATCCTGCACCTTATTCGATGAGGAAAGGACCGAGATCCCTTCACCGGGAGTGACTCCTTTAGCAATAACTGGCAGATGCTACAACCCTCGGTTTGTCTTTGATCGCATCTATAGTTTCCGCTTTGCACAGTGATATATATGATATATCCCGCACCTCATTCGACGAGGAAAGGGCCGACGATCCCTTCACCGGGAGTGACCCCTTTAGCAAAACTAGAAAAGCCTCAAAAACATTCCATTTAAAAACCATTTGATTCCGCAACGAGATCAAGTTCAAAGCGTTAAAGGTTTTCACAAAAACCATTCGCAACCCTCCGTCATTTTAGGAAGTAGAGTACTTAGTATTCGTGCTGTGTTTGTTGACCATAGTCAAGGCACAGTGTACGGTAGCTAAGTGATGTCTTCCTACACAGCATATAATGCGATTAGTTGGGACAGTCATGTGGCTTTGTTGACCTTAGCCAAGGGTCATGTGGGTGGGCCTAATTAATCACGAAATGACGGGTAGAACTTGACTTGTACCTATGATTTGTTGACCTTAGCCAAGGTCATAGGTGCTAGGGGTAAAAACCATTATCGGGAGTTTCAAGTGTTGGAATTTGCAATGAGATTGCATACCTTCTATGTGATAGTTGGATCCCGATACCCACTGCGAGTAAAGGTTACTCCTGGGAGAGTTTTGCACTTTGCAATTAGCCGATCAAGTAGGTGTCTAGAAAGGTGTCAACGGGGTTACGCCTATGGGAAAACAAGGTTTACTGTAATTAGGTCCGTACGAAAGCACGGGGAACCTCCCTCAAAGTACCGACACTGGCCTGGCTGAAAGATTGGCGAACTTGTAGAGTGTAATTAATCCCGGCTAGTCTTTCCTTTTAAGGTTTGAAGGAAGATTTGATAAAAACAGTGGGAGCCATCCTGATTAGATAAAATATATAACCAATCTGATCTTGCAAGAGCGCACGCAGAGTGTTTTCTTCTCTCTCTCTCCTGGTAGCGACCATATCATGCCTTAATCAAGATAATAATACGGATGTATTGACCGAACCCGCTTGTTATACTGAGCTGGGGAACGTTGGTCCCGCTCCAACTTATAATTGTTATAAGACAGAGCAGGAAATTGGGGAATACCAGAATTCCTATGCCGCCCAAACGAAGAAAGTGCATATGATGCATCTCCTTCGGGTGTGTTCATTACAAAGAACTGTTTCTCAGTATCCTCTGCATCCTGGGTATATGATACCGGATCAGGATCCCAGATATGTAATCTTTTACATAGGGCTACAAAAAGATAGAAAAACTGAGAACGGGTGATAAGTTTCATGAGACAGAAACCGGGGCAAGTGTTGCAGCCAAGTCTGTTGGTCACTGTCACCCTGTATTACGAATACATTGATTCTGAACAAATGCTATTAGATACCGAACCTGATATACAAAATCATATCAGTCTCTTTATTAGTAAAGAAATGATATAATTTTGTATTGTTGGATAATGTTTTGAACATTTCCTATATCAAAAGTTGATCGGTTCAGGCACGTTATCTAAAAGCATTGACGTTCTAAATCAAACTACAGTTCCTTGTATACAGAACACACACAAGAGGAAGACTTCAGAAATGAACGATTCGTTCTTGAGGCATTGTAGACTAGGTCATATCAGTGCGACCCGACTGGCTGAAGTTACATTTTAGATGCATATTTAAATCAGTTTGAATTTACATCTTGTGAAACTTGCCAGTCATGTCACAAAGATATAATGACACCAGCTCTGTTTATTGGAAACAGAGAAAGAGTTAGTAAACTTTTGGGATGATACATGTTGATGTATGAAAGGTTCCCTGTCTACATATGCCAAGACCGATTCTTTGTACTTCATTACATTCTCTGATGATCTCTCAAGATTCAGACATATGTTCCTGTTGAGACACAAGTCTGAACCTTTTGAGATATTCACAGAATATAAGTTAGAAGTAGAGAACCAATACGGGTATAAGTATTATGTCCTATGATGAGATCAGGGAGGAGAATACTTGAGCAAGGAATTCTTGGACTTTTCTAAAGGAGAATGAGATTCTCTCTCGGCATTACTCCTCCGTATACACCATAGCACGATGGTATATCTGGGTGGAGCAGATACACCCTATATGATAAGGTGTGCTCTATGAAGAGTACTACTAAGTTACCTATTTCCTTTTTGGGAGTTATGCACTTGAGAAGCTGCATACCTATTGAATAGGGTTCGAATCAAATCAGTGCCTACCACTCCATATGAGATATGGTATGGGAAGAACCCATCTCTTAAGCGAGTTAAGATTTGGGGTTGTCCGGCCTATGTCTAAAAGCAAAATCCGGACAAGCTCGAGGCAAAGTCTGTAATGTAGAACTGGAAAGGTTCCAGCAATACAAACTACAGTAGATGATTTGGTACAACCAAAGGATTCAGTAGATACCAACGAACCTCAGCCTCTCCGCCGATCTAGTAGGGTTCCTCACCCACCTGAGAGTTACTTCGGTTTCTCTATGATAGTGGGAGCAAGGAATGCATCATGAGATGATGACCCAACTAGTTTCGAGCAGGCCATCAAGAGTAGGGACTCTGTAAGAATGGCTGGGCTGGATACTTAGCGATCTGAGATGGAATCCATGTACACCAGCAAAGTATGGACTTTGGTTGCTATATCTGAAGGGTTAAATCCCCATCAGGAGCAAGTATATCTTGAGAAGATTACTTGGTGTAAATGGGAAAGTTGAGACTTTCAAAGCTAGACTTGTTAAAGTTTTTCGTCATCGACCAGGCGTGGATAATGATGAAACCTTTTTCCAGTAGCTATGCTTAAGTCTATCCAGATCCTACTTACCACGGCTACATACCATGACTACGATATCTGGCGGTTGGGTGCCATGACTGCTTTTCTAAATACTGATTTAGAAGAGAACGTCTATAATAACACAACCAGAGGTCTTCGTAAACAGTGGGAGCAGCGGAAACATGTGCAAGTTGCTTTACATAATGAAGCAGGCATCGCGGAGTTGGAACGTCTGTTTTAATGTGATAGTCAAAGTGTTTGACTTCATCAAAATGGTAGACGAACCTTGTATATACAAAAGGGTAGTAGAGAGTAAGGTGGTCATCTTCGTATTGTACGTAGACAACATACTCTTGATAGGAAAAGAGTTTCCTATACTACGATCGATCAATCTTCTATTATCACAAGGATTCTCCAAATAGGATAAAGATGATACCTCCTAAATCCTGAGATTTGGACCTATGAGATAGATCTAAAGGGATATTAGGGTTCTCACTAGGTACAGTGAGATTGTATCAATCGATCCTGGGGAGAATCACTGGAAGTGTTCCAGGGTGATAAAGACGACTGAATGTCAGTCACAGGCATTGTCTTTACCCTCTGTAAAGGGACGGTATGTTGGAAGAGTTCTAAGCAAGATACCGTGGCAATCTAGACGATAAAGGCTGGTAACATCGCTATTAAAGATACTACCAAAGAGGCAGTTTGGGTGTATATTGGTTCATAGGATGAACTAGGTTCCTACCATTGTGTGACAATGGAACTGTGGCTTTGGCCCTGGAACCCTGGTCCCATCAGTGACCCAGACATAATCTAAGGCAGCATCACCTGATCATGGAGATAGTTGATCTCCAGGGTGATCGAGGTTAGGAGAGTAGACTCAGAGGACAACACGGCGGATCCACTCACAAAGGCCCTTTTCCCAAAGAGAGACTTTTAGGGGATAGTTGAGTATGTGATACTGCAACCACTGCTACAGATGGCCCAAGTGCAAGTGGGAGATTGTTAGTTATATGTTTGCCCTAGAGGCCATTACTGTACATAGGATGTATATTGTAGTGGATGCTGGGACATATATAGGTAGGACTTTCTTGCTCAACATGATAGTACGCTATCTGGTTGCTCTTAATCTTAACATGTATACTTTCTGTCTCTCTGATTACATGTTGACAAAGCCCTTAGGATGTGTACTCGACTTCCAGGACTGTGATGCAGATCATACTAGTGGGGCCTGGATAGTCCATGAGTACATCCTTGAAATGTTCCTAGTCGAGGGAATATCGAGACGGGGCATCGATATTCCAGAGTAGACTAGCGTATATCTTCTCGACCCATGCGATGGACGATGGATGATCCCATATCCATTGGTGTTTGACATCGGAGATGGTATGCGGGTGCTCAGTGGAGACTGGGTACACTGAACGGACTCGCCGAGAACTTCCAGATGGTATTATACCTCACGTCAGATGGCAGTTCTCTGGTGACACTGGTATAGCTTAGTCTGTTGACCCGAGATCGTCATAGAGTCTTGTGTGTCTCCCACTGTGCTTTGATTTCCACCCTACCACGGCTCTACTGAGTTGTGCAAACAGGTGGTTTTTGGGTACAGTCCCGATTCACATGGAGGCAATGAGCCATAGGAGGGGATTCGTCTCTCCCGGTATTGGGGGTTGATGTTGTGCTATGCTCGACTGGCCATAACAGGAAATCCCTGGCCAGGGTTGCAGTGATATACTGGTAAGAGTTATCAGTAGTTTCACGAATGTTATGGACCCTACGTCGGCATGACTTATCGAACTATTGGGGTCTGACATTTACCACCCCTAGGCGAGATATGCGACATATCAGACGAACAGACCGGACTGTACGGTAAGTGTTACTGGTTGGATTCACAGGAGTGTGAGCGGGCTTGCTCCTCGATCTTCTGATCGCTCAATACCCGGGTGGCCGTTACGTTTAGCAGACCGCTTGCGGCTTGTGGGTGTTTGATATGATCATCATCTGCTGCCGGCGTATTGACGAGTCTTTAGAGTCCTACACAGAGGTTTCCTGGCTCAAGCGAAACGAAATAGGAGCGCATATGAGATATGGGCGGGACCGAGAATAATGCGTGTATGTGATACCGTATTTCATTCTCGCGATGAATGTGTCGAATGGTTGTATGCGATATAACCTAGTTATCGAATCAAGGATTGAATCGATAAGCCGATACATTGGATACTAGCCGGTTATATGCGATATGACCGGATCATAGAATCAAGTGTTGATTCAATGATCTAATGCATAATTATATATTTGATATATTACTTTGCATTAACTAGTATTGGTTCACTTAAAATGGATTTTCTCACTTGGGGTGCACATTGTATATATGATATAGTTTTGTGCACTAGTTTGTATCATGTTTGATGATACATGCAAACTTGGGTGTATGTTTGATTTGAACCTTGTTTAGGTTAATGGTTATGGTTTTAAAGTATTCACTTATTCATTTATATTCTTTATTTCTTTTGGCTAAAATATAATGGTTGCTAATTTTGTCTTTTGTGGAAACTTCATGATACTTTGAATTTGTAACCATTTTGTTTTATGTTTAAAACCTAACCATTAGCTAAACTAGAGTTTGCTCTCTACAAGAGTTAAGTCTAACCCAAGGTTGCATTATGATAAGATCATTTTGATTTTATTATTTGATTTTATCATTTCTCATCATATCTTCTTCTTCTTCTTCATCTTCTTCAACATGAAGAAAAAGCTTGCCTCTTCAATGGCAACTAGCAAAAACAAGTGAGAAATCCAAAACAAAAGTCTACCCACTTCCTATTTCTTCATCCTCTACCTCTTGCCAAGTTTTATAGGGTGTTTCCTTCACAAGTTTTCAAGGCTTGGTGAAGTTGGAGCTTGTTCTAGCGATGCCTCGACGTAGATCATCTTCGGCATCGAACCGACGATCAAGCCCGCCTATTCTTCGATGATGCCAATGCTAGAGTCAAGGGATCGATTTGGACAGCGGAGGGAGATCATCGCGGAGCTATAGAGGTGGAGAACCGGATCTACAAAGGTTGTATTTCCGTATTCTAGTAGTTAAGTGTTAACTATTTTGTTTTTATCGCCTAGATATCTAGTAAACGATCCGTGTTAGGGTTTGTAGGCACCCGTAAAATTTGATTTGTGCATATTTGATCACTTGTGAGACTTCACTAGAGTGCCTAGGAACCCTACATTGGGCTTACTTAGATTACGTACGCCTCGAGACGTTTCATAATTTAGGTGCCTGTCATGTTCCGTACTTTTTGGGGCGTGACCGGGAACCTCCCTCAAAATACCAACACTGGCCTTGCCGAAAGATTGGCCAACTTGTAAGGCGTAATTAATCCCGTCTAGTCTTACCTTTTAGGGTTTGAAGGAAAATTTGATGAAAACAGTGAGAGCCATCCTGATTAAATAAGATAATAACCAATCTAATCTTGCAAGAGCATACGCTAAAGTGCTTTCTTCTCTCTCTCTCCAGGTAGCAACCATATCAGGCCTTAATCAAGATAATAATATGAATGTATTGACCGAACCCGCTTATTATACTAAGTAGGGGAACGTTGGTCCCGCTCCAACTTATAATTGTTATAAGTCCGAGCAGGAAATAGAAGAATATCCGGATTCTCACGCCACCCAAACGAAGAATAAGCATGTTGATGCATCTTCTTCAGGTGTGTTAGTTATCGAGAACTGTTTCTCAGTTCACTCTACGTCCTGGGTATTAGATACCGTATCGGGATCCCACATATGTAATATGTTACATGGGCTAAGGATCATCTTCCTGAATCAAAAGTTGATCGGATCAGGCTCGTTAAATAATGGCATATACGTTCTAAACCAAACTACAAACCTTAATCTATAGAACACACATAAGAGGAAGAGTTCAGAAATGAACGAATCTTTCTTGTGGCATTGTAGACTAGGTCATATCAATGCGACACGACTAGCTAAGTTGCATAAGGTTGGATATTTGAATCTGTTCGAATTTTCATCCTATGACACTTGCCAGTCATGTCTCAAAGGAAAGATGACCAAAACTCCATTTAGTGGACACAGAGAAAGAGTTACGGAACTCTTGGGACTGATACATAGTGATGTATGTGGTGCCATGTCTACACATGCCAGGAATGGTTCTTCGTACTTCATTACATTCACTGACGATCTCTCAAGATACGGACATGTGTTCTTGTTGAAACACATGTCTGAAGCTTTTGAGAAATTCAGAGAATATAAGCACGAAGTATAGAACCAAACAGGTAAAAGTATTAAGATCCTTCGATCTGACCAAGAAGGAGAATACTTGAGCAATGAGATCCTGGACTATCTAAAAGAGAATGGGATTCTCTCTCAGCTTACTCCTCCTTATACACCATAGCACAACGATGTATCAGAACAGAGGAATCGCACCCTATTAGATATGGTGCGCTCTATGATGAGCACTGCTGAGTTGCCTATTTCCTTCTGGGGTATGCGCTTGAGACAGCCAAAAACCTATTGCATATGGTTCCTACCAAATCAGTGCCTACCACTCCATATGAGATATGGAAGGGGAAGAGACCAACTCTTAATTATGTTAAGATATGGGGTTGTCCGACCTATGTCAAAAGGCACAATTCGTACAAACTCGAGGCAAGGTCTGTCCTGTGCAAGTTTGTAGGATATCCCAAAAACTCAGAAGGGTATATCTTCTACCACACTGAGAAACAAAAGGTGTTTGTTTCTCGACATGCCAGCTTTTTAGAAAAGGAATTTCTTGAAAAAGAAATTAGTGGCGAGGAGGTAGAACTAGAAGAAGTTCCAGCTATACAAACCACGACAGAAGATTTGGTAGAACCAGAGAATTCAGTAGTTCCTGACGAACCCCAGCTTCTCCGCCGATCTAGCAGGGTTCCTCATCCACCTGAGAGATACTATGGTTTTCTCATTGATCGTGGGAGCAAGGATTGCATCATAGAAGATGATGACCCGACTAGCTTCAAGCAGGCCATCACGAGTGGAAACTCTGTGAAATGGCTGGATGCAATGCGATCTGAGATGGAATCCATGTACACCAACAAAGTATGGACTTTGGAAATTGCTCCTGAAGTGATAAAACCTATTGGGAGCAGATGGATCTTTGAGAAGAAACTTGGTGTAGATGGAAAATTTGAGGCTTTCAAAGTTAGACTTGTTGCAAAGGGTTTGCTTCAACGACCAGGTGTGGATTATGACGAAACATTTTCTCCAGTGGCTATGCTTAAGTCCATCCGGATCTTACTTGCCACTGCTTCATACCATTACTATGAAATCTGGCAAATGGATGTTAAGACCGCCTTTCTAAATGGTGATTTAGAGGAGTGCGTGTACATGACTCAAGCAGAGGGCTTCATAGACAGTGGAAGCAGGGAAAGTGAGCAAGCTGCATAAATCCATCTATGGGTTAAAGCAGGTATCGTGGAGTTGGAACATCTGTTTTCATGTGGTAGTCAAAGAGTTTGACTTCATCAAAAACGTAGATGAACCTTGTATTTACAAGAAGGTGGCAGAGAGTAAGGTTGTCTTCCTCGTATTGTACATGGATGACATACTCTTGATAGGAAATAATGTTCCTATGCTGCACTCGGTTAAGCTCTTCTTATCACATAGATTCTCAATGAAAGATCTAGGTGATGCCTCCTGTATTTTGGAAATTAAGATCTATAGAGATAGATCTAAGCGGATACTGGGATTGTCCTAATCCAGGTACATTGACACCATACTAAAGAGATTTAGTATAGAAGAATCCAAGCGTGGGAGCTTACCCACAATCTCTGGACTCACTCTCTCCAAAGAGATGTCTCCTAAGACTGATTTGGAAAGAGCTCGCATGCAAGGGATACCCTATGCTTCGGCAGTAGGCTCTATCATGTACGCGATGTTTTGTACCAGACCCGATGTAGCATACTCACTAAGTGTAGTGAGTAGGTATCAAGCAGATCCAGGAGAGAGTCACTGGACAGCTGTGAAGAACATTCTCAAGTACTTGAGAAGGACTAAGGAGATGTTCTTGGTGTATGGTAACGGTGAACTCCAAGTGGAGTCCTTTACCGATTCGAGCTTCCAAAGTGATAAGGACGACTCTAATTCGCACTCGGGGTTTTTCTTTACCCTCAATGGAGGGGCAGTTGGTTGGAAGAGTTCCAAGCAAGAAACAGTGGCAGACTCGACAATGGAGGCTGAATACATCGCTGCAAAAGAGGCTGTCTGGATCAAGAAGTTCATCACTGAACATGGTGTGGTTCCGTCCATTGAGCATCCAATACCTGTGTATTGTGATAGCAATGGAGCTGTAGCTTTGGCCAAGGAACCCAGGTCCCATCAGAGATCCAGGCATATTCTGAGGCGGTATCACCTGATCCGGGATATAGTTGATCCCGAGAGATCGAGGTCAGGAGAGTTGACACGAAAGACAACACTGTGGACCCACTCACGAAGGCCATACCCCAGACACAATTTGAGAAACTCTTTGGGATGTTGGGTATGAGATACTACAACAGCTGGCCTTAGTGCAAGTGGGAGATTGTTAGTTATTTATATGCCCTAGAGGCCTTTGTTGTACATATGATGTATATTATAGTGGATGCTTGGATATATATAGAGAGGACTTTCTTGCTTGATATGATAGTATGCTATCTGGTTTCACTTTGTCTTAACATGTTGACTTATATTGGTTTACTGTCTTGCTCTCACATGTTGATAAAGCCCTTAGGATATGTACTCGACTACTAGGACTATGATGCAGATCATACTAGCACGGCCAGGGTAGTCCAAGAGTACATCCTATAACTGTTCCTAGTCGAGGGTGTATCGAGACAGGGCATCGATACTCCAGAGTAGACTAGCGTATACGCATCTTGACCCATATGATGGGCGATGGATGATCCCATATCCATTTGTGTTTGACATCAAAGATGGTGTACGGGTGCTCAGTGGACACTGGGTACACTGAACAGACTCGCCGAGAACTCCTAGATGGTATTATACCTATCGTCAGATAGCAGTTCTCTGGTGACACTGGTACAGGTTAGTCTGTAGATCCGAGATCGTCATAGAGTCTTGTGTGATTCCCACCGTGCTTTGATTTCTACCTTACCACGTTCATGAGAACGTGCAAAACGGTGGCTTTTGGGTACAGTCCCTGTTGGAGATAGTGCCCTCAGAGTCAATTATTAGGTCACAGGTACGTGATTGTAATGATTGAGGGAGGACCTATCCTGTAGGACAGTCTTACTCGAGATGATAGTATGCTATCTGGTTTACCTTTATCATCGTGTACTGTTTTAGGTGACCTGACACGTCACTATTACACGTTGATAGAGCCCCTAGGATTCTTGCTTGACCACCAGCAGTATGAGGGCGATCATATAAGTGGGAGCTGGGGGTCTACAAGCATATCCTTAAAAGGTCCCTAGTCGTGGGAGTTTCGAGACCGGGCATCGATACTCCATTAGTAGACTAGTGTATACAGTCGAGACCCCGACGAGGGGCGGTGGCTGGTCTCACAAGCCACTGGTGTCAGTTGGATCACCTAAGATGTATACAGGTGCTCATTGGGTTATGAGTACACCGGACAGGACTCGCCGGGAACATGCTAGTTGGTCATATACCAGACGTCAGATGGCAGTTCCCTGGTGACATGTGTGCAGGTTAGTTCATCGACCTGGGGATCGTCATTTGTCTCGTGTGAGTTCCCACTGTACTTTGATTACTACCCTACCACGGCTCAAAGGAGTCGTGCAAACAGGTTTTAGTTGGGTACAGTCCCGAGCCACATGGAGGCAGTGAGCGTATCTTCAGGGGTTCGTCTCTTCCGGTATTGGGGGTGAGGTCGCGCTGTGTCTAGGAGAGCCATTACACGAAGACCTTGGCCAAGGCAAGGAGATTTACTGGTAGGTATTCCAGTAGTATCTCAGGGTGTTCTGGGCTACACTCCGACACGACTTGTACCGCTTTTGGGGGTCTGACTTTTACCAACCCCCTAGGCCCGCCATGCGATACTCATAGACGAACGGACCGGACTGCACGGATATTGTCACTGACAGGCTCAGTAGGGTTGTCAGGCTGAGTTCACTCACAGACGTCCCTTTTAGTCAATACTTGGTAGCCCGTTACGTATTGGCTTATACCTCTGACGTGCTAGTGGTTAAATCCACAACCGAGGTGTTGACGAGTCTTTAGAGTCCCCCACATTCAGTTACTCAAGCTTTCGGGCGAAAGGTTGTAGAGGCCGTATGGAGATATGGCAAGGTCCGATCAGATACGTGCGGTATTGCACGGATCAGGATCGGACAGTTTGTACTATAGGCCGTATGGTTATATGGCAGGGTTCGATCAGATACGTGCGGTATTGCACGGATCAGGATCGAACAGATATTACTAGTCGGCTTTGGTATAAGCCGGATCCTAGTATAGTACAGTGTAGATTTTGTCTCATTGCATTTGTATTTCGGTCGAAATACAGATGCGGGTGTGTATGCACAGTATCGGGGTTTTTCCTGTAATTTATTACGGGACCAGATTTATGGAGTTGCCAGTTTGCTTTCCGTTTCGGCCAATTTCCATTGTTCCGTTCATTGGCCGAAGATTGGTGGAGGAGGGCTTATTTGCATTGTTGCAAATAAGCATTTGTGGAGAGGGTCTTTGCATATTATCTTGTCATGATACTTGTCCCATCATTTGACTTCATAAACTCATGATAACTTGACTTTTAGTGGTCATGATGGTTGTTGGTGGTTGGAGTTGTGTGTGGTTTTGCTTTTGATCATATTCTTTCATGATTGGTTTTTGAGGCTTTGCATTATTGTTCAAGCCTCTCACTCTCTCATGGTGATCTATCTCATTCCCTCCCTCCCTCACTTGAGCATGGCCGGCCTCCCCCTTGAATGGGCTGTCCAAAAATTGAGGTGGAAAAAGGTTGTTCATTTCATGCACCAAAATTCTCCAAGCTCCTCCATAGACTTCATGTATCATCCCTCTACCAAAGTGGCATCTCCATGAACCCCAAAATGAGACTTGAGTCCTACACAATATTCTATAACGAATCTTGGGCACGTCGAGTAGCCGGCTTCGTGCCCGAGTTGCCTCGGCATTGAGGTGGGAGCCCGTAAACAAAGTAGGCGATGTGGTGCACTTCCGGCGATGAAGAGGAGACAGGACTTTCCGCAGGAGATCGGGAACATGACGAGAAGACCGGAGGACTTGGATCGTCGGTATATCTCTAACCCTTCTTCTTGTTTGCTTAGACTAGTTTAATGGCACGATCCGGGGTTTAGTGCGCGGTGGTGCCGGTTTGCTAAGTCCGCAAAATTATAGTTTTTCACCGCTTCCGCATTCCGGCGTCGGATTGACGGCCGGGGCGCCGCCGTGCACTTACAGTGGTATCAGAGCCTCGCCATTAACATAGTCTAGCTTGGTGTAATGTGTTTTTCTGTTTCGATCGATCGAATGTTCCAAAACTGCATTTTAGTTCGCATCAGTTTCTGTTGAAAATTTTTGGTCTCGAAAAATTTTTCAGGTTGTAAAATATTGATGTACTGGAAAATCTAAGAGCTCTGTAAAAATTCTATGAAGTAACTCCACAGTGGGAGCGCGGAAGCGCCGCGAAAACCCCCTTCCCGCCGCCTTTCCGCCGCACACTGTGGAGATCACTTCACCATTTTTTTTCAGAGGCCTTCTGGGCTTATAATATGGGTTTTGGAATATTAAAATTGGGCCCAGGATTTCTGTGAGTGCTACAGTTTTGATTGGGGGCCCACTTGTTAATTTTTGATCGATCGGATATTTCAAACACATTATTTCACAGTATTTACATTATATCTGCGACCGTGAATGTCACTCGATCGGTAAATCCCGTCTAACTGCTATAGTCCGGTTAGACGGATTTGCGAACGTGACTTTCACGTTGATGTTTTATTTTTGCTGTGATGTTGCGGATCGGTCGTGGGGGATAGCCTGGATGCAATGCTAGTACAGTTTTGTTGTATTATGTACATTTGATATTGCGGGGCGAGCGTCCGACATGTGGACTGCCGTCACTGCCTGATTGTATTATTATTTTGGGGCACGACCTGGTTGCGGTCGATGTACCCGGTGTATGTATATTTTACTTTCTGTACTAGGATTACCCCGCGGAGGGGTGCACGGATAGCCGAGTTCTGGAGGGCAACAAGCCCGCATCTCATGGCATTGAGACGGAGGGGGCTTCACTCTAGGATTGGCGGGCTATTCGCCGCACTCGTAGGGGGTACAGGTTGACCCAGGAGGGGTGCCCAAGTTACCGGATTCCGTGAAGTGCTGGGTGGTCCATTCACGGAGCTGAAGGGGGCTGCCTCGCTTCAGGTTTTGGCGGGTAACTTGCCGCGCCCGTAGGGGTCTAGGATTTCATTGCACAGGCTATCCACACGACCAGGGGAACGTCGGGTTTCAGTAGTGGCTCTATGAAACCCGGGGATCCCAGATATCTGTATTATTTCTGTGATGCTGTTCATTCTCTGTGATGTTGCATTTCTTTCACGCCTTGAGCGAAATATAATATATTGGTATATATATTAGTAGATGTTGTATATGTTTTGCATCCGCGCTAGTCCAGTCCCCGCTCTGTCGTTAGTAAGCTAACCTAACGGGTAATGACGGGACCCAGTGGCGAATGCGGATGGCATATACGTACATCAGTATATTTTTCGTTCTTTTTGGTGTGATCAATTGATGGTACTGCATTGATTCGGATCAGTGCAAGTTAAATCAAACCTAATCTGATGTTGTTGGAACACTTTTCAAAAAGCTGTTATTGCAAGGACGTTCACTTTTGTTTTGCATCGCGGTATTCATTTGGAATATCCTGCTCCTCAGTCGACGAGTCAAAGGCCGAGATCCCTTCACCGGGAGTGACCCCTTGGACAGAAGTTTGCGTCAGGGCATTAACTTCACTATAGCCGATTACTTTTGCTTTGCATCGCGGTATTCATTTGGAATATCCTGCACCCCATTCTACGGGGAAAGAGCCGAGATCCCTTCACCGGGAGTGACCTCTTTAGCAACGGTTTTCGTCACTATATTTTTAAAAAAAGCTATCCGTTCCTTCGACGATATCAAGTTCATTACGTTAAAGGTTTTCGCCAGAAACCATTCGTAGCCCTCCGTCGTTTCAGACCGGTAGCACGTAGTATTCATGCTATGTTTGTTGACCTTCGTCAAGGCATAGTGTATGGTAGCTGCTTGTTACCTTTCTGCTGCATAGATAGATGCGTTGGTTTGGGACAGTCGTATAGCCTTGTTGACCTTCGTCAAGGGCTTGTACGGGTGGATTCAGATTAACCCTGGATAATGACGGGTAGAACTTGACATGTGACTTATGATTTGTTGACCTTCGCCAAGGTCATAAGAGCATGGGGCAGAAATCACATCGGGAGTTTCAAAAGTACTGAAACTTGCCAGATATGCGCATACCTTCTGGAGTGTGATACCGTGAGCGGATTCCGTCACGTTGTCATGCGATGAGAGTTGGATCCCGATTCCCACTGATGAGTTGGTTTACTCCTCGGGTGATCCCGACTAATTCTTCTTTCAGGTTTGGAGGAGAATTTGACGGTACAGTGGGAGGATTCCAGATTAGATAAATTGGTAACCATTCTGATCTAGGTTAGAGTGCACGCTGAGTGTTTCTTTTCTCTCTCTCTTTGGCAGAGACCATTGACCCGACCCTAAGACAATGACTCAGTGACCAAGTTGACCGAACCTTCTTAACACTGGCTTTTGGATTGTCAGAGTTGCAAACCTCATTGCCACCCCTTCTTTTACCCTTTTCTCCAGGACACCCCGTATTGCTACAAACGTCCACTTCCATTGGACAAAACCATCGTATGGTTAGATACGAACTCGAAAGAATTTATTCGAGGATGGTTTCCGGTTCTGGAGAAAACGGATAGGATTATTCAGTTGTCTTTTCTTTTCACCCTCTCTCAGGTTGAGAGTACTCCTTGGTTTAGGAGTAGTACACCTATTACGCAAATTGGATAGTCTTCTTCCAAACCATAGGCTGGTGCCAACCGGTAGGGAATGAAGAAAACCAATTAGCCTAACGATGGTGTACAGAAGGTATTGAGTTAAGACAAATAAAGGGATTAGTAAGAGGGCAAAGTAAATTGCAACAGATATTCACGACCAAACCAAATATTTCGTTACCACTCCCACATCACCTTTGTATTTCTCCAGGACACTCCGTATCACTACGAAGATCCACAGTTTATTTGGATACTCCATCGTATGGTTATATACGAACTCGAATGGAACTTGTTCCAGTTCGGGGATGGATTCTGGTCCAGGAGAAATAGGAATAAGGCTTATTCGGTTGTCTTTTATCTTCACCCTCTCTCATTGCGAGTGTTCCTAGGATTGGGACAGTACACCCATTATGCTTATTGGATAGTCTTCTTCCAAACCATAGGCTGGTGCCGAACGGTAGGGAAGGAAGAAAACCATTTGGCCTAAAGAGGTGTACAGAAGGTAAAGACTAAAGACATATGAAGGGATTTGGAGAGGTGGCAAAGAACTATACGGTTACAGTCGTGAATCTAGATAATGGAAAGGGCATTACTAGGAATACCAGGATACCCCATCGAAACATTTCAATGTTTCAGGTTCACTGTGTACAGTTAATAGAAAACTGATTTCCCAATTAGATACTTGCTCCAGGGTATGTATTTACCAGGTATAATTCTCACATCTGTATGGTTTTTCAGATGATGAGTGGGAGTAAGTTATTGGGAATTGGGTGATCATCCTCATTATATCGGGATTCGTTGTAATCGGTGATATTTGAGGAAATCACCTGGGCTGTTTGCCGGTCGGCAAATATTTGGTTTTGAATATCCGCTGTTATGCACCAATTTCAAAATGATATATCTGTACGTCTATTTTCATAGAGTGAGATATACCTTTCTGAAATTATGTCTATGACATTTACCTATATCAGTGGATGGTTAGGTAAGGAGCATTAAACAGCGGTGTAATTCTTCTTAACCATAAGTACAGTTTTCAACCTACGACACACAGTGAATGAGTTATCAGACTCAAGGGACTTATACAGAGTATTGTATGTTGTCCAGGGTCCATCAGGACAGAGGGGTTGGTCCTCGTACTACATTCAGTTTACTTATGACTTCTCTAGTTTTTAGACAGGTGTTTCGTGGAAACACAGGGTCCGAATTTGGAGAAGTTATTGGTATTTGAATAGAGTAGAGAACCAGGTGTAGCAAGTATCGGGATTCTTCAAAGTGATCGAAGATGTAGATACTTGTGTATGGTGTTCAGTTGATAGTAATGATTAAGAGAACTTGCTTCTTTTTCGGGTTACTCATAATTGGAAGTATTCCTAAGTTGAGTAACGCTGATCGGCCTCTCTCCATTTAGTTGACATGCACTGGAGATAGCTGCATGATTTGAATCTGGTTCAATTAAATCAGTGCCTCTGTTTCTATATTGGATATAGTACAGTTCATATCTTAAAATTATTAAGGTACGGGGGTTGTCTGGCTTATGCTTAAAACCAGACACTGGACAACTCAAGGCACGTTTCTGTAATGGCTGTTTGTGGGTTGACCCAGGCTATGACGCGGGTTGACTTTCTACCATCTGGATGAACAATAGCAATATTGTTCTAGACTCGCCACAGTTTTATTAAAAATGGTTTTTTCAGAAAACAGAAGTGGGAGTATGGTAGAACTGGAAGTGATTCCAGAACCACAAACGATTACTGAAGATTTGATAAGGAACCTAAAGATTCAATCTGGATTGACATTCCATTGGCCACTCCGCAGATAAGGTGGGTAACTTCAGGCACCCGAGAGGTACTCCGGTAGCCTCAAGGACGGTGACAGGGAAGTTCTTGTTTACCCACAATTGCCATTGCTGTTGTTCCAGGTTACGAAACCCGGCGGGAGGATGAGTATAGCGTCGTTCTAAACCAGTTTTAGAAGTGTACGTCTATATGACTCTGCCAGAGGGTTGTCGTAGTTAGTGGGAGCAGCGGAAGCATTGGTGGACAGATTGCTTATGTCTATTTATAGACTAGAGCAGATGTAGCGGAGATAGATCATCTGTTTCTGACGTGACAGTCATGGGTTTGACTTCATCAGAATAGGGGATGGATCTGTTGAGAAGGTAGTAGGGTGTGATATCCTGGTATTTGGATGATATACACAGAATAGGAAAAGAAACTCCTATACTACAATCGGTTATACTTTGGTCGTCACACAGTGGTTTCTCCACAAAGGAAATGGATTTTAGATCTAGATTTGGGTGGTTTCCTAATCAGGGTACTCAGACAGCATTCTAAGAGTATTTAGAATGGACGACTCCATGCATGGTAGTGTACCTGCAGAAGATGGAGTCACCCTCTCTAAAGGTGTCTTACAGACTAAAGGGGAGAGGGACGTGCATGATTGGCAGATCACTTGCTCAGGCAATTGAGTCAATCATGAGATGTCAAGTACCACACCAGATGTTGTTCTTGCACTAGATGCAATAAGTTGATATTGACCTGATCCTAGAGAAACAGTCGGAAGCAGTTTTAGAACATAAGTGGATGTTCTAGGGATATGATAACGACAGCCTTATTCAGGAGACAGTTATCATTCCAGGCTTCCAAGGTGACTTGGACGACAAGGAGGTTGTCAGAGTTATAGTTTTCCCTCTGACGAGGGGCAGTATTTTGACAGGTGATCCAAGGCAATACTGAGGGAGGCATGGCGCAGGATACTGATTAAGTTCAGTTGACGATACAGTCTAAGAAGTTTGGATTTGGAGTTCATTTATGAGCTATGTCCCATCAGACATCCAGACACATTCTAAGACAGGTATTGCTCATTTCGGGAGATGGGTTTCTCCGCGAACTTGAGATATAGAGAGACATAGATAGAAACATCTAGGCGGATCCACTCACTGAGGCTATTCCTCGAACGCAATAGTTTCGCAAACGAGCTTTGTGAGATTGACTAGTAGAGGAGTTGGGTGTTCGGTATCACACGGGCTGTGAGTATGCGACATCGTAATAATTAGCCCTGAGTGCAAGTGGGAGATTGTTGGAGATAGTGCCCTCAGAGTCAATTATTAGGTCACAGGTACGTGATTGTAATGATTGAGGGAGGACCTATCCTGTAGGACAATCTTACTCGAGATGATAGTATGCTATCTGGTTTACCTTTATCATCGTGTACTGTTTTAGGTGACCTGACACGTCGCTATTACACGTTGATAGAGCCCCTAGAATTCTTGCTTGACCACCAGCAGTATGAGGGCGATCATATAAGTGGGAGCTGGGGGTCTACAAGCATATCCTTAAAAGGTCCCTAGTCGTGGGAGTTTCGAGACCGGGCATCGATACTCCATTAGTAGACTAGTGTATACAGTCGAGACCCCGACGAGGGGCGGTGGCTGGTCTCACAAGCTACTGGTGTCAGTTGGATCACCTAAGATGTATACAGGTGCTCATTGGGTTATGAGTACACCGGACAGGACTCGCCGGGAACATGCTAGTTGGTCATATACCAGACGTCAGATGGCAGTTCCCTGGTGACATGTGTGCAGGTTAGTTCATCGACCTGGGGATCGTCATTTGTCTCGTGTGAGTTCCCACTGTACTTTGATTACTACCCTACCACGGCTCAAAGGAGTCGTGCAAACAGGTTTTAGTTGGGTACAGTCCCGAGCCACATGGAGGCAGTGAGCGTATCTTTAGGGGTTCGTCTCTCCCGGTATTGGGGGTGAGGTCGCGCTGTGTCTAGGAGAGCCATTACACGAAGACCTTGGCCAAGGCAAGGAGATTTACTGGTAGGTATTCCAGTAGTATCTCAGGGTGTTCTGGGCTACACTCCGACACGACTTGTACCGCTTTTGGGGGTCTGACTTTTACCAACCCCCTAGGCCCGCCATGCGATACTCATAGACAAACGGACCGGACTGCACGGATATTGTCACTGACAGGCTCAGTAGGGTTGTCAGGCTGAGTTCACTCACAGACGTCCCTTTTAGTCAATACTTGGTAGCCCGTTACGTATTGGCTTATACCTCTGACGTGCTTGTGGTTAAATCCACAACCGAGGTATTGACGAGTCTTTAGAGTCCCCCACAGTCAGTTACTCAAGCTTTCGGGCGAAAGGTTGTAGAGGCCGTATGGAGATATGGCAAGGTCCGATCAGATAAGTGCTGTATTGCACGGATCAGGATCGGACAGTTTGTACTATAGGCCGTATGGTTATATGGCAGGGTTCGATCAGATACGTGCGGTATTGCACGGATCAGGATCGAACAGATATTACTAGTCGGCTTTGGTATAAGCCGGATCCTAGTATAGTACAGTGTAGATTTTGTCTCATTGCATTTGTATTTCGGTCGAAATACAGATGCGGGTGTGTATGCACAGTATCGGGGTTTTTCCTGTAATTTATTACGGGACCAGATTTATGGAGTTGCCAGTTTGCTTTCCGTTTCGGCCAATTTCCATTGTTCCGTTCATTGGCCGAAGATTGGTGGAGGAGGGCTTATTTGCATTGTTGCAAATAAGCATTTGTGGAGGGGGGTCTTTGCATATTATCTTGTCATGATACTTGTCCCATCATTTGACTTCATAAACTCATGATAACTTGACTTTTAGTGGTCATGATGGTTGTTGGTGGTTGGAGTTGTGTGTGGTTTTGCTTTTGATCATATTCTTTCATGATTGGTTTTTGAGGCTTTGCATTATTGTTCAAGCCTCTCACTCTCTCATGGTGATCTATCTCATTCCCTCCCTCCCTCACTTGAGCATGGCCGGCCTCCCCCTTGAATGGGCTGTCCAAAAATTGAGGTGGAAAAAGGTTGTTCATTTCATGCACCAAAATTCTCCAAGCTCCTCCATAGACTTCATGTATCATCCCTCTACCAAAGTGGCATCTCCATGAACCCCAAAATGAGACTTGAGTCCTACACAATATTCTATAACGAATCTTGGGCACGTCGAGTAGCCGGCTTCATGCCCGAGTTGCCTCGGCATTGAGGTGGGTGCCCGTAAACAAAGTAGGCGATGTGGTGCACTTCCGGCGACGAAGAGGAGACAGGACTTTCCGCAGGAGATCGGGACCATGACGAGAAGACCGGAGGACTTGGATCGTCGGTATATCTCTAACCCTTCTTCTTGTTTGCTTAGACTAGTTTAATGGCACGATCCGGGGTTTAGTGCGCGGTGGTGCCGGTTTGCTAAGTCCGCAAAATTATAGTTTTTCACCGCTTCCGCATTCCGGCGTCGGATTGACGGCCGGGGCGCCGCCGTGCACTTACAGTCCCGAATCACATGGAGGCAATGAGCAATAGGAGGGGTTTCGTCCCTCCCGGTATTGGGGGTTGATGTTGCGCTGTGTTCGATTGGCAGAGCTGATATGGAGATTGTAAGTCCATGTCACGCACCCCACGAACTTGCGGGGAGGCGGAATATATGAAAAACAATTATCAAAGCTTCGTAACACGGACTTGAGCGCATGAATCGTATCTAAACCGTTACTAGCAAACTACGAGAGGTTTAACTACTCGGATTCGAAGTTAAACCTCACGTTACTTGTCCTTCGGGTCTTCATCGCTATCATCCACTCCTCGTAGGCTCCTTGGAACATCGGCACCTCAACGGCCTCCTTGATTCAAAGACGATCCACCCGAGAGCTCCTACTCCAAGCTTGATCTCTAACTTGAGATAACTAGGTTGCTCAAAGTGCTAATCTAAGCTACCTAGGGGATATAGAGTGATGTTATGGATTAATTAGTCTATCTAATCCTTGATCTCAACACATGAGAGGGGAGGATTAGGGTTTCAAGAATGAGAGAGCTTGAGGAGAGAGAAGGTGATGATAAGAATGATATTGAAAAATGAACTCATTAGAATATAACAACCATAACAATTTATCAAATAAATAACATAAATGATTAATCATCATGGTTGATGCATTCACATTGTGTGATTCATCTCATGAGTGATTAGCTCAATAAATGAAGCATTAACTCCATGGATGAATCACACAAATGAGTCATTAAGCAATAAATGCTTATGCCACCTTAACCCCCAAGTCACCATGCTTCTATAAGCTTCCCGGAAAATTACGAGAACGCTACTCCAATCCGTGAAAGCACGAAAAAACTTTAGACCGTATAAATCCAATAACCCGATACTAGAATCTGGCTTAAGCCAAAGCCGACTAGTAAAAACTGTCCGAACGTCGTACGTGCGTAAACACACGTATGCGTCCGAACCCTTGTCGTAAAACCATACGACCTCTATATCGTTTCGCTTGGAGCAGGGAAACTCTCTGTGTGGGACTCTAAAGACTCGACACTACGCTGTCAGTGGGTTTAACCATAGACCGCAAGCGGAACTAGCTGTACGTAACGGTCCCCAGGTAGATGTCGATAAGAAGGCCGATGAGGAAACCCATCCGAACTCCTACTGAGCCTGATGTGACAATCTCCGTACAGTCCGGTCTGTTCGTCTAAGACTATCGCATATCGAGCCTAGGGGGCGGCAAGCGTCAGTCCACTAATAGCGGTATAAGTCGTGTCGGAGCGTAGCCCATTACACCCTGAGAAACTACTGGAACCTACCAGTAAATCTCGCTTGCCCTGGCCAGGGACTTTGCGTAATGGCTCTCTGACACAGCGCGATACCAACTCCCAATACCGGGAGAGATGGATCCTGTCTAACCGCCACTACCTCCAAGTGCTCGGGACTGCACCCAACTGCTACCTGTTTGCACGACTCCTTTGAGCCGTGGTAGGGTAGCAATCTAAGAACAGTGGGATACACTCGAGGCGAAGTAGCAGTGTCAAGTCTGTGGACTATGCTGTACTCATGTCACCTGGGAACTGTTAACTGACGACGGGTATAATACCAACCAACAGTTCCCCTGCGAGTCATGTCCGATGTACCCGTAACCCAACGAGCACTTATATACTATCTCCAGTACGACGTACTGATGGCTGTGGGACAGACCATCTCCCCAACTGGGATGTGAAGCGTACACACTAGTCTACTCCGGAATATCGATGCCCTGTATCAATAATCTAACGACCAGGGACCTGTATAGGATGTTTATTATAGATTACCAGCCCCCATAGTGTGACTGCCATCACAACGCTGGTAATCAAGAAAAGATCCTATGGGCTCTACTAATATGTATAAATGATACGTTATAAGAAACATATGCACATATTAAAGTAGAAACAAACCAAGTAGCATACTACCATTTTTAGCAAGACTGTCAATACAAGTGTGAATATCCCAAGTTTCCATTAAGTAATATACAATCTAGTATGATACAATAATGGCCCCTAGGGCATATACACTAACAATCTCCCACTTGCACTAAGGCCATGAGCTGGCATATCGCAGACCTATGATCTCGAATAACCTCTCGAACTGCGTCTGAGGAATGGCCTTTGTGAATGGATCAGCAATGTTATTCTCCGTCTCTACTCTCTTTATCTCGATCTCCCGGCGATCTACGGTCTCCCTGATCAGGTGATACCGCCTTAAGATGTGTCTGGACTTCTGATAGGACCAGGGTTCCTTCGCTAAAGTTATAGCGCCGTTGTTGTCGCAATACAGAGGTATTGGACCAACACAGGTAGGAACCACCTGAAGTTCTGTGAGAAACTTCTTCATCCAGACAGCATCTTTTGCGGCATCGTAAGCAGCTATGTACTCTGCTTCCATCGTTGAGTCAGCAACGGTCTCCTGCTTGGAACTCTTCCAAAAAACCGCCCCTCCATTGAGGGTAAAGACATAACCCGACATGGACTTGGAGTCATCCTTGTCACTCTGGAAGCTGGAGTCGGCAAAGGCCTCGATCTGGAGGTCTTTTCCGCCATACACCAAGAACATCTCCTTAGTCCTCCTCAGGTACTTGAGAATGTTCTTTACTGCTATCCAGTGATTCTCCCCTGGGTTTTCCTGATAACGCTCAATGCGTATGCTACATCTAGTCTGGTACATAACATCACATATATTATAGAGCCTACCGCTGAAGCTTAGGGTATAATCGACATGAGATCCCTTTCCAAATCAGTCTTGGGAGACATCTCTTTGGAGAGGGTGATTCCGTGACAAGCCGGTAGATTACCGCGCTTAGAATCTTCCATACTGAATCTTTTCAATATGGTGTCTATGTACCTGGACTGCGAAAGTCCCAACATCCTTTTTGATCTATCACGATAGATCTGGATCCCCAGAATATAGGTGGCATCACCCAGGTCTTTCATGGAGAACTTCTGTGACAAAAATCTTTTGACTGACTGTAACATAGGAATATCATTTCCTATTAAGAGAATGTCATCCACGTACAAGACGAGGAATACTACAGCTCTCCCTACAATCTTTCTGTATATGCATGATTCATCTGGATTTTTGATAAAGTCGAATTCTTTGACAGCATCATCAAAACAGATGTTCCAACTCCGCGATGCTTGCTTTAGCCCATAAATGGACTTAAGCAACTTGCATACTTTACCGCTGCTCCCACTCTGAATGAATCCCTCTGGCTGATCCATATAGACGCTCTCTTCCAAATTACCATTTAGAAAGGCCGTATTTACGTCCATCTGCCAGATTTCATAATCGTGGAAGGCAGCAATAGCAAGAAGGACCCGAATGGATTTATGCATAGCCACTGGAGAAAAGGTTTCATCATAGTCCAAAGCATGTCTTTGACGGAAACCCTTTGCAACAAGTCTAGCCTTATAGGTTTCAACCTGTCCATCTACACCAATCTTCTTTCTGAAGATCCATTTACATCCTACGGGTTTTACCCCATATGGAGCAATGTCCAAAGTCCATACTTTGTTAGTGTATATGGACTCCATTTCGGTCCGCATTGCATCCAGCCATTTTACTGAGTCACCGCTCTGAATGGCTTGCTGGAAGCAAGTAGGGTCATCATTATCAATGACGCAATCTTCTCGATCCCCGTCTATGAGAAAACCGTATTATCTCTCAGGCGGATGAGATGGCCTACTACTTCTGCGGATAGGTGCTGGTATGTCCCTTTCTTCTGAAACCTCTAGTTCTACCATACTTTCAATAACAGCTTATGGTTCTGGAATTTGTTCCAGTTCTACTGCGCTCCCACTCTTCTGATTTTCTAAAAATTCAGCTTCTAAGAAGTGGGCATGACGAGAAACAAAAACCTTTTGTTCCTCTGCATAATAGAAATAATACCCCTTGGAGTTCTTTGGATATCCCACAAACTTACACTGTACTGAGCGTGCCTCGAGCTTGTCCGGATGTTGACTTTTTACAAAAGCTGGACATCCCCATGTCTTCAAGTACTGAAGATAGGGTTTCTTCCCACTCCATATCTGATATGGTGTGGTAGGCACAGTCTTGGTCGGAACCTTGTTCAAAGATATGCAGCTGATTTTAAAGCATAACCCCAGAAAGATCGCGGTAACTCAGCCTTACTCATCATGGAACGAACCATATCCAATAGGGTTCGATTCCTCCTTTCCGATAAACCATTATGTTGTGGTGTGTATGGAGGAGTAAGCTGAGAGAGAATTCCATTCTCTTTTAAGTAACCCAGGAACTCGGCACTTAAGTATTCACCACCTCGATCAGATCTCGGGGTTTTGATACTTTTGCCTTTTTGGTTTTCCACTTCATTCTTATATTCCTGGAATTTCTCAAAAGCCTTGGATTTATGTTTCATTAAGAAGATATGTCCATACCTAGAGAAATCATCCGTAAAAGTAATGAAGTAGGAATAACCAACTCACGCATGTGTAGACATTGGACCGCATTCGTCACTGTGTATGAGTCCCAAGAGCTCGCTTTCTCTTACTCCGTGTCCAGTAAACGGAGTCTTGGTCATTTTTCTTATGAGACAAGATTCACAAGTAGCATAAGATTGATATTCAAACGGATTCAAATATCCTTCTCTATGTAACTTAATCAACCTTCTCTCATTGATGTGACCTAGTCTATAATGCCATAAGAAAGCCTGATTTAATTCCGGAGACTTTCTTTTAAATGTGTTATGGACATTGAAAACCTGAGCTTGACTCAATACGTATATGCCGTTATCTATTGTACCGGACCCAATCAAAACTTGATTCAGGTGGATGTGAACTACATCGCTTACGAATGTAAAATCATATCCCTCTCTCGAAACTGAGGATACCGATATGATATTACAAGTCATACTAGGTACATACAGACAGTTACGTAGAATCAATATCTGCCCACTTGTCAAACCTAGGAGATATTCTCCCACGGATTCAGCGTCCACGCTCATTCCGTTTGCAACTCTGAGAGACAAATCACCTACCTTCATAACTCTACGGTTCTCAAAGTATGTAATGAATTACAGATATGAGATCCTGCTCCGGTATCTAGTACCTAGGAAGTAGAGTTAATTGATAAACAGTTCTCAATTACAAACACATTTGAGGCTGAAGCCATAACATGCTTCGTATCCTGGCTACTGGCTTCTAAAGCCCTGCATTCTTTCTGCCAATGCCCAATCCTATAACAATAGGAACGTTCCTCTTTTACTACATTCAGTCCCGAAACTTTTACCCTTCTCTTTCCTTCTACTTCCCTGGTTTCCTTCAGGGTAGAAGGCAGATACTGTAGAATCAAGTCAGTATCTGACTCGTTTCCCAGCGTGGTCTCCAGGTCCTTGAGCTCATCAATATAGCTAGTCATTGTAAGGACGTTGTCCCCTACAGATGACCCGAAAACCAACCTCGCTTGAATTAATTCGTTCGAGGTCTCATATCTTGCGATATGAGATTGCTCTCCATATAAATTTTTGTTATGGAGAAAGATGGAAACTGAGTCCATCTTCTCGTGCTGCTTCTGGTTTACACCATCAACTGAAGCCAATGCGAGGCACTTGGTTTTCGTTTTATCCTTTTCCCTTGTCTGACGGATATCCATATCAGCGACAGTGGAAACTGGACCTGGGACGGCGGGATTTTGAGTAGTAATAGGGTGGTTTAGCTTGTCATAGGCAATGGATATCTGGACAGACCTTTTCCAGTCATATAAATCAGATTCAGTCAAATTGTTATCTAGATGTAACCTATGTGTGGTCACAAGGTCGCTGCAATGAGAGAAAGAGAAGAAAATACTTTAGCATGATGCTCTTGTAAGTTTAGATTGGTTTTTAGTTTATCTAAACTGGATGGCTCTTACTGTTTCTCGAATCCTTCCTCAAACCATAAAAGAAGAATTAGCCAGGACTATTCTCACCGTACAATACTTGCCTAACCGTTCAGCCAGGCCAATGTCGATACTTCGAGGGAGGTTTTCCAACGCTTTCGCGAAGTTCCTTAATTAAATAATCTCTTTTCTCTGGGGGTATAGCCCCGCTGACACCTTTCTAGGCACCTACTTGGTTTATAGCATTGATCGTTAAGTGACGAATCTCCTAATAAGTAGTATATGCTCACAGTAGGTTCGGGATCCAAATATCATCGTATGATAATGTTGAAGGAATCCTACAAACATTCATCAAACTCCAAATGGTATGCAACACTAGCAAGTTTCAGTTTCTTTAGAAACTCCCGATGTGGATTTTTGCCCCATGTTCTTATGACCTTGACGAAGGCCAACAAATCATAAGTCACATGTCAAGTTCTGCCCATCATTATCTTGTTAATTTGAACCCACCCGTACATACCCTTGACGAAGGCCAACAAGGTAATACGACTGTCCCAAACCAACACATCTATCTATGCACCAAATGAATACCCCAGCAGCTACCAAACACTATGCCTTGACGAAGGCCAACAAACATAGCTTGAATACTACTGACCATTCATAAGAAATGACGGAGGGCTACGAATGGTTTTGGCAAAACCATAAACATAATGAACTTGATATAATCGAAGGAACCTGATAGCTTTTTAAAAAGAGTGGTTAAAGCTCTGCAATTAAAAATTCTGCTCTTTTTAAAATAACCGAGTGGAATCTTTTAAATTTGTTCCAACGATTTAACTTTGGTTTATTTTCTTTGCATTATAATAATGCGTCCCATCAATTATCCTATCATTGCAGAAAACAACGAAAATACAACGTCCTCTTATGCCATCCGCATTCGCCACTGGGTCCCGTCATCACCCGTTAGGTTACTTAACTAACGACAGAGCGGGGGCTGGGCTAGCGCAGGTGTAAAACAAAAGTGACGTCTAATGGCTATCATATATAGATATTGTACATTCGTCAGACGCAATAATAGGCATTCCAGATCACTGATGAACTTTATTGGATATACTAGCAATCCGCGTTTGTTTTGAGCCTGCACCAAAAGACGGATTACACGGTTGTGATGAATAGCCATTACCCTACCCTAGACCCCTACGGGTACGGCAAACTACCCGCCAAGTACCCGAAGTGAAGCGGTCTCCCTCAACAATATGAGTAGGCCACTAAACACTTCAACGTACCCGGTAGTTTGTGCACCCCACCTTGGGTCTATCTTAGGAGCAAAAACAGTAAAAAAGAAATAATACAACGGTGGCTACAACCGCAACCTGGATGTGCCCTGCAAAATAATATTACAACATATTATATTTACATCGAATGAATGAATATAAAACACATCTCAAACCCCGGCTAATCATCACAACATCCCAATCAAGTCCATATACACAAACAGTAAACATTACAGAAATGTGCAACCCCCTGCCAACTGACATACTAGCAGTTAGGAGAGGTTTACGAACACATTAAACATTACAGATAAAAACCCAATTAGCAAATAACTTAGAACATCGATCAACAACCTTTTTCCGTGTCTACCCCAAAAGCAAACCTGCACTGAAGTAACCTGGGAAGAAACTGAATACACAGGAAAACAGAACACCAAAATATATGAATTGTAGAGCAAATCGGAGTCAACTCAGGGTTGACTCCGCCGCGGATCCGCGGCCAAAAGCACAATCTTGCCGCGGATCCGCTGCCATCAAGCCGAGTTAGAACTTCGTATTTTCCCAGAATTCTTATATTTCCCTGCTGTGAATTTTAAGGCATATCAAATATTTTTTTCGACACGTTTAAAATTAACAGAAACTGATAGGGTTCCGGTGTTTCGTTTTCGCGTTTTTCCGTTGATCGAAACTCTAATTAGTTGCTAACAAGCTAGTAATGGTTTAGTTGGCTCTGATACCACTGTAAGTCCATGTCACGCACCCCACGAACTTGCGGGGAGGCGGAATATATGAAAAACGATCAAAGCTTCGTAACACGGACTTGAGCGCATGAATCATATCTAAACCGTTACTAGCAAACTACGAGAGGTTTAACTACTCGGATTCGAAGTTATACCTCACGTTACTTGTCCTTCGGGTCTTCATCTCTATCCTCCACTCCTCGTAGGCTCCTTGGAACATCGGCACCTAAACGGCCTCCTCGATTCAAAGACGATCCACCCGAGAGCTCCTACTCCAAGCTTTATCTCTAACTTGAGATAACTTGGTTGCTCAAAGTGCTAATCTAAGCTACCTAGAGGATATAGAGTGATGTTATGGATTAATTAGTCTATCTAATCCTTGATCTCAACACATGAGAGGGGAGGATTAGGGTTTCAAGAATGAGAGAGCTTGAGGAGAGAGAAGGTGATGATAAGAATGATATTGAAAAATGAACTCATTAGAATATAACAACCATAAAAATTTATCAAATAAATAACTAAATGATTAATCATCATGGTTGATGCATTCACCTTGTGTGATTCATCTCATGAGTCATTAGCTCAATAAATGAAGTATTAACTCCATGGATGAATCACACAAATGAGTCATTAAGCAATAAATGCTTATGCCACCTTAACCCCCAAGTCACCATGCTTCTAGAAGCTTCCCGGAAAATTACGAGAACGCCCGTCCAATCCGTGAAAACACGGAAAAACTTTAGACTGTATAAATACAATAACCCGATACTAGAATCTGGCTTAAACCAAAGCCGACTAGTAAACACTGTGCGAACGTCGTACGTGCGTAAACACACGTATGCGTCCGAACCCTTGTCGTAAAACCATACGACCTCTATATCGTTTCGCCTGGAGCAGGGAAACTCTCTGTGTGGGACTCTAAAGACTCGACACTACGCTAGCAGTGGGTTTAACCACAGACCGCAAGCGGCACTAGCTGTACGTAACGGTCCCCAGGTAGATGTCGATAAGAAGGCCGATAAGGAAACCCATCCGAACTCCTATTGAGCCTGATGTGACAATCTCCGTACAGTCCGATCTGTTCGTCTAAGACTATCGCATATCGAGCCTAGGGGACGGCAAGCGTCAGTCCCATAATAGCGGTATAAGTCGTGTCGGAGCGTAGCCTATTACACCCTGAGAAACTACTGGAACCTACCAGTAAATCTCGCTTGCTCTGGCCAGGAACTTTGCGTAATGGCTCTCTGACACAGCGTGATACCAACTCCCAATATCGGGAGAGACGAATCATATCTAACCGCCACTGCCTCCAAGTGCTCGGTACTGCACCCAACTGCTACCTGTTTGCACGCCTCCTTTGAGCCGTGGTAGGATAGCAATCTAAGAACAGTGGGACACACTCGTGGCGAAGTAACAGTGTCAAGTCTGCGGACTATGCTGTACTCATGTCACCTGGGAACTGTTAACTGACGATGGGTATAATACCTACCAACAGTTCCCCTGTGAGTCATATCCGGTGTACCCGTAACCCAACGAGCACCTGTATACTATCTCCAGTACGACGTACTGATGGCTGTGGGACAGACCATCTCCCCAACTGGGGTGAGAACCAAACACACTAGTCTACTCCGGAATATCGATGCACTGTCTTGATAATCCAACGACCAGGGACCTGTATAGGATGTTGCTTATAGATTACCCAGCCCCCACTAGTGTGACTGCCATCACAACGCTAGTAATCAAGCAAAGATCCTATGGGCTCTACTAATATGTATAAATGATACGTTATAAGAAACATTTGCACATATTAAAGTAGAAACAAACCAAGTAGCATACTACCATTTTTAGCAAGACTGTCAATACAAGTGTGAATATCCCAAGCTTCCATTAAGTAATATACAATCTAGTATGATACAATAATGGCCCCTAGGGCATATACACTAACAGAGATCTACTGGTAAGTGTTATCGGTAGTTTCTTGACCCGTTATGAGCCTCACATCGACACGACTTATCGGTTACTGGGGTCTGACGTTTGCCACCCCTAAACTGGATATGCAACATATCAGACGAAGAGACCGGACTGTACGGTAGTATTACTGATTGGATTCACAGGAGTGTGTGCAGGCTTGCTTGTTGATCTTCTGATTGTTCAATACCCGGGTGGCTGTTACGTTTAGCTGACCGCTTGCAGCTTGTGGGTATTTGATATGATCATCACCTACTGCCGTCGTATTGACGATTCTTCAGAGTCCTACACAGAGGTTTCCTGGCTCAGGAAAAACGGAGTAGCAGCGCATATGTGATATATGCAGGAACGAGAATAATACGTGTATGTGATACCGCATTCGATTCTCGCGATATATGATATCGGCCGGGTATATGTGATATAGCCGGGACATCGGATCAAGTGTTGATTCGATGAACTGATACATATTATATTAGTCAGTTATTTGCAATATAGCCGGGTTATTAAATCAAGAGTTGATTTAATAATTTAATGTATAATTATATATGAGATATATTACATTACATTAACTAATATAAGCTTACTTAAATGATTTTTTTTCTCACTTGATGATACATTAATATATATGTGATATATGTTAATTGTATTATTTTCTTTTGTTAAATTATATATTATATATGTGATATATAATATTGTAACATGCTAGTTTACTAATGCAACTAGGGTTTGTAGAAGATTAAACCATGCTTGGGTTTATGGTTAGGTTTACATTTTACTTTGGATAATTCAAATTGTGTGGATTTATCCTAAGATTTTTGTCATAGTTGACTAAGTCCACCCCTTTGGATATTTCTAAGATATTTGTTAACCAAACCTAACCCTAACCCATGGTCAAGTCTCTACAAGGGTTAAGCATGGCATGCTTAACCCTTGGTTGCAATTCTAACCTCAACAATAATTCATTATCATCACTCTCATTATTCTTCATCTTCTTCTTGCTCTTCACATAAGCTTGCTAGATTTTTTCTAAGTGATGAAATGAAGTGAGACGAAGAAAACTAAAGAGGGCAAAATTCCTACTTCATCATCCTCTTCTATACTGGCCATATAGATTAGTGTGTTAGTTTCACTAATACCTAATTAGTGAAGTGTAAGCTTGGGTTTGTGATTCCTCAAGGTAGATCATCTTTGATAGTGAAGATTTCAAGCAAAGATGTCTCATTCATGGAGCCTCTCTAGAGTCCGGTATCATGATGATCGCAGCGAAGAAACCTCAACTCGGAGCTTATGAAGCGATGGAACGGACTACAAAGGTTGTAATCCCTATCCCTTAGAAGTAAAGTTGTTTGCTTTAAGTTTTTATCCTTAATTCTCTAGTAAAGATCATTGCTTAGGTTGTTTGGCACTTGTAAATTCTAAAAACGGCATGTTTGATGCCTTGTAGAACCTTGTGCTAGTGCCTAAGAACCTCACAGTGGTATCAGAACCTAGCCAGAGCATTAAGTGTTGCGTAGGCGAAATTAAAAGTCCGAACGAACTCCGAATAACCGATTTTTCCCACTTTCTGGAAATTTTTTCAAAAGTTGAAATTTTTCATGTTAAAAATATTCAGAAAACATGCAGGTAATTCTATGGACACACCTGAAGAACGAAACCCTAACTCGTCTAAGTGACCGCGGATCCGCGGCTAAAACATGGTTTTGGCGGCGGATCCGCGGCGCCACTTAAGAGGCTTGGGTCGGGCCCTTCAGCTGTAGTTCCGTAGGTATTGGGGCATGCATCTGGGAATTTTTAATTATGCTTAAGTGTTGATCTCTATGGGAATTTTGGGAATTCGTTGATTCGATCGAATTGTTTAACGGCGTCTAGCTTTCTGTAATGAGATACAATAATTGGAATCTACAAATTTGTTTGTTGCGTGTAAATCTAACATTTAGGTCTCGGGTGTAATCGGAAATATTGTTGAATTATCCGACTTATTTTGAAAAGTGTTTTCATGGGTGAGACCTAAATGCAAGCTTTACATTGTTAGGCATGAAATCTTGGATATGTGATCCCGGGCTTGTGTTGTCTAAGGGCAGTTACGATTCCAATTGTTGTAGTTTTTCATTTTCTTTTCTGCGACCGTAAGTGTAATATGTGGTGTATCGCCGGTTTCGTTGCTATACATCAACGACAATTTGGATACACATATTTACTTACGTTGATGGCATGCGATATTATGTGTTGCTGTGATATGTTATATTGGATCGTCGTGTTTTGGATAGCCGGGGGTTTTATGTGAGATGAGAGTTTTTCATTTTCATTCATGTAAAATTCAATGTATGTAATATTCTTTTATTGGGGCACTTCCGGGTTGAGGATGATGTCACCATTGTATATTATTTACTTTTCCGCATTATGATAGACCCAAGGAGGAGAGCACGAGTAACCGGGTTCTAGGGTCCAGTAGGAGGCCAACTCGAGGAGTCGAGACCGGGTCTCCTAAACTCTAGAATTGGTAGGGTCACTTGCCGCTCTCGTAGGGATCTAGGAATGTGGGTTTTTCTATTCATCGCGACTGTGGAATCCGTGTTTTATATAGGCTCACAATAAAACATGGATCTCCTAGTATATCCAATATTTCATATGTTATCTTCTGCTGCTGCTGATATACTGTGATGTGATCATTCTATTTGCGTGAGACGAATGCTTTATTATTGTATATATTATATATAATAAAGGTTACTTATGTTTTGCACCCACGCTAGTCCGGCCCCAGTATGCCGTTAGTTAAGTAACCTAACAGTGCATAACGGGACACTGTGGCGAATGCGGATGGCATAAGCGTACATTGTATTTTCGTTTCTTCTGTGATGCGTAGGAAGCTTAAATGATGGGATTCATTAATGAGATTAATGAAAGAAAAAGAAACCTAAAAGATATTGTAGAATCAATTTTATAAAAAGTGGTAGCTCTAGTTTTTTCTTTGCATAGCGGTATTCGTTGTAGAATATCCTGCACCTTATTCAATAAGGAAAGAGCCGAGATCCCTTCACCGGGAGTGACCACTTTAGTGATACTAGCAGATGCTACAACTCACTCGGTTTTGTTTTTGACTGCTTCTATAGTTCTTGCTTTGCATTGCGGTATTTATGAAATATCCCGCACCTTATTCGATAAGGAAAGAGCCAAGATCCCTTCACCGGGAGTGACCACTTTAGCGAAACTAGTAAAAGCCTAAAAAACTTTCCTTTTCAAAAATCGCTTGTTTCTACAACGATATCAAGTTCATTACGCAAAAGGTTTTCTAAAAAACCTGCGTAGCCTTCCGTCATTTCAGATAAGTACTACTTAGTATTCGTGCTGTGTTTGTTGGCTTTCGTCAAGGCGTAGTGTGCGGTAGATACTTACTGCTTATCTGCAGCATATGATGCAATTGGATTAGGGTAGTCGTACGGCTTTGTTGGCTTTCGTCAAGGGTTGTGCGGGTGGGTTTAATTCAATCAAGAAATGTACGGGTTGAACTTGACTAGCAGACTATGGTTTGTTGGCTTTCGTCTAGGTCATAGCATGTTAGGGGCAAAAGTATTATCGGGAATTTCAAGTGTTGAAATTTGCAATGAGATTGCATGTCTTCTATGAGATAGTTGGATCCTGATACCCACTGCGAGTAAGAGTTACTCCTGGGAGAGTTTTACACATGACAATTAGCCAATCAAGTAGGTGCCTAGAAACGTGTTAACGGGGTTATGCCTCTAGGAAAACGAGGTTTATTTTAATTAGGTCCGTGCAAAAGCACGGGGAACCTCCCTCAAAGTACCAACGCTGGCCTGGCCGAAAGATTGGCGAACTTGTAAGGTGTAATTAATCCCGGCTAGTCTTACCTTCTAGGGTTTGAAGGAAGATATGATGAAAACAGTAGGAGCCATCCTGATTAGATAAGATGATAACCAATCTAATCTTGCAAGAACATACACTAAAGTGTTTTCTTCTCTCTCTCTCCAGGTAGCGACCATGTCAGGCATTAATCAAGATAATAATATGGATGTATTGACCGAACCCGTTTATTATACTATGCAGGGGAATGTTGGTCCCGCTCTAACTTATAATTATTATAAGTCCGAGCAGGAAATAGGAGAATATCCGGATTCTCACGCCGCTCAAACGAAGAATAAGCATGTTAATGCATCTTCTTCGGGTGTGTTAGTTATCTAGAACTGTTTCTCAGTTCACTCTACGTCCTGGGTATTAGATACCGGATCGGGATCCCACATATGTAATATGTTACATGGGCTAAGGAAAGGTAGGGAACTGGGAATGGATGATCATTCAATAATAGTAGGGAATGGTGCAAAACTTATAGCCAAAGCAGTTGGCGAATATCGCCTTGTGTTACCAAATGGTAATACATTGGTTCTGAACGAATGCTATTACATTCCGACCATAATATGTAATCTTATATCAGTTTCTTTATTGAGTAAAGAAGGATATAATTTTGTAGGACAGGATAATGTTATGAATATCTTCCTGAATCAAAAGTTGATTGGATCAGGTTCGTTAAATAATGGCATATACGTTCTAAACCAAACTACAGCCCTTAATGTACAGAACACAGATAAGAGGAAGATTTTATAAATGAACGAATCCTTCTTGTGGCATTGTAGACTAGGTCATATCAATGCGACACGTCTAGCTAAGTTGCATAAGGATGGATATTAGAATCCGTTCGAATTTTCATCTTATGACACTTGACAGTCATGTCTCAAAGGCAAGATGACCAAAACTCCGTTTAGTGGACACAGAGAAAGAGTTACAGAACTCTTGGAACTGATACATAATGATGTATGTGGTCCCATGTCTACACATGCCAGGAATGGTTCTTCGTACTTCATTACATTCGCTGACGATCTCTCAAGATACGGACATGTGTTCTTGTTGAAACACAAGTCTGAAGCTTTTGAGAAATTCAGAGAATATAAGCACGAAGTAGAGAACCAAACGGGTTAAAGTATTAATATCCTTCGATCTGATCGAGGAGGAGAATACTTGAGCAATGAGTTCCTGGACTATCTAAAAGAGAACGGGATTCTCTCTCAGCTTACTTCTCCTTATACACCACAGCACAACGGTGTATCGGAACAGAGGAATCGCACCCTATTAGATATGGTCCGCTCTATGATGAGCACTGCTGAGTTGCCTATTTCCTCTGTGGGTATGCGCTTGAGACAGCCATACATCTAATGAATATGGTTTATTACCAAATCAGTGCCTACCACTCCATATGAGATATGGAAGGGGAAGAGACCATCTCATAATTATGTTAAGATATGGGGTTGTCCGGCCTATGTCAAAAGGCATAATCCGGACAAACTCGAGGCAAGGTCTGTCCTGTGCAAGTTTGTAAGATATCCCAAAAACTCACAAGGGTATATCTTCTACAACACTGAGAAACAAAAGGTGTTTGTTTCTGAACATGCCACCTTTTTAGAAAAGGAATTTCTCGCAAAACAAATTAGTGGCGAGAAGGTAGAACTGGAAGAAGCTCCAGCTATACAAACTACGACAGAAGATTTGGTAGAACTAGAGGATTCAGTAGTTCCTGACGAACCCCAGCCTCTCCACCGATCTAGTATTGTTCCTCATCCACCTGAGAGATACTACGGTTTTCTCATTGATGGTGGGAGCGAGGATTGCATCATGGAAGATGATGACCCGACTAGCTTCGAGCAGGCCATCACGAGTGGAGACTGTGTGAAATGGCTGGATGCAATGCGATGTGAGATGGAATCCATGTGCACCAACAAAGTATAGACTTTGGAAATTGCTCCTGAAGGGGTAAAACCCATTCGAAGCAAATGGATCTTCATGAAGAAATTTGGTGTAGATGGAAAAGTCGAGACTTTCAAAGCTAGACTTGTTGCAAAGGATTTTCGTCAACGACCATGTGTGGATTATGACAAAACCTTTTCTTCAATGGCTATGCTTTAGTTCATCCGGATCTTACTTGTCATTGCTGCATACCATGACTGCGAAATCTGGCAAATGGATGTTAAGACCGCCTTTCTAAATGGTGATTTAGCGGAGTGCGTATACATGACTCGGCCATAGGGCTTCGTAGAAAGTGGGAGCAGCGGAAAGGTGTGCAAGCTGCTTAAATCCATCTAATGGTTAAATCAGGCATCGTGGAGTTGGAACTTCTATTTTCATGTGGTATTCAAAGAGTTTGACTTCATCAAAAACGTAGATGGACCTTGTATTTACAAGAAGGTGATAGAGAGTAAGGTTGTCTTCCTCGTATTGTACGTAGATGACATACTCTTGATAGGAAATGATGTCCTTATGCTGCACTCGGTCAAGCTCTTCTTATCACATAGATTCTCAATGAAAGATCTAGGTGATGCCTCCTGTATTTTGGGAATTAAGATCTATAAAGATAGATCTAAATGGATACAGGGATTGTCCCAATTCAGGTACATTGACACCATACTAAAGAGGTTTAGTATAGAAGAATCCAAGTGTGGGAACTTACCTACGATCTTTGGACTCACTCTCTCCAAAGAGATGTCTCATAAGACTGATTTGGAAAGTGCTCGCATGCAAGGGATACCCTATGCTTCGGCAGTAGGCTCTATTATGTACGCAATGCTATGTACCAGACTCGTTGTAGCATACTCACTAAGTGTAGTGAGTAGGTATCAAGCAGATCCAGGAGAGAGTCACTGGACAGATGTAAAGAACATACTCAAGTACTTGAGAAGGACTAAGGAGATGTTCTTGGTGTATGGTAACAGTGAACTCCAAGTGGAGTCCTTTGCCGATTCGAGGTTCCAAAGTGATAAAGACGACTATAAGTCGCACTCGGGTTTTTTCTTTAACCTCAATGGAGAGGCGGTTTTTTAGAAGAGTTCCAAGCAAGAAACCGTGGTAGACTCGACAATGGAGGCTGAATACATCACTGCCAACGATACTGCCAAAGAGGCTGTCTTGATCAAGAAGTTCATCACTGAACTTGGTGTGGTTCCGTCCATTGAGCATCCAATACCTATATATTGTGTTAACAATGGTGTTGTAGCTTTTGCCAAGGAACCCGGGTCCCATCAGAGATCCAGGCATATTCTGAAGCGATATCACCTGATCCGGGAGATAGTTAATCACCGAGAGATCGAGGTCAGGAGAGTTGACACGAAGGACAACACTGTGAATCCACTCACGAAGGCCATACCACAGATACAATTTGAGAGACTCTTCGGGATGTTGGGTATGAGATACTACAACAGCTGGCCTTAGTGCAAATGGAAGATTGTTAGTTATGTATATGCCCGAGATGCCATTTTTGTACATATGATGTATATTATAGTGGATGCTTGGATATATATAGAGACGAATTTCTTGCTCGATATGATATTATGCTATCTGGTTTCACTTTGTATTAACATGTTTACTTGTATTGGTTTACTTTCTTGCTCTCACATGTTGATAAAGCCTTTAGGATATGCACTCGACTACTGGGACTATGATGCAGATCATGCTGGTGGGGCCAGGGTAGTCCAAGAGTACATCCTATAACTGTTCCTAGTCGAGGTTGTATCAAGGCAGGGCATCGATACTCCAGAGTAGACTAGCGTATACGCATCTTGACCCATATGATGGGCGATGAATGATCCTATATCCATTGGTGTTTGATATCAAAGATGGTGTACGGGTGCTCAGTGGAGACTGGGTACACTGAACGGACTCGCCGAGAACTCCTAGATGGTATTATACCTATCGTCAGATAGTAGTTCTCAGGTGACACTGGTACAGGTTAGTCAGTAGACCCGAGATCGTTATAGAGTCTTGTGTGATTCCCACTGTGCTTTGATTTCCACATTACCACGTTCATGAGAACATGCAAAACGGTGTCTTTTGGGTAAAGCCCCGAATCACATGGTGGCAATGAGCAATAGGAGGGGTTTCGTCTCTCCCGGTATTGGGGGTTGACGTTGCACTGTGTTCGATTGCCTATAATTGGAAGTCCCTGGCCAGGGATGATATGGAGATCTACTGGTAAGTGTTATCAGTAGTTTCTCGACCCGTTATGAGCCTCACATCGACATGACTTATCGGTTACTGAGGTCTGACGTTTGCCACACCTAGATTGGATATGCGACATATCAGACGAAGAGACCAGACTGTACGGTAGTGTTACTGATTATATTCACAGGAGTGTGTGCAGGCTTGCTTGTTGATCTTCTGATCGCTCAATACCCGGATGGCTGTTACGTTTAGCTGACCGCTTTTAGCTTGTGGGTGTTTGATATTATCATCACTTACTGCCGGCGTATTGACGATTCTTTAGAGTCCTACATAGAGCTTTCCTGGCTTAGGCAAAACGGAGTAAGAGCGCATATGTGATATGTGCGGGACCGAGAATAATACGTGAATGTGATACTGTATTCGATTATCGCGATATGTAATATCGGCCGGGTATATGTGATATAGCCGGGTCATCGGATCAAGTGTTGATTCGATGAACTGATACATATTATATTAGTCGGTTATTTGCAATATAGTCGGGTTATTAAATCAAGTGTTGATTTAATAATTTAATGTATAATTATATATGAGATATATTACATTACATTAACTAATATAAGCTCACTTAAATGATTCCTTTTCTCACTTTATGATACATTGATATATATGTGATATATGTTAATTGTATTATTTTTCTTTTGTTACATTATATATTATATATGTGATATATAATATTGTAACATGCTAGGTTACAAATGCAACTAGAGTTTGTAGAGATTAAACCATGCTTGGGTTTGTGGTTAGGTTTACATTTTATTTTGGATAATTCAAATTGTGTGGATTTATCCTAATATTTTTGTCATGGTTGACTAAGTCCACCCCTTTGGATATTTCTAAGATATTTGTTAACCAAACCCTAACCCTAACCCATGGTCAAGTCTCTACAAGGGTTAAGCATGACATGCTTAACCCTTGGTTGCAATTCTAACCTCAACAATAATTCATTATCATCACTCTCATTATTTTTCATCTTCTTCTTGCTCTTCACAAAAGCAGGCTAGATTTTTTCTAAGTGATGAAATGAAGTGAGAAAAAGAAAACTAAAGAGAGCAAAATTCCAACTTCATCATTCTCTTCTATACAAGCCATATGGATTAGTGTGTTAGCTTCACTAATACCTAATTAGTGAAGTGTAAGCTTAGGTTTGTGATTCCTCAAGGTAGATCATCTTTGATAGTGAAGACTTCAAGCAAGGATGTCTCATTCACCTCATGGAGCCTCTCTGGAGTCCGGCATCATAATGATCGCAGCGAAGGGACCTCGACTCGGAGCTTATGAAGCGAAGGAACAGACTACAAAGGTTATAATCCCTATCTCTTAGAAGTAAAGTTGTTTCCTTTAAGTTTTAACCATAATTCTCTAGTGAAGATCCTTGCTTAGTTTGTATGGGACTTGTAAATTCTAAAAACGGCATGTTTGATGCCTTGTAGAATCTTGTGCTAGTGCCTAAGAACCTCACACTTCCTAAGGAGCTTCTTCTACAAACGAGCATGATGGCCTTGGCGTGTCTACCTTTTTAGGAGTGTGCCTCTGTGGCAGGTTCACCCTCCAATTTTCGGACAGCACGAATTTCCCTTGACGGTACTGGTCCTCGACCCAGTTTTTGAAGACGTGGCAATCCTCAATTGGATGACTCACTACTCTATAGTAGGAGAAGTAGTTGGGACTGTTGACGTCACCGGGCTGCAGTGGACGTCTCGGATCCGGCAGTGTGATGAGTTTGTTGCGCATTGCTAGTTCGAATAGTCTCCTCATTTTATCACGGGGAAACAAGTAAGCACGTCCTAGCTTCTCTTTGAGGGATTGGCGCGAGCACGCGTTTCTTTGGCGAGCAGACGGTTTCTGGTCGTTCGGCTGTTGTTGAGTGTTGGCAACAAAGGCCGCTTTCCTTTTACCCTTTGCATTCTGAGGGTCCATTTTTTAAGAGGGAGGCCTGTGGCCCATCTGGTCCATTTGGGCCAGCTTGTCGATCAAAGCCTGGAAGGTGGACGGCTTAAAAAACTTCATGAACTGGGACACAGTCGTCTGAGGATCGAGGGTCCCTACGGCGGGAGCTTCTTCTATGTATTGTTCACATTTTGACCAAAGGTTCCGCTACCGGATTACATATTGAACCAAGGTCTTTCCTGGCTTCACCCTGGCATTGATTAATATTGTGATCGAGGTGCACTCTCTTGCGCTGGCGATCCGGTGTGTGAATGGCATCTCCATTTCTGTGAATGTTTTGACAGAGTCATTTGGGAGCTCCGAGTACCATTCAAATGCCATCTCTGACAAGCTGCCAACGAACTGGCGAAACAGCAAGTTGTTGTCACCTTCAGTATTGCCGCATAATGCTCTGAACTGAGCGATGTGTTGATGCGGGTTGTATGTTCCCTTATACATATGGAATTTGGAAATCGTATATCCCGACGGGTACTTGATTTGATCGTACCAGCCTGGGTACAGTCACCGGTCTTGACGACTTGGCCATCCGCTTCATTAGTTTGATGAGGTTGTATTTGTTGATCTATGCAATCATCAAGGGCAGCCTTAGAGATCGTCTCCTCCATGGCTGTCGATAAAGCTGGAAGGGGGTTTGGTGTTTCCCCTCTCTCGTCCTTGATGATTATCGATGGGTCTTCCGCTGGAGGTTCTTACTGGATCATCATTCCAACCATGTCTTAGAACAGGAGCACCATTTGTTTTATATTAGCAGCTTGTTCTGCGACCTCCTTATCCTTCCTTTCCAGCACCCTTCGTAAGAACTCTGTATCAGTCTCCTGCTCCTAGCGCTGGTCGGATGCTGCTTCCGAGCTTTCTTTCTGGCCGGTGAGTGTTGCCATTTTTTTCATCATCTCCTAGAGCTTTTGTTGCTCCTCCGAGCTTTCGTTAACGACCAAGTTTGTGTTTGATGACTCATGGAAGCACGGCATTCCTCTTTTCCGGAAGCCATGTAAACCGTGTACACGATCATGCCCCCAAACTTGGGGCGTTTGGATCCATCACCCTTGCGATTTGCCACCGGCAGAGGAAGATTCTCCAGCCTTCTCTTTTTGTGAGAAGTCAAAGTCGAAGGAGCCATTGTGACAGGCACCTATGGGAAAGAAGTCCCTCGCTGCATGGTGGAAGGATGATTTTCCTATTTTCGAACCTTCATTTTTTTCGGTTGACGAGAGTAGTTCTTGTTGATCACAAAATCTTTGACTTTCCACCAGACCCTGTGGATTTGGGAGGACAGCCCCTGAGGGGGCTGCTCCGGCTTTTCCTGCATCATATTTTCAGCAGGTGGTGGAGATTTCTTCAATACTGCGGTTATGTAGTTCTGTCGCACCCTCCTTAGCGGTCCAAAGTTATTCCCGGTTGGAAAAGTAGCATCAACTTCCGCCATTGCAGTTGGTGGAGTAAGTCCAGAGGGGGAGTGCCCCCATCTTTCCTCACTCGGCGCCACTGACGACATCGAGCATGACTTGCCGATAGGACCACCTCAGTTGTGGAAGCGGCTCTATCTTTCCCCCGGCTTTGATTAGGGGTTGCTGCTGGTGCCAACCTGTCAAAGATTGACACCCGTTGATAGGGAACATCCAACCTTTCGAAGGCCGACTTTCTGGTAGGGGAACCTCCTTTGATGACTTCACCTGTCGGAGCTGGAAAGGCTATCTATTTCGGGATAACCCCTTCAGGTATTGCGAGCTTCTTTGCAGGCCAACTTGAGCTTTGGCTCAGCCTGTTGAAGACTGAGGTGGTAGACTTGGATAACCCATTGAGAGGGGCCGTGGTGGTTCCAAGTCGATCGAAGACCAACTTCTTTAGAGCTTCCTGTGATGGCACTAGGACGCTGAAGCTTGCTGGCGGGAGCATGGTCTGAAGAACAATCCAGTGGTGGTCTGAGTCACCTGTTCCACTTTCCTTGAAAAGATGCAGGCCGCATTTGGCCCATATGTCACTCCTCCAGCGGGGAAGGAGCAGAAGTTGCTGTTGCGGGTACACTTTAAATCCATTGATCTTCTTTTCTCTGCACAGGAGCAAGACACCAAACCTTAGTACCTCGAATCCAGGGGCAACCACAGTAAACCGTAATTTGTTCACGAAACACGACACATGAAATGTGGAGTGGAAAGAGAAAAAGGTCCCACCGGGCATGCCAGAATCCGTTTACCGCTGAAAACAGAGACGAACCGGGAAGGTCGTCTTGCCTAAATTTGGGAGCAAATGCTATTTGGATTTATCCATCCACCTCTCCAAAGATGCCAAGTTGATTTATGGCACCGTGAATCGGAGGTTAGGATGGATGTGGCCGTTGTAGCAGACTTCGTCAAATTCCCCCTCGTTTGTGAGGGGTTTTTGATTATGGGGACACACTTCCCTGTAGGCGTAAACCCCTGCTGTTAATTACATTATTGTATTGCGATAACCACTTTCTCCTGCTCCAGAAGTTCACTACGTGTCATGTGTGTTTGTTTTATTTTTAGTTGTGGTTGCTCGTGGATTGTATACATAGACTAATTTATGTCGTCGCCCGTAGGGCGCAATTATTCCAAATCCGTATATTTTAGATTTGGGTTTTTATTTAAGAATCGTTAATCTAGTTTGAGATTAAGATCAACTTAAATGTTTGTGAGCAGTTGAAGCTCGATTGGTTTTTTGTTAAGGATACGTTAGTCCAATTTGAGACTAAGATCCACTTAACAAGGTTTTAGGATCATTCAGATCCAACAAAAGAGCATTTGGGCTCTATTTTTTTAGTTTAAGGATGTTTTGGTCCATTATCACCGCTTTGGAGGCGAAGTTGTAGTTTGAGGACATTTCAGTCTGTAGATCACCATTTTTGAGGTGAGGTTTTAGTTTAAGGACGTTACGGTCCGTTGTCGCCATTTTGGAGGCAACGTTGTAGTTTGAGGGCGTTTCGGTCTGTAGATCACCATTTTTGAAGTAAGGTTTTAGTTTAAGGACGTTACAGTCCGTTGTCACCATTTTGGAGGCAACGTTGTAGTTTGAGAACGTTTCGGTCTATAGATCACCATTTTTGAGGTGAGGTTTTAGTTTAAGGACGTTACGGTCCGCTGTCGCCATTTTGGAGGCAACGTTGTAGTTTGAGGACGTTTCGGTCTGTAGATCACCATTTTTGAGGTGAGGTTTTAGTTTAAGGACGTTACGGTCCGTTGTCGCCATTTTTGAGACAACGTTGTAGTTTGAGGACGTTTCAGTCTATAGATCATCTTGCGCGTGCATGTATTTGTTACATGTCGGGATGAGCAACGATGATATGGGATACATCAAGTTTGGGATGTGGTTTAATCTGGGATGTGCACGTCTTTTTGTGAAGTGCACCAAAAAGCAGTTGGCTGTCGAGACCCGCCACCTCTCTGAAGACGTTGAGGAATTACAATAATATGTATCAAAGGTGTAGAGAGATGTACCCTTGAGCCAATTCCTGTATTTGAGAGAAAAGGGGTTAATGGAAACCCTGAAATCATTAATCGTATTTTGATACTAAGATTTCTTTGGAGGAATGTGGGACGAATATCGTTTTGGAAGATCGATAATCGTTTTTGGGACTAAGATCAATTTGGAAGGTAGTGAGCACATGGGCACGGCTGATCTGAATTAGGGACCTAACCAACTTAGGCTTGGTCCACTTAGTTTTCCTTTTATTTGAAAAGAAGTGCTAAGCACTTGTTTGGGCTCAGTCCCCTTATTTTTTGCAAAAAGTGCTGAGCACTTTTATAAGTTATGACACTCACACTCTACTCTTTTTATCTCTTTATAGAGTGCTGAGCACTCTTTATGGTGCCCATGTGCAAAGCACGTGAGGCGCTAGGCGCTGCCTGGTGAGTGTCAAGCACTTTCATGTTCTGTGGCGCCCACATGAGGGGCACGTGAGGCGATGGGCGCTAAGCTCCGCACAATGAGTGCTAAGCACTCCTTTATTTTGTAGCGCCCACGTGAGAGGCATGTAGAGCGCTAGGTGCTGAGCGTCAGTCACTGAGTGCTAAGCACTCCTTATTCTTGAGGCGCCCGCGTGAGGGGCGCGTGAGGCGCTGGGCGCTGAGTTTTTCCTTGTATATTTTGTTCTGTGGAGTTCAATTTCCTTGTTCTTTTCTGAATCTTTGATCTCCAAGAACAAGTTCGCCCAGATGAGAATTAAATTTTCAACTTGTGGGAGACTTGTCTTATGGATCTCAGATCCGGAAAAATAACTAAGTTCTTCTTTTTTAAAAGGGTTAAACCCTTCAATAGATAAACGAGATGCTTTGATCTCTCTTATTTTTTATTTACCTAAAGCTTTTTTCTGAGAAGGGAGATCTTCTTCTTTCTTCCTTTTCGAAGCTTTCTGCTTTGTTTTTTTTTTCTCGAAGCTTATGGGAGGTTCCTCTCTCAGACTTAAAGTCTTGGGTACTTTATATAGTAGAGGCAAGTCTGTGGATTAGTTAAAGAGATCTCTCATTAAGAGATCCTAATTGATTTGGGGATTTTCACCCACCATTGGATCTTTGATCCAAGGGCTTCTATTTTACAGAACATATTTTTCTTGTTGTTAACAAGATTGAGGATATATTTTCCCATACAGAATTTATTCTGTAGATTGGCGATTCTTTAATCACCATTGGATTTTTAATCCAACGGTACTCTTTTTTACAAAGGGCAATCTTTCTTGTTTAGAAAAATTTGAGGAATATTTCCTCTCAACAGAATTTAATTCTTCATCCTGATGATTTATCATCTCCGTTGGATTTTTGATCCAACGGCTCTGTTTAACAGAGAGTAGAATTTAATTCTACAAGGCGCCGGCAATCATGTGCTGTGCACATATTAAGGTTTTAATTCTTTCATGCGCTTTGCGCATTGGCACCCACGTAAGGAGCACGTGCGGGGCCAATGACTCTGGCGCAGGAGCCCTCGTGGAAGGTGTAAGTCTACGGTAGCGTCCCGGCAGTCATTCTGACGCCAAACGCGGAACAAAAACTTTTATAACTGGCGCTATCGCATACTATAACCCAGATCTTGCCATTAACGCTAAACTAACAAACTGTAAAGAGGTAGATAGGCTATATCGATCGATCCGAGTCCTTCGGTCTTTAGCCATCATCCCACGCTCCTCGCGACAACTCCGATCTCTTGTCTCCTCATCGAGGTGGCACCACGTCAACGGATATTTAAACGGGCTCCCGCCTCTATACTGAGGCAACTCGGACATCAAGTCTGCTAAAAGAGATGACCAAGATGAAGTAGAGAATGAGTAGAATATTTTGTCTCAAACACGCTAGAGTTCTCATCACATGAGAGGGTTAGGGTGGAGGTTGAAGAAGATGCTTAGAGATGGAAATTGTCACGACCCCAAAAGTACGGAACATGACCGGCACTTAAATTACGAAACGTCTCGAGGCGTACGTAATCTAAGTAAGCCAAAACCCAGAAATCAAAACCAAGAAGCAGTAGAGTGAAGGAAAAACCAATTGAAAAACAAGTAGTTTTAATCAACATAGGCCGATGTATGTATTTTTAAAATCTCAAGTATTTTCTGAAAATTTCGGCAGAGTCTCCTTTGTTAATACTGGCCCCCAAACAGGATACAACATGAATAGTATACGAAATGAATAAAAAGGCATCCCCAAGCGGGAGCTAGCTCTTCGTCAATCGACGGTCACAACCACGCAAACAATATAATATACAACGCCGAAGGGCGAGGATCAAAACTCAAGAAAACCCAAAATCAACATGAAAAACATAATAATACAATGCGCGACTCTAAAGTCGAAAGAATAACAGGTCTGGTTTTCTATCTCTCTCAAATATACAATCTGCTTGATGGAGTTTCTAGATACAACTAATAATAATAAACAATGGTGGTCCTGATGCAAAGAACCCACCTGCCAAAGCAATCACCCGGAAAGAACAGTGTGCCAGCAAGGCCGCAAAGAACCTGTATGGCAAAACCTGCAAGGAACTGTGGCACAACGGGGGTGAGTTGCCAACTCGTGAATAGAAAACATCTACGAGTAAAAATCGCATGCATAACTTTATCCTAGGTCATATCAGGTAATATCCTCAAATAAAAATCCTGGTCCAGCTATGTATAGTGTAATACTACCTGCTCGTGTCAGTGTCTCAGATAGCAACATATCAGATATATGATGTATGAATGCGTTATGAATGGAAACAGAATATATCATGAGTGAGACAACCGTTTTCTTTAATCAATGAGATTTCTATATGTATGTCAATCACGTATCATCAATGAATGCAATAGAGAAATCAGTGTCAAGCATCGACACAAATCATAAGTCTCAGTATCACAGTATCGAATCTCAATATCTCAAATCTCAATCTCAAATCTTAAATATCAATATCTCAGGCATCCGTATCATCTGCGGGATCGGCCCACGGCTCCGGCAGAACGGATCAGCCCATATCATCAATCTCACGGCCACGAACGATATCCTCCGGATATCCGCCGTGCCAAGTAAAATCACCGGTAGCTAGTCTTCCCCTGCCGGGCTCATCGTCTACTACTCGAACTTCTTACCACGGGGTACCATACCGGATCCACCATGTACCCGCAGACGGTTCATCCAACTCCTCGAATCGGGTCTCGAAAACTATCTCTGAACCGAGAAAACATCATGGTGGACACTATTCATCATATCATGGAAAAACTGCATTTTTCTCTTTAAAATACATCATCAGTTATAAAACTCTCACATGCGGTTTTCCAAATCCAGAAAATCTCAAGACAGATCCGAAAACGTCAAATCACCATGTCAATGAAAGTAAAAACCGACATAATGTCCATAATACTGTATAACCAATGAATATATGAATGCATCTAATATCATGCAATGAATGCAATAGTTTAACTAGCATATGAAAAGTATAACATATTGCAACATCAATTGGCAAGCTTTGTCAATGAAATAGTATTTTCTAAAGTGTACGTGACATGGCAATTACCGATGAAGATGTGTGTGAGCCTGCAAGCGAGTGTACATGGAGCATACGTGTCATCGATAATGGTGCTGGTGTCCTAACAGCATGGTTTCATAATTTCTACGTACATAATAACATGCAATGAGGCGATAACAACATAATAAGGAAAATGAATAGTAAATACAACAATAATATGCGGAACATGAATAATAACGTAACAACAAGGAATCTACCTTACTACACATGTGTTATACTGTTTTGCCGTTTGAAATAGTAAGAATCGTGGTGTTTAGAAAATAGGGGCTACGGTGCTTTTAAGAAAAGATACGTCCTCTGAAATATCCGTAAAATCCCTTGTCACGTCCTTAAAATACACACGATTCGTTAGTTTTTTAAATAGGTATGAATCAAATCTAATCTATCATTTACAAGTACACTACAGGGCCAAACTATACAGACTGATCAAAAGGTAAGGAAACCGCCTAACATCTGAGTCGATACATATATATAATATAACAGTCGGTGATCCCGCCTCAAAAGTATCCCATACGATACAATATCTATAATATGACATCCTCAAGTCAAGAGTGTGGATCTATCATCAATATAGCTCGTACGGTAAATCCGTCATACGACATCCCAAATCTGGGTACGAGTCAATATCACATCAATCACATTATTCATATGGTATCCTCTTTATCAAACATCATGATCCGGGGTACTGACCTACGTCTAGTACAATACTGATACAATCTATGTATGCATGCGTGTGTATGAAACACTACGTCAAAGGACCCGCTAAAACATCACATCGTATCTCAAATACGAACCACATCAAATCACCGATCTCACGGCCTCAAGCCCAATCTCATCGACTCATCTCAAATCCCAAGTACTATCCTCATAATCCAGTATATGTATATGTATATATATATATACCTATCCCCATATACGCACAGGTAATAACATAAATGTATGCATGTGTGTGCGTGCGTGTGTGGGTGTAACAACTACTCTAGGGTTTCACAACTAACACTAAACTAATCCATGAACACCTAGAATCTTTCTTTATCATCAAAAATCTCATATCAACATAATCTATATATGTGTATATGTATTCGTATACATCACTACGAACTGCGGGGGTGCTATACGCCATCCACCCGACTTCTCCCCGTAGATATAAATCTACTCACCTGGTCCTCGCTCGCCGGTGCCGACGTCACCACGCGCTTGCTTGTCGTCTCGAAGTACACATGGGGTACCTACATGTCACAACGTATCGTGCCGCATAAAAATCCAATTTAAAACCAAAACGACACACGAATCTCACATAGGTCAAATTCTATGAGTGTTCTCTCAAATCAACCCAAAAACCCTCGACATCGGCGTACAAACGCCGGGTGATCGAGAAAAACTCAAACACACCATTCGTGGTTTCACATCACACTAAACATATATATGAAATAGGGTGAAATCATCAAAACCAATAAATTGATTAAATCGATTTATTACAAGAAACCTAGTAAGCATCAATTAGCCGTTTTAAAACGAAACTTGATGTTTTAACAATTCTAATGGTCATAATACTTATTAAACATCTTAAATAAGTCATACAACCTATTTCCATAATTTAATCTCATCAATTTCCATTAATCCCAAAAACCTAGTTTGCAAAACTTATCCAATTTTAACAATTTCATAGTAAAAATGCACAAACAACAATTTAGCTTGGTTTTGGATGAACTAAAATATTAAACTACAATTTATAATGTTAATAATGTCATGAAACCTTAATTATATTTTTAATCTCACATTTGCAATTAAATTCCAAAACCTAGTTTGCATAAAATTCCAATTTTAACAATTTACAAGCATCAATTAGTAAACTAGCAACTAGATTAGTTTTAGCATATCAATAACATGTTAAACTACAAATTTATCCCATGATCAATTTATAAAAACCCCAACTTGAATTCACAAACCCTAATCTTGAATTTTCCAATTTGCAAAATAGAACCATATTAACACTTAATTACATTAGATTAAGGAAATTAAGCAACAAGGTAAGTATTGTGTTAAGATTTATGCCTCCACAAATTTAGAGATCCCACTTGAAATCTAGCCTCCCAAACTTGCTTCTTTTCACCAAGATCCATACAAGAATAGCTAATGAGAAATGGGTAGGAGTTAGATTTGGATTGAACTTTGATTTTGTATGGATTTGAGGCAAAATTGTGGATTTTTTTGATGAGAAATGAGAGGAAAAGAATGAGGGGGCTGCTGTTGTGGGAGAGGAGGAAAGCTCGGCCAGAAATGAGGGGAGAGGAGAGAGAGTGAGGTAAGGAAAATAGTCCAAGTCAAAGAACAAAGTCAAAGCCCATACCTCATTTAACAATTTCTCTCATTTCCTTTGTTTTCTTTTCTTTTCTTTTCAAATCCCCAAGTGGGGAAAAATGGGACCGGGGGCAGCTTGGGCTGCTGATTTGGGGAGAGGAGAGAGGGTGTGGGTGAGTGTGGATAAGGGAAAAATGATAAATGTTATACCCCGATATCTATTTACACTAATTTCACTATTTAAGCATTTTTTCTTCGATATTTTCTAAAACCGTTTGACTGCTTCATTTCATTTCAAAAACTACATGTTAAAATTCTGTTTAATGTGTTATGACGCACAAAATTTATTTCAACTCATTCCAATTTGTAATTTTCCCTAATTAAATGTATTAGTGACGGCTTAAAATAATATTAAAATAATTAATTTTGGAAATTTTTTCAGAAAATTAGAAATTTTACCAGTAGCTCAATAAACACCAAATACTAGCAATTATATAGCTAGAATATGTATATTTAATTTTATATTAAAAGATATTTATATTTTGACTTTTTACGGAAAACCCCTTATTTTACCGATTTTTCCGAAATTTCACCGAAACGATTTTCAAAACGTTACAGAAATTACTATCAAGAGAGCGAGAATTCAAGCATAATAACTTATGGTGATTTTTTCTTTTGTGAGTAGATATATATAAGGTTGTGTAAAGAAAATATCTTATGAAAAAAATATCTCCCAAAAATATCCACAAACCCTAAAATATCTATACCCAAAACAAACTATCATTAATTCTATCATGACTCACTTAGTGACTCATTAGCATGAGTCACTAATGAACATGCTAGAAGAAATGTGTCACCAAAAATGAGTCACACTTTCCAAAATCAATAATCATTTAAACCAAAATGATTAATCCAAAAAGAAATGCATCTTCTAAAATATTCTCGTAACGGATTACGAGAATACCCCTCACCTGTATATACATACCTGTATCCATATTCCGACCGAATACGAATACGAGAGACTAAAATATTCCGACTCAATATAATACTTGGATCCGGCTTAAAGCAAAGCCCACCAGTATTATCTGTCCGAAATATGACACGTGCACAAGTGCACGTGCGTTTTTCGAACCCTGCCATAAAACCATACGGCCTCTATAACGTTTCGCCCGAACTTAGGAAACTATCTGTGGGGGACTCTAAAGACTCGTCAGTACCCTGGAAGTGGGTTTAACCACAAGCACGTCAGCGGCACTAGCTGTGCGTAACGGCTGCCCATGTACTGACCGAAAGGGAAGCCGATGAGCGAACTCATCCTGGAACCCTACTGAGCCGATCAGTGACAATATACATATAGTCTGGTCCATTCGTCTATGAGCATCACATATCGGGCCTAGGAGGCTGGTAACATCAGACCCCCAATAGCGGTATAAGTCGTGTCGGAGAGTAGCTCTGAACACCCTGAGAAACTACCGGAATACTTACCAGTAATTCTCACCTGCCTTGGCCAAGGACTTGGTGTAATGGCTCTCCTAGACACAGCACGATCTCACCCCCAATACCGGGAGAGAGGAATCCCCTGCCGATCCGCTCACTTGCCTCCATGTGGCTCGGGACTGTACCCAACTAAAACCTGTTTGCACGACTCCTTTGCGCCGTGGTAGGGTAGTAATTAAAGCATAGTGGGAACTCACAAGAGACAAATGACGACTTCCGGTCGATGAACTAACATGTACACATGTCACCACGGAACTGCTATCTGACGCTAGGTATAAATACCAACTAGCAGGTTCCTGGTCCTATCCGGTGTACTCATAACCCAATGAGCACCTGTATACATCTTAGGTGATCCAACTGACACCATTGGCTTGTGAGACTGGCCACCGCCCCTCGTTGGGGTCTCGACTGTATACACCAGTCTACTCCAGAGTATCGATGTCCTGTCTCGAAACTCCTACGATTAGGGACCACTTTTAAGGATATGCTTATAGACTACCCAACATTCACGTATATGATCGCGATCATACTGTAGGTAGTCAAGCAGGATCCTAAGGGCTCTATCAACGTGTAATAGTGAACATTAATGTCACCTAAACCTGTACATGACTAATAAAGGCAAACCAGATAGCATACTATCATCTTGAGTAAGACTGTCCTACCGGTATAGGTCCCCCCTCAATCATTGCAATCACGTACCTGCGATTCAATAATTGACTTTGAGGGCACTACATCCAACAATCTCCCACTTGCACTTAAGGGTAATTATTGCGATGTCGCATACTCACAGCCCGTATGATACCGAACACCCAACTCCTCTACTAATCAGTTTCACAAAACCCGTTTGTAAAACTATTGTGTTCGAGAAATAGCCTCAATGAGTGGATCCGCCCTGATATTTCTTTCTAAGTCTCTCATAAACTCAAGTTCGCGGAGAAAGCCATCTCCCGAATTGAGTAATACCTGTCTTAGAATATGTCTGGATATCTGATGGGACCTAGTTCATAAATGAACTCCAAATCCAAACTTCTTAGACTGTATCGCCAACTGAAACTAATCAGTATCCAGCACCATGCCTCCCACAGTATCCTCTTGGACCACCCGTCCATAATACTGCCCCCTTTGTCATAGGGAAAACTATAACTCTGACAATCACTCTGTCATCCATGTCACCTTTAGAAGCCTGGAATGATAACCGTCTCCCGATGGAGGTTGCCGTCATCAAATCCCTAGAACATTCACTTATGTTCTAAAACTGCTTCCGTATGTTTCTCCAGGATTGGATTAATATAAACTTATCGCATCTAGTGCAAAAACAACATCTGGTGTGGTACTTGACATCTCACGATTGACTCAATTGCCTAAGCAAGTGATATGTCAATCATGCACATTCCCCTCCCCTTTAGTCTGTAAGACACCTTTAGAGAGGGAGACTCCATCACCTGCAAGTACACCACCAAACCAGGAGTCATCTATTCTAAATACTATTAAAATACTGTCAAAGTACCCACATTGGGAAACTACCCAAATCTAGATCTAAAACCATAGATCTAGCAACCAGAATGTCAGATATTAAATCCATATCCTTTGTAGAGAAACAACTGTGTGACAACCACAGTATAACCGATCGTAGTATAGGAATTTTACTTCCTACTCTGTGTATGTCATCCAAATACCAGGACATCACACCCTACTACCTTCTTAACAGATCCATCCCCTATTCTGATGAAGTTAAACTCATGACTGTCACATCAAAAATAGATGATCTATCTCCGCTATATCTGCTCAAGTTTATAAATAGACATAAGCTACTTGCCAACTATAAGTCCGCTGCTCCCACTGACCACAACAACCCTCTAGCAGAATAATATATACGTGCACTTCTAAAACTAGTTTAGAACGACGCTATACTTAAGCTCCTGCCGGGTCTCATAGCCTGGAACAACAGTAGTATTAAGTCTGGGTAAACAAGAACCTCACTGTCACCGTCCTTGAGACTACCGGAGTACCTCTCGGGTGCCTGAAGTTACCCACCATATCTGCGGAGTGGCTAATGGAATGTCAAATCTGATTGAATCTATAGGTCCTATTAAATTTTCTGTAATCGTTTGCGGTTCTGGAATTACTTCCAGTTCTACCATACTCCCACTACTGTTTTCTGAAAAAATCCATTTTACTAAAACTGCGGCGAGTCAAGAACAATATCACCATTGATCTTCCAGATGGTAGAAAATCAACCCTCGTCATAGCCAGGGCCAACCCGCAAACTGCCATTACAGAAACGTGCCTTAAGTTATCCAGAGTCTGGTTTTAAGCATAGGTCGGACAACTCCCCGTACCTTAACATCATTAAGATATGAACCATTCTATATCCAATATAGAAACTTTGGCACTTATTTAATTGGAACCAGATTCAAATCATGCAGCTGTCTCCAGTGCATATCAACTTAATGGAGAGAGGCTAATCAGCATTACTCAACTTAGGAATGCATCCAATTATGAGTAACCTGAAAGAGAAACAAGTTTCTCAAAACCATTACTATTAACTGAATACCAATAACAAGTATCTACATCTTCGATCACTTTGAAGAATCCCGATACTTGCGACATCTGGTTCTCTACTTTATTCCTATACCCACAACTTCTCAAAACTTAGACCTTGTATTTCTACGAAACACTTGTCTAAAACCTAGAGACGTCATAAGTAGACAGAACATAGTACGAGGACCAACCCTTTTGTCCTGATGGACACTGGACAGCATACAATACTCTATATGAGTCCCCTGAGTCGAATAACTCAAAACCTGTACATCGTAGGTTGAAAACTGTACTTATGGTTAAGAACTACTCCGCCGTTCAATGCTCCTTACCCAATCGTCAACTGATATAGGTAAATGTCAAGGACATAATTTCAAAAAGTTATACCTCACTTTATAAAAATAAACGTACAGATATATCAGTTTGAAATTGGTGCACAACAATAGATACTCAAAACCAAATACTTGCCGTCCGGCAACCCAGGCGATTTCCTCAAATATCACCAATTACAATGAATTTCAATATAATGAGGATGATCACCTAATTTCCAATAACTTACTCTCACTCATCATCTGTAAAACCATACAGATGTGAGAATCATACCTGGTAAATACATACTCTGGAGTAAGTATCTAATCGGGAAATCGGATTTCTTTTTAACAATGCACAGTTAAACTGAAACATGAAAATGTTTCGTAGGGGTATCCTGGTATTCCTAGTAATGCCTCTTCCATAATCCAATTCATGACTGTAACTGTATATTTCTTTCCCATCTCTCCAAATCCCTTTATTTGTCTTTATTCAATACCTTCTGTACACCCCTTTAGGCTAAGTGGTTTTCTTCCTTCCCTATCGTTCGGCACCAGACTATGGTTTGGAAGAAGACTATCCAGTAAGCATAATAGGTGTACTCTCCTTATCCTAGGAGTACTCGTAACCTGAGAGAAGATGATAAAAGACAACTGAATAATACCTTATTCTATTTCTCCCGAACTGGGGAAAAAAGCAAAGGTGAAGTAGGAGTGGCGATGAAGTACGCGGTTTGGTCGTGAATGATAGCAGTCGCAAATTACTTTGCCCTCTTTCTAATCCCTTTATTTTGTCTTTAGTTATTATCTTCTGTACACCCTACTTAGGCTAATTGGTTTTCTTCATTCCCTACCTTTCTGCACCTGCCTATGGTTTGGAAGAAGAGTATCCAATAAGCGTAATGGTGTACTCTCCTAAACCAATGAGCCCTCGCAACCTGAAGGTGATGATAAAAGACAACTGAATAAACCAATTCAATTTCTCCTGAACCTGGATCCATCCTCGAAGAAGTCCCTTCGAGTTCGTATATAACCATACGATGGATCTATCCAATGGAAGTGGATGTTCGTAGTGATACGAGGTGTTTTGAGAAATGCAAAGGGTAAAAGAAGGAGCAGCAATAACTTATGCAACTTAGACAATCCAAAAGCCAGTATTTTAAGAAGGTTCGGTCAACTTGGTCACTGAGTCATAGTCTAGGGTCAGTCAATGGTCGCTGCCAAAGAGAGAGAGAAAAGAAACACTCTGCATGCACTCTAACCTAGATCAGAATGGTCACTTTATCTAATCAGGAAACCTCCCACTGTACTGTCAAATTCTCCTCCAAACCTGAAAGAAGAATCAATCGGGATCACCCGAAGAGTAAACTAACTCATCAGTGGGAATCGGGATCCAACTATCATCGCATGATAACGAGAAAGAATCCACTCATGTTATCACACTCCAGAAGGTATGCGCATGCCTGGCAAGTTTCAGTTTCTTAAGAAACTCCCGATATGATTTTTACCCCATGCTCTTATGACCTTGACGAATGCCAACAAATCATAAGTCACATGTCAAGTTCTACCCATCATTATCTTGTCAATTTGAACCCACCCGTACATACACTTGACGAAGGCCAACAAGGTAATACGACTGTCCTAAACCAACTCATCTATCTATGCAACAGAAAAGTAACAAGCAACTACCATCCACTATGACTTGACGAAGGACAACAAACATAGCATGAATACTACGTGCTACCTGTCTGAAACGACGGAGGGCTACGACTGGTTTTTGGCGAAAAACCTTTAACGTAACGAACTTGATATAGCTGAAGGTGTAAGTGCACGGCGGCGCCCCGGCCGTCAGTCCGACGGCCAAATGCGGAAACGGTGATAAACTTTAATTTTTGCGGACTTTGCAAACCGGCACCACCGCGCACTAAACTCCGGATCGTAACCATTAACAAGTCTAAGCTACTAACAAGAAAGGTTAGAGATATACCGAGTGATCCGAGTCCTCCGGTCTTCTCGTCGTCGTCCCGATCTCCCGCGGATCCTCCGGTCGTCGCCTCCTTGCCGGAAGGGCACCACATCGCCTGTATCTTTTACGGGCTCCCACCTCAATACCGAGGTAACTCGGGCGCGAAGTTGGCTAGCCGACGCGCCCAAGATTTGCTGTAGAACAAATGTAGAACATGTCTCTTTGGGGTTTAAGAGGTTGCCATGGTGGAGGAATTTTGCACAAGAATTTTCATGGATGCTTGCAAGAAAAAATCAATGGAGCATCCTCAAAAAGGAGCTCGGCCAAAGTGATCTTGGGCTCTCTGGAAAATGAAGTGGGAAGCATCAATTAAACTCACTGGAAAATAATGAAGCCAGCACTCTCTCTCCCTGTTGCAGTGTTAAAGAAAAAATGAGCCCCCTGCACACTCTTTTTTGTTTTCATTCCTTACACAATAAATTAATCCACTCCATCTCTTAAAAAGTCACAGCACACTCAATTATATTCCACCCAAATCAAATAATCCTCACTCCATGCCTAAACAGTGGCCGGCCAATTCCAATTTCCATCACAATAAATAAAACCCATACCCATCCTTACTTTAATTAATGCAAGGGATGGAGCAAGGCAAAATGCAAAGAACCCCTCCACAAGATATTATTTGCAAACTGCAAATAATCCCCTCCAACGAAAAGTCCGACCGGGAAGGAAAAGGAGAAAACCGGCCGGAACGGAATGCAAACTGGCAACTCCAGAAAACTGGTCCCGTAATAAATTACAGGAAAAACCCCGATACTGTGCATACACACCCGCATCTGTATTCCGTCCGGATACAAATGCAAAGAGACAAAAATCTACACTATCAAATACTAAGATCCGGCTTAAGCCAAAGCCGGCTAGTAAAAACTGTCCGATCACGATCTGTGCAATACCGCACGTATCTGATCGAACCCTGCCATATCTCCATACGGCCTCTACAGCGTTTCGCCCGAAAGCTGAGTAACTGAAAGTGTGGGGGACTCTAAAGACTCGTCAATACAATGGCGGTGGATTTAACCACTAGCCCGTCAGAGGTATAAGCCAATACGTAACGGGCCACCAGCTATTGACTAAAAGGGACGTCGATGAGCGAACTCATCCTGACACCCTACTGAGCCTGTCAGTGACAATATCCGTACAGTCCGGTCCGTTCGTCTATGAGCATCGCATGTCGGGCCTAGGGGGTGGGTAAAAGTCAGACCCCCAAAAGCGGTACAAGTCGTGTCGGAGTGTAGCCCAGAACACCCTGAGATACTACTGGAATACCTACCAGTAAATCTCCTGCCTTGGCCAAGGACTTCGTGTAATGGCTCTCCTAGACACAGCGCGACCTCACCCCCAATACCGGAAGAGACGAACCCCCGAAGATCCGCTCACTGCCTCCATGTGGCTCGGGACTGTACCCAACTAAAACCTGTTTGCACGACTCCTTTGAGCCGTGGTAGGGTAGTAATCAAAGCACAGTGGGAACTCACACGAGACAAATGACGATCCCCAGGTCGATGAACTAACCTGTACACATGTCACCAGGGAACTGCTATCTGACGTCAGGTATAAGACCAACTAGCATGTTCCCGGCGAGTCCTGTCCGGTGTACTCATAACCCAATGAGCACCTGTATACATCTTAGGTGAACCAACTGACACCAGTGGCTTGTGAGACCGGCCACCGCCCCTCGTCGGGGTCTCGACTGTATACACTAGTCTACTCTGGAGAATCGATGCCCTGTCTCGAAACTCCCACGACTAGGGACCTTTTAAGGATGTGCTTGTAGACCCCCAGCTCCCACTTATATGATCGCCCTCATACTGCTGGTGGTCAAGCAAGAATCCTAGGGGCTCTATCAACGTGCAATAGCGACATATCAGGTCACCTAAAGCAGTATACGATGATAAAGGTAAAACCAGATAGCAAACTATCATCTCGAGTAAGACTGTCCTACCGGGATAGGTCCTCCCTCAATCATTGCAATCACGTGCCTGTGACCCAATAATCGACTCTGAGGGCACTATCTCCAACAATCTCCCACTTGCACTCAAGGCTAATTATTGCGATGTCGCATACTCACAGCCCGTGTGATACCGAACACCCAACTCCTCTACTAGTCAGTCTCACAAAAACCGTTTGTGAAACTATTGCGTTCGAGGAATAGCCTCAGTGAGTGGATCCGCTCTGATGTTTCTTTCTATGTCTCTCTACATCTCAAGTTCGCGGAGAAAGCCATCTCCCGAAATGAGCAATACCTGTCTTAAAATGTCTGGATGTCTGATGGGACCTAGCTCATAAATGAACTCCAAATCCAAACTTCTTAGACTGTATCGACAACTGAACTTAATCAGTATCCTGCGCCATGCCACCCTCAGTATTTGCTTAGACCACCTGTCCAAAACACTGCCCCTCATCAGAAGGAAAAACTATAACTCTGACAACCTCCTTGTCGTCCATGTCACCTTGGAAGCCTGGAATGATAACTGTCTCCTGAATAAGGCTGTCGTTATCATATCCCTAGAACATCCACTTATGTTCTAAAACTGCTTCCGACTGTTTCTCCAGGATTGGATTAATGTCAACTTATTGCATCTAGTGCAAGAACAACATCTGGTGTGATACTTGACATCTCACGATTGACTCAATTGCCTGAGCAAGTGATCTGCCAATCATGCCCGTCCCTCTCCCTTTTAGTCTGTAAGACACCTTTGGAGAGGGTGACTCCATTACCTGCAGGTACACTACCGTGCCAGGAGTCGTCCATTCTAAATACTCTTAGAATGCTGTCAAAGTACCCTGATTGGGAAACCACCCAAATCTAGATCTAAAACCATAGATCTAGTAACCAGTATGTCTGATATAATGTCCAAGTCCCATATGGAGAAACCACTGTGTGACGACCAAAATATAACCGATCGTAGTATAGGAATATCACTTCCTACTATGTGTATGTCATCCAAAACCCGGATATCACACCCTACTACCTTCTCAACAGATCCATCCCCTATTCTGATGACGCCAAACCTATGACTGTCACATCAGAAATAGATGATCTATCTCCGCTATATCTGCTTTAGTCTATAAATAGACATAAGCCTGATGTCCACCAATGCTTCCGCTGCTCCCACTGACTACGACAACCCTCTGGCAGAGTCATATAGACGTGTACTTCTAAAGCTAGTTTACAACGAAGCTATACTCATCCTCCTGCCGGGTCTCGCAGCCTGGAACAACAACAATGGCAAGTGTGGGTAAACAAGAACTTCCCTGTCACCGTCCTTGAGGCTACCGGAGTACCTCTCGGGTGCCTGAAGTTACCCACCTTATCTGCGGAGTGGCCAATGGAATGTCAAATCAGATTGAACCTTTAGGTTCCTTATCAAATCTTCAGTAATCGTTTGCGGTTCTGGAATCACTTCCAGTTCTACCATACTCCCACTTCTGTTTTTGAAAAAATCCATTTTTATTAAAACTGTGGCGAGTCAAGAACAATATCACTATTGATCTTTCTTATGGTAGAAAGTCAACCCTCGTCATAGCCTGGGTCAACCCACAAACAGCCATTACAGAAACGTGCCTTGAGTTATCCAGAGTCTGGTTTTAATCATAAGCCGGACAACTCCCCGTACCTTAACAATGTTAAGATATGAACTGTACTATATCCAATATAGAACCAGAGGCACTGATTTAATTGAACCAGATTCAAATCATGCAGCTATCTCCAGTGCATGTCAACTAAATGGAGAGAGGCCGATCAGCGTTACTCAACTTAGGAACACTTCCAATTATGAGTAACCTGAAAAAGAAGCAATTTCTCTTTATCATTACTGAATACCATACGCAAGTATCTACATCTTCGATCACCTTGAAGAATCCCGATACTTGGTACACTTGGTTCTCTACTCTATTCAAATACCTATAACTCCTCAAAACTTAGACCTTGTGTTTCTACGAAACACATGTCTAAGAACTAGAGAAGTTAAAAGTAAACAGAATATAGTATGAGGACCAACCCCTCTGTCCTAATGGACACTGGACAACATACAATACTCTGTATAAGTCCGCCGAGTCTAACAACTCTTTCACTGTGTGTCGTAGGTTGAAAACTGTACTTATGGTTAAGAAGAATTACACCGCTGTTTAATGCTCCTTACCTAACCATCCACTGATATAGGTAAATGTCATCGACATAATATCAAAAGGTATATCTCACTCTATGAAAATAGACGTACAGATATATCAATTTGAAATTGGTGCACAACAGCGGATATTCAAAACCAAATATTTGCCGACCGGCAAACAGCCCAGGTGATCTCCTCAAATATCACCGATTACAACGAATCCCGATATAATGAGGATGATCACCCAATTCCCAATGACTTACTCCCACTCATCATCTGTAAAACCATACAGATGTGAGAATCAAACCTGGTAAATACATACCCTGGAGCAAGTGTCCAATCGGGAAATCAGTTTTCTTTTAACAGTACACAGTTGAACTGAAACATTGAAATGTTTCGATGGGGTATTCTGGTATTCCTAGTAATGCCTCTTCCATTATCCAGATTCACAACTATAGCCGTATAATTCTTTGCCACCTCTCCAAATCCCTTTATATGTCTTTAGTCATTACTTTCTGCACACCCCTTAGGCCAAATGGTTTTCTTCCTTCCCTACCATTCGGCACCAGCCTATGGTTTGGAAGAAGACTATCCAATAAGCATAATGGGTGTACTGTCCTAATCCTAGGAGCACTCGCAATGCGAGAGAAGGTGAAGATAAAAGACACCTGAATGTACTTTATTCCTATTTCTCCTGAACCAGAATCCATCCCCGAACTGGAACAAGTTCCTTTCGAGTTCGTATATAACCATACGATGGATTATCCAATAAAATGGGATCTTCGTAGTGATACGGAGTGTCCTGGAGAAATACAAAGGTGATTTAGGATTGGCGAAGAAATACTTGGTTTGGTCGTGAATAGCAGTCGCAATTTACTTTGCCCTCTTACTAATCCCTTGCTTTGTCTGAACTTAATACCTTCTGCACACCATCGTTATGCTAATTGGTTTTCTTCATTCCCTACCGGTCGGCACCTGCCTATGGTTTGAAAGAAGACTATCCAATTTTCATAATAGGTGTACTACTCCTAAACCAAGGAGTACTCGCAACATGAGAGAGGGGGAAAAGAAAAGACAACTGAATAATCCTATCCGTTTTCTCCAGAACCGGAAACCATCCTCGAATTCCTTCGAGTTCGTATCTAACCATACGATGGTTTTGTCCAATGGAAGTGGACGTTCACAGTAATACGGGGTGTCGTGGAGAAAAGGGTAAAAGTAGGAGTGGCAATGAGGTCTGCAACTCTGACAATCCAAAAGCCAGTGTTTAAGAAGGTTCGGTCAATTTGGTCACTGAGTCAAAGTCTAGGGTCGGGTCAATGGTCGCTGCCAGAGAGAGAGAAAAGAAACACTCAGCGTGCACTCTAACCAAGATCAGAATGGTTACCAATTTATCTAATCTGGAAACCTCCCACTGTACCTCAAATTCTCCTCCAAACCTGAAAGAAGAATTAGTCGGGGTGACCCGAGGAGTAAACTAACTCATCAGTGGGAATCGGGATCCAACTATCATCGCATGATAACGTGACGGAATCCGCTCACGCTATAACACTCCAGAAGGTATGCGCATATCTGGCAAGTTTCAGTTCTTTTGAAACTCCCGATGTGATTTCTGCCCCATGCTCTTATGACCTTGACTTTGGCCAACAAATCATAAGTCACATGTCAAGTTCTACCCGTCATTCTCCAGGTTGATTCGAATCCACCCGCACAAGCCCTTGACTTTGGCCAACAAGGCTATACGACTGTTCCAAACCAACGCATCTATCTATGCTGCATATGAATAACCAACAGCTACCAAACACTGTGCCTTGACTTTGGCCAACAAACACAGCTTGAATACTATTGACTACCCATATGAAACGACGGAGGGCTACGAATGGTTTCTGACGAAAACCTTTAACGTAGTGAACTTGATATCGTTGAAGGAACGGATAGCTTTTTATAAAATATAGTGACGAAAACCTTTACTAAAGAGGTCACTCCCGGTGAAGGGATCTCGGCTCTTTCCCCGTAGAATGAGGTGCAGGATATTCCAACTGAATACCACGATGCAAAGAAAAAGTAATCGGCTATAGTGAAGTTAATGCCCTGATGCAAACTTCTGTCCAAGGGGTCACTCCCGGTGAAGGGATCTCGGCCCTTGCCTCGTCGACTGAGGAGCAGGATATTCCAAATGAATACCGCGATGCAAAACAAAAGTGAACGTCCTTGCAATAACAGCTTTTTGAAAAGTGTTCCAACAACATCAGAATAGGTTTGTTTTAACTTGCATTGATCCGAATCAATGCAGTCCCATCAATTGATCACACCATAAAGAACGAAAATATACTGACGTACGTATATGCCATCCGCATTCGCCACTGGGTCCCGTCATCACCCGTTAGGTTAGCTAACTAACGGCAGAGCGGGGACTGGACTAGCGCGGATGAAAAACATATACAACATCTACTAATATATATACCAATATATAGTATTTCGCTCAAGGCGTGAATAAAATGCAACAACACAGAAATGTACAGCATCACAGAACAATACAGATATCTGGGATCCCCGGGTTTCACAGAGCCACTACTGAAACCCGACGTTCCCCTGGTCGTGTGGATAGCCTGTGCAATGAAATCCTAGACCCCTACGGGCGCGGCAAGTTACCCGCCAAAACATGAAGCGAGGCAGCCCCCTTCAGCCCCGTGAATGGACCACCCAGCACTCCACGGAATCCGGTAACTTGGGCACCCCTCCCGGGTCAACCTGTACCCCCTACGAGTGCGGCGAATAGCCCGCCAATTCCAGACTGAAGCCCCCTCCGTCCCAATGCCATGAGATGCGGGCTTGTTGCCCTCCAGAACCCGGCTATCCGTGCACCCCACCGCGGGGTAAGCCTAGTACAGAAAGTAAAATATACATACACCGGGTACATCGACCGCAACCAAGTCGTGCCCCATAAAAATAATACAAACAGGCAGTGACGGCAGTCCACATGTCGGACGCTCGCCCCGCAATATCAAATGTACATAATACAACAAAACTGTACTAGCATTGCATCCAGGCTATCCCCCACGACCGATCCGCAACATCACAGCATAAACATAGAACATCAACGTGAAAGTCACGTTCGCAAATCCGTCTAACCGGGCTATAGCAGTTAGACCGGATTTACCGATCGAGTGACATTCACGGTCGCAGATATAATGTAAATACTGTGAAATAATGTGTTTAAAATATCCGATCAATCAAAAATTAACAAGTGGGCCCCCAAGCAATACTGTAGCACTCACAGAAATAATTGGCCCAATTTTAATATTCCAAAACACCCAAAATAAGCCCAGAAGCCCACTGGAAAACTTCGAAGCAGTGAGCCCACCAACCTGCGGCGGAAGCGCGGCAACAAGGTGGTTTCGGCCGCCCTTCCGCGCTCTGGTTGAGGGGTCACTGTCTCGAATTTTCTCAGAGTTCTTAGAACTCCCTGTACATCAATCTAAGACCACCTGAAAAATTTTTAGACACCAAAAAATCTTAACAGAAAACTGATGTGAACTCAAATTGGGTTTTCGGAATTTTGGTCGATCGGAACTGAAAAACACATCAAACGAAGCTAGACGAAGTTAATGGCGAGGCTCTGATACCACTGTAAGTGCACGGCGGCGCCCCGGCCGTCAGTCCGACGGCCAAATGCGGAAACGGTGATAAACTTTAATTTTTGCGGACTTTGCAAACCGGCACCACCGCGCACTAAACTCCGGATCGTAACCATTAACAAGTCTAAGCTACTAACAAGAAAGGTTAGAGATATACCGAGTGATCCGAGTCCTCCGGTCTTCTCGTCGTCGTCCCGATCTCCCGCGGATCCTCCGGTCGTCGCCTCCTTGCTGGAAGGGCACCACATCGCCTGTATCTTTTACGGGCTCCCACCTCAATACCGAGGTAACTCGGGCGCGAAGTTGGCTAGCCGACGCGCCCAAGATTTGCTGTAGAACAAATGTAGAACATGTCTCTTTGGGGTTTAAGAGGTTGCCATGGTGGAGGAATTTTGCACAAGAATTTTCATGGATGCTTGCAAGAAAAAATCAATGGAGCATCCTCAAAAAGGAGCTCGGCCAAAGTGATCTTGGGCTCTCTGGAAAATGAAGTGGGAAGCATCAATTAAACTCACTGGAAAATAATGAAGCCAGCACTCTCTCTCCCTGTTGCAGTGTTAAAGAAAAAATGAGCCCCCTGCACACTCTTTTTTGTTTTCATTCCTTACACAATAAATTAATCCACTCCATCTCTTAAAAAGTCACAGCACACTCAATTATATTCCACCCAAATCAAATAATCCTCACTCCATGCCTAAACAGTGGCCGGCCAATTCCAATTTCCATCACAATAAATAAAACCCATACCCATCCTTACTTTAATTAATGCAAGGGATGGAGCAAGGCAAAATGCAAAGAACCCCTCCACAAGATATTATTTGCAAACTGCAAATAATCCCCTCCAACGAAAAGTCCGACCGGGAAGGAAAAGGAGAAAACCGGCCGGAACGGAATGCAAACTGGCAACTCCAGAAAACTGGTCCCGTAATAAATTACAGGAAAAACCCCGATACTGTGCATACACACCCGCATCTGTATTCCGTCCGGATACAAATGCAAAGAGACAAAAATCTACACTATCAAATACTAAGATCCGGCTTAAGCCAAAGCCGGCTAGTAAAAACTGTCCGATCACGATCTGTGCAATACCGCACGTATCTGATCGAACCCTGCCATATCTCCATACGGCCTCTACAGCGTTTCGCCCGAAAGCTGAGTAACTGAAAGTGTGGGGGACTCTAAAGACTCGTCAATACAATGGCGGTGGATTTAACCACTAGCCCGTCAGAGGTATAAGCCAATACGTAACGGGCCACCAGCTATTGACTAAAAGGGACGTCGATGAGCGAACTCATCCTGACACCCTACTGAGCCTGTCAGTGACAATATCCGTACAGTCCGGTCCGTTCGTCTATGAGCATCGCATGTCGGGCCTAGGGGGTGGGTAAAAGTCAGACCCCCAAAAGCGGTACAAGTCGTGTCGGAGTGTAGCCCAGAACACCCTGAGATACTACTGGAATACCTACCAGTAAATCTCCTGCCTTGGCCAAGGACTTCGTGTAATGGCTCTCCTAGACACAGCGCGACCTCACCCCCAATACCGGAAGAGACGAACCCCCGAAGATCCGCTCACTGCCTCCATGTGGCTCGGGACTGTACCCAACTAAAACCTGTTTGCACGACTCCTTTGAGCCGTGGTAGGGTAGTAATCAAAGCACAGTGGGAACTCACACGAGACAAATGACGATCCCCAGGTCGATGAACTAACCTGTACACATGTCACCAGGGAACTGCTATCTGACGTCAGGTATAAGACCAACTAGCATGTTCCCGGCGAGTCCTGTCCGGTGTACTCATAACCCAATGAGCACCTGTATACATCTTAGGTGAACCAACTGACACCAGTGGCTTGTGAGACCGGCCACCGCCCCTCGTCGGGGTCTCGACTGTATACACTAGTCTACTCTGGAGAATCGATGCCCTGTCTCGAAACTCCCACGACTAGGGACCTTTTAAGGATGTGCTTGTAGACCCCCAGCTCCCACTTATATGATCGCCCTCATACTGCTGGTGGTCAAGCAAGAATCCTAGGGGCTCTATCAACGTGCAATAGCGACATGTCAGGTCACCTAAAGCAGTACACGATAATAAAGGTAAACCAGATAGCAAACTATCATCTCGAGTAAGACTGTCCTACCGGGATAGGTCCTCCCTCAATCATTGCAATCACGTGCCTGTGACCCAATAATCGACTCTGAGGGCACTATCTCCAACAGAAGGAACCTGATAGCTTTTTACAAAAATATAGTGGGGAAAACCTTTGCTAAAGTGGTCACTCCCGGTGAAGGGATCTCGGCTCTTTCCTCGTGGAATGAGGTGCAGGATATTCCAACTGAATACCGCGATGCAAAACAACAAGTAATCGACTATAGTGAAGTTATTACCCTGACGCAAATTTCTGCCCAAGGGGTCACTCCCGGTGATGGGATCTCGGCCCTTGCCTCGTCGAATGAGGTGCAGGATATTCCAACTGAATACCACTGTGCAAAACAAAAGAAAACGTCCTTGTAATAACACTTTTTAAACTGTTCCAACAACGTCCAAATTGGTTTGTTTTGCTTGCATTGATCAGAATCAACGCAGTCCCATCAATTAATCACACCAGAAAAGAACGAAAATAAAATGTACGTATATGCCATCCGCATTCGTCACTGGGTCCCGTCATCACCCGTTAGGTTACTTAACTAACGACAGAGCGGGGACTGGACTAGTGCGGGTGCAAAACATATAAAACATCTACTAGTATATATACCAATATACAATAATCGCTCCAGGCGTGATAAATGCAACATCACAGAAAAGTAATAAGCATCACAGAATAATACAGATAATCTGGGATCCCCGGGTTTCACAGAGCCGCTACTGAAATCCGACACTCCCCTGGTCGTGTGGATAGCCTGTGCAATGAGACCTAGACCCCTACGGGTGCGGCAAGTTACCCGCCAAAACCTGAAGAGAGGCAGCCCCTACAGCAAAGAGAATGGACCACCCTGCACTTCACCGAATCCGGTAACTTGAGCACCACTCCTTGGGTCAACCTGTACCCCCTACGAGTGCGGCGAATAGTCTGCCAATTCTAGAGTGAGCCCCCCTTGCCTCTCAAAGCCAAGAGATGCGGACCCATTGCCCTCCAGAACCCGGCTATCCGTGCACACCGTCGTGGGGTAAACCTAGTACAGAAATGAAAAATATGTACAACGGGTACATCGACCTCAGTCCGGACGTGCCCCAAAAGAATAATATACAAACAGGCAGTGACGGCAGTCCACATGTTAGACGCTCGCCCCGCAATATCAAATGTACAAATAAATCCAAACAGCACTACCATTGCACACAGCTATCCACCACGACAAATCTGCAACATCACAGCACAACACAGAACATCAACGCGAATGTCACATTCCCAAAGCCGTCTAAAAGGACTATAGCAATTAGACATGATTTACCGCTCGAATGACATTCACGGTCGGAGATATAATGTAAGTACTGTAAACTAACAAGTTTAAAATTCTGATCGACAAAACTTCCCGAAGTGGGCCCCAAGTACACAAACAAAATCTGGGCCCAAACAAAATATTCCATAAACCACAATTCCACATGAAAGACATCCTGAAGAAATATGGTGTACTGTTGCCACAAAGCGGTGGCGGAACCGCAGCTAAACCATGGTTTGTGCGGCGGTTCCGCGGCAGTATAGTGGATTCGGTCTACCAAATTTCTACAGTAGTCTTAAAAATGCCTACACGATTTTCTGAGATACTCAAAATGATTTTTAGACCAGTTTAAAAAATCGACAGAAAGTTTAACATGAAAAGTGCGGTTTTGGAAATTTCGTTCGATCGATATTTTAAATACGTTAGAACAAGTTAGTAGAGGTTAATGGCGTGGCTCTGATACCATGTAAGTCTACGGTAGCACCCCGGCCGTCATTCTGACGCCAAACGCGGAACAAAAACTTTTATAACTGCCGCTATCGCATACTATAACCCGGATCTTGCCATTAACGCTAAACTAACAAACTGTAAAGAGGTAGATAGGTTATACCAATCAATCCGAGTCCTTCGGTCTTTAGCCATCATCCAACGCTCCTTGCGGCAACTCCGATCCCTTGTCTCCTCATCAAGGTGGCACCACGTCAACGGATCATTAAACGGACTCCCGCCTCTATACCGAGGCAACTTGGATATCAAGTCTGCTAAAAGAGATGACCAAGATGAAGTAGAGAATGAGTAGAATACCTTGTCTCAAACACCCTAGGGTTCTCATCACATGAGGGGGTTAGGGTGGAGATTGAAGAAGATGCTTAGAGATGGAAATTGTGAACTCAAGAAAACTATCAAGAGAGCAAGAACTCAAGCATAATAACTTGTGGTGATTTTTTCTTTCGTGAGTAGATATAGATTAGGTTGTGTGAAGAAAATATCTCATGAAAAAAATATCTCCCAAAAATATCCACAAACCCTAAAATATCTACACCCAAAACAAACTATCATTAATTCTATCACGACTCACTTAGTGACTCATTAGCATGAGTCACTAATGAACATGCTAGAAGAAATGTTTCACCAAAAATTAGTCACACTTTCCAAAATCAATAATCATTTAAACCAAAATGATTAATCCAAAAAGAAATGCAACTTCTAAAATATTCTCGTAACGGATTACGAGAATACCCCTCACCTGTATATACATACCTGTATCCGTATTCCGACAGAATACGAATACGAGAGACTAAAATATTCCGACTTAATATAATACTTGGATCCGGCTTAAACCAAAGCCCACCAGTATTATCTGTCCGAAATATGACACGTGCACAAGTGCATGTGCATTTTTCGAACCCTGCCATAAAACCATACGGCCTCTACAACGTTTCGCCCGAACTTGGGAAACTATCTGTGGGGGACTCTAAAGACTCATCAGTACCCTGGCAGTGGGTTTAACCACAAGCACGTCAGCGGCACTAGCTGTGCGTAATGGCTGCCCATGTATTGACCGAAAGGGAAGCCGATGAGCGAACTCATCCTGGAACCCTACTGAGCCTATCAGTGACAATATACATATAGTCCGGTCCGTTCGTCTATGAGCATCGCATATCAGGCCTAGGGGGCTGGTAACGTCAGACCCCTAATAGCGGTATAAGTTGTGTCGGAGAGTAGACCTGAACACCCTGATAAACTACCGGAATACTTACCAGTAATTCTCACCTGCCTTGGCCAAGGACTTGGTATAATGGCTCTCCTAGACACAGCACGATCTCACCCCCAATACCGGGAGAGATGAATCCCCTGCTGATCCGCTCACTTGCCTCCATGTGGCTCGGGACTGTACCCAACTAAAACCTGTTTGCACGACTCCTTTGCACCGTGGTAGGGTAGTAATCAAAGCATAGTGGTAACTCACACGAGACAAATGACGACTTCCGGTCGATGAACTAACCTGTACACATGTCACCAGGGAACTGCTATCTGACGCTAGGTATAAATACCAACTAGCAGGTTCCTGGTCCTATCCGGTGTACTCATAACCCAATGAGCACCTGTATACATCTTAGGTGATCCAACTGACACCAGTGGCTTATGAGACCGGCCACCGCCCCTCGTCGGGGTCTCGACTGTGTACACTAGTCTACTCCGGAGTATCGATGCCCTGTCTCAAAACTCCCATGACTAGGGACCACTTTTAAGGATGTGCTTATAGACTACCCAACTCTCACATATATGATCGCCATCATACTGTTGGTAGTCAAGCAGGATCCTAAGGGCTCTATCAACGTCTAATAGTGAACAGTGATGTCACCTAAAGCTGTACACGACTGATAAAGGCAAACCAAATAGCATATTATCATCTTGAGTAAGACTGTCCTACGGGTATAGGTCCTCCCTCAATCATTGCAATCACGTACCTGCGATCCAATAATTGACTTTGAGGGCACTACATCCAACAGAAGGCACGTGAGGCGCTGCCTCTTGAGTTTTGTGTGCTTTGCACACGGACGCTGCTCATATAAGAGTTTTTAACTCTGGCGCCGGTGCCCTCGTATAAGGCATGTAAGGCGCCGCCTCTTGAGTTTTGAACAGAGCTTTACTGTTTTATTGGGGGAAACAAATGCCCCCCCACCGTTACTCTCACGTGGCTCACACGTGAGTGCAGCGGTGGCACATTTTCCACCGTTCTTGAAGTGCTGGAATCGTTTCACCTTCTAACTCTGATTCCTATGGGTCAACTATCTTCTTTTCCCATGGCCTTTTTCCCGGACTTGGAAATAGTTCCACCATGCCCAGAATTTTCTATGCCTTGATTTGAATGCTTCTCTTTATAACCCGAAGCTATGTCTTCCTCCTTCTCCACAAAGAGAAACCCATTTCTATTAACAGAACTCAAGGTAACCATTTTCTAAAGGAACAAACTAAGAGCTATGGATTGCAATCGTCCTCACGGTTGTCGGCAACCATGGGGGGTACCCATCATAGAAACTATTCCTCGCTTTGTTGGGTGGCTAGTGGATCCCCTTCTCACCGACGCTCATTGTGACGCGGTGATGTATGAGCTCCGGACTCGTAGGGGCTCTCCTCTTCCTATGTGCTCTAATTGTCTCCGGATGATTTTCCTAACCATGCTTGCCGACATCCTTCCTCATCCGGCAAAGATGACTCCGGCAATTCTTGATGCGGCGAAGGACAATATCGAGTGCTTTCACGAGGCATGTTTGATTACCCAGTGTTTAAGGGACCGTTCGATTCAGTTGCTAAGCCGGATACGGGCTCAGCGGGCTATAATGTCTGCCTTCGCTGATGAGCACAACGCCAATCGATGGGGAGAAACTCTTCGCGAAGACCGCCGCTTCGACCTGGTGGAAAGGGCAGAGAGGGAATTGGAGAATTTTGTTTATTATTTTGTTAACCCCTGTATCTCTGATCTCATATTTGGTGATCTCTTCCTTATAGAGTTGTATGTTAATTTCAATGTATTTCTCTTATTATTGACTGTTGAATGTTTCCTGTTGAATGTTTCGTCTTCATCATATATTCGTACGTGTATCTCGCCTCTGTGCATGAGCTTTATACTTTACCTTTAGGAATTTTTGCTAAGTGCGAGCGCCATTGTTGTGTCATACGCTAATCCTTCTCATACATACATAAATCAGCATGCTTTCAACACTATTTCTATTTAAGTACGTATGCAGTTGTGAATGAATGCTTAGTCGGGTGTGAATCAAATACTCTCCTTACTACCTCGCATAGTAAACGGTTGGTGCTCATGGGTTGTGCCCTTCTGTCTTGACTGGACGTGAAGTAGTTTACGTACTTAATTCGGAGTTTGTAGTTTATTCACTCATTCTGGAGTCTCTAGTTTATGAACTCATTTCGGAGCTTGTTTAGTTTACCTCATTTAGGCTTGTAGGCAAACTTGTCCTAACGTTACAGTTGACCCATGCTCTTTACGACAGAGGTCCGTTAGGGTATGTGTACTAGAGTTTTTGTCCATCGTACCGTCGTGTTAGCTGATGCATTCCCCGATATGCAGACTTTATGTTGCTGTTCGAGTAGCCCTGCGATTTTCGTGTCTCTAATCCCTTCGGGGGCTGGACAAGACGTCTTCAAGTAATCTCCTTAGGTCATATTACCGTCGAGAGAGCAAGCGGCAGGAATTTTGCTATGCCGCTTTTTACTTGAGGTTAGGCTCAGTTTGGGAGCCTCGATGAGTCATAACCACTCCGCGCTGGTGTGGGATGATCTCCGATAGTCTTTCAGGTTTTCATTGAGTTGCCGTCAAGACCCCGAAGCTAGGAATTTGGATTTCGCTTCCTTTGTCGACACTACGTCTGCTGTAATGAGGCGAATGTCGAGGTGGTCTCTAGGTTGTTTGTGAACCGTCGAGACTTGGAACTAGGGACTTTGCCATGGCCCTATTTTGTTATGACCCTGGGGTCGCTTGTTGACGTCACGTCTGCATCCTGCTGGAGTGAGAAGAAACGTCGTTGGTGACACCATGTCTGCTGTAACCAGAAGAGTGTTGAGGTGGTCTCTAGGTTGTCTGTGAACTGTCGAAACTTGGAACTAGGGACTTTGTCATGGCTCTGTTTCGTTTTGACCCTGGTGTCTCTTGTTGACGTCGCGTCTGCATCCTGTTGGAGTGAGAAGAAACGTCGTTGTTGACACTATGTCTGCTGTAATGAGACGCATGTCAAGGTGGTCTCTAGGTTGTTTGTGAACCGTTGAGACTTGGAACCAAGGACTTTGCCATGGCTCCATTTTGTTTCTGACCCTGGAGTCGTTTGTTGACGTTGCATCTATATCCTGCTGGGGGTGAGAAGAAACGCTGCTGTTGACACTGCGTATGTTGTAACGAGAGGAGTGTCAAGGTGGTCTATAGGTTGTTTGTGAACCATCGAGACTTGGAACTATAGACTTTGCCATGGCTCCGCTTTGTTTCGACCCTGGGGTCATTTATTGACGTTGCGTCTGCATCCTGCCGGAGTGAGAAGGAACGCTGTTGTTGACACTGTATCTGTTGTAACAAGACGAATGTCGAGGTGTTCTCTAGGTTGTTTATGAAACGTCGAGACTTAAATCTAGGGACTTTGCCATGGCTCCGTTTTCTTTTTACCCTGGAGTCGTTTGTTGAAGTTGCGTCTGCATCCTGCTAGACTGAGAAGGAACGCCGGGCTGGAGCTAGGGTTTCGTCATCACTCCTTAGAGCTTTATTGACGTCACATCTGCACTCTATTAGAATGAGAAGGAACGCCAGCTGATCTCTAGGCTTTAGATGTTGCCGTCGAGATTTGGCTCTCCTTCTGATGAAGCCTGGTGTGAAAATGTGGTTCCCTTTTCGTTTGTGCCCATGGATTGTATACAGGGGTCGATGTGGACTCACCTACAGGGCAAAAGCTTCATCATTTCAGCTTTTTATATCACGAAAGTCGCGATTACCCAATCGTTTCGGATTTTTATCACGGTGCCCAATCATTACGGCTATTCTTTTCTTTTTTACTCGCTGCATTTTATTGCGAGTCGCCCAAACATTTTGGCTACTTTTATATGCATATATTTTACTTGCTGATTTTTATTGCGAGTTGCCCCATCATTTCGGCTATTTCATACGCATTTTTTTGCTCGCTGATTGTTATTGCGAGTATGAAACTTGAGATCTGATACCAATTCTGACATCAGAATCTCTGCGACTGGAATATTGCCAGGAGCGAATCATTATTTGCCGTGAAAGGACTTAGAATTTTATACCGATTTAGGCATCAGCATCGCTACAACTGGGATGTTGGCAGGGGAGAATCATCATTTGCCTTTGTCGATTTGAACAAAGGTGGCTTAGCAAACAGGATAAGGATCCTGTCGACTAAGGATTTCTAACTTTATGAACCGTAAGGGTCTCATAAAAGTATTTCTCCCTATGAGTCGTGAGGATCTCGTAAGTGTATGTTCTCCTTAGAAGTCATGAGGGCTTCTAAGTGGTGTTTTCTCTTATAAGTCATAAGGATCTCATAACAGTGTTTTCTCCTTATAAGTCGAAAGGACTTACAAGTGTCGGTCACCATATGAGGACATTCCTCGTGATTGGTGGAACTTGGTGGGGGAAACATTTATTTGTTCCCGTAGATTGTATACAAGGACAAGTATTGTATCTCCTGTAAGGCAACTTGGGGGATACGATGGCTTAAGAATAGGTCTAGATCCCTGTAACTTAAGGCTTTGAATCCTATGAGCAAAAACGGACTTATAGAGGGAGTTCTTCTTACAAGTCGAGAGGATCTCGTAAGTGAAAAATTTGCGAGATTGAGCCCTTTCAGGTTCACACAAACTCGCCGGTAGCCTGCTGTTTTTACACATGGCTCCCTCTCGGGTTTTCATCCATGCCCATTTCGGTTGTGGACATACCGTTTTTTTACGAGGTTGCGGCCTTTCAAGTTTCCACAAGCTCGCCGGTAGCCCTGTTGTTTTTACTCACGGCGTCATTTCGGATTTTCATCCGTGCCCATTTCACTTGTGGACATACCTTTTTTTTGCAGTCTTTGCCGTTGGAGTTTTCATTGCAACGTAGATCCCAAGAGAAAATATCGTCGTATTTGGGGCGATGTGCCATGTTTTGGGCGGAGCACTAGTTTAGGGACATTTCGGTACATTGCCAGTCTTAACCTATTATGCCATCTTGTATATATGTATACATATTTATTTTAAGTATAAGTTTATTTTAAAAAATGAAAGAAAGAGAAAATATTAAAATGATGAGGCATGGGAGCATGGGGGACAAAGCATGGGAGGCAACTAATAGAGAGAGAGAGAGAGAGAGAGCATGGCTATCAAAAAGCCATGTCTCATCTCACTCTCACCCTCTCATTTCTACACAAACCTTCACTCTCACTCATTTCCTTCTTCTTCTTCTTCACAAAAGAAAATTCTACACTTGAAAACCTTTTCCCTACATTCCTTAAGCCTAAACCAACATCAAACCCTACTAAACCCTTCACTAAACTTACTAAAGCCCTCTTATGATGTCTTGGAGCATGATGGATAGGGTTTCATCGAAGTCTTGGTGAGGTATTGATGCTAAACCCTTGTTTAGGCTCTAAGGAAGGTTTTGTGTTAATTAGTTTCAGTTTTATACCAAGTCGTTTTAAAATTAGTGTCGATATCGTGTTTTTGATAAAGTTGTGTTCTCTGTTGTATCTGCTATCTGTATGTAGATCAATAATTTAATCTAACAATACAGTAGAATCATGTTAGAGCCTTGAGTATACCCTAGAAACCCGGACCCAACCCTCCACCTTTGGCCCGGCGAGATTCCTTTTATGGCCGGCGCCACCGGTTTGTCTGAAGCTTTGGGCGATGGGTTTTTGTGGGTAGCTCTCTTTGGGCCACGTAGGATATTTGGTGTACTTTGTTTTTCCTATATTATCTGTAAGTAAAATATGGGACCATTTAGCTAGAATTCAAGCGTTTCGTCAACGTGCGATATGGATTTATCCGACTTTCGTTTAAGTGTTTAGTACATGTAGTGGCCGTAGGGTTGGTCTAGGGAGTCCTTGCACACGTTTAGCCCGCCAAGCTAACACTTGGTAGCTTGTGGGAGTCGATTCGTTAGCTTGTGTTGTGTCCGTGTTTTATCGGATGTTTTACTAATTTCTTGAGTTTTGGTTTTGTATGGTGTTAGGATCACAGGCGGGGACTTCGGACGCTGCCAGGAAGGGAAAGGAGGTGATCGGATACACTTAGCTTGAGATCGTCAAGTGAGTAGATTTAACATCTACAGAGGAATCGCCTGTATGGCGTTAAACGCCGAAAGCTAGATTCAAGTGATATAATTTTATGTGAAATACTTATATATGTGTTGTGTTTGTGCATGAGTAAACTTTTGTAAACCCTATTACCTGTTGTACTTTCACATATCATTAATAGGAAACTGTACTATTACTGACGGTTCATGTTGTACGACCACTGATTTCTATGCCACACACACCGTTGGTAATTGACATGCCACGCTCACTATAGAAATTTCCATGACACGCTTACTATAGAAATCACCATGGGTGAATATATTGTACCACATTCCTTATTGATAGTCAGACATTTATTCTTGTACTAGTACGCATTATGAATTGCATCATACATACATACATGCAAACATACATACATTGCTATAGAAATTTATATATATACTCTTATATGATGTTTTATTTCGATTTCGTGGATTTGGTAAACCGCAAGATACCTTTTGAAACTTGAAATATTTAAAAAGGTGGTTTTTCTCTTGATATGATATTTCATGTCCACCATGGGTTTTCTCGGTTCTGAGTTATGAGCATACCCAACTCGAGGAGTGAATAAGAACCGTTTATGGGTACATGATGGGCCGGTAAGGTACCACAGGGCAAGAAGCTCGAGATATAGACAATGTGCCTGGCAGGAGGGAACACTACTTACCGGTGATTGTATGGAAACTCAACGGATATCCGGAAGATACCGTTCGGAGTTATGAGATGAGATAGATATGAGGGCCGATCAGAGTGACGGCGCCTGAGATATTGGGATTTGGAGTGTCGTTGATGGACACTGTTCATAACAGAATACTGCATTTTATACCGTCCATTCTTACGCTCGGTTGTTTATAGGTAGGTACTTTTAATCCGTGTTTGTTACATATTTGCAGGATACAGGTTCTCGGTTCTAAAACGGTGAAATTCATGGAAAACACGACAATATCCGGGTTCCTGCCAACCACTGAGAAAACACGGTCTCCGCTCGTCATCCGTATGTTGCCAGATACCAGTTTAGGAAGACAAAATGTCAAATCAATATCACCTTCATGCACAAGGCTCATTGGCAACAACAAATTCCAAGAAATCTACGCGGAGCTCAAGGCAATCATGACAAAAGCATCCACAAAAGTCCACCTTTCCTCAACAGAAATTCTGGAAGAAACGTGAAAGTATTTTCAGAAATTACATGTACCAGACAACAGGGGACAGCAAACCAGGGATTCGGACCAAAACCCACTGCCCAACTCCCCTATACTGCCGCGTTTCCGCGGCCAATAGGGGGTATTGGCCGCGGAAACGCGGCCGTACGGTGGCTTCAGCAAGTCGTCTTTTGGGGGCTTTTTTGTAACTTCCCATGTGTTCTGGTGGTTGCCCTAGATCTTCAACTCCCTGCCTATAAATACAGCAGAACTGAGCTCAACCAAGGGGGATTCTTTTGTTCTTCTTTTTTGTGTAGTTTTGTTCTTCTTCTTCTTCTTCTTCTTCATTCTTCCTCCATTAAAATTTTAGTGAGAGCTTTTTGAGTGGGAGATTAATGAAGATGAGGGTTTTGTATCATTCTCTTTTGTTTCTTCTTCCCCTTGAGATTCTTGCTTTCTCTTAATCATTCAACCTCTTCATTGAGCTTGAATGGTTAAGGGTTAGTTATTAATCTCAAGGGTCGTATTTTCTCACGGGACTAGTTCTTCATTTCACATGCGTTCTCTACCCTTCCCTTGATCTTGCAACCTCTTGATTGAGCTTCCAAGTTTAAGGGTTGGCTATTGATCACATGCTTGTCTTGAGTTCTAGTTTCTTGCTCTTTTTATTTGCTTATTTATTACTTGTTTTTTATTACATTGCTTTTCTTTCTCGCAATTTATATTCATGCACTTTAATTACTTGTTTGTAATCTTTTCTTTTCTTTGTTCTTTTCTTTTTGTTCTCTCTTTTTGGTTCTCTTTTGTGAATGAATGTAATTATCGTTGTTAAGAATAAATACGGTATTGTAAGTTAAGATTTTCTTTTCTCATTTCCTTTTCTCGTTATTTTCCATTGAACTCCGCCCAAACCATACGCAAGCGCTCCGTTAGGCACCCTACCCTGACAAGGTAACGGTGATTCCTAACCGCGACCGGTTGCGTTCGGTTTGGCCGGAGGCGAAAGCAAGAGACAAGAACGGAAGGACAAGGGTAAATAAGCCGTATTCCACGAATACCGCGCTTAAATCCCCTAATCCACGTTGTTGCCGATTGCTCCAGCTTCAATTGGTCAAGACTCGGCTCAAAGCTTTTGAATACGGATTTCTTTAGCTTACATTATCGTATCTTTTCTTAACAACTTTATACTTGCAAATAAACACTTAGGTTAGATCAAACAAACATATACTCATTCTTTATTGACTCGTCTAAAACAAGAAAGGACATACAACCATCTCCCTGTGGATCGACCCGTGCTCAACCGGCTAGCTGCATAGCGACACCGTCTTGATTGCGGTTAACTTTAATTCTATCAATCAAATGGCGTCGTTGCCGGGGAGACGGTAGCGTATTTTCTTTCTTCTTATTCGGGTTAATATTCTTTTTTGTATATATTTAAAAATAAAAAAAAATAAAAAAATAAAAAAAAATCTTTTTGTTTTTTTTGATAATTTTTGTGGGCAAGTGTGCAGCTTTTTGCGTATTTGCAAACTGCGATTGTGGGGAGCAAAGTGTACATTCAAGTCTAAGGTGATTGCAAGGTACAGTGCCAAAGATCCGGGTAGTTTGACCCGTGCAAGCGAACCTTTCAAGCCTACCGGATTTGATTCAACGGGGGTTTCCTAACCCAAAACTTAACGGTACGTATTTTACTAACACCTTCTTCTCAAATCCGACGCATCCAATATACTATTCTTTGCAGGATTCTTTGCAAGTTCGCTAGCAAACGCTAAAAAAATTGACTAACCCGTATTTGTTGCAGCGCCGCGCTTAAACTAAAAAACGATTGTTTGATTCTTTATAGAATTTTTGAATTGCGCATTGCATACATTAATACGGACTTAAGGGCAAGCGAACCCCACAACATACGGTAAAGGATTTCATCACCTTTTCCGTGGCCCACAAATCACGAACTTGAGCATAACGTTTACCCACACAAAATTTAAAAGAAACTAGACTTTAAGCCTTAAGGACTTCGCGCTCACTAGGAGAAGTTAACTGTGTTTAGAACCTTGCTTAACGGTATATTGTTTACGGGGTGTCTAGGAAAGTGTTAACGGCGAAACCGCCAAAAGAGAAAGGGTTATTTAATTAAGGAACTTCGCGAAAGCGTTGGAAAACCTCCCCTTATCTCTGCACTTACCTGGCCTCGTGATCAGTGTATCTTGAGCCTGTTTCTCGACACAGTTTTACTTCGACAATCAAGTTCTGGAGCAGGTCTAGTTGACCTAGGTGAACCCTAGAACGATTAAGTGTGTGGTATTTTTGTGTCATGATTGTTTTTGTCCATATTGTTTTTTCATTCTTTTGTTAATATTTAAACTAAAAATAAAAATAAAAATAAAAAAAAACCATATTCTTTTTCCACTCCTTTTCTCTTCCTTTCTTTCCTTCTCTCTTCATATCATGGGTACTCCACCTCGCAAAACTCTTGCCGAACTTTGGTACCCACAACCAGACATTACTTCTTACGGTTCTTGCTTTGGCCGAACTTCGAACGACCCCTCCATGCCCAAAATTTCTTTGAAAGATCGCATAGACGCGTCTAGGACGAACAACTGGACCCCGCAATCCACTTCGTATCAACCATTTCAAACATTCACCCCTTCTTGCGTTGATACCCCTTTTGAAAATCCAGTTGTAACCCCGAGACCTATGTCTATTGCTGAACGTATTGAACAATCTCGTAGCCGATCTTTCACTCCTGTCACCACTTCAAATTCTTGGGATCAACAATTTCATTCACCTTCTTATCCAAATGTTGATTCTACCCCTGTCCAACCATTCAATTCCTACCAGTCCTACCCTACTTTTTCACCTTCCCTAGACATTGTTTCTGAACCGCCATTTTGGAATTTTCAGTATCCAAACAACTTTGAATCTTTTACTGAAACCCCTTCACAACCAATGTCTAGTCTAGAACAGTCCTTGGAAGACTTTAGGGTAGCGTCAAGCCAACAGATGATGGATTTGAATGCGTCCATGGCCGCCCTCATACAACCTAGTGACCCGGTAGCTAGTTTTCAACTAGCTCCAAATTTTCCAATGTATGAAGAGGCGGTAGGACAGGCTGTGACTTTGAGTGGAGAGAGTGAGCTGTACCCCCTTCCAAATCAAACCTACCCGTCTCAAATTGAATCCCACAACTCCTGTGTTGAAAGTCTATCAAGTGTCCCAAATGAATTATCAGTTGAAGATAAAAGTTTAATGAGTTGTGCGACTTTGTAGTATTTGATTTGCCAGATTGTGAAGGGACCTTGCCAAGTGAAACCACACCCAAACCTTTTGACCTCTACACCTCCACTCTAGAACCTGAATTGATTGATATCCATGCTTTTGTTGAGGTGTCTGAGAATATTGATTTTCACTTAATTAAGGATATTGACGCGGGGAATAATTTGGATGATGAACCCATAGATTTGGCTAAGTTTTTCTCTCCAATTCATCATCCCGAGTCATTAAATGTTTTTCCCGAACAACATATGCGTCTGGACTTTGATGAAATATGCATGGATGAGCTTAACTTTGAGGAGAATTTTGAGGATATTTTTTAGGATGAAACAGTTCTAGATGATGAGTCGGATTTTCCAATTCATCCTGTTCCTTTCACTGACTGTGTACACCCTCCAGAACCCTTAACCGATACCCTTCCTCAACCACTTCCCTCCATCCTTTCCATCGTTCCGACCTTGCAAGAACCCGTACCATTTTCACTTCCTGTGTCTGGTTTACCAAGTTCGGCGTACCCATGGTTTCTCACGAATCTTGAGGGATTTGACCCCATTTCCCGACGGGTAAATATATTAGCACAATCACTTTTCATACATCGGTCATCACAGATTGTGCTAATCTATTTACTCAATTTGCACCCTCAAATTCGTATTCCACTTCTTTTTCCCTTCCGCCATTCTTCTTCCTCTCATATACCGAGACCATATCCCGCTTCTCTTCGCATATGGTCTCGCGTATTCTCCATCTCTTTTCTCTACGCCTTCTTCCACCAACCGGTACATTATAGCGATAAAATCTTTGAATGGTTGGTGTTAACTTTTGGCCTGTGTAAGGCCTTGTATAGCTTGATACTGTTCTCTTTCCCCCCTAATCCTGAATTTCAACGCTTAACAGTGGAAACACTGTTTTACTTAAGTTTGGGGGGGACTCCTTTTTTGTGTATTTTTTTTGTTTTCCTTTTTTTTGTATATAATTTGTTTCTAGGGAGCGCCGGCAATTTTGACCCTCTTGGTGTAGCCTGACAGTGAGGGCACTGTCAAGTTTAAGTTTGGGGGTGTGCTCGGTAAGCTTTCTTCCTTCGCATTCATTTGTATATTTTGCATTTGCATACCTTATTAAAAACCCACAAAAATCGAAAATTTTCCAAAATTATAAAAACTTTGTCGTCAAGTTAGCTAATAGGGTAACTTAGATTTTTATTTGAAAGTTTAGTTGATATGTTAGAAATAACTAAATTCTAGACTTAGGAATTGAAAATCCTAAAAATAACCCTCATTCTGTCTAACTTTGGTAAGTATACGTCCTTACAATTTTTGAGTTCAGTTCTTGAGTTAAGTCAAGATGAGGGGAAAGTATTGAAGCTTTACTGAAGGATAAGTCTGAAAAATAGTTTCTTTTCTTGAGTTCAAATTTAGAAAGTATATACCCTACAAACTGCACTTACACGCACCTTGAAACTTGGGATAGTAGAGGATACCTAGAAATACTCTTGCCTGAAAGCCTAGTATGAAAGAAAAAACGGTATTTAAAGCTAAACACCAAAAGAGCATATTGAAAAATATATCCGGTCTTGAAAAAGAAAAAAAAAAGAAAAAGAAAAATAGAATAAAGTCAAGACCTGGAAACTGCTATTTACGCTTTAAGTTCACACATTCAGTAATCGGCCGTTAATGCCTCAAGAAGCATTAATAGTCCCATGAAAGGTGTGTGAGCAAATCCGTCCATCCTTAATGAAAAGAAGTAGTATTAGGTATTAGGGCAAGGGTATTATAGCTTGAATTGAATTCTTGAGTGTAGGGGTGCAAATATACACACACGTAGTGGTATACAATTGATGTTTGGATAAAAGATAGAAATAAAGAATAAGACTTGTGTTTTCTGTAAAGTTGATAAAAATCCCTGATTTGAGGCCGCGCTTTAGAAGGAAAACTCAGGAGAACCAAGGTTAAATAGATAGGAGGTGTGAAAAATAAGGGTTGGATATTTCTGACTTAAGATAATAGAGTTTCTAAAGTAATAACTAAACTGTAGGAGTAAAATTTATGTTAACTTATGACACTAGCTTGACGGGATTTTGTGGGTAGTATCCGCTGAAAAGCCTCAGGAGACAACACTCCTCCTACTAGGGACACCTAGAGGTTTAACGGCTTGTTGCACGCGCTCAGTGCAATCGCGTTCCCTGCGAAAGTGCGGTTATCATTTTATTTTTGTTAATAATTGGTTTTGCTCGGGACGAGCAAAAGTTAAGTTTGGGGGTATTTGTTCATAACAGAATACTGCATTTTATACCGCCCATTCTTACGCTCGGTTGTTTATAGGTAGGTACTTTTAATCCGTGTTTGTTACATATTTGCAGGATACAGGTTCTCGGTTCTAAAACGGTGAAATTCATGGAAAACACGACAATATCCGGGTTCCTGCCAACCACTGAGAAAACACGGTCTCCGCTCGTCATCCGTATGTTGCCAGATACCAGTTTAGGAAGACAAAATGTCAAATCAATGTCACCTTCATGCACAAGGCTCAATGGAAACAACAAATTCCAAGAAATCTACGCGGAGCTCAAGGCAATCATGACAAAAGCATCCACAAAATTCCACCTTTCCTCAACAGAAATTCTGGAAGAAACGTGAAAGTATTTTCAGAAATTACATGTACCAGACAACAGGGGACAGCAAACCAGGGATTCGGACCAAAACCCACTGCCCAACTCCCCTATACTGCCGCGTTTCCGCGGCCAATAGGGGGTATTGGCCGCGGAAACGCGGCCGTACGGTGGCTTCAGCAAGTCGTCTTTTGGGGACTTTTTTGTAACTTCCCATGTGTTCTGGTGGTTGCTCTAGATCTTCAACTCCCTGCCTATAAATACAGCAGAACTGAGCTCAACCAAGGGGGATTCTTTTATTCTTCTTTTTTGTGTAGTTTTGTTCTTCTTCTTCTTCTTCTTCATTCTTCCTCCATTAAAATTGTAGTGAGAGCTTTTTGAGTGGGAGATTAATGAAGATGAGGGTTTTGTATCATTCTCTTTTGTTTCTTCTTCCCCTTGAGATTCTTGCTTTCTCTTAATCATTCAACCTCTTCATTGAGCTTGAATGGTTAAGGGTTAGTTATTAATCTCAAGGGTCGTATTTTCTCACGGGACTAGTTCTTCATTTCACATGCGTTCTCTATCCTTCCCTTGATCTTGCAACCTCTTGATTGAGCTTGCAAGTTTAAGGGTTGGCTATTGATCACATGCTTGTCTTGAGTTCTAGTTTCTTGCTCTTTTTATTGGCTTATTTATTACTTGTTTTTTATTACATTGCTTTTCTTTCTCGCAATTTATATTCATGCACTTTAATTACTTGTTTGTAATCTTTTCTTTTCTTTGTTCTTTTCTTTTTGTTCTCTCTTTTTGGTTCTCTTTTGTGAATGAATGTAATTATCGTTGTTAAGAATAAATACGGTATTGTAAGTTAAGATTTTCTTTTCTCATTTCCTTTTCCCGTTATTTTCCATTGAACTCCGCCCAAACCATACGCAAGCGCTCCGTTAGGCACCCTACCCTGACAAGGTAACGGTGATTCCTAACCGCGACCGGTTGCGTTCGGTTTGGCCGGAGGCGAAAGCAAGAGACAAGAACGGAAGGACAAGGGTAAATAAGCCGTATTCCATGAATACCGTGCTTAAATCCCCTAATCCACGTTGTTGCCGATTGCTCCAGCTTCAATTGGTCAAGACTCGGCTCAAAGGTTTTGAGTACGGATTTCTTTAGCTTACATTATCGTATCTTTTCTTAACAACTTTATACTTGCAAATAAACACTTAGGTTAGATCAAACAAACATATACTCATTCTTTATTGACTCGTCTAAAACAAGAAAGGACATACAACCATCTCCCTGTGGATCGACCCGTGCTCAACCGGCTAGCTGCATAGCGACACCGTCTTGATTGCGGTTAACTTTAATTCTATCAATCAGACACCGGATTTCTATGATGATGATTCATTGATGAGGATTATGTTTTATCCCACACTCAGGATTTATTATGGCATGCACTGTTTCATGTAGTTGTTGTACCCTGGTGGTGTATCTTGATCATGATTTTGTTGCATATCCATACTGCTATACTTATGCCATTAGATTGCATATTTTGGATTATCGCTTTCGGTGCATGCTTGCAATTATCTGTACGATATTATTTACTATTCACGAGTTGGCAACTCACCTCCGTTGTGCCACAGTGTTTTACAGAGTTGACCCTCAGAGTAGTCATGACAAGGCTCTTATTTGCTTCATTTTGGTGGATACCGCTACTGTTGGGTGTGAGTCCCTTTAAGTAGGTGGGTTTTTGCGAGTGTCCGTATGTTCCACTTGTATATCTTATTTTATATCTAGTACTCTCCATCTACCACTTATATGTATTTGACCTAGAGACGAGATTGAGTGGTTCGATATTTGTGTATTATTTGTGACTCTGGTTTTCGCGCTCGTATGAGCCGGCTTTTATTTCTTGCTGCGATGTTGTTTTACCTCTTATTATGCTATTTTCACTTCCTATTTTCTTATTTTTTTTGCTACGGCGTCGTATATTTATCCTGTTGTGGTTGTGTTCCGCCTTTTGGCGTGAGTTGCTCCCCATTGGGGATGCTTTTTACATTCTATGTTTTGTACCCGTTTGGGCTTAGTTTTTACCAAGGAGATGCTGCCGAAATTTTTAAGAAAATTAACATAATTTTTTTAATGTTTTAACTGTTTTTACCACTCTATTTTTTCTATGGTTTTGATTTCTGGGTTTTCGGCTTACTTGAATTACGTTACGCCTTTAGACTTTATGTGATTTAAGTGCCGGTCGCATTCCTAGTTTGGGTCATGACAAAGTTGGTATCAGAGCGTTAAGTTTACCTTTCGGAGTGTAAGATAACCTTTGGTATGATGGAGTAGGTAGCTTAAGCATAGGGACGTAGCGTGTGTATGTTCTGCAGCATACTTACGACACGGTACTCTGCCTAACTGACCTTAGGACATATTTGCTTGTAATTTCTTCCTTGATTCCATGTATCCATACGATTCGATTTCTATGTTCTTATCGAATCATGTTTCCTTGTTCCAGCCACTATGCCGCCAAAGACTACGAGGGCCCAGAGAGCTGCCACTAGGGATGAGGTCAGGGAAAACTCATTTGAGACGAGGACTGACCAGGGCAGTACACCTATTCTTCAGGAGCAAATTGATCCTCCTTCTCTAGATCGTATTGCTAGGCTAGAGGCCCGTGTTCAGGACCTACGTCAGATGATCGGATCTTTGATAGAGATCATTCGAGCACAGAGATCAGATGTTGCTCTACCTTCTACGGTTGTTTCGAGACCGAAGCGGTTTCATACTGATATACCAGCTCAGAGGCAGTTAAGTAAAGGCCGCGGCAGATCCATTCCAGGCCGTGGTGATAGCTTAGGCTTAAGATGAGGCCAGTTATATCGCTCTTCCCCACAGGGTCAACGGCTTTCGTCAGGATGTTTTCGGTGTAGGAGTCGGTATCACCGCATCAAGGATTGTACTAAGGTACGCCAGGGCGAGACAGCATTTCCATATGTCACATTACTACCTACACCACCTCAGAGAGCATTGCTTCCTACACCCATTTTTACTTCACGCCAGACCGATACTCAGAGAGGTCGTGGTCGTGGCGGTCTTTTTCAGAGAGGACTAGGTGGCAGAGGCATAGGACAGCCGGATGCCAGTAAAGGACAGGCCTGAGTTTTTGCGTTGACTCCTCAGGATGAGCAGGCATCGAATGTAGTAGGGACAGGTACTCTTTCGTTGTTTTCTTTCAATGAGCGCATTTTGTTTGACACGGTGCCTACGCATTCGTGTGTGTCCACACACACTTCGTACATAGATTAGGTCGAGACTCATCCTTGTTAGGTGAGCCACTTATCGTGATTATTCCCATTGGAGAGTCTTTTATTGCGCGACATGTGTTTCGATCGTGTACCGTTCGTATTGGAGTTAGAGATTCGTCCGTCAATTTGATCCTTCTCGATATGTTAGACTTTGACGTTCTTCTAAGCATGGACTGGTTAGCTACTTGCTATACGTCTGTGGACTACTATGAGAAGACAGTCAGATTCTATTTTCCGGGAGAGTCAGTTCTTATCATGCAAGGGGACCACAGTGCCGCCCCTCGCGGTTTGATTTCTGCCATTTGTGCTAGTCGGCTCTTGAGGAAAGGATGTCGGGGATTCTGTGCATATATTCATGATACTGGAGCCACAGCAGATCCTTTGGACCAGCTTCCTATTGTGAGAGAGTTTCCTGACGTATTTCCTGATGAGTTACCTGGATTGCCGCTAGAGCGCGATATCGAGTTTTGAATCGATTTGATTCCCGGCACGGGGCCTATTTCTATACCGCCTTATCGGATGGCCCTGACAGAGCTTAAAGAGCTAAAAGATCAGTTGCAAGAGTTGCTTGATAGGGGACTTATTCGTCCGAGTGTTTCTCCTTGGGGAGCTCATGTTCTGTTCGTCAAGAAGAAAGACGACAGTATGAGATTGTGCATTGATTATCGTCAATTGAACCGAGTGGCGGTGAGGAATAGGTATTCTTTACCTCGCATTGATGATTTGTTTGATCAGCTCCAGGGTGCGGGACATTTTTCCAAGATTGATTTGAGGTCGGGTTATCATCAGTTGCGGGACCGGAGTGATGACATTCCGAAAACTGCTTTTTGTACGCGTTATAGGCATTATGACCTCTTGGTGATGTCGTCCGGGCTCACCAATACCCCAGCAGCGTTCATGGATTTGATGAACCGTATTTTCAGGCCGTTCTTTGACCAGTTCATTGTTGTGTTTATTGATGACATTCAGGTCTACTTCAGGAGTCGTGAGGAGCATGAGTAGCACTTGAGAATTACCTTGCAGACATTGAGAAAGTACCAGTTGTTTGCTAAATTCTCGAAGTGTGCATTCTGGCTTAATAGTATTGACTTCTTGGGTCATGTTGTTACGGGAGACGGTATACAGGTGAACCGGAATAAGATCGAGGTCGTACGGTTTTGGCCCAGACCTGTATCAATGACAGAGGTCCGCAGTTTCTTAGGCTTAGCCGTCTATTACCGCCATTTCGTGCAGGATTTCTCGAGTATCGCTGCACCGTTGACCGGACTGACCCGGAAGGGGTTCTTTTTCTTTGGACTGGGACATGTGAGCAGAGTTTTCAACAGTTAAAGATTTGGTTGATGACTGCACCAGTTCTATCTTTGCCTTCTGGATCGGGCGGCTATGTTGTTTATTATGATGCTTCTTAAGTGAGGCTAGGTTGCTTATTGATGCAGCATGATAGAGTTATCGCTTATGCTTCTCGGCAGTTGAAGAAGCACGAGCAGAATTATCCCACGCATGATCTAGAGATGGCCGCGGTGCTCTTTGCACTCAAGATTTGGAGACACTACTTGTACGGAGAGTCGTGTCAGATCTTCACGGACCACAAGAGCTTAAAGTACATCTTTCAACAGCGGGATCTGAATTTGAGGTAGTGCCGTTGGATGGAGCTTGTGAAGGATTATGATTGTGAAATCCTTTATCACCTGGGCAAAGAGAATGTGGTAGCTGATGCTTTGAGTCGTAGGCCCGGAGGTAGCTTGTTCCATTTGAGTGCAGTTCAGAGACAATCTTCTATAGATTGGGAGATCTTGTGCGACAGTAGAGTGCAGCTCGAGTTCACTTCCTCTGGAGGGCAGCTTGCTCATGTCCACGCCCGTCCACTTCTACTTGATCGTATCCGTGAGGCGCAGTCCGACGATACTCGTTTGTCCGAGATCTTAGAGCATGTTTGGCAAGGTAGAGATTCGGAGTTTGTGGTTGATGACCAGGGTGTTCTACGTTTTAGGACTTATCTATGTGTATTAGATTCCGAGGGGCTGAGACGCGAGATCCTGGAGCATGCACATCAGTCAGCATATAGTGTTCATTCAGGTTCCACCAAGATGTATCGTGATTTGAGAGATATCTACTGGTGGGAAGGGATGAAGAGAAATATTTCAAATTTCATTTCGAGGTGCCTGACTTGTCAACAAGTCATGGCTGAGTATCAGAGACCGGCAGGAGAGTTGCAGACTTTGCCCATTCCGGAGTGGAAATGGGAGCAGATCTCCATGGATTTCATTATGGGTCTACTTAGGTCTAGTCGAGGGTATGACTCCATTTAGGTGATTGTTGACCGGTTGATGTGAGCAGCTCAGTTCCTTCCAGTGAAGACCACTTTTGGTTTTGCTCAGTATGCTCAGCTACACATTGATGAGATTGTGCGTTTGCACGGCATTCCTATATGCATTGTATCCGATAGAAGCACCCAATTTACCAGCCATCTTTGGCAGAAACTTCAGGAAGCATTGGGTACTCGATTGAGTTTCAGCACCTCTTTCCATCCGTAGACCGATGGTCAATCAGAGCGGACTATACACACTCTCGATTATATGCTTCGAGCATGCATGTTAGATTTTGGTGGCAGTTGGATCGTCACTTTTCGTTGATAGAGTTCTTCTACAATAACAGTTTCCAGGAGACGATTCAGATGGCACCTTTTGAGGCTTTGTATGGGAGAAAGTGTTGATCGTCAGTCTGTTGGACCGAACTCAGCGAGAGCAGGATTTTAGGACCACAGCTTGTCCAGGAGACTGGGTAGAATATCCAGTTGATCCAGGACAGGATGAGAGCAGCCCAGTGCAGGAAGAAGTCTTATGCCGACCGTCATTGTCTCATACTTAAGTTCGCAGTGGGTGATCATGTATTCCTACGGATTTCTCCGATGAAAGGTGTGATGAGATTTGGGAAGAAAGGGAAGCTTAGTCCCAGATTTGTGGGTCCTTTCGAGATCCTTGAGACCGTTGCCTGTAGTTTGGCACTTTCACCCAGTTTTCCAGATGTATACCCGTATTTCATGTATCGATGCTCCGCAAGTACCTTCATGACCCTTCTCACGTGATTCCGCACCAGGCCATCCAGCTGGAGCGTGATCTTTCTTTCACCGAACAGCCGGTAGTTATTTTGGATCGGCAGGTGAAGAAACTTCGATCAAAGGTCTTGTCGTCAGTGAATGTTCTGTGGCGTGGACTGAACAGTGAAGAGGTCACATGGAAAGTCAAGAGTGAGATGCGAAAGAAATTTCCCCGTCTCTTTGAAGGTACGCATAGTAAGATTTTAAATTCGGGGACCGAATTTCTTTAAGGGGGAAAATAGTAACATGTTAGAATGCAATTAGAGTTAATTAAGTGATATAATATGGTTTTTTAATAAATTTAAATAATAATTGTTTTCAAATATTTTATTATAATTAATTAATATTTTATATAAATATTTTTGTACTTGCACACACATTTGCATGTTAACTTAGGGTTAATTATGTATTAACCATGCTTTGTTAGCCATGGCACTTAACCTATTATGCCATCTTGTATATATGTATACATATTTATTTTAAGCATAAGTTTATTTTAAAAAATGAAAGAAAGAGAAAAGATTAAAATGTGAGGCATGGGAGCATGGGGGACAAAGCATGAAAGACAATTAATAAAGAGAGAGAGAAAGCGTGGCTATCAAAAAGCCATGTCTTATCTCACCCTCACCCTCTCATTTCTTCACAAACCCTCACTCTCTCTCTTTTCCTTCTTCTTCTTCTTCATAAAAGAAAATTCTTCACATGAAAACCATTTCCCCACAATCCTTAAGCCTAAACCAACATCAAAACCCTACTAAACCGTTCACTAAGCTTGCTTAAGCCCTCTTGTAATGTCTTGGAGCTTGATGGCTAGGGTTTCATCCAATTCTTGGTGAGGTATTGATGCTAAACCCTTGTTTAGGCTCTAAGGAAGGTTTTTTGTTAATTAGTTTCAGTTTTATACCGTGTTTTTTTTTAAATTAGTGTCGATATCGTGTTTTTGATCAAGTTGGGTTCTCTGTTGTATCTGCTATCTGTATGTGGATCTATAATTAAATCTAAAAATACAGTAGCATCATGTTAGAGTCTTGAGTATACCCTACAAACCCGGACCCAACCCTCCATCTTTGGCCCGGCAAGATTTCGCTTATGGCCGGCGCCGCCGGTGTGTTTGAAGTTTTGGGCGATGAGTTTTTGTGGGTGGCTCTCTGTGGGTCACGTGGGATATTTGGTATACTTTGTTTTCCTATATTATCTGTAAGTAAAATCTGGGACCGTTTAACTAGAATTCAAGCGTTTAGGCAACGTGCGATATGGATTTATCCGACTTTTATCTAAGTGTTTTATACGTGCAGTGGCCGTAGGGTTGGTCTAGGAAGTCGCTGCACACGTTTAGCCCGCCAAGCTAACACTTGGTAACTTGTGGGAGTCGATTCATTAGCTTGTGTTGTGTCCGCATTTTATCGGATGTTTTACTAATTTCTTAAGTTTTGGTTTTGTATGGTATTAGGATCACAGGCAGGGACTTCGGACGCAGCCAGGAAGGGAAAGGAGGTGATCGGATACACTTAGCTCGAGATCGTCAAGTGAGTAGATTTAACATCTACGGGAGAATCGCCTGTATGGCGTTAAGCACCGAAGGCTAGATTCAAGTGATATAATCTTGTGTGAAATACTTATATATGTGTTGTGTTTGTGCATGAGTACCCTTTTGTAAACCCTATTACCTGTTGTACTTTCACATATCATTAATAGGACACTGCACCATTACTGACGGTTCATGTTGCACGAGCACTGATTTATATGCCACACACACAGTTGGTAATTGCCATGCCACGCTCACTATAGAAATTGCCATGACATGCTCAATATAGAAATTGCTATGGCCTGCTCACTATAGAAATTGCCATGACAAGCTCACTATAGAAATTGCCATGGGTGAATATATTATACTGCATTCCTTATTGATAGTCAGACATTTATTCTTGTACTAGTACGCATTATGAATTGCATCATACACACATGCATACATACATACATACATTGCTATAGTAATATATATATATATATATATACTCTCAGATGTACTAGTACGCATTATGAATTGCATCATACATACATACATGCATGCATACATACATTGCTATAGTAATTTATATATATACTCTCATATGATGTTTTATTTCGATTTCGTGGATTTGGGAAACCTCAAGATACCTTTTGAAACTTGAAATATTTAAAAAGGTTGTTTTCCCCTTGATATGATATTTCATATCCACCATGGGTTATCTCGGTTCTGAGCTATGAGCATACCCGACTCGAGAAATGAGGAGGAACCGTTTGTGGGTACATGGTAGGCCCGGTAAGGTATCCCGGGGCAAAAAGCTCGAGATGTAGATAATGAGCCTGGCAGGAGGGAACACTACCTACTGGTGATTGTATCGAAACTCGACGGATATCCAGAGGATACCGTTCGGAGTTATGAGATGAGATAGATTTGAGGGCCGATCAGAGTGACGGCTCCTGAGATATTGAGATTTAGGGTGTCATTAATGGACACCAAATTTCTATGATGATGATTCATTGATGAGGATTATGTTTTATCCCACACTCAGGATTTATTATGACATGCACTGTTTCATATAGTTGTTGTACCCTGGTGGTGTACCTTGATCATGATTTTGTTGCATATACATACTGCTATACTTATGCCATTAGATTGCATATTTTGGATTATCACTTTTCGTGCAAACATGTGATTATTTGTACGATGTTATTTCTTATTCACGAGTTGACAACTCAACCCGTTGTGCCACAGTGTTTTGCAGGGTTGACCCTCAGAATAGTTGCTGCAGGGAACTTATTTGCTTTATTTTGGTGGATACCACTACTGTTGGGTGTGAGACCCTTTGAGTAGGTAGGTTTTTGTGAGTATCCGTATGTTCCACTTGTATATCTTATTTTGTATCTAGTACTCTCCATCTACCACTTATATGTATTTTACTTAGAGACGAGACTGAGAGGTTCGATATTTGTGTATTATTTGTGACTCTGGTTGTCGCGCTCGTGCGAGCCGACTTTTATTTCTTACTGCGATATTGTTTTACCTCTTATTATGCTGTTTTCACTTGCTATTGTTGGCTATAGTGCCCTCAAGGAAATTATCATAGTCGCAGGTGTTAGTTATATGTATGCCCTAGAGGCCATTACTGTACATAGGATATATATTGTAGTGGATGCTGGGACATATATAGGGAGGACTTTCTTGCTCAACATGATAGTATGCTATCTGGTTACTCTTTACCTTAACGTGTATACTGATTGTCTCTCTGTTACATGTTGGTAAAGCCCTTATGATGTGTACTTGACAACCTGGACTATGATGCGGATCATACTAGTGGAGACATAGTAGTCCATAAGAACATCCTTCAAGGTCCCTAGTCGTGGGTGTATCGAGACGGGGCATCGATATACCAAAGTAGACTAGCGTATACCTTCTCGACCCATACAGATGGGCGATGGATGATCCCATATCCGTTGGTGTTTGACATCAGAGATGATATACGGGTGCTCAGTAGAGACTGGGTACACTGGACGGACTCGCCGAGAACTCCCAGATGGTATTATACCTTACGTCAGATGGCAGTTCTCTGGTATCACTGGTACAGAGTAGTCTGTTGACCCGAGATCATCATAGATTCTTGTGTGATTCCCACTGTGCTTTGATTTCCACCTTACCACGTCCAAGAGGGCGAGCAAAACGGTGGCTTTTGGGTACAGTCCCGAATCGCATGGAGGCAATAAGCGATAGGAGGGGATTCGTCTCTCCCGGTATAGGGAGTTGATGTTGCGCTGTGTTCGATTGGCTATAACCGGAAATTCCTGGCCAGGGTTGCTGAGATTTACTGGTAAGTGTTACCAGTAGTTTCTCGAACTGTTATAGACCTCATATCGACACGACTTATCGAGTTATTGGGGTCTGACGTTTACCACCCCTAGACGAGATATGCGACATATCAGACGAACAGACCGGACTGTACGGTAAGTGTTACTGGTTGGATTCACAGGAGTGTGAGCGGGCTTGCTCGTCGATCTTCTGATCGCTCAATACCCGGGTGGCCGTTACGTTTAGCAGACCGCTTGCGGCTTGTGGGTGCTAGATATGATCATCATCTGCTGCCGGCGTATTGACGAGTCTTTAGAGTCCTACACAGAGGTTTCCTGGCTCAAGCGAAACGAAATAGGAGCGCATATGAGATATGTGCGGGACCGAGAATAATACCAGCATATGATACTGTATTCGATTCTCGCGATCTGTGACATTGATCGGTTATATGCGGTATAGCCGGGTTATCGGATCAAGTGTTGATTCGATACATTGATACACTTGATATTAGTCGGTTATATGCGATATGACCGGATCGTTAAATCAAGTGTTGATTTAATAATTTAATGTATAATTATATATTTGATATATTACTTTACATTAACTAGTATTTGTTCACTTAAGATTAACTTTCTCACTTGATGTGCACAAGTTATATATGTGATATATTTTTGTGCACTTGATTGTATCATGTTTGATGATACATGCAAACTTGGGTGTGTATGATTAAACCATGGTTATGTTAATGGTTAGGGTTTTGATTTACTTATTTATTTATTCTCTTAATTCATTTTTGGCAAAAAGAGAAATGGTGGCTTGCTTTGTTTTGTAGTTGAAACTTCATGAAGCTTTGAATAAGTCTACCATTTTTGTTTCATGCTAAACCTAACCATTCACCTAACCTTGATTTATTCTCTACACTTAACCATGGTTGATAAAATGATAAGAATGATTTTATTTCCATTTATTCAAATTCATATTCATATTATCTTCTTCTTCTTCTTCAAGAAGAAAGAAGCTTGCTAGCTTCAATGGTGTCTTGAGAAAAAGAGTGAGAAATCCAATTCTAAAGTGAACCCACTTCCTATTTCTTCATCCTCTACAACTTGCCAAGTAGTATAGGGTGTTTTCTTCACAAGTTTCATGACTTGGTGAAGTTGGAGCTTGATCTTGAGTTGCCTCGACGTAGATCATCTTCGACATCAAAGTCGACGACCTAGCACGCCCATTTCTCCGATGAAGCCGACGCTTGAGTCCGGGATCCGATGATCGCGGCGAGAGGACATCTTCACGGAGCTAAGGAAGTGGAGGACCGGATCTACAAAGGTTGTAGTCACTTCCCTTTTAGCAGTAAAGTTGTTTACTACTTATAGTTTCGCCTATTCTCTAGTTAACGATCTATATTAGGGTTTCTCGGCACCGGAATTTTTTGAAATTGGCATGGTTGATGCCTTGTGGGACCTCCTTAGTGTGCCTAGGAACCCTACAGTGGTATCAGAGCCTAGCTAGAGGTTTAGACGAAGTGTAGACGAAGTTAGAAGTCCGATCGCACCCGTAAACCCCGACAAAACCCTTCTCTGTACATTTTTCAAACCAGTAGATTTTTGTGAATTAAAAATGCTCAGAAAAACAAGCAGGAAAAACTAAGAATTACTATGAAGTACGGTCCACTAAGTCAATAATTTGACCGCGGAACCGCGGTGAAACCATTGGTTTGGCGGCGGTTCCGCGGCCAAAATTTGACTTATTCCCTAAAATTTCATATATTTATTCTTAGGTCCTTTCTTGGCAATTTTTTATGGGAATATTTTAATTCCACTCAAGTGTTGAGTTTTCTAGGGTTTTATTGGGGACTCGTTAATTTGATCGGATAATTTAATTTCGTTTATGTTTTTCCAGATATTTTAGAAACTGTTAAAAAGTTCGACCGGATATAAATACCCATATTTCCCCTGCCGGAAAATTTCCAAGTGTTGGATTTTTTCGTAGTTTAAGAACATTCTAAGTAGTGCAAGTAACTCGATGGACCCTCTAGAAGACAACAAATCTTAACTCGATTATGTGACCGTCTTGAACTGCCCTTTGAACCTTCAGGTTTGGGGCAGTACGGCGTGCCATATGTGAGGCGTTGGCTTGACCCTTCTACGGCTGGACCGTTGGTACTGAGGCATGAAATGAATGTTTTTAAACGTATATCACGTGTTGATCTGTTTCGGGAAAACTTGGGTGTTTGATTGTTCGATCGGAAAGTTTAACCTTTTCTATTTATCCGGAATGTGATACAATATTTGGAATTCACAAGTAGTTATGAGATAACTAATATGAATGTTATAAACATAGCACTTTAGTCTCACGTGATCGGTTGCCACAGAATTTTGATGTGATCAAAAGTCCTTCGCAATCACGTAGCGTACGCGGATACTCGCCAGATAAACTTAATAGACAGCTACACCCCTTAGCCCCGACCAAGTGACTGTAGGAGAACCCCGTCGCCGAAAGCATCCGTTCGGGTGCTCGCGGTAGCGGTGTTTCGCCTTGGTGCACTTCGTCGACGGTATCGGGGGTGCGGCCATCCACTAAAGTTTGCGACGAGCATTCGATCAGGATGTCGGGAATCTTATTGAATTGCCCGACTTGATATTGAAAAGAGTTTTCGATAATGAGACTAAAATGCGGGGTTTATAATTGTTAGGCATGCAATGTCTAAAGAGGTTGCGGATTCCAACTGTTGTAGTTTTATACTTTCTTTTCTGTGACCGTAAGTGTAGTATGTAGTGGTATTGCCGATTGTCGTTGCTATACGTCGACGACAATCGGTGTATGCATACTTACTTACGTTGATGACATGTGATGTTATGTGTTGCTGGATATGTTATATTGGATCGTCGTCTTTGAATATCCGGGGGGGTTTTATGTGAGATGAGTGTTTTTTCATTTTCATTCATGTAAAAACTTGTATGTAATATTCTTTTATTGGGGCACTTCCAATTTGCGGAAGATGTCACCATTTGTATATAATTTACTTTTCCGCACTAGGATAGACCCAAGGAGGAGGGCACAAGTAACCGGGTTCTGGAGTCCAATGAGAGACTAACTCGAGGAGTCGAGTCCGGGTCTCCTAACTCTAGAATTGGTAGGGTTGCTTGCCGCTCTCGTAGGGGTCTAGGGGTGTGGGTTTGGCTATTCATCGCGACCGTGGAATCCGTGTTTTATACTGGCTCGTATTGAAAACACGGACGTCCTAGTATATCCAATATTTCATATGTTTCTTCTGCTGCATTATCTGTGATGTGATCATGTGATGTTCTGTGATAGATACAGTATATAGTATATATGATATATTATATAGACGTTACTTATGTTTTACACTCGCGCTAGCCCTGCCCCGCTCTGCCGTTAGTCACCTAACCTAACGGTGCACGAGGGGACATCGAGGCGAACACGGATGGCATAAGTGTACGTCGCATTTATCTGTGATGTTTAGGTAACTAAAATGATGGGACTTCATTAATGTGATTAATGAAAGTAAAAGAAACCTAAAGATGTTGTAGAATCGAATTTCAAAAATAAAACAGGTAGCTACAGTTCTTGCTTTTCACAGCGGTATATATGATATATCCTGCACCTTATTCGATAAGGAAAGGGCCGACGATCCCTTCACCGGGAGTGACCCCTTTAGCAATAACTGGAAGATGCTACACCCCTCAGTTTGTCTTTTGATTGCTTCTATAGTTTCTGCTTTGTACAGTGATATATATGATATATCCCGCACCTCATTCGACGAGGAAAGGGCCGACGATCCCTTCACCGGGAGTGACCCCTTTAGCAAAACTAGAAAAGCCTAAAAAACACTCCATTTTAAAATCATTTGATTCTACAACGATATCAAGTTCATTACGCAATAGGTTTTTAGAAAAACCTGTCGTAGCCCTCCGTCATTTCAGATAAGTACTATTTAGTATTCGTGCTGCGGTAGTTTGGCATGCGTCAAGGCGTAGTGTACGGTAGCTAACTAGTGCTTATCTGCTAGCATACGATGCGATTAGATTAGGGTATTCGCACGGCGTTGTTTGGCATGCGTCAAGGGTCGTGCGGGTGGGTTTAATTCAATCAAGAAATGTACGGGTTGAACTTGACTAGCGGACTATGGGTTGTTTGGCATGCGTCAAGGTCATAGCACGCTAGGGGAAAAATATTATCGGGAATTTCAAGTGTTGAAATTTGCAATGAGATTGAATACCTTCTATGAGATAGTTGGATCCCGATACCCACTGCGAGTAATTGTTACTCCTGGGAGAGTTTTACACATTACAATTAGCCGATCTAGTAGGTGTCTAGAAAGGTGTCAACGGGGTTACGCCTCTGGGAAAACGAGGTTTACTGTAATTAGGTCCGTGCGAAAGCACGGGGAACCTCCCTCAAAGTACCGACACTGGCCTGGCTGAAAAATTGGCGAACTTGTAGCATGTAATTAATCCCGGCTAGTCTTTCCTTTTAGGGTTTGAAGGAAGATTTGATAAAAACAGTGGGAGCCATCCTGATTAGATAAAATAATAACCAATCTGATCTTGCAAGAGCATACGCTGAGTGTTTTCTTCTCTCTCTCTCTCCTGGTAGCGACCATGTCACGCCTTAATCAAGATAATAAAATGGATATATTGACCGAACCCGCTTTTTATACTGAGCTGGGGAACATTGGTCCCGCTCCAACTTATAATTGTTATAAGACCGAGCAGGAATTAGGGGAATACAAGAATTCCTATGCCGCCCAAACGAAGAAAGTGCATATGATGCATCACCTTCGGGTGTGTTCATTACAAAGAACTGTTTCTCAGTATCCCCTACGTCCTGGGTATTAGATACCAGATCAGGATCCCGCAAATGTAATCTGTTACATGGGCTACAGATAGGTAGAGAACTGAGAACGGGTGATAAGTTTCATGAGACAGAAAACGGGGCAAGTGTTGCAGCCAAGTCTGTTAGTCATTGTCACCCTGTATTGCAAATACATTGATTCTGAACGAATATTATTATATACCGAACCTGATATACAAAATCATATCAGTCTCTTTATTAATAAAGAAATGATAAAATTTTGTAATGTTGGATAATGTTTTGAACATTTCCTATATCAAAAGTTGATCGGGCACGTAATCTAAAAGCATTGATGTTCTAAATCAAACTACGGTTCTTAGTATATAGAACACACACAAGAGGAAGTGTTCAGAAATGAACGAATCCTTCTTGAGGCATTGTAGACTAGGTCATATCAATGCGACCCGACTGGCTGAAGTTACATTTAGATGCATATTTAAATTAGTTTGAATTTACATCTTGTGAAACTTGCCAGTCATGTCACAGAGATAAGATGACCATAGCTCCGTTTACTGGAAACAGAGAAAGAGTTAGTGAACTCTTGGGATGATACATGTTGATGTATGTAGGTCTCCTGTCTACACATGCCAAGACCGGTTCTTTGTACTTCATTACATTCTCTGATAATCTCTCGAGATTCAGACCTATGTTCCTGTTGAAACACAAGTCCGAACCTTTTGAGATATTCATAGAATATAAGTTAGAAGTAGAGAACCAAAATATGGGTAAAATTATTATGTCCTTTGATGTGATCAAAGAGGAGAATACTTGAGCACGGAATTCCTGGATTATTCTAAAGGAGAATGAGATTCTCTCTCAGCATTACTCCTCCGTATACACCACAGCACGTCGGTGTATCGGGGCGGAGCACTCACACCCTATATGATAAGGTGTGTTCTATGATGAGTACTACTGAGTTTCCTATTTCCTTTTGGGAGTTATGCACTTATGAAGTTGCATATCTATTGAATAAGGTTCCAATCAAATCAGGTGCCTACCACTCCATATGAGATATGGTAAGGGAAAAGCCCATCTTTTAAAGTCAGCTAAGATTTGGGGTTGTCCGGCCTATGTCTAAAAGCAAAATCCGGACAAGCTCGAGGCAAGGTCTGTTATGTAGAACTGGAAATGTTCCAGCTATACAAACTGCAGCTGATGATTTGATAGAACCAAAGGATTCAGTAGATTCCAGCGAACCTCAGCCTCTCCGCCGATCTAGCAGGGTTCCTCAGCCACCTGAGAGTTACTTCGGTTTCTCTATGACAATGGGAGCGAGGATTGCATCATGAGATGATGACCCAACTAGTTTCGAGCTGGCCATCAGGAGTGAGACTCTGTAAGAATGGCTGGATGTTTGTCGATCTGAGATGGAATCCTTATACACCAACAAAGTATGGACTTTGGTTGCTATATATGAAGGGTTAAATCCCCATCAGGAGCAAGTATATCTTGAGAAGATTACTTAGTGTAGATGGAAAAGTTGAGACTTTCAAAGCTAGACTTGTTAAAGGTTTCGTCATCGACCAGGCGTGGATAATGATGAAACCTTTTTCCAGTGGCTATGCTTAAGTCCATCCAGATCCTACTTGCCACGGCTACATACCATGATTACGATATCTGGCGGTTGGGTGCCATGACTGCTTTTCTAAATGATGTTTTAGAAGAGAACGTCTATAAGTACACAGCCAGAGGGCTTCGTCAAAGGTGGGAGCAGCGGAAACGTGTGCAAGATGTTTTATGTGATAAAGCAGGCATCGCGGAGTTGGAACGTCTGTTTTGATGTGTTAGTCAAAGAGTTGGACATCATCAAAATGGTTGATGAACCTTGTATATACAAAAAGGTAGTAGAGAGTATGGTGGTGATCCTCGTAGAGTACGTGGATGACATACTCTTGATAGGGAAGGAGTTTCCTATGCTACGCTCGGTCAATCTCCGCTTATCACAATGATTCTCTATATAGGATCAAAGTGATACCTACCAAATCCTGGGTTTTGGATCTATGAGATGATCTAATTGGATATTAGGATACTCACTAGTTGTAGTGAGATGGTATCAATTGGTCCTGGGGAGAATCACTGGAAGGGTTCCAGGGTGATAAGGACGACTGAAAGTCAGTCACAGGCATTGTCTTTACCCTTAGTAAAGGGACGGTATGTTGGAAGAGTTCCAAGCTAGATACCGTGGCTTACTAGACGATAAAGGCTGGATACATCGCTACTTAAGATGCTACCAAAGAGGCAGTCTGGATGTATATTAGTTCATGAGATGAACTTCGTTCCTCCCATTGTGTGGCAATGGAGTTGTGGCTTATGCCAAGGAACACCCGACCCATCAGTGATCCAGACATATTCTGAGGCAGTATCACCTGATCATGGAGATAGTTGATCTCCAGGGTGATCAAGGTTAGGAGAGCAGACTCAGAGGATAACACGGCGGATCCACTCACGAAGGCCTATTCCCAGAGAGAGACTTTTATGGGATGGTTGAGTATGAGATACTACAACCATTGCTACAGATGGCCCTAGTGCAAGTGGGAGATTGTTAGTTATAAGTATGCCCTAGAGGCCATTACTGTACATAGGATATATATTGTAGTGGATGCTGCGACATATATAGGGAGGACTTTCTTGCTTGACATGATAGTATGCTATCTGGTTACTCTTTACCTTAACGTGTATACTGATTGTCTCTCTGTTACATGTTGGTAAAGCCCTTAGGATGTGTACTTGACTACCTGGACTATGAGGCGGATCTTACTAGTGGGGACTTGGTAGTCCATAAGTACATCCTTCAAGGTCCCTAGTCGTAGGTGTATCGAGACGGGGCATCGATATACCAGAGTAGACTAGCGTATACCTTCTCGACCCATACAGATAGGCGATGGATGATCCCATATCCATTGGTGTTTGACATCAGAGATGATATACGGGTGCTCAGTAGAGACTGGGTACACTGGACGGACTCGCCGAGAACTCCCAGATGGTATTATACCTTACGTCAGATGGCAGTTCTCTGGTATCACTGGTACAGAGTAGTCTGTTGACCCGAGATCGTCATAGAGTCTTGTGTGATTCCCACTGTGCTTTGATTTCCACCTTACCACGTCCAAGAGGGCATGCAAAATGGTGGCTTTTGGGTACAGTTCCGAATCGCATGGAGGCAATGAGCGATAGGAGGGGATTCGTCTCTCCCGGTATAGGGAGTTGATGTTGCGCTGTGTTCGATTGGCTATAACCGGAAATCCCTGGCCAGGGTTGCTGAGATTTAATGGTAAGTGTTACCAGTAGTTTCTCGAACTGTTATAGACCTCATATCGACACGACTTATCGATTTATTGGGGTCTGACGTTTACCACCCCTAGACGAGATATGCGACATATCAGACGAACAGACCGGACTGTACGGTAAGTGTTACTGGTTGGATTCACAGGAGTGTGAGCTGGCTTGCTCGTCGATCTTCTGATCGCTCAATACCCGGGTGGCCGTTACGTTTAGCAGACCGCTTGCGGCTTGTGGATGCTTGATATGATCACCATCTGCTGCCGGCGTATTGACGAGTCTTTAGAGTCCTACATAGAGGTTTCCTGGCTCAAGCGAAATGAAATAGGAGCGCATATGAGATATGTGCGGGACCGAGAATAATACCAGTATATGATACTGTATTCGATTCTCGCGATCTGTGACATTGATCGGTTATATGCGATATAACCGGGTTATCGGATCAAGTGTTGATTCGATACATTGATATACTTGATATTAGTCGGTTATATGCGATATGACCGGATCGTTAAATCAAGTGTTGATTTAATGATTTAATGTATAATTATATATTTGATATATTACTTTACATTAACTAGTATTTGTTCACTTAAGATTAACTTTCTCACTTGATGTGCACAAGTTATATATGTGATATATTTTTGTGCACTTGATTGTATCATGTTTGATGATACATGCAAACTTGGGTGTGTATGATTAAACCATGGTTATGTTAATGGTTAGGGTTTTGATTTACTTATTTATTTATTCTCTTAATTCATTTTTGGCAAAAAGAGAAATGGTGGCTTGCTTTGTTTTGTAGTTGAAGCTTTATGAAGCTTTGAATAAGTCTACCATTTTTGTTTCATGCTAAACCTAACCATTCACCTAACCTTGGTTTATTCTCTACACTTAACCATGGTTGATAAAATGAAAAGAATGAATTTATTTCCATTTATTCATATTCTTATCATATTATCTTCTTCTTCTTCTTCAAGAAGAAAGAAGCTTGCTAGCTTCAATGGTGTCTTGAGAAAAAGAGTGAGAAATCCAATTCTAAAGTGAACCCACTTCCTATTTTTTCATCCTCTATCACTTTCCAAGTAGTATAGGGTGTTTTCTTCACAAGTTTCATGACTTGGTGAAGTTGGAGCTTGATCTTGAGTTGCCTCGACGTAGATCATCTTCGGCATCGAAGTCGACGACCTAGCCCGCCCATTTCTCCGATGAAGCCGATGCTAGAGTCCGGGATCCGATGATCGCAGCGAGGGGACATCTTCATGGAGCTAAGGAAGTGGAGGACCGGATCTACAAAGATTGTAGTCACTTCCCTTTTAGCAGTAAAGTTGTTTACTACTTATAGTTTCGCCTATTCTCTAGTTAACGATCTATATTAGGGTTTCTCGGCACCGGAATTTTTTGAAATTGGCATGGTTGATGCCTTGTGGGACCTCCTTAGTGTGCCTAGGAACCCTACAGCAGGCAGGTGATTATGATAATTGAGGGAGGACCTATTTGGATAGAACTGTCTTACTCAAGATGATAGTATGCTATCTGGTTTGTCTTTATCACCATGTACATGCTTTATGTGGTATTACAGATCACGATTATATGTTGATAGAGCCCACAGGATTCTTGCTTGACTACCAGCATTATGATGGCGATCATATACGTGAGAGCTGGGGGTCTATAAGCGCATCCTTAAATGTCCCCAATCATGGGAGTTTTGAGAATGGGCATCGATACTCCAGAATAGACTAGTGTATACTGATCGAGACCCCGACGAGGGGAGGTGGCCAGGTCTTACAAGCCATTGGTGTCAGTTTGTTCACCTAAGATAGTATACAGGTGCTCATTAGGTTATGAGTACACTGGACGGACTCGCCGGGAACCTGCTAGATGGTATTATATCTATTGTCAGATTGCAATTCCCAGATGACATGTGTACAGGTTAGTCTGTCGACCTGAGATCGTCATTTTTCTCGTATGAGTTCCCACTGTGCTTTGATTACTACCCTACCACGGCTCAAAGGAGTCGTGCAAACAGGTTTTAGTTGGGTACAGTCTCGAGCCACGTGGAGGCAGTGAGCGGATCGTCGGGGATTCGTCTCTCCCGGTATTGGGGATTTATGTCGCGCGGTGCACGGGTGGCCATCACCAGAAATTCTTAGCCAAGGTAGTTGATAATTACTGATTTGGATCAGTAGTTTCTCAGGTGGTGATAGACTTCATACCGACACGAAATGCCACGTTATTAGGGGTCTGACTTTATCCACCCCCTAGACACGATATGTGATACTCTTAGACGAACAGACCGGACTGTACGGATATTGTCACTGTCAGGCTCAGTAGGGTTTTAGGATGAGTTTGCTCGTCGGCCTCCCTTTCTCTCAATACCTGGGTAGCTGTTACGTACAGCTAGTGCTACTGACGTGCTTGTGGTTAAACCCACTGCCAGCGTATTGATGAGTCTTTAGAGTCCCACACATAGGGTTTCCCTGCTTTGGGCGAAACGATGTAGAGGCCGTATGGTTTTATGGCAAGGTTCGATCATTTAAGTGCACTTGTGCAAGTATCAGGAATTCGGACGGATAATACTAGTAGCTTTGGTTTAAGCCGGATTATAGTATTATATTGTTGGATTATTTTCGTCTCATTGTATTCGTATTCTCCGGAATACAGATGCAGGTGTGTATATACGGATGCGGGGTATTCTTGTAATTCCTTACAAGATTACTTTTAGAAGATTTCACCTCATTATGGTTTAAACCTTTTTGGATTAAAAGGTTATTGAGGTGGAGGATGAGGTGCTTGTTGCGTTTTTGTAGCATGCTTGGTATTTTGTTTTGTTGTGAGATTTCTATTGTTGACTTAGGATATTTTGGTTGACTCTTGATAATTTGTAGCCATGGGATATTTAGTGGATGGCTTCAATTATTGAAAAGACAACAAGAAAAATCTCACAACAAAAAGGAAACGCTTAGCCATTTCTTTCTTGAGTTGCCTTACTCTCATCCTCAAGCCATCTTCTTCTTCCTCTACCCAAACCCTCTCATGAGTTGAGGATCCTTGGGTGTTTTGAGACAAACTAATCCCTCACCATTCTCTACATCTCCTAGGTTATCTAGTGTAGCGATCTAGGTACCTTAGTTACCTCAGATATGTGGTTGGAGCTCGTTTCACAAACTCTCGGGTGGATCATCTTCGATGGAGGGAGACCGGAGATCAAGCTTGATCGTGGCGACCTCTAGAAGGTTGAGAAGGTGGTTGAAGACCGAAGGACACGGATCGATTCGGTATAATCATTCCTATATCTTTATTTAGCTTGCTAGTCTAGGGTTTATGGTAGATCCGGGCATTGGGTCATGGTAGCGCCAGTTTAGAAAAAAATTTACCGCATTTGGCCACGGATTAATGATCGGGGCACTGGCGTAACCCAACACCTATTTGCGTATTTCTTTGGTACGGCATCGTATATTTATCCTGTTGTGGTTGTGTTCCGCCTTTTAGCATGAGATGCTCCCGATTGGGGATGCATTTTATATACTATGTTTTGTACCCGTTTAGGACTAGTTTTTACCAAGGAGATGCCGTCGAAATTTTTAAGAAAATTAACTTAAGTTTATAAATGTTTTAACTGTTTTTACCACTCTATTTTTTCTATGGTTTAGATTTCTGGGTTTTCGGCTTACTTGAATTATGTTACGCCTTTAGACGTTACGTGATTTAAGTGCCGGTCGCTTTCCTAGTTTGGGTCATGACAGAAAAACACGAATTCCATGGTCGTGATGAATAGCCAAGCCACACCCCTAGACCCCTACGAGAGCGGAAAGAAACCCTTTCAATTCTAGAGTTAGGCGACCGATCTCAACTCCTTGAGATGGCCTCCACTGAACTCTAGAACCCGATTACTTGTGCTCTCTACCTTGGGTCTATTCTAATGCGGAAAAGTAAATAATATAAATCGAATGGAGACAACAACCTCAATCCGGAAGTGTCCCAATAAAAGAATATTACATACAATTATTTACATGAATGAAAAAAGAAAAAATCTCATCTCACATGAAACCCCCAGCTATTAAATCACAATGATCCTATATAACATATCATTATTCCAACATAATAACATCACATGTCATCAATGTAAGTAAATATGTGTATCCCTAATGTCGTTGACGTATAGCAACGAGATCGGGGATACTACCACATATTACACTTACGGTCGTAGAAAAGAAATGAAAACTACAATAATTAGAATCTGCAAATATATAGAAATCATAAACCCGGATTATCATAAATTCTTTATTTCATGCCTAATGTTGTAAACCTTACATTTAAGGCTCGAATTGAAAACCCTTTTCAAAGATTAAGCTGGGCAATTCAACAAGATTCCCGGTTAAAAATTCGAATGCTCGTCGGGAACTTTAGTGGATGGCCGCACCCCGGAGGGCGTCAACGAAGTGGACTTAGGCGGAACACCGTGGTCGTGAGCACCCGAGTGGATGCTTTTAGCCATGGGGTTCTCCTATAGTCACTTGGTCGAGGCAAAGGGGCATAGCTCTCTACCAGTGTTTCCCGGAGAATATTCGCGTACGATACGAGATTACGACGGAGTTTCGATCTAAATCTAAACTCCGTGGTAATCCATTAATCAAGGCTAAAATGTGAGATTTGTAAATTGATAACTAATTGTCATGAAACTAATCAATATGGATTCTAACCATTGTATCACACTTCCAAAACACATTAGACAGTGTTAACATTTCGATCGACATTCTAATCATCAATAATTCACAGAGATCTCAACCACTTAAGCCTCATCTAAAATTTCCAGATAATCCAAAATGTGAAAATGAAGTAGATCAAGAAAACTCGAGTCCGAACTCCACAAATGGGCAGCGGAACGGCGGCCAAGACATGATCTGGGCGGCGGTTCCGTTGCCACTTGATGGAATTAGGATCTCGTATTTCTTGACCCTCCAGAAAAAAGCCTGCTCAATTTTCTAATAATTTTTATTCTTGAAAAAATCGAATTTTAAAAATTTGAACAAAAACTATCAAAGATCGGAATTAAAACGTCGATCGAACACTTTAATTTCATCTAAATAACTCCTAAGCCTTTAGTTTGGCTCCGATACCATGTAAGTGTGTCTTACTACCTCAACTAGGGTTTTAATAAAAGCATGTGAGCAATTTTAAAAATTCTAAGGAGGTAAGTATACTAAACATGAATCGAACTAGAGATTAGGGTTTCATAACAAAGCAAAAAGAGATTAACACTAAGTGAATGGACACTACAACCTTTGTAGACTTATCCTTCACTTCAATTGCTCCGTGTAGTAGTCCTAGAACTCTTCTACGACTCCACTTGAAAGATGGAACGGGCTTGTTCGAAGTCTTCGTCGTAAAAGATGATCCACCTCGAAGTTTCTCACTCTCAAACTCACACTTCACTAATCTATAAATTAGTGAAGATAACAACCTATACTAATTTGCTATTGTAGCGGAGGTTGATGAAGTGGGGATTTGTCTCATTAAAATTCTTTCTTTTTATTTTCTTTTTCAACCTAGAAAAATATCTAGAGAATAAAATGAAGTGGATAAACTTGGAAATTGAGAATGAACCTTGGAGATAATTGAGATAGATATAAAGATAAGTATGGATGAATAAAATAAGGGAAAAAGAATGAGTCATAGTTCTTAGCATCTTTGAGAACACTTTAGAAGCCATGACTCATCTTTTTCTTTGTAATATATATATAAGTAAATCAATATCTTAATCTTTCCTCTAATATGATTCTCATATTGCCATGTTCTTTGTATCATCAACTATGATATATGTGTATATATCAAATATATATGAATAAAGAAAATAATTAAAATGAGTAATATATTAGTTAATTATTAAAACAACACTTGATTCAATAATCCGATTATATTATATATAACCTGGTTAATATTAAAAATGCTAGATTAGAATACGGTATCATATACTCGTATTTAATCAAGCTCCCGTATATATCTCCATATGTGCCCTAGTTCGTTTCGCTTGAGCTAGGAAACCTCTATGTGGGACTCTTAAGACTCGTCAATACGCTAGCAGTAGGTAATGATCATATCAGATACCCACAAGACGTCAGCGGTACTAGCTGAACGTAACGGCTACCCAGGTATTGAACGAATAGAAGATCAACAAGCAAACTTGTTCAAACTCCCGTAGAGCCTATAAGCAACACTTACCGTACAGTACGATCTGTTCGTCTGATATGTCATATATTGGGGTGAAATTGCCAGACCCCAATAAGTCGATAAGTTATGCCGATGTGTGGCCTATAACCAATTGAGAAACTACTGATAATATTTATCAGTATATCTCATCAGCCCTGTCCAGGGACTTGAGGTTATAGCCAATCGCGCATAGCACAACATCAACTCCCAATACCGGGAGAGACAAAACCTCTCCTATCGCTCACTGCCTCCATGTGACTCGGCACTGTACCCAAAAACCACATGTTCGAAAGACTCGGTAGAGCCGGGGTAGGGTGGAAATCAAAGCACAGTGGGAACCACATAAAACACTATGATGATCTTGGGTCTACAGACTAACCTGTACAGGTGTCACCAGAGAACTGCTATTTGACGATAGGTATAATACCATCTAGGAGTTCTCGGCAAGTCCGTTCAGTGTACTCGGTCTCTAATGAGCACCTGTATACAATCTTTGATGTCAAACACCAATGGATATGAGATCATCCATCACCCAAATACAGGGTCAAGAAACGTATACACTAGTCTACTCTGGAATATCGATACCCTGTCTCAATACTCTCTCGATTAGAAACTGTTAAGGATGTGCTTGTGGACTACACAAGCCCCACTAGAATGATCTCCATCATAGTCCTGGTAGTCAATCCAACATCCTAAAAGCTTTATCAACATGTATCAGAGATACAGTAAACTAAAACAAGTGCACATGCTAAGATAAAGAGCAACCAGATAGCATACTATCATGTCGAGCAAGAAAGTCCTCTATATTGTCACGACCCGAAATAGCACGTGACTGGCACTTGAATCATATGAAGTCTATAGGACCCCATTTAATTCAAGTAAGCCAAAAATCCCAGAAATCTAAACCATTTGAAAGAAGGAAGTGAAGAAAAACTTGTTTTAAAGTTTGCATATAATCACTTGGAAAAGTCGTAGTAAACCTTTTTAAAACATCAAGTTTTTTACAAAAATTTCGGCAGAGTCTCCTTTGTAAATACTGGCCCCAAACGGGTACAACATGAATAATATGAATAAAGGCATCCCCAAGAGGGAACTAGCTCTTCGCCAATTAGTGGTCACAACAACACAAGCAATATAATATACAACGCCGAAGGGCGAGGATCAAAACTCAAAAGGAACCCAATATCATAAAGAAAACTATAATAATACAGCGCGTGACTCTAAGATCGAAAGAATATACAACTGATCTTCTAAGTCTAATAAATATACAAGTCTGGTTGATGAAGTTTACTAGATACAACAGAATGTAAATAAAGTACAATGGCGGTCACGATGTAAGTGAACCCACCTACCAAGCAATCACCCGGAAAGAAACAGTATGCCAGCAAAGCCGCCAAGAAAACCTGTACGTCAAAACCTGCAAGAAACTGTGGCACGACGGGGGTGAGTTGCTAACTCGTGAGTAGAAAACATCACCGAGCAAAAATCGCATGTATGACTCAATCATAGGTCATAATATCCTCCAAATAATATCCTGAACCATCTACACATAAGTGTAATACCACGTGCTCGTGTCTGTGCCTCAGATAGCAACATAACATATATATGATGTATGAATGCATCGAAAAGAAAACAGAATACTTCATGAATGAGAAAACTGTTTTCTTAATATAGTGAGATTTCTGTATATTTCAATCGAGATATCATCAATGAAATCAGCATAAAATCCATGTCAAGCATCGACACAAAACATATATCCAAATATCCAATATCTCGGGCTCCGGCTATACGGACTGGCTCATATCATAAAATCTCAATACCTCAAAATCTCAATATCTCGGGCTCCGGCTATCCGGAATGGCCCCTGGGCTCCGGCTATCGGGACTGACCCCTCATCAATCTCACGACTACATCGGTATCCTCCGGAGATCCGCCGTGTCATAAATAACCGGTCGGTAGTGCTCCCCTGCCAGGCTCAACGCCATCATCTACGACCTTCTCGCCCCGGGGTACCGCACCGGGTCCACAATTCACCCAAAGACGGTTCCTCCTCCTCCTCGAATCGGGTGTATGATATCGCTCAAGAGCCGAGAAAACTCATGGTGGACGTATCTTACATCATAACACGAGAAAACCGCACTTTTTATCTTTTGAAATGAAAATGAGTTTATAAAATGTTGGGGTTTCTCCAAATCCAGAAATCTCATGGAAAATCCGAAATCTCAAATTGAATAGTCAATAATAGTAAATACCGGGCTCCGGCTATCCGGATTGGCCCTATAATATTGCATGACAAATGAATATATAAATATGCACGGGTATCTAATAAAGAATGCAATATCTAAACCAGCACAGTAATGATATATTAGAACTATCAGCTAACAAGCGATATCAATAAATAATATTCTCTAAAGTGTACGTGCCATGGCAATTACCGATGATGATGTGTGTGAGCCGGCAAGCAAGTGTACGTGGAGCATACACATCATCGGTAATGGTGCTGGTGTCCTGACAGCATGGTATCGTAATCACTAAAGTACACATTATGCATGCAATGCAATGATAATAACAAGAATATATGGAAAATGAGCAATAACACAACAATAAGGAAATATACACTCCTATATATATACGAGTCATACAGTTGTCATTTGAAATAACACGAATCGTAGTATTTAGAAAATAGGGCTACGGTGTTTTTAAGAAAGATACGTCCTTTGAAGTATCCGTAGTAGCCCTTGGCCCGTCTTTAAAATATTCACGATTCGTTGGTTTTGGAAAAAAGTATGACTCCAGCCCAATCTATCATCTACTAAGTAACTACAGGACAAGCTAAGAGGCTAATCAAAAGGGTTAGGAAAACCACCTAAGTCTAAGTCGATATATATAAATATAGTAGTCGGTGATCCCGCCTTAATAGAGTCACATACGATCAAATATAATACGACATCCTCAATTATGAGTGCGGATCAATCATCATATTTATATCTCGTACGGTAAATTCATCGTACGGCATCCCAAAATCGGGGTACGGGTCGCCTATCACATATATCTCAATATCCAGATGGTATCATAATCAATATATCATGAACAGAGTACTGATCTAAGTCTAGTACATACCGATACCATCTAACATATATCCGCGTGTGTATGAAAACACATCGCCCAATAAATCCGCAAATAGAATATGTCGTATCTCATAACACGACCTAAATCACATCACCGATCTCACGGCATCCTGCCCAATCACATCGACTCATCTCCAAATATCATATACTATCCTCATCATACATGTATACATATATATAAATATATATATATATATACATACTCACATACATATATGTATGTATATATATATATATACATATCCCCATATACGCACAAGAAAATAAAATGAATACGTGTGTGTGTACGTGTAAGCAAATCTCTACTCTAGGGTTTCGCGACTAAGACACTACACTAAAATTACTCGTGAACACCTAAGCTTATCTTGATAATCATCCACATATCACAAAACACATATCTATATATATAATATAATGTATTCGTATTTTACACTACGAAACTGTGGGGGTGCTATATGCCATCCACCCGACTTTCGCCGTAGATATATATCTACTCACCTTGATCGTTGCTTTCCGGAGTCGATGACGTTCGTTTTACCTTGTCATCCTGAAGTCCACGCGAAGTACCTACATATCACAAAATACATCGTATCGCATCAAAAACCGACTCAAAAACCGACACGACACATGAGGTGCTCATAGGTTAGAACCTATAGCCTACGCATTCAAAAACAACCAAACAACACTCTTCGTTGACGTACAAACATCAAACGACAAAATCTCATAACTAATATCAAAACCAAGAATTCCCAAAAACGGAAAACATAACCCAAAACCATCCCAATATGCTCCCAGATATTGGCTCAGATAATCTAGGACAAAAAGAAAAGTACAGTAGCTATGTTATAAGTTATGTGAGCTACAGCCAAAACCCCAGAACCAAAACTGCTATATGAACCGACCAAAGTGGCTACAGTAACCGCCGGGGCCGGCCCCATCTTAGAAATTGGGTCTCGTCTTCTCGTGGTGGTCTCCTATTGTTCAACTAGGTTAACATATATTTTTAAATATATTATAAAATTCCCCGGTTGCTCCAGATTCCCTGTAGACCCCCAAAATATCACAAAACCGACACGGAAAGTTTAAATTTCAAGTTTTAGGGTTAGTCACTGGTTTGATCAGGATTTTTAACATTTAAGGGGGTTTGTAGTCACCAATTACCCTCAATACACAATCACAATTCATAATACCACCCTAAACCTCAACTTGGAATTTTCCGACATCACTAAACCTCACTTAATCACTTCTAAACTAATATGGATGCTAAAGGAAATGAATAACTATACTAAAGGTGAAAAGAATACCTCATTTGGAAACTCCATGCTTGTAGTGAGCTTGTGCACCTTTTTGTGAAGGGATTTAGGGTTTTTGATGTGGTTTTGGTGTAGTTGTGAGGGGATAGAGGTGGAGGAGGAGAGAGGGTAGCCATGGGAGAGGAGAGGAGAAGGAAATGATGAAGGAAACAGGTGAAGAACAATGGGAGTCATGGTCAAAGAACCCCTCACCTCTCTCTCTCTCTTCTCTCTCTTGCCCATACCTCATATTTTAATCTTTATTCATTTCTTTTCTTTTCTTTTTAACAAAACAAAAACCAAATAACAAAAGAATTGAAGCATGGTTTAAAATTAACAAAAGAAATGTAACAAGTATTATGCAACATATCATGTTGCATATCATGCACATATCACACTTAATGAAAATTAGTAAACACTAATCGAGTTTAGTAATAACACATACACAATCAATTGTATAAATTTTATAAACGGTCTAAATCATATAATATTCTTTCAAAATCAATATTCAAATGTAATTTCCAATATTTCCCAATTTATCGGTATTTAATTATACCACATCATTTAAAACTAATCTCGACACCTTAAAATATTCTTAATATTTATTATTCAGTTATATAAATTACCAAAACTAATATTTTATTTACCTGAAATTTACAGTCTTCCCCCCTTAAATAAATTCGGTCCCCAAATTTAAATTTAAACCCCTAAATACTAAAACATTTCAGTAAAATGATCAAGTCGTCGGGGCTTCGAAATCACAAATACTTGAAATACATCATAGTGCAATGCATGCGCATGAAAAACGAGTATATAAACCAAAATCAAAACTCCGTCAATCATCCTGCAATCATCGGAGTTATGGTGAAGACACCAATGTCAAAGTCCAATATGAAAACCAACATGATATACATCAAATTATATATGTATGCATCGTTAAAACATCTGAAAGAAATGCATGCCAAAATCTTTTCCAATCACTGTGCAATGCGTGTATCATGGCACAGTGGAGGACGTCCATTGTAAGAAAATAACTAAATATATATATATATATATACCCTTTGTTTAACATACACGTCCCGCCATTTTGAAAAATAATTTAGAAGGTTTTCCTTTGTTAAATGTCTCGTGTCATCTCGGACAAGTAGGTAAATACTGAGACTATAGCTCCTTTTTGGAAATCCCTTCAATAACTATCAATACATGCAAAAACATATTCAGGTACTGTCTTCTAACTAGTCCTGCTCAGTTACTATACCAAATAGTAAATATCCTAATACATCCTGCTCCAAAAGAAATCAATCCCAAAATGTATATAAGATGTCACGTGCGTCTGGTGCGCATGGAAATCGAAATCAATTAATGTGCCATACATATGCACAGAAATAAAATCTAAGTGCAACGGATGTGCACGAAAACACTGTCAAAGGCAACGAGTGTGCCTGACAACAATATCAGGTGCATCTGATATGTACGAAAAATCTCGATTTAGTGCATCTGGTGTGCACCAAAATCGCATCATACATGCCAAGTATGCGCAAGAACCCAAATCAAGTGCACAAGATGTACGAAAACAAATATCGAGTATCACAATCGAAATCGACGGTATACAGCACATCTCAATCCAAATCAGGTATACCGTGGTATATAATCTCGCAACCATGTGCATCAGCGTGCACAAAATCGAATCAAATTACTAAAAGTGCTTGGAAACTACACCGAAAGCACAAGTCAAATCACATGCATACCATAGGCATGAAATCAAAATCAGCATCTCGAATGACATCAAATCAAAGTCAAGTGCAACTGTGGTGCACAAAATCTCAATCATGCAAATAAATCGCTCAAAATACTGAAATCAAAGATGACGGAAACAGTCCCGCTCTGGCACATCCTCTAAATATCTCTGGCCAACTGTCATGGTTACTCATAACATGTCTCGTCGACGATGCCGAACTCTACCCTACTGGGTGTACACAATACAACTGATCCTGGATCCAAGTCTTCTCGTATAGTATTCCGGAAAGTCTCTGTCGAGGTCTCTCCCAAATCTCGTTTCTGCTGAACTGCCCGGAAGTTATCACCCTTTACTAAATCTATTTCTTGTTCCGGAATGGCTGCATACTCATCACGACTCCTTCTGGAATATATATCCATATACAACGCCTCTGCATGCGTATCACATCTCTGACGTCAGTGGAGTGGAACGTCATCTCATCAAGATCTCGTACGAATATCTTACTCCACTTTTCTCTAATGTCGACTGATTCGGACTCGTCTCTTCGTTGCTACATGGACTGCACTCCAACGGCTATACTCATATCTGGAGTCTCCCAAGCAATGTATCCTATCACATGATATCTGAACGACGTCGAACTTTTCGATCGTTTCATCAAAGTTCCATAATCCCCCAAGAGCTCAACATCTTGAGTATGGTTTAATAATATTGAGTACATGCCACAGTACCTATGGACCAGCCGTAGAAGGGCAAACCCAAGCCTCATTAATAGCACCGCGGAACTGCTGCAAACCCTGAGGTTCAAAAGCGTTCCCATGGTCATTAAATCGAGTTAGGGTTCCATTCTTCTAGAGGGTCCACGGAATTACTTGCATGTTTTTCCGAACACTTTAAACTTGGACAAATGGATTTCTGACATTCGATTATTTTCCTTTGACTCCCAACGTACCTGCATGAAGTCTTCTGTAGCTCGAATCAATCAATCTGATGACCTCGCATCGGGGTGTGCAAACGAACCACATGTCCTAGTCTTTCATCCTTGGGTGACTAGCGATCTTCTATCATATCTCTAAGTATAACTCGTGCTGCAATAGCTTCAAACATCTATGGCGATATCTTGTCATTCGCAGCAGCAACTGGCTCATTCGTCCGCACGCCAAGCAGTGCCTCAATCATCAAGAATAACGGTGCATTGACGGTCATCACATTCTATCCGGCCTCTATCAGTGGCCCAATCCTCTGGTGCTGATCTGCACGTTCGAGAAATTTCAGTAAAGGCGATCCATCAAATGCTCATTGCGCGAAAACATAATAAAATGACACATCTATGCGATCGTGTGTCACCGGAATCATGCCCTGGTCCGTCCTCGTCCATGACGAGCTCGTGCTGACCGCAACTCTAGCCACAGCTCTCTCTGCCTATGCAATCGTGGTAACAAAACTACCAGCCGATATCGATGAGGATAGATCATAGGAATGAATATAATACTGTGCAAAGAAATGTACATCCTAAGGCTTCTTAAGCGGAGTAGTGTATCGTAAGTATGCCGCGGAACATACACACGGTACGTCACTCTACTTAAGTCACCTACTCCATCAACCAAGGTCAACCTATGCGACGAAAGTTCGGGTCTAATACCCCCTCGACCAAGTCTAAGTTCCGTAAGGTCAAGCCTAGGTTTCGAACATATACATACGCCCTAGACTCTGAATAGTCAAACATAGATTCGAACCAAGGTTAAATCTAGCGCTCTGATACCAACTTTGTCACGACCCGAAATAGCATGTGACTGACACTTGAATCATATGAAGTCTATAGGACCCCATCTAATTCAAGTAAGCCAAAAATCCCAGAAATCAAAACCATTTGAAAGAAGGAAGTGAAGGAAAACTTGTTTTAAAGTTTGCATATAATCACTTTGAAAAGTCGTAGTAAACCTTTTTAAAACATCAAGTCATTTCTGAAAATTTTGGCAGAGTCTTCTTTGTAAATACTGGCCCCAAACGAGTACAACATGAATAATATGAATAAAGGCATCCCCAAGCGGGAGTTAGCTCTTCGCCAATTAGCGGTCATAACCACGCAAACAATATACTATACAACGCCGAAGGGCGAGGATCAAAACTCAAAAGGAACCCAATATCATCAAGAAAACCATAATAATACAGCGCACGACTCTAAGGTCGAAAGAATATACAACTGGTCTTCTAAGTATAATAAATATACAAGTCTGGTTGATAGAGTTTACTAGATACAACAGAATGTAAATAAAGTACAATGGCGGTCACGATGCATGTGATCCCACCAACCAAGCAATCGCCTGGAAAGAAGTAGTGCGCCAGGAAAGCCTCCAAGAAAACCTGTACGGCAAAACCTGCAAGAAACTGTGGTACAACGGAGGTGAGTTGCTAACTCGTGAGTAGAAAACATCACCGAGTAGAAATCGCATATATGACTCAATCCTAGGTCATACGATAATAATATCCTCCAAATAATATCCTGAACCATCTACACATAAGTGTAATACCACGTGCTCGTGTCTGTGCCTCAGATAGCAACATAACATATATATGATGTATGAATGCATCGAAAAGAAAACAGAATACATCATGAATGAGAAAACTGTTTTCTTAATATAGTGAGATTTATGTATATTTAAATCGAGGTATCATCAATGAAATCAGCATAAAATCCATGTCAAGCATCGACACAAAACATATAACCAAATATCCAATATCTCGGGCTCCGACTATCCGGACTGGCCCATATCATAAAATCCCAATACCTCAAAGTCTCAATATCTCGGGCTCCGGCTATCCGGACTGGCCCCCGGGCTCCAGCTATCCGGACTGGCCCCTCATCAATCTTACGACTACGTCGGTATCCTCCGAATATCCGCCGCATCACAAATAACCGGTCGGTAGTGCTCCCCTGCCAGGCTCAGCGCCATCATCTGTGACCTTCTCGCCCCGGGGTACCGCACCGGGTCCACCATGCACCCACAGATGGTTCCTCCTCCTCCTCGAATCGGGTGTATGATATCGCTCAAGAGCCGAGAAAACTCATGGTGGACGTATCTCGCATCATAAAATGAGAAACACGCACTTTTTATCTTTTGAAATGAAAATGAGTTTATAAAATGTTGCGGTTTCTCTAAATCCAGAAATCTCATGGAAAATCCGAAATCTCAAAATGAAGAGTCAATAATAGTAAATACCGGGCTCCGGCAATCCGGACTGGCCCTATAATATTGCATGACAAATGAATATATAAACATGCACGGGTATCTTATAAAGAATGCAATATCTAAACGAGCACAGTAATGATATATTAGAACTATCAGCTACCAAGCGATATCAATAAATAATATTCTCTAAAGTGTACGTGCCATGGCAATTACCGATGATGATGTGTGTGAGCCGGCAAGCAAGTGTATGTGGAGCATACGCATCATCAATAATGGTGCCGGTGTCCTGACAGCATTGTATCATAATCACTAAAGTACACTTATGCATGCAATGCAATGATAACAATAAGAATATATGGAAAATGAGCAATAACGCAACAATAAGGAAATATACGCTCTTATATATATACGAGTCATAGAGTTGTCTTTTGAAATAACACGAATCGTGGTATATAGAAAATAGGGCTACGGTGTTTTTAAGAAAGATACGTCCTTTGAAATATCTGCTGGGTTATGCCGGCGTCCTGGCCATCAAAAGCGGCCGGTGCGGAACAAAAACGACGAATAAAAATCTGGCGCCGACGGAACCCAATCCCAAGATCGAACCTATAAACACTAAAACTAGCAAACCAAATACAAAGAGATAGAATGGTTATACCTAATGAACCATGTCCTTCGGGTCTTCAGCCATTTCCAAGCTCTAAGTGATGCGGATCGACTTTGGTCGCCGGTCTTCCTTCATCTCCGATGATCCGCCTGAGGGAAACGGCACAAGCTCCAGGTTCGCCAAGCGGACCAACCGACCCTCCAAGATCGCTAGTAGTAGAGGTGGGGGTGTATGATAGTCTCACTATATTTTCTCTCATACTATAATGCTCATGGAGCAACAAATAGAAGATGAAGAAGAAGTGACCAAGACCATTGGCATGAGCTAAAATGAGGCTAAGTATTTTTGAGTGTGTGTATGTGAAGATGAGAGAGTGAGCACCAAAATGAATCCCACCCAAAAATTATGGCCGGCCTCCTCTCTCATCCCCTCACAAAACACCTCATTTCCATTTTTAGAATAAACAATTTGCACCATACCAATCACTACATGAAAAAGCCCATACTTTGACCTTAAGCCCATGCTCTTACCATGTCACATTTTCCACCTCATCTAAAACAAATGATTTTCTAAAGAAAATCAATAATGAGGTGGCATCTTCTAGAACCCATTCCGCATAAATACGGAATGCTTCCCGGTACATGCATCGAAATACACATACGCGTATTCGTACGAAAATACGAATAGCCAAAGAGAGAAAATAAATAATGAGCAATAATACTAGAATACATACATATAAATACGTATGTAAATTATTAAATCAAAACTTGATTTAACAATCTGGCTTAATCCTAAGACGCTAGTATTATCAACCGTCCAATTAAAGTCTATGCAGTCCGTGCACATATTTAATCGGACAGCTGTATGTATCAACATACGTCATCTGCACCATATCGCCTGAACCGAGAAATCCCTCTTTGTGTGACTCTAAAGACTCGTCAATACGCTGGCAGTGGGTTTAACCACAAGCACGTCAGCGGCACTAGCTGTACGTAACGGCTACCCAGATATTGAGCGAAAGGAAGGCCGACGAGCAAACTCATCCGAACCCCTACTGAGCCTGTCAGTGACAATATCCGTACAGTCCGGTCTGTTCGTCTAAGAGTATCGCATATCGAGTCTAGGGGGTGGATAAAGTCAGACCCCTAATAACACGATAAGTCGTGTCGGTATGAAACCCATCACCTCCTGAGAAACTACTGATCCAAATCAGTAATTCTCCATTACCCCGGCCGAGGATTTCAGGTGATGGCCACCCGTGCACTGTGCGACATCAACCCCCAATACCCGAAGAGACGAATCCCTGATGATCCGCTCACCACCTCCATGTGGCTCGGGACTGTACCCAACTAAAACCTGTTTGCACGTCTCCTTTGAGCGTGGTAGGGTAGTAATCAAAGCACAGTGGGAACTCACACGAGACAAATGACGATCCCAGGTCGACAGACTAACCTGTACACATGTCACCAGGGAACTGCTATCTGACAATAGGTATAATACCAACTAGCATGTTCCCGGCGAGTCCGTCCAGTGTACTCATAACCCAATGAGCACCTGTATACTATCTTAGGTGAACAACTAACACCAATGGCTTGTGAGACCGGCCATCGCCCCTTGTCAGGGTCTAGATAAGTATACACTAGTCTACACAGGAGTATCGATGCCCAGTCTCGATACTCCCATGACTAGGGACATTTAAGGATGCGCTTATAGACCCCCAGCTCCCACATATATGATCACCATCATAATGCTGGTGGTCAAGCAAGAATCCTATGGGCTCTATCATGATGATAAAGACAAACCAGATAGCATACTATCATCTCGAGTAAGACTGTTTTATCGGTATAGGCCCTTCCTCAATCATCATAATCACGTGCCTGTAACTACGATAATTGCCTTGAGGGTATTATAGCCAACAATTTCCCACTTGCACTTAAGGCTAATTATTGCGATGTCGCATACTCACAGCCCGTGTGATACCGAACACCCAACTCCTTTACCAATCAGTTTCGCAAAGCTTGTTTGTGAAACTAATGTGTTCGAGGAATAACCTCAGTGAGTGGATCCGCTCCAATGTTTCTTTCTATGTCTCTCTTTAATTCAAATTCGCAGAGAAATCCATCTCCCGAATTGAGTAATACTTGTCTTAAAATATGTCTGGACATCTGATGGGACCTGGTTCATAAATGAACTCCAAATCCAAACTTCTTAGACTGTATCGTCAACTGAATTTAATCAGTATCATGTGCCATGCCTCCCTCAGTATCCGCTTGGACCACCTGTCCAAACTACTGCCTGTTAGTTATATGTATGCCCTAGAGGCCATTACTATACATAGGATCTATATTTTAGTGGATGCTTGGACATATATAGGGAGGACTTTCTTGCTCGACATGATAGTATGCTATCTGGTTACTCTTTACCTTAACTTGTATACTGATTGTCTCTCTGTTACATGTTGGTAAAGCCCTTAGGATGTGTACTTGACTACCTGGACTATGATGTGGATCATACTAGTGGGAACATGGTAGTCCATAAGTACATCCTTCAAGGTCCCTAGTCGTGGGTGTATCGAGACGGGGCATCGATATACCAGTGTAGACTAGCGTATACCTTCACGACCTATACAGATGGGCGATGGATGATCCCATATCCATTGATGTTTGACATCAGAGATGATATACGGGTGCTCAGTGGAGACTGGGTGCACTGGACGGACTCGCCGAGAACTCCCAGATGGTATTATACCTTACGTCAGATGACAGTTCTCTGGTGACACTGGTACAGGTTAGTCTATAGACCCGAGATCGTCATAGAGTCTTGTGTCATTCCCACTGTGCTTTGATTTCCACCTTACCACATCCAAGAGGGCGTGCAAAACGGTGGTTTTTGGGTACAGTCCCGAGTCACATGGAGGCAATGAGCGATAGGAGGGGTTTCGTCTCTCCCGGTATTGGGGGTTGATGTTGCGCTATGCTCGATTGGCCATAACAGGGAAGTCCCTGGCCAGGGCTGGTTTAGATATTTACTGGTAAGTGTTACCAGTAGTTTCTCGACCCGTTATGAGCCTCATATCGGCATGACTTATCGGTTATTGGGGTCTGACGTTTACCACCCCTAGACTTGATATGCGACATATCAGACGAGGAGACCGGACTGTACGGTAGTGTCACTGTCAGGCTTTTTGCAGGAGTTGGAGTGGGCTTGCTTGCTGATCTTCTGATCGCTCAATACCCGGATAGCCGTTACATCCAGCTAGTACCGCTGACGGCTTGTGGGTGCTTAATATGATCATTACCTACTGCCGGCGTATTGACGAGTCTTTAGAGTCCTACATAGAGGTTGTACTGGCTCAGGCAAAACGAAATAGGAGCGCATATGTGATATGTGCGGGACCGAGAATGATGCGAGTATGTGATACCGTATTCAATTCTCGCGATGTTTGTATCTATCGGTTATATGCGATATAACCGGGTTATCGATTCAAGTGTTGATTCGATAAGTCAATACATTGATATTAGTCGGTTATATGCGATATGACCGGATTGTTAAATCAAGTGTTGATTTAATGATTTAATGTATAATTATATATTTGATATATTACTTTACATTAACTAGTATTGGTTCACTTAAGATTGATTTTCTCACTTGATGTGCACAAGTTGTATATGTGATATATTTTTGTGCACAAGTTTGTATCATGTTTGATGATACATGCAAACTTGGGTATGTGTATGACTTACACTATATTTAGGTTAATGGTAAAGGTTTTTAATTCTTTTTGTAATTCAAAAATGGTGCTCATTTTTGAATTTTCTTGAAGCTTCATGAAGCTTTCAAGTATCTTTGACAAAATCCATCATTTTTGTTTTGCATCACATTTTCATTAACCTAACCATTCACCTAAACTCTAGTTTAGTCTCTACAATGGTTTAACTCACCTATGGTTGCATTATGATAGACATCACTTGATAATTCATTTTTTTGATGGTAATTCTTATTCTTTTCTTTTCTTCTTCTTCTTCTTGAAGAAAAGAAAAAGCTTGCTAGAAAATTATCAAGTGAAGATTAAGTGTGAGAAATCAAACTCTAAAGAGTACCCATTTCCTATCTCACCATCCTCTACTAGACTAGCACTTTAGTTTAGGGTGTTTGCTTCACTAATTCTTTGATTAGTGAGGTAGAAGCTTGAGTCCGTATTCCCTCGACGTAGATCATCTTCGGCATCGAAAACTTCAAGCGATCCCGTTGCAACTTCTCAAGGAGCCGTCCGAGAGTCCGGGAGTTGGATGATCGCAGCGAAGGTACGTCGTCACGGAGCTTTGGAAGTGGTGGACCGGATCTACAAAGGTTGTAGTCCCTTCCCTTAGTGATAATTGTTATCTACTAGCTTTATGTTTCGCCTAATCTCTAGTTAACGATCTTCTTTAGGGTTGTTAAGCACCCAAAAATTTTATTCCGGCATGGTCGATGCCTTGTAGAGCCTCCTTAGTGTGCCTAGTAACCCTACAGTGGTATCAGAGAAGACTCTATGGCTGCCTGACCAACATAGTAGTTACCTAACCTAACGACAGAGCAGGGCAGGGCTAGCGCGAGTGCAAAACAAAAGTAACCTCTATATAATATATCATATATACTATATACAGTATTTATCACAGAACATCAAATGATCACATCACAGATATCGCAGCAGAAGAAACATATGAAACATTGGATATACTAGGACGTCCGTGTTTTTAATACGAGCAAGTATAAAACACGGATTCCACGGTCGCGATGAATAGCCAAACCCACACCCCTAGACCCCTACGAGAGCGGCAAGCAACCCTACCAATTCTAGAGTTAGGAGACCCGGACTTGACTCCTCGAGTTGGTCTCCTACTGGACTCCAGAACCCGGTTACTTGTGCCCTCCTCCTTGGGTCTATCCTAGTGCGAAAAAGTAAATAATATACAATGGTGACATCTTCCGCAACCTGGAAGTGCCCCCATAAAAGAATATTACATACAAGTTTTTACATGAATGAAAATGAAAAACACTCATCTCACATAAAAACCCCCGGGCAATTCAAACACGACGATCCAATATAACATATCCAGCAACACATAACATCACATGTCATCAACGTAAGTAAATCTGCGCATCCCAATTGTCGTTGACATATAGCACCGAAACCGGCGATAACACATATTACACTTACGGTCGCAGAAAAGAAAGTGTAAAACTACAACAGTTGGAATCCGCAACCTCCTTAGACATCACATGCCTAACTGTTATAAACCCCGCATTTTAGTCTCTATATCGAAAACACTTTTCAATATCTAGTCGGGAAATTCAACAAGATTTCCGATATTTGATCGAATGCTCGTCGCAAACTTTAGTAGATGGCCGCACCCCCGGACGCCGTCGACGAACTGCACTAAGGCGGAACTCCGCTGCCGCGAGCACCCGTACGGATGCTTTCGGCGACGGGGTTCTCCTACAGTCACTTGGTCGGGGCTATGGGGCATGGCTGTCTATTAAGTTTATCCGGCGAGTATCCGCGTACGCTACGTGATTGCGACGGACTTTTGATCGCATCAAAATTCCGTGGCAACCGATCATTTGAGACTAAACTGCTATGTTTATAACATCCAAATTAGTTATCTCATAACTACTTATGGATTCCAAATATTGTATCACATTCCAGATAAATAGAAAATGTTAAACTTTCCGATCGAACAATCAAACACCCAAGTTTTCCCGAAACAGCTCAACACATGAAATAAGTTTTAAAACATTCACTTCATGCCACAGTACCAACGGTCCAGCCGTAGAAGGGTCAAGCCAACGCCTCACATGTGGCACGCCGTACTGCCCCAAACCCTAAGGTTCAAAGGGCAGTTCAAGACGGTCACATAATCGAGTTAAGGTTTGTTGTCTTCTAAAGGGTCCATCGCGTTACTTTCACTACTTAGAACGTCATTAAACCACGGAAAAATCCAACACATGGAAATTTCCCGGCAGGGGAAAAAGTGGGTATTTATATCCGGTCGAACTTTTTAACATATTCTAAAATTACCCGGAAAAACACATAGATAAAATTTGACAATCCGATCGAATCTACGAACTCCCAATACAACCCAGAAAACTCAACTCTTGAGCAGTAATTAAAATTACCCAGAAAACACAGGCATTATAGACGGGGATTACTGTGCAAAGAACGTGACAAGAAGCTTCTTTAGAGCCGCGGAACCGCGGCCCCACCCTGGCATTTGCGGCGGTTCCGCGGACATACTCCCACTAGTTTCTTTTGCAAAAACATCCTTTTATAAAAATGTGGCGAGTCAAGAACAATATAACTATTGATCTTGAGAATGGTAGAAACAAAATCCTAGTGAATACTCGAAATAATCCACAAACTGCCATTACCGAAACGTGCCTCAACTTTGTCCGGATTCTGCTTATCTTAACAAGCTGAAGATATGCAACCACTCTATATCCATATAGAATTAAGGCACTAATTTAGATAGAACCAGATTTAAAAGTCATGCAGCTGTTTCCAGTGAATATCATCTAATGGAAAAAGGCCAATACAACATTACTTATCATGGAGCACGTCCACGGATAAGTAACCTATGAGTGAATCAAGTTCTCGATATTACTATAATAGAATACATAGTATAAGTATCTACATCTTTGATCACCTCGAAGAATTCCGATACTTCCAACGTACGGTTCTCTACTTTATTCTTATACCTACAAACTTCTCAAAATCTTTGGACCTTGTATTATTACGAATGCGTGTCTAAAACCAGAGAATTCATAGGTAATCCTGAATGAAGTAAGAGTACCAATCCCTTTGTCCTGAAGGACACTGGACAACATACATCTCCATGTATAAGTCCCAAGAGTATACCAACTCAAATTCTGTGTTTTTGTAAATCGAAAACCATATCTTGGTTAAGAATGTCTTACACCGTTATTCAATACACCTTATCTTATTCTCAACTGATAAAGGTAAATGTTTATAACATAATTTTCAAAATGTATATCTCATTTTTAAAAAATAAAGGTACAGATATTTCATTTTAAAATCTGGTGCATAACAACGGTTATTCGAAACCAAATATTTGTCGTCAGGTGAAAACCAGGCGATTTAATCCAATATCACCAATTACAATGAATTCCGTTATTGCGAATCAAATTGCCTATTTTCCAATATTCTGTTCCTACTCATCATCTGTAACACCGTACAGATATGAGATCCAAAATTAGTAAATACATATTCTGGAGTCAGAATTGATTGGGAAAACAGTTCTCTATTACATGTACACAGAAAAACTGAAACATGAAAATGTTTCATAGGGGATGGTCAGGTATTCCTAGTAATGCCTTTTCCATTATCCAGATTTATGACAGTAGTCGCAATTTCCTTTGCCCTCACTTCAGTTATTTTATATGTCTCTATATCTTACCTTCTGTACACCGTCTTTAGGCTAATTGGTTTTCTTCCTTCCCTACCTTTTGGCACAAGCCTAAGGTTTAGAAGAAGACTATCTAATAAGCGTAACAGGTGTACTCTCCTAATCAAGGAGCTCTCGCAACCTAAGAGAATGTAAGGGGAAGAGACAACCGAATAATCCTATTCAATTTCTTCAGAATCTGTGGCCATCCTCGACTAAAGTAACTTCATCGAGTTCGTATGTAACTATACAATGACCATTCCAAGCAATATGGATCATCACTGTGATACGACGTGTCCTGAGGAAATGCAAAGGATAAAGTAGGAGTGGCAGGGATATATACGACTTTGTCGCGAATCAAGACAAACCAAAGCCAAGGGTGTAAGTCAAATTGGTTCATGAGTTTTTAAGTTAAGTCATGGGTCGCTGTACCAGAGAGAGAGAAAAGAAACACTCAGCGTGCCCTCTATCAAGATCAAATTGATTATCATTTTATCTGATCAGGATGACTCCAACTGTATCCTTGAATCCTCTTTCAAATCCTAAAAGGAGAACTATTCGGGATCATTTACACTTTACAAGTTCGCTAACTGTTCAGCTAGGCCAGTGTTAGTACTCCGAGGGAGGTCCCCCGTTCTTTCGCATGAACCCAATTAATAACCCTATTTCCGCAGAGGCGTAACCTCGTTAACACTTTCTAGACACTTAATAGGTTAGCTAATTGCGAAGTGAAGAAATCTCCCGAAGAGTAATACATACTCATCAGTGGGAATTGGGACCCAACTATCATCATGTGATAACTTGACGGAATCCGCTCAAGTCACCACACTCCAGAAGGTATGCGCATGCCTGGAAAGTTTCCCATATGTTTGAAACTCCCGATATGGTTTGCCCCTAGGACCCAAGTGATCTTGACTGAGCCAACATATCAAAGGGTCCAAGTCAAGTTCAATCCGTCATTATCTTGATTGCATTAAACCCACCGTAAGAGTCCTTGACTTAGCCAATATGACGTACGACAATCCTAACCAATCCGCATATCCTTACGGCAGAAAAGTATTACAGAGCTACCTAACACTACGCCTCTGCTGAGCACGACATACGTAACACGAATACTAAGCAATACTAATCTGGAATGACGGAGGGTTACGGCTGGTTTTTGGCAAAAAACCTTTAACATAATGAACTTGATATCGTTGAAGGAACTCGAGTGGCTTTGAAATGGAGTGGCTTAAGCTCTGCGTTTTAAAACTAGCAACATAAACTTTTTCTTAAGAGCGAACTCCCAATGAAGGGATCAATGCTCTTCCCTGATAGAATGAGGTGCGGGATATTCCTAACCAAATAGCTCTAAACAAAGCAAAAGAATACGACTATAAGTTTTGAAGAAAACCGAGTAGTTTTAAAATTGGTTCCGACAACATCATCTAGGTTAATTTTTCCTTGCATTATATCGATAATGCGTTCCCGTCATTTTATGTTTCCAAGCCACAAAAAGAAATAACCAGAATAACATGCTTTTTATATGCCATCTGCATTCGCCATGGAGTCCCATCATGCACCGTTAGGTTACTTAACTAATAGCAGAGCGGGGGCTGGACTAGCATGGATGCAAAATATATAGAAGCATCTACTAAATATATAATATATTTATCAACATCGCAGGTAGATAATAGTCATCACAGCAGATAAAATCATCACAGGCATGCGAACAACAATATGGAATAGCGGATAATCTAGGAGCCCAGCATTTCATTTAAGCCATAAATGAAACATGACGTTCACCTGTCATGCGGATATCTAGAGCAATGAAGATCCTAGTCCCCTATGAGTGCGGCAAGTTACCCGCCAATTCCCGAAGTGAGGCAACCCCAATCAACAAAGTGAATGGGCCACCCAGCACTTCACGGAATCCGATAACTTGAGCACCCCTCCGTGGGGCAACCTATACCCACTACGAGTGCGGCGAATAACCTGCCAATTCTAGAGTAATCCCCCTGGTCTCAATGCCATGAGATGCGGACCCGTTGCCCTCTAGAACCCGGCTATTCAAGCACTCCTCCGCGGGGTAATCCTAGTACATAAAAGAAAATATATATACAATGGCAACATCGACCATAACCCGGTCGTGCCCTAATAAAAGAATATATAAACTGGCAGTGACGGCAGTCCACATGTCGGACGCTTGCCCCGCAATAAATAATATACAAATGAATCTGAACTGTTCATCTAATATTGCACACAAGGCTATCCATCACGACAATCCGCACAAACCATAACCGTGTATATATATATATATATATATATATATATATATATATATATATATATATAACCGCGGAAGCAAGCAACACCAGAATGTGTGCAACCCATTCTAAATGAACATATAGCAATTAGACGACGTTCAACAACATATATACAACATCACAGATACCGACGATGCAAAAGTTTCGAGTTTTTAAAACTTCCGAGTTGTCCCAAAGCAAAGATGACACAAAATGAAATCTGGGACAAATCAAACAACACCAAAAATACCAATTTACAAAACCCAAAACACGGCATTAAAATGAGCTCCAAAGTGAACAGTCGAACGGGTGAGGCCGGCCAAAATAGCATTCTCTCCGGTCCAATCAAGACCAAATCTGCCCGTTTTCATTGTGTGTCACTATCTAGTCTAGACTAAGCTTCTGCACTTGTTTAAAAAGATTTTAGAGACCAAAAAAATTTCGAACAAAAACTGGGTTTTGAAAATGGTGTTTTCGGTTTTGAAACTTAAGTATCATCAAACACTAGTTTATGGTGTTTGGGTGGCTCTGATACCATGTTGGGAGCCGATGCCCACACAGCGGAGGCCGCGGGTGAGGCGGAAGCGAAAACAAAAACTTTTTGCGAGCACCAGACGCGCAAACCTAAGAATTCGATCCAAACACCCTAAACTAGAAATCTAAAACATGCAAGGTTTGAGAAATACAACCTTTGTCGCGTGTCCACCCAATTATGGAAGACCCATCCAAGCTCGTAGCCACCAGGATCGCGCTTGAGCATCGACCACCCTTTGCCGAAGACGATCCATCCGAGGGAATGCGGAGGAGGCTCTAACCAACGATCCAAACTCACTAGGTTTGGATAGTTGGTGATGTAAGAATACTTCACTAAATATTTTTCTCTCTTGAACCATGCTAAAAAAAATAAGAGACCGGTCGTCCCCCAACGGCGACATCGACCTCAACCCGGTCGTGCCCCAACAAAAGAATATACAAACTAACAGTGACAGCAGTCCACATGTCGGACGCTCGCCCCGCAATAATGAATATACAAATGAATCTGAACTGTACATCTAATATTGCACACATGGCTATCCATCACGACAATCCGCACAAACCATAACCAGATATATTTATAACAGCAGAAGCAAGCAACACCAGAATGTGTGCAACCCCGTCTAAATGAACATATAGCAATTAGACAACGTTCAGCAACAAATATATCACATCACAGATACGGATGATGCAAAAGTTTCAAGTTTTTAAAACTCCCGAGTTGTCCCTAAGCTAAGATGACACAAAGTGAAATCTGGGACAAAACCAACAATACCAAAAATACCAATTTACAAAACCCAAGACACACTCTGAAAACGAGCTCCAAACTAAACATTAAAACCAGCGCCGCTGGCCACATCCCCGATCTCACCAGGCCAACTTTGAAGAAATGTTCTTATTTCCATTGTGTGTCTCTATCTAGTCAGGAATAAGTTTATGCACTTGTTTAAAAAAATTTCAGAGACCAAAAATATTCTGGACAGAAACTGGGTTTTGAAATCGGTGTTTTCGATTTTGAAACTTAAGCAACGTCATACACTAGTTTATGGTGTTCTGATACCATGTTGGGATTTGGCACCCACGATACGGAGGCCGCGGGCGAGACGGAAACGAAAACGAAAAACTTTTCGTTGGCACCGGACTCCCGTCAACCGGAGGATATGATCCAAACACCGTAAACTAGCGAACCTGAAACATACAAGGTTGAGAAATACAACCTTTGTCGTGTGTCCATCCAATTGTGGAAGATCCCTCCAAGCTCGTAGCCAACGGGAACGCGCTTGAGTATCGACCACCCTTGCCGAAGACGATCCACTTAAGGGAATGCGGAGGAGGCTCTAACCGACGGTCTAATATTTCCAGGTTTGGATGGCCGGTGATATAGGAATACTCCACTAAATTTTCTCTCAAGAATGAATGCTCAAAAATGAGAGCAAGAAGAAGAAGGAGAAGAGCTAGAGGAAGTATGAGCCATGGTGGAGGAGATGAGGAAAAATATCATCAAGTCATCAAGTGTAAAAGCGAATGGCTACTAAAAATATACCATGATGCAATAATGCATCCAGATGAAAAAAAACATTTTAAAATCAATGTCATGCCTCTCTACATGTCCACACCATGCTTCATAACTCCCATGCCACCTCATTTCCCTTTTAATTTTCTAAATAGAAAATTAAATATAAGGTGTCCTTCTTCTAGAAGTATTCCGGTAAAATTACGGAATACTTCACCTGGTATATGTATCGCTATATATACGCGTATCCGTATAAAAATACGGATAGCACCAAAGAGAGAAAATGAATAGTGAACAATAATACTAAAATACATATATCGAAATACATATATAAATTATTAAATCAAAACCTGATTTAATAATCCGACTTAATCCAAAGCCGGCTAGTATTATCAACCGACCGATTAAAGTCCGTGTATCGCGTACACGTATTTAATCGGACCCCCTACACGTACCACCGTACGGCTCCTACATCTGTCGCCTGAACCGGGAAAACCCTCTGTATGGGACTCTAAAGACTGGACAATACGCTGGCAATGGGTTTAACTACAAACACGTCAGCGGCACTAGCTGTATATAACGGCTACCCAGGTACTTGTCGAAAGAGGGTCGACAATCAAGTTCGTCCTTATCCTATTGAGCCTAAATGTGACAATCTCCGTACAGTCCGGTCACATCGTCAAAGAGTATCGCATATCGGGTTTAGGGGGTAGATAACGTCAGACCTCTACTAACCCAATAAGTCATGTTTGAGTCTAGATCATCACCAACTGAGATATTACTGATCAACTATCAGTAAATCTCCTCTACCGTGGCCATGGATTTCTGGTGATAGCCAACTGAACACAGCGCGACATCGACTCCTAATACCAGGAGAGACGAATCCCTGACATTCGACCACTGCCTCCATGTGGCTCAGGACTGTACCCAACTAAAACCTGTTTGAATGACTCCTTTGAGTTGTGGTAGGATAGTAATCAAAGTACAGTAGGAACTCACACAAGACAAATGACGATTTCAGTTCAAAGGACTAACCTGTACTTATAGCACCTGAAAACTTCTATCTGACGATAGGTATAATACCATCTAGAAGTTCTCGACGAGTCCGTCCAGTGTACTCACCTCCAATGAGCACATGTATACTATCTTAGGTGACACAACTCCAATGGCTTGTGAGACCGGCCACCACCTTTCTTCGGGGTCTCGAAGCGTATACACTAGTCTACTCCGGAATATCGATGCCTAGTCTCGATACTCCCACGATTAGAGACATTTAAGGATGTACTTATAGACCACCCAGCTCTCACGTATATGATCGTCATCATAATACTGGTAGTCAAGCAAGAATCCTACGGGCTTCATCATTATATATTAGCGACGTGTAATAACAAGTAAAACGTATACACATCAATGATAAAGACAAACCAGATAGCATACTATCATTTCGAGTAAGATTGTTCTACTTGTATTGGTCCTCCCTCAATTATCATAATCGCGTGCCGGCAATTACAATAATTGCCTTGAGGGCACTATATCCAATAGTTCATTTACTACAATCGGTCAAATTTTGGTTGTCACACAGTGTTTTCTCCACGTTGGATATGGATAGTATATCAGGAGTTCTGGTGACTAAATCTATGGTTTTAGATCTAGATTTGGAAAATTTTCCAAATCAGGTACTTGGATAGCATTCTAAAAGTATTTTAGAATGGACGACTCCTGACGTGGTAGTATTCCCGCAGGTGATGAAGTCACCCTCTCTAAAAGGATGTCTTTTTGGACTGATGAGGAGAGGGACTAGCATGAATGACACATCATTATCTTAGGCAATTGAGTCAATCATACAAAGTCTTGTACAACGCCAGATATTTCTTTTGCACTAGTTGTAACAAGCATATATTAATCCAATTCTTGAGAAACAAAGAGAAGCAGTAAAGAACATAAGAGGATGTTCTTGGTATAAGATAACGGCAGCCTCTTTTGGGAGGCTGTTATTGGTTATGGTTTCCAAGGTGACCTGGATGACATAGATACTGTCAGAGTTATGAGTTTAGTCTCTTTTGAGGATCAGTGTATTGGATAGTGTTCCAATAAGGATACTGAGGTAATCATGGTATAGGATGCTAATTATAACTCAACAGAGGATACAGCCCAAGAAGTTTGTTGGATAGGAGTTGTTCATTGATGAACTTGGTCCTGTAAGTGCACGGCAGCACCCCGGCCGTCTGTCCGAGGCCAAAATGCGGAAACAAAAACTTTTCTTTACTTAGAAACCGGCGCTACCGCGGACTATAAACCCGGATCAGACCATTAACCTACTACTAGCGAACTAGAGAAAGGGTAGAGAGCTATACCGAGCAAACCGTGTCCTTCGGTCTTCGGCCACCATCCCGATCTCCCTGCGGAATCACCAGTCTCGATCTCCTCGTCGGAAAGGGCACCACATCGAGAAGTCTTTTTATGGGCTCCCACCTCTGGACCGAGGCAACTCGGACACGAAGTTGGCAAGCCGACGTGTCCAAGATTGCTGTAGAATAGTGTAGAACTCTTTTGTCCCAAGGGGTTGACGAAGTTTCCTTTTGGAAGTGGAGAAGGAGATGCAAGCTTTTTGGATGAACTAAGGGATTTTGTGCAAAGCAAAAGAGATCAAAATCCCACTCCCCAAAATTTTGGACAGCCCACCAACCTTCTTGTGGCCGGCCATACATCATGGAGGAGGAAAAAAGTCAAGAGGGTGAGCATAAGAGAAAAGTGGGTGATCATGAGAACCAATGATCACAACCAAGTCAAATCCAAAACCCATCATCTAAAGCAAGTAATGATGAACCCAAAAGGCAATCATAAGAGGCTATAACCATGATGAACCCTCCATCACAAAGAACACCCTCCATATTGCTAATTTGCATATTTGCAAATAAGCCCCTCCACACCAACTTTTAGCCAAAGAAAGATAGAAAGGAAAATGGCCGAAACGGAATGCAAACTGGCAACTTCAAAAAAAGAGATCCCGTAATAAATTACAGGAAAACCCCGCGACTGTATATACATACCCGCATTTGTATTCCAACCGAATACAAATGCAATGAGACAAAATCTACACTGTACAATACTAAGATCCGGCTTAAACCAAAGCCCGCTAGTATTACCCGTCCGATCATGATCCGTGCAATACCGCACGTACATGATCGAACCCTGCCATATATGCATACGGCCTCTACAGCGTTTCGCCCGAAACTTGAGAAACTGTCTATGGGGGACTCTAAAGACTCGTCAATACTTTGGCTGTGGATTTAACCACTAGCACGTCAAAGGTATTAGCCGTACGTAACGGGCTACCAAGTATTGACCAAAAGGGAGGTCGATGAGAGAACTCATCCTGACAACCTACTGAGCCTGTCTGTGACAATATCCGTACAGTCCGGTCCGTTTGTCTATGAGCATCGCATGGCGGGCCTAGGGGGTTGGTAAAATTCAGACCCCCAAAAGCGGTACAAGTCGTGTCGGAGTGTAGCCCAGAACACCCTGAGATATTACTGGAATACCTACCAGTAAATCTCCTGCCTTGGCCAAGGATTTCGTGTAATGGCTCTCCTAGACACAGCGCGACTTCACCCTCAATACCGGGAGAGACGAACCCCTGCAAATCCGCTCACTGCCTCCATGTGGCTCGGGACTGTACCCAACTAAAACCTGTTTGCACGACTCCTTTGAGCCGTGGTAGGGTAATAATCAAAGTACAGTAGGAACTCACACGAGACAAATGACGATCTCAGGTCGATGAACTAACCTGTACACATGTCACCAGGGAACTGCTATCTAACGTCAGGTATAAAACCAACTAGCATGTTCCCAGCGAGTCATGTCCGGTATACTCATAACCAAATGAGCACCTGTATACATCTTAGATGAACCAACTGATACCAGTGGCTTGTGAGACCGGCCACCGCCCCTCGTCAGGGTCTCGACTGTATACACTAGTCTACTTTTGAGTGTCGATGCCCTGTCTCGAAAACTCCCACGACTAGGGACCTTTTAAGGATGTGCTTATAGACCCCAGCTCCCACGTATATGATCGCCATCATACTGCTGGCCGTCAAGCAAGAATCTTAAGGGCTCTATCAACGCGCAATAGTGAGCTGTAAGGTCACCTAAAGCAGTACACGATGATAAAGATAAATCAGATAGCATACTATCATCTTGAGTAAGACTGTCCTACCGGCATAGGTCCTCCCTCAATCATTTCAATCACGTGCCTGTGATCCAATAATTGACTCTGAGGGTACTATATCCAACAATCTCCCACTTGCACTCAAGGATAATTATTGCGATGTCGCATACTCACAGCTCATGTGATACCGAACACCCAACTCCTCTACTAATCAGTCTCACAAAACCCGTTTGCGAAACTAATGCGTTCGAGGAATAGCCTCAGTGAGTGGATCCGCTCTGATGTTTCTTTCTATGTCTCTCTTTATCTGAAGTTCGCGGAGAAACCCATCTCCCGAAATGAGCAATACCTGTCTTAGAATATGTCTGGATATCTGATGGGACCTAGTTCATAAATAAACTCCAAATCCAAAATTCTTAGACTGTATCATCAACTGAACTTAATCAGTATCCTGCGTCATGCCTCCTTCAGTGTCCACTTGGATCACCTGTCCAAAATACTGCTCCTCGTCAGAGGGAAACCTATAACTCTGACAGTCACTCTGTCGTCCAGGTCACCTTGGAAGCCTGGAATGATAACTGTCTCCTAAAACAGGCTGTTGTTATCATATCTTTAGAACATCCACTTATGTCCTAAAACTGCTTCCGAATGTTTCTCCAGAATTGGATTAATATCAACTTACTGCATCTAGTGCAAAAACAACGTCTGGTGTGGTACCTGACATCTCATGATTGACTCAATTGCCTAAGCAAGTGATCTGCCAATCATGCACGTCCCTCTCCCTTTTAGTCTGTAAGACACTTTTAGAGAGGGTGACTCCATCACCTGCAGATACACCACCATGCCAGGAGTCGTCCATTCTAAAACACCTTTAGAATGCTGTCTAAGTACCCAGATTGGGAAACTACCCAAATCTAGATCTAAAACCATAAATCTAGTAACCAGAATGTCTGATATAATATCCAAGCTTTATGTGGAGAAACCACTATGTGACAACCAAAGTATAACCGATCGTAGTATAGGAACTCCACTTCCTACTCTGTATATGTTATCCAAATACCAGGACATTACACCCTACTACCTTCTTAACAGATCCATCCCCTATTCTGATGAAGCCAAACCTATGACTGTCACACCAGAAATAGACGATCTATCTCCGCTATATCTGCTTTAGTCTATAAATAGACATAAGCCACTTGTCCACTATGCTTCCGCTGCTCCCACTGACTATGACAACCCTCTGGCAGAGTCATATACACGTACGCTTCTAAAGCCAGTTTAGAACGACGTTATACTCATCCTGCTGCCGGGTCTCACAGTCTGGAACAACAGCAATGGCAAGTCTGGGTAAACAAGAACCTCCCTGCCACCGTCCTTGAGGCTACCGGAGTACCTCTTGGGTGCCTGAGGTTACCCACCTTATCTGCGGAGTGGCCAATGGAATGTCAAACCATATTGAATCTTTAGGTTCTTATCAAATTTTCAGTAATCGTTTGCGGTTCTGGAATCACTTGCGGTTCTGGAATACTCCCACTACTGTTTTCTGAAAAATTCCATTTTTGTTAAAACTGTGGCGAGTCTAGAACAATATCACTATTGATCTTCCAGATGGTAGAAAGTCAATCCACGTCATAGCCCGAGTCAACCCACAAACAGCCATTACGGAAACGTGCCTTGAGTTATCCAGAGTCTGGTTTTAAGCATATACCGGACAACTCCCCATACCTTAACATCGTTAAGATATGAACTGTTCTATATCCAATATAGAAACAGAGGCACTGATTTAATTGGAACCAGATTCAAATCATGCAACTGTCTCCAGTGCATGTCAACTAAATGGAAGGAGGCCGATCAGCATTACTCAACTTAGGAGTGCTTCCAATTATGAGTAACCTGAAAGAGAAGCAAGTTCTTTTTATCATTACTATCAACTGAATACCATACACAAGTATCTATATCTTCGATCATCTTGAAGAATCCCGATACTTGCAACTTCTGGTTCTCTACTTTATTCATATACCTATAACTTCTCAAAACTTGGACCTTGTATCTCTACGAAACACATGTCTAAGAACTAGAGAAGTCATAAGTAAACAGAATATAGTACGAGGACCTACCCCTCTGTCTTAATGGACACCGGACAACATACAATACTCTGTATAAGTCTCCTGAGTCCAATAACTCATTCGCTGTGTGTCGTAAGTTGAAAACTGTACTTATGGTTAAGAAGAATTACACCGCTGTTTAATGCTCCTTACCTAACCATCAACTGATATAGGTAAATGTCATCGATATAATTTCAAAAAGTTATATCTCACTCTATAAAAATAGACGTATAGATATATCAATTTGAAATTGGTGCATAACAACGGATATTCAAAACCAAATATTTGTCGTCTGGCAAACAACCCAGGTGATTTTCTCAAATACCACCAATTACAACGAATCCCGATATAATGAGGATGATCAACCAATTCCCAATAGCTTACTCCCACTCATCATCTGTAAAACCATACAGACGTGAGAATCATACCTGGTAAATACATACCCTGGAGCAAGGTCTAATTGGAAAATCAGTTTTCTATTAACAGTACACAGTGAAACTGAAACATTGAAATGTTTCGTAGGGGTATCAGGGTATTCCTAGTAATACCCCTTCCATTATCCAGATTCACAATTGTAACCGTATATTTATTTGCCATCTCTCCAAATCCCTTCATATGTCTTTAGTCATTACCTTCTGCACACCCTCTTAGGCTAAATGGTTTTCTTCCTTCCCTACCTTTCGGCACCAGCCTATGGTTTGGAAGAAGACTATCCAATAAGCGTAATGGGTGTACTGTCCTAATCCTAGGAGCACTCACAACCCGAGAGAAGGTAAAGATAAAAGACACCTGAATAAACCTTATTCCTATTTCTCCTGAACCAGAATCCATCTCCGAACCGGAACAAGTTCCTTTCGAGTTCGTATATAACCATACGATGGAGTATTCAAATAACTATGGATCTTCGTAGTGATACGGAGTGTTCTGGAGAAATACAAAGGTGGTGTAGGATTGACGAAGAAATACTTGGTTTGGTCGTGAATAGCAGTCGCAATTTACTTTGCCCTCTTACTAATCCCTTTATTTGTCTTTACTTAATACCTTCTGTACACCTTCGTTAGGCTAATTGGTTTTCTTCATTCCCTACCGTTCGGCACCAGCCTATGGTTTGGAAGAAGACTATCCAATTAGCGTAATAGGTGTACCGTCCTAATCCAAGGAGCACTCGCAACCTGAAAGAAGGTAAAAGGAAAAGATAACTGAATAGTCCTATTCGTTTTCTCCAGAACCGGAAACCATCCTCGAATCTGGAACAAGTTCCTTCGAGTTCGTATATAACTATACGATGGTTTTATCCAATGGAAGTGGACGTTCGTAATAATACGGGGTGTTCTGGAGAAAAGGGTAAGAGTAGGAGTGGTAATGAGGTATGCAACTTTGACAATCCAAAAGCCAGTGTTTAAGAAGGTTCGGTCAACTTGGTCACTGAGTCATAGTCAAGGGTCGGCCCATGGTCGCAGCCAAAGAGAGAGAGAGAAAAGAAACACTCAGCGTGCACTCTAACCTAGATCAGAATGGTTATCAATTTATCTAATTAGGAAACCTCCTGCTGTAATCTCAAATTCTCCTCCAAATCTGAAAGAAGAATTAGTCAGGATCACCCGAGGAGTAAACTAACTCATCAGTAGGAATCGGGATCCAACTATCATCGCATGATAACGTGACGGAATCCACTCACGTTATCACACTCCAGAAGGTATGCGCATGCCTGGCAAGTTTCGGTTTCTTTAGAAACTCCCGATGTGATTTTTACCCCATGCTCTTATGACCTTTACTTTGGCCAACAAATCATAAGTCACATGTCAAGTTCTACCCGTCATTATCCAGGTTGATTTGAATCCACCCGTACCTACCCTTAACTTTGGCCAACAAGACAGTATGACTGTCCCAAACCAACGCATCTATCTATGCAACAGAAAAATAACAAATAGCTACCATACACTATGCCTTGACTTTGGCCAACAAACATAGCATGAATACTAAGTTCTACCCGTCTGAAATGACGGAGGGCTACGAATGGTTTTTGGCGAAAAACCCTTAACGTAATGAACTTGATATCGTTGAAGGAACCGGATAGCTTTTTATAAAAATATAGTGACGAAAATCTTTGCTAAAGAGGTCATTCCCGGTGAAGGGATCTTGGCTCTTTCCCCGTAGAATGAGGTGCAGGATATTCCAACTGAATACCACGATGCAAAGCAAAAGGCAATCGGCTATAGTGAAGTTATTACCCTGACGCAAACTTTTGTCCAAGGGGTCACTCCCGGTGAAAGGATCTCGGCACTTGCCTCGTCGACTGAGGTGCTGGATATTCATAACCGAATACCACTGTGCAAAACAAAAGAGAACGTCCTTGCAATAACAGCTTTTTGGAAAATGTTCCAACAACATCGGAATAGGTTTGTTTAGCTTGCATCGATCTGAATCAATGCAGTCCCATCAATTGATCACACCAATAAAGAAAGAAAATACGATGTACGTATATGCCACCCGCATTCGCCACTGGGTCCCGTCATCACCCGTTAGCTTACTTAACTAACGACAGAGCGGGGACTGGACTAGCGCGGGTGCAAAACATATACAACATCTACTAGTATATATATATCAATATATAATAGTCGCTCAAGGCGTGATAAAATGCAACATCACAGAAATGTAATAAGTATCACAGAACAATACAGATATTTGGGATCCGCGGGTTTCATAGAGCCGCTACTGAAACCCGACGTACCCCTGGTCGTGTGGATGGCCTATGCAATGAAATCCTAGACCCCTACGGGCGCGGCAAGTTACCCGCCAAAACCTGAAGTGGGGCAGCCCCCTTCAGCAACGTGAATGGACCACCCAGCACTTCACGGAATCCGACAACTTGGGCACCCCTCCTTGGGTCAACCTGTACCCCCTACGAGTGCAGTGAATAGCCCACCAATTCTAGAGTGAAGCCCCTTCCGTCTCAAAGCCATGAGATGCGGGCCCGTTGCCCTCTAGAACCCGGCTACCCGTGCACCCCTCCGCGGGGTAATTCTAGTACAGAAAATAAAATATACATACAACGGGTACATCGACCTCAGCTCGGTCGTGCCCCAAAAGAATAATATACAAACAGGCTGTGACGGCGGTCCACATGTCGAACGCTCGCCCCGCAATATCAAATGTACATAAACAACCAAACTGTACTAACATTGCACCCAGGCTATCCACCACGATAAATCCGCAACATGACAGCACAACACAGAACATCAACGTGAATATCACGTTCGCAAATCCGTCTAAAAGAACTATAGCAGTTAGACAGGATTTACCGATCAAGTGACATTCACGGTCGCAGATATAATGTAAATACTGTGAACTAACATGTTTAAAATTTTCGATCGACAAAAATTCCCGAAGTGGACCACAAGCACAACTGTAGCAATCAAATTAAATCAGGGCCCAAACAGAATATACCAAGAACCCTATTTCCAACTCAGAAACCTACTGAAGAAATTTGGTGCACTGTTGCTACAGTACGGCCGCTGATCCGCCGCCAAAACGTGGTTTTGGCCGCGGATCCGCCGCGCTACAGTAAAATCAGCGATCCAAATTTTTCCAGAATTCTAAAAAAACTCTGCAAGATTTTCTGAGATGCTCAAAAATATTTTTAGGGCAGTTTAAAAAATCGACAGAAACACAGAGCTTGGAAATGCGGTTTTCGGAATTTTCGTTCGATTGAAGTTCTAAAAAAATTAGAGCAAGCTAGTAAAGGTTAATGGCCTGGCTCTGATACCATGTAAGTGCATGGCAGCGCCCCGGCCGTCTTTCCGAGGCTAAAATGCGGAAACAAAAACTTTTCTTTACATAGAAACCGACGCTACCGCGGACTATAAACCCGGATTGGACCATTAACCTACTACTAGCGAACTAGAGAAAGGGTAGAGAGCTATACCGAGCGATCCGTGTCCTTCGGTCTTCGGCCACCATCACGATCTCCCTGCGGAATCTCCGGTCTCGATCTCCTCGTCCGAAAGGGCACCACATCGAGAAGTCTTTTTACGGGCTCCCACCTCTGGACCGAGGCAACTCGGACACGAAGTTGGCAAGCCGATGTGTCCAAAATTGCTGTAGAATAGTGTAGAACTCTTTTGTCCCAAGGGGTTGACGAAGTTGCCATTTGGAAGTGGAGAAGGAGATGCAAGCTTTTTGGATGAACTAAGGGATTTTGTGCAAAGCAAAAGAGATCAAAATCCCACTCCCCAAAATTTTGGACAGCCCACCAACCTTCTTATGGCTGGCCATACATCATGGAGGAGGAAAAAAGTCAGGGGGGTGAGCATAAGAGAAAAGTGGGTGATCATGAGAACCAATGATCACAACCAAGTCAAATCCAAAACCCATCACCTAAAGCAAGTAATGATGAACCCAAAAGGCAATCATAAGAGGCTATAACCATGATGAACCCTCCATCACAAAGAACACCCTCCATATTGCTAATTTGCACATTTGCAAATAAGCCCCTCCACACCAACTTTCAGCCAAAGAAAGATAGAAAGGAAAATGGCCGAAACGGAATGCAAACTGGCAATTTCAAAAAAAGCAATCCCGTAATAAATTACAGGAAAACCCCGCGACTGTATATACATACCCGCATTTGTATTCCGACCGAATACAAATGCAGTGAGACAAAATCTACACTGTACAATACTAGGATCCGGCTTAAATCAAAGCCCGCTAGTATTACCCGTCCAATCATGATCCATGCAATACCGCACGTACATGATCGAACCCTGCCATATATGCATACGGCCTCTACATCGTTTCGCCTGAAACTTGAGAAACTGTCTGTGGGGGACTCTAAAGACTCGTCAATACTTTGGCTGTGGATTTAACCACTAGCACGTCAGAGGTATTAGCCGTACGTAACGGGCTACCAAGTATTGACCAAAAGGCAGGTCGATGAGCGAACTCATCCTGACATCCTACTGAGCCTGTCAGTGACAATATATATACAGTCCGGTCCGTTCGTCTATGATCATCGCATGGCGGGCCTAGGGGGTTGGTAAAAGTCAGACCCCCAAAAGCGGTACAAGTCGTGTCGGAGTGTAGCCCAGAACACCCTGAAATATTACTGGAATACCTACCAGTAAATCTCCTGCCTTGGCCAAGGACTTCGTGTAATGGTTCTCCTAGACACAGCGCGACCTCACCCACAATACCGGGAGAGACGAACCCCTGCAGATCCGCTCACTGCCTCCATGTGGCTCGGGACTGTACCCAACTAAAACCTGTTTGCATGACTCCTTTGAGCCGTGGTAGGGTAGTAATCAAAGTACAGTGGGAACTCACACAAGACAAATGACGATCTCAGGTCGATGAACTAACCTGTACACATGTCACCAGGGAACTGCTATCTGACGTCAGGTATAAAACCAACTAGCATGTTCCCAGCGAGTCCTGTCCGGTGTACTCATAACCCAATGAGCACCTGTATACATTTTAGGTGAACCAACTGACACCAGTGTCTTGTGAAACCGGCCACCGCCCCTCGTCAGGGTCTCGACTGTATACACTAGTCTACTCTGGAGTGTCGATGCCCTGTCTCGAAACTCCCACGACTGGGGACCTTTTAAGGATGTGCTTATAGACCCCAGCTCCCACGTATATGATCACCATCATACTGCTGGCCGTCAAGCAAGAATCTTAAGGGCTCTATTAACGCGCAATAGTGACCTGTAAGGTCACCTAAAGCAGTACACGATGATAAAGATAAACCAGATAGCATACTATCATCTTGTGTAAGACTGTCCTACCGGCATAGGTCCTCCCTCAATCATTTCAATCACGTGCCTGTGATCCAATAATTGACTCTGAGGGCACTATATCCAACAGGTCCCATCAGGTATCCAGAATAATTCTTGAGGTGGGGTATCACTCGGATTGGGAGATTGTTCATCTCCGCAAAGTTGAGATATAGAGAGATGAAATTGAAACATTATAGCGGATCCACTGACTGAGGCTATTTCTCGAACACGGATGTTCCTCAAACGAGATTTAAGAAACTGATTAGTAGAAAAATTGGGTATTCGATAACCCACTAGATGTGGGTATGCGATACCGCAATAATTAGCCTTAAGTGCAAGTGGGAGATTGTTGGATATAGTGCCCTTAAAGCAATTATTGTAATTGCACACACGCGATTATGATAATTGAGAGATGACCTATACAGGTAAAACAATATTACTCGAAATGATAGTATGCTATCTGGTTTGATTTTATCATTGATGTGTACACGTTTTACTTGTTATTACGTATCGCTAATATATAATGATGAAGCCCGTAGGATTCTTGCTTGACTACCAGCATTATGATAGCGATCATATACGTGAGAGCTGGGTGGTCTATAAGCACATTCTTAAATTTCCCTAGTCATGGGAGTATCGAGATTGTGCTTCGATATTCCAAAGTAAACTAGTATATATGTTTTGATACCCCGACGAGGGGTGGTGGCCGGTCTCACAAGCCATTGGTGTTATGTCACCTAAGATAGTATACAGGTGCTCACTGGAGGTGAGTACACTGGACGGACTCGCCGAGAACTTCTAGTTGGTATTATACCTATCGTCAGATGGAAGTTCTCAGGTAGCATGAGTACAGGTTAGTCCTTTGACATGAAGTCGTCATTTGTATCGTGTGAGTTCCCACTGTACTTTGATTACTACCCTACCACTGCTCAAAAGTGTCATGCAAACAAGTTTTAGTTGGGAACAGTCCCGAGGCATATGGAGGCAGTGGTCGACTGTTAGGGATTCGTCTCTCCTGATATTAGGAGTTTATACCACGCTGTGTTCAGTTGGCTATCACCAGAAATCCGTGGCCACGGTGGGCGAGATTTACTAATAGTTTATCAGTAGTATCTCAGTTGGTGATGAGCTAGACTCAGACATGACTTATTGCGTTAGTATTGGTCTGACGTTATCCACCGCCTAGACCTGATATGCGATATTCTCAGACGAAGAGACCAGACTGTACGAAGATTGTCACATTCAGGCTCAATAGGGTAAGAACGTACTTGATTGTCGACCCCCATTTCGACAAGTACCTGGGTAGCCGTTACGTACAGCTAATACCGCTGACGTGCTTGTGGTTAACCCCACTGCCAGCGTACTGTCGGGTCTTTAGAGTCCCATACGGAGGGTTTTCCCGGTTCAGGCGACAGATGTAGGAGCTGTACCTTGGTACGTGCAGGGGGTCCGATTAAATGTGTACACTATACACGGACTTTAATCGGATAGTTGATAATAATAGCCGGCTTAGAATTAATCTGGATTATTAAATTGGGTTTTGATTTAATAATTTATATATGTATTTTGATACATATATTTTAGTATTATTGTTCACCGTTCGTTTTCTCTCTTTGGTGCTATCCATATTTTTATACGGATAAGTGTATGTGTAGCGATACATATACCGAGTGAAATATTTTGTATTTATACGGCAATACTTCTAGAAGAAGAACACCTCATATTTAATTTTCTATTTTGGAAATTAAATGGGAAATGAGGTGGCATTTGAAGTTATGAGGCATGGTGCAAACCATGTAGAAAGGCATGGCTTTGATTTTAAAATGATTATTTCATTTGGTTGCACTATTAGTGCATGGTTGATTTTTGGTAGCCATTCTTTTCTACTTGTTCACTTGATGAGATTTTCTTCATCTCGTCCAAGATGCTTCATGCTCTCCTCTAGCTCTTCTCTTTCTTCTTCTTGCTCTCATATTTTAGCATGGTTCAAGAAAGAGAAATATTTAGTGAAGTATTCCTACATCATCGACCATCCAAACCTAGCGAATTTGTATCGTCGGTTAGAGCCTCGTCCGCATCCCCTCGGGTGGATCATTTTCGGCAAAGGGTAATCGATACTCAAGCGCGATCCCGACGGCTACGAGCTTGGAGGGGTCTTCCACAATTGGGTGGACACGCGACAAAGGTTGTATTTCTCAAATCTTACATGTTTTAGATTTCTAGTTTAGAGTGTTTGGATCGAATTCTTGGGTTTGAACGTCCGGTGCCCACAAAAAGATTTTATTTTCGATTCCGCCTCGCCTATGGCCTTTGCGGTGTGGGCGCCGGATCACAACAAAAATAAGTCCAAATAAAAAGGCGACAGGAGCGCAAGTGAAAAAAGATGTTCCCTGGGGGCTGTGCACCCCTATTTATATTCTCAGCGAAGACCATCTTACGGCCCAGATCCACTTCGCCAAAATGAAGCATTACGCCCAATGATTCATATGACGCCACGTGGCAGCCGACTATTAGACGCATTCCTTTCATGCAGATCCGATCAGGCGAAGCGACGTCGCCTTAATAACGCCGTCCTATTAGCGATCTGCTGACCTCATCCGAAGACACGCCTGAAGTTTATGGCACTTAATTATTGTCATGTGGACACGGAGATCAAGGAGACGTAACCACCAAGCGCCGTGTTGATCCTTCGGAATACCGAACAATCCACCTTCGACCCGACCTATAAATAGGTCGAATCGAGTGTGGGGCGCTAATGATGATGATCACAAGTGTGGATTCCCCTGATCAAGACACGTGGCGAATGGCAAGTCTCTCACGTGCACCAACCAACTCTTTGAAGTACCATGCGAAGGGGACATTTCTTAGCGCCTCATTTCTGATGTATCATCCGACCATTGGGGGGCTTCCCCTGTGTATATTCCCTATTCGCCTTGCAACTAGCCAACAGCTCGCCTCCAAGCTATCTTACAACTGAGCTTCCTCAGCCTCCTCGCTCGTCTCCGAGCTATTACGGAGCTGAGTTTTCTCAGCCACCTCGCTCGTCTCCAAACTGTCATCGAACTGAGCTTCCTCAGCTTTTCCGTCTGACCGGACGTATGGAGCTCTGGCTTCCTCGTAACGGCTCCGTGTATCCCGCTACGATGAGAATCCTGCCGCTACACATCCCGCATCGCAAGCAAGTGTGTCACGCCGGTAATGAGCACATCTCGCCAGTAATGCGGACGTTGCGCATGAACGAAACTGACGGCAAGGATCTCGCAACGGCTCGTCCCGTGCGACCCTTATATAAACCCCTTCTCAGACGACTCAGTTAAGGCAACTCGAACTCTATCCAATACGCCGTTACTCTGCCCAATCATTTCTCGGTACTTATTTAATCGTCGGGGGGTCTTATGGTGGTTTTCCACCCCGGGACTTCCTTTGCAACTAGTCCGGCCTCAACAACAACCAACAACCCATTGAGATCCACCCGCTCAACCTTCACTATGAATCTCCACTGTTCAACCCCGCTGGACACATGATCGACGGAGGACAACATCTGAAGGAGATTCCGACCTCCATCAACTCTACTTTTGAAGTCAAAATGAATGGATTAGATCTCCATAATATCTATATGCAAGGATTAAAAGATCACGCATGGCCTCATGCCCTACAACAACGAAAGAAATATATATGGAGTGGTTGAAGATTAACGTGCTATTATTGATGTTTGTCTCTAGAAAGTGGGCAGTTTCTTGATCACAGAATAATATATGGTGAGCTAGCAGGCCCATATATATTTGATACTGATACCAGGGGACCAATGTCTAGAATCGTGTGTGCACGTGGACCATTGAAAAATGATAACCTACGATTGATACAATCGTGTTGCCTGGTATGAGATGGAGACCCAACATGAAAGATCCATGAATCTCTCTCATTAATTATTAGTTTGTCTAATTAATTTTTGTGTGCCTGCGAGAGAAGAGGAAAGAGCAGCTGCTGCTACATATCTTACGTGCAAAGCACGTAGGATACACCAGACCCTCCTGTTTTACACTAATCTCTACCGTTGACTTCAATTTTGAATGAATTTGGACCGTTAGATCTAATAGTATAGGTGCTATTATGCTTGTAATAGCAGCCATTCCGGATCCTGAGAGAAGGAGAGAGCGAAGAGAATTAAAAACTCGGAAACTAGAATATCCAATTAATATTGTAAAGAAGAAGATGGTCATGGATAGCTTTAAAATATGGATAACTTAAAATGATTGAATTCATTTGGATTCTTTTTCTTCTTATTTTTAATATTTTAATTTTTAAAAAGAGTGATCATTGATGGCATGGTCAGTCTTTTTCGAGTTTGCATTATAAATGTAAAGATTTGAACACTATAATTTTTATATCCCTATAATTAGTCTGAATGTGTATACTCTCAAATGACCATGCTCAAGTCGTATTTTTAGGCTACAGGGTGATATCTATCACCGTGAAATCTGGGCATTTTGGCAATTTCAGCGTGCTCGTTACACGTGCAACCATAGGACGGCCGCATGTGTAAGTGTAATATTTTTGCAACTAATTACAACATGTAATATCTTTAGAATGAAGGCTTGGTCTGCACATGCGGCTGACCTAGGGCACATGTTCTTTAGAGTCGCTCCATTTTTTAATTTTCTTATAAGATTAATTTGTTAAAAACCTTACCATTTTTGTATGACTAGAAAATCCTATCGAAAATATTTTTAAAATCAGTTAGAAAATCTTTCAAACTACCTAGAACTTTCCAAATAATTTTCTTACAACTTTTGAATTTTTGCAATTAAAATATATGATATAAATCTCAAAAATAGCCCTGAAATATTGATCTAATTCAATATGCGAGCGTCGGCCGGGGGCCACATGGGTTTCAAAGAACTAACTGTAAAATATCCAGCAAGCTCCACAGGCCCATGTAAGAGACCACTGCAATTTCGGTCCTGCAGGTCCTGTTTCCTTATTTTTTTTAATTATCATTTTACTCGTCTAAAAATAAAAACGACAGGCAAAAATAAGCGAAGGTTATGCAATCATCATATCTCCTTGGAGAATCAAGTCAATAACGTGAAAAATGAGAAAACAAAGTGAAGTTTAGAGTGAATGCAATAGCTTACGGCTGTAGGGTTGCATGATAGTTATAGGACTATTTATGAGGGTTGTTTGATCATTGTCGTGGATTGATCGAACGGTGGATGTTAGTGTTGGAAAAATATAATAAATTTAATTGTGTCATTGGAATTTGAATTATTGGATGTTGTATAGTTGAACTTTTCTAGACGATTTTATTAATGTAGATGGGCTGTTGAACTTCTCTAGAAAAATTTATTGTAGGTGGTCTGTTATTAGTAGTTGGAGGTTGAGTAAATGAAGAGTGCTAGAAGGTTCATTTGTATACTATAAATAGAGGTTTATGGTGTATTCATCGGTGTGGCCAAGTGTGAGAAATAGAGAAAAATTGTAAAGAGTCTTCATTTAAAGAAATATAAAGTTCTAAGTTCTTTCTCCTATTATCTTCTTCTACTATTCTTGTGAGTGTCCATCACCACCATCCTTTAAATATTTCCTTCAAAGTGGTATCAGAACTTAGCTTAGAACCTTTCTGGAGATGGCCACAGGTTTTCTTTCCGTCCCTTGTCTCGCCAAGAATTATGAGAATTGGAGTGTCCAGAAAAAGGCTTTGCTTGGATCCCAAGATACTTGGGAGATTATTGAGAAGGGGTACAATAAACCCCAAGATATGAATGTCCTCACGCTAAATCAAAGGACGGAGCTTGCGGAGCTACTGAAGAAGAATAAGAAGGCTCTTTTTTCATCTATCAAGGCTTAGATGAAGTCGCTTTCGAGAGGGTCGCCAGTGCCAACAACTCCAAGCAAGCATAGAAGATCCTTCAAAAATCCTACAAAAGCATGGAAAAGGCAAAAGAAGGTTTGTCTCCGAACATTGAGAGGCGAATTTGAAGCATTGCAAATGAAGGAATCCGAAATTGTATCGGATTAGGTGTTCGCCGTTGTAAATCAACTATGGCGGAACGGCGGAACGATAGAAGACAATCGGATGGTAGAAAAGATCCTACGATCTTTGGATCGCGAATTCGACTATGTTGTTGCGGCTAATGAAGATTCCAAGAATTTAGACGAGATGACGGTCGATGAGCTTATGGGATCACTATAAGTCCATGAGCATAGAATGGAGAAAAGGAAGCTAGAGCTATTGGAGCAAGCACTACAAAGCAAGCTCACTCTCAACAAAAAGAATGAAGACTGAAAAGGAGAAAGAAGCCAAAGAGGCCGCAGCGGAGCCTATGAACGTGGTCCTGGATGAGGAAACCACTTCGATAACGCAGAAAATAGCCAAAGTTTTCATGGAGAAAGAGGACGAGGAGTTTCTGCTAAAGGCCGAAGGTATGACAAAAGTAAAGTTCAATACTTCACTTGTAAAAAGTATGGCTATTATTTTTCAGATTGTATAATAACTCTTACCAAGTACAAGAGAAAGCAAACTATGGCATGAAGGATGAAGATGATGAAGACAATGTGCTTTAGATAACACATAAAGGAGGAGATGCGGCCAGCCATAATGTATGGTATTTGGACACCGGTGCAAGCAACCACATGTATGGACACAAGGAGATCTTCATGGAGTCAGATGAAACATTGAATGGCCATGTCTCTTTTGGAGATACTTCAAAAGTGCAAGTAAAGGGCATAGGTAAAATTCTTATCCAACTCAAATATAGAAGTCAACAATTTATTTCTAATGTTTATTATGTGCCTGACATGAAGACAAATATTTTGAACCTTGGCCAACTCTTGGAGAGAGAACACGAAGTGTATATGAAAGATAGAAGCCTTTTTCGAAGAAGGCATAACAAGTTGATCGCACATGTTCATATGAGCTAAAATCGCATGTTTGTGCTAATCATAAAGCATGTTCTTACTAAATGTATAAGTGCTTGCATAAAGGACAACTCTTGGTTTTGGCATCTTCGGTTTGGGCATCTTAATTTTGATGCTTTGAAGTTTCTATCAATCAAAAAGATGGTGAAAGGACTTCCATACATCGGACTTTCTAAATGAAATTTGTGAAGGGTGCGTTCTTGGCAAACATCAAAGGAAGAGTTTTCCAATGGAGTCTTTCAACCATGCAAAGAAACCGCTTCAACTCATTCATATCGACATATGTGAGCCAATCACTCCAATATCATTTGGAAAACATCGTGATTTTCTAACATTTATTGATGACTTTTGTAGGAAAATGTAGGTGTATTTCTTTAAGGAAAAATCAGAGTGTAAGGCTACGCCAGCACCCCGGCAGTCAATCCGAGACCAAGCGCGGAATAAAAACTTTTAAAACTGGCGCTAACGTAACCCTTAATCCTGGATCGTGCCATTAACACTATACTAGTTAACTGTAAAGTGGTTTAAGAGATTATACCGATCGATCCGTTTCCTTCGGTCTTCAATCTCTGTCCCAAGCTTGTCGCGGCTGCCTCGATGAAGTTCGTTCTCCGGCCATCCTTGTCAAAGAGGATCCACGTCGAGGATTCTTTATACGGGCTCCCGCTTCTAAACCGAAGTAACTCGGACATCAAGTTTGCTAGCATAGATGCCCAAGGTGAAGTAGAGATAGTGTGTGAATACTTTGTCTCATAACACCGATGGATTCTCTACTCATGAGAGGGATGGGTGGAGGTTGAAGAAGATGCCCATAATGGAAAATGTGAAGCTCAAAGAAAAAACCAAGTCAAGAAAAAGAATAAAGTGGTTGCCTTCCTCTTTGTGTGTGTGTTATGGGATATATTGTGATGGCAACTCAAGAAAAATCTCACACTAAAATATCTCATAAGCCTTCACAATATATCTCCAAACACTATGCACAAATATCTTAGCCAAGACAAAAGTCTAGCCATGCCAAGAATGAGTCACAGTTTCCATCATTAAACATTTAAACCAAAATGTTTTATCCAAAAAGAGAAATGGCATCAACTAAAGTTATCTTGTAACGAATTACAAGAATACCCCTTATCCGTATATACATACCCGTATCCGTATTCCGACTGAATACGAATACAACGAGATGAAAGTAATCCAACAATACAATACTAGGATCCGGCTTAAACCAAAGCCCGCTAGTATTATCCGTCCGATCATGATCCGTGCACAAGTGCACGTATATGATCGAACCCTGCCATAAAACCATACAGCCTCTACAACGTTTCGCCCAAACTAGGGAAACCCTCTATGTAGGACTCTAAAGACTCGTCAATACGCCGGCAGTGGGTTTAACCACAAGCACGTTAGTGGCACTGGCTATACGTAACGGCTGTCCAGGTATTGAGCGAAAGGGAGGCCGACGAGTGAACTCATCCTGAAACCCTACTGAGCTTGACAGTGACAATATCCGTACAGTCCGGTCTGTTCGTCTATGAGTATCGTATATTAGGCCTAGGGGTGGATAAATCCAGACCCCTAATAACGCAATATTCAGTGTCGGTATGAAGCCCATCACCATCTGAGAAACTACTGATCCGAATCAGTAATTCTCGACTACCTTGGCCAAGGATTTCTGGTGATGGTCACCCGTGCACACTGCGACATCAACCCCCAATATCGGGAGAGACGAATCCCCTGAGGATCCGCTCACTACCTCCATGTAGCTCGGGACTGTACTGAACTAAAACCTATTTGCACGACACTTTTGAGCTGTTGTAGGGTAGTAATCAAAGTACAGTAGGAACTCACACGAGACAAATGACGATCTCAGGTCGATAGACTAACCTGTACACATATCACCAGGGAACTGCTATCTAACAATAGATATAATACCAACTAGCATGTTCTCGGCGAGTCCGTCCGGTGTACTCATAACCCAATGAGCATCTGTATACTATCTTAGGTGAACCAACTAGCAACAATGGCTTGTGAGACCGGCCACCTCCCCTCGTCGGGGTCTCGATTCGTATACACTAGTCTACTCTTGGAGTATCGATGCCCAGTCTCGAAACTCCCACGACTAGGGACACTTTAAAGATGTGCTTATAGACTACCCAACTCTCACATATATGATCGCCATCATACTGCTGGTAGTCAAGCAAGAATCCTATAGGCTCTATCAACATGTAATAGTGATCTGTAATGTCACCTGAAGCATATACACGATGATAAAGACAAACCAGATAGCATACTATCATCTCGAGTAAGACTGTTCTACCGGTATAGGTTCTCCCTCAATCATTGCAATCATATGCCTGCGATCCAATAATTGACTTGAGGGCACTATAGCCAACAATCTCCCACTTGCACTTAAGGCTAATTATTGCGATGTCGCATACTCACAGCCCGTGTGATACCGAACACCCAACTCCTCTACTAATCAATTTCACAAAACTCGTTTGTGAAACTATTGCGTTCGAGAAATAGCCTCAGTGAGTGGATCCGCTCTGATATTTCTTTCTATATCTTTCTTTATCTTAAGTTCGTGGAGAAAGCCATCTCCCGAAAAGAGCAATACCTGTCTTAGAATATGTCTGGATATCTGATGAGACCCAGTTCACAAATGAGCTCCAAATCCTATAAACTTCTTAGACTGTATCGTCAACTGAATTTAATCAGTATCCTACGCCATACCCCCCTCAGTATCCGCTTAGACCACCTGTCCAAACTACTGTCCCTCGTCAAAAGGGAAAACTATAACTCTGACAGTCACTCTGTCATCCAGATCATCTTGGAAGCCTGGAATGATAACTATCTCCCGAAGGAGGCTGTCGTTATCATATCCCTAGAGCATTCACTTATGTTCATAAACTTCTTCTGAACGTTTCTCCAGAATTGGATTAATATATCAACTTATTGCATCTAGTGCAAAATCAATATCTGGTGTGGTACTTGACATCTCATGATTGACTGAATTGTCTAAGCAAGTGATATGCCAATCATGTACATCCCTCTCCCCTTTAGTCTGTAAGACCCTTTAGAGAGGGTGACTCCATCACCTGCAGGTACACTACCATGCCAGGAGTCGTCCATTCTAAAACACCTTTAGAATACTGTCTAAGTACCCAGATTGGGAAACTACCCAAATCTAGATCTAAAACAATAGATCTAGTAACCAGAATGCCTGATATGATATCCACATCCTATGTGGAGAAACTACTGTGTGACAACCACAGTATAACCGATTGTAGTATAGGAATTTCACTTCCTACTATGTGTATGTCATCCATATACCACTGTGTGACAACCACAGTATAACCACTGTGTCCCACTGACTACAACAACCCTCTGGCAGAGTCATATACACGTGCACTTCTAAAGCTAGTTCAGAACGACGCTATACTCATCCTCATGCCGGGTCTCATAGTCTACAACAGCAGTAATGACAGGTCTGGGTAAACAAGAATCTCCTTATCACCGTCTTTAAGGATACCGAAGTATCTCTCGGGCGCTTGAGGTTACCCACCATATCTGCGGAGTGGCTAATGGAATCTCAAACCCGATTGAATTTTTAGGTTCTATTAAATTTTCGGTAATCGTTTGTGGTTTTGGAATCACTTCCAGTTCTACCATACTCCCACTACCGTTTTCTGAAAAAGTCCATTTTACTAAAACTACGGCGAGTCAAGAACAATATCACTATTGATCTTCCAGATGGTAGAAAATTAACCCTCATCATAGCCCGGGTTAACCCACAAAATGTCATTACTGAAACGTGCCTTGAGTTATCCAAAGTCTTGCTTTAAGCATAAGCCGGACAACTCCATATACCTTAACATTGTTAAGATATGAACCATTCTATATACAATATAAAAACAGATGCACTTATTTAATTGAAACCAGATTCAAATCATGCAGCTGTCTCCTGTGCATGTCAACTAAATGGAGAGAGGCCGATCAGTATTACTCAACTTATGAGTGCATCCAGATATGAGTAATCTGAAAGAAAAGCAAGTTCTCAAAACCATTACTATCAACTGAATACCAAACACAAGTATCTACATCTTCGATCAGCTTGAAGAATCTTGATACTTGCTGTTAGTTATATGTATGCCCTAGAGGCCATTACTGTACATTGGATGTATATTGTAGTGGATGCTGGGACATATATAGGGAGGACTTTCTTGCTCGACATGATAGTATGCTATCTGGTTACTCTTTACCTTAACGTGTACATTGATTGTCTCTCTGTTACATGTTGGTAAAGCCCTTAGGATGTGTACTTGACTACCTGGACTATGATGCGGAGCATACTAGTGGGGACATGGTAGTCCATAAGTACATCCTTCAAGGTCCCTAGTCGTGGGTGTATCGAGATGGGGCATCGATATACCAGAGTAGACTAGCGTAAACCTTCTCGACCCATACAGATGGGCGATGGATGATCCCATATCCATTGGTGTTTGACATCAGAGATGATATACGGGTGCTCAGTGGAGACTGGGTACACTGGACGGACTCGCCGAGAACTCCCAGATGGTATTATACCTTACGTCAGATGGCAGTTCTTTGGTGACACTGGTACAGAGTAGTCTGTTGACCCGAGATCGTCATAGAGTCTTGTGTGATTCCTACTGTGCTTTGATTTCCACCTTACCACGTCCAAGAGGGCGTGCAAAACGGTGGTTTTTGGGTACAGTCCCGAATCACATGGAGGCAATGAGCGATAGGAGGGGATTCGTCTCTCCCGGTATAGGGAGTTGATGTTGCGCTGTGTTCGATTGGCTATAACCGGAAATCCCTGGCCAGGGTTGCTGAGATTTACTGGTAAGTGTTACCAGTAGTTTCTCGAACGGTTATAGACCTCAAATCGACACGACTTATCGAGCTATTGGGGTCTGACGTTTACCACCCCTAGGCGAGATATGCGACATATCAGACGACGAGACCGGACTGTACGGTAAGTGTTACTGGTTGGATTCACAGGAGTGTGAGCGGGCTTGCTCGTCGATCTTCTGATCACTCAATACCCGGGTGGCCGTTACGTTTAGCAGACCGCTTGTGGCTTGTGGGTGTTTGATATGATCATCATCTGCTGCCGGCGTATTAACGAGTCTTTAGAGTCCTACACAGAGGTTTCCTGGCTCAAGCGAAACGAAATAGGAGCGCATATGAGATATGTGCGGGACCGAGAATAATGAGTGTATGTGATACCGTATTCTATTCTCGCGATGAATGTATCGATTGGTTGTATGCGATATAACCTAGTTATCGAATCAAGGATTGATTCGATAAATCGATACATTGGATATTAGTCGGTCATATGCGATATGACCGGATCGTTAAATCAAGTGTTGATTTGATGATTTAATGCATAATTATATATTTGATATATTACTTTGCATTAACTAGTATTTGTTCACTTAAGATGGATTTTCTCACTTGATATGCACATTGTGTATATGATATATTTTTTTGTGCACAAGATTGTATCATGTTTGATAATACATGCTAGTTTGGGTGTATGTTTGGTTTAAACCATGGTTGGTCAATGGTTAGGGTTTCACTTGATTTATTTGCTTATTTATTTATTTATTCATTCTTTTTGGCAAAAGCAAAAATGGTGGCTTGATTTGTTTTCTAGTTGAAACTTCATGAAGCTTTGAAAAAGTTCAACCATTTTTGTTTCTTTGCCTAACCTAACCATTCACCTAACCTTGGTTTATTCTCTACACCTAACTATGGTTGCAATATGATAAGTATCTTTTTATTTTATATTTTAGATAACACTTATCATATTATCTTCTTCTTCTTCTCCTTCTTCAAGAAGAAGAGAGCTTGCAACCTTCAATGGTGATTTCATGAAAAGAGTGAGAAATCAAATTCTAAAGTGAACCCACTTCCTATTTCTTCATCCTCTACCACTTGCCAAGTAGTATAGGGTGTTTTCTTCACAAGTTTCATGGCTTGGTGAAGTTGGAACTTGATCTTGTGTTGCCTCGACGTAGATCATCTTCGGCATCGAAGTCGACGACCTAGCCCGCCCATTTCTCCGATGAAGCCAACGCTAGAGCCCGAGATCCGATGATCACAGCGAGGGGACTTCATCACGGAGCTATGGAGGTGGAGGATCGGATCTACAAAGGTTGTATTTCCGTTCAACTCTTAGTTAAGTTGTTAACTAGTTGCTTGTTTCGCCTAAATTCTAGTTAACGATCCGTATTAGGGTTTGTAGGCACAAGAAAAATTTGAATTTAGCATGGTTGATGCCTTGTGAGACCTCATTAGTGCGCCTAGGAACCCTACACTTGCAACACCTGGTTCTCTACTTTAATCTTGTACCTATAACTTCTCAAAAGTTGGACCTTGCATTTCTACGAAACACTTGTCTAAAACTTGAGAAGTCACAAGTAAACAGAATATAGTATGAGAACTAACCCCTCTGTCATAATGGATACTGGACAATATACAATACTTTGTATAAGTCCCCTGAGTTGAATAACTCAAACCTTGTGCGTCGTAGGTTGAAAACTGTACTATGGTTAAGAAGAATTACACCGATGTTTAATACTCCTTACCTAACCATCAACTAATATAGGTAAATGTCATGGACATTGTTCCCTCATGGGAACTGAATAAAATACGAATAAATCAGCAAGGAAAACCCCCAAGTGGAGCATCACATGCCCACACGTGATCAGGCCTCACGTGAGGACACGTGACCTTTTATGGGCAAAATCTATAGGTGCTAAAATAAACAATTGGAGATGCTTAATCAGTGGGGTCACGTGCCAACACATGATAGGTTCCTGAGCCCTCTGAACTAATAGAATTAAATTCTAATTAGATGCTTAATCAGTTGTCATGACCTGAAATATTAGCTCGTGACCAGCACTTAAATCACGCAACGTCTAAAGGCGTAACGTAATTCAAGTAAGCTGAAACTCAGAAATCTAAACCTTTTAAAGAAAATAAAGGAGGTGAAGTTTTGAAATAAAGGTATAATGAAATCAAGTTTTCTTAACGCATAGAAAAGGAACATGAAAATGCAAGTGGATTATGCAAGTTTAAAAACATGTTTCGTCTTTTTGAAAATTTGGGCAGCACCTCCTTTGTATATTTTGATCCAAAACCACATATACAAGATAATGATAAAAGCATCCCCAAGCGGGAGCTAGCTCTTCGCCAAACGGCGGATCACAACCACGCAAGACAGTATAAATAAGTATACGATGCCCAACGGCGAAGTTTACCACAAAAGATAAAGAAATAAGCAAGACATCAAAACTACAAGTAACGGAAATACCCTCGCACTAAGTCTCGCAACCACAAGTCTCATTAAGTCTCATTACTTATACAATTACTAAATTTGATTGAGGGAGTTAACTAGATACAATATGAAATATAGATACAAGAGTGGGTACGATACAAATGTCCCACGTACCAATGCAAAACACCCGAATGCAACTGTGTGCCAGCGAAGCCGCTACTGATCCAAGTGGTCAACCTGCAAGAACTGTGGCACAACGGGGGTGAGTTGCCAACTCGTGAGTAGAAAATATCAATAGATAGAAATCGAATAAACGACGACTCCTAAATCAACTATATCATAAAGGTAATACTATGATATCTAGGGTGACCGGGTCATCATATGTGCCAACAATGTAATCAATGTATGTATGCATGTGAATTTCGTCCAACCATATAATCAATGTCTGTACGCACGTAAATATCATAAAAGAGTGTGCATGAAAGTATGAGGATATAAATCAATGGTGTCCCTCGCGACACATCAAAATCATGGAACCTGAGTGTTCAACATCGACACCCGAAAACATCATGAAACCCGTGTCCAACATCGACACGTAAATCCTCATATCTCGGGCTCCGTCAATCCGGATCGGCCCATATCATCTCTCGACTCTGGTCGGTATCCTCCGGATATCCGCCGAGTCCAAATACTGTCACCGGTAGGTAGTAGTCCCACTTCTAGGCTCACCGTCTGCAGCACAGCAATCCGTTCTCGCCCCGGGGTACCATACCGGGTCCATCATGTACCCGCAATCGGCCTCATCCAGCTCCTCGAATCAGGTTTCACATGTCACACGTCTCAGAACCGAGAAAACGCATGGTGGACGCACTGAAATATCATAGTGAGAGAAACCAGGTTTTTAAACAATGCATACTTTCTTTTAAAATGACCACGGTTCTCAAATCCAGAAATCTCATGGAAACGGCATATCTCAATGCGTAAAATCATAAAACATGATGTATGCGACATATGATAGAAATGTAAGTATATCCGTATATCATGCAACATGGAACAGTGATGTATCATATTAAGGGAAAACCACTCCTTTAAATGATTCCAGTTTTGAAGATATGTCCTGCGGTTCCCAATATCTCCAAAGTCAAATGCAACATCGTATAAAGGTGCATAGGTAACTATAACAAGTAAATTATGCAAAGAGTCATATCATGATGCAGCAATCCTACTGTGTAGTGACATGGCAATTATCGATGATGAAGTGTGTGAGCCGGCAATCTGTGTGCATCTAATATACGCATTATCGATAATGGTGTAAGTGTCCTAGCACAGGTATAAGTAATGCAATACGAATAACATGAATGCAGCATAAGGTAAATCACATGCAAATGCTGACAGGTACACGTATCTAATATGACCGAGTCGGTGAATCTATTAATCGGCATCCAGCCTTACAACATCACGTACGGTATAATCCATCGTACGACATCCTCAAGTCAAGGGTATGGATCAATCATCAAGTAAAACTCATCACGCACGAAAAAATCATCGTACGGCAGCATTAAAACATTTGGGATCCTATCATCCTATACGACAATGAGGGGTACGAACCTAACGTCTCGTACGACATATCACACATGATTCACGACATTCTATATATATATCTATAGACCTATGTCCCAAGTCACATCCATAACAATCTCATATCAGGGGACCGACAAGGTATCAATCATCTCAATCGACTCGCATCCGTATACCAACATATCATCATATCACATGTCAATTCGTATTCTCTTTTCATCGCATTTATATCTCACAAAGGTCAATTTTATAATACATTCTACCTTTACTATAAGCATACGTATCTAATCTAACATACACACCCGAACCATACAATCAGTTTTTGAAAGATGCGAATCGTAATTTTGAAAGTAAGAGTTACGGTGTTTTTAAAGAAAAGATATCATTTGAAAATCCGTAACGTCCCTCAAGGTATCTGTTTAAAAGATACATATGATTCTTCAGTTTGGAAATAGGTATGGTCCGGATGACACATCTACGTCGACTATCTAGTCCTATAATACCCCAAACGACAATATTATCAAATATCATCCTCAAATCCCGTCATCACATATTAGTCATATCATATCACTTCTAACTATCAATTAGTTTCTAATATAGTTTCTCTAACTATCTTTTAAGTCTATTTATAGTTTTCTATTAAGGTTTTCTTAACCATTTACTATGAATCGGTTTCCATCAAAAACTTGCGGGGGTGCTATACGCCATCCACCCGACTTCCTCCGTGAATATAGATCCACTCACCTTGGTCTTCGCTTGACGTAGTCGATGACGCCATGCTCCGTCGTCTCGGAATCCACATGAGGGTACCTACAATAATAAACAATCGCAAATGCGTATTAAAATCAAGTTCTGAAAACCGAAACGGCATACGGATCGCCTATAGGTTAGAACCTATAGCCCACGAATGCAAAACTAACCAATTATCCCTAGTTGTTAATGTACAAACATCCAACAACCAAATACAATATCAAATACTAAAATCCAAATTTCAGAACACGGAAAACATATCCAAAAACACACCAAAGTGCTCCCAGATTTTGACTCAGGTCAAACTAGTCAATTTTGCATATAAGGTTGCTCTAAATATCACCTAAAGGACTCAACAACCAAAATTCAACGCATTTCCTCCCGACATGGCCGCAAATTGCGGCCCATATTAATAAATCTGCGGCCAGAAAGTAAGGGTTGGGGCTCAGGTTTCAGGGGGTGGTCCATGGTCGCCTGCACATCTCATGGTCATGGGAACTTATTCAATGGTTGTCTCGGGTCATTCCAATTCTCCAAATACTCTCACAAATCGTCAAATTTCCAATATCGACGGATCTAAAGTTCATATTTTGGGGTTTGGTCACCGGTTCAGATCAAGAAATGGGTCTCTAGGGTCTTGTAACAGCCACTAGGTATCATCCAAACCACACAACACTCAAACCCTTCTCTAGGAATTTCTAAGTTCACAAATCCACATCTTAACCCCATTTCTAACTAACTAGAATGCAAGAAACTAGAAATTACACTGAAGGAAATAAATTATACCTCATGGATGTAGCCAAGCAAAACCCTAGCTCTCCTAAGTCCTCAAAATCCAACATTGATGGGTCCAAAGTGTAGAGGGTGAAGAAGGGATCAACTTTAATGAAAGGGGTTTAGGGTTTTGATGAAGCTTTTTAGATGATTTCATGGGTTGGAGGTGGAGGGAGATGAGGTTGGAGGAAGATGAAGAAAGAAAATAACGGGGGAAAGAAAAGATGGCAGCAGCCCCTCCCTCTCTCACACTTATTCTCACACTCTCTCTCTCTCCAATCATTCACCTTTTTTGCCCCTTTTCATTCCTTTTTCTTTTCTCTTTTAAATTTCAAAACCAAATAACATAATATCCATAAAACAACACAAATGCAACAACATGTTACCAAATGTAACATGATATGGTGCACTAGCCATGGAAACTGTAAAAACAAGGATTTGGCCTAATCACGATTAGCAGTGCACTAATCGGGTTTTTATTAAAACTGCATATAATAAATTTTAAAAATGCCAAATCCTTTAAATATATTTTAAATGAATAAATCATTTTAATTTCCATTTATTTCACCATTATCGGTATATTTTTATACCCTTTTTCGAAAACCCTAATTTCGCAAATCGGGCAGTTTTCGGGAAATATATTATTTTAATATTAAATTCCAAAAATAATATTTTATATTTTCTGAAATGTTACAATCTTCCCCCTTAAATAAATTCGGTCCCCAAATTTAAATTTAACCCCCAAAAGCTAAAATATTTCAATAATCAGCTCAAATCAACGGGGCTCCGAAATTACGGAAGATAAAGAAATAACACAGCGCGTCAAGTGCGCATGAAAACGAGTACGAAACTCAAAATCGAATTCCGTTAAGCGTCACCCAAATTCTTGGATTTGCACGCATATTCTCGGAATTACAATGGAGATAAAATCTCGAAATCCACTACAGAAATCCAATGTACACTAGTGAAGTACTATAATACGTATATGATACACATCCTTGGAAACCTCCAAAATTTGAATAAAATACATGCAAAATCTTTTCTGAATCGTCGTGTGATGCGTAACTCACGACATAAGTGACGGACGCTCATTTGTAAAATAGTAAATATAGTTTCATATATATATTTTGCTCAAATATACGTTCCGTCTTTTTTTTGAAATATTCCAACAAGGTTTTCCTTTATAAACGTTCGTGTCGGTCAAGGACACATAGGAAATAGCGAGACTATAGCTCCTTTTTGAAAACCTTTTAGTAAACTTTTCAATGCATGGAAAGTACTCAGGTACTGTTCTCAGATCAGTCTTGTTCGGCAACTACATAATATAGTGTTCAACATGAAAACAAGGTGCACCAAAGCAAAATCAGTCTCAAAAGGCATATCCAATAATCACGTGCGTCTGGTGCGCACGGAAATTAAATCTAAATACAAGTGCTATGAATGTGCACAAAACCAAAACTAAGTGCAACGGGTGTGCACAAAAGCATCTGTCCAGTGCAACGGGTGTGCATGACAACAATATCAAGTACATCTAGAGTGCATCCAGTGCAACTAATATGCACGAATGAAAATCTCAATTGAGTGCATCCGGTGTGCACAAAACTACATCTCATATCATGCGCCCAACATGAGCAAAAATCCAAATCAAGTGCATCCATCATGCACGAAAGAAATCTAAATCAAGAGCATCCAATATGCACGAGTAAAATCTCACTCAAGTGCATCCGATGCGCACAAAAATCCAAAATCAAGCGCCTAATATACGCAAAAATCCAACCAAAGCGCGTCGGGTCTGCAAAATCATATAATGCAGTAGCATGCACGAAAATGAACAGCAAGTGCCAACGCGCACGAAAATACAAATCTGGTAAAACGAATGCTCATGGACATAAATCGGGTGCAACCAAGGTACGGAGTATAAATCCAGTGCGACAAACGCATAAATACCCGTCCGGTGCAACAAAGGCAAGAAATGCAATCTAGTGCGACTAATGTGCAAAATACAAATCTGGTGCAGCAAATGCACAAAATATAAATCTGGTGCGACAATTGCATGAAATGAAAACCTAGTGCAACAAATGCACGAAGTGCAAATCTGGTGCATCCAGTGCGCGAAATACGAATACAGTGCATCTAGTGCACGAAATACGAATACAGTACATCTAGTGCACGAAATACAAATACAGTGCATCCAGTGCACGAAATACAAATACGGTGTATCCAGTGCACGAAATACAAATCCAGTGCATCCAGTGCACGAAATACTAATACAGTGCATCATGTGCACAAAATACCGATCAATAACTCAAATACGTAAACAGCAACACCGAGTGTACCAAGGTGTATAGAATCATAAACGTGTGCAATTGCGTGCAGAAAACACGTATCAATGCACTGCAAGCACTTGTAAGCTATACCGAGTGCAAAAATCAAATCGAGTGCGTACCACACGCACAAAATCAAATCAACGGTATGAAATCTATGAAATCATAAACACATTCTATGAAGGTACAAAATCGACATCAAATGCAATGGATATGCATAAATCGCAAATAACCACAACGGTGTATAAAATATATATCCAGTACGATAACTATGCCCAAAAATGTAAATACCCAGCAGGTGCAGCCATGATGCACGAAAACAATATCATGAAACTCAATCATCAAAACTCGAATCCAAGTGATATAAGCGTGATACTCGGATCACAAACGCAAATCGCAACAAATGACATTGAGGTACACCTCCTAGAATCTCGAAAAATAAATCGGTGCGCCTAAAACCTACAGAACAAGAACATCCGCTTATCTCTTGCTCACGGTCTGGAGTCCTCAGTCTCTGGGTCCTTATCTTCTCTACAGATTCACCAATCTCGCAATCCATCGGCTCATCGGCCCGGTCAGGTGTGCTAACGGGGACGATTCCGCTCTAACACTTCTCTGGTCATCTCTCGGCCAATCATCACAACCACTCATAAAGCAGCACATTACTGGCATTGGCCTCTGGCCCTCTGAATACTCATAATACATCTGATCCTCGGTGCGAATCTCATTGCAGCAGTGTCCTGGAAGGAATCCTGCTCAAGGTCTCTTCCGATCTCGCCCATGCCGAACTGTATGAAGGCTGGTACTCTCACATAATCTTTTCTCGCTTTCTGGACATCTGCGTTCTCACCACAACATTTCCTTGGAAACTGGCCGTATCCCAACGCCTCTGTATGCATATCAGATCTCTAATCTCGACGGGGAGTAACAACAGCCCGTCGGCGTCTCGCACGAATCTCTGGTTCCACTCGTCTTTATCATCGTCCGCTTCGGCGTCGCGTCTTGTTGTCTGTGTACTGCTACTGTTCTCGGCCACGGTCAATCCGGAGTCTCTCACACAGACTCGAAGTTACGAACTTGGTATCTTTATCACTCTGTAGAAGATATCTGGCCGAACACATCCTCGGGAACTCGTCCCAACCGTCGAAGGAATACTCAATACTCATCCGTCCTCGATCAACTCACAACGCATCTGGGTGAGGTCCTCTATCCGAAGCTGTTCAGCTTACTGGTCTCTTATCACATGATATCTGGACGACGTCAAACTTTTCGATGGAGTCATCAAGGTCCCAAAATTTTCCGAAGGCTCAACACCTGAGCACAGTCTAAAAATATCTGATACATAGCACAGTACCTCTGAACCAGCCGTAGAAGGGCAAACCCAAGCCTCACTGATGGCACCGTTAAACTGCTGCAAACCCTAATGTTCAAAAGCGGTTCCATGGTCATCATGTCGAGTTAGGGTTTCATTCTTCTAGAGGGTCCACAGAATTACCCGCATGTTCCTCCAAACACTTTAAACTTGGGAAAAATAAGTTTCTGACACTCGTTCGAACTTTTTAGCTTCGCCTATACAACATGTGAATTTTCTTCGCCCGCATGCTAAACAATGCCTCAATCCTCCAGGAAAGACGATACATCAACGGTCATCTCTGGATCGGTCTGCTCTAGATCTGAATAAGACTCTCTACACATAAAAATCTTCAACTCAACTGGGCCTGCATCACTGCATCAATCTGACGAATCACCCGTGTCTCAACTTGGGATAGACTAGCTATCATTTGTCGCATCTCTGCCTGGAAGCTCCGGCGATCTCAGCTCGTAAGCTCTAGAAGCGATATCCTATCAATCTCAGCAACAGCTGAGTCATCGGTCTGCACGGTAGGTGACATCACAATCTCTGAGGTATGATGTACACCAACAGCCCTCTCACAACTAGCAGATCTAACAGCTCTGGACGTCTATTTTCTTACAATAGACGTCTGCCACTGTGCAGTGATACGCACATTGCAAAGAGAATTGAAAGGTTTGGCATGCATTTCTTCAGATGTTTCGATGATATTTACATATATAGTTTTGAGTATATCATATTGGTTTCGTATTGGATTTGACATTTGTGTCTTCACCATGACTCCGATGATTGCGGGATGCTTGACGGAGTTTTGATTTGGAGTTATCTGCTCATTAATCATGCGCATGCATTGCGCTATGATGCGTTTTATATATTGATGATTTCGGAGCCTCAACGACTTGGACTTTTACTGAAATGTTTTAGTATTTGAGCGTTTGAGGGGTTTAAATTTAAATTCGGGGACCGAATTTCTTTAAGGGGGGAAGATTGTAACATTTCAGAAAAATAAAATATTATTTTTGGGAATTTTTATTGTTTAATAATATTATATTGAATATTTTAATAAGGCGGTATAATTAAATACCGATAAATTGGGAAAATTTTGGAAAATTATGGAAATTACTGAAAAGAGGGTGATTTGTATAATTTATGCAAATTATGAAATTTTATGATTTATTTTGCGCCATTTTAGCGCTAATCGCGATTAAATATCGCTAATCGCGCATTAAGCGTGTTTTCTGCACATGACATGCACCAAGTTATTTTAACACTTGTTACATTTTATTATGGTCTTTTCTTCATTTATCATGCATGGTTGTTGACTTCAGAAAAGGGAAAAAAAAAGTGAAAAGGGGACACAATAATGACATGAGGGATGGGCATGAGAGAGAGAGAGAGGGTGAGGGGTCAACCAAGCATGGCTCTCATTTTGTTTTCATTCATCTTTCATCCCCTTCATCTTTTCCTCTCCTCCCTCACTCCCATGGCAGCACCTCCTCCCTCCCCCTCTTCAAACCTCATAACATCATAAAAAAACAACCCAAAACCCCATCTCCACTTCAATAGAAACATGCATAAGCCTCCTAGCTACATTTTAGACAAAGAAAAATGGGATTTTGACGATGTAGGGGAATCCTTGAGTGCCAAATGAGGCAATCTCTCCATTATTTGTGTATTAGTTAAGTTTCTATAGCCTCTATTTAAATTTGGATGTGATTTAGAGAGGTTTTGATGTGTTTGGAAAATTCTAGAGAGGGTTAGGGTTTCCTTGAGTTGTGTTAGTGTAATTAAGCCTTAGTGGTGACCTTAAAACCCCCCTATGATGTTAGAAACCCACGCCCACTCGAAACTAACCAAAATACAGAAAACTGGAAACATTCCATGTCGGTTTGTGAGTGTATAGGGTGTGCAGGGAAATCTGGGATGACCTGGGAATTTTACGAGTAAAATAAACAACTCCAGTGACAAAATTAAGACCATAGGGAGCCACCCTACCAATACGAATCCCATTGGAGCACCCAGGGCCGGCGAGCTCAGAATTTCAGGGAGAGTGATCGGCCACTTGGTGGGGGTTAGGGCCCAGGTTGTTTCAGTAGGTTATATACACCCTATATATCACCCTAATGTTGTTTGCTTACCTTGTTATCACTTGAGAAAAAATCTGGAACTAATTTCATGAGTTGTTGTTTTATTTCGGGGTTTTGTTTTGCGTATTTTGAATTCTGGATTTTAGGAATTTGATTTTAACTCAATGGTTTGACATTTGTACGACGATATCGAGAGTTGGTTGGTGGTTTTGAAGGCGTAGTCCGTAGGTTCGAACCTATAGACTTTTAGCATGTCGTTTTGGTTTTGATTTGGATTTTGATGCGATACGATACATTATGATGTGTAGGTACCCCTACGAAGACTTCGAGATGACAAGCAAGCGCATGGCGACATCGACATCGGCAAGCAAAGGTGAGTAGATTTCTATCTACGGGGGAAGTCGGGTGGATGGCGTATAGCACCCCCGCAAAGTTGTGAGAAAAGATGTGATGTGATATAGATATACTTTTATATGTTAGTGTGTGATATGAACCCTTGCAAGAAAAGCTTTAGGAGATCATGGGTCAGTGTTGCAAGAATTGAAGGAAGGATTTAGTTGGTTTCTTAGTCGTGAACTCTAGAGTAAGGTTGTACACATACATATATACACACGGGATTTAGTTTTGGGTGTATACGTCATATGTATATATATAGGTTTATGTGGATGTTTTAGTGCTTATACACACACACACACACACACACACACACACACACACGTATACACGGGTGTTGAGGATAGTATATGGTATTTGGAGGCGAGTCGATATGATCGGGCTTGATGCCGTGAGTTGTGATATGTATTTGGGTTATGATATGATATGCGGCAGGATATTATAGTGGATCGTTGGATGATGTGATTTTATTCACACGAGGACATATGTATGATGATTTTGGTATCAGTTTGTACTAGCCTTTAGATCAGTACCCCCCACAGTTCATGATATGTGATGATGATACCATAGGGATGTTGTGTTATATGTGATAGTTCACGATATGTCCTGATGTTATAGCGGATCGTTGGACGACGATACCATGTGGATGATGATATGTATATGATAGTCAACATATGATCGAGATATGAGATAAAATATGTTAAGATATTTTTAATGGATCGCTTGGGCGATGTATACTTCTCTATGATAATATGTGTTGATGATGTCAGATTGTATGAGGCTGTAGATCAGTAGCCATATCATGATTATTGTTGATGATATTAGTAGTGTACTAGATTTAGATCAGTACCCCTGCTCACGATATGTGATGATGTGGATACCAGATGAATATTGAGATAAATGTGATATTTTACCCATACCCAGATTTGGGATGCCGTACGATAGATTTACCGTACGAGATATGATTATGATGCTAGATCCGTACTCTTAACTCGAGGATGTCATAATATATATATTGTATCGTACGTGATACTATGGAGGCGAGATCACCGACTACTAGAAATATATAGATCGACTCAGACTTAGGTGGATTTCCTTACCCTTTTGACTGGGCTCGAGTCACACTAGTTTTCAAAAGTGGAGGATTGTGAGTATTTTAAATACCAAATTGTATGATTCATACATTGGGTAGGTTTATTCTTCAGTGTTGCTGTTATCATATCGCTTTCTGTATATTCATGATGTTTCATCGCATTGCATGCTTATACATATGTTATCTGTAATTATTATGAAACCCTGCTGTCAGGACACCAGCACCATTACCGATGATGCGTCTGCTCCACATACACTTGCTTGCCGGCTCACACACATCTTCATCGGTAATTGCCATGTCATGTACACTTTAGAAAATACTATTTCATTGACATAGCTTGCTAGCTGGTAGTTGCTACATGTTATAGCTCTCATATGTTAGTTTAATTATTGCATGATATCATATGCATCCATATATTCATTGGTTATGCAGTATTATGGAGATTTATACCGGTTTTCATTGTTATTGACATGGTGACTTGATGTCTTCGGATTCTTCTTGATATTTTCTGGATTTGGAAACCGCATGTGAAAGTTTTGTAAACCGATGAATTATTTTAAAGAGAAAAATGCGGGTTTCCTTGATATGTTGAGTATTGTCCACTATGGTGTTTTCTCGGTTCTGAGATGTTTTTGAGACCCGATTCGAAAAGTTGGATGAACCGTCTCGGGTACATGGTGGGCCCGGTATGGTACCCCGGGGCAAGAAGCACAAGTTGTAGACGATGAGCCCGACAGGGGCAGACTGCCTACCGGTGATTTTACCTAGCACGGCGGATATCCGGAGGATACCGTTCGTGGTCGTGTGATTGATGGTGCAGGCCAGTTCGGATAGCCGGAGCCTGAGATATTGAGATATTGAGATTTGAGACACTGAGATTTTGAGATTGATGATACAGGCCAGTCCGGATAGCCGGAGCCTGAGGTATTGAGCTACTGAGATTTATGATTTGTGTCGCTGCTGGACACTGTTTTATCTATCGATTTCATTGATGATACGTGATTTATATACATACAGAAATCTCATTAAATGAAGAAAATAGTTATCTCATTCACGATGTATTCTATGCCATTTGTAATGCATTCATACATTTTATATCTGATATGTTGCTATCTGAGGTACTGACACAGCATGTAGTATTTCACTTATACATAGATGGACCAGGATATTTATTTGAAGATATTACTCGATATGACTTAGGATAGCGTCATGCATGCGATTTCTACTCGTATATGTTTTCTACTCACGAGTTGGCAACTCACCCCCGTTGTGCCACAGTTTCTTGCAGATTTTGCCGTATAGGTTTCGTTGCGGTTTTGCTGGCACACTGTTCCTTCCGGGTGATTGCTTTGGTAGGTGGGTTTTTTGCATCAGGACCACCATTGTATATTTGTTATTTTAGTTATATATAGTAAACTCTATCAACCAGACTTGTATATTTGATAGTGATAGATGACCAGAGTATTTTCTTTCGACCTTAGAGCCGCGTGCTGTATTATTATGGTTTTCCTCTGGTTTTCTTGATGATGTTGGATTTTCATCCTGAGTTTGATCCTCGCCTTTCGGCGTTGTATATTATATTGCATTGTGTGGTTTTGTCCCCCGGTTGGCAAAGAGCTAGCTTCTGCTTGGGGACGCCTTTATTCATTATATATGCTTTATCAGGTTTGTACCCGTTTGGGGTCAGTTTTTACAAAGGAAACTCGGCCGAAATTTTCATAAAAGACTTAAGATTTTAAAAATGCATACTTCGGCATATGTTGTTAAATTTCTTGCTCTAAAATTTGTTTTTCCTTCACTCTACTGCTTTACTTGGTTTGGATTTCTGGATTTTGGCTTACTTAGATTACGTACGCCTTGAGACGTTTCGTAATTTAATTGCCGGTCATGTTCCGTACTTTTCTGGTCATGACAAAATTGGTATCAGAGCGTTAGGTTTTACCTTCGGAGTGTAGAATGACCCTTGGTTGATGGAGTAGGTAGCTTGAGTCGAGTGACGTACCGTACATATGTTCCGCGGCATACTTACGATACGCTACTCGACTTAAGAAGCCTTAGGATGTATATTTCTTTGCACAGTATTATCTTCATTCTTATGATCTATCCTCATCAGTACCAGTTATGGTTTTGTTACTACGGTTGTACGGGCACAGAGAGTTACGGATAAAGTTGCGGTCAGCACGAGCTCGTCACGGACGAGGACTGACCAGGGCGTGATTCCAGGGACATACGATTTCATAGACGTATCGTTTATTTATGTTTTCGCGCCATTAGCGTTGATGGATCGCTGTTATGAGATTTCTCGGACGGGCAGATCAGTACCAGAGGATGGGGCCACTGCTAGAGGCCAGCCAGATTGTGATGACCGTCAATGCATAGATTATTTGATGATTGAGGCACTGTTCAGCGTGTGGACGAATGAGCCAGTTGTTACTGCGAATGAGGAGATATCACCTCAGATGTTTGGAGTTAATGTCGTACGAGTTGTACTTAGAGATATGACGAAAAATCGCTACTCACCCGAGGATGAATGACTAGGATATGTGGTTCGTTCGCTTACATCGATGCGAGGTCATCAGATTGATTGATTCCAGCTAGAGACGACTTCATGCTGATACGTTGAGAGTCGATATAGACGATCGAATGTCAGGAACCCATTTTCCAAGTTTAAAGTGTTCGGAAAACAATGCAAGTAATTCTACGGACCCTCTAGAAGAATGAAACCCTAACTCGACATAATGACCATGGAACGCCGGTGAACCTTAGGGTTTGCGGCAGTTCAGCGGTGCCATTAGTGAGGCTTGGTTTTAACCTTCTACGGTTGGTCTATAGGTGCTGTGGCATATATTCGATACTATTAAACTATACCCAAGATGTTGAGCACTTGGGGGATTATGGAGCCTTGACGAATCGATCGAAAAGTTCGACATCATTCGGATATCATGTGAGGGGATACATTGCTTGGGAGACTCCAGATACGAGTATAGCTGTTGGAGCGCAGTCCATGTAGCCACGAAGAGACAAGTCCGAAGCAGTCGACATTAGAGAAAAGTGGAGTATGAGGTTCGTATGAGATTTCGACGAGATGGCGTTCCACTCCGCCGACATCAGAGATGTGACACGCATACAGAGGCGTTGTATATGGATATATCTTCCAGAAGGAGTCGTGATGAGTATGCAGCCGTTCCGGAACAAGGAACAGATATAGTAAAAGGTGATAACCTCCGAACAGTGCGGCAAAAACGAGATTGGGAGAGACCTCGACAGGACCTTTCTGGAATAATTTATGAGAAGACTTGGACCCAGAAGCGGTCATATTACGCACACCAGCAAGCCAGAGTTCGGCATCATTGATGAGATATATTATGAGTGACCATGATAATTGGCCAGAGATCTTTAGAGGATATGCTAGAGTGGATCGTTTCCGTCAGTACACGAACCGGGCCGACGAGCTAATGGATTGCAATATTGGTAATCCACAGAAAAATGAAGACCTAGAGACAAAAGATGCCAGACCGTGAGCAGGAGGCAGCGAATGTTCTTGCTCTGCCAGTTTTGGGCGCACCGACACTTTTCGACATTGTAGGAGGCATACCTCAATGTCTTTCGTTGCGATTTGCGTTGTGATCTGAATATCACACTTATATCACTTGGACTTGAGTTTTGATGATTGGGCTTTATGGTATTGTTTTCGTATACCATGGCTGCACCTACTGAGTATTTACGTTTTGTGCATAGTTATTGCACTTGAGATATGCTTTATACACTGTTGTGTTGATTTATGATTTGTGCAAGTTTATTGCACTTGATTCAGTTTTGTGCCTTGGCTGCACATGTTTATGATTTCATGGATTGCATACAACTGATTGATTTTTGTGCAGGTGTATGCACTCGATTTGGTTTTTGCACTCGGTATAGCTTACATGTGCTTGCAGTGCAGGGATACTGTTCCCCTCCGAAGGACGGCGCGCAGGACCGCGGTGGTCTTGGCGCTGAGATTCAGGGCAGATGCTAATTGGTGCTATCCGTCCACCTCTCCGAAGATGCCAAGTTGATTTATGGCACCGTGTATCGAAGGTTTAGACGAATGCGTCCGATGTAGCAGACTTCGTCAGATTCCCCCTCGTTTGAGGGGTTTTTGATTGTGGGGACGCTCTTCCCTGCAGGCGTAAGCCCCTGCAGTTAATTACGCTACCGCGTTGCGGTAACCACTTTCTCCTTCTCCAGATGGTCACTTCGTGTCGTGGGTGTTTGTTTTATTGCCCGTGGATTGTTTACGGAGACTGGGTTATGTCGTCACCCGTAGGGCGTGGACTAGTCCAAATCCGCATTATCTTAAATTTGGGTTTAGGGGTTTGGTTTGAGGATACGTCAGCCATACTTGAGGCTAAGATCAACTCAAACGTTTGTTAAGGATACGTTAGTCTAACTTTGTGACTAAGATTAACTTAACGGGATCGTTTAGATCCGACAGAAGAGTGTTTGGACTCTAATGTTCCAGTTTAGGGACATAGTGGTCCATCGTATGTATGACCGTCGGGACCCATCACCTCTCTGACGACGTTGAAGGATTACAACGACGGATGTCAGAGGAGTTCAGAGATGTACCCTCGAGCCGGAGTTAATTTGGGGGATTCGTAGTCCAGTCTGTTAGGTTTAAGGACACGTTAGCCATTTTTGAGGCTAAGATCAACTTAAACGGGACCGTTTAGATCCGACAAAAGAGCATACGGGGCTCTATTGTTCTAGTTTAAGGACGTTGCGGTCCATGGGTAGTTTAAGGACGTTGCGGTCCATGGGTAGTTTAAGGACGTTGCGGTCCATGGGTAGTTTAAGGACGTTGCGGTCCATGGGTAGTTTAAGGACGTTGCGGTCCATGGGTAGTTTAAGGACGTTGCGGTCCATTGTTAGTTTTAAGACATCTCGGTCGAGGTTAAGGACGTCGTAGTCCATGGGTTTAAGGACCCCACAGTCCATTGTTAGTTTTAAGACATCTCGGTCGAGGTTAAGGACGTCGTAGTCCATGGGTTTAAGGACTCCACAGTCCGTAGTGTGCTCTGGATGCTTCACACGGGTTCACTGCCGTGCTTAGCGAGGACCAGGCTCCGCTCTGGACGTTTTCCACGGGGTCAAAGAGTGACGTTATCCGCGTTCCACGTAACCAGGGATTTATATTAGACATGAGTTTAAGGACCCCACAGTCTGTATCAATGTGTGGTTGTCGGGACCCGTCACCTCTCTGAAGACGTTGAGGGATTACAACGACAAGTATCAGAGGAGTTCAGAGATGTACCCTTGAACCAATTAGCTGGTTGAAAGAGCAGATGTGCTCAGTTCAATGTGATTTGAGGACTTATGGCCATCTTGGGCTAAGTCCAACTCAGGAGAGGCTTTGCCTCTATCCATTTAGGCCAATTGGGCCAAAGCCTAGTGTTAAACACTACAGAGCAGTCAGTGTTGAACACTGGGAATGTGGTTGTCAAGTTAGTGTTTAACACTAAGAGATAATTGGCGTTAAACACCAGCAACAAGGCTTTTCAAATTAGTGTTAAACACTAAAACAGATCAGTGTTGAACACTGTAAATAAAGCTTTTTAATCAGCATTGAATGCTAAGGCCCGACAGTGTTTTAACACTGGGTTTGAGAGTTTTAATTTAGTGTTAAACACTAAGGCGAGAGGGGTCACGTGGCGGCACGTGAGAGCGCCCTCCCTTCATTTGTTCTGCTGAAGTTATTGCGTCTTTCAGAGCATCACGTGCCATCACGTGATGGGCATTCAAATGGCTATGTATTAGAGCTTCTGCCAAGGGTCACGTGGGTCACGTGGGGTGCTGCCTCAAAGGGGCTTTTTGTAGATCTCTTGGGGGGGTCACGTGATGGCACGTGACCCTGCCTTCATGTATTTTGTTTGGAGGCTTTGTTAATCTTTTTCAGGAATTAAATTCCTCGAGCTGTAGATTTTCAGAGGAATTAAATTCCTACTTCCTTTCGAAGACTTTGTTTTTCTGGAACAGAGTTTAACTCTGAATTTTCTGTAGGAATTAAATTCCTTATATATGTGAAGGGCTGAATAGGGTTAAACCCTAATAAAAGATTTTAAGGAGTTTAGACTTCCATTCTCTGTTAAATTATGATTAAGGGAATTGAATTCCCGATGTTTCAACAGAACTGGGTTTTTTAATTGGGGTTAAACCCTGTTTCTTTTTAGTTCTGGAGGAATTAAATTCCCATGATATAGGGTCCAGCCCTACTTTTATTTTGGAGGAATTAAATTCCTATAGTTCTGTGAGAATTAAATTCTCGAGCTTGCATTCCTTCTCTATGTTTTGGATCCGCATGGCAGGATCTCGACCCATTGAGAATTAAATTCTCAACCTTAAGGGGAGATGTGCACTTTGCAGATCCTCTATCAAAGAGAGAAGAAATATGTTCTTCTGTTTTTTACATTATCAGAGTTAAACTCTGTTGAGAATTAAATTCTCTTTCCTTCAAACGGCCTTCCCTTTCTTACCTAGGGTTTTTGCAGAAGATCTGAGTCTTTTCAAAGTATCAAAGCTCTTCTCCTTTTTTCTTTTCTTCTCTGCGTCTGTATATCCCTTCTTGTGTCTCTTGGCTCCTATTTATAGGAGAAGCAGCCGAATCAATCAGTTTTTGACGAACCTTCATTGGGAGATTTGATTTGCATCCATCATTCATTTTGGGCCTTTGGATTATCAGGTGAATTTTATTCACCATTGGATTTTAAATCCAGAGATTCTCCTTTGTTATTTTGGTTAGATTTAAGGGGGAAATCTTTCCAAACCCGAGATTTTCCATAGATAGATGATATTTAATCATCTCTGAATCTTTAATTTGATTGGTCCCGGATAATAACTTTCTTTTGGAAGGATTCAAATTTCCTTCAGAATTTAATTCTGTCGTTAAAACTGGGCTTTGAAAGTCGGTCACGTGTGACCACGTGACCCATGGTCACGTGTGGACACGTGACCCGCCTTTGGAACGAGCCTTCCTCTTTCTTCTGCACTCTGCCTTCTTCTGCTGCTTAGCCGTCACGTGCTACCACGTGACCCTTGGTCACGTGTGAGCACGTGACCCCTGTTTGACGCTTCTTTCCTTGTTTCAATTGGAGAGCGAGTCTGCTGCTTTGATTGTCACGTGCCGACACGTGACCTTGGTCACGTGGGAGCACGTGACCTCTTCTGAAGCTCTTTTCCTTGACTCGATCAGGGAACCAATGTGCCCTTTTCTGCCGTTTTATATGTCACGTGTCAACACGTGACTGCTGGTCGCGTGTAAGCACGTGGCCCCTTTTTGAAGCTTTTCCCAGAAGCTTTCCTGATTTTAAATCAGGAAACAAATGCCCCCACAGCGTTGTTCTCACGTGTCTGCATGTGAGTGCAACGCTGTCACCTCTTGTGACCGTTGGATTCCTCTAGGGATCTGGGAAGACGAAACGTTTTCATTGTCTTCTATAAATAGCTCTGTCTCTTCACAGGAGCCTTCACCTTGTTCATCTTCTTCTTCTGAGAACTTTTTCTTTGAGAATTTAATTCTCATTTTCCAGAGCTTAGTTCTCTGTCTTGAAACAGTCTACAGAGTTTAACTCTGTTCGAAAAGGATCCTTTTTCCTCAGGTAATGGTAATCGAAACACCTTTGTTTTGACAAAACTCTCTGGATTTAAAATCCAGATCGAGGGTTTCACAAAGAACTCATTTTTCTTCAAGTAATTTAACCAAAATATAAGACCACTTGACTTCCCGCAGTAGATCACTTAGGGTTCAGATGATCCCTTAGGGAGACGATGATGGCGGTTCAAGCCCATGGAATTTAATTCCATTCAAAATGTTTCTGGGAATTTAATTCCCTTTCCTTAATAAGGAATTAAATTCCAACGAAGAACTCGATTTCTTCACACAGAGAATCTCTGGGGTCTCTTGGCCCAAGGCTGTTCTTCTGCAATTAGTGAAATGGTAGCTTTGTAATGAATCTCTTGACTTTTATCTTAGGTACCATGGATGCCCATCTGTATAGACTTGACGAGATCATCTCCTACGGGAACATTCGTGCGCTGGGCCGCAGTCAGAACCAGGAATTCACCGATGCTCAGTGTGCCGAGATCATGAGCCGTTTCGACGAGTACAACCATAGGCTCCTCCCCCGTCGCTCTTCTCTTCTGAGGCTAATCGTGCTGGCGATCCGGGAGGCACTTCCTCTTTTTTGCGCCGGCATACCGCTCGGGGACTTAGACATTGCCGAGGATAAGGTGCATTCGGTGTACCTTATGGGCTTGATCTCAAAGAGAAGGCGGGATGATCTCATTGATCTCCTTCATCAGATTTTTCAGCAATCAGCCATACTGGGCGCCTACCGGAGGGAAGAGGACATCCGCGGGGACCCCGATGCCTGTGACTGTGAGAGAAAACATACTCGGGAGGTTCGAAATGCTTGGAAGATCTTGAATAAAATCAATTCCGAGTTTCTCAACCCGTGCCCCGCGTCTGAAGCCTTACCATTGTAAAAGTTTTTTCTTTTTATTTTGTATTGCCTTCTTGAAGTCTGGATGATAAGTTTGTCGTATCCTGGTATATTTGCATGCTTTTCCTTTAAGATTTTATTATTTTGCTACTGCTGTTACTCATGCTTTTAATATGCAGGGTACCACTCTATATTTTCCTTTTAACTGCACGTCAGGTTTTTAGGCTTCACGTGTTCCACACGTGGGATCCCTTAATGTGGTTGTTCACAAGATTTTCCTCATGCCATATCCTCAGTGCACAATGTTAGGTGCAGAAAAAGAGCCTTGGGAATAGTTCCGTCTCCTTGATTTTCGGGGCTTTTCCTTTTTTGGGCCTTGGAAATAATTTCCATGCAGGATTTTCCGCGCACAACACTTAATGCACTTCATTATATATGAGGCTATAGCCTTCTTTTCTTTTCACGGAGAGATTCATATATATTTTTCTTGAGGGAGAAACGAGTGCCATGGCTTGTAATCGCCCTCATGCTCGTCGACAGCCGTGGGAAGTTCCTCTTGAGGAGATGATCCCCCGCTTTGCTGCTCGGTTGGTGGACCCTCTCCTTACCGACAACGAATGCGACTCAGCCATGCATGAACTCTCGATCCGTAGGGGGTCTCCCCTCCCGATGGGTTCTCTCTGGCTCCGGATGATCCTCTCGGCCGTGCTTGCCGATATTCCTCCTCACCCAGCAAAGATGACCCTGGCGATGCTTGATGCGGCGGAGGAAAAACTCGAGGGCTTTCATGAAGCCTGCCTGATTACTCAGGCTCTGAGGGACTGCTCAATTCATCTACTGAGCGAGATAAAGGCCCGGCGAGCTATTATGTTTGCATTCGCGGACGAACACGGCACCAACCGATGGGGAGCGACTCCTCGCGAGAATCGTCGCTTCGATGTGCTGGAGAAAGCGGAGAGAGAGATGGAGAATCTTGTCCTTTGCTTCATCAACCCCTGTGCCGTTGATCCTGTGTTTGGTGATCTTTTTCGTTAGTGTAGAACCCCTTTTTTTTTTAAGTTAGCCCTCCCCCCCTTTTTTTTATGCTTTATGTTGAACTGCCATGTAGGCTCGGTACTCGTATGTATGTTTCCGCTTGCATGAATAAATTTTGTGTTCCTTTTTATGAAAACTTTCTTCAATTACCAATACTGTTGTCATGTTGCGTGCGAATCAAAGCCTCGAATTTTATCTCTCTTCCGAATGTCCATATAATCGCGAACACATGCTCGATAGGATAAACGTTGGAAATTTTTTCGTTGCTTTTCATACCAGGTGATATGAACTTGTTTCAGATCGATTAGTGCTGTCAACCGGAAGCCCATTCATATGGTCTTGTAAGTGTCTTGTTTCTAAGGTCGTGGTCACGAAAGCGAGCTTACGTGGCCTGGTAGAGCGGCACGTAGCGAACATATTGTTGTGCGAGAAGAGGGTTCGGCCGTAAACTTTCAGAGAGGGAGCTAGCTTCTAAGGCGCTGAGCGAGCTTCAGGCCAGCCTTACAGCCAAAGCCAACAAAGCGTACGAGCTCTGGCGGGTGCTTCAGGAGTCCATAAAAGAGGTGGTAGCTCTTGATAAAGCCGCCACGTTTACTCGCGAGAGGGTTGAGGCTCACAAGGCCACTGAAAAAGAGCTTGAAGCCCGGCTTGCTTCATATCAGGCCCAGCAAGCTCAGGCAGAGGCTCTTCTTCTGGAGATCCTGCGTCATGAAGCCGTGGCTCAACAACAGAATGACGAGCTGGTGAAATTATTGCACCGCCCGCCTGCTTAAAGACTTGTATCTTTTTTCCTTCTTGTACATACTCGTGGATGAGAGTATCTCTTTTTTTGTTTTGAATTGTACTTTGTATCCATTTTGGTTTATGAATAAAAGATACAATTTTCCTCTCAATGATGTGTCCCCTTTTCATTGAATACATTCTGCGGATATTCTATCTTAATCTTCTTGCAGGACGGCCGTGGCTTAGGATTCAGGGTTAGGATCTGCTTCCTGAGGCCTTTGCATCTTATGAGCCACGAGGGTCTCATAAGGAGTTTTTCTCCCTACAGGTCGAGAGGATCCCATGGGTGTGAGTTCTTCTTAAAGATCGTGAGGATCCTTAAGCGTGTTTTCCCTTGAGAGTCGTGATGATCTCACAAGAGAGTTTTTCTTCCTTACAGGTCGTGAGGGCCTGCAAGTGCCGGATGTGATCACCTTTATCCGTGTTTCACGGGGTTAGGGATCTCTCAAGGTATCGTAGTTTAAAGACGTCACGGTCAAGGTTAAGGACCCCATAGTCCGTGGATTTAAGGACTCCACAGTCCAATGTTAGTTTTAAGACATCACGGTCAAGGTTAAGGACCTCATAGTCCGTGGATTTAGGGACTCCACAGTCCGGTGTTAGTTTTAAGACATCACGGTTAAGGTTAAGGACCTCATAGTCCGTGGATTTAAGGACTCCACAGTCCGATGTTTGGTTGCAGGGACCCGTCACCTCTTTGAAGACGTTGAGGAATTACAACGCCAGGTATCAAAGGAGTGAAGAGATGTACCCTTAAACCAAGGAAGAATCCGTAGGGGATCGGGGGTTGATCGTTAGTATTAAGACATCGCGGTCGAGGTTAAGGACGTTATAGTCCGTGGATTTTAAGGACTCCACAGTCCGGTATTTTGCTCTGGATGCTTCACACGGGTTCACTACCGTGCTCTGCGAGGACCAGGCTCCGCTCTGGACGTTTTCCACGGGGTCAAAGAGTGACGTTATCCGTGTTCCACGTGACCAGGAAGTTTGCACTAGATGCTTCACACGGGTTCACTGCCGCGTTAGGCGAGGACTAGGCTCCGCTCTGGATGCTTCGCACGGGTTCACTGCCATGCTCTGCGAGGACCAGGATCCGCTCTGGACGTTTTCCACGGGGTCAAAGAGTGACGTTATCCGCTTTCCACGTAACCAGGAAGTTTGCACTAGATGCTTCACACGGGTTCACTGCCGCGTTAGGCGAGGACTAGGCTCCGCTCTGGATGCTTCGCACGGGTTCACTGCCATGCTCTGCGAGGACCAGGATCCGCTCTGGACGTTTTCCACGGGGTCAAAGAGTGACGTTATCCGCTTTCCACGTAACCAGGAAGTTTGCACTAGATGCTTCACACGGGTTCACTGCCGCGTTAGGCGAGGACTAGGCTCCGCTCTGGATGCTTCGCACGGGTTCACTGCCATGCTCTGCGAGGATCAAGATCCGCTCTGGACGTTTTCCACGGGGTCAAAGAGTGACGTTATCCGCTTTCCACGTAACCAGGAAGTTTGCACTAGATGCTTCACACGGGTTCACTGCCGCGTTAGGCGAGGACTAGGCTCCGCTCTGGATGCTTCGCACGGGTTCACTGCCATGCTCTGCGAGGACCAGGATCCGCTCTGGACGTTTTCCACGGGGTCAAAGAGTGACGTTATCCGCTTTCCACGTAACCAGGAAGTTTGCACTAGATGCTTCACACGGGTTCACTGCCGCGTTAGGCGAGGACCAGGCTCCGCTCTGGATGGTTCGCACGGGTTCACTGCCATGCTCTGCGAGGACCAGGCTCCGCTCTGGACGTTTTCCACGGGGTCAAAGAGTGACGTTATCCGTGTTCCACGTGACCAGGAAGTTTGCACTAGATGCTTCACACGGGTTCACTGCCGCGTTAGGCGAGGACTGGGCTCCGCTCTGGATGCTTCGCACGGGTTCACTGCCATGCTCTGTGAGGACCAGGATCCGCTCTGGACGTTTTCCACGGGGTCAAAGAGTGACGTTATCCGCTTTCCACGTAACCAGGAAGTTTGCACTAGTTGCTTCACACGGGTTCACTGCCGCGTTAGGCGAGGACTAGGCTCCACTCTGGATGCTTCGCACGGGTTCACTGCCATGCTCTGCGAGGACCAGGATCCGCTCTGGACGTTTTCCACGGGGTCAAAGAGTGACGTTATCCACTTTCCACGTACCCAGGAAGTTTGCACTAGATGCTTCACACGGGTTCACTGCCGCGTTAGGCGAGGACTAGGCTCCGCTCTGGATGCTTCGCACGGGTTCACTGCCATGCTCTGCGAGGACCAGGATCCGCTCTGGACGTTTTCCATGGGGTCAAAGAGTGACGTTATCCGCTTTCCACGTAACCAGGAATTTTGCACTAGATGCTTCACACGGGTTCACTGCCGCGTTAGGCGAGGACTAGGCTCCGCTCTGGATGCTTCGCACGGGTTCACTGCCATGCTCTACGAGGACCAGGATCCGCTCTGGACGTTTTCTACGGCGTCAAAGAGTGACGTTATCCGCTTTCCACGTAACCAGGAAGTTTGCATTGGATGCTTCACACGGGTTCACTGCCGCGTTAGGCGAGGACTAGGCTCCGCTCTGGATGCTTCGCACGGGTTCACTGCCATGCTCTGCGAGGACCAGGATCCGCTCTGGACGTTTTCCACGGGGTCAAAGAGTGACGTTATCCGCTTTCCACGTAACCAGGAATTTTTGTTGATTGTATCCGCATTTCACGGAATGGAGGTTTGACTTTTGGTGATGTGTATATCACCGAGCCATAGAACTGGGGGTTGCCGCTGTTCCGTTTCGCTTGATATTGTGTCTGTCGAACGACGAGATGATCTCTAGGCTATCTGTGAACCGTCGAGATTTGGCTTCTCCTTATGATGAAACCTGGGGAAGGAGTATGATCCCTTCTTTGTTTGCGCCCCTGGATTGTATACAGGGATAGATGCAGCATCACCTGTAGGGCGAGGATTTCACTTTTATTTTATTTCTTTTTCCGCGATGCTTTATCATTTCAGCTTTATATCGCGAAGGTCGCGATTGCCCCATCATTTCGGCTATTTTTCGCGGTGCCCAATCATTTCGGCTATTTTTTTATTTTCTGCTCGCTGCTTTTTATTGCGAGTTGCCCAATCATTTCGGCTATTTTTCATGCCTTCATTTTTACTTGCTGCTTTTTATTGCAAGTCGCCCCATCATTTCGGCTATTTTGTAGGCATGTGTGTCTTGCTAGCTTTTTCGTTGCAAGCCTGGATTTTAGGCACCGATTTCGGCATCAGCACCGCTACAACTGGAATGTTGCCAGGAGCGAATCATCATTTGCCTTTGTCGATGATGAACAAAGGTGGCTCAGCAAACAGGGTTAAGGGTCCTGTCGACCAAGGCTTTTGACTTCATGAGCCGTAAGGGTCTCACAAAGGTATTTCTCCCTACAAGTCGTGAGGATCTTGCAGGTGCATTTTCTCCTTAGGGATCGTGAGGATTCCTAAGTGTGTGCTCCTCTGTAAGTCGTAAGGATCCTACAAGAGGACTTTCTCATTATGGGTCGAGAGGACCTACAAGGGTTGGACTTTGTTGGGGAAATGTTTATTCGCGCCCGTGGATTGTATACAAGGGTCAGTATGGAGCCTCTTGTAGGGCAATATCGGAGGTTGTGGAGGATTTGCTTAAGAACAGGTTCAGGTTTCTGTAACTTAAGACTTTCAAATCTTATGAGCCGTGAGGGTCCCATAAGAGAGTTCTCCTTACGAGTCGTGAGGATCTCGTAAGTGTATTTCCTCCTTAGGAATCGTGAGGATCCCTAAGTGTGCTGCTCCTTTGTGAGTCGTAAGGATCTCACGCAGGTGGTTTCTCCTTACAAGGTCGAGAGGACCCTATAAGTGTCTTTTAACGAGGTTGCGCCCTTTCGGATTTTCACAAACACTCGCCGGTAGTCCTGCTGTTTCTACTCACGGAGCCCTTTCGGGTTTTCATCCGTGCCCATTTTGCTTATGGACATACCGTTTTTTATTATTTTATATACCTTTTTTTTTATTTTTTATTTTTACTTTATCTCGTCAGCCCAAGGATGCTGCGGCAATGGTTCAGGGACGTTTCGGCCCGTTGCTAGTTTAAGGACGTTTCGGTCCGTCGTTAGTTTAAGGACGTTTCAGTCCGGCGTTAGTTTAAGGACGTTTCGGTCCATCGTTATTTTAAGGACGTTTCGTTCCGTAGATAGTTTAAGGACGTTTCGGTCCGTAGATAGTTTAAGGACGTTTCGGTCCGTAGACAGGGGAAGGCCGGCTGCTGCTTGTAAGGTCTGAGCCTAGGAAGATAGCGAGCGGACATAGTCGTCGTCATCTATCGTTGACCTGGGCTGTGGCTCATTAAGCATAGTATTTTTTTAAGAAGCGGCCGTTTATTGGCCTGAAAGGCCTTTCACCGTGCATGTCCACGAGTAGGTAGGCTCCACCCTGATAGACCTTGTCTATGATGTACGGGCCTTCATAGTTTGGCTCAAATTTTTCCCGTTTGGCACGATTGGGGATCATAGGTCTTTTGACCACTAGTACGAGTTCGCCTTGGCGGAATGTCCTCGGCCTGGTCAATCTTTCGTACGAGCGCGTCATCTTTGCTTTGTAGGCTTCTAGATGTTGTTGCGCTATGAGCCGGGTTTCATCGAGGGCATCAAGCTCCTCAAGCCGGAGGTGAGCATTCTCTTCGTTCGTCAGCTCGTGATGGACTGCTACTCGTAGGGAGGGTAACTCTATCTCGAGGGGGAGCACTGCTTCTGTCCCAAATACCAACACGTATGGCGTTGTGTTTGTGGCCGTCTTGAATGTAGTTCGATAGGCCCAAAGGGCTTCTTGCAGCCTCTCGTGCCAGTCTCTCTTATTCCTGGAAACGGTCTTTTTTATGATCTTCGTCAGGGTCTTATTGAAAGCCTCGGCCAGGCCGTTAGCTCGTGGATTATAAACTGAAGAATATCTCCAGTCTATATTGTGCTGCTGTGCGAAGCGGCTAATCTTATGGCTTCGGTAGGCCGGCCCATTATCGGAGATAATCCGACGTGGGGTCCCAAACCGATAGATGATGTGCGTTTTGAAGAAATGGAGGATATTCTCCGCCTTCACTTCCCTCAGTGGTACTGCTTCTGCCCATTTGGAGAAGTAATCAGTTGTCGCCAGGATAAAACGGTGTCCCCGGGATGATGCTGGCTCAATGGGGCCGACTATGTCAGTCCCCCACATTTCGAATGGCCAACTAGCCAGCGTCGGGTGTAGTGGATTCGGATGTTGGTGGATGAAGTCTCCATGGATCTGGCATGAGTGGCATTGCTTCGCATACTCGAGGCAGTCCTGGATCATCGTGGGCCAGTAATAACCCATCCGTTTAATTTTTAACTTCATCTTTGGGCCCGCTTGATGAGAACCGCAAAGTCCGTCGTGAACTTCCTGAATGACTCTTTCTGCTTCGTCAGGTCCCAAGCATCTCAGCCATAGAGAATCAAACGATCTCTTGTACAGAGTATCGTTGACGAAAGCGAAAGATAAAGCTCGTTTCATGAGCTGATGTCTTGAGGACGCTTCTTCGGGCATTCGGTGGGATTTGAAGTAGTCTATGAAGACATCCCTCCAGTCCTCAGCCTTCTCACGGTCTTTTATTTGTAGGGTCGCCTGCTCAGTCGCTCCCTTTTCTTTATATAATTCCGGAGGTATTTCTGCCGGGGCGAGCACTCGACGGCTCTGTACCACGATTCTGACGTCATCGAGGTTCTCGTCAGCCAGTTCTTTGGCGAGTTTGGCCAACGCGTCTGCTTTGCTGTTTTCCGCGCACGGTATGTTCTCTAAAATATAGGAGGGGATTTGGGCCAACAGTTGTTGCACCTTTTCGCCGTACCTCACCAATTCCGGTTTGCACGTTTGGTAGTCAACATTTACTTGGCTAACGACCAGCTGAGAATCCCCGTATATGAGGAGGTCTTCAATTCCCATGTCGATGGCAATTTCGAGGCCTGCTATCAGAGCTTCGTATTCGGCTTCATTGTTTGTCCTCGGCTCTGTTAAGGAGAAGGCGAAGCGCATTATCCCCCCTTGTGGAGTCGTAAAGATGAAGCCTATCCCTGATTTGATCATTGGGATACCTTGTTTCTGTTTCTTTATGGAGGACGCTCCATCGAAATAGAGTTCCCATCGTGTGCTTCCACCGCTAATCGCATCAAATGCATGCTCGTCCGGCAAATCACAGTTCAGAGGAGAATTGGCCGGTATTGGGTGCTCGGCGAGGAAGTCGGCAATGGCCTGGCCTTTCACTGCCTTGAGAGGTTGATACGTTATCGAGAACTCCATCAAGAGCAGGGCCCACTTAGCGAGTCGTCCCGTCAATATAGCCTTTGACATCAAGTATTTAAGGGGATCCACCTTCGAAATGAGACGGACTTCATGCGCCAACGCGTAGTGCCTGAGCTTTGTTATCGCGAAGATTAATGCCAAGCAATGTTTTTCGATGGGCGAGTAATTGCTTTCTGCCCCCAGCAGCACTCGACTTAAGTAGTAAAGTGCTCTTTCTTTCCCCTGGTCGTTCTCTTGTGCCCATAATGCGCCCAAAGAACCTTCAAGGGTGGCCGTGTAAAGAATGAGAGGCTTTCCCTTCACTGGAGCAGCCAACACCGGAGGGTTTTGCAAGTATTGCTTGATCTCGTCTAGTGCACCTTGACATTTGTGATCCCAAACGAACAGGGTTCCCTTTTTCATCAGGTGGCTGTAAGGACGGCATTTGCCCGAAAGATTAGCGATAAACCGCCGGATGTATGCGAGCTTCCCTTGGAGAGACCGCAACTGCTTGAGGGTTCTCGGCGAAGGCATTTCCATGATCGCCTTAATCTTTGATGGATCTATTTCAATACCTCGGTGCCGAACGATGAATCCTAGGAATTTGCCCGAGGAGACTCCAAACGCGCATTTGAGGGGATTCATTTTTAAATTATATTGCCGAAGGCGTTGAAATACGGTTTCTAGATGCTTTAAATGCTCTTCGTAGACATGCTCTTCACTACAAGGTCATCGATATAGCACTCGACGATGTCGTGTATGAGATCGTCGAAGATCTTTGTCATGGCCCTTTGATAGGTGGCGCCAGCGTTCTTTAGACCAAAGGGCATAACTCTGTAGCAGAATATACCCAAAGGGGTCCGGAAAGCGGTGTGCTTCTGGTCTTCAGGATGTATCTTTATCTGATTGTATCCTGATGAACCATCCATAAAGGAGAAGACCTCGTGAGTGGATGTGTTATCTATCATTAGCTCGGTCACCGGCACTGGGAAATCATCCTTTGGACAGGCTTTATTGAGATCCCTGAAATCCACGCATATGCGTACCGTCCCATTCTTCTTCATTACTGGGACGATATTGGCGACCCAGTCGGGATACTGGACTTCTTGGATAAATCCAGAATCGATCAGCTTCTTGACTTCGGCGTTGATGCTCATCTCAAGCTCGAGTCGCATCTTTCTTGGCGCCTGTTTGACTGGCTTGATATCTGGGGATATTGCTAATTTATGCATAGCAACCTCCGGGTCTAATCCTGGCATCTCGGAGTAGTTCCACGCGAAGCAGTCTTTATGCCGTAGAAGCACATTCTTTAACGCAGCCACCTTTTCTTCGGATAACAGCTCGCTGACAAATGTCGGTCGCGGGTCGTCTGCCGATCCAAACTCAATCTTCTTGAGGTTATCTGCGGTAGTATGTATACCATCTTCCAATTCCCTCGGAGCTGGCGGAAATTCTGAGATCATCTCATCATCGCTGTTCTCAAAGCACTGGGGAAGGTCATCCATGTTCTCACGCTCTTCTTTTAATATCGTAATCGCATAACAGGTGCGAATCCGCTCCCAGGACTGAGGTGGACCCGGTTCTGCTCTTGCGGCCTTGGGCTCATGCTTTCGCGGCGGCGTTACCTTCCAACCGTCGGATAAAGCGAATCTACCCCGTCGGTACTGGTCCTCAACCCAGTTCTTGAAGGTGAAGCAGTCTTCGGTAGGATGTCCCATGGCTTGGTGATAAGAGCAATAACCCAAGCGAGGGGTCTTGTCAGCTTGCTCAGGGTGTCTAGGCTCTGGAAGCGTGATCATCTGATGTTTTAGGGCGAGCTTGAGTAACCGTTCCGTCTTGTCTCGGGGGAAGGAGTACGCTCGGCTCATCTTTTCTATGAAGGACGAATCCGCGCTGTGTAGTACCCGTAACCTTCTAATCCTGCGACGTTGTTGTCGGCTCTTCTTTTCGTTTCTTGACTTATTTCCGTCTCCGCCTCGGGCCTTTCGTATGACGGGTTGACAAGGATGAACATCTTTATCTTTTGCAGCCTGTGCAGCCTGTTGGAATAGACGTTGCGTCCTGGCCTTCTCATAGATGGCCATTTCGCGGTTGTGGTCTTCCCGAACTTTGTGATCCGCTTTCCTGGTAGGCTTGCCCATTCGTTCTTTAAACAACGGATTTGGCGCTTCGATCGCGGGGTCTAGTTTTGATGAGGGGTTGGCCTCTCCTGACAGGGCGCCCTCTTCTTCATCAAAGGTATATATAGCGTAGCTGCTGTGGGCTCGCTCCCGTTTTCCGGCCTTCGCGTATCCAAGCCCAAGTGTTTCTATTTTCCCGTTGGGCAATTTGCGTTGGGTCCCAGGGACATCCCAAATCCTGTTGTAGAAACGAGCCTGCCGAACAGTCTGTTTTAAGGGTACTCCTTGGCGTTTCAATAGCTTCTTTAATCCATTTGTATAGTATCTAGGCAGACGGATGGGTTGGAGCCTGTCGAGTGTAGCATCCACGCCGTGCCAGATCTCTCTCTCCACCTTCGACTCTGAGGATTGGTAGAATAGGATCGCCTTCTCACCCCTTCGCCTGGGAGGGACTTAAAATGTTTGCAGGTCCTGCACGCTGTGAGCTTGAAGCGTGTCGAGATCCTTGTAGTGTTCTTGTGGTGCCATGGTGATTTGCAAACTATGGTCATCGCAAAGGGGTGCTTGTATTGACAGCCGGCTGGAGAACACGGCATTAACCTCATCCTCCGACTCACTCCCGAAGACCAGTATGGGGGTGGGCGTCCCCAGGTTGTTGCGTTGGGATGGCCCTGTATACACTATCTCTTCCTCTTCTTCGGTATCGCTCCCGAAAACTGGGATGGTGGCGGCGGTTTTGTTCTCCGGGTCGTGACACCTTTCCGTATCCTCGAAATCTGGCAAAAAGTATTTCGCATCTTCGTATTTGCGAACTTCGTTCATAGAAAACGGGTTTAACTCACCTGTTACAGTGTACTCGAAACCATCCTTGAAGTACTTCATACACTGATGTTGTGTAGAAGGGATGATGTTGTACTCGTGTAGCCAAGGACGGCCGAGCAAGGCGTTGTAGCAGGTCTTGGCGTCGATGACATGGAATTTGATGTCTGTGACGAGAAGCCCGAAGCGTAATGTTAGGATCACGGATCCAAGAGTCCGTGACGATTGTGAATCAAAACCGGAGATAGTAATTTTGTCACGAGCGAGGTGTTGCACACTCATGCAGATTTCCTTCAACACCCGAACATTAAGGAGGTTGACGGAGGATCCATTATCCACCAGGATCTTGCCTATCTTGATGTCATGGCAGTATCCAGAGACATATAGGGGGCGGTTGTGGTCGCACGTCCCGAGAAGGAGGTCTTCATCACCGAAAGTGATGTCGGCCGTATGCACTTCCTCCAGTTCATCCCTCATCCTTTCAGTGGCGAGGAAGGCCTGGAATTGTTCAGGTTCTTGCAACGCCTTAATTAGTGAGTCTCGCGCTTCTTTTGATAATAGGAGGGCATCAAGAATGCTAAGCTGAGAAGGTAGCTTCCTTAAGTGTGCGAGGATGTTATAGTCCACCTTACCCTTTTTGAGAGGGTCTTTGGTAGTTAGCTCTTTCGTGACTTGGTCATCTAAAGTGATATCTTCGGTGACCTTGTCCTTTCCCTTATCTTTTCGGCCTACGGGCCCGAGATTCTTTTCTGGGAGTGTGCGATTGCGCAATTGAATGTTCTCGCAGGCCTCCGATTCCTCCTCTTTCCCTAGAACGGATTCTTTAAAGAGAGGGCCCAGAGCCATTTCTTCATCAGAGTCGCTCCCAAAGGTGAGAACTTGTGACCCCCCGGCGTTAACCATGTAACAGTTGCCAGTAGTCTTGTTGTGCCCTTCGACAGTACTTCTTCGCTCCCGACGGCTCTTGCGTTTCATGCGCTTAAAATGTTGCTGACGAATAACATATCCTTGCCACCATATTTTAAAGGCGTCGCACTCCTCCGTGGGGTGTGAGATCTTCCGGTGATATGCGCAATAGTCAGGGTGCCTCTCCGCCCCGTCGTGCGTATTTCCTTCCGAAGGTGGTGTTGGAGGTAGTGCCCTCAGAGTCAATTATTGGATCACAGGTACGTGATTGCAATGATTGAGGGAGGACCTATCCCGGTAGGACAGTCTTACTCGAGATGATAGTATGCTATCTGGTTTACCTTTATCATCGTGTACTGCTTTAGGTGACATGACACGTCGCTATTACACGTTGATAGAGCCCCTAGGATTCTTGCTTGACCACCAGCAGTATGAGGGCGATCATATAAGTGGGAGCTGGGGGTCTACAAGCATATCCTTAAAAGGTCCCTAGTCGTGGGAGTTTCGAGACCGGGCATCGATACTCCATTAGTAGACTAGTGTATACAGTCGAGACCCCGACGAGGGGCGGTGGCTGGTCTCACAAGCCACTGGTGTCAGTTGGATCACCTAAGATGTATACAGGTGCTCATTGGGTTATGAGTACACCGGACAGGACTCGCCGGGAACATGCTAGTTGGTCATATACCAGACGTCAGATGGCAGTTCCCTGGTGACATGTGTGCAGGTTAGTTCATCGACCTGGGGATCGTCATTTGTCTCGTGTGAGTTCCCACTGTACTTTGATTGCTACCCTACCACGGCTCAAAGGAGTCGTGCAAACAGGTTTTAGTTGGGTACAGTCCCGAGCCACATGGAGGCAGTGAGCGTATCTTCAGGGGTTCGTCTCTCCCGGTATTGGGGGTGAGGTCGTGCTGTGTCTAGGAGAGCCATTACACAAAGTCCTTGGCCAAGGCAAGGAGATTTACTGGTAGGTATTCCAGTAGTATCTCAGGGTGTTCTGGGCTACACTCCGACACGACTTGTACCGCTTTTGGGGGTCTGACTTTTACCAACCCCCTAGGCCCGCCATGCGATACTCATAGACGAACGGACCGGACTGCACGGATATTGTCACTGACAGGCTCAGTAGGGTGTCAGGATGAGTTCGCTCATCGACGTCCCTTTTAGTCAATAGCTGGTGGCCCGTTACGTATTGGCTTATACCTCTGACGTGCTAGTGGTTAAATCCACAGCCATAGTATTGACGAGTCTTTAGAGTCCACCACACTTTCAGTTACTCAAGCTTTCGGGCGAAACGCTGTAGAGGCCGTATGGAGATATGGCAGGGTCCGATCAGATACGTGCGGTATTGCACGGATCAGGATCGGACGGTTTGTACTAGTAGCCGTATAGGTATATGGCAGGGTTCGATCAGATACGTGCGGTATTGCACGGATCAGAATCGAACGGATATTACTAGCCGGCTTTGGTTTAAGCCGGTCCTAGTTTAGTACAGTGTAGATTTCGTCTCATTGCATTTGTATCCGGACGGAATACAGATGCGGGTGTGTATGCACAGTATTGGGGTTTTCCTGTAATTTATTACGGGACCAGTTTTCTGGAGTTGCCAGTTTGCATTCCGTTCCGGCCGGTTTTCCTTTGTTCTTTCCCGGCCGGACTTTCCCGATGGAGGGGGTTATTTGCAATTGTGCAAATAACATTTGTGGAGGGGGTTTCTTGAATATATATTGATTATGATAGCTTTCTTTTCTTTGCACCATAACTTGCTTTGACTTGTGATTTGATGAGGGTATGGTTTGAAAAAGTGCAAGCATGGTGCATGTTTCTTTGTCCCTTGGATATGGTCACCTTTCTCTTGCTCCTACACTCACCTCCCTCTTGCTATCATATTATCCTTCCTCCACCTTTCTTATTCTCATAAGAAGATGATAAGTTTCCATGAGAATTGTGAGAAGGAGAAGAGAAGAAAAAAAAAAAGAGCTTCATTCTTGAGAGTTTCCTTCTTGATCTTGCTTTCATGATAAGAAAAATGCAAGCACCATTTTTCTTGTCTAGTATCCTCCATCATCCTCAAATGGCAACAAACCCCAAAAGAGACACTACACTAGATAACCTACAGCATATCTTGAGCATGTCGAGTTGCCGGCTTCATGCGCGAGTTGCCTCGGTATTGAGGTGGGAGCCCGTAAAAGTACCCGGCTTCGTGGTGCCCTTTCCGACGAGGAGGAGATGGACGGAGATCCCGCGAGGAGATCGGAGTGGAGATGAAGACCGGAGGACTTGGATCGTCGGTATACATTTCTTCCCTTTCTTATTGTAGCGTAGACTTGTTAATGGTTACGATCCGGAGTTTAGTGCGCGGTGGTGCCGGTTTGCAAAGTCCGCAAATTTTTAAGTTTATCACCGTTTCCGCATTCCGGCGTCGGATTGACGGCCGGGGCGCCGCCGTGCACTTACAGTGGTATCAGAGCCTCGCCATTAACATAGTCTAGCTTGGTGTAATGTGTTTTTCTGTTTCGATCGATCGAATGTTCCAAAACTGCATTTTAGTTCGAATCAGTTTCTGTTGAAAATTTTTGGTCTCGAAAAATTTTTCTGGTTGTAAAATATTGATGTACTGGGAAATATAAGGGTTCTGTAAAAATTTGACGATGTAACTCCACATTTGGAGCGCGGATCCGCCGCGAAATCCCACCTCGCGCGGCCCTTCCGCCGCGCACTATTCACATCACATCACCAAATTTTTTCAGAGGCCTTATGGGCTTAAAATATGGGTTTTGGAATATTAAAATTGGGCCCAGGGTTTCTGTGAGTGCTACAGTTTTGTTTGAGGGCCCACTTGTTAATTTTTGATCGATCGGATATTTCAAACACATTATTTCACAGTATTTACATTATATCTGCGACCGTGAATGTCACTCGATCGGTAAATCCGGTCTAACTGCTATAGCCCGGTTAGACGGATTTGCGAACGTGACTTTCACGTTGATGTTCTATGTATTTGCTGTGATGTTGCGGATCGGTCGTGGGGGATAGCCTGGATGCAATGCTAGTACTGTTTTGTTGTATTATGTACATTTGATATTGCGGGGCGAGCGTCCGACATGTGGACTGCCGTCACTGCCTGATTGTATTATTATTTTGGGGCACGACCTGGTTGCGGTCGATGTACCCGGTGTATGTATATTTTACTTTCTGTACTAGGATTGCCCCGCGGAGGGGTGCACGGATAGCCGGGTTCTAGAGGGCAACAAGCCCGCATCTCATGGCATTGAGACGGAGGGGGCTTCACTCTAGGATTGGCGGGCTATTCGCCGCACTCGTAGGGGGTACAGGTTTGACCCAGGAGGGGTGCCCAAGTTACCGGATTCCGTGAAGTGCTGGGTGGTCCATTCACGGTGCTGAAGGGGGCTGCCTCGCTTCAGGTTTTGGCGGGTGACTTGCCGCGCCCGTAGGGGTCTAGGATTTCATTGCACAGGCTATCCACACGACCAGGGGAACGTCGGGTTTCAGTAGTGGCTCTGTGAAACCCGGGGATCCCAGATATCTGTATTGTTCTGTGATGCTGTACATTTCTGTGATGTTGCATTTTATTCACGCCTTGAGCGAATATAATATATTGGTATATATATTAGTAGATGTTGTATATGTTTTACATCCGCGCTAGTCCAGTCCCCGCTCTGTCGTTATTTAGCTAACCTAACGGGTAATGACGGGACCCAGTGGCGAATGCGGATGGCATATACGTACATCAGTATATTTTCGTTCTTTTTGGTGTGATCAATTGATGGGACTGCATTGATTCGGATCAATGCAAAGTTAAAAACAAACCTAATCTGATGTTGTTGGAACACTTTTTCAAAAAGCTGTTATTGCAAGGACGTTCACTTTTGTTTTGCATCGTGGTATTCATTTGGAATATCCTGCTCCTCAGTCGACGAGGCAAGGGCCAAGATCCCTTCACCGGGAGTGACCCCTTGGACAGAAGTTTGCGTCAGGGCATTAACTTCACTATAGCCGATTACTTTTGCTTTGCATCGAGATATTCGGTTATGAATATCCAGCACCCCATTCTACGGGGAAAGAGCCGAGATCCCTTCACCGGGAGTGACCTCTTTAGTAAAGGTTTTCGTCACTATATTTTCTAAAAAGCTATTCGTTCCTTCAACGATATCAAGTTCACTACGTTAAAGGTTTTCGCCAGAAACCATTCGTAGCCCTCCGTCGTTTCATATGGGTAGTCAATAGTATTCAAGCTGTGTTTGTTGGCCTTAGTCAAGGCACAGTGTTTGGTAGCTGTTGGGTATTCATATGTTGCATAGATAGATGCGTTGGTTTGGGACAGTCGTATAGCCTTGTTGGCCTTAGTCAAGGGCTTGTACGGGTGGGTTCAAATCAACCTGGACAATGACGGGTAGAACTTGACATGTGACTTATGATTTGTTGGCCTTAGTCAAGGTCATAAGAGCATGGGGCAGAAATCACATCGGGAGTTTCAAAAGTACTGAAACTTGCCAGATATGCGCATACCTTCTGGAGTGTGATACCGTGAGCGGATTCCGTCACGTTGTCATGCGATGAGAGTTGGATCCCGATTCCCACTGATGAGTTGGTATACTCCTCGGGTAACCCCGACTAATTCTTCTTTTAGGTTTGGAGAAGAATTTGAGGTACAGTGGGAGGATTCCAGATTAGATAAATTGGTAACCATTCTGATCTAGGTTAGAGTGCACGCTGAGTGTTTCTTTTCTCTCTCTCTCTGGCAGCGACCATTTGACCCGACCCTAAGACTTTGACTCAGTGACCAAGTTGACCGAACCTTCTTAAACACCGGCTTTTGGATTGTCAAGAGTTGCAGACCTCATTGCCACTCCTACTTTTACCCTTTTCTCCAGGACACCCCGTATTACTACGAACGTCCACTTCCATTGGACAAAACCATCGTATGGTTAGATACGAACTCGAAGGAATTTATTCGAGGATGGTTTCAGGTTCTGGAGAAAACGGATAGGATTATTCAGTTGTCTTTTCCTTCTACCCTCTCTCAGGTTACGAGTACTCCTTGGTTTAGGGGTAGCACACCTATTATGCAAATTGGATTGTCTTCTTCCAAACCTTAGGATGGTGCCGACCGGTAGGGAATGAAGAAAACCAATTAGCATAACGATGGTGTGCAGAAGGTATTAAGTTCAGACAAAGCAAGGGATTAGTAAGAGGGCAAAGTAAATTGCAACAGATATTCACGACCAAACCAAATATTTCGTTACCACTCCCACATCACCTTTGTATTTCTCCAGGACACTCCGTATCACTACGAAGATCCACAGTTTATTTGGATACTCCATCGTATGGTTATATACGAACTCGAATGGAACTTGTTCCAGTTCGGGGATGGATTCTGGTCCAGGAGAAATAGGAATAAAGTACATTCAGGTGTCTTTTATCTTCACCTTCTCTCGCATTGCGAGTGTTCCTAGGATTGGGACAGTACACCCATTATGCTTATTGGATAGTCTTCTTCCAAACCATAGGCTGGTGCCGAACGGTAGGGAAGGAAGAAAACCATTTGGCCTAAGGGGTGTGCAGAAGGCAAAGACTAAAGACATATGAAGGGATTTGGAGAGGTGGCAAAGAATTATACGGTTATAGTTGTGAATTTGGATAATGGAAGAGGCATTACTAAGAATACCGGGATACCCCACCGAAACATTTCAATGTTTCAGTTTCACTGTGTACTGTTAAAAGAAAACTGATTTCCCGATTAGATACTTACTCCAGGGTATGTATTTACCAGGTATGATTCTCACATCTGTATGGTTTTACAGATGATGAGTGGGAGTAGGTTATTGGGAATTGGGTGATCATCCTCATTATATCGGGATTCGTTGTAATCGGTGATATTTGAGGAAATCACCTGGGCTGTTTGCCGGTCGGCAAATATTTGGTTTTGAATATCCGCTGTTATGCACCAATTTCAAATTGATATATCTGTACGTCTATTTTCATAGAGTGAGATATACCTTTCTGAAATTATGTCTACGACATTTACCTATATCAGTGGATGGTTAGGTAAGGAGCATTAAACAGCGGTGTAATTCTTCTTAACCATAAGTACAGTTTTCAACCTACGACACACAGTGAATGAGTTATCAGACTCAAGGGACTTATACAGAGTATTGTATGTTGTCCAGGGTCCATCAGGACAGAGGGGTTGGTCCTCATACTACATTCAGTTTACTTATGACTTCTCTAATTTTTAGACAGGTGTTTCGTGGAAACACAGGGTCCGAATTTGGAGAAGTTATAGGTATTTGAATAGAGTAGAGAACCAGGTATAGCAAGTATCGGGATTCTTCAAAGAGATCGAAGATGTAGATACTTGTGTATGGTATTCAGTTGATAGTAATGATAAAGAGATCTTGCTTCTCTTTCAGGTTACTCATAATTGGAAGTATTCCTAAGTTGAGTAACGCTGATCGGCCTCCTTCCATTTAGTTGACATGCGCTGGGGACAGCTGCATGATTTGAATCTGGTTCAATTAAATCAGTGCCTCTGTTTCTATATTGGATATAGAACAGTTCATATCTTAACGATGTTAAGGTACGGGGAGTTGTCCGGTTTATGATTAAAACCAGACACTGGACAACTCAAGGCACGTTTCTGTAATGGCTGTTTGTGGGTTGACCCAGGCTATGACGAGGGTTGATTTTCTACCATCTGGATGAACAATAGCGATATTGTTCTAGACTCGCCACAGTTTTATTAAAAATGGATTTTTTCAGAAAACAGTAGTGGGAGTATGGTAGAACTGGAAGTGATTCCAGAACCACAAACGATTACTGAAGATTTGATAAGGAACCTAAAGATTCAATCTGGATTGACATTCCATTGGCCACTCCGCAGATATGGTGGGTAACTTCAGGCACCCGAGAGGTACTACGGTAGCCTCAAGGACGGTGACAGGGAAGTTCTTGTTTACCCACAATTACCATTGCTGTTGTTCCAGGCTGCGAGACCCGGCGGGAGGATGACTATAGCGTCATTCTAAACTAGTTTTAGAAGTGTACGTCTATATGACTCTGCCAGAGGGTTGTCGTAGTCAGTGGGAGCAGCGGAAGCATTGGTGGACAGGTTGCTTCTGTCTATTTATAGACTAGAGCAGATGTAGCGGAGATAGATCATCTATTTCTGACGTGACAGTCATGGGTTTGACTTCATCAGAATAGGGGATGGATCTGTTGAGAAGGTAGTAGGGTGTGATATCCTGGTATTTGGATGATATACACAGAGTAGGAAAAGAAACTCCTACACTACGATCGGTTATACTTTGGTCGTCACACAGTTGTTTCTCCACAAAGGAAATGGATTTTATATCAGACATACTGGTTACTAGATCTATGGTTTTAGATCTGGATTTGGGTGGTTTCCCAATCAGGGTACTTGACAGCATTCTAAGAGTATTTAGGATGGACGACTCCTGGCACGGTAGTGTACCTGCAGGTAATGGAGTCACCCTTTCCAAAGGTGTCTTACAGACTAAAGGGGAGAGGGACGGGCATGATTGGCAGATCACTTGCTCAGGCAATTGAGTCAATCGTGAGATGTCAAGTACCACACCAGATGTTGTTCTTGCACTAGATGCAATAAGTTGACATTAATCCAATCCTGGAGAAACAGTCGGAAGCAGTTTTAGAACATAAGTGGATGTTCTAGGGATATGATAACGACAGCCTCATTCAGGAGACAGTTATCATTCCAGGCTTCCAAGGTGACATGGACGACAAGGAGGTTGTCAGAGTTATAGTTTTCCTTCTGATGAGGGGCAGTATTTTGGACAGGTGGTCCAAGGCAATACTGAGGGAGGCATGGCGCGCAGGATACTGATTAAGTTCAGTTGACGATACAGTCTAAGAAGTTTGGATTTGGAGTTCATTTATGAGCTATGTCCCATCAGACATCCAGACACATTCTAAGACAGGTATTGCTCTTTTCGGGAGATGGGTTTCTCCGCGAACTTGAGATATAGAGAGACATGGAAAGAAACAACTAAGCGGATCCACTCACTGAGGCTATTCCTCGAACGCAATAGTTCCGCAAACGAGCTTTGTGAGACTGACTAGTAGAGGAGTTGGGTGTTCGGTATCACACGGGCTGTGAGTATGCGACATCGCAATAATTAGCCTTGAGTGCAAGTGGGAGATTGTTGGAGGTAGTGCCCTCAGAGTCAATTATTGGATCACAGGTACGTGATTGCAATGATTGAGGGAGGACCTATCCCGGTAGGACAGTCTTACTCGAGATGATAGTATGCTATCTGGTTTACCTTTATCATCGTGTACTGCTTTAGGTGACATGACACGTCGCTATTACACGTTGATAGAGCCCCTAGGATTCTTGCTTGACCACCAGCAGTATGAGGGCGATCATATAAGTGGGAGCTGGGGGTCTACAAGCATATCCTTAAAAGGTCCCTAGTCGTGGGAGTTTCGAGACCGGGCATCGATACTCCATTAGTAGACTAGTGTATACAGTCGAGACCCCGACGAGGGGCGGTGGCTGGTCTCACAAGCCACTGGTGTCAGTTGGATCACCTAAGATGTATACAGGTGCTCATTGGGTTATGAGTACACCGGACAGGACTCGCCGGGAACATGCTAGTTGGTCATATACCAGACGTCAGATGGCAGTTCCCTGGTGACATGTGTGCAGGTTAGTTCATCGACCTGGGGATCGTCATTTGTCTCGTGTGAGTTCCCACTGTACTTTGATTGCTACCCTACCACGGCTCAAAGGAGTCGTGCAAACAGGTTTTAGTTGGGTACAGTCCCGAGCCACATGGAGGCAGTGAGCGTATCTTCAGGGGTTCGTCTCTCCCGGTATTGGGGGTGAGGTCGTGCTGTGTCTAGGAGAGCCATTACACAAAGTCCTTGGCCAAGGCAAGGAGATTTACTGGTAGGTATTCCAGTAGTATCTCAGGGTGTTCTGGGCTACACTCCGACACGACTTGTACCGCTTTTGGGGGTCTGACTTTTACCAACCCCCTAGGCCCGCCATGCGATACTCATAGACGAACGGACCGGACTGCACGGATATTGTCACTGACAGGCTCAGTAGGGTGTCAGGATGAGTTCGCTCATCGACGTCCCTTTTAGTCAATAGCTGGTGGCCCGTTACGTATTGGCTTATACCTCTGACGTGCTAGTGGTTAAATCCACAGCCATAGTATTGACGAGTCTTTAGAGTCCACCACACTTTCAGTTACTCAAGCTTTCGGGCGAAACGCTGTAGAGGCCGTATGGAGATATGGCAGGGTCCGATCAGATACGTGCGGTATTGCACGGATCAGGATCGGACGGTTTGTACTAGTAGCCGTATAGGTATATGGCAGGGTTCGATCAGATACGTGCGGTATTGCACGGATCAGAATCGAACGGATATTACTAGCCGGCTTTGGTTTAAGCCGGTCCTAGTTTAGTACAGTGTAGATTTCGTCTCATTGCATTTGTATCCGGACGGAATACAGATGCGGGTGTGTATGCACAGTATTGGGGTTTTCCTGTAATTTATTACGGGACCAGTTTTCTGGAGTTGCCAGTTTGCATTCCGTTCCGGCCGGTTTTCCTTTGTTCTTTCCCGGCCGGACTTTCCCGATGGAGGGGGTTATTTGCAATTGTGCAAATAACATTTGTGGAGGGGGTTTCTTGAATATATATTGATTATGATAGCTTTCTTTTCTTTGCACCATAACTTGCTTTGACTTGTGATTTGATGAGGGTATGGTTTGAAAAAGTGCAAGCATGGTGCATGTTTCTTTGTCCCTTGGATATGGTCACCTTTCTCTTGCTCCTACACTCACCTCCCTCTTGCTATCATATTATCCTTCCTCCACCTTTCTTATTCTCATAAGAAGATGATAAGTTTCCATGAGAATTGTGAGAAGGAGAAGAGAAGAAAAAAAAAAAGAGCTTCATTCTTGAGAGTTTCCTTCTTGATCTTGCTTTCATGATAAGAAAAATGCAAGCACCATTTTTCTTGTCTAGTATCCTCCATCATCCTCAAATGGCAACAAACCCCAAAAGAGACACTACACTAGATAACCTACAGCATATCTTGAGCATGTCGAGTTGCCGGCTTCATGCGCGAGTTGCCTCGGTATTGAGGTGGGAGCCCGTAAAAGTACCCGGCTTCGTGGTGCCCTTTCCGACGAGGAGGAGATGGACGGAGATCCCGCGAGGAGATCGGAGTGGAGATGAAGACCGGAGGACTTGGATCGTCGGTATACATTTCTTCCCTTTCTTATTGTAGCGTAGACTTGTTAATGGTTACGATCCGGAGTTTAGTGCGCGGTGGTGCCGGTTTGCAAAGTCCGCAAATTTTTAAGTTTATCACCGTTTCCGCATTCCGGCGTCGGATTGACGGCCGGGGCGCCGCCGTGCACTTACAGGTGGTAGCTTCATTCCCATTGACATGGCTTTGGCGAACCTTTTCCTTGTCTTGAATATTTTCTTGTCTACTTCGGATGCCTTTTGCTCTGGCAGGGGTAACTCAACTCTTTCGTCCAGTCGCCCGCCTCTGGTTCCCGTTGGCGTTGCCATTTCGCGCTCTTGATCCGCTTTACTTTTTAAATGAATCTCGTCTAGGAAGGCATTGATCATATCAGTTGTCAGCCTCGCACGCTCTGGTTCGGGCTCCGTCTCCAACTTCCTAGTGCTAGGAGTTTTCTCATCATCGGTAAACGAGTGGGAGATCACGTTGCAACTCGCCGCATATCCCTCGGATTCATCCGACGAGCTCTCTCCATCATCGTCCTCTTGAAAGATGTGGCTGAGGAACTCTTGCAGTGTGACAGGAGTTCGCGCCATTTGATTATATTCTTCCAGCGCGTCGATTTGCTTCTGCAAGTTTGTTCGCTCGTCTCCAAGCCTCGCGGGCTTCTTGGATTTCTTCTTCTTTTTCTTTGAAGATTTTGACGGCTGGGCGTGAGTATTTGGGCCTTTATCACGAGTCTTTGCAATGGTGCGGGGCTTCAACATCCCTTTGATAATTTGAGGTTCAAGAGGGTCCTTCCATTCGATCGCAGGGCATGCATGGAGGTCTCTCAGCATTCTTTTGGTCTTCGTTGATAGCACGACCTCCCATGGAGCTTCTTCGATAAAGGAGCAGGTTGCCCCCGGTGTGTCGGCCTTTTTAGGAGTATGTGGTTGTGGCGGGTTCACCTTCCACTTTTCAGACAGTACAAACTTCCCCTGGAGGTATTGATCTTCGATCCATCCTTTGAAGACGAAGCAATCTTCAATCGGATGACTTACCGTCTGATGGTAAGGGCAGTAGTTGGAGTTATTCACCTCGGTGGGTTGTAGCGGTCGCCTTGGATTTGGTAGGTTTATAAGTCTGTTGCGTATTGCCAGCTCGAATAACCACTTCGTCTTGTCTCGTGGGAACGAGTAGGGACGCTTCATTTTCTCATTATAGTACCGGCGTCTTTCCTCCAGTTGATCCGCCGATTTCGGGGCGTTAGGTTGCTGTTGGGCATTCGCAACGAAGGTTGCCCTCCTTTTACCCTTGTCATTCCGAGGTTCCGACTTCGGTGTAGGTGGTCTATGACCCATCTGGTCCATCTGAGCTAACTTGTCGATCAGAGCCTGGAATGTGGTTGGCTTAAAGAACATCACAAACTGGGAGATAGTTGCGTGAGGGTCTAGAGTTCCCACGAACATGCCCACCGCAGGTGCTTCCTCAATGCGTTGCTCACATCTCGACCACAAGTTCCGCCAGCGTATAGCGTACTAGACCCAGGTTTCGCCCGGTTTTACCCTGGCGTTAATAAGTGCAGTTATTGGAGTGCGTTCGCTGGCACTTGCAAATCGCTGAGTGAACAACAACACCATTTCAGCGAACGTTTTGATAGAATCATTCGGGAGTTCCGAATACCACTCAAACGCTGTTTCTGATAAGCTGCCCACGAACTGGCGGAGCAACAATTTATCGTCACCGCCGGTGTTACCGCATAGGGCCCGAAACTGGGCGACATGTTGATGGGGATTGCCGGTCCCCTTATACACATGGAATTTTGGTATCGTATAGCCTTGTGGGTATTTGATTTGGTCGTACCAGCTCGGATACGGCCGCCCCGTTTTCACGACTTGACCAGCTGCCTCAGTCGCATGATGAACTCGGATTTGCTGGGCTATGTAGTCAGCCAAGTCAGCCTTAGAGATTGCCTCCTCCTTGGCCGTTGAGAGGGCTGGTGGTGGATTTGACGTTTCTCCTCGGTCATCTTCAAGAACGATCGGGGGATCCTCGGCGGGCAAGTCCTGCTGGATCATCATTCCTATCATGTCTTGAAAGAGAAGGCCCATCCGTTGTATGTTGGCCGCTTGTTCGGCAGCCTCTTTGTCCCTTTTCTCCAGTGTCCGGCGAAGGAACTCAGCGTCGGTTTCTTCCTCCCGGCGTGCGTCTGAGGACGTTTCTGGGTTTTCTCTTGGTCCAGTGAGCGCGGCCATAGCATTCATCATTTCTTGCAGCTTTTGTTGCTGCTCCTGGGCTTTCGTCACGGATCGGGTTAGGGGTCGGTGGCCCGTAGAAGTGCGGCTTTCCTCTTTTCCAAAGGCCATGTAAACAGTGTGCACCACCATGCCCCCAGACTTAGGGCGTCTGGGCTTAGTACTTTCAGCCGTCGCTGCATGCTGTGGGGTCCTCTCTGGCCTCCTCCTTTTATGAGTCAGTTGATCAACAGCCTTTTGGGGTTTAGCCTGGTGACCAACTTCAGGTTGGATTTTCAACTTCTTGCGCTGGCGGGAGAAGTTTGGATCGATGATCGAGTTTCGGGCCTGCCGCCAAACCTTATAGATTTTGGAAGACAGCCGTTGAGGAGATCGGGGCTGTTCGGGTTTTGTTTCCACAACCTTTTTCAATGAGGGAGGAGACCTCTTCAGTACTGCCGTAGGGGAATTCCTTCGCACCTTATTTAGCATTTCAAAGCTGTTCGCAGTTGGAACATCAGCATTGACCTCTGCCACCGGGGCCGATGGAGTCAACCCGGAGGGAGAGTTGCCCCCAGCCTTCCTTACTCGGCGCCAATGGCGACGTCGAGCGTGTCGAGCGGACGGCGTTGGGTCAGCGGTAAGAATGGTTTCGTCCTGCCCCCTGTGTGGGTGGGGGGTTGTTGTTGGTGTTAGCCTATCGAAGACCGATGTCCTCTGGGCAGCAGGAGCAAGGGCTGGAGCCGTCAATCTTGTAAAGACTGACTTTTTGGCCGGAGAAGTCGCCTCGGCGATTTCGGGGGCGGGAGCGGCCACTTTCTTAGAAGCAGCCTTCTCTGAGATTGTGGGCCTCATGATGAGTTCACAGGATTTCTGGCCCAATCTAGAGAAGACCGAGGCGTCGACGTTGGGCGACTCATTGAGAGGAGCCGTGGCAGGGGTAAGACGATCAAAGACCGACTTCTTGAGAGCTTTCGTTGTCAGCACTGGAGCGGTAAAGTTTGTCGGCGGGATCATGGTCCCAAAGAACAATCCTGTGGTGGCGCGAGTGACCTGTTCCACGGGCATTGTGAATAGCGAAGCAGCTTGGGGTCCATAGGCTATACCTCCTGGCGAGGCAGAGCGTTGGTTGCAATTGCCGTCTGAGCAGTTGGAGGATTTCGCAGGAGTAGAAGCCATCGATCCTTTGCTTTCTGCAATAAGCAAGATGCCAATTCTCAGTACCTTGAAACCCAAGGGCAACTATTAGCAAACCGCGATTGGTTCACGAATCACGACACACGAAGTGTGGAGTGGAAAGAGGAAAAGGTCCCACCGGGCGTACCAGAATCTGTTCCCCTCCGAAGGACGGCGCGCAGGACCGCGGTGGTCTTGGCGCTGAGATTCGGGGCAGATGCTAATTGGTGCTATCCGTCCACCTCTCCGAAGATGCCAAGTTGATTTATGGCACCGTGTATCGAAGGTTTAGACGGATGCGTCCGATGTAGCAGACTTCGTCAGATTCCCCCTCGTTTGAGGGGTTTTTGATTGTGGGGACGCTCTTCCCTGCAGGCGCAAGCCCCTGCAGTTAATTACGCTACCGCGTTGCGGTAACCACTTTCTCCTTCTCCAGATGGTCACTTCGTGTCGTGGGTGTTTGTTTTATTGCCCGTGGATTGTTTACGGAGACTGGGTTATGTCGTCACCCGTAGGGCGTGGACTAGTCCAAATCCGCATTATCTTAAATTTGGGTTTGGGGGTTTGGTTTGAGGATACGTCAGCCATACTTGAGGCTAAGATCAACTCAAACGTTTGTTAAGGATACGTTAGTCTAACTTTGTGACTAAGATCAACTTAACGGGATCGTTTAGATCCGACAGAAGAGTGTTTGGACTCTAATGTTCCAGTTTAGGGACATAGTGGTCCATCGTATGTATGGCCGTCGGGACCCATCACCTCTCTGACGACGTTGAAGGATTACAACGACGGATGTCAGAGGAGTTCAGAGATGTACCCTCGAGCCGGAGTTAATTTGGGGGATTCGTAGTCCAGTCTGTTTGAAGGTTTAAGGACACGTTAGCCATTTTTGAGGCTAAGATCAACTTAAACGGGACCGTTTAGATCCGACAAAAGAGCATACGGGGCTCTATTGTTCTAGTTTAAGGACGTTGCGGTCCACGGGTAGTTTAAGGACATTGCGGTCCATGGGTAGTTTAAGGACATTGTGGTCCATGGGTAGTTTAAGGACATTGCGGTCCATGGGTAGTTTAAGGACGTTGCGGTCCATGGGTAGTTTAAGGACGTTGCGGTCCATGGGTAGTTTAAGGACGTTGCAGTCCATTGTTAGTTTTAAGACATCTCGGTCGAGGTTAAGGACGTCGTAGTCCATGGGTTTAAAGACCCCACAGTCCATTGTTAGTTTTAAGACATCTCGGTCGAGGTTAAGGACGTCGTAGTCCATGGGTTTAAGGACTCCACAGTCCGTAGTGTGCTCTGGATGCTTCACACGGGTTCACTGCCGTGCTTAGCGAGGACCAGGCTCCGCTCTGGACGTTTTCCACGGGGTCAAAGAGTGACGTTATCCGCGTTCCACGTAACCAGGGATTTATATTAGACATGAATTTAAGGACCCCACAGTCCGTATCAATGTGTGGTTGTCGGGACCCGTCACCTCTCTGAAGACGTTGAGGGATTACAACGACAAGTATCAGAGGAGTTCAGAGATGTACCCTTGAACCAATTAGCTGGTTGAAAGAGCAGATGTGCTCAGTTCAATGTGATTTGAGGACTTATGGCCATCTTGGGCTAAGTCCAACTCAGGAGAGGCTTTGCCTCTATCCATTTAGGCCAATTGGGCCAAAGCCTAGTGTTAAACACTATAGAGCAGTCAGTGTTGAACACTGGGAATGTGGTTGTCAAGTTAGTGTTTAACACTAAGAGATAATTGGCGTTAAACACCAGCAACAAGGCTTTTCAAATTAGTGTTAAACACTAAAACAGATCAGTGTTGAACACTGTAAATAAAGCTTTTTAATCAGCATTGAATGCTAAGGCCCGACAGTGTTTTAACACTGGGTTTGAGAGTTTTAATTTAGTGTTAAACACTAAGGCGAGAGGGGTCACGTGGCGGCACGTGAGAGCGCCCTCCCTTCATTTGTTCTGCTGAAGTTATTGCGTCTTTCAGAGCATCACGTGCCATCACGTGATGGGCATTCAAATGGCTATGTATTAGAGCTTCTGCCAAGGGTCACGTGGGTCACGTGGGGTGCTGCCTCAAAGGGGCTTTTTGTAGATCTCTTGGGGGGGTCACGTGATGGCACGTGACCCTGCCTTCATGTATTTTGTTTGGAGGCTTTGTTAATCTTTTTCAGGAATTAAATTCCTCGAGCTGTAGATTTTCAGAGGAATTAAATTCCTACTTCCTTTCGAAGACTTTGTTTTTCTGGAACAGAGTTTAACTCTGAATTTTCTGTAGGAATTAAATTCCTTATATATGTGAAGGGCTGAATAGGGTTAAACCCTAATAAAAGATTTTAAGGAGTTTAGACTTCCATTCTCTGTTAAATTATGATTAAGGGAATTGAATTCCCGATGTTTCAACAGAACTGGGTTTTTTAATTGGGGTTAAACCCTGTTTCTTTTTAGTTCTGGAGGAATTAAATTCCCATGATATAGGGTCCAGCCCTACTTTTATTTTGGAGGAATTAAATTCCTATAGTTCTGTGAGAATTAAATTCTCGAGCTTGCATTCCTTCTCTATGTTTTGGATCCGCATGGCAGGATCTCGACCCATTGAGAATTAAATTCTCAACCTTAAGGGGAGATGTGCACTTTGCAGATCCTCTATCAAAGAGAGAAGAAATATGTTCTTCTGTTTTTTACATTATCAGAGTTAAACTCTGTTGAGAATTAAATTCTCTTTCCTTCAAACGGCCTTCCCTTTCTTACCTAGGGTTTTTGCAGAAGATCTGAGTCTTTTCAAAGTATCAAAGCTCTTCTCCTTTTTTCTTTTCTTCTCTGCGTCTGTATATCCCTTCTTGTGTCTCTTGGCTCCTATTTATAGGAGAAGCAGCCGAATCAATCAGTTTTTGACGAACCTTCATTGGGAGATTTGATTTGCATCCATCATTCATTTTGGGCCTTTGGATTATCAGGTGAATTTTATTCACCATTGGATTTTAAATCCAGAGATTCTCCTTTGTTATTTTGGTTAGATTTAAGGGGGAAATCTTTCCAAACCCGAGATTTTCCATAGATAGATGATATTTAATCATCTCTGAATCTTTAATTTGATTGGTCCCGGATAATAACTTTCTTTTGGAAGGATTCAAATTTCCTTCAGAATTTAATTCTGTCGTTAAAACTGGGCTTTGAAAGTCGGTCACGTGTGACCACGTGACCCATGGTCACGTGTGGACACGTGACCCGCCTTTGGAACGAGCCTTCCTCTTTCTTCTGCACTCTGCCTTCTTCTGCTGCTTAGCCGTCACGTGCTACCACGTGACCCTTGGTCACGTTTGAGCACGTGACCCCTGTCTGACGCTTCTTTCCTTGTTTCAATTGGAGAGCGAGTCTGCTGCTTTGATTGTCACGTGCCGACACGTGACCTTGGTCACGTGGGAGCACGCGACCTCTTCTGAAGCTCTTTTCCTTGACTCGATCAGGGAACCAATGTGCCCTTTTCTGCCGTTTTATATGTCACGTGTCAACACGTGACTGCTGGTCGCGTGTAAGCACGTGGCCCTTTTTGAAGCTTTTCCCAGAAGCTTTCCTGATTTTAAATCAGGAAACAGATACGTGTTTTGTGCACGCAGTTGCACGCGTTTAAGATTTTATACACCTTGGCATACTCGGTGTTGCTTTTTATACGCATTTGAATTATTGATGCATTTTCGTGCACTTGTTGCACCCGATTTGTATTTGTGCAGTTGTTGCACTAGGGTTTTACGCTGTGCATTATTGCACTATATTGTATTTCGTACACTGGATGTACTGTATTCGGCATTTCGTGCACTGGATGCACTGTATTCGGCATTTCGTGCACTGGATGCACTGTATTTGGTATTTCGTGCACTGGATGTACTTTATTGATATTTCGTGCACTGGATGCACTGTATTGATATTTCGTGCACCGGATGCACTGTATTCGGTATTTCGTGCACTGGATGCACTGTATTGCTATTTCGTGCACTGGATGCACTGTATTGATATTTCGTGCATTGGATACACTGTATTTGATATTTCGGATTGATATTTCGTACACTGGATGCACTGTATTTGATATTTCATGCACTGGATGCACTGTATTGGTATTTCGTGCACTGGATGCACTGTATTTGGTATTTCCTGCACTGGATGCACTGTATTTGGTATTTCGTGCACTGGATGCACTGTATTGGTATTTCGTGCACTGGATGCACTGTATTCGGCATTTCGTGCACTGGATGCACTGTATTCGGCATTTCGTGCACTGGATGCACTGTATTCGATATTTCATGCACTGGATGTGCTGGAGTTGGTATTTTGTGCACTTGATGCACCATATTTGTGTTTTGTGCGATTGTTGCACTGTATTGTATTTCGTGCACTGGATGCACCTGATTCATATTTCGAGAATTTGTTGCACCAGCTAGGTATTTTGTGCATTGGTTGCACCGAAATTATACTCCGTACCTTGGTTGCACCCGATTTATGTCTTTGAGCATTTGTTTTACCAGATTTGTGTTTTGTGCGTGTCTGCACTTGATATTCGTTTTCATGCATGTTACTGTACTAGATACTTTCCACGGACTGACGTGCTTAGGTTAGATTTTTGCGCATATTAGGCGCTTAATATTGGATTTTGTACGCATCGGATGCACTTGATTTAGATTTTATTCGTGCATGTTGGATACACTTGATTTAGATTTATTTGTGCATGTTGGATGCACTTGATTTAGATTTTATTCGTGCATGTTGGATGCACTTGATTTAGATTTATTTGTACATGTTGGATGCACTTGATTTAGATTTTATTCGTGCAAGTTGGATGCACTTGAGTTAGATTTTATTCAAGCATGTTCGATGCCCTTGATTTAGCCTTCATTCGTGCATGACGGATGTACTTGATTTGAATTTTCGTGCATGTTGAGCGCATGATATGAGATATGGTGTTGTGCATACCGAAGGTACTCGATTGGGATTTCCATTCGTGCATGTTAGTTGCACTGGATTGAGATTTCGTGCACCACAGTAGCACTTGACTTTGATTAGATATCATTCGAGATGTTGATTTTGATTTCATGCCTATGGTATGCATGTGATTTGACTTATGCTTTCGGCATAGTTTTCATACACTTTTAGTATTTTGATTCGATTTTAGGCACGCTGATGCACATGGTTGTAAGATTTTATACCGTGTATACCTGATTGGATTGAGGTCTATTATATACCGTCGATTTCGATTATGATATTTGATAGTGTTTCCGTGCACTTTGTGCACTTGATTTGGGATTCTTGCGCATATTTGGCGCGCGTGATGCGATTTGGTGCACGCCAGATGCACTAAATCGATATTCTTCGTGCATATCAGATGCACCTGACTTTGCTGTCAGGCACATACGTTGCCTCTGACAGGTGTTTCGTGTACACCCGTAGCACTTAGATATTGTTTCTGTGCACATGTATGGCATATTCATGGATTTTCATTTCCGTACGCACCAGACGCACGTAGCTTTCATATGCACGTTTTGGGATTGAGTTCTTATGGAGCAGTACGTTTTATGATATTTGCTATTTATTTTCGTACTGAGAAGGACTAGTCAGAGGACAGTATCTGGATATATTTTGCATGCAATAAGAGTTATCGAAGGGATTTCCAAACAGGGAGCTATAGTTTCAATATTTACATGCGTATCTGATATGACACGAAACGTTTAGAATAAAAGAACCCTTCTAAATTATTTTCAAACGGCGGGACGTACATATTAAACCAAGGATAAGTATATATATAGTTATTTTCTTACAATAGAGATCCGCCACTGTGCAGTGATACGCACATTGCAAAGAGAATTGAAAGGTTTGGCATGCATTTCTTCAGATGTTTCGATGATTTTACATATATAGTTTTGAGTATATCATATTGGTTTCGTATTGGATTTGACATTTGTGTCTTCACCATGACTCCGCTGATTGCGGGATGCTTGACAGAGTTTTTATTTGGAGTTATCTGCTCATTGTTCATGCGCATGCATTACGCTATGATGCGTTTTATATATTGATGATTTCGGAGCCCCGACGACTTGGAATTTTACTGAAATGTTTTAGTATTTGAGCGTTTGACGGGTTTAAATTTAAATTCGGGGACCGAATTTCTTTAAGGGGGAAGATTGTAACATTTCAGAAAAATAAAATATTATTTTTGGGAATTTTTATTATTTAATAATATTTTATTGAATATTTTAATAAGGCGGTATAATTAAATACCGATAAATTGGGAAAAATTTGGAAAATTATGGAAATTACTGAAAAGAGGGTGCTATGTGTAATTTATGCAAATTATGAAATTCTATGATTTATTTTGCGCCATTTTAGCGCTAATCGCGATTAAATATCGCAAATAGCGCATTAAGCGTGATTTGTGCACATGACATGCACCAAGTTATTTTAACACTTGTTACATTTTATTATGGTCTTTTCTTCATTTATCATGCATGGTTGTTGACTTTAGAAAAGAAAAGAAAAGTGAAAAGGGGACACAATAATGACATGAAGGATGGACATGAGAGAGAGAGAGAGGGTGAGGGGTCAACCAAGCATGGCTCTCATTTTGTTTTCATTCATCTTTCATCCCCTTCATCTTTTCCTCTCCTCCCTCACTCCCATGGCAGCACCTCCTCCCTCCCCCTCTTCAAACCTCATAACATCATAAAAAAACAACCCAAAACCCGATCTCCACTTCAATAGAAACATGCATAAGCCTCCTAGCTACATTTTGGACAAAGAAAAATGGGATTTTGACGATGTAGGGGAATCCTTGAGTGCCAAATGAGGCAATCTTTCCATCATTTGTGTATTAGTTAAGTTTCTATAGCCTCTATTTAAATTTGGATGTGATTTAGAGAGGTTTTGATGTGTTTGGAAAATTCTAGAGAGGGTTAGGGTTTCCTTGAGTTGTGTTAGTGTAATTAAGCCTTAGTGGTGACCTTAAAACCCCCCTATGATGTTAGAAACCCAGGTCCACTCGAAACTAACCCAAATACAGAAAACTGGAAACTTTCCATGTCGGTTTGTGAGTGTATAGGGTGTGCAGGGAAATCTGGGCAGACTGCCTACCGGTGATTTTATCTTGCGCGGCGGATATCCGGAGGATACCGTTCGTGGTCGTGTGATTGATGGTGCAGGCCAGTTCGGATAGCCGGAGCCTGAGATATTGACATTTGAGACACTGAGATTTTGAGATTGATGATACTGGCCAGTCCGGATAGCCGGAGCCTGAGGTATTGAGATACTGAGATTTATATTTTGTGTCGCTGCTGGACACTATTTTATCTGTCGATTTCATTGATGATACGCGATTTATATACATACAGAAATCTCATTAAATGAAGAAAACAGTTGTCTCATTCACGATGTATTCTATGCCATTTGTAATGCATTCATACATTTTATATCTGATATGTTGCTATCTGAGGTACTGACACAACATGTAGTATTTCACTTATACATAGATGGACCAGGATATTTATTTGAGGATATTACTCGATATGACTTAGGATAGCGTCATGCATGCGATTTCTACTCGTAGATGTTTTCTACTCACGAGTTGGCAACTCACCCCCGTTGTGCCACAGTTTCTTGCAGGTTTGTCGTACAGGTTTCGTTGCGGTTTTGCTGGCACACTGTTCTTTCCGGGTGATTGCTTTGGTAGGTGGGTTTTTTGCATCAGGACCACCATTGTATATTTGTTATTTCAGTTATATCGAGTAAAACTCTATCAACCAGACTTGTATATTTGATAAAGATAGATGACCAGTGTATTTTCTTTCGACCTTAGAGCCGCGTGCTGTATTATTATGGTTTTCCTCTGGTTTTCTTGATGATGTTGGATTTTCATCCTGAGTTTGATCCTCGCCTTTCGGCGTTGTATATTATATTGCATTGTGTGGTTTTGTCCGCCGGTTGGCGAAGAGCTAGCTCCCGCTTGGGGACGCCTTTATTCATTATATATGCTTTATCAGGTTTGTACCCGTTTGGGGTCAGTTTTTACAAAGGAAACTCGGCCGAAATTTTCATAAAAGACTTGAGATTTTAAAAATGCATACTTCGGCATATGTTGTTAAATTTCTTGCTCTAAAATTTGTTTTTCCTTCACTCTACTGCTTTACTTGGTTTGGATTTTTGGGTTTTGGCTTACTTAGATTACGTACGCCTTGAGGCGTTTCGTAATTTAATTGCCGGTCATGTTCCGTACTTTTCGGGTCGTGACAATATGTCCTGCGGTTCCCAATATCTCCAAAGTCAAATGCAACATCGTATAAAGGTGCATAGGTAACTATAGAAAGTAAATTATGCAAAGAGTCATATCAAGATGCAGCAATCCTACTGTGTAGTGACATGGCAATTATTGATGATGAAGTGTGTGAGCCGGCAATTTGTGTGCGTGTAACATACGCATCATCGATAATGTTGTGAGTGTCCTAGCACAGGTATAAGTAATGCAATACGAATAACATGAATACAGCATACGGTAAATCACATGCAAATGCTGACAGGTATACGTATCTAATATGACCGAGTCGGTAATCTATCAGTCAGCATCCAGCCTCACAACATCACGTACAGTATAATCCATCGTACGGCATCCTCAAGTCAAGGGTATGCATCAATCATCAAGTCAAACTCATCACGCATGGAAAAATCAACGTACGGCTGCATTAAAACATTTGGGATCCTATCATCCTATACGACAATGAGGGGTACGAACCTAACGTCTCGTACGACATATCACACATGATTCAAGACATTCTATATATATCTATATACCTATGTCCTAAGTCACATCCATAACAATCTCATATGAGGGGACTGGCAAGGTATCAATCATCTCAATCGACTCGCATCCGTATACCAACATATCATCATATCACATGTCAATTCATATTCTCTTTTCATCGCATTTATATCTCACAAAGGTCAATTTTACAATACTTTCTACCTTTACTATAAGCATACGTATCTAATCTAACATACACACCGAAACCATACAATCGGTTTTTGAAAGATGCGAATCGTAGTTTTGAAAGTAGGAGCTACGGTGTTTTTAAAGAAAAGATGTCATTTGAAAATCCGTAACAGCCCTCAAGGTAATTGTTTAAAAGATGCATACGATTCTTCAGTTTGGAAATAGGTATGGTTCGGATGGCACATCTACGTCGACTATCTAGTCCCGGCAATATCATCAAATATCATCCTCAAATCCCGTCATCACATATTAGCCGTATCATATCACTTCTAACTATCAATTAGTTTCTACTATAGTTTCTTTAACTAGCTTTTAAGTCTATTTATAGTTGTCTATTAAGGTTTCCTTAACCATTTACTATGAGTGGGTTTCCATCAAAAACTTGCGGGAGTGCTATACGCCATCCACCCGACTTCCCCCGTGGATATAGATTCACTCACCTTGGTCTTCGCTTGCCGAAGTCGATGACGCCATGCTCCATCGCCTTGGAATCCTTGCGAGGGTACTTACAATAATAAACAATCGCAAATGCGTATTAAAATCAAGTTCTGAAAACCGAAACAGCATACGGATCGCCTATAGGTTAGAACCTATAGCCCACGAATGCAAAACCAACCAATTATCCCTAGTTGTTGATGTACAAACATCCAACAACCAAATACAATATAAAATACTAAAATCCAAATTTCAGAATACGGAAAACATAGCTAAAAACACACCAAAGTGCTCCCAGATTTTGACTCAGGTCAAACTAGCCAATTTTGCATATAGGGTTGCTCTAGATATCACCTAAGGGACTCACCAACCAAAATTCAACGTATTTCCTCCCGACATGGCCGCAAATTGCGGCCCATATGAGTAAATCTATGGCCAGAAAGTAGGGGTAGGGGCTCAGGTTTCAGGGGGTGGTCCATGGTCACCTGCACGTCTCATGGTCATGGGAACTTATTCAATGGTTGTCTCAGGTCACTCCAGATCTCCAAATACCCTCACAAATCGTCAAATTTCCAATATCGACGAATCTAAAGTTCGTATTTTTGGGTTTGGTCACTGGTCCAGGTCAAGAAATGGGTCTCTAGGGTCTTGTAACAGCCACTAGGCATCACCCAAACCACACAACACTCAAACCCTTCTCTAGGAATTTCAAAGTTCACAAATCCACATCTTAACCCCATTTCTAACTAACTAGAATGCAAGAAACTAGAAACTACACTAAAGGAAATGAATTATACCTCATGGATGTAGCCAAGCAAAACCCTAGCTCACCCAAGTCCTCAAAATCCAACATTGACAGGTCCAAAGTGTAGATGGTGAAGAGGGGATCAATTTTAATGAAAGGGGTTTAAGGTTTTGATGAAGCTTTTTAGATGATTTCATGGATTGGAGGTGGAGGGAGATGAGGTTGGAGGAAGATGAAGAAAGAAAATAATGGGGGAAAGAAAAGATGGCAGCAGCCCCCCTCCCTTCTCTCTCTCACTTATTCTCACACACTCTCTCTCTCTCCCCAATCATTCACCTTTTTACCCCTTTTCATTCCTTTTCCTTTTCTCCTTTAAATATCAAAACCAAATCACATAATACCCATAAAATAACACAAATGCAACAACATGTAACCAAATGTAACATGACACGGTGCACTAGCCATGGAAACTGTAAAACACGGATTTGGCCTAATCGCGATTAGCAGTGCACTGATCGGGTTTTTATCAAAACTGCATATAATAAATTTTAAAAATACCAAATCCTTTAAATATATTTTTAAATAAATAAATCATTTTAATTTCCATTTATTTCACCATTATCGGTATATTTTTATACCCTTTTTTGAAAACCCCAATTTCGCAAATCGGGCAGTTTTCGGGAAATATATTATTTTAATATTAAATTCCAAAAATAATATTTTATATTTTCTGAAATGTTACATCAGTGAGGTCACGTGCCTACACGTGATGGGTTCCCAAACCCTCTGAACCAATAAAATTAAATTCTAATTAAAAAGAATCAAAAGCCCTAATTGGAAAATATTTGCCTAGATCTTTCCAAACAAAAAAGATTGTACTCTGTAAAGTGGAGTACCGTTGGATTAAAAATCCAATGATGATTAAAAAAAACACCAATTTATAGAAAGATTCTGTACAAGAAAATATTTTCCTAAAATTTGCCAGGAACAACAAATAAAATATCTTATGGATTAAAAATCCAATGGTAAATAAAATTAACCGAATGATCTAAAAGATCATGTTGGTTATAAAATCAATCAAAATCTCTCAATGAGAGATTGGCTGAAAAAACCGATTCTTTTCTTTCATCTATAAATAGGAGCCAAGAAGAAAAGAGAGAAAAGAAAGAGTACAATAGAGAGAAATAGAGAAGAAGATCTCTTCAGAGAAGAGAGAAACTCTAGGTAAGAGAAGGAAAGAGATCATTCTATAAGCTCCCACAAAACAAAAGAGAATTTAATTCTTAAACCAAGAGTTTAACTCTTCTAAATAAGAACTCAGTTCTTCCTCTGGTTGAAGATCTGCAGAAGCAGACCTCCCCACATGTTGAGAATTTAATTCTTATCGGGATGATTCTGCCATGCAGATCCAAAACTTAGAGGGAGAATTGGGTTTAAAGAATTTAATTCTTTCAAACACAGAGGAATTTAATTCCTCTAAATAAAATTGGGGTTTAACCCTATAAAAGAATTTAATTCTTAAACAAGAAATTTAACTCTCCATGCACGTAAAGAGATCAGTACCCACATGATCACATGTGTCCATGTGAGCCCCCTCAATGATTAAAAGAGAACGAATAAGTTTAGGTCACGTGCTCCCACGTGACCCTTGAATAAGCTTCCCAAAATAAAAAGGGAATAAAGCCGAGGCATTTCACTTTCTGGCGTCTTACGTGCTCCCACGTGACCCTTGAACAAGCTTCTCAAAATAAAAAGGGAGTAAAGCCAAGACAGTTTCACTTTTTGGGCATTTCACGTGTTCCCGCGTGACCCCTAGCAATTATCAAACACTCATAAAAAAAAGGATTCTACCCAAAGGCAATGTCCGCCTAAAGATGCCTCACGTGTCTCCACGCGACCCTTGACAAACACCTTTTTAAGGAGAAAATGGGGTAAAACGGAAGGATTAATATCCATCACATGGGTACCCTCACGTGTCCACACATGATGATCATAAAGATCAAGTTTTTAATGCTTATATGCATATTCTGGGAGTAAAATAGAAGAAGTAAGGCCCAATCTTCAGGTGCCTCATGTGACCCCATGTGAGCGCTTCGTTCTTAGTGTTTAACACTACTTTAAGCGCTTCATTCTTAGTGTTTAACACTACTTTAAGCGCCTCACGTGGGAACACATGAGCGCTGAGTATACTCTAGTGTTTAACACTATTTTCAAACCAATCTTAGCCCAAATTAGCTAAGTCGCCCAGAGACAAGACCCCCCTTCAATTGAACCCAAACTATACTCCTGTCTTCCAAAATTGATCATCTCATATGGCATTCAAAGTAATTCCCAGAGCCTTTCAACCAACATTGGTTCAAGAGCACATCTCTTCATACCTCTGATATAAATCGTTGTAATCCTTCAACGTCTTCAGAGAGGTGATGGGTCCCGACAACCAGACATTCCATGAACTGTGAGGTCCTTAAACTCATGGACTATGATGTCTTTAAACTTTACGGACTGTGGGGTCCTTAAACTCACGGACTATGATGTCCTTAAACTTTACAGACTATGATGTCTCTAAACTACCATAGATTGTAGGATCCTTAAACTCATAGACTATGATGTCTTTAAACTTTACAGACTATGATGTCTCTAAACTCCATGGACTATGATGTCCTTAAACCCACTGGACCGTAACGTCCTTAAACTAAAACGATAGAGCCCAAATGCTCTTTCGCTGGATCTAAATGATCCTAAAAACCCTGTTAAGTAGATCTTATTCTAAAATTAGGCAAACGTAGCCTTAACAACCATTTAAGATGATCTTAAGCTTAAATGAGATTAACGATCCTTAAATCAATCCAACTACAGATCCCTCAACTGACATTGGTTCAAGAGTACATCTCTTCACGCCTCTGATATGTGTCGTTGTAATTTTTCAACGTCTTCAGAGAGGTGGTGGGTCCCGACAACCAAAAACTTTATAGACTATAATGTTTTCAAACCCCATAGACTACGATGTCCTTAAACCCAATAGACCGCAATGTCCCTAAACTAAAACAATAGAGTCCAAATGCTCTTTTGTTGGATCTAAATGATCCTGTTGAGTAGATCTTAGTCTACAATTAGACTAACGTATCCTCAACAAACGTTTGACTTGATCTTAGTCTAAAACAAGATTAACGATCCTTAAACCCAACCCAAACCCAAATCTAAGAAAATACGGATTTGAACTAATCCACGCCCTATGGGCGACAACATAAATTAGTCTCCATATATAATCCACAGGCAACCAAAAATAAAACAAACACACACGACACGAAGTGACCATCTGGAGAAGGAGAAAGTTGTTACCAAGATGTGGTAGCGTAATTAACTGCTGGGGCTTGTGCCTGCAGGGAAAAACATCCCCACAATCAAAAACCCATCAAACGAGGGGGAATCTGATGAAGTCTGCTACAACGGCTGCATCCGTCTAAACCTCCGATATACGGTGCCATAAATCAACTTGGAATCTTCGAAGAGGTGGACGGATAAAACCAAATAGCATCTACCCCCAAATTCAGGCCAGATGTCCCAACATCCCGGTCGGTCTTTTCGGCGGAGATTAGATTCTGGCACGCCCGATGGGACATTTTACTCTTTCCACTCCACACTTCGTGTGTCGTGTTTCGCGAACGAATCGCGGTTTTCTATGGTTGCCCCTAGATTCGAGGTACTAAGATTTGGTGTCTTGCTCCCGTGCAGAGAAAATGGCTTCCAACTGCACAAACTGCAATAACTACAATAACTCCCACTCTGTCCTTGCTGGAGGAGTGACTTATGGGCCTCAAGCGGCCTCCGTTTTCACGATGCTAGTGGAACAGGCAACGCAAGCCACCACTGAGCTATTCTTTGGGACCATGCTCCCACCCATGAGCTTCAATGCCCCAATGCTGTTGCAAGAAGCTCCGAAGAAGTCGATATTTGATCGGCTTACGACTACCATGGCCCCCCTCAATGGGTCGTCCAAGTCCAGCACCTCAATCTTTGATAGGCTAAGCCAAAACTCCAATGGGCCCATGAAGAAGCCCGCGATACCTGAAGGGGTTATCCCGAAACAGATAGCCATCTCTGCTTCAGTGAAAGAAGTCTTCAAAGCGGCTTCTCCTGCTAAAAGATTAGTCTTTGCAAGACTGGCTGCTCCAACTCCCGTTCTGGGCGAAGTCACCAAGGCTGATACCCCTGCTCGGAAGTCTGCCTTCGACAGGTAGGCCATCCCCACTCAACGGACGTCAGTTTTCAATAGGCTGGCACCAACGGCAACCCCTCATCAGAGCAGAGGGCATAAAGAAGCTCATCCAACAGCAGATGCGGTCCCGTCCGCAAGGCATGCTTGACGTTGCCACTGGAGCCGAGTGAGGAAAGCTGGGGGCAATTCCCTATATGGACTTACTCCGCCAGCTCCAACGGTGGAAGTTGATGCTGCTGTTCCAACTAGGAACAGCTTTGAACCACTCAGGAGGGTCCGCAAGAACTCTCCAACTGCCGTGCTGAAAAGATCTGCTCCACCTGTGGAGAATGCTGCAAAGACAAGGCTGGAGCAGCCCTCTCAGCGGCTGTCTTCTAAAATTCACAAGGTCTGGCGACAGGTCCAAGACTCGGTGATTAACCAAGACTACTCCCACCGACTGAAGAAGATGAAAGTTCGGCGAGAGAAGGACGACCCTGTCGCACCACAGAAGGTGTCGTCTACTTGGGTGCCCGCTGCAACGGCCCCCTCAACTTCGACCGCTCACAAAAGAAGAAGGTCGGAGAATATCCCCGTGTCTGCGACAAAGCTCAAAGGCATTGAATCCAAATGCCCCAAGTATGGGGGCATGGTGGTGCACACTATTTATATGGCATCCTGGAAAGAGGATAGTCGTATCTCCACGGGTCATCGACCACTCACCCGATCGGTAACAAAAGCTCAGGAGCAACAACAGAAGCTCCAGGAGATGCTAACACAGATGGCCGCACTCACTGGGCCAAAAGAAAGTCCGAAGACGTCATCGGAACAGCGTCAAGAACAAGAAACCGATGCTGAGTTCCTCCACAGAATCCTCGAGAAGAAAGAAAGAGAGGCCGCGGAACAAGCGGCCAAAATAAAACGAATGGCGCTTTTATTCCAAGATATGGTCGGGATGATGATACGGCCGGATCCTCCAGCTGAAGACCCTCTGATTGTCCTTGAAGACGATAGAAGGGAGACATCGAACCCTCTTCCGGCTCTATCAACGGCCAAAGAGGAGACGATCTCCAAATCCGCCCTGGATGACTATATAGCTCAACAGATATGAGCTCATCAGGCGAGCGAAGCGGCGAACCAAATCGTTAAAACTGGACGACCCTATCCGGGTTGGTACGATCAAATAAAGTACCCGCCAGGATATACGATCCCTAAATTCCACATATATAAGGGGACGGGAAATCCATACCAACACGTGGCTCAATTCAGGGCTCTGTGCGGCAACACCGGAGGTGATGATAAGCTACTGCTTCGCCAGTTTGTTGGCAGTTTGTCAGAGACAGCGTTTGAATGGTACTCTAAGCTTCCGAACGACTCCGTTAAGACATTTGCAGAAATGGAGTTACTATTTACGCAAAGGTTCATAAGTGCTAGCGAACGCACCCCAATCACGGCATTAATTAACGCCAGGGTGAAGCCAGACGAAACATGGGTTCAGTATGCGATACTGTAACGTTTTGAAAATCGTTTCGATGAAATTTCGAAAAAAATCGGTAAAATAAGGGGGTTTTCTGTAAAAAGTCAAAATACAAATATCTTATTATAAAAATTAAATATACATATTCTAGCTATGTAATTGCTATTATTTGGTGTTTATTGAGCCGCTGGTGAAATTTCAAATTTTCTGAAAAAAATATTATTTTATTATTATTTTAAGCCGTCACTAATACAATTAATTAGGAAAAATTACAAATTGGAATGAGTTGAAACAAATTTTGTGCATCATAAAACATTAAATAAAATTTTATCATGTGGTTTTTGAAATAAAATTATTTGCCAAAACGGTTTAGAAATTATTGAAGAAAAAAAGGCTTTTTTTTAGCGTAAATGGATGTTTGGGGTATTATATTTTTCATTTTTCATCACCCCACACCCGTGCCCACACCCACACATCCCCACTTACTCCTCCCCTTAGCCAAATTCAGCAGCCCTCACTTTTCCCCCACTTGGTTTGCAAAGGAAAAGGAAATGAAAAGAAATAAAAGAAAAGATTAGAAAATAGATAAAGTAGTTAGACTTTGACCTTACCTTGACCTTGACTTTCCTCCCTTGCATTTTCCTCACCTCCCTCTCTCTCCCCTCACCCACTTCTGGCCGAAATTCTCAGCCCCCCAACAGCAGCCCCTCCCTCCCTCTTCTCCTCTCATTTTCCATCAAAACATTCACCCATTTCCATCAAAAATCAAAGCTAAAATGCAAATCAAAGCCCTACCCATTTTCTCTTATCTCTTTAAGCATGGATCTTGGTGCAAAGATTTCAATTTGGAGGTCTAGTTTCATATTGATCTCAAGATGGTTTTAAGGTATAAATCATAACCTATTGTTCAATTGTTGGGTTAAATTCCTTAATGTATCTTATTAGGTGCTTAAATATGGTTTAATTGCAAGTTTGGAAATCTAAAGAGAAGGAGTTTGAATTGAAAAGTTAGGGTTTTAAATTCAATAGGTTTGTTGTCACTTGTTTAAGGTTGCATGGTGTAGTTAGCATGTTAAGACATGTTAAACCTAATCTAGAAGATAATTTGTAAATTGTTGCATCTAAAAGTCCAAATTTAGTTATTTAAGCAAACTAGGTTTTAGTTTTAGTTGCAAATGGGTGATTTAAAATCTAACTAAGAATTTTATGACTTTATTAACATTATAAAATGTAGTTTAATGTTTTAGATCATGCAAATCCAAACTAGATTGTTGTATGTGCATTTTGCTATAAAATGGTCGAAATTGGTTAAAATTGCAAACTAGTTTTTGTAAATATTGTGTTAAATCGAGAATTAAAATATGGTTAGGGTTTTTATCATATCATTAACTTTATTAAGTGTAGTTTAACACTTTAGTTCATGGAAATCCAACCTAAATTGTAGTTTGTGCATTTTGCTATGAAATTGTAAAAAGGGTATTTTGGTAAACTAAAATATTAGGGTTTTTGGAATTTAATGAGATTAAATTCCGGAAATTGTTTCTATGACTTATTTAAGATATTTAATAAGTATATTGGCCGCTACATTCATTTAAACATCATGTTTTGTACAAACGGCGAATTGTGCTTGCTAAATTTTCGGAAAAACGACTTTTTAAGTGAAATTGGGGTTTTTGGGAATTTTAAGCTATTTTATATTATAATTAGTGCTTGTAATTGTGCAAATGAGTGTGATTGGGTTTTTCTCGATGGTTTGGCGTTTGTACGCCGACGTCGAGGGTTTTTGGGTTGATTTGTGAAAGCAACCATAGGTTTTGACCTATGTGGGATTCGTGCATCGTTTTGATCATGAGTCGGATTTTAATGAGATATGGTGCGTTATGATATGTAGGTACCCCCATGTGGACTTCGAGACGACAAGCAAGCACGTGGCGACGTCGGCACCGGCTAGCGAGGACCAGGTGAGTAGATTTATATCTACGGGGAGAAGTCGGGTGGATGGCGTATAGCACCCCCGCAGTCCGTGGTGGTGTATACGGATGCATACACACACCAACATTTATTATATGTTAATTAGGATTAATAACGATGCTTAGGATGGATATTGGTGTGTTGGACTATTTTTTTTAGTGTTGCGAACCCTAGGGTAGTGTTGCACTACACATACACACATACATACTTGCATACATTCCTATTGATATGTGCTCATGGGATTCTTTATAGTTATGTGTTCACATGGGTATGGGACCATGTGTTCACGTACGGATTGAGGATGATACTTGGGATTGAGCTGAGTCGATGAGATTTGATTTGAGGCCGTGAGATCGGTGATATAGCAGGGTTCGTATCTTAGATACGACATGACGTTGTAGCGGGTCCTTGACGTAGTGTTTCACACACGTCCATGCATACGTAGGCGGTATCAGTATGATACTAGACGTAGATCAGTACCCCGATCATGATATTTGATAAAGAGGATACCAGGTGAATAGTATGATGAATGTGATATTGAACCGTACCCAGATTGGGATGCCGTACGACGGATTTACGTACGAGCTATATTGATAATTGATCCGCACTCTTGACTTGGGATGCCTGATTATAGATATGGTATCGGATATGATATTATTGAGGCGGGATCACCGACTATACATATACAGGTATGTATATGTATCGACTCAGATGATAGGCGGTTTCCTTACCTGTAGTTCAGCTTGTTAGTTCAGCCGTATAGTTTAGTGTAGTTGTTAGATTAGATTAGACTTCTTACCTATTTCAAAAACTAACGAATCGTGGGCATTTTTAAAGACAGCTCAAGGGAATCTACGGATATTTCAAAAACGACGTATCTTTTCATAAAAACACTGTAGCCCCTATTTTCAAAACCCCATGATTCGTGTTATTTCAAAAGGCACCATTTGTAGGACTTATATTAGATTATTGCAGATTAGTTATCGTTGTGTCTAGTATTCAGCACCCGCACATTATTGTTGTTCACTCTGCCTCGCATATTTATTTTGCTGCATATTCCATTATTGATATCATGTTGTTAGGACACCAGCACCATTACCGATGATGCGTATGTACCACGTACACCTACTTGCCGGCTCACACACATCTTCATCGGTAATTGCCATGTCACGTACACTTTAGAGAATATAATTGCTTGACTTAGATTGTTAGCTAGTAGTGTTGACATGATATTAGTGTACTTCCCTTATATGTCATATTAGACATTGTAGTTATTACCTACCACTTCATGCATACTGTTATTCAGTTGTTCATGCCTAGTTCATTATCATTGACATATGCACTTGTGATGATTTCTTGAGATTTATGATATTTCTGGATTTCGGGGAAAGCCGCAAAATTTACAACTTATGATCTTTTAAAATATAAAATGTTGCGGTTTTCTAGTGATGTAAGTGTCGTCCACCATGAGTTTGCTGTGGTTTTGGAGATCCGTGTCGAGGAGTGGAGGAACCGTCACGGGTACATGGTGGGCCCGGTATGGTATCCCGGGGAAAGAGGAATGTGGTGTTGACGTTGAGCCTGGCTGGGGAGCACTACCTACCGGTGATATTACCCGACACGTCGGATATCCGGAGGATACCGTCGTGGTCTTGAGATGGATGGTAGGGGCCGGTCTGGACTGACGGCGCCCTAGATATTGAGATTGAGACATTGATATTTCGAGACAGTGAGATTTATGTTTTGTGTCGATGCTAGACACTGTTGATACTGATTTCATTTATGATACCTCAGTTTAAAAATACGAAGGAAATCTCACTAATTTATGAAAACAGTTTCTTCATTTACATGTATTCTGTTTCATGCATGCATACCTCATTCATATGATATATTGCTACCTGAGGCACTGACACGGGCACATGAAATTATACTCGGGTTAGATATTACCCTAGCCATTGTTATATGTTGCCTGTTATACTTATATTTGAGGATATATTATGATCATTGACCTAGGTTGCGTTATTTATGCGATTTCTGTGCGTAGATGTTATTCTATTCACGAGTTGGCAACTCAACCCCGTTGTGCCCCAGTTTCTTGCAGGTTTGCCGTACAGGTTTCATTACGGCTTTGCGGGCTCAGTTTCATTCGGGTGACTTGCTAGTAGGTGGGTTTTTTCTTGTATCGTACCCATCATATTACCTTGTATAATATTATTCCGTTGTATCTAGTAAATTCCATCAACCAAACATGTATTTATTGAGATAGAGACCAGTGTTGGTTATTCTTTCGACCTTAGAGTCTCTCGTTATATTTCTGGTGGTTTTGAGTTTCCTTTTGAGTTTTGATCCTCGCCGTTGGCGTTGTATATTATATTGCTTGTGTGGTTGTGACCGTCGATTAATGAAGAGCTAGCTCGCTCTTGGGGATGCCTTTTTCTTGATTTCGTATACTATTCATGTTGTATCCCGTTTGGGGGCCAGTATTTACAAAGGAGACTCTGCCGAAAATTTCAGTAAATTTTTGATGTTTTTAGAAACCCGCATAATTCGGCTTATGCTATTAAAACTACTTGATTTAAATTGGTTTTTCCTACTCTCTACTACTCTTCTTGGTTTGGATTTCTGGGTTTTCGGTTTACTTAGATTACGTACGTCTCGAGACGTTCGTAGTTTAAGTGCCGGTCATGTTCCGTACTTTCGGGTCGTGACAAAGTTGGTATCAGAGCGTTAGGTTTTACTTTCGGAGTGTAGGATGACCCTTGGTTGATGGAATAGGTGACTAAAGTAGAGTGACGTATCGTTGGTATGTTCCGCGGCATATTTACGACACGCCACTCTACTTATGAAGCCTTAGGATGTACATTTCCTTGTTCAGTATTATATTCATTCCGATCTAGCCTCATCGGTACCAGTTTGGTTTTGCTGCTACGGTTACAGGCAGGGAGAGCTACGGCTAGAGTTGCGGTCAGCACAAGCTCATCACGAACGAGGACTGACCAGGGCGATATTCCGGCGAAACACGATTGCAGAGATGTGTCTTTTTACTATGTTTCCGCGCCACGAGCGTTTGGCGGATCGCCTTTATGAGGTTACTCGGATGTGCTGATCGACACTAGAGGATTGAGCCACTGACAGAGGCCAGCCAGATTTTGATGACCGTTGGTGTGTTGCTTACTCCTGATGATTGAGGCACTGTTCAGCGTGCAGACGAGCGAGTCAGTTATTGCTGCGAACGACGAGATATTTCCCAGATGCTAGAATTAATGCAGGACGAGTTGTACAAAGCGATGATAGGAGGTCGCTAGTCATCAAGGATGAATGACTAGGACATATGGATCGTTCGCCTACCCCGATGCGAGGTCATCAGATAGATTGATTCCAGCTAGAGACGACTTCACGCGGAGACGTTGGGAGTCGACAGAGACGATCGAATGTCAGAAACCTATTATTCCAAGTTTAAAGTAGTCGGAAAGACATGCAGACAATTCTATGGTCTCTCTAGAAGAATGAAACCCTAACTCGACTTAATGACCGTGTGAAAGCCTTTGAACCTTCGGGTTTGCGGCAGTTCTACGGCGCCATTAGTGAGGCTTGGGTTTGCCCTTCTACGGCTGGACCACCGATACTGTGGTATGTACTCGATACTATTAAACTGTGTCCAAGAGGTTGAGCTCTTGGGGGATTATGAGGTTTTGACGACTCGATCGGATGACTCGACTTAATTCGGATGCTAGGTGGTGAGATGCATTCTTGGGAGACTCCAAATACGAGGATAGTCGTTGGAGCTCAGTCCATGCAGCCGCGACGAAACGAGTCCAAAGCAGAGGACATTAGAGAAAAGTGAAGTAAGAGGTTCATACCAGATCTAGATGAGATGACGTTCCACTCCGCCGACATCAGAGTTGCGATGCGCATGCCGAGGCAGAGTACTGGATATACCTTCCAGAAGGAGTCGCGATGGGTATGCAGCCGTTACAGAGCAAGATGCAGATATAGGAAAGGACAATGACTTCCGGACAGTTGGCAGAGACGAGACATGGAAGAGACCGTGAGCAGGATTCCTTCCAGGACACTGCTGCAATGATACTTGCACCCAGGATCAGATGTGTCACGTACATTCAGAGAGCCAGAGGCCGACGCCAGTGATATGCTGTCTTACGAGTGGTCGCGATGATTGACCAAGAGATGACAAGAGAAGTGCCAGAATGGAATCGTCCCCGTTAGCACACCTGACAGGGCCGATGAGCCGATGGACCGAAAGATTGGTAATTCACAGTGAAGACCTTGACCCAGGAGTGGTCATGGTTACGCACACCAGCAGGCCAGAGTCCATGATCATCGACGAGACGTCCCACTAGTGACCGCGACAGTTGGCCCGAGATTCTTAGAGGATGCACTTGAGCGGTACTATTCCGCCATTATCGATTTCGATGTTTTGGGTGATTTATTCGCATGATTTGATTTTGATGATTGAGAATTTACGATTCTTGCACAGTGTTGCACTTGATATCGTTTTCATGCTTGGGTTTCACATGTTTGTGATTTTACGGTTTCAGACATTTGAGTTGATTTTGTGCGTATGCACGCACACGATTTCGTTCCTGCACTCTGTATAGTTCATATATGCTTGCAGTGCAGTGATACGCCTTTTGTGCACTTAGATGCACTGGACTTCGATTTCGATTGTGATACTCGATATTTGTTTTGGGCACCTTGTACACCTGATTGATTTTGCGCACGTTCGGCGCTTGATATTGGATTTCATGATTTCATGCATGATGGATGCACCTGATTTGAATTTTCGCGCATGTCTTGAGATGCGATTTTGGTGCACACCAGATGCACTAAATCGAGATTTTTCGTGCATGTCAGATGCACCTGATTTTGCTGTCAGGCACACATGTTGTCTACGACAGATGTTTCATGCACACCCGATGCACTTAGATGTTGTTTCTGTGCGCATGTATGGCACATTCATGGATTTTGATTTCCGTGCGCACCAGACGCACGTAGCATTCATGTGCATATTTTAGAATTGATTTCGTATAGAGCAGTACGTTTTTATGATATTGCTATGTGTTTTCGTACTGAGCAGGACTAGTCAGAGGACAGTAATATATTTTGCATGCATTGATAGTTATTGAAGGGATTTCCAAAAAGTGAGCTATAGCCTCAGTATTTACCTACGTGTCTGATATGACACGAAATGTTTAAAATAAGGAGGCCCTTCTAAATTGTTTCCAAAACGGCGGAACGTACATTTCAAACAAAGGTATATATGTATATAGTTATTTTCTTATGATAGACGTCCGCCACTGTGCAGTGTTATACGCGTTGCACAGCGACTTAAAGAAATTTGGCATGCATTTCCTTCAGATACTTACAGATATAGATTCGATATTTACATGTATAGTTTCGAGTTATGTCATATTGGTTTTGATTTGGATTTGGCATTGATGTCTTCTCCATGACTCCGATGATTGCGGGATGCTTGACGGAGTTTTGATTTGAGTTATATGCTCATTTTTCAAGCGCATGCGCTGCGCTACGATTTGTTTTATGTATTTACAATTTCGGAGCCCCGACGACTTGATGGGTTTTCTTAGATGTTTTAGTATTTGGAGAAGTTTGAATTTAAATTCGGGGACCGAATTTCTTTAAGGGGGGAAGATTGTAACGTTTTGAAAATCGTTTTGGTGAAATTTCGAAAAAAATCGGTAAAATAAGGGGGTTTTCTGTAAAAAGTCAAAATACAAATATCTTATTATAAAAATTAAATATACATATTCTAGCTATGTAATTGCTATTATTTGGTGTTTATTGAGCCGCTGGTGAAATTTCAAATTTTCTGAAAAAAAATATTATTTTATTATTATTTTAAGCCGTCACTAATACAATTAATTAGGGAAAATTACAAATTGGAATGAGTTGAAATAAATTTTGTGCATCATAAAACATTAAATAAAATTTTATCATGTGGTTTTTGAAATAAAATTGTTTGCCAAAACGGTTTAGAAATTATTGAAGAAAAAAAGGCTTTTTTTTAGCGTAAATGGATGTTTGGGGTATTGTATTTATCATTTTTCATCACCCCACACCCGTGCCCACACCCACACATCCCCACTTACTCCTCCCCTTAGCCAAATTCAGCAGCCCTCACTTTTCCCCCTCTTGGTTTGCAAAGGAAAAGGAAATGAAAAGAAATAAAAGAAAAGATTAGAAAATAGATAAAGTAGTTAGACTTTGACCTTACCTTGACCTTGACTTTCCTCCCTTCCATTTTCCTCACCTCCCTCTCTCTCCCCTCACCCACTTCTGGCCGAAATTCTCAGCCCCCCAACAGCAGCCCCTCCCTCTCTCTTCTCCTCTCATTTTCCATCAAAAAATTCACCCATTTCCATCAAAAATCAAAGCTAAAATGCAAATCAAAGCCCTACCCATTTTCTCTTATCTCTTTAAGCATGGATCTTGGTGCAAAGATTTCAATTTGGAGGTCTAGTTTCATGTTGATCTCAAGATGGTTTTAAGGTATAAATCATAACCTATTGTTCAATTGTTGGGTTAAATTCCTTAATGTATCTTATTAGGTGCTTAAATATGGTTTAATTGCAAGTTTGGAAATCTAAAGAGAAGGAGTTTGAATTGAAAAGTTAGGGTTTTAAATTCAATAGGGTTGTTGTCACTTGTTTAAGGTTGCATGGTGTAGTTAGCATGTTAAGACATGTTAAACCTAATCTAGAAGATAATTTGTAAATTGTTGCATCTAAAAGTCCAAATTTAGTTATTTAAGCAAACTAGGTTTTAGTTTTAGTTGCAAATGGGTGATTTAAAATCTAACTAAGAATTTTATGACTTTATTAACATTATAAAATGTAGTTTAATGTTTTAGATCATGCAAATCCAAACTAGATTGTTGTATGTGCATTTTGCTATAAAATGGTCGAAATTGGTTAAAATTGCAAACTAGTTTTTGTAAATATTGTGTTAAATCGAGAATTTAAAATATGGTTAGGGTTTTATCATATCATTAACTTTATTAAGTGTAGTTTAACACTTTAGTTTATGGAAATCCAACCTAAATTGTAGTTTGTGCATTTTGCTATGAAATTGTAAAAAGGGTATTTTGGTAAACTAAAATATTAGGGTTTTTGGAATTTAATGAGATTAAATTCCGGAAATTGTTTCTATGACTTATTTAAGATATTTAATAAGTATATTGGCCGCTACATTCATTTAAACATCATGTTTTGTACAAACGGCGAATTGTGCTTGCTAAATTTTCGGAAAAACGACTTTTTAAGTGAAATTGGGTTTTTTGGAATTTTAAGCTATTTTATATTATAATTAGTGCTTGTAATTGTGCAAATGAGTGTGATTGGGTTTTTCTCGATGGTTTGGCGTTTGTACGCCGACGTCGAGGGTTTTTGGGTTGATTTGTGAAAGCAACCATAGGTTTTGACCTATGTGGGATTCGTGCATCGTTTTGATCATGAGTCGGATTTTAATGAGATATGGTGCGTTATGATATGTAGGTACCCCCATGTGGACTTCGAGACGACAAGCAAGCACGTGGCGACGTCGGCACCGGCTAGCGAGGACCAGGTGAGTAGATTTATATCTACGGGGAGAAGTCGGGTGGATGGCGTATAGCACCCCCGCAGTCCGTGGTGGTGTATACGGATGCATACACACACCAACATTTATTATATGTTAATTAGGATTAATAACGATGCTTAGGATGGATATTGGTGTGTTGGACTATTTTTTTTAGTGTTGCGAACCCTAGGGTAGTGTTGCACTACACATACACACATACATACTTGCATACATTCCTATTGATATGTGCTCATGGGATTCTTTATAGTTATGTGTTCACATGGGTATGGGACCATGTGTTCACGTACGGATTGAGGATGATACTTGGGATTGAGCTGAGTCGATGAGATTTGATTTGAGGCCGTGAGATCGGTGATATAGCAGGGTTCGTATCTTAGATACGACATGACGTTGTAGCGGGTCCTTGACGTAGTGTTTCACACACGTCCATGCATACGTAGGCGGTATCAGTATGGTACTAGACGTAGATCAGTACCCCGATCATGATATTTGATAAAGAGGATACCAGGTGAATAGTATGATGAATGTGATATTGAACCGTACCCAGATTGGGATGCCGTACGACGGATTTACGTACGAGCTATATTGATGATTGATCCGCACTCTTGACTTGGGATGCCTGATTATAGATATGGTATCGGATATGATATTATTGAGGCGGGATCACCGACTATACATATACAGGTATGTATATGTATCGACTCAGATGATAGGCGGTTTCCTTACCTGTAGTTCAGCTTGTTAGTTCAGCCGTATAGTTTAGTGTAGTTGTTAGATTAGATTAGACTTCTTACCTATTTCAAAAACTAACGAATCGTGGGCATTTTTAAAGACAGCTCAAGGGAATCTACGGATATTTAAAAATCGACGTATCTTTTCATAAAAATACCGTAGCCCCTATTTTCAAAACCCCATGATTCGTGTTATTTCAAAAGGCACCATTTGTAGGACTTATATTAGATTATTGCAGATTAGTTATCGTTGTGTCTAGTATTCAGCTCCCGCACATTATTGTTGTTCGCTCTGCCTCGCATATTTATTTTGCTGCATATTCCATTATTGATATCATGTTGTTAGGACACCAGCACCATTACCGATGATGCGTATGTACCACGTACACCTACTTGCCGGCTCACACACATCTTCATCGGTAATTGCCATGTCACGTACACTTTAGAGAATATAATTGCTTGACTTAGATTGTTAGCTAGTAGTGTTGACATGATATTAGTGTACTTCCCTTATATGTCATATTAGACATTGTAGTTATTACCTACCACTTCATGCATACTGTTATTCAGTTGTTCATGCCTAGTTCATTATCATTGACATATGCACTTGTGATGATTTCTTGAGATTTATGATATTTCTGGATTTCGGGGAAAGCCGCAAAATTTACAACTTATGATCTTTTAAAATATAAAATGTTGCGGTTTTCTAGTGATGTAAGTGTCGTCCACCATGAGTTTGCTGTGGTTTTGGAGATCCGTGTCGAGGAGTGGAGGAACCGTCACGGGTACATGGTGGGCCCGGTATGGTACCCCGGGGAAAGAGGAATGTGGTGTTGACGTTGAGCCTGGCTGGGGAGCACTACCTACCGGTGATATTACCCGACGCGTCGGATATCCGGAGGATACCGTCGTGGTCTTGAGATGGATGGTAGGGGCCGGTCTGGACTGACGGCGCCCTAGATATTGAGATTGAGACATTGATATTTCGAGACAGTGAGATTTATGTTTTGTGTCGATGCTAGACACTGTTGATACTGATTTCATTTATGATACCTCAGTTTAAAAATACGAAGGAAATCTCACTAATTTATGAAAACAGTTTCTTCATTTACATGTATTCTGTTTCATGCATGCATACCTCATTCATATGATATATTGCTACCTGAGGCACTGACACGGGCACATGAAATTATACTCGGGTTAGATATTACCCTAGCCATTGTTATATGTTGCCTGTTATACTTATATTTGAGGATATATTATGATCATTGACCTAGGTTGCGTTATTTATGTGATTTCTGTGCGTAGATGTTTTTCTATTCACGAGTTGGCAACTCACCCCCGTTGTGCCCCAGTTTCTTGCAGGTTTGCCGTACAGGTTTCATTACGGCTTTGCGGGCTCAGTTTCATTCGGGTGACTTGCTAGTAGGTGGGTTTTTTCTTGTATCGTACCCATCATATTACCTTGTATAATATTATTCCGTTGTATCTAGTAAATTCCATCAACCAAACATGTATTTATTGAGATAGAGACCAGTGTTGGTTATTCTTTCGACCTTAGAGTCTCTCGTTATATTTCTGGTGGTTTTGAGTTTCCTTTTGAGTTTTGATCCTCGCCGTTGGCGTTGTATATTATATTGCTTGTGTGGTTGTGACCGTCGATTGACGAAGAGCTAGCTCCCGCTTGGGGATGCCTTTTTCTTGATTTCGTATACTATTCATGTTGTATCCCGTTTGAGGGCCAGTATTTACAAAGGAGACTCTGCCGAAAATTTCAGTAAATTTTTGATGTTTTTAGAAACCCGCATAATTCGGCTTATGCTATTAAAACTACTTGATTTAAATTGGTTTTTCCTACTCTCTACTACTCTTCTTGGTTTGGATTTCTGGGTTTTCGGTTTACTTAGATTACGTACGTCTCGAGACGTTCGTAGTTTAAGTGCCGGTCATGTTCCGTACTTTCGGGTCGTGACAGATACGGTGGCGGAATCTATGGTCGAAGTGCGAATAGCGCATAGAGGAAGCTCCTGCAGTGGGTATGTTTGTAGGAACTATTGATCCGCAGTCGACCATATCTCAATTCATGATGTTCTTCAAGCCGATCACCTTCCAGGCCTTAATTGACAAGCTGGCCCAAATGGACCAGATGGGTCATAGGCCTTCCTCTTCAAAGACGGAGTTTTGAAATGAAAAGGGAAAAGGGTAAGCATCCTTCGTCGCCAACGCTCAACAACAACCGAGTAGCCCGAGACCGGTTGTTCGCAAAAGCAACAAGCGGCGATCCCTCGATGAGAAGTTAAGCCGCCCTTACTCATTCCCTCGGGATAAAACAAGGAGACTGTTTGAACTGGCGGTGCGCAACGGGCTCATTACCCTGCCGGAGCCGAAATGCCTACTGCAGCCTGGTAACGTTGACAATCCCAATTATTTCCCCTACCATCGAACATTGGGCCATTTAATCAAAGATTGCTACGTCTTCAAAAACTAGGTTGAAGACCAATACCAGTAAGGCAAATTCGCATTGTCTGAAAACTGGAAGGTGAACCCGCCACAACCACATGCTCCGAAAAAGATGGACATGCCGGGGGCATCGTGCTCATTCGTAGAGGAAGCTCTATGGGAAGTTGTTCTTTTGGCAAAAACTAAAAGAATGCTGAAAAATCTTCAAACATGTCCGGCGATCAGGTGGAAAAGCTCGCTAGAGCCGGAGATCATCGAGGGGATGCTGAAACCACGCCTAACATTGGGAGTTAATAGCGATAGGCAAAACACCCAAGCCTAGCCGTCAAAGTCTTCGAAGAAAAAGAAGAAGACCAAAAAGCCCGCGCAGTTTGATGATAAGCGCACGGATCTGGAAAAGCATATTGACGTGCTGGAGGAATACAACCAGAAGGCGTGGACCCCAGTCACACTCCAGGAATTTCTCAACCATATCCTTGAGAACAGAGGCAGTGATAATGACGAGGGAGACGATGCGTCAGAAGAACCCGAAGATTACGTGGCAGGTTGTCACATGATCTCTCACTCGTCAATAGACGATAAAGAAACTCTTGATGCAGAGAAGCTGGGGACAGAATCGGCACCAAAATCCCTGGAACCGTCTGATGAGTTGATCGACATGCTGCTAAACGAAGCTCTTCAGAAAAGCAAATCTGACAGAGAGCGGGAAACGGCTATGTACGAAAAGGCCAAGCGTCGGGGTCAAGTTGAAGAAGCTCCGGTAATAGGAAGCTATAGAATACCCCAACCAGATCGAAGCATCCCTATCGCCAGCAAAAGCAAGCTTAAAGCAAGGAAACGATTCGCTAGGGCCCTGTCAATGGGAATGAAGTTGCCCTCTTTCAGAGGAAATTCTCCTGGCGGTATACATCTTGATGAAGCGGACGTATATCCTAGCTTCTGCTTATACCATCAGAGGATTGCACACCCTACCGAAGAGTGCATGGCCTTTAAAAACTGGTGGAAGGGGTATGTTGCCCACCGACAACACGTTCAACGAGTGAAGCGCAAGGCTCGTCGGGAACAGAGAAGCACGACAAATGAGCGCAAAAGAACTGCCGGCAACTGTCACATAGTTGACACCAAGGGATCGCAAGTTCTCACCTATGGAAGTAACTCTGATGAAGAAATAGCCCTCAGCCGTCTCTTCAAAGAATCCACCTCCGACACAAAAGATGCGAAGACTTGCAAGAAAATCTAGTTGCGTAATCGTACGTTGCCCGGAAAAAATCCCGGACCTACGAACAACGGACCAAAACGTCCTTAAACTACTATAAACCGCAGCATCCTAGGGTTGACCCAAAAAAAACGGTACGTCCACAAGCAAAATGGGCACGGATGAAAACCCGAAAGGGCTCCGTGAGTAAAAACAGTAAGGCTACCGGCGATGTTTGTGAAAACCCGAAAGGGCGCAGACTCGTAAAAAAAAGAAAATAAAAAAAGGGTGCGTCCACAAGAAAAATGGGCACAGATGAAAACCCGAAAGGACTCCGTGGGTAAAAACAGCAGGGCTACCGGCGAGTTTGTGAAAACCCGAGAGGGCGCAGGCTCATAAAAAATTCGTGCACACTTGTGAGATCCTCTCGACCTTGTAAGGAGAAAACACCTGCGTGAGATCTTTACGACTCACAAGGTAGCAACACACTTAGGGATCCCCACGATTCCTAAGGAGAAATTACACTTACGAGATCCTCACGACTCGTAAGGAGAAGCCTCTTATGAGACCCTCACGGCTCATAAGATTCAAAAGCCTTAAGCTACAGGAATCTGAACCTGTTCTTTAGCCATCACATTTCCCAGGTTGCCCTATAAGCGGTTTAATACCGACCCTTATATACAATCCACGGGCGCAAATAATCATTTCCTTTCCGAGTCCTATCAACGACAAGGAATGCCCTCATTTGATGAACAAACACTTGTAAGTCCTCTCGACTTATAAGGAGAAAACACTCTTGTAAGATCCTTACGATTTATAAGAGACACACACTTAGGAATCCTCACGATTCCTAAGGAGAAAATGCACTTATGAGATCCTCACGACTGGTAAGAAGAAACATCTTTATGAGACCCTTACGGCTCATAAAGTCAAAAACCTTAGTCGACAGGATCCTAACCCTGTTAGCTAAGCCACCTTTGTTCAAATCGACAGAGGCAAATGATGATTCGCTCCTGGCAATGTCCCAGTGGTAGCAATGTTGATGCCTAAATTGGTGTCAAATTCCAAGTCCTTTCACGGCAAATGATGATTCGCTCCTGGCACTATTCCAATCACAGCGATGCTAATGCCAAGATTGGTATCAGATCCCAAGTTCCATACTCGCGGTGAAAAGTCAGCGAGCCATAAATGCATATGAAATAGCCGAAATGATAGGGCAACTTGCAACAAAATCAGCAAGTAAAAGATATGCATACAAAAATAGCCGAAATGATTGGGCAACTCGCAATAAAAATTAGCGAGCAAAAAGAAAAATAGCCGAAATGATTGGGCAATCGCGACTTTCGCGATATAAAAAGCTGAAATGATGGAGCATCGCGGAAAGAAATAAAAAAAATAAAATGATGAAAGAATGAAACTTTTGCCCTACACGTGAGTCCATACTAACCCCTGTATACAATCCATGGGCATAAACAAAAGGTGTAGCGTCTTGAAAAGTCGTTTTGGTGTTTTCCTGAAATTCGGTGAAAATTCGGTATTTTTCCGAAAACCGTCTTTCTCGATATTTTGCAGTTTAGGGCTAATTATACCTTAAATGGATAGGTAATTACTTTTTTTTAGTAGCTAATGAGTTAATTATGAAATTTTGGTCATTTAAAAAATTTTCCCTATTTTTCAATTTTTTTATATTATTTTAAGCCGGTAAGAAAATACATTAAATTAGCAATAAATACAAATTTTTCCGGGCTAATTTTAATCTCTAAAATTATGATAATTAAAATCTAGTGGTAACATAAATTTTTAGTAATTTATTTTGATTTTTAACAAATTTTTATGATTTGAAACGAATTTATTGAATTTTGAGCTAAAACTTGCAATTTTTGAGTTGTAGGGGGCCTTTTTGCATAAAATTTCTTTTGTAAAACCCCTATCTCTTTTTCCTCAGCCCTAGGACAGCCCCCACCTTGTGCAAGTCCAGAAATTTCTGGCCTCTCTCTCTTGGTTTCTTTCTTGAGTTAATTTGTTGGTTTATTGATTTATTTTAATTATAATGGATAAGTTATGATACATTGACTTTGGAGGCTTGACCCTTGACTTTCCCCACTTGCCCACACCCTCCCCCTCACCTCCTACCTGGCCGAAACCTGCACCCCTCTTCTTCATCTCTTTTCTTTTCATTTTTCTTCAAATTTCATCAAAAAACCACATCAAAATCCATAGTTTATTCAAAAATCCAAACAAAATCCTTATGCTATCATTTTCCTTAGCCATTCTTGCTTGGATCTTGGTGTTTGAGCCCATCATTTGGAGCAAAATCCATTCTTTCTAGATCTCAAGTGAGGTATAATTCTCATCAAAGTTACTTTCTTTTGTTGCTAAATTCCTTTAAATGCATGGTTTAGTGTTAAAAGTTAAATAATTTCTAATCTAGTTTTTAAAAAAAAAAGAGTAGTTTGTTTAACTAGGGTTTTGAAGCCATGTTAGTTAATTAGCTTATCTTTTAGTTAACCTAGTTGTTAATTAACTAATCTATATGGTTACCTTGTTATGTAGTTTTCAATTATGCTAATTTAGGTAATTTTAGAAGTTCGATTTTAGTTGTAAATTGTTGTTTTAAGGATTTTCAAGAGAGGGTTATGTATGGAAAATGGTATTTGAAGCTTGATTAGTGAGTTGATTAGGGTTAGAAAACATTATTTAGTTGATTGAACCTAAATTTGTTAACTAGTATTTTGCTAACCTAACCTAAGAGGTTAATTTTCTTAAGTGGGCTTTTGTTGTGTTAATTCAAGTTTTCAAGTGTGGAAATTGATTTGGAATTTGCTAGGTTATAATTCAAGAAATGGTTGTTTATGGAAAATAGGATTGGAATCATTGCTATTGTGTTGTAATTAGTGTTTGTAGATTGCTTGTAGTGTGCTTGGGTAATTATGCTATATTGTAGTCGTTTTGTCGCAAATCGGCGATTTTTGCACCGATTTTGGGACGCAAATGCTTACTAGTTTTGTTATAAAATGGTGTGATGAATTATTCTTGATTTCTTGATGATTGTAATGGCTTGTCCTACGACGTTTAGGATGCGTGTGTGCGGATTTTTGGGTAGTCGGGTTTTAGTTTTGCCGGGCGACCTATTCGGCGTTTTTCGACAGTTTTTGCGATTTTCGCGTGTGTCCGCGCACTTTGTGCACGTTGTACCTAGCTAGCGAACTTTAGTTGTTTCGTTGGGGTTTTGCGTCGTTCTTGATATGTAACCTTATATCTGGTATTGATGTAAATTCCAGGTTCGGTCGCGGAGACGTCAGACGCGGCGCGAAAGGGAAAGGCGGTGATCGGACACAGCTAGCCAGGAATCCCGGTGAGTAGATTTAACATCTATGGGGGACGATCGTTTGGATGGCGCAAGTCGCCCGATAGATTTAGTAAACTGAAAAATAGTAAACTGGATAACCACTTGTGACATTAGAATAATATTACTGGCATGATAATTGCTGCAATTAGATCAATATGTTATACCCATATACGCAAACTCAATTGTAGGACACATGCACCATTACCAGGTTTTTATATGCAGCACGAGCACTATTCATGTTTACACACACACCCTGGTAACTGCCATGCCACCACACTAGATAACCTTTAATTTAAACATTTTACTAATTGATACTTAAGTTGTGCTATTTCCTTAAAATGAAACCGTAGGATTGCTATTCATGTACATGTACTTCGTCATATTCATTGTTCATGCTTAATACATTAATCACACATCGCAACTTGATTATTGATATCATACGCATTCATTAGCATTGATATATGCACTTATGAGGATTTCTTGAGGTTTTATGATATTGCTGGATTTCGGGGGAAAGCCGCAAAATTTCCAAACTTATGATATTTTTAAAAACATGTAAATTGCGGTTTTCTAGTGATGTAAGTGTCGTCCACCATGAGTTTGCTGTGGATTTGGAAATCCGTGTCGAGGAGTGGAGGAACCGGCACGGGTACATGGTGGGCCCGGTAAGGTACCCCGGGGCAAGAGGAATGTGGTGATGACGTTGAGCCTGGCAGGGGACGGATTACCTATCGGTGACTGTTTGGGACGGCGGATATCCAGAGGATACCGACCGTGGCCGCTAGATGATGAGATATTGATATTTGAGATGGGTCAGCCGGACGGCTGAGGCCTGAGATACATTTATGAGATTTGAGACAGCTTTTGGGTGTCGTTGCTGGACACCGATTTTCGTCGATTCATTGACATTATGCTGGCATTCTAAAAGAGTTTCAAAAACAAAAAGAGATAAAATGTTTCTTATATATACCTATTGAGACCTCAGATTTTCATGTTGCATACATATTAGCACACTGATATGATATACACACCTGCTAGTGCATCCAGTCATACCTGTATTTTAGATGCTAGGATGCTTGTGTGCATGCATACGATAGCCTTTGCAGATGTTATTTATTACTCACGAGTTGGCAACTCACCCCCGTTGTGCCACAGTCTTTTGCAGGTCCGCTCCGTCAGTTCAGTAGCGGCGGGCGCACTTGTTCTTTTGCCTGTTTTGCTTGGGCTCGAGATTTGCTCATAGGTGGGTTATGTTATTATTTTGTACCACCTTGTATATTCTTGTATCTAGTGTACTCCATCTACTGTTCTACCAGATTATTGTATATTGACCTAGAGAGGAGACTGTGAGGTTTGTGGATTTTATGCTGTATTTTGGGGTCGAGCTCACTTGAGCCGACATGCTACTTTTTCATGCTTCCTTATGCTTTATTATGCTTGTTGTCATTTACATTGCGTGGGATTTGTGACCGCCTTATGGCGAAGAGCTAGCTCCCGCTTGGGGATGCCCTATTTTGTTGGATTCATGTTTATTTATGTTGTACCCATTTTGGGGGCCAGTATTTACAAAGGAGACTCTGCCGAAATTTTCGGGAAAAGTTGGTATTGTTTTTAAAAAGTGTTTCACATGACTTATTTGATAAACTTGCTTTCAAATGTTGGGTTTTCTTCACTCTTTTTCTTAATTGGTTTTGTTTTCTGGGCTTTTGGCTTACTTATTTTACGGACGCCTTTAGACGTTTCGTAAACTTAAGTGTCAGTCACGTTCCGTACCCTGCGGGTCGTGACAAAGTTGGTATCAGAGCGATAGGTTTTACCTTTGTGAGTGTAGGATGACCCTTGGTAGATGGAGTAAGTGACTTAAGCAGGGTAACGTAGCGTGCGTATGTCCGCGGCATACTTACGATACGGTACTCCGCCTAAGTGACTTTAGGATATACTTGCTTGAAAAATTCCTTCTTCAATTCCGTGTATCCTATGATCCTATTGCACTGTCCTTACTATCCGTTTTCCTGTAACAGCCACTATGCCGCCGAAGGCTACGAGGGCACAGAGGGCTGCCGCCAGAGACGAGATTCGAGCTGGCTCGTCCGAGACTAGGACTGAGCAGGGTGGTATGCCTACGCCGCAGGGACAAACCGATCCACCTTCCCCAGGCCGTATGGCTAGGCTCGAGACCGGTATGGAGGAGTTGCGACAGATAATGGGAGGCATGCAGGAGCTACGTCAGATGGTAGGATCCCTAGTTGCAGCCAGTCGTACACCGAGGCCGGATGACGTACCTACTACATCACAGACGACCATGATACCTGCTCCTACTACTACCACCGTGGCCATTCCGGTTTCACTACAGGATTTCATGAGGCTGAGACCTCCAGTATTCACCGGCACCGAGGCAGCGGAGAACCCACAGACGTTCCTTGACAGTTTAGCCAGGATCTGCCGTTCGCTGAGATGTTCGGATGATCGATGGGTAGAGCTTGCGAGTTTCCGACTAGAGGGTCTCGCGCAGACATGGTGGGAGTCAGTCTTGAGAGGTCGAGCTGCAGATCTACCGCCTATGACTTGGGTCGAGTTTACAGCGGTCTTTCTAGCCCGTTTCCTTCCAGAGAGCGTTCGTGACGCCAGAGCTCGCAGCTTCGAGGCCTTAGTCAAGACACCTGGGATGACGGTGTCTGAGTATGGCATCCAGTTTACACAGTTATCCCGATATGCTCAGTATTTGGTGGATACCGAGGAGAAGATGGTGAAGAGGTTCGTACAGGGACTTGATGCCCAGCTATATCTTGCCATTGGCGCCCAGCACTACGACACTTATTCAGCTGCTATGGATACAGCATTGCGGATGGAGGCACGCATATCACGGACTTCGGCCGTTTCTGGGCCGAAGAGGATGCGCACCGATGTACCGTCTCAGAGGCAGCGCGCCAGATTCTTTCCGAGAGATAGGCCTGGCAGAGGATTTGGGCGGGACAGTTATATGGTTCTTATCCCCAGGGGCAGCAGCCGTCGCCACGATGTTTTGGGTGCGGGAGTTTGCACCATCTTGTCAGAGACTGTCCGGCGAGATGACAGGGAGCAGCGACAGTTCCGCACGTGACCCTACCACCATCACCACCCCCTCCTCAGAGAGCCCTACTTCCTACCCCAGGCGATGCTCCACGCCAGTTAGGTGCACCGAGAGGCCATGGACGCGGCGGTCCTGTTCAGAGAGGACGAGGAGGCAGAGGCCGAGGTCGAGGTCAGCCCGCTATCGGTGGAGGACAGGCCCGAGTATTTGCTTTGACACCGCAGGATGCGCAGGCATCCAATGCCGTTGTGACAGGTACTTTGCCAGTTTGTTCTATTGACGCATGGGTATTATTCGACCCAGGTTCCACACATTCGTACGTATCTACACACTTTGCACCGATGTTGGGCCGTGAGTCGTCGTCGTTAGATCAGCCGCTTGTTGTTGTTACTCCGGTAGGCGAGTCGTTTGTCGCTCGGTTTGTATTTCGTTTGTGTTCCGTTCGTATCGGGGAGAGGGATTCATCAGTTGATTTGATACTCCTCGATATGTTGGACTTTGATGTGCTTCTGGGCATGGATTGGCTAGCCACTTGTTATGCTTCGGTGGACTGCCGTGAGAAGGCAGTCAGATTTAGCTTTCCGGGAGAGCCAGTCCTTGTTATTCAGGGAGACCGGAGTGTCGCCCTTCCCAGCTTAATTTCTTCTCTTCGCGCTGGTCAGCTCTTGCGGAAGGGATGTCAGGGATTCTTAGCGTTTGTTTGTGATACTCGAGCTGCAGAGGTTCCATTAGACCGGGTCCCAGTAGTTTGTGAGTTCCCTGATGTTTTCCCTGATGAGCTACCTGGGCTACCGCCTGAGCGCGATGTTGAGTTCTGCATTGATTTGATTCCCGGCTCGGGGCCTATTTCTATACCGCCTTATCGGATGGCCCCGGCAGAGCTTCGAGAGCTGAAGGATCAGTTACAGGATTTGTTGGATAAGGGGCTTATTCGACCTAGTGTTTCTCCGTGGGGTGCTCCGGTCCTGTTTGTCAAGAAGAAAGATGGAAGTTTGCGCTTATGTATCGACTACCGCCAGCTGAACAAAGTTACCGTTCGGAACAGATATCCGTTGCCGCGCATTGATGATTTGTTCGACCAGCTTCAGGGTGCGGGGTATTTTTCGAGGATCGACTTGCGATCAGGATACCATCAGCTGCGAGTTCAACAGGAGGATATACCGAGGACAGCTTTCCGTACACGCTATGGCCACTACGAGTTTTTGGTGATGTCGTTCGGACTCACCAACGCCCCAGCAACATTCATGGACTTGATGAACCGTACATTCAGGCCGTATCTTGACTTGTTCATCATCGTGTTTATCGACGATATCTTGGTGTACTCCCGGAGCAGAGAGGAGCACGAGCAGCACTTGCGGATTACGTTACAGACTCTGAGGGAGCACCAGCTGTTCGCGAAGTTCTCCAAGTGTGCGTTCTGGCTGGACAGCGTCGGATTCTTGCGTCACGTGGTTACGAGAGACGGCATTTGTGTGGACCCGAAGAAGATTGAGGCTGTTCAGCAGTGGCCCCGACCTACATCGGTTACTGAGATCCGTAGTTTTCTAGGCCTGGCGGGCTACTACAGGCGTTTTGTTCAGGACTTCTCCCGTATAGCTGCACCGTTGACCAGTTTGACCCGGAAGGGAGTTCCTTTCGTTTGGACAGAGGAGTGCGAGCGCAGTTTTCAGCAGCTACGGACTTGTTTGACTACGGCGCCGGTATTATCTTTGCCTTCGGGATCAGGCGGATTTGTTGTCTACTGTGATGCTTCGCGAGTGGGATTAGGATGCGTATTGATGCAGCATGGCCGGGTGATCGCTTACGCTTCTCGGCAGTTGAAGAAGCATGAACAGAACTACCCCACTCATGATTTGGAGATGGCAGCAGTGGTCTTTGCACTGAAGATTTGGCGACATTACCTGTACGGCGAGTCATGTCAGATATTCACCGATCACAAGAGCTTAAAGTACATATTTCAGCAGCGAGACCTGAACCTCAGACAGCGTTGTTGGATGGAGTTGGTGAAAGACTACGACTGCGAGATCTTATATCACCCCGGCAAGGCGAATGTAGTGGCAGATGCGTTGAGTAGGAGGCCCGGGGGTAGTCTATCCTTTTTGCGCACAGTGCAGAGGCAGTCGTCAGCAGATTGGCAGATGTTATGCGACAGCCGAGTTGAGTTCGAGTTCACTCAGACAGGGGGACAGCTCGCGCATGTTCGTGCACGCCCACAGTTGCTTGACCGTATATATGAGGCACAGCGCAGTGACGACCGTTGCTCAGAGATCATGGCACAGATGGGACAGGGCAGATTTTCCGAGTTCGTGATTGACGATCAGGGGATTTTACGATATGGATCTAGACTGTGCGTACCAGATGCTGATGGATTGCGGCGTGACATTCTTGAGGAGGCACACCGATCAGTGTATAGTGTCCACCCAGGTTCCACCAAGATGTACCATGATATGAGAGAGACCTACTGGTGGGACGGGATGAAGAGGGACATTGCGGAGTTCGTTTCGAGATGCCTGACTTGTCAGCAAGTCAAGGCCGAGCACCAGAGGCCCGCGGGAGAGCTACAGCCGTTACCCATTCCAGAGTGGAAATGGGAGCAGATTTCGATGGATTTCGTTGTGGGTCTACCCAGGACCAGTCGAGGGTACGACTCCATCTGGGTGATCGTGGATAGATTGACGAAAGCGGCTCACTTCCTTCCAGTGAAGACGACTTTCAGCTTCGCTCAGTATGCTCAGCTCTATATTGACGAGATCGTGCGACTACATGGCGTACCGACTTGTATCGTGTCAGATCGAGGCACTCAGTTCACCAGCCGACTTTGGCAGAGACTTCAGGAGGCTTTGGGCACTCGTTTGAGCTTCAGCATAGCGTTTCATCCGCAGACCGACGGACAGTCAGAGCGGACCATTCAGACTATCCAGGACATGCTCAGAGCGTGCGTTTTAGACTTTAGTGGTAGCTGGGATCGTCATTTACCTCTAGTGGAGTTCTCCTACAACAACAGCTTCCAGGATACTATTCAGATGGCACCTTTCGAGGCATTGTATGGGAGGAGATGCAGATCGCCCGTTTGTTGGACAGAGCTCAGCGAGAGCAGCATTTTGGGGCCGCAGCTTGTTGAGGAGACGACAGCGAAGATACAGTTGATCCGAGACCGGATGAGAGCGGCTCAGAGCAGACAGAAATCGTATGCAGACAGGCGCCGTCGCAGATTAGAGTTCGCAGTTGGCGACCATGTTTTTCTGAGGGTCTCTCCGATGAAGGGCGTGATGCGTTTTGGGCGAAAGGGGAAGCTTAGCCCTAGATTCGTAGGTCCCTTCGAGATCCTCGAGCGTGTTGGCGCTGTTGCATATCGTTTGGCTCTTCCTCCCAGCTTTCCCGATGTTCACCCCGTTTTTCATGTTTCGATGCTCCGCAAGTACCTTCACGACCCTTCGCATGTGATTCAGCACCCGACAGTCCAGCTAGAGCGCGACCTTTCTTTTGCAGAGCAGCCGGTGGCCATCCTGGATCGGCAGGTGAAGAAGTTGAGGTTGAAGATTATACCAACCGTCAAGGTCCTTTGGCGTAGCCCGAGCAGCGAGGAGGTTACCTGGGAGACCGAGGGCGAGATGAGGAAGAAGTATCCCCATCTCTTCGAAGGTACGCGTAGCTATATTTTTAAATTCGGGGACCGAATTTCTTTAAGGGGGGAAGATTGTAGCGTCTTGAAAAGTCGTTTTGGTGTTTTCCTGAAATTCGGTGAAAATTCGGTATTTTTCCGAAAACCGTCTTTCTCGATATTTTGCAGTTTAGGGCTAATTATACCTTAAATGGATAGGTAATTACTTTTTTTTAGTAGCTAATGAGTTAATTATGAAATTTTGGTCATTTAAAAAATTTTCCCTATTTTTCAATTTTTTTATATTATTTTAAGCCGGTAAGAAAATACATTAAATTAGCAATAAATACAAATTTTTCCGGGCTAATTTTAATCTCTAAAATTATGGTAATTAAAATCTAGTGGTAACATAAATTTTTAGTAATTTATTTTGATTTTTAACAAATTTTTATGATTTGAAACGAATTTATTGAATTTTGAGCTAAAACTTGCAATTTTTGAGTTGTAGGGGGCCTTTTTGCATAAAATTTCTTTTGTAAAACCCCTCTCTCTTTTTCCTCAGCCCTAGGACAGCCCCCACCTTGTGCAAGTCCAGAAATTTCTGGCCTCTCTCTCTTGGTTTCTTTCTTGAGTTAATTTGTTGGTTTATTGATTTATTTTAATTATAATGGATAAGTTATGATACATTGACTTTGGAGGCTTGACCCTTGACTTTCCCCACTTGCCCACACCCTCCCCCTCACCTCCTACCTGGCCGAAACCTGCACCCCTCTTCTTCATCTCTTTTCTTTTCATTTTTCTTCAAATTTCATCAAAAAACCACATCAAAATCCATAGTTTATTCAAAAATCCAAACAAAATCCTTATGCTATCATTTTCCTTAGCCATTCTTGCTTGGATCTTGGTGTTTGAGCCCATCATTTGGAGCAAAATCCATTCTTTCTAGATCTCAAGTGAGGTATAATTCTCATCAAAGTTACTTTCTTTTGTTGCTAAATTCCTTTAAATGCATGGTTTAGTGTTAAAAGTTAAATAATTTCTAATCTAGTTTTAAAAAAAAAAAGAGTAGTTTGTTTAACTAGGGTTTTGAAGCCATGTTAGTTAATTAGCTTATCTTTTAGTTAACCTAGTTGTTAATTAACTAATCTATATGGTTACCTTGTTATGTAGTTTTCAATTATGCTAATTTAGGTAATTTTAGAAGTTCGATTTTAGTTGTAAATTGTTGTTTTAAGGATTTTCAAGAGAGGGTTGTGTATGGAAAATGGTATTTGAAGCTTGATTAGTGAGTTGATTAGGGTTAGAAAACATTATTTAGTTGATTGAACCTAAATTTGTTAACTAGTATTTTGCTAACCTAACCTAAGAGGTTAATTTTCTTAAGTGGGCTTTTGTTGTGTTAATTCAAGTTTTCAAGTGTGGAAATTGATTTGGAATTTGCTAGGTTATAATTCAAGAAATGGTTGTTTATGGAAAATAGGATTGGAATCATTGCTATTGTGTTGTAATTAGTGTTTGTAGATTGCTTGTAGTGTGCTTGGGTAATTATGCTATATTGTAGTCGTTTTGTCGCAAATCGGCGATTTTTGCACCGATTTTGGGACGCAAATGCTTACTAGTTTTGTTATAAAATGGTGTGATGAATTATTCTTGATTTCTTGATGATTGTAATGGCTTGTCCTACGACGTTTAGGATGCGTGTGTGCGGATTTTTGGGTAGTCGGGTTTTAGTTTTGCCGGGCGACCTATTCGGTGTTTTTCGGCAGTTTTTGCGATTTTCGCGTGTGTCCGCGCACTTTGTGCATGTTGTACCTAGCTAGCGAACTTTAGTTGTTTCGTTGGGGTTTTGCGTCGTTCTTGATATGTAACCTTATATCTGGTATTGATGTCAAATCCAGGTTCGGTCGCGGAGACGTCAGACGCGGCGCGAAAGGGAAAGGCGGTGATCGGACACAGCTAGCCAGGAATCCCGGTGAGTAGATTTAACATCTACGGGGGACGATCGTTTGGATGGCGCAAGTCGCCCGATAGATTTAGTAAACTGAAAAATAGTAAACTGGATAACCACTTGTGACATTAGAATAATATTACTGGCATGATAATTGCTGCAATTAGATCAATATGTTATACCCATATACGCAAACTCAATTGTAGGACACATGCACCATTACCAGGTTTTTATATGCAGCACGAGCACTATTCATGTTTACACACACACCCTGGTAACTGCCATGCCACCACACTAGATAACCTTTAATTTAAACATTTTACTAATTGATACTTAAGTTGTGCTATTCCTTAAAATGAAACCGTAGGATTGCTATTCATGTACATGTACTTCGTCATATTCATTGTTCATGCTTAATACATTAATCACACATCGCAACTTGATTATTGATATCATACGCATTCATTAGCATTGATATATGCACTTATGAGGATTTCTTGAGGTTTTATGATATTGCTGGATTTCGGGGGAAAGCCGCAAAATTTCCAAACTTATGATATTTTTAAAAACATGTAAATTGCGGTTTTCTAGTGATGTAAGTGTCGTCCACCATGAGTTTGCTGTGGATTTGGAAATCCGTGTCGAGGAGTGGAGGAACCGGCACGGGTACATGGTGGGCCCGGTAAGGTACCCCGGGGCAAGAGGAATGTGGTGATGACGTTGAGCCTGGCAGGGGACGGATTACCTATCGGTGACTGTTTGGGACGGCGGATATCCAGAGGATACCGACCGTGGCCGCTAGATGATGAGATATTGATATTTGAGATGGGTCAGCCGGACGGCTGAGGCCTGAGATACATTTATGAGATTTGAGACAGCTTTTGGGTGTCGTTGCTGGACACCGATTTTCGTCGATTCATTGACATTATGCTGGCATTCTAAAAGAGTTTCAAAAACAAAAAGAGATAAAATGTTTCTTATATATACCTATTGAGACCTCAGATTTTCATGTTGCATACATATTAGCACACTGATATGATATACACACCTGCTAGTGCATCCAGTCATACCTGTATTTTAGATGCTAGGATGCTTGTGTGCATGCATACGATAGCCTTTGCAGATGTTATTTATTACTCACGAGTTGGCAACTCACCCCCGTTGTGCCACAGTCTTTTGCAGGTCCGCTCCGTCAGTTCAGTAGCGGCGGGCGCACTTGTTCTTTTGCCTGTTTTGCTTGGGCTCGAGATTTGCTCATAGGTGGGTTATGTTATTATTTTGTACCACCTTGTATATTCTTGTATCTAGTGTACTCCATCTACTGTTCTACCAGATTATTGTATATTGACCTAGAGAGGAGACTGTGAGGTTTGTGGATTTTATGCTGTATTTTGGGGTCGAGCTCACTTGAGCCGACATGCTACTTTTTCATGCTTCCTTATGCTTTATTATGCTTGTTGTCATTTACATTGCGTGGGATTTGTGACCGCCTTATGGCGAAGAGCTAGCTCCCGCTTGGGGATTCCCTATTTTGTTGGATTTATGTTTATTTATGTTGTACCCATTTTGGGGGCCAGTATTTACAAAGGAGACTCTGCCGAAATTTTCGGGAAAAGTTGGTATTGTTTTTAAAAAGTGTTTCACATGACTTATTTGATAAACTTGCTTTCAAATGTTGGGTTTTCTTCACTCTTTTTCTTAATTGGTTTTGTTTTCTGGGCTTTTGGCTTACTTATTTTACGGACGCCTTTAGACGTTTCGTAAACTTAAGTGCCAGTCACGTTCCATACCCTGCGGGTCGTGACAAAAGGGGGACCACATTTCCCCACCAGACCTTGTCAAAGGGAGAGTCAGATCTCGACGGCAACATCTGCATCCCAGAGGAACAACAACGGCGTTCCTCCTCATTCCAGCAAGATGCAGACGCGACGTCAACAAAGTGGAGCCACGGAAAAGTCCCTAGTTCTAAGACTCTACGGTCCACAGATAATCTAGAGTCAACCAATGACCTCCCCGCCGAATCAACGCTCCGTCTCGGAAATAAGTAAACCAATGACCTCCCCGCCGGATCACGCTCCATCTCAAAAACAAGTCAACTAACCACAGGGAAATCAGTGTCCTTGGCAAAAACCTCGATTCAAGGAAATAAGCGTCCTTAACGAGAGCATCTCGATTCGCGTCGACCCACAAGGAAATCAGTGTCTTTGCAGGAATCTCTCGATTCGTCTCAACTCCGAGGAAATCAGTGTTTTTGGCAAAAACCTCGATTCAGGGAAATCAGCGTCCTTGACGAGAGCATCTCGATTCGCGTCGACCCGCAAGAAAATCAGTGTCTTTGCAGGAATCTCTCGATTCATCTCAACTCCGAGGAAATCAGTGTCCTTGGCAAAAACCTCGATTCAGGGAAATCAGCGTCCTTGACGAGAGCATCTCGATTCGCGTCGACCCGCAAGGAAATCAGCGTCTTTGCAGGAATCTCTCGATTCGTCTCAACTCCGAAGAAATCAGTGTCCTTGGCAAAAACCTCGATTCAGGGAAATCAACGTCCTTGACGAGAGCATCTCGATTCGCGTCGACCCGCAAGGAAATCAGTGTCTTTGCTGGAATCTCTCGATTCGTCTCAACTCCGAGGAAATCCGTGTCCTTGGCAAAAACCTCAATTCAGGGAAATCAACGTCCTTGATGAGAGCATCTCAATTCATGTCGACCCGCAGAGAAATCAGTGTCTCTGTAGGAATATACGACATCAGCAAAATGGAGCCACGGCAAAGTCCCCTAGTTCCAAATCTCGAAGGTTCACAGACAGCCTAGAGACTATCTCAGAGCCACGGCAGAGTCCCAAGTTCCAAGTCTTGATGGCCACATCTACAGCCTGGAGACCCACAACAGTGTTCCTCCTCATTCCAGCAGCATTCAGACGCGACAATCAATCTCGGAGCCACGGCAGAGTCCCTAGTTCCAAGTCTCGACGGCCACATCTACAGCCTGGAGACCCACAACAGCGTTCCTCCTCATTCCAGCAGGATTCAGACGCGACAATCAACCTCGGAGCCATGTTAAAGTCCCTACTTCCAAATCTCGACGGTTCACAGACAACCTAGAGACCACCTCAACATTCGTCTCATTACAGTAGACGCAACATCAGCAAAGCGGAGCCGCGGCAAAGTTCCAAGTTCCAGGACTCGGCGGTGCACAGACAACCGAGAGTCAACCCTTGACCCCGTAGAACACGGCCAAAGTCAATCCTGACCCCGTGGAACACGGCCAAAGTCAATCCTGACCTCGTGGAACATGGTTAAAGTCAATCCTGACCCCGTGGAAAACGGCCAAAATCAATCCTGACCCCGTGGAACACGGCCAAAGTCAATCCTGACCCCGTGGAACACGGCCAAAGTCAGTCCTGACCCCGTGAAACATGGCCAAAGTCAACCCTTGACCTCCCCGTTGAAGAAATGCTTTGACTTGGGAGTAGGTCAACTAATCAACTACTTACGAGTCCTCTCGACTTGTAAGGAAGAAAATTCTCTTGTGAGATCCTTACGACTCTTAAGAGAAAACACACTTAGAAATCCTCACGATTCTTAAGGGGAAAATACACCTACGAGATCCTCTCGACTCGTAGGGCGAAAAATCTTTATGAGACCCTCACGTCTCATAAAGTTGGAAAGCCTTAAGCTACAGAGATCTGAACCTGTTGCCTAAGCCATCACTACCCTATAAAGAGGTCAAGATGGACTATTTACAGACCATATTTGCTAAAATTACATGCCAGAGAAATTGAGGTGCTACTAAAGAGTGCGTAAACTTCTCTGCGTCAAATCGAGATGAAAAGGCGTAACCTACGGACGTCAATTACATACTCTGAATGACTGTAAGAAGAACATTTGATTTGCATCCAGTTAAGCGTTCAAAGCATACCCATTTATGTATGTGCGGAAAAGGTTTAGTGCATAAAATAAACATGCGGAAATAAGAATTGTCTATTCATACTTCAGAAAATTCTTATAGTGATGAAAACGGTAAACAAAAACATCATTAAAATGTTTACAATGGCAAGACATCAAATCCAGGACATGGATTGAGAAATTCAAAAGTTAGGCCATCTAAAATGTTCGGGCCTCTCGGACCATTCTCGTATGCTTCCTCTCACGATCACAAGCGTCAGGGCTCTCACTGATTTCCTCCGCCCTTCGATAGGCAGCGATTATCGTTGTCTGCTGAAAAGTTTGATGCAGAATATCAACAAGATTGTCTCGCTTTTTCTTTGAGATTAGGCCTATCAGGTACACTGAGTGTGCATTATCTTCGGCGTCATCCAATACTTTAAGCGGCATGCCGTCATAGAATAAAGGAAGTGCTTCCCAGATCGCACTTACAATGAGCTTCAAAAGAGCGGAATGACGAGGAAGCAGTCGACCATTGTATTCATCAAAGCGACGCATAATTTCGGCGCACTGAGCATTTGTAAACTTCTTGTTCTGGCACTGACCTAGTGCACGAATGTCTCCATAAGAAATAATCCCATCGAGATCATACAGATGAGCAGCCATAACGTCTGAAAAGGAAAATCAGTGAGAGTTTAGTGGGCAGACAGATTAAGAAAAAACTTATTGAAACAAGCATTGGGATTCAAAAAAATTCTTAGGAAGACAAGTTCTGTTAAGCTACCAACAATATTCAAATCTATGCGAATAAGGGTAAAACCCTATGAAAAGATTTTCAAGAACATCAGGGAATAAAATTCCCGAAGGGTCCCATTGATCTTTCAGAGCTAAGCTCTTCGCTAGAGGAATTAAATTCCTTTATGTAATGGAATTAAATTCCAAGAATCCATAAAAATACATGAGAAACAAAATCCCATGAATCCTCAAAATCAGAGGGAAACGTTCGAGATATGGTAGTTTATTACTCAAAGATCACATCTTTGGAGGATGGGTTTCTGAGGAGAGCAAAGCTCTCATAATGGATTTAAAATCCAGAGGCTTTCTCAAAGAAGAAAAGTTTTCTGATGTACAAAGCGTTACCTGAAAAAGGTTTCTTTGGATAGAGTTTAACTCTGGATTTGTAATGGCAGAGAACTAAACTCTGAGGAAGAGAATTAAATTCTCAAAGAAAATAAAATAGGAAGAAGATAAAGGAACGGAGGTGCTGCTGAAGAGACCCTTGCATTTATAAGATATGATAGGAAACGGTCCATCTTCCCCGTTCCCTAGGCAAATCCAACGGCCACAAAGGTGACAGCGTTGCACTCACGTGCAAAAACGTGAGAATAACGTTGTGAGGGCATTTGTTCCCTCATGGAAACTGAATAAAATACGAATAAAGCAGCAAGGAAAACCCCCAAGTGGAGCATCACGTGCCCACACGTGATCGGGCCTCACGTGAGGACACGTGACCTTTTATGGGCAAAGTCTATAGGTGCTGAAATAAACAATTGGAGATGCTTAATCAGTGGCGTCACGTGCCAACATGTGATGAGTTCCTGAGCCCTCTGAACTAATAGAATTAAATTCTAATTAGATGCTTAATCAGTGAGGTCACGTGCCAACACGTGATGGGTTCCCGAACCCTCTGAACCAATATAATTAAATTCTAATTAAAAGGAATCAAAAGCCCTAATTGGAAAAAAAATTTCCTAGATCTTTCCAAACAAAAAAGATTGTACTCTGTAAAGTGGAGCACCGTTGGATTAAAAATCCAATGGTGATTAAACAAAATCACCAATTTATAGAAAGATTATGTACAAGGAAATATTTTCCTAAAATTTGCCAGAAACAACAAATAAAATATCATATGGATTAAAAATCCAATGGTGAATAAAATTCACCGAATGATCTAAAGGATCATATTGGTTATAAAATCAATCAAAATCTCTCAATGAGAGATTGGCTGAACAAACTGATTCTTTTCTTTCTCCTATAAATAGAAGCCAAGAAGAAAAGAGAGAAAAGAAAGAATACAACAGAGAGAAATAGGGAAGAAAGAAACTCTAAGTAATAGAAGAAAAGAGATCATTATATAAGCTCCCACAAAACAAAAGAGAATTTAATTCTCAAACCAAGAGTTTAACTCTTCTAAATAAGAACTCAGTTCTTCCCCTGGTTGAAGATCTGCAGAAGCAGATCTCCCCATAAGTTGAGAATTTAATTCTCATCGGGATGATTCTGCCATGCAGATCCAAAACTTAGAGAGAGAATTGGGTTTAAAGAATTTAATTCTTTCAATCACAGAGGAATTTAATTCCTCTAAATAAAATTGGGGTTTAACCTTATAAAAGAATTTAATTCCTAAACAAGGGATTTAACTCTCCATGCACATAAAAGAGATCAGTACCCAACATGATCACGTGTGTCCACGTGAGCCCCCTTAATGATCAAAAGAGAACGAATAAGTTTAGCTCACGTGCTCCAACATGACCCTTGAATAAGCTTCCCAAAATAAAAAGGGAGTAAAGCCGAGGCATTTCACTTTCTGGCGTCTCACGTGCTCCCACGTGACCCTTGAACAAGCTTCTCAAAATAAAAAGGGAGTAAAACCAAGGCAGTTTCACTTTTTGGGCGTTTCATATGTTCCCACGTGACCCCTAGCAATTATCAAACACTCATAAAAAAGAGGATTCTACCCAAAGGCAATTTCCGCCTAAAGGATGCCTCACGTGTCTCCACGCGACCCTTGACAAACACCTTTTTAAGGAGAAAATGGGGTAAAACTGAAGGATTAATATCCAACACATGGATACCCTTACGTGTCTACACCTGATGATTATAAAGATCAAGTTTTTAATGCTTATATGCATATTCTGGGAGTAAAATAGAAGAAGTAAGGCCCAATCTTCAGGTGCCTCACATGACCCTACGTGAGCGCTTCGTTCTTAGTATTTAACACTGCTTTAAGCGCTTCATTCTTAGTTTTTAACACTATTTTAAGCGCCTCTCGTGGGCACACGTGAGCGCTGAGTATACTCTAATGTTTAACACTATATTCAAACCAATCTTAGCCCAAATTAGCTAAGTCGTCCAGAGGCAAGACCCCCCCTTCAAATGAACCCAAACTATACTCTTGTCTTCCAAAATTGATCATCTCATATGGCATTCAAAGTAATTCTCAGAGCCTTTCAACCAACATTGGTTCATGGGTACATCTCTTCATACCTCTGATAAATGTTGTTGTAATTCTTCAACGTCTTCAGAGAGGTGACGGGTCCCGACAACCAGACCTTCCACGAACTGTGAGGTCCTTAAACTCATGGACTACGATGTCTTTAAACTTTAGGGACTGGGGGGTCCTTAAACTCATGGACTATGATGTCCTTAAACTTTACAGACTATGATGTCTCTAAACTACCATGGACTGTAGGGTCCTTAAACTCATAGACTATGATGTCTTTAAACTTTACAGACTATGATGTCTCTAAACTCAATGGACTATGATGTCCTTAAACCCACTGGACCGTAACATCCTTAAACTAAAACGATAGAGCCCAAATGCTCTTTCGCTGGATCTAAATGATCCTAAAAACCCTGTTAAGTAGATCTTAGTCTAAAATTAGGCTAACGTATTCTTAACAACCATTTAAGTTGATTTTAATCTCAAATGAGATTAACGATCTTTAAATCAATCCAACTACAGATCCCTCAACTGATATTGGTTCAAGGGTAGATCTCTTCACACCTATGATATGTGTCGTTGTAATTCTTCAACGTCTTCGGAGAGGTGGTGGGTCTCGACAACCAAAAATTTTATAGACTATGATGTCTTTAAACCCTACAAACTACGATGTCCTTAAACCCAATAGACTGCAATGTCCCTAAACTAAAACAATAGAGTACAAATGCTCTTTTGTTGGATCTAAATGATCCTGTTGAGTAGATCTTAGTCTAAAATTAGACTAACGTATCCTTAACAAACGTTTGAGTTGATCTTAGTCTAAAACAAGACTAACGATCCTTAAACCCAACCCAAACCCAAATCTAAGAAAATACGGATTTGGACTAATCCATGCTCTACGGGCGACAACATAAATTAGTCTCCGTATACAATCAACAGGCAACCAAAAATAAAACAAACACACACGACACGAAGTGACCATCTGGAGAAGGAGAAAGTTGTTACCGAGATGCGGTAGCGTAATTAACTGCAGGGGCTTGCGCCTGCAGGAAAGAGTGTCCCCACAATCAAAAACCCCTCAAACCAGGGGGAATTTGACGAAGTCTGCTACAACGGCCGCATCCGTCTAAACCTCCGATATACGGTGCCATAAATCAACTTAGTATCTTCGGAGTGGTGGACAGATAAAACCAAATAGCATCTGCCCCTAAATTCAGGCCAGACGTCCCAACGTCCTAGTCGGTCTTTTCGGTGGAGAACAGACATAATTTCAAAAAGTTATATCTCACTTTATAAAATAAACGTACAGATATATCAGTTTGAAATTGGTGGATAACAACGGATATTCAAAACCAAATATCTGTCATCAGGCAAAACCCCAGGCGATTTCCTCAAATATCACCAATTACTACGAATTCCGATATAATGAGGATGATCACCTAATTCCCAATAACTTACTCCCACTCATCATCTGTAAAACCATACAGATGTGAGAATCGGACCTGGTAAATACATAATGTGGAGTAAGGATCTAATTAGGAAATCAAGTAAGGAACTAATTGGGAAATCAGTTTTCAATTAACAACGCATAGTGAAACTAAAATTTGACAATGTTTCGAAAGGGTGGCCGGGTATTCCTAGTAATGTCTCTTCCATTATTCAGATTCATGACTGTAACCGTATATTTCTTTGTCATCTCTCCAAATCTCTTTATTTGTCTTTACTCATCACCTTCTGTACACCACCCTTTGGTTTTCTTCCTTCCCTACCGTTCGGCACCAGCCTATGGTTTGGAAGAAGACTATACAATAAGCGTAATAGGTGTACTCTCCTAATCCAAGGAGCCCTCGCAACCTGAGAGAAGGTAAAGATAAAAGACAACTGAATAAACCTTATTCTATTTCTCCTGAACCATAATCCATCCTCGAACTGGAACGAGTTCCTTCGAGTTCGTATATAACCATACGATGGATTATCCAATAACCGTGGATCTTCGTAGTGATACGGGGTGTTATGGAGAAATTCAAGGGTGGAGTAGGAGTGGTGATGAAATACGTGGTTTGGTCGTGAATGATAGCAGTCGCAATTTACTTTTCCCTCTTTCTAATCCCTTTATCTGTATTTACTCATTTCCTCCTGTACACCACACTTAGGCTAATTGGTTTCCTTCTTTCCCTACCTTTAGGCACACCTACCTATGGTTTGAAAGAAGACTATCCAATAAGCGCAATAGGTGTACCCTCTCCTAATCCTAGGAGCCCTCACAACCTGAGAGAAGGAAAAAGGAAAAGACAACTGAATAGTGCTATTCAATTTCTCCAGAACCGGAAACCATCCTCGAATCTGAAACAAGTTTCTTTGAGTTCGTATGTAACTATACGATGGTCATATCCAATAACTGTGAATCTTCGTAGTGATACGGAATGTTTCGGAGAAAAGAAAAGGGTAAAAGGAGTGACAATGATGTATGCAATTTTGACAATCCAAAAGCCGATGTTTTAAGAAGGTCCGGTTAACTTGGTTCATGAGTTCTACTCTAGGGTCGGGCCATAGTCGCTGCCAAAGAGAGAGAGAGAAAAGAAACACTCTGCGTGCACTCTAACATAAATCAGAATGGTTAATCACTTTATCTAATCAGGATGTCTCCCACTGTATCCTCAAATTCTCCTCCAAACCTGAAAAAAGAATTAGTCGGGATCATCTAAAATCTCCCAAGGAGTAAACCAACTTATCAGTGGGTATCGGGATCCAACAATCATCGCATGATAACCTGATGGAATCCACTCACGTTATCATACTCCAGAAGGTAAGCGCATGCCTGGCAAGTTTCCTGTATGTTTGAAACTCCTGATGTAATGTTTACTCCATGCTCTTATGACCTTGACGAAGGCCAACAAATCATAAGTTACATGTCAAGTTCTACCCGTCACTGTCCAGGTTAATTTGAACCCACCTGTACTCGCCCTTGACGAAGGCCAACAAGGCTGTATGACTGTCCCAAACCAACGCATCTATCTATGCAACAGAAAGGTAACAAGCAGCTACCATATACTATGCCTTAACAAAGGCCAACAAACATAGCATGAATACTAAGTGCTACCCGTCTGAAATGACGGAGGGCTATGAATGGTTTTTGGCGAAAAACCTTTAACGTAATGAACTTAATATCATTGAAAGAACCGGATAGCTTTTTACAAATATATAGTGGTGAAAACCTTTGTTAAAGAGGTCACTCCAGGTGAAGGGATCTCGGCTCTTTCCTCGTGGAATGAGGTGCAGGATATTCCAACTGAATACCGCGATGCAAAGCAAAAAGTAATCGACTATAGTGAAGTTATTACCCTGACGCAAAACTTCTGCCCAAGGGGTCACTCCCGATGAAGGGATCTCGGCCCTTGCCTCATCGAATGAGGTGCTAGATATTCATAACCGAATACCACTGTGCAAAACAAAAGAAAACGCCCTTGTAATAACAGCTTTTTGAAAATTGTTCCAACAACATCGAATAGGTCTGTTTTCCTTGCATTGATCTGAATCAATGTAGTCCCATCAATTAATCACACCACAAAAGAACGAAAATATGATGTACGTATATGTCATCTGCATTCGCCAATGGGTCCCGTCATCACCCATTAAGTTACTTAACTAACGACAGAGCGGGGACTGGACTAGCGCGGGTGTAAAACATATACAACATCTACTAGTGTATATATATAACAAAATATAATGATCGCTCCAGGTATGATAAATGCAACATCACAGATAAGTAATAAGCATCACAGATCAATACAGATAATCTGGGAGCCCCGGGTTTCCTTTAAGCCGCAAGTGAAACCCAACGTTCCCCTGGTCTTGTGGATAGCCTATGCAATGAAAACCTAGACCCCTACGAGTGCGACAAGTTACCCGCCAAAACCAGAAGCGTGGCAGCCCCCTTCAACAAAGTGAATGGATCACCCAGCACTTCACGGAATCCGGTAACTTGAGCACTCCTCCTTGGGTCAACCTGTACCCCCTACGAGTGTGGCGAATAGCCCGCCAATTCTAGAGTGAGACCCCCTCCGTCTCAACGCCATGAGATGTGGGACCGTTGCCCACCAGAACCCGGCTATCCGTGCACTCCATCGTGGGGTAATCCTAATACAGAAAAGAAAATATGTACAACGGAGACATCGACCTCAACCCGGTCGTGCCCCAAAAGAATAATATACAAACAGGCAATGACAGCAGTCCACATGTCGGACGCTCGGTCCGTGATATCAAATGTACAAATGAAACTAAACTGTACTATCATTGCACCCAAGCTATCCATCACGACGAATCCGCAACAACACAGCACAACACAGAATATCAACGTGAATGTCATGTTCACAAACCCGTCTAAAAGGACTATAGCAATTAGACAAGTTGTACCGCTCGAATGAAATTCACGGTCGCAGATAGAAATGTATGTACTGTAAACTTTAAACAATGTTAGAAATATCGACTTTGAAATAACCCCTAATAGCCTCAAACAACTAGATAAAACCATATCAAAACTGGGCTAAACTAGCAATACCACTGAACCAACATTCCAGAGACCAGACCACAACCTAAACACGAAGTCAAAACTCACTGAAATGGCCGACCTGTCCGGATTTTTGAGCATTGTGCTCAGCCAAATAGTGTTGGAATTGTCTCGTGTTTGGGGTGCAGTCTATGGGTCACCAAAGTAGTTTTCTGCAGTTGCTAAAATAATTTTTGAAGACTCGTAAAATTTTGACAAAAACTGGAAGGCAGTTGGTATTGAATTTGAGTTGTTTCAGTTTCGATAGTTTAACATTGTCTAAACCAACTAGTATGTGGTTAATGGGTTGGCTCTGATACTATGTAAGGCTACGCCAGCGCCCCGGCCGTCAATACGAGGCCAAACGCAGAATAAAAACTTTTAAAACTGGCGCTAACGTAACCCGTAATCCCGGATCGTGCCATTAACCCTATACTAGTTAACTGTAAAGTGGTTTAAGAGATTATAACGATCGATCCGTGTCCTTCGGTCTTCAATCTCTGTCCCAAGCTTGTCGCGGCTGCATTAATGAAGTTCGTTCTCTGGCCTTCCTTTTCGAAGAGGATCCACGTCGAGGATTCTTTATACGGGCTCCTGCTTCTAAACCGAAGCAACTCGGACATCAAGTTTGCTAGCCTAGATGTCCAAGGTGAAGTAGAGATAGTGTGTGAATATTTTGTCTGATAACACCCATGGATTCTCAACTCATGAGAGGGATGGGTAGAGGCTGAAGAAGATGCCCATGATGGAAAATATGAAGCTCAAAGCAAAAACCAAGTCAAGAAAAAGAATAAAGTGGCTGCCTTCCTTTGTGTGTGTGTTGTGAGATATATTGTGATAGCAACTCAAGAAAAACCTCACACTAAAATATCTCACAAGCCTTCAGCAAATATCTCCAAACACTATGCACAAATATCTTAGCCAAGACAAAAGTCTAGCCATGTCAAGAATGAGTCACAATTTCCATCATTAAACATTTAAACCAAAATGTTTTATCCGAAAAGAGAAATGGCATCAACTAAAGTTATCTTGTAACGAATTACAAGAATACCCATCATCCGTATATACATACCCGCATCCGTATTCCTACTAAATACGAATACAACGAGACGAAAGTAATCCAACAATACAATACTAGGATCCGGCTTAAACCAAAGCCCACCGGTATTATCCGTCCGATCATGATCCGTGCACAAGTGCACGTATATGATCGAATCCTGCCATAAAACCATATGGTCTCTACAACGTTTCGCCCAAATAAAGGAAACTCTCTGTGTGGGACTCTAAAAACTCGTCAATACGCTGGCAGTGGGTTTAACCACAAGCACGTCAGTGGCACTAGCTGTACGTAACGGCTACCGAGGTATTAAGCGAAAGGGAGGCCGACGAGCGAACTCATCCTGAAACCCTACTGATCCTGACAGTGACAATATCCGTACAGTCCGATCCGTTCGTCTATGAGTATCGCATATCGGGTCTAGGGGGTGGATAAAGTCAGACCCCTAATAACGCAATATTCAGTGTCGGTATGAAGCCCATCACCACCTGAGAAACTACTGATCCGAATCAGAAATTCTCGACTACCTTGGCCAAGGATTTCTGGTGATGGTCACCCGTGTACACTGCGACATCAACCCCCAATACCGGGAGAGACGAATCCCCTAACGATCCGCTCACTACATCCATGTGGCTTGGGACTGTACTGAACTAAAACTTGTTTGCACAACTCTTTTGAGCCGTGGTAGGGTAGTAATCAAAGCACAGTGGGAACTCACATGAGACAAATGACGATCTCAGGTCGATAGACTAACCTGTACACATGTCACCAGGGAACTGCTATCTAACAATAGGTATAATACCAATTAGAATGTTCCCGGCGAGTCTGTCCGGTTTACTCATAACCCAATGAGGACCTGTATACTATCTTAGGTGAACCAACTAACACCAATGGCTTATGAGACCGGCCACCGCCCCTCGTCGGGGTCTCGATCCGTATACACTAATCTACTCTTGGAGTATCGATGCCCAGTCTCGAAACTCCCACGACTAGGGACACTTTAAGGATGTGCTTATAAACTACCCAACTCTCACGTATATGATCGCCATCATACTGCTGGTAGTCAAGCAAGAATCCTATGGGCTCTATCAACATGTAATAGTGATCTGTAATGTCACCTGAAGCATGTATACGATGATAAAGACAAACCAAATAGCATACTATCATCTCGAGTAAAACTGTTCTACCGGTATAGGTCCTCCTTCAATCATTGCAATCACGTGCCTGCGATCCAATAATTGACTTGAGGGCACTATAGCCAACACAGAGGCCTTCCAAGCTTTCAAGAATTTCAAGGGGATGGTGGAGATCCAAAGCGGCTATAAGATCATGGCATTGTGTTCTGATCGTGGAGGCGAATTCACTTCTAAGGAGTATAAAGGCTTTAGCAAGACTCATGGTATTTGGAGGCCTTTGATTGCGCCATATTCTCCACAACAAAATGGTGTAGTAGAGCGGAAGAACTGTACTATTCTTGACATAGTTCAGAGCATGCTAAAAAGTAAGAACATGCCAAAGGAGTTTTAGGCCGATTGTAATGCTTTAGAAATCGTTATGCGAATTTTCCGTTAATAGGTAAAATAAATTGTGTTTTCCGTAAAAACCCAGAAGTGATCATTTTTCAGTATAAACTTAACTGCACCTAGTTTAACTAGGAAATTGCTAGTTTACGGTTTTTAGTAGTCACTTGAAAATTTTAGTTCACTTTAATATTTTTTCCTTAATTAAAATATTATTATAAGCTTTTAATTATGCACTTAATTAGTGGTAATCACAATTTTGATTGGGTTAATTATGCTAAAGTGAATCTATGCTAACTTAATCACAAGATTAAGCATTAAACTATCCTTGCAAAATATCCTTGAAAATATCTAGATATTTGTTAAAATTAAAGGAATTTTTATTTAAAAGATTAAGAGGTGGCATGGATGGGAAAGGTATTAATGAGCTTTAAATGATGTTTTAGACTAGAAATTTCCAAACAATTCCTTAACCTTCCTCTTTTCCTCTCTTTGGCCGAACCCCCCCCCCCCCCGTGCTGCCCTCTTTTTTCTTTCACCCCATTTCCACTTCTTCAAGCTCAAATAAATCATCAAAAATCATCAAATAATTCCACAAACTCAAATACAAATCCATAACCATTATTCCTTAAGCTTAACCAAGCTTGGATCTTCATGAAAGATAGCATTTTGGAGGTTATTTTGTTGATCTAGTTGCAAGTTTTTGGATCAAGTTTGAGATATAATCCTAACTCTAAGCTAAAGTTCTTGCTTTAATACCTTAATCTAGTTATTAGATATTTAATTAAAGCTTGAATTAGCATGTTTTGGAAATCCTAGAAAGAGTTATGAAGATCAAGTTAGGGTTTTGATTGTTTAAAATGGTTAATCGAGAACTTTAGACTTGGAAAACTTAACCTAGTTGTGAGAATGTTATTTGTTATTTTCGTAATTGTCTAATTAAGCTTAATAGCAAACTAACTTTTTCTAAATCTTATATGGGTGGGATTAAAAATTGTAGTAAAGGATTGTGTGACTTAGTTAAGCTATTTTGCGATGATTGTGATCGCTAGAATTGTTTAAACTTCTAGACTTGAGCTAAATTTATTAAAGTTGCTTACTAGGTTTTTGGTGAAAAATTGGACGTAGGTTCTAATGGACGTTGTGATGGTTTATATATTATCTTCCACGATATATATTGTGTTGTGAATGCGCGATCGGTACGATCGGGGTCTAGGCTTGGTGGTTATGTAGCTTAGCGTTCCTAGCTAGGGATGTGCCGATGTCGTACGCGTTTTGTGCACTAGGTGCACAGTATGTATATCTTGTGGACGTTATCCTTACGTTTCGTTGTCTTTGTGTCGGTGCAGGATATTTAGCCTTATGTATTGTGTTTGTGAAATTTTAGGATCGCAAGCAGGGACTTCGAACGCTGCGAAGAAAGGGAAGCAGGTGGTCGGATTTTCTTAGCTCGAGATCATCGGTGAGTAAATTTAACATCTACGGGAAAATCGCCCGTATGACGTTATGCGTCAGAGCTGGATATGATATTAGAGCTGTATGTTTACACGCATATGAGTTGATTGCGCATGAGCATCGTTGCATATTATTACCTGTTGTGCCTTGACTTGGTACCTATTGGACACTGCACCATTACCGATGGTTCATATTGCATGAGTACTAAATTGTATACTACACTCACACCGTTGGTAATTTCCATGATACTGTAAGTCACGGTAGCGCCCCGGCCGTCTAACAGACGCCAAATGCGGAACAAAAACTTTTTAGTTGGCGCTATCGCATACTATAACCCGGATCTGCCATTAAAACTAAACTAACAAACTACAAAGTGGGTAGAAATGTTATACCGAACGATCCAAGTCCTTCGGTCTTCAACCATCATCCCACGCTTTGTTGCAGCTGCTCCGATCTCCTAAATCTCCAGTCTTCTCGTCCAGGTGGCACCACGTCGACGGATCTTTAAACGGGCTCCTGCCTCTGAACCGAGGCAACTCGATCATCAAGTTTGCTAAAAGAGATGACCAAGATTGATGTAGAGAATGAGTAGAACACTTTGTCTCGTTACGTCCAAAGCTATGGACGAACGGTTAATGAAGTTGCCTTTTTGGAATCGGGTAAATGGAAATTGAGCTATATGAAATTTCCATGAACTAAACTATCATAATCTTTTTGCCAAATGAATCAATCCTCATCCAAGGAGGGGGGGCCAGCCACTATAAGAAGGTGGGGGGTGAGTGTAGGAGGAAGGGAGGTAACCATAAAGAAAAAGATCTTAATCAAAATATCCTTCATGCAAACAAAACCTCATTAATGCAAATTCCACCTTACAAAAAAACATTTAATGCAACAAGTGAGTCATTAAACCATTAATGCAAAGTGATGACACACTAAACCTAGTCACCTCTTCTAGAAGCTTCCACACTCATGAAGAAAAGATAAATCCGTATTTAACCGAATGTTAAATACGGGTGATAGAAAACTGGAAACTGGCAACTTCCAAAAGTGATCCTGAAACGAATTTCAGGATAACCCCGTAACAGTATAAACATACCCGCATTTGTATTATGACCGAATACAAATGCAACTGAGACAAAGATATTATATCTACACAGTATAATACTCGGATCCGGCTTAAACCAAAGCCCACCAGTATTATCTACCCGAAATATGACACGTGCGAAAACGCACGTGCTTTTTCCGAACCTTGCCATAAAAACATACGGCCTCTACAACGTTTCGCCCGAACTTGGGAAAATGTCTGTGGGGGACTCTAATGCTCATCAATACACTGGCACTGGGTATAAGCACTAGCACGTCAGAAGTACTAGCTGTACGTAACGGTTGCCTATGTATTGATTGGAAGGGAAGCTGACGAGCGAACTCATCCAGAAACCCTACTGAGCCTGACAGTGACAATATCCATACAGTCCGGTCTATTCGTCTATGAGTATCGCATATAGGGCCTAGGGGGCCGGTAAACGTCAGACCCCCAATAGCTGTATAAGTCGTGTCAGAGAGCAGCCCAGAACACCCTGAGATACTACTGGAATACCTTCCAGTAAATCTCGATTACCCTGACCAGGGATTTTGTGTAATGGCTCTCCTAAACACAGCGCGATCTCACCCCCAATACCGGGAGAGACGAATCCCCGACGATCTGCTCACTGCCTCCATGTGGCTCGGGACTGTACCCAAAAAATACCTGTTTGCACGACTCCTTTGACCCATGGTAGGGTATAAATCAAAGCACAGTGGGAACTCACACGAGACAAATGACGACATCAGGTCGATGAACTAACCTATACACATGTCACCAGGGAACTGCTATCTGACGCTAGGTATAATACCAACCAGCAAGTTCCCGGCGAGTCCTGTCCGGTGTACTCATAACCCAATGAGTATCTGTATACATCTTAGGTGATCCAACTGACACCAGTGGCATGTGAGACCGGCCACCGCCCCTCGTCAGGGTCTCGACTGTATACACGAGTCTATTCCAGAGTATCGATGCCCTGTCTCGAAACTCCCACGACTAGGGACACTTTAAGGATGTGCTTATAGACCCCAGCTCACACATATATGATTGCCATCATACTGCTGGTAGTCAAGCAAGAATCCTATAGGCTCTATCAACATCTACATGATGACAAAGACAGACCAGATGGCATACTATCATCTCGAGTAAGACTGTTATATCGGTATAGGTCCTCCACAATCATTGCAATCACGTGCCTGCGATCCAATAATTGACTTTGAGGGCACTATATCCAACAATCTCCCACTTGCACTTAAGGATAATTATTGCGATGTCACATACTCACAGCCCGTGTGATACCGAACATCCAACTCCTCTACTAATCAGTTTCACAAAGCCCGTTTGTAAAACTATTGTGTTCGAGAAATAGCCTCAGTAAGTGGATCCGCCCGTTTCTTTCTATGTCTCTCTTAAACTCAAGTTCGCGGAGAAAACCATCTCCCGAATCGAGTAATACCTGTCTTAGAATATGTCTGGATATCTGATGGGACCTAGTTCATAAATGAACTCCAAATCCAAACTTTTTAGACTGTATCGATCACTGAAACTAATCAGTGTCCAGCACTATGCCTCCCACAGTATCCTCTTGGACCACCTGTCCATAATACTGTCCCTCGTCTGAGCGAAAACTATAACTCTGACAATCACTCTTTCATCTATGTCACCTTTGAAGCCTGGAATGATAACCGTCTCCCGAAGGAGGCTGCTGTCATCAAATCCGTAAAACTGCTTCCTTATGTTTCTTCAGGATTGGATTAATATAAACTTATCGCATCTAGTGCAAAAACAACATCTGGTGTGGTACTTGACATCTCACGATTGACTCAATTGCCTAAGCAAGCGATCTGCCAATCATGTACGTCCCTCTCCTCTTTAGTCTGTAAGACACCTTTAGAGAGGGTGACTCCATCACCTGCAGGTACACCACCATGCCAGGAGTCATCTATTCTAAAATACTATTAGAATACTGTCAAAATACCCACATTGGGAAACTACCCAAATCTAGATCTAAAACCATAGATCTAGTAACCAGAATGTCAGATATTATATCCATATCCTTTGTGGAGAAACAACTGTATGACGACCACAGTTCAACCGATCGTAGTATAGGAATTTTACTTCCTACTCTGTGTATGTCATCCAAATACCAGGACATCACACCCTACTACCTTCTTAACAGATCCATCCCCTATTCTGATGAAGTCAAACCCATGACTGTCACATCAAAAATAGACGATCTTATCTCCGCTATATTTGCTCAAGCCTATAAATAGACATAAGCTACTTGTCCACTATGCTTCTGCTGCTCCCACTGACTACGACAATCCTCTGGCAGAATAATATATACGTATACTTCTAAAACTAGTTTAGAACGACACTATACTTATCCTCCTGCCGGGTCTCATAGTCTGGAACAACAGTAGTGTCAGGTCTGGGTAAACAAGAACCTCCCTGTCACCGTCCTTGAGGTTACCGGAGTACCTCTCGGGTGTCTGAGGTTACCCACCATATCTGCGGAGTGGCTATTGGAATGTCAAACCTGATTGAATATATAGGTCCTATTAAATTTTCCGTAATCGTTTGCGGTTCTGGAATCACTTCCAGTTCTACCATACTCCCACTATTGTTTTCTGAAAAATGCATTCTACTAAAACTGTGGCGAGTCTAGAACAATATCACTATTGATCTTCCATATGGTAGAAAATCAACCCTGGTCAAAGCCAGGGTCAACCCACAAACTGCCACTACAGAATCGTGCCTTGAGTTATCCAGTGTCTGGTTTTAAGCATAAGTTGGACAACTCACCGTACCTTAACATCGTTAAGATATGAACCATTCTATATCCAATATAGAAACTTTGGCACTTATTTAATTGGAACCATATTCTAATCATGCAACTATCTCCAATGCATATCAACTTAATGGAGAGAGGCTAATCAGCATTACTCAACTTAGGAATCCATCCAATTATGAGTAACCCGAAAGAGAAACAAGTTTCTCAAAATCATTATTATCAATTGAATACCAATCACAAGAATCTACATCTTTGATTTCTTTGAAGAATCCCGATACTTGCGATACCTGGTTCTCTACTTTATTCCTATACTCACAACTTCTCAAAACTTAGACATTGTATTTCTACGAAACACTTGTCTAAAAACTAGAGAAGTCACAAGTAAATAGAACATAGTACGAGGACCAACCCCTTTGTCCTGATGGACACTGGACAACATACAATACTCTGTATAAGTCCGCTGAGTTGAATAATTCAAAACCTGTGCGTCGTAGGTTGAAAACTATACCCAGGAGATTTCCTCAAATATCACCAATTACAACGAATTCCGATATAATGAAGATGATCGCCTAATTCCCAATAATTTACTCCCACTCATCATCTGTAAAACCATACAGATATGAGAATGAAACCTGGTAAATACATACCCTGGAGTAAGTATCTAATCGGGAAATCAGTTTTCCTTTAACAATGCACTGAAACATGAAAATGTTTCGTAGGGGTATCCTGGTATTCATAGTAATTCCTTTTCCATTATTCAGATTCATGACTGTAACCGTATATTTCCCTGCCATCTCTCCAATTCCCTTTATTTGTCTTTAGTCGTTACCTTCTGTACACCATCGTTAGGCTAAATGGTTTTCTTCCTTCCCTGCCGTTCGGCACCAGCCTATGTTTTGGAAGAAGAATATCCAGTAAGCATAATAGGTCTACCCTCCTAATCTAAGAGTACTTGCAATTTGAGAGAAGGTGATGATAAAAAACAACTTAATAAACCTTATTCCTATTTCTCCTGAACCAGAATCCATCCTCGAAAAAATGTCCTTCGAGTTCGTATATAACCATACGTGGATTTATCCAATGGAATTGGATGTTCGTAGTGATACGGGTTGTTCTAGAGAAATTAAAGGTGAAGTAGGAGTGGCGATGAAATACGTGGTTTGGTCGTGAATATTAGTGGTCGCAATTTACTTTGCCCTCTTTCTAATCCCTTTATCTTGTCTTTACATATTACCTTCTGCACACCCTACGTAGGCTAATTGGTTTTCTTCATTCCCTACCTTTCGGCACCTGCCTATGGTTTGGAAGAAGACTATCCAATAAGCATAATAGGTGTACTCTCCTAATCCTAGGAGTACTCGCAACCTGAGAGAAGGTGATAATAAAAGATAACTGAATAAACTAATTCTATTTCTCATGAACCTGGATCCATCCTCGAAGAAATCCCTCCGAGTTCATATATAACCATACGATAGATCTATCCAATGGAAGTGGATGTCCGTAGTAATACAGGGTGTTCTGAGAAATACAAAGGGTAAAAGAAGGAGCGGCAATGACTTATGCAACTATAGACAATCCAAAAGCCAGTATTTTAAGAAGGTTCGGTCAACTTGGTCACTGAGTCATAGTCTAGGGTCGGTCAAAAGTCGCTACCAAAGAGAGAGAAAAGAAACACTCTGCGTGCACTCTAACCTAGATCAGAATGGTTATTATTTTATCTAATCAGGAAACCTCCCACTATAGTCTCAAATTCTCCTCCAAACCTGAAAGAAGAATTAGTCGGGATCACCCGAAGAATAAACCAACTCATCAGTGAGAATCGGGATCCAACTATCATCGCATGATAACTTGATGGAAGCCACTAAAGTTATCACACTCCAAAAGGTATGCGCAAGTATGGCAAGTTTCCTGTATGTTTGAAACTCCCGATATAATTTTTATCTAATGCTCTTATGATCTTGACGTAGGCCAACAAATCATAAGCCACATGTCAAGTTCTACCCGTCGTTGTCCTGATTAATTTAGGTCATCGTACATGCCCTTGACGTAGGCCAACAAGGCTGTATGTCTGTCCTAAACTAATGCATCTATCTATGCAACAAATGAATACCCCAGCAGCTACCAAACACTATGCCTTGACGTAGGCCAACAAACATAGCTTGAATACTACTGACCATCCATAAGAAATGACGGAGGATTACGGCTAGTTTTTGGCGAAAAACCTTTAACGTAATGAACTTGATCTCGTTGAAGGAACTTGATAGCTTTTTATAAAAATATAGTGGCGAAAACCTTTGCTAAAGAGGTCACTCCCGTTGAAGGGAACTCAGCTTTTTCCTCGTCAAATGAGGTGCAGGATATTCATAACCGAATACCACTGTGCATAACAAAAGGAAACGTCTTTGTAATAACTCTTTTTAAAATTTGTTCCAACAACATCAAATATAGGTTTGTTTTATCCTTACATTGATAAGAATCAATGCAGTCCCATCAATTAATCACACCAGAAAAGAACGAAAATAAAATGTACGTATATGCCATCCGCATTCGTCACTGGGTTCCGTCATTACCCGTTAGGTTACTTAATGACAGAGCAGGGACTGGGCTAGCGCGGGTGCAAAACATATACAACATCTACTAGTATATATAAATATATAATAATTGCTCCAGGTATGATAAATGAAACATCACAGAAAAGTAATAAGTATCACAGAACAATACAGATAATCTGGGATCCCCGGGTTTCACAGGGCAGCTACTGAAAACCGACGTTTCCCTGGCGTGTGGATAGCCTGTGCAATAAAACCTAGACCCCTACGGGTGCGGAAAGTTACCCGCCAAAACCTGAAGCGAGGCAGCCCCCTACAGCAAAATGAATGGACCACCCCGCACTTCACGGAATCCGGTAACTTGAGCTCCCCTCCTTGGGTCAACCTGTACCCCCTACGAGTGCGGCGAATAGTCTGCCAATTCTAGAGTGAGGCCCCTCTGCCTCTCATAGCCATGAGATACGGACCCGTTGCCCTCCATAACCCGGCTATCCGTGCACTCCGTCGCGGGTAAACCTAGTACTGAAATAAAAATATGTACAACGGGTACATTGACCTCAACCCGGTCGTGCCCCAAAAGAATATTATACAAACAGGCAGTGACGGCAGTCCACATGTTGAACGCTCGCCCCGCAATATCAAATGTACAAATAAATCCAAACAGCACTACCATTGCACACTGCTATCCACCACGACAAATCCGCAACATCATAGCAGAACACAGAACATCAACGCGAATGTCACGTTCGCAAACCCGTCTAAAAGAACTATAGCAACTAGACGCAATTTACCGCTCAAATGACATTCCCGGTCGGAGATATAATATAAGTACTGCAAACTAACAAGTTTAAAATTTCGATCGACAAAATTTCCCGAAGTGGGCCCCACGTACATCTGGTGTACAGTAATAAAATCTGGGCCCAAAAGAATACTACCAAAAACCACAATTTACTGTGTAGAAGCCCCTGTACAATTTTGGAGCACTGTTCCCACTAAACGGCCGCGGATGCGCGGTCAAACCCTAGGTTTGACCGCGGATCCACGGCTGTTATATGGGATCACGTGACCAAATTTGTACAGTTTGCTTCAAAAAGCCTGCTCTGTTTTCTGAAGTGCTCAAAATAATTTTTAGACTTGATTTAAAATCGACAGAAACTTTTGTACAGAAAAATGTAGTTTCGGAAATTCCGTTCGATCGATCTTTTAAACGCGTTAGCACAAGTTAGTAAAGCTTAATGGCGAGGCTCTGATACCAATGTAAGTGCACGGTAGCGCCCCGGCCGTCTAACAGACGCCAAATGCGGAACAAAAACTTTTTAGCTGGCGCTATCGCATACTATAACCCGGATCTGCCATTAAAGCTAAACTAACAAACTACAAAGTGGGTAGAAATGTTATACCGAACGATCCGAGTCCTTCGGTCTTCAACCATCATCCCACGCTTTGTTGCGGCTGCTCCGATCTCCTGAATCTCCAGTCTTCTCGTCCTGGTGGCACCACGTCGACGGATCTTTAAACGGGCTCCCGCCTCTGAACCGAGGCAACTCGATCATCAAGTTTGCTAAAAGAGATGACCAAGTTTGATGTAGAGAATGAGTAGAACACTTTGTCTCGTTACGTCCAAAGCTATGGACGAACGGTTAATGAAGTTTCCTTTTTGGAATCGGGTAAATGGAAATTGAGCTATATGAAATTTCCATGAACTAAACTATCATAATCTTTTTGCCAAATGAATCAATCCTCATCCAAGGAGGGGGGGCCGGCCACTATAAGAAGGTAGGGGGTGAGTGTAGGAGGAAGGGAGGTAACCATAAAGAAAAAGATCTTAATCAAAATATTCTTCATGCAAACAAAACCTCATTAATGCAAATTCCACCTTGCAAAAAAACATTTAATGCAACAAGTGAGTCATTAAACCATTAATGCAAAGTGATGACACACTAAACCTAGTCACCTCTTCTAGAAGCTTCCACACTCATGAAGAAAAGATAAATCCGTATTTAACCGAATGTTAAATACGGGTGATAGAAAACTGGAAACTGGCAACTTCCAAAAGTGATCCTGAAACGAATTTCAGGATAATCCCGTAACAGTATAAACATACCCGCATTTGTATTACGACCGTATACAAATGCAACTGAGACAAAAATATTATATCTACACAGTATAATACTCGGATCCGGCTTAAACCAAAGCCCACCAGTATTATCTGCCCGAAATATGACACGTGCGAAAACGCACGTGCTTTTTCCGAACCTTGCCATAAAAACATATGGCCTCTACAACGTTTCGTCCGAACTTGGAAAAATGTTTATGGGAGACTCTAATGACTCATCAATATACTGGCATTGGGTATAACCACTAGCACGTCAGAGATACTAGCTGTACGTAATGGTTGCCTATGTATTGATTGGAAGGGAAGCTGACGAGCGAACTCATCCAGAAATCCTACTGAGCCTGACAATGACAATATCCGTACAGTCCAGTCCATTCGTCTATGAGTATCGCATATAGGGCCTAGGGGGCCGGTAAACGTCAGCCCCCCAATAGCTGTATAAGTCGTGTCAGAGAGCAGCCCAGAACACCCTGAGATACTACTGGAGTACCTTCCAGTAAATCTCGATTACCATTGCCAGGGATTTCGTGTAATGGCTCTCATAAACACAGTACGATCTCACCCTCAATACCGGGAGAGACGAATCCCCGACGATCTGCTCACTGCCTCCACGTGGCTCGGGACTATACCCAAAAAATACCTGTTTGCACGACTCCTTTGACCCGTGGTAGGGTATAAATCAAAGCACAGTGGGAACTCACACGAGAAAAATGACAACCTCAGGTCGATGAACTAACCTATACACATGTCACCAGGGAACTGCTATCTGACGCTAGGTATAATACCAACCAGCAAGTTCCCGGCGAGTCCTGTCCGGTATACTCATAACCCAATGAGCACCTGTATACATCTTAGATGATCCAACTGACACCAGTGGCTTGTGAGACCGGCCACCGCCCCTCGTCGGGGTCTCGACTGTATACACTAGTCTACTCCGGAGTATCGACGCCCTGTCTCGAAACTCCCACGACCAGGGACACTTTAAGGATGTGCTTATAGACCCCAGCTCCCACATATATGATCGCCATCATACTGCTGGTACTCAAGCAAGAATCCTATGGGCTCTATCAACATCTACATGATGATAAAGACAGACCAGATAGCATACTATCATCTCGAGTAAGACTGTTATATCGGTATAGGTCCTCCGTAATCATTGCAATCACGTGCCTGCGATCCAATAATTGACTTTGAGGGCACTATATCCAACAGATACGCGCAACACATACTCTGCTATAGCTACTTATACATCATGCATACATACTTACATATACACCAACATATCTTGCTATAGTTACATATACCCCTATGCGGTATTATATTGACATTAATATTGAAACGTTGATTATTGTGCTATTGAGCATATGAAATGCATTATACATACATGCTTACATGTAAATACACATATCTTGCTTTAGTTACATGTACACCTCATATGATGCTGCACTTGATTTCGGAGGAATTGGGAACCGCAAGATATATTTTAAAACTGGATTCGTTTAAAAGAGCGGTTTTCCCATAATATGCTCATATTGCTGTTTTATGTTGCATATATCAGATTTCATGGATGTATGCATTGAGATATGAATTTCATGTGATTTATGGATTAGAGAACCGTGGGGATATTTCAAGAAATTACATATTGTTTTGAAAACCCGGTTTCTCTTCATATGATATTTTGATGCCTCCACCATGAGTTTTCTCGGTTCTGAGACTTGTGTTAGATATCCGATTCGAGGAGCGAGGGGGAACCGTCTGCGGGTACATGGTGGACCCAGTGAGGTATCCCGGGGCAAGAAGACTCGTATTGTTAGACGGTGAGCCTGCAGGGGAGCACTACCTACCGGTGATAGTATAGAAAGCGACGGTTATCCGGAGAATACCGTGAGGGAGTTATGACATGAGATATATTGAGGGCCGATCTGGGTATGCTGCTCTTGAAAGATGAGTATTTACGTGTCGATGCTGGACACGAGTATTTCATGATGTTTCGAGTGTCGATGTTGGACAATCAGGTTCCATGATTTTGTTGTGTCGTTGATGGACACACGAGGTAGATATCCTTATATATATGTATATATATATATATATATATATATATATACAGGCATATGTTTTCATGATGTTTCGAGTGTCGATGTTGGACAGTCGGGTTCCATGAGATTTACAGATTTAAGGGCCGATCAGAGTGACGGAGCCTGAGGTATTGGGATTTGGGGTGTCGTTGATAGACACCAGGATTTTTCACGATGATGATTCATTGATGATGTTTTGTTTTATCCCATACCTAGTATTTATTTGATATGCATTGCTTCATGTATTTGTAGTACCTGATGGTGTACATTGATCATGATTGTTGCATATCCATATTGCCATACTTATACTATCAGATTACATGTGATAGATTTATTGTTGTTCGTGCATACTTGCGATTACAGTATGATATTATTTACTATTCATGAGTTGGCAACTCACACCCTGTCACGACCCGAAAAGTACGGAACATGACCGGCACTTAAACTACGAAACGTCTCGAGGCATACGTAATCTAAGTAAACCAAAACCCAAAAATCCAAACCAAGTGAAGCAGTAGAGTGAAGGAAAAACCAATTTAAATCAAGTAGTTTAGCAACATAAGCCAAAATATGCATTTTTAAAATCACCCGTCTTTTCGGAAAATTTCGGCAGAGTCTCCTTTGTAAATACTGGCCCCAAACGGGATACAACATGAATAGTATACGAAATGAAAAAAAGGCATCCCCAAGCGGGAACTAGCTCTTCGTTAATCGACGGTCACAACCACGAAAGCAATATAATATACAACGCCGAAGGGCGAGGATCAAAACTCAAAAGAAAACCTAAAATCAGCATGAAAACCATAATAATACAACGCGTGACTCTAAGGTCGAAAGAATATACACTGGTCTTCTATCTCTATCAAATATACAAGTCTGGTTGATGGAGTTTTACTAGATTCAATTGAAATAACAAATAGCAATGGTGGTCCTGATACAATGAACCAACCTGCCAAAGCAATCACCCGGAAGGAACAGTGTGCCAGCAAAGCCGCAACGGAACCTCTACGGCAAAACCTGCAAGGAACTGTGGCACAACGGGGGTGAGTTGCCAACTCGTGAGTAGAAAACATTTACGAGTAGAAATCGCATGTATGATGCTATCCTAGGTCATATAAAGTAATATCCTCAAATAAACATCCTGGTCCATCTATGTATAAGTGTAATACTACATGCTCATGTCAGTACCTCAGCTAGAAACATATCAGATATATGATGTATGAATGCATGACGAATGGAAACAGAATACATCAGGAAATCAACAGAGAAGTCAGTGTCAAGCATCGACACAAAACATAAATCAGTGCCCAGTATCGGCACGTAAATCCTCATATATCTCAGGCTTCGTATCATCTGCGGGATCGGCCCACGGGCTCCGGCAGTACGAATCGGCCTATATCCATCTCATGACTCCGGTCGGTATCCTCCGGATAACCGCCAGGTCCAAATGCTATCACCGTTAGGCAGTCTGCCCCTGCCAAGCTCATCATCCACCATGAAAATCAATCTCGCCCCGGGGTACCATACCGGGTCCACCATGTACCCGAGTCGGTTCCTACGTCTCCTCGAATCGGGTCTCGAAATCCATCTCATAACCGAGAAAACATCATGGTGGACAATACTCATCATATCAAGGAAAACTGCATTTTTCTCTTTAAAATAACACATCAGTTTATAAAACTTTCACATGCGGTTTCCAAATCCAGAAAATCTCATGAAAATCCAAAATCCAATCATCAATAGTAAGTAAACAGTAAATAATAATATGCATGCAGTAGCAAGTAATAACTGCAACGTCTAATCTAGCATATAAAGACGAGTACGCTAATACCATGTCGAACTATCAGTTAACAAGCTATGTCAATGAAAAGGTATTTTCTAAACTGTACGTGACATGGCAATTACCGATGATGATGTGTGTGAACCGGCAAGTAAGTGTATATGGAACATACGCATCATCGGTAATGGTGCTGGTATCCTGACAGCATGGTTCATAATCACTAAGTACACAATAAACATGCAATGAAACGATAACAACATGATAAATGGCAATGAATAGTAATTGCAACAATAAAATGCGGAACATGAATGATAACGTAAGAATAAGGAATCTACATCGCTACACCTGTGTTATACTGTTTTGCCGTTTGACTTCTGTGTACCACTAGTGCCACAAAGGCTAGTACGAATCGTGGTGTTTTGAAAATAAGGGCTACGGTGTTTTTAAGAAAAGGTACGTCTTTTGAAATATCCGTAGTATCCCTTGACATGTCTTTAAAATCCTCACGATTCGTTAGTTATGGAAATAGGTATGACTCGGGTCCAGTCTAACATCTACTAGGTAACTAGAGGTCTAACTAACAACCAATCGGATGGGGTAAGAAAACTACCGAAATCTGAGTCGATATATATATGTGTGTGTGTGTGTGTTTGTGTGTATAATAGTCGGTGATCCCGCCTCAATAGTATCCCATACGATACCCTATATAATATGACATTCTCGAGTCAAGAATGCGGATCTATCATCAATATATAGCTCGTACGGTAAATCCGTCGTACAGCCTCCCAAATCTGGATACGGGTCAAATATCACATTTATCTCATTATTCGTCTGGTATCCTTTCCATCAAATATCATGATCTGGGGGTACTGATCTAAGTCTAGTACAATACTGATACCATCTATGTAATGCATGCGCGTGTATGAAAACACCATTCCTAAAGAACCCGTTAAAATATCATGTCGTATCTCAAATATGAACCATATCATATCACCGACCTCATGGCCCCAAGCCCAATCTCATCGACTCATCTCCAATCCCCAGTACTTATCCTCAAAAACCGTGTATATGTATATGTGCGTGTGTGTGTGTGTGTGTATAGACACACACACACACACACATAGTCTCATACCCATGTGTGTATATATATACACATATCCCCATATACGTACAAGTAAAATAAATGTATGCATGTGTGTGTGTGCATGTATGCAAATCCTTACTCTAGGGTTTCGTGACTAAGAAATCCACTAAAGTCCTTTCTTCCATTCTTGCTAACCCTAAACCCATAATCCCCTAAAGCTTTACTTGCTAAGGTCCATATCACACACTAGCGTACAAATATACATCAATATCGCATCACATCAACTCTTACGACTTTGCGGGAGTGCTATACACCATCCACCCGACTTTCCCCGTAGATATAATCTACTCGCCTGAGCTTCGTTTGCCGATGCTGACATCGCCATGCGCTTGCTGTCGTCTTGAAGTCTACATGGGGTGCCTACATGTAAACATATAGTATCGTAAACCGAAATCGCGGATGAAATTCCAAAACAGCATACGAATTTCACATAGGTTAAAACCTAGGATCCGCTCAAGTAAAAGAACCAAATATCCCTCGACATCAGCGTATAAACGCCAATCGATCGAGATAAAACTGAAACGCACCGATTTGCACATTCACAAACACTAATTATAATATGAAATAGGTTAAAATTCACAAAAACCCCAAACTCACTTTAAAAGCTATTTTTCCGAAAACCTAGCAAGCAAAATTAACCGTTTTAGTACAAAACTTGATGTTTTAGCAAAACTAGTGGTCACAATATTCACTAATTATCTTAATTAGGCCACATAAACATTTACAAGATTTTTATCACACCATTTTGTATTAATCGTTAAAATTTATTTTGCGAATTTATCTAATTTTAACCATTTTAAAGTAATAATACACTATTTAACAACTAAACTAGGTTTTGCATAATTTAAGATGTTAAACTAGACATCATAACTAGCACCAAGTGATCAAACCCAAATCTTGAATTCATAAAACCCTCACTAGAATTTTATCTCTCCTATTTATATTATTTATAAAAACCTAGTTTGCAATATTATGCAATTTGGACAATTTTAAATGTAGCAATTTAGCAATTGGGCAACTAGATTAGGTTTTTCCAAATCATAAGAGGTTCAACTACCCAATTAAACCATGACAAATTATGAAAACCCTAACTCAAATCAAAATCCTCACTTGAATTTCCAAACTCTCAAATAAACCCATAATTAAACACCTAATAAATTTAATTAAGCTAATCAATAATCAAACCATGGGACAAAGATTTATACCTCACAAATTGAGATCTAGCATGAAAATCTTAGCCTCCAAAAATAGTTTTCATGCTCCTAGATCCATGCTAGATAGGCTAAGGAAAATGGGTAGAGCTTGGATTTTGATTTTGTGAGGTTTTTGATGGATTTTTGATGAATTTTGCAAGAGTTTTGTCATGGAAATAGATGGGAGAATTGGGAGGGGCTGCTATTGGAAGAGGGGTCACTGAAGTGGGAGGGAGAAGAGAGAGGGTGTGGGTGTGCGAGTCCAAGTAAAGAAAAGCCCATACACTAACTATCTCACACCATACTTCTTTAATTAATCATTTCCTTTTTAATTCTTTTCCTTTGTTTTCTTTGACTTTTTTCTCAAGTGGGGAATTGGGGGCAGCAAGGGTTCGGCCACCATGGAAGTGGGGGTGGGTGAGTGTGGGTGTGTGTGTGGGATGAGGGAAAATGATAAATATTATACCACAAATCTCCATTTACACTAATTTCACTATTTAAGCCATTTTTCCTTGATATTTTCTAAAACCGTTTGACAATTTCATTTCATTTCAAAAATAATATTTTACAGGTTAGTTTAATGTGTCATGATGCACAAAATTTGTATCAACCAATTCCAATTTGTAATTGTCCCTAATTAAAAGTATTAGTGACGGCTTAAAATAATATTAAAATAATTAATTTTCAGAAAAATTTTCAGTAAACTAGAAATTTTACAAGTGGCTTAATAAACACCAAATACTAGCAATTATATAGCTAGAAAATGTATATTTAATTTTATATTAAAAGATATTTATATCTTGGTTTTTACAGAAAACACCCGTTATTTTACCGAAAATCGGAAATTTCACCTAAACAATTTTCAAGACGTTACAATCTTCCCCCTTTAAAAAAATTCGGTCCCCGAATTTAAATTAAAACTCCCCCAAATACTAAAATATTCCAGTAAAAAGGTCAAGTCATCGGGGCTCCGAAATCATAAACACATAAATCACATCATAGCGCAATGCATGCGTATGAAAAGAGTGCATAACTCAAAAATCAAAACTCTGTCAAGCATCCCGCAATTATCAGAGTTATGGTGAAGACACCAATGTCAAAATCCAATACGAAAAGCCACATGATATACATCGAATTATACATGTAAACATCATTAAAACATCTGGAAGCAATGCATGCCAAACCTTTTTCAAATCGCTGTGCGATGTGTGTATCACTGCACAGTGGCGGACGTCCATTGTGAGAAAATAACTATATATATATATATACCCTTTGTTTAACATACACGTCCCGCCGTTTTAAGAACAATTAGAAGGGTTTCCTTTGTAAAAAGTTTCATGTCATCACGGACACGTAAGTAAATACTGAGACTATAGCTCCTCTTTGGAAATCCCTTCGATAACTATCAATGCATGCAAAAATATACTCAGGTACTGTCCTCTGATTAGTCCTGCTCAGTACTAAACCAAATAGCAAGTATCATAAAATATACTGCTCCAAAAGAAATCAATCCCAAAAATATATGAATGCCGCGTGCGTCTGGTGCGCACGAAAATCGAAATCCATGAATGTGCCATACATATGCACATAAACAAAATCTGAGTGCAACGGGTATGCACAAAAACACCTGTCAAGGGCAACGTGTGTGCCTGACAGCAAAACCAGGTGCATCTGATATGCATGAAGAATCTCGATTTAGTGCATCTTGTGTGCACCTAAATCGCATCAAGCGCGTCAAGTATGCGCAAAATCCAAGTCAAGTGCACAAGGTGCACGAAAACAAATATCGAATATCACAATCAAAATTGAGGGTATACAACATATCTCAATCCAAATCCAAATCAGGTATACCGTGGTATATAATCTCACAACTATGAAGCGTGAACAAAATCGAATCGAAATACTAAAAGTACATGAAAACTATGCCGAAAGCATAAGTCAAATCACATGCATACCATAGGTATGAAATCAAAATCAACATCTCTAATGACGTCAAATCAAAGTCAAGTGCAACTGTGGTGTACAAAATCTCAATCATGCAAACAAATCGTCCAAATATACTGAAATCTAAAGTGACGGATACACGATAGTCAACTCACGAAATCACAAATCATAAATATTGTCGTCGATATATCCGTCCTTCAAAGTCGAGAAGGTGTCGGTGCATCCAATGCTAGCAGAGCAAGATATCTACTTGCCTTCTGATCATGGCATGTCTCCTAGTGCCCTTAGGCTCTCGTCTCTTACTGCAGATTGCTAAGTACATAACTCCTCGGCTTAATGGTCCAATATAGAAACGATAACGGAAGCAATCTGCTCTAACACGTCCTCTAAAGATCTCTGGCCAACTATCATGGTTACTCATAACATGTCTCGTCGACGATGCTAAACTCTAGCCTGTTGGGCATGTGCAATACAACTGATCCTGAGTCCAAGTCTTCTCGTATAGTATTCCAGAAAGGTCCTGCCGAGATCTCTCCCCAAAGCTCGTTTCTGCTGAACTACCCGGAAGTTATCATCTTTTACTATATCTATTTCTTATTCCGGAACGGCTGCATTCCCTTCATGACTCCTTCTGGAAGTGTAACAATCCCAAATTTCCAATACAAGTTTTTACAAAAAAATTCAAAAAAATTCATAAAGGGGTATTTTAGCCTGAGCACGAGTTATAAGTAAATATTTTGCTTTTTAATTACAAGTTAAAAGAATGTAACAACTGCATTTTTAGTGTACAAAAATTTGTTTTTAAATTAATGTATACTTGGGGTATTTACATTTACTGTTATTACTTTAAGTAATTAATTAGCTCCATAATTACAAGAAGGAGCTTGTGGCTCATTGGTAATGCATTGCACTGCTGAACCAAGCCACCAGAGTTCAAATCCCATACCCCACATTATTTTTAATATTGATTTTTTTTAAAAACCTTTAGAATACCAAGGGTTTACACGTGCATATCTCACAAAAACCCCACTACACCCAAAGATAACATTTCTAGAAGTTAGATGAACCGTCGGGGGGGATCCCGGCCGCCTGACACGGCCGAGAATCGGCTAAATCGGCCTTGACTCTGTCTGACTGGGTCCTCATATCGAGTCACGGCCGAGTCGGCCGATTCCGGTGACGACCCCAACATGAAAATTGTGTCTTTTCATATTCCCTATGCACCTGCAAAATTTCAGCCTCAGACCATTTCCAGAGCTCTTTAAAAACCCCAATTACTCCACTTTTAATACATTTTTATTACATTTTATCACATTTTTATTTTAAACTTTTCATCTACCCTAACCCTAACCTAACCCTATAAATACCAACCCTACACACTACCCTCTCACCCCAAAATCCTGAGCCCACTCTCTCAAAAAATTTCCAAAGATCGTGTACTTTGAAAACAAACTCAAGGCGAAGCTCCGACGAAATTCCGGCGGAACTTCCGGCGATCATCTTAGGAACTATCGGCGACGACGCAACACACCGACGATCCCTCTAGTTCTCTCTCACTCTCTTGAGTAATCTAAAACCCATAAGTCCTTTTCTATCTCTCTTCCCTATTCAAGAAAAATACGAAACTACAAAACCCGACGGAATCGGAACAAATCCGATTTCCGCTTCGGTTTTCTATAAAATTCCACTTCTCACTAATACAATCATTCTTAAACTTCCTCATGTTGATTATTAAACACTAATTAAATAATTTGAATAAGTTTCATCATATGAAATGATAGCTTTCTCAAATTATCGTATTTTTTCGCTTAAATACCACATTGTTTCAATCCTTCATTTAACCCATCAAACTTGCTATACATATAAAGTAAATTACGAGGTTACGACCTACCTCCTCACACACTTACATACAACCTAACACGATACCATTGAAACCTTAGAATACGAGAAAACAAGCATTTACATTTAAATATCATACACTTAATAAAACTATTTCTAAAAGAGTTAGACTTGATACACTTTTAAATAAATACATCTTATTATGAAAATACGATAAGTTGTGCACATCGGTCGTTTATCTAAACCTGACTTTGTGGTGTCTAGGCTAGGCAAGTGAGAAATGTAATTTTAAAAGGCCCGGCTCACGGTGATTTGTGAGCGGATCCCTCCTTTCTTCACTGGTACTTACCTGGCAACAATTGGCGGTGAAGAGGCGATTTGAGGTATCTCACGACTTGTTGTTTAGACCATTTAGAAATAGGCTAGTTGACTTAGGAAACCCTAGAATCTAAAATACGGAAAATTGACATTTTTACCAATAAATACAATTTACTTCATAAAACCGTTTTCTAAAGGATTTAGTATTTTACAATATTTGCAAAGCGCCGCTACAATCCACTTTGGGGAACCCGTTCGGAATGGTGCGGTTTATCACACATTCTCGGACTTAGTAGTGTGAGATTCAGACCGCCGCATGGAGCATTCGGTCTCGAAAAATTTAAAATACGACATCTTAAAAAAATGAGATTTTTAGAATATAAAATATTTATTAAAATTATTTTTGTATAAATATATGTATATTTATCATTAAAATATCTATTTTGTTATAATATAAATATTCCACCCTTTTCCTAAAAAATCACAAGAATAAATTTTACACTAAAATACTATGAATTCCAAAAAAATCAATTTTACAAATAAATACCTTTATTTCTGATACTAGGATATTTTCACTAGAAATATCACAATACAAAATCCACCTTCATTACAACTCTAAAAACGAATAACGAATACTTGAGGTGTATTTTGAAAAGTATATAAAAGTAGTTTTATATAAAAACCCCTTAAGTTTTATAAATTACCCTAAGGACCCTAGCAATTATAGCTTTAAGAAATAATCAAGACTTCGATTTACATTTCTAATTGTCTGACTCGGGTTTGAGTCTGATTAATCTGACTTGAATATGATTCAAGTCAATCTACAATTTACAATCTTCAACATGAATCCATGAATCCAATTATCAATCTATACGACTTGACCGAACCGAACCATGGATATACATTCCATTTACATGGTTCTCCAGTTATTCCACTTACATGATTCTACGGTTACATCCTTTTACTGATATCATGGTTCCGGTCAGTCTTTCAACTATACACTCAATTCAAATTACAGTACAAAACAATACAAATAAAACACTACGGGGTTTAAGGGGTAGATTGGTACGGAAGGTGTTAAAAGTGGCACGAGGTGGTAAGATTAAGACACCTAACCTATATTCCGTTGCTGTTGTACCGTGGCTTAACGGTTCCTTGTACTTCCATTTGCCCTGGTCTCTAGCATACTGAGACCCCTCTCGTATACACTGGCATTCTTCTGTACCAAGCTACAAATAACAGCGTTAATACAACATTACAACAATATAATACAACATTAAAAGCCACTCTCTCTCTCTCTCTTTCTTCTTTTCTACTTCTCCCTTATGTTTGGGACTTACCGAGCGATCTGTTCGCTGACGACATTCTATTTCTTCTTCTTTGAATATCGTCGGGTGGTTTGGACCCGGCAGAGATCGAGTCGTCTGCAGAAGACTTGGAGCAGTTTGCTGAAGAACCAGAGCTCTGTTTCATTGTATATTTCCATTCAGTACTTTTCATTTCCTGTTATGCCATTGTTTAGGCATCTTTTTATTTCAGTTGTATTTTCTTTTCATGCATTGTACAAAAGAATGTTAATAAATAATAGTTTCTATTTTTATTACATCCTGTCTCTTGTGTATTTATTTTTATATTGCTTAGATAGGCTCTAAGTATATACGTAGCGGACCAGTCTCGTCCCCTTCGCCGTATACCAGGAAGCGGGGCGTGACAGGAAGATATATCTATATACAACGCCTCTGCATGTGTATCACATCTCTGATGTCGGGGGAGTTGAACGTCGTCTCATCACGATATCGTACGAATCTCTTACTCCACTTTTCTCTAATGTCGACTTATTCGGACTCGTCTCCTCGTGGCTGCATGGACTGCGCTCCAACGGCTATACTCGTATCTGGAGTCTCCCAAGCAATGTATCCCATCACATGATATCCGAATGATGTCGAACTTTTCGATCGATTCGTCAAGGTTCCATAATCCCCTAAGAGCTCAACATCTTGGGTACAGTTTAATAGTATCGAATATATGCCACAGCACCTGTGGACCAACCGTAGAAGGGCAAACCCAAGCCTCACAAATGGCTACGCTGAACTGCGACAAACCCTAAGGTTCAAAGGCGTTCCATGGTCATTACGTTGAGTTAGAGTTTCATTCTTCTAGAGGGTCCATAGAATTGCTTGCATTGTTTTCCGAATACTTTAAACTTGGAAAATGGGTCCTTGACATTCGATCGTCTATATCGACTCTCAACGTATCAGCGTGAAGTCGTCTCTAGCTGGAATCAATCAATTTGATAACCTCGCATCAGGGTAGGCAATGAATCGCATGTCCTAGTCTTTCATCTTTGGTGACTAGCGATCTTATATCATATCTCGAAGTATAACTCATGCGGCATTAGCTTCAAACATCTGGGGTGAATTCTCCTCATTCGCAGCAACAACTGGCTCATTCGTCCGCACGCTAAACAGTGCCGCAATCATCAAGAATCATAGTGTAATGACGATAGTCACATTCTGGCTGGCCTCTATCAGTGGCCCCGTCCTCTGGTACTGATCTGCACGTCCGAGAAATCTCGTAAAAGCGACCCATCAAACGCTCATGGCGCGAAAATACAATAAAATGACGCCTCTTTTCAATCGTATGTCTCTGAAATCACGCCCTGGTCAGTCCTTGTCCGTGACGAACTCGTACTGGCCGCAACTCTAGCCGTAGCTCTCTGTGCCCGTACAACCGTGGTAACAAAACCATAATTGGTACTGATGAGGATAGATCATATGAATGAATATAATACTGTGCAAGGAAATGTACATCCTAAGGCTTCTTAAGCGGAGTATCGTATCGTAAATAAACCGCGGAACATACGTACGATACTTCACTCTACTCAAGCTACCTACTCCATCAACCAAGGGTCATCCTACACTCCGAAGGTAAAACCTAACGCTCTGATACCAACTTTATCACGACCCAAAAAGAACGGAACATGACCGGCACTTAAACTACGAAACGTCTTGAGGCGTACGTAATCGAAGTAAGCCAAAACCCAGAAATCCAAACCAAGTGAAGCAGTAGAGTGAAGGAAAAACCAATTTAAATCAAGTAGTTTAGCAACATAAGCCGAAATATGCATTTTTAAAATCAACCGTCTTTTCTGAAAATTTCGGCAGAGTCCCCTTTGTAAATACCGGCCCCAAACGGGATACAGCATGAATAGTATACAAAATGAAAAAAAGGCATCCCCAAGCGGGAGCTAGCTCTTCGTCAATCGACGGTCACAACTGTTAGTTATATGTATGCCCTAGAGGCCATTGCAGTACATTGGATGTATATTGTAGTGGATGCTGGGACATATATAGGGAGGACTTTCTTGCTCGACATGATAGTATGCTATCTGGTTGATCTTTACCTTTACGTGTATACTGATTGTCTCTCTGTTACATGTTGGTAAAGCCCTTAGGATGTGTACTTGACTACCTGGACTATGATGCGGATCATACTAGTGGGGACATGATAGTCCATAAGTACATCCTTCAAGGTCCCTAGTCGTGGGTATATCGAGACAGGGCATCGATATACTAGAGTAGACTAGCGTATACCTTCTCGACCCATACAGATGGGCGATGGATGATCCCATATCCATTGGTGTTTGACATCAGAGATGATATACGGGTGCTCAGTGGAGACTGGGTACACTGGACGGACTCGCCGAGAACTCCCAGATGGTATTATACGTTACGTCAGATGGCAGTTCTCTGGTGACACTGGTACACAGTAGTCTGTTGACCCGAGATCGTCATAGAGTCTTGTGTGGTTCCCACTGTGCTTTGATTTCCACCTTACCACGTTCAAGAGGGCGTGCAAAATGGTGGTTTTTGGGTACAGTCCCGAATCACATGGAGGCAATGAGCGATAGGAGGGGATTCGTCTCTCCCGGTATAGGGAGTTGATGTTGCGCTGTGTTCGATTGGCTATAACCGGAAATCCCTGGCCAGGGTTGCTGAGATTTACTGGTAAGTGTTACCAGTAGTTTCTCGAATTGTTATAGACCTCATATCAACACGACTTATCGAGCTATTGGGGTCTGACGTTTACCACCCCTAGGCGAGATATGCGACATATCAGACGATCAGACCGGACTGTACGGTAGTGTTACTGGTTGGATTCACAGGAGTGTGAGCGGGCTTGCTCGTCGATCTTCTGATCGCTCAATACCCGGATGGCCGTTACGTTTAGCAGACCGCTTGCGGCTTGTGGGTGTTTGATATGATCATCACCTGCTGCCGGCGTATTGACGAGTCTTTAGAGTCCTACACAGAGGTTTTCTGGCTCAAGCGAAACGAAATAGGAGCGCATATGAGATATGTGCGGGACCGAGAATAATGAGTGTATGTGATACCGTATTCTATTCTCGCGATGATTGTATCGAATGGTTGTATGCGATATAACCTAGTTATCGAATCGAGGAATGATTCGATAAGCCGATACATTGTATATTAGTCGGTTATATGCGATATGACCGGATCGTTAAATCAAGTGTTGATTTAATGATTTAATGCATAATTATATATTTGATATATTACTATGCATTAACTAGTATTGGTTCACTTTAAAGGATTTTCTCACTTGGATGTACAAGTTGTATATGTGATATACTTTTTGTGCATATTATTGTATCATGTTTGATGATACATGTTTACTTGGTTAAGTGTAAAGAATAAAACCATAGTTAAACTTATGATTAGGGTTTTGTTTTCTTTTTCATTTATTTGTCTATTTATTCTTTTTGGAAAAATAATAAGCATAAAGGAAAATGGTGGCTTAATTTGTTTTCTAGTTAAAGCTTCATGAAGCATTGACCAAGTGACCATTTTGTCTCCATGCTTAACCCTAACGATTCCCACTAACCATGATTTATTCTCTACACTTAACCATGGTTGATACATGATAAGTATTCTTATTATTTTCTTTTTAGAAAAGAACTTATGAGATGCTTCATCTTCTTCTTCTTCTTCTTCAAGATGAAGAACCTTGATTCCATCAATGGTGATTGATGAAAATGAGTGAGAAATCCAATTCTAAAGTGAACCCACTTCCTATTTCTTCATCCTCTACCTCTTGCCAAGTAGTAGAGTGTGTTTTCTTCACAAGTTTCATGACTTGGTGAAGTGGGAGCTTGATCTTGTGATGCCTTGACGTAGATCATCTTCGGCACGAAGCCGACGACCTAGCCCGCCCATTTCTCCGATGAAGCCGACGCTAGAGCCCGGGTTTCGATTTGGACAGCGGAGAGGACTTCATCATGGAGTTATGGAGGTGGTGAAACGGATCTACAAAGGTTGTATTTCCGTTCTTTTAGTTTAGTTGTAAACTAGTTGCTTTGGTCGCCTAGATTTCTAGTTAACGATCCGTAGTCTAGGGTTTCAAGGCACCGTAAATTTTGAAATTGGCATGGTTGATGCCTTGTAAGACCTCTTGAGAGTGCCTAGGAACCCTACAGTGGTATCAGAGCCTAACTAGAGCCTTAGGCGATGCGTAGACGAAGTTTAAAACCCGAACGAACCCGAAACCCTAACACAAACATGCTCTCTGGACTTTTTCCAAAATCTGGAGTTTTTCGATATTAAAAATATGCAGAAAAATCAGCAGGGAATTGTAAGAATTACTGTGAAGCCCGTACCCATGAATCCACCAAAGTGCGGCGGAACCGCGGCAGAAGCCTGGATTCTGCGGCGGTTCCGCGGCCGTATGATGACGTCAGCTTCCCATTTTTGCACAGTAATTCCTCTTTTCTGGTGTTGGATTTTCTGGGAATTTTTAATATTTATTCAAGAGTTGAATTTTCTGGGGTTGTTTTGGGGATTCGGTGTTTCGATCGGAGTATCAGATTTTGTCTATGTGGCTTTCCGGATAAATTTCAGAATATGTTAAAAAGTTCGACCGGATATAAATACCCAATTTTTCCTCTGTCGGGAAATTTCCAAGAGTTGGATTTTTCCGTAGTTTAACGACGTTCTAAGTAGTGCAAGTAACGCGATGGACCCTCTAGAAGACAACAAACCTTAACTCGATTATGTGACCGTCTTGAACTGCCCTTTGAACCTTCGGGTTTGGGGCAGTACGGCGTGCCACATGTGAGGCGTTGGCTTGACCCTTCTACGGCTGGACCGTTGGTACTGAGGCACGAACTGAATGTTATTAGACTTATTTCATGTGTTGAGCTGTTTCGGGAAAACTTGGGTGTTCGATTGTTCGATCGGAAAGTTTAACATTTTCTATCTTATTCGGAATGTGATACAATAATTGGAATTCACAAGCAGTTATGAGATAACTGAATGAATGTTATAAACATAGCAGTTTAGTCTCACTTGATCGGTTGCCACAGAATTTTGATGTGATCAAAAGTCCATCGCAATCACGTAGCGTACGCGGATACTCGCCGGGTAAACTTAATAGACAGCCTCACCCCATAGCCCCGACCAAGTGACTGTAGGAGAACACCGTCGCCGAAAGCATCCGTTCGGGTGCTCGCGGTAGCGGTGTTTCGCCTTGGTGCACTTCGTCGACGGCGTCGGGGGTGCGGCCGCCTACTAAACTTTGCGACGAGCATTCGATCAGGATGTCGGGAATCTTGTTGAATTACCCGACTTGATATTGAAAAGAGTTTTCGATAATGGGACTAAAATGTGGGGTTTATAATTGTTAGGCATGCGATGTCTAAGGAATTCATTTGATTAGCCATGCGATGTCTATGAAGGTTGCGGATTCCAACTGTTGTAGTTTTACACTTTCTTTTCTGTGACCGTAAGTGTAATATGTGATATCGCCGGTTTCGTTGCTATATGTCAACGACAATTGGGATGCGCATGTTTACTTACGTTGATGACATGTGATGTTATTGTTAGTGTATATGCCCTAGAGGCCATTACTGTATCATACTAGTTTGTATATTACTTAATGGAAGCTTGGGATATTCACCTTGTATATACAATCTTGCTCAAAATAGTAGTATGCTACTTGGTTTGTTTCTACTTCAATGTTTACATGTGTTTATTTTAGTATATCGCCTATACACATTAGTGGAGCCCTTAGGATCTTTGCTTGATTACCAGCGATGTGATGGCCGTCACACTAGTGAGGCTGGGTAATCTATAAGCACATCCTTATGCAGGTCCCTGGTCGCAGGACTATCGAGACAGGGCATCGATACTCCGGAGTAGACCAGCGCATGCGCTTCTCATCCCAGTGTGGGAGACGGTCTGTCCCACAGCCGTCAGTACGTCGTACTTGAGATAGTATGCGGGTGCTCGTTAGGTTACGGGTACACTGGACAGGACTCGTCGGGAACTGACTAGTTGGTATTATGCCTATCGTCAGTTATCAGTTCCCAGGTGACATGAGTACAGCTTAGTCCGCTGACTTGACACTGTCACTTCGCCTCGAGTGTGTTCCCACTGTACTTTGATCACTACCCTACCACGGCTCAAAGGAGTCGTGCAAACAGGTAGTGGTTGGGTGCAGTCCCGAAGCACTTGGAGGCAGTGACGGTTAGACAGGATTCGTCTCTCCCGGTATTGGGGGTTGACATCGCGCTGTGTCTAGGAGAGCCATTACACGAGTAGTCCCTGGCCAGGGCAAACGAGATATACTGGTAGGCTTCCAGTGTTATCTCAGGGTGTTTTGGGCTTCGCTCCGGCACGACTTGTACCGCTATTGGGGGACTGACGTTTACCGCCCCCTAGGCCCGCCATGCGATGTATCAGACGAACAGACTGGACTGTACGGAGAATGTCACACTCAGGCTCAGTAGGAGTTCAGATGGGTTTCGCCTCGTCGGTCTTCTTGTCGGCATTACCTGGGGACCGTTACGCACAGCTAGTGCCGCTTGCGGTCTGTGGTTAAACCCACTGCCAGCGTAGTGTCGAGTCTTTAGAGTCCCACACAGAAAGCTTTTCGCCTTTAGGCAAAAGAGTAGAGGTCGCATGGTATTGCGACAGGTCGCATGGTTTTGCGACAGGGTTCGGTCACATCGGTGCACTTGTGCACGTACAGTGTCCGGACAATTTACACTAGCGGGCTTTGGTTTAAGCCAGATCCTAGTGTACCTTTTGGGATTGGATTTATCCAGTGTGCATTCGTGTTCCTCGGAACGCGGATGCGGGTGTGTATGCACAGTTGACAGGGAGGCAGAGGCAGCGGATTCTCATTAGGGTTGTTGACAGTTGACCGTTGACTATTTGACTTTTTGCTCAACCCTAATGAGAATATGATATATGATTAACTATTATATTAATTAAGTATTATGGTGACATGGTTGTTGACTTTTGTTGACTTTGTTGACTTGTTGACTTTTGTTGACTTTTTGACTTTGTTGACCGGTTGACTAGGCTTGACTAGTTGACCATCATGATAACCATAGCCATCATTTCATGGCAAAGACTTTTACTTGCTTGCTCATTTGTGTAAAATGAGTGCATGAAATGATATGGTTATGGTTGCTTCAACCATCACATAAGACTTTTGTTAGTATGATGAGTTATGATTGCTTTGGATTATGAGAAGGTGAAAGACAAAAGAGAGCCTCATTCTTTCTTGCTCATTCTCTCTCTTGTTCTTGAGCTCTCCATTTTGCTCTCACCCTCTTGCTCTTGCTCCCTCTCTTTAATCTATGGTTCTCTTGTCTCATGAGTTGAGAATCAAGAACCATAGATATAATCCCACACAAACTATTCTTTACTCATTCTAGTTCACAAGGTTTAGCAAACCAAGTGAACTAGTTTCTTCAAAGAACGAAGAAGGAGCTAAAGGTTGGAGCTTTCAGGTGGATCTATCTTCGGCGTACGGAGACGACGAGAAGAAGCCAATCGGACCACCATCGGAGTTTGAAGACGAAGGAGTTCAAGACAAGCAAGGTATAACCCCCTAACCGAGTAGCTAGAAACTCATAGTTAGGATGTTAGATAGATGTTTAACCAAGATCCGGGTTATAGGTCCATGTTACCACCTCGATAAAAATCGTTTTTTACCATATTCCGCATTCCCGAAAGTACCGGGAGAGGTAGCATGGACTTACAGTGGTATCAGAGACAGGTTAAACTCTATCTAACATGTTAGCAAGTAACTAGAAGATCGATCAACGAAAAAGTCCCGAAACGAACCCCGGAATTTTAAACTTTCTGTCGATTTTAAAAGTGCTGGAAAACCATTTTGAAATACACCAAAAATCGACTCAGGCTTTTTTAAAGAAACTGCAAAAATTTGGGCCCCTGACTCGATCAAAGAGCCGCGGTTCCGAGGCGGGAGCACGCTCCCGCCGCGGAAACGCGGCCGAATTGACTCGGTCAAGGGTTTTCTTTTCTGCAGTTTGCTCATTGGGGTATTTTGGGAATTTTGGTACATGTATTTTCAACCCAGATTTTCTAGAACGAAAATTTTATTTTGGGGTCCCGAAAATCCGTATTTTTGATCGAACTTCTAAAAGACTTGAGCTAACGGGTTTTCTGTAATGTGATATTTGTATTGAACGTCTACTAATCGTTATATGTCGATTAGTGGGGGTTATACAAATCTGTGATCTGTAATGTTGCTGGAATGTGTATATGAATATGTTGGATTGTCGCGGGTGAATAGCCGGGGTTGTGAGACGAGAGTTTTCTTTTCTTTCAATTCTTGTAAATTTGTAAATTGATGTAATAATTATTTGTATGGCCGCACAACCGGGTCGGGGTTGTAGCCGTCATTGTATAATTTCTTTTTACTGTTTTTGCTCCTAGGATAGACCCATGGAGGGGTGCACAAACTACCGGGTATGCCGAAGTGTCGAGTGGCCTACTCATGGAGATGAGGGAGGTTGCTACGCTTCGGGTACTTGGCGGGTAGTTTGCCGCACCCGTAGGGGTCTTGGGTGGGGTATTGGCTATTCACCGCGACCGTGTAATTTGTCTTTCGTTACAGGCTCGTACGAATTACAGATTCCTAGTATATCCAATGTATTCATCTGTGATCTGAAATTTTTATCATTGCAGTATATCTATATATGATATTATTTAGGCGTTGCTTATGTTTTACAGACGCGCTAGCCCAGCCCCCGCTCTGTCGTTAGTTAAGTAACCTAACGGGTAATGACGGGGCCCAGTGGCGAATGCGAATGGCATAAGCGTACGTCATATTTTGGTTGTTTTCTGCAATGGTAGGATTAAATGATGGGACGCATTAAAAGAACTAATGCAAGAATATCACACATTAAAAGAACTAATGCAAGATAATAAACCAAGTTAAAGTCGTTGGAACACTTTCGAAAAACCACTCGGTTCTTTTCAAAACCAACTTTTAAATACGGAGCTTGAGCCACTCCTTTTAAAAGCTATCTCGTTCCATCGACCAAATCAAGTTCACTACGTTCACGGTTTTGCCAAAACCATCGGTAGCCCTCCGTCGTTTCACATGAATAGTCAATAGTATTCAAGCTGTGTTTGTTGGCCAAAGTCAAGGCACAGTGATTGGTAGCTATTGGGTATTCATGTGCAGCATAGATAGATGCGTTGGTTTGGAACAGTCGTACTGCCTTGTTGGCCAAAGTCAAGGGTAGGTGCGGGTGGATTCAAATTAACCTGGAGAACGACGGGCAGAACTTGACATGTGACTTATGATTTGTTGGCCAAAGTCAAGGTCATAAGAGCATGGGGCAAAAATCCACATCGGGAGTTTCATAAGTACTGAAACTTGCTAGATTTGCATACCATTTGGAGTGTGATGATTCTGGTAGGATTCCTTCAGTTTCGTCACGCGATGATATTTGGATCCCGATCCTACTGTGAGTATATGCTACTCCTCGGGAAATTTCTCACTAATCGATCAATGCTATAAACCTAGTAGGTGCCTAGAAAGGTGTTAGCGGGGCTACGCCCCCAGGGAAAAGAGGTTCTTTAATTAAGGAACTTCGCGAAAGCGTTGGAAAACCTCCCTCGAAGTACCGACACCGGTCTGGCTGAACGGTTAAGCAAGTATTGTGCGGTGGGATTGATCCTGACTAATTCTTCCTTTATGGTTTGAGGAGGGATTCGAGAAACAGTGGGAGCCATCCTGTTTAGACAAATTAAAAACCACTCTAAACTTGCAAGAGCATCATGCTGAGTGTTTCTTCTTCTCTCTCCTAATTGCAGCGACCAATCAACATGACTGGACTTAAGTTACTCCTAGATAAAAACAAACTGACAGGGCCAAACTACAAAGATTGGCTCAGGAATGTCAAGATAGCAATCACTTACGACAAGCTGGGGTATCTTCTTACCACCAAAGCTCCCCCTGTCCCTGGTCCCACTTCCAGCGTCGCGGATAAGGAAATCCGCAAGACTTGGGAGATTGATAGCGCGAAGGCCAAGTGCCTCGTGCTTGCCTCGATGGACAACGAACATCAGAGGAGGCACGAGAATATGGACTTGGAATCCATATTGCTTCATACAAAAGAACTGTATGGAGAGCAATCTCGTATCGCAAGATACGAAGCGTCAAAAAAGTTATTTTCGACAAGAATGGCCGTCGGATCATCAGTAGCCGAGCACGTGCTAAAGATGATCGGCTACATTGAGGAGCTCGCGGACCTAGGGATCACATTGGAGAGTGAACTATATACGGATATAGTTCTCCAGTCCCTTCCTTCCACTTACACCCAGTTTATACTGAACTTCAACTTACAAGAAAAAGAGGTTGAACTTTCAGAGCTCCTCAACATGCTGAGGAGCGCAGAGGGCACCCTACAGAAAGGTAGGGAAACATCCACTTTGTTTGTAGGAGGATCATCTTCTTCTAGGTCCAAGGCGAAAGCCAAGGGAAAGAAGAAGAAAGCCCCCGCCAAACCAAGGGGCGGTGTTAGTAAAGTGGATACGAAGGGAAAAGCAAAAGCAACAAAGTTGGCGGGAAAGCTTGTGGATAAGGAAGAATGCTTCTATTGTCATAAGAAAGGACACTGGAAGAATGATTGCAGGGCCTGGAAGGCCAGAACACAGAAATTGAAGCAGGTTGCAGCTTCAGCTTCAGGTGTGTATGTTATTGAAAACTGTCTTTCAATAAACTCTACTTCCTGGGTATTGAATACCGGATCAGGATCTCATATCTGTAATTCTTTGCAGGCATTGAGAAACCGTAGTGTTTTGAAAGCAGGTGACATGACCCTCAGAGTTGCGAACGGAGCTAGCATGGATGCTAAAGCCGTGGGGGACTATCACCTGGGAATGTCAGATGGACATGTTTTGGTTTTGCGTAATTGCTTTTTTGTACCCAACGCAACTTGTAATATCATTTCTGTATCTTTAGTTTCTAAAGAAGGTTATGAATTTGCGTTTGTAAGTAATGTTGTAAACATTCACCTTAATCAAGTTTTGATTGGGTCAGGTACATTGAGTAATGGTATATACGTGTTAAACCAACCACAGATTTTTAATGTCCAGAATACACACAAAAGAAAGTCTCCAGAAATAAATCAGACTTTCTTATGGCATTGTAGATTGGGTCACATCAATGAGAGAAGGTTGACGAAGTTATATACAGAAGGGTATTTGAATGCGTTCGAATATTAGTCGTATGCCACTTGTCAATCCTGTCTCAAAGGAAAGATGACAAAGACTCCGTTTACTGGACATGGAGTAAGAGCGAGCGAGCTCTTGGGACTCGTACACAGTGACGTGTGCGGTCCAATGTCTACACATGCCCGAAGCGGACATTCTTACTTCATTACTTTTACGGATGACTTCTCAAGGTACGGTTATGTCTTCTTAATGAAACATAAGTCCGAAGCCTTTGGAAAATTCCAGGAGTATAAGAATGAAGTAGAGAAACAGACCGGCAAAAGTATTAAGATTCTAAGATCGGATTGAGGTAGAGAATACTTAAGTGCCGAGTTCCTGGACTATTTAAAAGAGAACGGAATTCTCTCTCAGCTTACTCCTCCATACACCCCGCAACATAACGGTGTATCGGAGAGACGGAACCGCACCCTATTGGATATGGTGCGGTCCATGATGAGTAACGCTGAGTTGCCGCGATCATTCTGGGGATATGCGCTAGAATCAGCAGCATACCTTTTGAACCGAGTTCCTACTAAGACCGTGCCTACTACACCATATGAGATGTGGTGTGGGAAGAGACCCTATCTTAAGCACATTAAGACATGGGGATGTCCAGCTTTTGTCAAAAAGCAGCATGCGGACAAGCTCGAGGCACGCTCGGTACAGTGCAAGTTTGTGGGGTATCCGAAGAATTCCAAAGGATATTTCTTCTACTGTGAAGAGGAACAAAAAGTTCTTGTTTCTCGTCATGCCTACTTCTTGGAAACTGAGTTTTTGGAAACCCAGATAAGTGGGAGCACAGTAGAAGTGGAAGAAATTCCAGAACCACGGACTGTTACTGAAAGTTTAGTGGAACCAGAGGGTTCGGAAGAACAGGACATTCCTACGCCGCTCCGCAGGAGTAGTAGGCAGACTCATCCGCCCGAGAGATACTACGGTTTTCTCATAGACGGGGATAGAGAGGATTGCATCATAGATTATGATGAGCCTACTAGCTTCCAGCAGGCCGTTCAGAGCGTTGACTCAGTGAAATGGCTGGATGCAATGTGGACCGAGATGGAGTCCATGTACACCAACAAGGTATGGACGTTGGACATTGCTCCAGACGGGGTAAAACCCGTAGGATGCAAGTGGATCTTCAAAAGGAAGATTGGTGTAGATGGACAGGTTGAGACCTATAAAGCTAGGCTGGTAGCAAAGGGTTTTCGTCAAAGACCTGGCTTGGACTATGACGAGACCTTTTCTCCAGTAGCCATGCTGAAATCCATTCGGATCCTTCTTGCCATTGCTGCCTTCCATGATTATGAGATCTGGCAAATGGACGTAAAGACCGCTTTTCTAAATGGAAATTTAGAGGAGTGTGTCTATATGGACCAACCAGAGGGTTTCATTCAGAGTGGGAGCAGCGGAAAGGTGTGCAAGTTGCTTAAGTCCATCTATGGACTAAAGCAGGCATCACGGAGTTGGAACATCTGCTTTGATGAGATGGTCAAAGAATTTGGCTTTATCAAAAATCCAGATGAACCATGCATCTATAGTAGATTTGTAGCGAGAACTGTAGTATTCCTCGTTTTATACGTGGATGACATTCTCTTAATAGGAAATGACATTCCTATGCTACAATCTGTCAAGGGGTTCTTGTCACATAGGTTCTCCATGAAAGACCTGGGTGATGCCTCATACATTCTAGGTATCCGGATCTACCGTGACAGATCCAAGAAGATATTAGGACTTTCTCAGTCCAGGTACATCGACACCATACTGAAAAGATTCAGTATGGAAGATTCCAAGCGCGGTAACCTACCGGCTTGTCACGGGATCACCCTCTCTAAAGAGATGTCTCCCAAGACTGATTTGGAGAGGGATCGCATGTCTATTATACCCTACGCTTTTGCGGTAGGCTCTATAATGTATGCGATGTTGTGTACCAGACCGGATGTAGCTTATGCACTGAGTGTGGTAAGCCGGTATCAGTCAAACCCTGGGGAGAAACACTGGATAGCGGTAAAGAACATTCTCAAGTACCTGAGAAGGACTAAGGAGATGTTCTTGGTGTATGGCGGAAAAGACCTCCAGATCGAGGCCTTTGCTGACTCCAGCTTCCAGAGTGACAAGGATGATTCCAAGTCCATGTCGGGTTTTGTCTTTACCCTCAATGGAGGGGCGGTGTGTTGGAAGAGTTCCAAACAAGAAACCGTTGCAGACTCGACGATGGAAGCGGAATACATCGCTGCATCTGATGCCGCAAAAGAAGCTGTCTGGATGAGGAAGTTCTTGAAAGAACTTCAGGTGGTTCCGTCCATTGTTGATCCAATACCTCTGTATTGCGACAACAATGGAGCTATAGCTTTAGCGAAGGAACCCAGGTCCCATCAGAGATCCAGGCACATCTTGAGGCGGTATCACCTGATCAGGGAGATCGTGGATCGCCAGGAGATCGAGGTTCGGAGAGTCGCTTCAGAAGATAACACTGCAGATCCATTCACCAAGGCCCTGCCCCAGACTCAGTTCGAGCGGCTGATCGAAATGATAGGCCTTCGATACGCCAGTACATGGCCTTAGTGCAAGTGGGAGAGTGTTAGTGTATATGCCCTAGAGGCCATTACTGTATCATACTAGTTTGTATATTACTTAATGGAAGCTTGGGATATTCACCTTGTATATACAATCTTGCTCAAAATAGTAGTATGCTACTTGGTTTGTTTCTACTTCAATGTGTACATGTGTTTATTTTAGTATATCGCCTATACACATTAGTGGAGCCCTTAGGATCTTTGCTTGATTACCAGCGATGTGATGGCCGTCACACTAGTAGGGCTGGGTAATCTATAAGCACATCCTTATGCAGGTCCCTGGTCGCAGGACTATCGAGACAGGGCATCGATACTCCGGAGTAGACCAGCGCATGCGCTTCTCATCCCAGTATGGGAGACGGTCTGTCCCACAGCCGTCAGTACGTCGTACTTGAGATAGTATGCGGGTGCTCGTTAGGTTACGGGTACACTGGACAGGACTCGTCGGGAACTGACTAGTTGGTATTATGCCTATCGTCAGTTATCAGTTCCCAGGTGACATGAGTACAGCTTAGTCCGCTGACTTGACACTGTCACTTCGCCTCGAGTGTGTTCCCACTGTACTTTGATCACTACCCTACCACGGCTCAAAGGAGTCGTGCAAACAGGTAGTGGTTGGGTGCAGTCCCGAAGCACTTGGAGGCAGTGACGGTTAGACAGGATTCGTCTCTCCCGGTATTGGGGGTTGACATCGCGCTGTGTCTAGGAGAGCCATTACACGAGTAGTCCCTGGCCAGGGCAAACGAGATATACTGGTAGGCTTCCAGTGTTATCTCAGGGTGTTTTGGGCTTCGCTCCGGCACGACTTGTACCGCTATTGGGGGACTGACGTTTACCGCCCCCTAGGCCCGCCATGCGATGTATCAGACGAACAGACCGGACTGTACGGAGAATGTCACACTCAGGCTCAGTAGGAGTTCAGATGGGTTTCGCCTCGTCGGTCTTCTTGTCGGCATTACCTGGGGACCGTTACGCACAGCTAGTGCCGCTTGCGGTCTGTGGTTAAACCCACTGCCAGCGTAGTGTCGAGTCTTTAGAGTCCCACACAGAAAGCTTTTCGCCTTTAGGCAAAAGAGTAGAGGTCGCATGGTATTGCGACAGGTCGCATGGTTTTGCGACAGGGTTCGGTCACATCCGTGCACTTGTGCACGTACAGTGTCCGGACAGTTTATACTAGCGGGCTTTGGTTTAAGCCAGATCCTAGTGTACCTTTTGGGATTGGATTTATCCAGTGTGCATTCGTGTTCCTCGGAACGCGGATGCGGGTGTGTATGCACAGTTGACAGGGAGGCAGAGGCAGCGGATTCTCATTAGGGTTGTTGACAGTTGACCGTTGACTATTTGACTTTTTGCTCAACCCTAATGATAATATGATATGTGATTAACTATTATATTAATTAAGTATTATGGTGACATGGTTGTTGACTTTTGTTGACTTTGTTGACTTGTTGACTTTTGTTGACTTTTTGACTTTGTTGACCGGTTGACTAGGCTTGACTAGTTGACCATCATGATAACCATAGCCATCATTTCATGGCAAAGACTTTTACTTGCTTGCTCATTTGTGTAAAATGAGTGCATGAAATTATATGGTTATGGTTGCTTCAACCATCACATAAGACTTTTGTTAGTATGATGAGTTATGATTGCTTTGGATTATGAGAGGGTGAAAGACAAAAGAGAGCCTCATTCTTTCTTGCTCATTCTCTCTCTTGTTCTTGAGCTCTCCATTTTGCTCTCACCCTCTTGCTCTTGCTCCCTCTCTTTAATCTATAGTTCTCTTGTCTCATGAGTTGAGAATCAAGAACCATAGATATAATCCCACACAAACTATTCTCTACTCATTCTAGTTCACAAGGTTTAGCAAACCAAGTGAACTAGTTTCTTCAAAGAACGAAGAAGGAGCTAAAGGTTGGAGCTTTCAGGTGGATCTATCTTCGGCGTACGGAGACGACGAGAAGAAGCCAATCGGACCACCATCGGAGTTTGAAGACGAAGGAGTTCAAGACAAGTAAGGTATAACCCCCTAACCGAGTAGCTAGAAACTCATAGTTAGGATGTTAGTTAGATGTTTAACCAAGATCCGGGTTATAGGTCCATGTTACCACCTCGATAAAAATTGTTTTTTACCATATTCCGCATTCCCGAAAGTACCGGTAGAGGTAGCATGGACTTACAGTTATGTGTTGCTGGATATGTTATATTGGATCGTCGTGTTTGAATAGCCGGGGGGTTTTATGTGAGATGAGTGTTTTTCATTTTCATTCATGTAAAAACTTGTATGTAATATTTTTTTATTGGGGCACTTCCAGGTTGCGGAAGATGTCACCTTTTGTATATTATTTACTTTTCCGCACTAGGATAGACCCAAGGAAGAGGGCACAAGTAACTGGGTTCTGGAGTCCAGTGGGAGACCAACTCGAGGAGTCGAGTCCGGGTCTCCTAACTCTAGAATTGGTAGGGTTGCTTGCTGCTCTCGTAGGGGTCTAGGGGTGTGGGTTTGGCTATTCATCACGACCGTGGAATCCGTGTTTTATACTGGCTCGTATTGAAAACACGGACGTCCTAGTATATCCAATGTTTCATATGTTTCTTCTGCTGCGATATCTGTGATGTGATCATGTGATGTTCTGTGATAGATACTTTATATAGTATATATGATATATTATATAGACGTTACTTATATTTTACACCCGCGCTAGCCCTGCCCCACTCTGCCGTTAGTTACCTAACCTAACGGTGCACGAGGGGACATCGAGGCGAATGCGGATGGCATAAGTGTACGTCGTATTTATCTATGATGTTTAGGTACTTAAATGATGGGACTTCATTAATGTGATTAATGAAATAAAAGAAACCTAAAGATGTTGTAGAATCGAATTTCAAAATAAAACAGGTAGCTACAGTTCTTGCTTTGCACAGTGGTATATATGATATATCCTGCACCTTATTCGATGAGGAAAGGACCGAGACCCCTTCACCGGGAGTGACTCCTTTAGCAATAACTGGCAGATGCTACACACTCGGTTTTTCTTTTGATTGCTTTTAAGTGTTTTTGCTTTGCACAGTGATATATATGATATATCCCGCACCTCATTCGACGAGGAAAGGACCGACGATCCCTTCACCGGGAGTGACTCCTTTAGCAAAACTAGAAAAGCCTCAAAAGCACTCCATTTTAAAATCATTTGATTCTACAACGATATCAAGTTCATTACGCAATAGGTTTTCAGAAAAACCTGTCGTAGCCCTCCGTCATTTCAGATAAGTACTAGTTAGTATTCGTGCTACGTTTGTTGACTATGTTAAGGCGTAGTGTGCGGTAGCTAATTAGTGCTTATCTGTATAAGCATATGATGTGATTGGATTAGGGTAGTTGTGCGACTTTGTTGACTATGTTAAGGGTCGTGCGGGTGGGTTTAATTCAATCAGGAAATGACGGGTTGAACTTGACTAGCACTTATGATTTGTTGACTATGTTAAGGTCATATAGCTGCTAGGGGCAAAATATTATCGGGAATTTCAAGTGTTGAAATTTGCAATGAGATTACATACCTTCTATGAGATAGTTGGATCCCGATACCCGCTGCGAGTAATTGTTACTCCTGGGAGAGTTTTACACATTATAATTAGCCGATCAAGTAGGTGTCTAGAAAGGTGTCAACGGGGTTACGCCTCTAGGAAAACGAGGTTTACATTAATTAGGTTCGTGCGAAAGCACGGGGGACCTCCCTCAAAGTACCGACACTGGCCTGGCTGAAAGATTGGCGAACTTGTAACGTGTAATTAATCCCGGCTAGTCTTTCCTTTTAGGGTTTGAAGGAAGATTTGATAAAAAGCAGTGGGAGCCATCCTGATTAGATAATAACCAATCTATTCTTGCAAGAGCGCACACTGAGTGTTTTCTTCTCTCTCTCTCCAGGTAGCGACCATATCACGCTTTAATCAAGATAATAATACGGATATTTGACCGAACCCGCTTGTTATACTGAGCTGAGGAACGTTGGTCCCGCTCCAACTTATGATTGTTGTAAGACAGAGCAGGAAATTGGGGAATACCAGATTTCCCGTGCCGTCCAAACGAAGAAAGTGCATGTTGATGCATCATCTTCGGGTGTGTTCGTTACAGAGAACTGTTTCTCAGTATCCTTTACGTCCTGGGTATGTGATACCAGATCAGGATCCCAGACATGTAATCTGTTACATAGGGCTACAGAAAAGTTGAGAACTGAGAACGGGTGATAAGTTTCATGAAGCAGAAAACGGGGCAAGTGTTGCAGTCAAGTCTGTTGGTCACTGTCACCCTGTATTATCAATACATTGATTCTAAACGAATGTTATTAGATACCGAACCTGATATACAAAATCATATCAGTCTCTTTATTAGTAAAGAAATGATAAAATTTTGTATTGTTGGATAATGCTTTGAACATTTCCTATATCAAAAGTTGATCGGTTCAGGCACGTTATCTAAAAGCATTGATGTTCTAAATCAAACTGCAGTTCTTAGTATATGGAACACACACAAGAGGAAGAGTTCAGAATTGAACGATTCCTTCTTGAGGTATTGTGGACTAGGTCAGATCAATATGACCCGACTAGCTAGAGTTACATAAAGATGCATATTTAAATTAGTTTGAATTTACATCTTGTGAAACTCGCCAATCATGTCACAAAGATAAAATGACTATAGCTCCGTTTATTGGAAACAGAGAAAGAGTTAAGTAAACTCTTGGGATGATACTTGTTGATGTATGTAGGTCCCCTGTCTACACATGCCAAGACCGATTCTTTGTACTTCATTACATTCTCTGATAATCTCTCAAGATTCAGACCTATGTTTCTGTTGAAACACAAGTCCGAACCTTTTGAGATATTCACAGAATATAAGTTAAAGTAGAGAACCAAAAATACGGGTATAAGTATTATGTCCTATGATGAGATCAAGGAGGAGAATACTTGAGCACGAAAATCTTGGACTATTCTAAAGAAGAATGAGATTCTCTTTCAGCATTACTCCTCCGAATACACCATAGCACGATGGTATATCGGGGTGGAGCAATCACACCCTATATGATAAGGTGTGCTCTATGATGAGTACTACTGAGTTACCTATTTCCTTTTTGGGAGTTATGCACTTGAGAAGCTGCATACCTATTGAATAAGGTTCAAATCAAATCAGTTGCCTACCACTTCATATTTGATATGATAAGGGAAGAGCCCATATCTTAAGTTGGTTAAGATTTGGGGTTGTCCGGGCTATGTCTAAAAGCATAATCCGGACAAGCTCGAGGCAAGGTCAGTTATGTAGAACTGGAAAGGTTCCAGCTATACAAACTACAGCAGATGATTTGAAAGAACCAAAGGATTCAGTAGATTCCAACGAATCTCGGCCTCTCCGCCGATCTAGTAGGGTTCCTCACCCACCTGAGAGATATTTCGGTTTCTCTATGACAGTGGGAGCGAGGATTGCATCATAAGATGATGACCCAACTAGTTTCGAGCTGGCCATCAGGAGTAAGACTCTGTAAGAATGGCTGGATGCTTAGTGATCTGAGGTGGAATCCTTATACACCGACAAGTATGGACTTTAGTTGCTATATCTGAAGGGTTAAATCCCCATCAGGAGCAAGTAAATCTTGAGAAGATTACTTGGTGTACATGGAAAAGTTAAGACTTTCAAAGCTAGACTTGTTAAAGTTTGCATCATTGACCAGATATGGATCATAATGAAACCTTTTCTAAGGATCTATGCTTAAGTCCATCCAGATCCTACTTGCCACGGCTACATACCATGACTACGATATCTGGCGGTTGGGTGTCATGACTGCTTTTCTAAATATTGATTTAAAAGAGTGCGTCTGAAAGTACACAGCCAGAGGGCTTCGTAGACAGTGGGAGCAGCGGAAACGTGTACAAGATGCTTTATAAGATAAAGCAGGCATCGCGGAGTTGGAACATCGGTTTTGATGGATTAGTCAAAGAAGTTGACATCATCAAAATGGTAGATGAACCTTGTATAAACAAAAAGGTAGTAGGGAGTATGGTAACGATCCTCGTAGAATACGTGGATGACATACTCTCGATAGGGAAAGAGTTTCCTATGCTACGCTCGATCAATCTCCGCTTATCACAATGATTCTCCATATAGGATCAAAGTGATACCTCCTAAATCCTGGATTTTGGATCTATGAGATAGATCTAATTGGATGTTAGGATTCTCACTAGTTGTCGTGAGATGGTATCAATTGATCCTGGGGAGAATCACTGGAAGGGTTCCAGGGTGATAAAGACGACTGAATGTCAGTCACAGGCATTGTCTTTACCCTCAGTACAGGGACGGTATGTTGGAAGAGTTCCAAGCTAGATACCGTGACATACTAGACGATAAAGGCAGGATACATCGCTACTTAAGATGCTACCGAAGAGGCTGTTTGGGTGTATATTGGTTCATAAGATGAACTGCGTTCCCACCATTGTGAGATAATGGAGTTGTGGCTTATGCCAAGGAACGCAGGTCCCATCAGTGATCCAGACATATTCTAAGGCAGTATCACCTGATCATGGAGATGGTTGATCTCCAGGGGATCGAGGTCAGGAGAGCAGACTCAGAGGACAATACAGCGGATCCACTCACAAAGGCCTGTTCCCAGAAAGAGATTTTTATGGGATGGTTGAGTATGAGATACTACAACCACTGCTATCAGATGGCCCTAGTGCAAGTGGGAGATTGTTAGTTATATGTATGCCCTAGAGGCCATTGCTGTACATTGGATGTATATTGTAATAGATGCTGGGACATATATAGGGAGGACTTTCTTGCTCGACATGATAGTATGCTATCTGGTTGATCTTTACCTTAACGTGTATACTGATTGTCTCTCTGTTACATGTTGGTAAAGCCCTTAGGATGTGTACTTGACTACCTGGACTATGATGCGGATCATACTAGTGGGGACATGATAGTCCATAAGTACATCCTTCAAGGTCCCTAGTCGTGGGTATATCGAGACAGGGCATCGATATACCAGAGTAGACTAGAGTATACTTTCTCGACCCATACAGATGGGCGATGGATGATCCTATATCCATTGGTGTTTGACATCAGAGATGATATACGGGTGCTCAGTGGAGACTGGGTACACTGGACGGACTCGCCGAGAACTCCCAGATGGTATTATACCTTACGTCAGATGGCAGTTCTCTGGTGACACTGGTACAGAGTAGTCTGTTGACCCGAGATCGTCATAGAGTCTTGTATGGTTCCCACTGTGCTTTGATTTCCACCTTACCGCGTCCAAGAGGGCGTGCAAAATGGTGGTTTTTGGGTACAGTCCCGAATCACATGGAGGCAATGAGCGATAGGAGGGGTTCGTCTCTCCCGGTATAGAGAGTTGATGTTGCGCTGTGTTCGATTGGCTATAACCGGAAATCCCTGGCCAGGGTTGCTGAGATTTACTGGTAAGTGTTACCAGTAGTTTCTCGAATTGTTATAGACCTCATATCGACACGACTTATCGAGCTATTGGGGTCTGACGTTTACCACCCCTAGGCGAGATATGCGACATATCAGACGATCAGACCGGACTGTACGGTAGTGTTACTGGTTGGATTCACAGGAGTGTGAGCGGGCTTGCTCGTCGATCTTCTGATCGCTCAATACCCGGGTGGCCGTTACGTTTAGCAGACCGCTTGCGGCTTGTGGGTGTTTGATATGATCATCACCTGCTGCCGGCGTATTGACGAGTCTTTAGAGTCCTACACAGAGGTTTCCTTGCTCAAGCGAAACGAAATAGGAGCGCATATGAGATATGTGCGGGACCGAGAATAATGAGTGTATGTGATACCGTATTCTATTCTCGCGATGATTGTATCGAATGGTTGTATGCGATATAACCTAGTTATCGAATCGAGGAATGATTCGATAAGCCGATACATTGTATATTAGTCGGTTATATGCGATATGACCGGATCGTTAAATCAAGTGTTGATTTAATGATTTAATGCATAATTATATATTTGATATATTACTTTGCATTAACTAGTATTGGTTCACTTTAAAGGATTTTCTCACTTGGATGTACAAGTTGTATATGTGATATACTTTTTGTGCATATTATTGTATCATGTTTGATGATACATGTTTACTTGGTTAAGTGTAAAGAATAAAACCATGGTTAAACTTATGATTAGGGTTTTGTTTTCTTTTTCATTTATTTGTCTATTTATTCTTTTTGGAAAAATAATAAGCATAAAGGAAAATGGTGGCTTAATTTGTTTTCTAGTTAAAGCTTCATGAAGCTTTGACCAAGTGACCATTTTGTCTCCATGCTTAACCCTAACCATTCCCACTAACCATGATTTATTCTCTACACTTAACCATGGTTGAGACATGATAAGTATTCTTATTATTTTCTTTTTAGAAAAGAACTTATGAGATGCTTCATCTTCTTCTTCTTCTTCTTCAAGATGAAGAACCTTGATTCCATCAATGGTGATTGATAAAAATGAGTGAGAAATCCAATTCTAAAGTGAACCCACTTCCTATTTCTTCATCCTCTACCTCTTGCCAAGTAGTAGAGTGTGTTTTCTTCACAAGTTTCATGACTTGGTGAAGTGGGAGCTTGATCTTGTGATGCCTCGTCGTAGATCATCTTCGGCACGAAGCCGACGACCTTGCCCGCCCATTTCTCCGATGAAGCCGACGCTAGAGCCCGGGTTTCGATTTGGACAGCGGAGATGACTTCATCATGGAGCTATGGAGGTGGAGAAACGGATCTACAAAGGTTGTATTTCCGTTCTTTTAGTTTAGTTGTAAACTAGTTGCTTTGGTCGCCTAGATTTCTAGTTAACGATCCGTAGTCTAGGGTTTCTCGGCACCGTAAATTTTGAAATTGGCATGGTTGATGCCTTGTGAGACCTCTTGAGAGTGCCTCGGAACCCTACAACAACCACGCAAGCAATATAATATACAACGCCAAAGGGCGAGGATCAAAACTCAAAAGAAAACCCAAAATCAGCATGAAAACCATAATAATACAATGCGCGACTCTAAGGTCGAAAGAATATACACTGGTCTTCTATCTCTATCAAATATACAAGTCTGGTTGATGAAGTTTTACTAGATACAACTGAAATAATAAATAACAATGGTGGTCCTGATACAATGAACCATCCTGCCAAAGCAATCACCGGGAAGGAACAGTGTGCCAGTAAAGCCGCAACGGAACCTGTACGGCAAAACCTGCAAGGAACTGTGGCACAACGGGGGTGAGTTGCCAACTCATGAGTAGAAAACATCTACGAGTAGAAATCGCATGTATGACGCTATCCTAGGTCATATCAAGTAATATCCTCAAATAAACATCCTGGTCCATCTATGTATAAGTGTAATACTACATGCTCGTGTCTGTACCTCAGCTAGCAACATATCAGATATATGATGTATGAATGCATGACGAATGGAAGCAGAATACATGAGGAAATCAGCAGAGAAGTCAGTGTCAAGCATCGACACAAAACATAAATCTGTGCCCAGCATCGGCACGTAAATGCTCGTATATCTCAGGCTCCGTATCATCTGTGGGATCGGCCCGTGGGCTCCGGCAGTACGGATCGGCCTATATCCATCTCATGACTCCGATCGGTATCCTCCGGATAACCGCCAGGTCCAAATGCTATCACCGGTAGGCAGTCTTCCCCTGCCAGGCTCATCATCCACCATGAAAATCAATCTCGCCCCGGGGTACCATACCGGGTCCACCATGTACCCTAGTCGGTTCCTACGTCTCCTCGAATCGGGTCTCGAAATCCATCTCATAACCGAGAAAACATCATGGTGGACAATACTCATCATATCAAGGAAAACCGCATTTTTCTCTTTAAAATAACACATCAGTTTATAAAACTTTCACATGCGGTTTCCAAATCTAGAAAATCTCATGAAAATCCGAAATCCAATCATCAATAGTAAGTAAACAGTGAATAATAATATGCATGCAGTAGCAAGTAATAACTGCAACGTCTAATCAGCATATAAAGACGAGTACGCTAATACCATGTCGAACTATCAGTTAACAAGCTATGTCGATGAAAAGGTATTTTCTAAAGTGTACATGACATGGAAATTACCGATGATGATGTCTGTGAGCCGGGAAGTAAATGTATGTGGAATATACGCATCATCGGTAATGGTGTTGGTATCCTGACAGCATGGTTCATAATCACTAAGTACACAATAAACATGCAATGAGATGATAACAACATGATAAATGGCAATGAATAGTAATTGCAACAATAATCTGCGGAACATGAATGATAACGTAACAATAAGGAATCTACATCGCTACACCTGTGTTATACTGTTTTGCTATTTTAAATAGTACGAATCGTGGTGTTTTGAAGATAAGGGCAACGGTGTTTTTAAGAAAAGGTACGTCTTTTGAAATATCCGTAGTATCCCTTGACATGTCTTTAAAATCCTCACGATTCGTTAGTTTTGGAAATAGGTATGACTCGGGTCCAGTCTAACATCTACTAGGTAACTACAGGTCTAACTAACAACCAATCGGAAGGGGTATGAAAACTACCGAAATCTGAGTCGATATATATATTTGTGTGTATAATAGTCGGTGATTCCGCCTCAATAGTATCACATACGATACCCTATATAATATGGCATCCTCGAGTCAAGAGTGTGGATCTATCATCAATCTATAGCTCGTACGGTAAATCCGTCGTACGGCCTCCTAAATCCGGGTACGGGTCAAATATCACATTTATCTCATTATTCGTCTGGTATCCTTTCTATCATATATCATGATCTGAGGGTATTGATCTAAGTCTAGTACAATACTAATACCCTCTATGTAATGCATGCGCGTGTAAGAAAACACCACGCCTAAAGAACCCGCTAAAATATCATGTCGTATCTCAAATACGAACCATATCATATCACCGACCTCATGGCCCCAAGCCCAATCTCATCGACTCATCTCCAATCCCAAGTACTTATCCTCAAAAACCGTGTATATGTATACGTGTATACACACACACACACACACACACACATACATAGTCCCATACCCATGTGTGTATATATATACATATCCCCATATACGTACAAGTAAAATAAATGTATGCATGTGTGTGTGTGCGTGTATGCAAATCCTTACTCTAGGGTTTCGTGACTAAGAAATCCACTAAAGTCCTTTCTTCCATTCTCGCTTACCCTAAACCCATAATCCATAAAGCTTTACTTGCTAAGGTCCATATCACACACTGGCGTACACATATACATCAATATCGCATCACATCAACTCTTACAGCTTTCCGGGGGTGCTGTACGCCATCCACCCGATTTCCCCTGTAGATATAATCTACTGACCTGAGCTCCGTTTGCCGATGCTGACGTCGCCACGCGCTTGTTGTCATCTCGAAGTCTACATGGGGGTGCCTACATGTAAACATATAGTATCGTAAACCGAAATCGCGGATGAAAGTCCAAAACAGCATACGAATTTCACATAGGTTAAAACCTAGGATCCGCTCAAGTTAAAGAACCAAATATCCCTCGACATCGGCGTATAAACGCCAATTGATCGATATAAAACCCAAACGCACCCATTTTCACATTCACAAACACTAATTATAATATGAAATAGGTTAAAATTCATAAAAACCCCAAACTCACTTTAAAAGCAATTTTTCCGAAAACCTAGCAAGCAAAATTAACCGTTTTAGTACAAAACTTGATGTTTTAGCAAAACTAGTGTTCACAATATTCACTAATTATCATAATTAGGCCACATAAACATTTACTAGACTTTTATCACACCATTTTGTATTAATCGTTAAAATTTAGTTTGCGAATTTATCCAATTTTAACCATTTTAAAGTAATAATACACTATTTAACAACTAAACTAGGTTTTGCATAATTTAAGATGTTAAACTAGACATCGTAACAAGCACCAAGTGATCAAACCCAAATCTTGAATTCATAAAACTCTCACTAGAATTTTATCTCTCCTATTTATATTATTTATAAAAACCTAGTTTGCAATATTATGCAATTTGGACAATTTTAAATGTAGCAATTTAGTAATTGAGCAACTAAGATTAGGTTTTTCCAAATCATAAGAGGTTCAACTACCCAATTAAACCATGAACAAATTATGAAAACCCTAACTCAAATCAAAATCCTCACTTGAATTTCCAAACTCTCAAATAAACCCATAATTAAACACCTAATAAATTTAATTAAGCAACTAATCAATAATCAAACCATGGGACAAAGATTTATACCTCACAAATTGAGATCTAGCATGAAAATCTTAGCCTCCAAAAATAGTTTCCATGCTCCTAGATCCATGCTAGATAGGCTAAGGAAAATGGGTAGAGCTTGGATTTTGATTTTGTGAGGTTTTTGATGGATTTTTGATGAATTTTGCAAGAGTTTTGTCATGGAAATAGATGGGAGAATTGGGAGGGGCTGCTGTTGGAAGAGGGGTCGGCTGAAGTGGGAGGGAGAAGAGAGAGGGTGTTGGTGTGTGAGTGCAAGTAAAGAAAAGCCCATACACTATCTCACACCATACTTCTTTAATTAATCATTTCCTTTTTAATTCTTTTCCTTTGTTTTCTTTGACTTTTTTCTCAAGTGGGGAATTGGGGGCAGCAAGGGTTCGGCAACCATGGATGTGGCGGTGGGTGAGTGTGGATGTGTGTGTGGGATGAGGGAAAATGATAATTATTTTACCCCAAATCTCCATTTACACTAATTTCACTATTTAAGCCATTTTTCCTTGATATTTTCTAAAACCATTTGACAATTTCATTTCATTTCAAAAACAATATTTTACAGGTTAGTTTAATGTGTCATGATGCACAAAATTTGTATCAACCCATTCCAATTTGTAATTATCCCTAATTAAAAGTATTAGTGACGGCTTTAAATAATATTAAAATAATTAATTTCGGAAAAAATTTCAGTAAACTAGAAATTTTACAAGTGGCTCAATAAACACTAAATACTAGAAATTATATAGCTAGAATATGTATATTTAATTTTATATTAAAAGATATTTATATCTTGGTTTTTACGGAAAACACCCGTTATTTTACCGAAAATCGGAAATTTCACCAAAACAATTTTCAAGACGTTACACCCCCCCTCCCGTTGTGCCACAGTGTTTTATAGGATTTACCCTCAAAGTAGTCGCGGCAGGGCTTCTTATTATCTCTACTTTTTCGGATACCGCTACGGTTGGCTATGAGGCCTTTTGCTATAGGTTGGTTTGCGGTTATCCGATGATGTTCATTATTTATATTTTGTATCTAGTACTCTCCTTCTACCACTTTATGTATTTGACTTAGAGACGAGTTGTGAGGATCGATATTGTATTATTTTATGACTCTGGGTGTCGTGCTCGTAAGAACCGGCCTTGTTATAAAGTTATACCTCCTTATGCTGTTTTCATTTATATTTCTTCGCTACGGCGTCGTATATATGCTTATGGTGGTTGTTTCCTCTGTTGGACGTGATTTGCTCCCGTTTGGGATGCTTTATTTATATTCTATGTTGTACCCGTTTTCGGGGCTAGTTTTTACACAGGAGGTGCTGGCAAAATTTTTAAGAAAGTAAACTTAAGTTTAAAGATTTTTACTTGAGTTTTCCGAAAGTTTTTTTATTTATGTTTTCTCCACTTATCCCTGTTTGGGGTGGTTTAGATTTCTGGGTTTCGGCTTACTTAAATTGCGTACGCATGTTGACGTCACGTGGTTTAAGTGCCGATCACGTGCCTAAATTTGGGTCGTGACAAAATTGGTATCAGAGCGCTAAGTTTTACCTTTCAGGGTGTAAGATGACCTTGGTTTGATGGAGTAGGTGGCTTAAGCAGAGTGACGTATCATGTTTATGTTCCGCGGCATACTTACGACACGGTACTCCACCTAAGTGACCTTAGGACTTATTGCTTGAAAATTCCTTCTGTGATTATATACATCCTTGCGATTCGATTTCTATGTTCTTATTGAATCCTATTTTCATTTATAGCATTATGCCGCCGAAGACTGCGAGGGCGCAGAGAGCGGCCGCGAGGGCCGAGGTCAGAGTTGACTCGTCGGAGACGAGGACTGACCAGGGCGGTACGCCTGTTGTACCGGAGCAGATTGATCCATTGTCGATGGACCGTATTGCTAGATTTGAGGCCGGTATGCAGGATATGCGCCTGATGATGAGGTCATTGGTTGAGACCAGTCGGGAGCAGCGATAGGATGTTGTTCCACCTGTTGTGGGGACCGCGATTATGCCTACTATTCTGACAGTCGCAGCTACAGCTACGGAGGTGATGATTTATAGAGAGATTTTTATATCAAAGAATTATTTAACCGCGATCAAGAACGGCATCGCTTGGTAGCTAGCCGGTGAGTACGGGTCGGTCCATAGGGATTTTGTGAATTCTCTAATTGTTCTAACGAGTTAATTCCGTTTGTTGTCAAATCGATTATCACTAAAAACCTAATTATCTAAATTAGGGCAAATAATTAAAAGCTATAACTAGGACAGATTAATAAAATCTATACTAGGGCAAGAAAGAAATTACTTAGGGCGATGTAAAGAAAACTTACTCCTAATTTATTGATGCACTCTTCATTCTTTACAGAAATTTACAGATCTGAATTTGAGATTTACAATGAGGCACAAGAAGAGGCATGACCTAATACAAGATTTAGGGTTCCTATTTATAGATTCATAGAAACCCTAGGTTACAATCGCGTTACATCTGCTTTTACAAAAATACCCCCTAAGAAAAAAAGACCCAGTCAACTCACCGCTAGCGCCTCAAACTTTTTCCACCGACACGTGTAATAGACGGCCACGGAACCGCGGCCATAGGCCAGGTTTGGCCGCGGTTCCGCGGCCAAGTGGGAGGATCATGGGCTGAATTTCCTTGGGTTTGTTCTGTTGCACTTTTACTTCTTGTTTCTACAGTTGTTTCTTCTAAATGTCTTTTGGTTCTCTTCCAGATCTCCACAGTGAGTAATTATAGTGGACTTTTACCGTTGCTTCGTGACGAAGTCTTGAACCTTGCGCTGCTTTTGTTCTCTGTGAACTTGTTAATTGATCTTCAGTGTTCCTCAAGGTGTGGGCACAACCAAGATTTCACCATTTATTATTCGTAGTCTCCATTTGTATCATCTTTTTCATCAATTTCACCGTTTTTATTCCGAGAACCTGTAACCTGCAACTATGTAGCAGACATGGGTCAAAAGCACCTGTTTATTTGTAAAATGCATAAGAATGGGGAATATAATAATGCAAAATTATGGTATGAACAAATACCCCCAAACTTATCTTTTGCTCGTTCTCGAGCAAACCTAGTTTTTATTCTCAACAAAAAACCTAACCTCACTTTCGCAGGGAAACGCGATTGCACTGAGCTCGTGCAACAAGCTATTAAACCTCTAGGTGTCCCCAGTAGGAGGAGTGTTGTCTCCTGAGGGTTTTCAGCGGATACTACCCACAAAATCCTATCAATTCGGCTTATCGACTTTTATTCTCCAATTAGGTTTTCTAATAAGAACTCTATTATCTTTGACTCATAAATCATCCACCCGTATTCTTCACGCTTCCTTATCATTTAACTTAAGATTATATATGTTCTGTAGACTTACTTAGCTTTTAGCATCTTTTAAGTTTTCCTTTAAGGGTTCTATCTCAACTTAGGAATTTTTATCATCTCTATTAAAGATATAAGTCTTATTCTTTATTCCTATCTCTTATCTAAACCCCAATCACATACCCCTACGTGTGTGTAAATATCACCCCTACACTTGGAAATTCAAATCAAGCTATCATACTCTTGTCCGTCGTCCAAAGCACTTCTTAATTGGTGGTTTTTTAGATGAAATTGCTCACACATTCTTCATGCGACCGTTAATACTTCTTGAGGTAACAACGACCGATTACAAAATGTGTTTGCACATTAAGGCGTAATTCCTAGTCTTGTAATCCCTAAGTCTTTTAGCAGTGACTCCCAAACCAGTTGGTCTAAGGCACTAGGTGATGAAGCACCGTCGCTAAATATTTTTTCTATTTATGCAGCCTTAAGTAATTACAAAAACCAATGTTTATTTTTTTATCTCTTTATTCACACTTATATTTTTATTTTATTTTCTTCGTACTAAGGACTTTAGACAAGAGCATTTCAAGGTCTCCTCTACTATTCCAAGTTTCAAGGTGCATGTTTGTGCAATTTGTTGGGTATATATTTTCAGAATTTAGACTTAAGCTTCGGAATTATTTTTCAAACTTACGTTTTTAATAAAAATATCAATACTCTTCCCTTGTTTTAACTTAGCCCAAGAAGTCAACTCGAAATTTGCCTATTTCTAAATAAACTACAAAGACATATACTTTCTACCGTTAAATTTTTAAGAAAGGTTATTTTTAGGATTTTTAATTTACTAAGTCTAGGATCTAGTCGTTCCTAGCTAGTTAACCTTTTTGTCAAACTCGAGTCAATTAAGGCCAAAATTGAATACTTTAATTTTTATAATTTTTGAAATTTTTCAATTTTTTATGGGTTTTAAAATAAGTAATGCAAATGCAAAATGTACATATGAATGCGAAGGAAGAAGGCTTACAGAGCATACCCCCAAACTTAACCTTGACAGTGTCCTCACTGTCATGCTACACCAAGAGGGTCAAAATGTCGGCACTCCCCTGTTTATTTATTTATAAAAAAAAAATTATTTTATTTAAAAGAAAAACAAAATATATATACAACAAGGTGCCCCCCAAACTTAAGTGAGACAGCGTTTCCACTGTTTTAAGCATTAAAGTTCGGAGTTAGGGAGGAGAAAAATCAAACTATACAAGGCCTTACACAGACCAAAAGTTAGCACCAACCATTCAAAAATTCTATCGTGATAATGGTGGGGTTGGTGAAAGAATGGAGTGTAAAGAAAAGAAATGAGACGCACACGAGACCGTGTGGAGATAAAAGTGATATACGGTCTCGGTGGAGGAGAAGAATGGCGGAAAAGAGAAAGAAGTGTAGTACGATCTTGAGGGTGTAAATTGAGTGAATAACTTAGCGCAATTTGTGATGACCGATGTGTTAAAAGCGATTGTGCTAATCTATCAACCCATCGAGAAATGAGGTCAAATCCCTCAAGATTCGCAAGAAAACATGGGTACGTCGAACTTGGTAAACCCTCCATTAAAATTGAAAACGCGACGGAGTTTTGCGTGGTCGAAACGATAGGAAGGACGAAAGGGAATGATTTAGGGATAGTCATATTCTCACCTAAGTAATCTGTCTCGAACTTGAAGGATTCCATCAATGGTTCGAAATGACTCTAAGCAACCGAGTCTGATGGTTCAACTAACTCATCTGAAAATTTAAAGGATTCAAACTCGGGAGGTGAGTTTTCAACATCGTCCGAAAAAGTGAAACACTCGTAATCGTTATCAACTGTAAGAACTGTGTCAGATTCAAAGAGTAACGCACTAGTGGCGTCAAAACCGTTATGATCAAACAGAAATTTTTCAAGCTCACAGTCCTCAAGCGTGATCTTTTGCGTGGTCGGAACGATGGAAAGGAGGAGGTTTGATTTAGGAAGTATAACAGTTAAAGGTTCAGGAGAATGAATTAGAAAATCCGACACATCAAACAAAAATGGTTCATCCTCAATACTATCCTCAATACTCTCCTCAATACTATCCTCATAATTCTCCTCAAAAATTAGCTTATCCATGCCATTATCATCAAAATCAAGACGCATATGAGGTTCGGGAGAAACTTTTAATGACTCGGGATGATGAATTGGAGATAAAATTTGAGTCAAATTTACGGGTTCATCATCCAAAATATTCCCGGCGTCTATACGCTCAATCAAGTGAAAATCAATTTTTTCTGACACCTCATCATAAGCATGGATATTTATCAATTCAGGTTCTAGAGTGGAGGTGTAAGGTTCAAAAGGATTAGGTGTGGTTTCACTCGAAAGGGACTCTTCACAATCTGGCAAATCAAGCACTACAAAGTCGCACAACTCATTAAATGTTTTATTTTCAACTGATGAATCATTTGGGACACTTGTTTGAAAATTGGAGTTGTGGAATTCAATTGGGTATGGGTAGGGTTGATTTGGAAGGGTGCACAGCTCACTCTCTCCTCTCAAATTCTCACTCTGTCCAACCGCCTCCTCATACATTGGAATTTTTGGAGCTAGTTGGAAACTAGCTACCGGTTCAATAGGTTGTAGAAGGGCAGCCATGGACGCATCCACATTCCTAATCATTTGGTTAGTCGCTACCATATAGGCTTCCAATGACTGTTCCAAACTAGACATGGGTTGTGAAGGGGTTTCAGTAAAAGATTCAAAGTTGCTTGGATTCTGGAAACTCCCAAATGGCTGTGTAGAAGCAATGTCTAGGGATGGTGTGAAAGTTGGGTAGGACTGGTAGGAATTGAATGGTTGGACAGAAGTAGGATCAACATTTGGATAAAAAGGTGAATGGACTTGTTGATCCCTAGAACTGGATGTGTGGAGAGAAGTGAAAGATCGGCTACGAGATTGTTCAATATACTCAGCAATAGACATGGGTTTTGGAGTTACAATAGGACTTGAAAAAGGAGTAGCAACGTAGGAAGGTGGTGAAGGTTGAAATGGTTGATACAAAGTGGATTGTGGAGTCGAACTGTTTCTCCTAGACGCTTCTATTCAATCTTTCAAAGAAATTTTGGGCATGGAGGGGTCGTTCGTAATTTGACCGAAATAATTCGCGTATGAAGCAATGTTTGGTTGAGGATACCAAAGTTCGGCAAGAGTTTTATGAGATGGGGTACCCATGATGTAAGAAGGAGAAGAAAAAGAAGGTGGGGGTGCAATGGATTTCTTAGCGACAAGTTGCAAGTTTTTATAAAAAAAATTCTTTTTTCTTTTATTATGTGTTGCTCTTTACAAAAAGATTTTCGATAAAAGGCTTAGACACACGTTCAAATGACCACAAGTGCACAATCAGGCCTAAATCTAGGGTCAGCTAGGTCAGCTAGACAGCTCCTAACTGTTCCAAAGGGCTAGAAATTGGACCTCAAACCGCCTCTTCACCGCCAATTGCGGCCAGGTAAGTGCCAGGTGAGTGGGAGGCTCTCCACTACAAGTAGTGGCCCTAATTAAGTAACCACTCGCCTTAGACACACTTGCCTAGACACCGCAAAGTCAGGTTAGGATCAACGGCCGATGCCTACAACTAGTCCTCTGTCCTATTGAGCGCGACGTCCTTAGGGCTGAGTCTAATCTTTTTTATTAAGTGATGGTCAATGCATATGCCTTATGTGATTTTTGGGGTCCTGGGAAGGCTGATGAAATCCCCACCCAATCTGAATTGGTCTCAAGCCCCTTAAAATCCGATTAAAAATATGCAAAACAGTAACAATCACTTGTAATCAATTTTTTTTTATTTTTTTAGCGCGGCGCAAAGAATCCTGCACAAGATCAATTATTGGAAGGGGGAGAGATTTTTTAAGCGCAAAGAATCCTGCAGGAGATTTTATAGAGGAGATATTTGGAGTTCAGAGGAAAGAAACAGAGGGAACTTACAGTGATTTTTTTTTTACCGCGCTTCCGTCGCCAAAGTAGTGCTACGGCCGCAGCTCCGCGGCCGTTTTTTTTTTGATGATGTCACCAGATCGCCGCGGTTCCGCCGCCGAAACGCACCTTTGACCGTGGTTCCGCGGTTGACTTGTTGACTCGGTCCTCCAAATTTCTTCTGTTGTCTGTTGTGATATTCCTCTGTTTGTTCAGATTTGATATTTGCTATTTTGATCTCTGGATTTTTCCAGATCCGAACTCGATTGTAGATCCTGCAAAATTCAAACAAAAATACCCTTCACAAAATAAAAAGATGATAAATTTTTATATTTTTTTAATTTTTCAATTTTTATGATTTTTCAATTTATATTAACCCGAAATTGCAAAAAGAAAATAACACGCGATCCCCGGCAACGGCGTCATTTGATTTATAGAGAGATTTTTAGATCAAAGAATTATTTAACCGCAATCAAGAACGGCGTCGCTTGGTAGCTAGCCGGTGAGTACGGGTTGGCCCACGGTGAGTACGGGTTGGCCCACAGGGATTTTGTGAATTCTCTAACGAGTTAATTCCGTTTGTTGTCAAATCGATTATCACTAAAAACCTAATTATCTAAACTAGGGCAAATGATTAAAAGTTATAACTAGGGCAGATAAATAAAATCTATACTAGGGCAAGAAAGAAATTACCTAGGCCGATGAAAAGAAAACTTACTCCTAATTTATTGATGCACTCTTCATTATTTACAGAAATTTACAAATCTGAATTTTAGATTTACAATGAGGCACAAGAAGAGGCATGACCTAATACAAGATTTAGGGTTCCTATTTATAGATTCATAGAAACCCTAGGTTACAATCGCGTCACATCTGCTTTTACAAAAATACCCCCTAAGAAAAAAGACCTAGTCAACGCACCGCCAGCGCCTCAAACTTTTTCCACCGACACGTGTAATAGACGGTCGCGGAACCGCGGCCATAGGCCAGGTTTAGCCGCGGTTCCGCGGCCAAGTGGGAGGATCATGGGCTGAATTTCCTTGGGTTTGTTCTATTGCACTTTTACTTCTTATTTCTATAGTTGTTTCTTCTGAATGTCTTTTGGTTCTCTTCCAGATCTCCACACTGAGTAATTGTAGCGGACTTTTACCGTTGCTTCGTGACGAAGTCTTGAACCTTGCGCTGCTTTTGTTCTTTGTGAACTTGTTAATTTATCTTCAGTGTTCCTCAAGATGTGGGCACGACCAAGATTTCACCATTTATTATTCGTAGTCTCACTTTGTATCATCTTTTTCATCAATTTCACCGTTTTTATTCCGAGAACCTATAGCCTGCAACTATGTAGCAGACATGGGTCAAAAGCACCTGTTTATTTATAAAATGCATAAGAATGGGGAATATAATAATGCAAAATTATGGTATGAACATGTTAGGTCCACGTTACCTCTCCCGGTACTTACGGGGTTACGGAAACGGTAAAACAAAAATTTTTCTAAACTTTGGAACATGGACCGTAAAAGCCGGATCTTTGTTAAACAATACACTAGCATCCTAACATGAGAGGTATTTACTCGGTTAGGGGTTATACCTCAACTTGAACTCCTTCTCTTCTTGTTGTCCTTCTTCTTTGTTGTTCTTCTCTTTGCTTGCTCAATGGTTGATCCGGACTTCGGTCACCTCCGCGGCCTCCTTGAGTCGAAGACGATCCACCCGAGAGATGTACACCGAGCTCCACCTCAAGCCGAGGTAACTAGGGCAAGGAGATTGCTAATCTAGAAGCCCTAGGATGTGTAGAGGAGATGTATGGATGTGTTTGTCAAGTGGAATCCTTTTTCTCTCAACACATGAGATCAAAGGAGAAATCAAGAGGAGGAAGAAGAAGGAGTTTTCTAGCAACCATGGAGCTTCTCATTTCAAGAGAGAGAATGAGAATAAAATTATGATACAAAAGAAAAACAACCATTGTTGCAAATAATGCAAAACAACATCATTACTAATCCCATCAAGATAAAGTTGATGGCTACTTTGAAATGACCATTATCATAATCCAAAAGAAAAAGGAAAAGAAAAGAAGAGTGTGGAAACCTCTTGAAAGTCAATGGTCAACCCGGTCAACCGGTCAACAAAGTCAAGAGGGGTCAACGGGGTCAAATGGTCAATGCAATTAGCCATCATAAGATTATCACTAATAGGATTAGTAAATGATGTTTGCGGCTCATAATGGTTTTGACCAAACGAACTGTCAAAAACCCTAATGAGTCCGCCTCAAAATGGTTTTGACCGAATCGACTGTCAAAACCCTAATGAGACTGCCACATAATGGTTTTGGCCGAACCAACTGCCAAAACCCTAATGAGGCACCTCCTCCTTCATCACTCCGAAAAACTGTGCATACACACCTGCATCCGTATTCCGTAGAATGCGGATGCACAGAAGACAAAACAATATCCCACTTGCACTAAGGCCATGTACTGGCGTATCGAAGACCTATCATCTCGATCAGCCGCTCGAACTGAGTCTGAGGTAAAGCCTTCATGAATGGGTCCGCAGTGTTGTCCTTTGTGTCCACTCTCCGCACCTCGATCTCCTGGCGATCAATGATCTCCCTGATCAGGTGATACCGCCTTAAGATGTGCCTGGATTTTTTATGGGACCTTGGTTCCTTCGCTAAAGCTATAGCCCCATTGTTATCGCAATACAAAGGTATTGGGTCAACAATGGACGGAACCACCTGAAGTTCACTAATGAACTTCTTAATCCAGACCGCCTCTTTTGCGGCATCGCTTGCAGCAATGTATTCAGCCTCCATCGTCGAGTCTGCGACGGTATCCTGCTTGGAACTCCTCCAACATACCGCCCCTCCGTTGAGGGTAAACACAAAACCCGAGACGGACTTGCTGTCAACTTTGTCACTCTGGAAGCTTGAATCGGTAAAGGACTCAACCCTGAGGTCTCCATTACCGTAAACCAGGAACATCTCCTTAGTCCTTCTCAGGTACTTGAGAATGTTCTTCACTGCTGTCCAGTGGTCCTCCCCTGGGTCTGACTGATACCGGCTTACCACGCTCAACGCGTAAGCTACATCTGGTCTTGTACATAGCATCGCATACATTATAGATCCTACCGCCGAAGCGTAGGGTATAGTGCTCATGCGAACCCTCTCCTCGTCAGTCTTAGGAGACATCTTCTTGGAGAGGGTAATTCCGTGCAATGCGGGTATATTACCGCGCTTGGAACCCTCCATACTAAATCTCTTTAGTACGGTCTCTATGTACCTGGACTGCGAAAGTCCCAATAGTCTCTTGGATCTAACTCTATGGATCTTGATCCCCAGAATGTACGAGGCATCACCCAGGTCCTTCATGGAGAACCTTTGTGACAAAAATAGCTTGACCGATTGTAGCATAGGAACATCATTTCCTATCAAAAGAATGTCGTCCACGTACAAGACTAGGAATACGACAGTTCGTCCTACAATCTTCTTATATACACAGGGTTCATCTTCGTTCTTGATGAAATCAAATTCCTTGATTGCCTCATCAAAATAGATGTTCCAGCTCTGCGATGCCTGCTTTAATCCATAAATGGATTTAAGCAACTTGCACACCCTTCCGCTGCTCCCACTGTCTACGAAACCTTCTGGTTGATCCATGTAAACGCACTCTTCCAAACAACCGTTTAGGAAAGCCGTCTTAACATCCATCTGCCAGATTTCATAGTCATGGAAGGCAGCAATGGCAAGTAAGATCCGAATGGATTTGAGCATAGCCATTGGAGAAAAAGTCTCGTCATAGTCCAAACCAGGTCTTTGACGAAAACCTTTTGCAACGAGTCTAGCTTTATAGGTTTCTACCTGCCCATCTACACCAAGTTTCCTTTTGTAGATCAATTTGCATCCAACGGGTTTTACCCCTGGTAGAGCAATATCCAAGGTCCACACTTTATTGGCGTACATGGACTCCATTTCGGATTGCATTGCTTCCTGCCACTTATCAGAGTCCCTACTGATAATGGCCTGCCTGAAACTGGTAGGGTCATCTTCTTCCAAGATGCAATCCTCTCGATCCCCGTCAATGAGAAAACCGTAGTATCTCTCGGGCGGATGAGAAATCCTACCAGATCTGCGGAGTGGCTGAGGTTCGTCTGGGGTTATTGAATCCTGAGGTTCTGTCAAATTTACAGTTTCGGTTTGTGGTCGCTGAATTTCTTCCAATTCTACCGTGCTCCCACTAATTTCTTTTGCAAGAAACTCCGTTTCCAAGAAAACGGCATGCTGAGCAACAAACACCTTCTGTTCCTCGGTGTGGTAGAATAGATATCCATAACCATTCTTTGGATATCCCACAAACTTACATAAAACTGACCGTGCCTCTAGTTTATCTGGTTTATGCGTTTTAACATAAGCCGGACAACCCCATATCTTAGATCTTTTAAGATATGGCCTCTTTCCATTCCATATCTCGAACGGAGTCTTAGGCACTGATTTAGACGGAACATCATTCAATAGGTATGCTGCTGTCAATAGCGCATGTCCCCAAAATGAAAGAGGCAACTCGGCATTACTCATCATGGAGCGAACCATATCCAGTAGGGTACGATTCCTCCGCTCCGAAACACCGTTGTGCTGTGGTGTATAAGGAGGAGTAAGCTGAGAGAGAATACCATTCTCTTTTAAGTAATCCAGGAATTCCGTGCTTAAGTACTCCCCTCCCCTGTCAGACCGGAGGATCTTGATACTTTTGCCTGTCTGGTTCTCTACTTCGTTTCTGAATTCCTTGAATTTCTCAAAAGCTTCAGATTTGTGTTTCATCAGATACACATATCCGAACCTAGAGAGATCGTCAGTGAATGTGATGAAGTACGAGAACCCACCCCTTGCATGTATAGACATCGGACCGCATACATCACTATGTACGAGTCCCAAGAGCTCGGTTACTCTTTCTCCATGTCCGGTGAACGGAGATTTGGTCATCTTCCCTTTGAGACAAGACTGACAAGTTCCATAAGATGAAAACTCGAACGCATTCAAGAGTCCATCTTTATGCAACTTACTCAGTCTTTTCTCTCCGATATGACCAAGTCTACAATGCCACAAGAAGGATTCATTCGTATCTGAATTCTTCCTCTTGCGTGTGTTTTGTATATTGAGAACTGTATTCTGATTTAGAACGTAGATACCATTACACAGTGTACCCTCTGCAACCAGTACCTTATGAAGGTAAATGTTCATGATATTCTTTTCAAGAACAAAGTTATATCCATCTTTATCGAGTAAAGAAACTGATATGATGTTGCAAACCATGGAGGGTACATAGTAGCAATCGTTCAAAATCATAGTCTTGCCATTTGGCAATACTAGGTGATATTCACCGACGACTGCCGCATTAACTTGTGCTCCATTCGCTACTCTGAGCGACAAATCACCCGGTGCAACTTTCCTACTTTTTCTCAGTCCCTGCAATAAATTACAGATATGAGATCCTGATCCGGTATCAAGTACCCAGGAGGTAGGGATGACCGTAAAACAGTTCTCAATTACAAGAACACCTGAAGTAGATGCAAAACCATGCTTCTTCTTCGACTGGGCATCCTGGAAATCCATACAATCCCCTTTCCCAATCTCATACTCATGACTGTTGTCACAAGTTAGAGCTGAACCAACTTTCCCCAGTCCCGAATAAGAATTCGGATCGGTCAAGCGATACATTTTATTATCTTGATTAGGGCGTGACAAGGTTGCTGCCTGGAGAGAGAAAAGAAACACTCAGCGTATGCTCTTGCAAGATTAGATTGGTTTATTAATTTATCTAACCAGGATGTCTCCCACTGTTTACTCAAATTCTTCTTAAAACCTTTTTAAAAGAAGAACTAGCCGGGTTTTAATTCACGTCACAATACTTGCTTAACCTTTCAGCCAGGCTAGTGTCGGTACTTCGAGGGAGGTTTTCCAACGCTTTCGCGAAGTTCCTTAATTCAAGAACCTCTTTTCCCTGGGGGCGTAGCCCCGCTGACACCTTTCTAGACACCTACTAGGTTTATAGCATTGATCGTTAAGTGAAATAATCTCCCGAGAGTAATCCAACTCATCAGTGGGATCGGGATCCAACTGTCATTGTGTGATAACCTAGACGGAATCCACTCTAGTCACCACACTCCAGAAGGTATGCTAAATCTGCAAGTTTTAGTTCTTTTGAAACTCCCGATGTGGTTTTTGCCCCTAACTGTTCATGACCTTGACTAGGTCAACAAGCCACAAACTGTTAGACAAGTTCTACCCGTCATAATCCTGATTGCATTAGACCCACCCGTACGTGCCCTTGACTAGGTCAACAAGGCCGCACGACTGTCCTAACCAATCACATTTGCAATCCACAGAAAAATATTATTTAGCTACCATTCACTACGCCTTGACTAGGTCAACAAACGCAGCACGAATACTGAATAATATTAATCCGAAACGACGGAGGGCTACGGCTGGGTTTTTGGCGAAAAACCCGTTAACGTAATGAACTTGATATCGTTGAAGGAACCTGATTGCACCTTTTTGAAAATACAGTAGCAAAAACTTTTGCTAAAGAGGTCACTCCCTGTGAAGGGATCTCGGCTCTTTCCTCGTCGAATGAGGTGCAGGATATTCCAAACTGAATACCTCGATGCAAAGCAAGAATAATCGACTATAGTGAAGTTATTACCCTGACGCAAACTTTTGTCCAAGGGGTCACTCCCGATGAAGGGATCTCGGCCCTTGCCTCGTCGACTGAGGTGCTGGGCATTCACAACCGAATACCGCGATGCAAAACAAAAATGAACGTCCTTGCAATAACAGCTTTTTGAAAAAATGTTCCAACAACGTCTTTTAGGTTTATTTTCTTGCATTAGTTCTTTTAATGCGTCCCATCATTTAAATCCTAACATTGCAGAAAACAACCAAAATATGACGTACGCTTATGCCATTCGCATTCGCCACTGGGCCCCGTCATCACCCGTTAGGTTACTTAACTAACGACAGAGCGGGGGCTGGGCTAGCGCGGCTGTAAAACATAAGCAACGCCTAAATAGTTATTATATATAGATATACTGCAACGATAGCCAATCCAGATCACAGATGAACACTTTGGATATACTAGGAACCCGCGATTCGTTCAAGCCTGCAACGAAAAGCGGATTACACGGTCGCGATGAATAGCCAAAACCCCACCCAAGACCCCTACAGGTGCGGCAAACTACCCGCCAAGTATCCGAAGCGAAGCAACCTCCCTCAATGCCATGAGTAGGCCACTCGGCACTTCGAGATACCCGGTAGTTTGTGCACCCCCTCCATGGGTCTATCCTAGGAGCAAAAACAGTAAAAAGAATTATACAATGACGGCTACAACCCCGACCTGGTTGTGCGGCCATACAAATAATATTACATCAATTTACAAATTTATTACATGAATGAAAGAAAAAGAAACTCTCATCTCACATCCACCCCGGCTATTCATCCGCGACAATCCAACGAGTTCATATACACAAACCATCAACAACAATCACAGATCACAGATATGTATAACCCCGACTAATCGACATATAGCGATTAGCCGACGTTCAATACATAAGAACATCACAGATATAACCTTTATAGTCAAAGTATATTGAAGTTCGGAAAAAATACGGATTTATAGGCCCCCAAAAACAAATTTCTATTCTGAAAAATCTGGGCACATTTAAACCATCTTAAAAATCCTAAAACCAAGTCAGAAACACTCTGCACCAAAAACGACCCAGTGACTCACCCACATGGCCGCGGTTCCGCGGCAATAGCTTGCTATTGCCGCGGAAACACGGCGCTTTGGTCAAGTTGCTGGCTCGTTTTTGGTGGCTTTCTTCTAAAAACCCTGAGATGATTTTTGGAGTATAACAAATTTTGTTTTGACCAGAAAAAATTTTAACAGAAACTCAGGTTTTTATAACTCGGTTTTTTCGATTTTTCCGTTTCGAACATCGATACACTTCACCACCAAGCTAGTTTATGTTTAGCCTGGCTCTGATACCACTGTTAGGTCCACGTTACCTCTCCCGGTACTTACGGGGTTGCGGAAACGGTAAAACAAAAATTTTTCTAAACTTTGTAACATGGACCGTAAAAGCCGGATCTTTGCTAAACAATACACTAGCATCCTAACATGAGATGTATTTACTCGGTTAGGGGTTATACCTCAACTTGAACTCCTTCTCTTCTTGTTGTCCTTCTTCTTTGTTGTTCTTCTCTTTGCTTGCTCAATGGTTGATCCGGACTTCGGTCACCTCCGCGGTCTCCTTGAGTCGAAGACGATCCACCCGAGAGATGTACACCAAGCTCCACCTCAAGCCGAGGTAACTAGGGCAAGGAGATTGCTAATCTAGAAGCCCTAGGATGTGTAGAGGAGATGTATGGATGTGTTTGTCAAGTGGAATCCTTTTTCTCTCAACACATGAGATCAAAGGAGAAATCAAGAGGAGGAAGAAGAAGGAGTTTTCTAGCAACTATGGAGCTTCTCATTTCAAGAGAGAGAATGAGAATAAAATTATGATACAAAAGAAAAACAACCATGGTTGCAAATAATGCAAAACAACATCATTACTAATCCCATCAAGATAAAATTGATGGCTACTCTGAAATGACCATTATCATAATCCAAAAGAAAAAGGAAAAGAAAAGAAGAGTGTGGAAACCTCTTGAAAGTCAATGGTCAACCCGGTCAACCGGTCAACAAAGTCAAGAGGGGTCAACGGGGTCAAATGGTCAATGCAATTAGCCATCATAAGATTATCACTAATAGGATTAGTAAATGATGTTTGCAGCTCATAATGGTTTTGACCAAACGAACTGTCAAAAACCCTAATGAGTCCGCCTCAAAATGGTTTTGACCGAATCGACTGTCAAAACCCTAATGAGACTGCCACATAACGGTTTTGGCCGAACCAACTGCCAAAACCCTAATGAGGCACCTCCTCCTTCATCACTCCGAAAAACTGTGCATACACACCTGCATCCGTATTCCGTAGAATGCGGATGCACAGAAGACAAAACAAATCCATCCGTGGAATACTAGGATCTGGCTTAAACGAAAGCCTACTAGTACTGCCTGCCCGAACACCATACGCACACAAGTGTACGTAAGTGATCGCAGCCCTGCCGTAAAACCATACGGCCTCTACACGTTTCGCTCAGTGCAGGGAAACTCTCTGTGTAGGACTCTAAAGACTCGACACTACGCTGGCAGTGGGTTTAACCACAGACCGCAAGCGGCACTAGCTGTACGTAACGGTCCCCAGGTAGATGTCGATAAGAAGGCCGATGAGGTAAACCCATCCGAACTCCCACTGAGTCTGTATGTGACAATCTCCGTACAGTCCGGTCTATTCGTCTGATACATCGCATGTCGGGCCTAGGGGGGCGGAAAGCGTCAGACCCCTAATAGCGGTACAAGTCGTGTCGGAGTGAAGCCCAGAACACCCTGAGATAACACTGGAACCTACCAGTATATCTCGCTTGCCCTGGCCAGGGACTACTTGTGTAATGGCTCTCCTAGACACAGCGCGATGTCAACCCCCAATACCGGGAGAGACGAATCCTGTCTAACCGTCACTGCCTCTAAGTGCTTCGAGACTGCTCCCAACTACTACCTGTTTGCACGACTCAGTAGAGCCGTGGTAGGGTAGTAATCAAAGAACAGTGGGAACACACTCGAGGCGAAGTGACAGTGTCAAGTCAGCGGACTAAGCTGTACTCATGTCACCTGGGAACTGATAACTGACGATAGGTATAATACCAACCATCAGTTCCCGACGAGTCCTGTCCAGTGTACCCGTAACCTAACGAGCACCCGCATACTATCTCAAGTACGACGTACCGACGGCTGTGGGACAGACCGTCTCCCGTGCTGGGATGAGAAGCGCATACGCTAGTCTACTCCGGAGCATCGATGCCCTATCTCGATACTCCCACGACTAGGGACGTGTATAAGGATGTGCTTGTAGATTACCCAGGCCCACGAGTGTGATTGCCATCACAACGCCGGTAATCAAGCAAAGATCCAAAGGGCTCTACTAATGCGTATAGGTGATATAATAAATAAACACACAAGTACACATTAACGCAGAGACAAACCAAGTAGCATACTACTATATTGAGCAAGATTGTCTGTACAACTGTGAATATCCCAAGCTTCCATCAAGTAATATACATACTAGTATGATACAGTAATGGCCTCTAGGGCATATACACTAACAGAACAGGTGATCACCGTATCATTATCTGAGTTCATGAAGCTGAAGCCTCCGGTCTTCACCGGCACCGATACAGCTGAGGATCTACAGTCGTTTATCGATCGGATGGCTAGGATATGTCGTTCGCTGAGATGCTCCAACGCGAGATGGGTAGAGTTCGCGAGTTTTCGTCTGGAGGGTCTTACTCAGAAGTGGTGCGAGTCGTTAGAGAAAGGCAGAGCCAAAGGTCTTGCTCCTATGACCTGGTCTGAGTTCATGACGGTGTTTCTTGCCCGTCTTCTTCCGCAGAGTGTCAGGGATGCTCGAGCGCGCAGTTTCGAGTCGTTACCCCAGACTCTAGGAATGACGGTGGCTGAGTATGATGTGCAGTTTACCGAGTTGTCTGTGTATGCTCCGTATTTGGTAGCTACTGAAGAGATGCGGGTCAAGAGGTTTGTTCGAGGCCTGCTTACCCAGTTATTCCTCGCTATCTTCTCCCAGCATTTTGACACCTATGCATCCGCAGTGGACACAGCCCTAGTGGTAGAGGAGCGCATTTCTGAGACTTCGGTCATTCCGGAACCGAAGAGGGTTCGCACTGATTTATCAGCACAGAGGCGGTTTGGCAGAAGCCGCGATAGACTCGATATGGGCCGTGCAGGTAGACGGAGAATGAGACATGGCCAGACGTACAGTTTATACCCACAGGGTCAGCAGTCGTCGCCTGAATGTTTTGGATGTGGTAGTCCCCATCACCGCATCAGAGATTACCCTGAGATACGCCAGAGGGAGGCAGCGGTTCCACATGTTACCTTACCACCTTCACCTCAGAGAGCGTTGTCTCTTACGCCTGTTGTTGCTCCGCATCAGACTCATGCACAGAAAGGTCGTGGTCGCGGAGGTTTTGTTCAGAGAGTACAGGGTGGCAGAGGCAGAGGACAGCCAGTTGCCGGTGGAGGGCATGCTCGAGTGTTTGCCTTGACTCATCAGGACACGCAGGCGTCCACTGCAGTGGTTTCAGGTACTCTTTCTGTATGTTCTTTCGATGCACATATTTTGTTTGATCCGGGATCTACGCATTCATATATTTCTACGCACTTCGTGCCAAGGTTAGGCCGAGAGTCGTGTTTGCTAGATCAGCCGCTTGTCATGACTACTCCTGTTGGCGAGTCGTTTGTTGCGCGACACGAGTTTCGGTCGTGTGTCATTCGTATAGGAGATAGAGATATGTCTGTCGACTTGATCCTTCTTGAGATGTTGGACTTCGACGTTCTCCTGGGCATGGACTGGTTTGCTATTTGCTATGCGTCCGTGGACTTCCGAGAGAAGACAGTTAGGTTTTGTTTTCCTGGCGAGTCAGTTCTTGTTATGCGGGGGGACCGTGGTGCCGCCCCTCACAGTTTGATTTCGACCCTTTGCGCTAGTCGGCTTTTGAGGAGGGGATGTCAAGGATTCTTGGCTTTCATTCATGATACTGGAACTACTGTAAAGTTGTTGGACCGGGTTCCTACCGTGCGAGAGTTTCCCGATGTTTTCCCGATGAGTCAGCTGGTTTACCGCCAGAGCGCGACATTGAGTTTTGCATTGATCTGATTCCCGGCACGGGACCTATTTCTATACCGTCTTACCGGATGGCCCCGACGGAGCTTAGAGAGCTTAAAAATCAATTGCAAGAGTTGCTTGATAGGGAACTTGTGCGTCCGAGTGTTTCGCCTTGGGGAGCTCTTGTTCTGTTCGTCAAGAAGAAGGACGGCAGTTTGAGATTGTGTATGGATTATCGTCAATTGAACCGAGTTACGGTACGGAATAGGAATCCTTTACCTCGCATTGACGATCTGTTTGATCAGCTCCAGGGTGCAAAACATTTTTCTAAGAATGATTTGCGTTCGGGTTATCATCAGTTGCGGGTTCGGAATGATGACATTCCGAAGACTGCTTTTCGTACACGCTACGAGCATTATGAGTTTTTGGTGATGTCGTTCGGACTCACCAATGCGTCAGCAGCGTTCATGGATCTGATGAAACAGATTTTCAGGCCGTTCCTCGACCAGTTTATTATTGTGTTTATTGATGACATTATGGTTTATTCCAAGAGTCGATAGGAGCATGAGCATCACTTGAGAATTGCTCTGCAGACATTGAGAGAGCACCAGCTGTATGCTAAATTCTTAAAGTGCGCATTTTGGCTTGATAGAGTTGACTTTCTGGGTCATGTGGTGATGGGAGATGGTATTCTTGTGGACCCAAGGAAGATCGAGGCTGTACAGCTTTGGCCCAGAACTGTATCTGTGACAGAGGTCCGCAGCTTTTTGGGCTTAGCTGGTTATTACCGACGTTTCGTGCAGGATTTCTCGAGTATCGCTGCACCGCTGACCGGACTGACTAGGAAGGGAGTTTCTTTTCTTTGGACTGAGGAATACGAGCAGAGTTTTCAGCAGTTGAAGACTCGGTTGACGACTGCACCAGTTCTATCTTTGCCTTCTGGATCGGGCAGCTATGTTGTTTACTGTGATGCTTTGCGAGTAGGCCTTAGTTGTGTATTGATACAGCATGATAGAGTTATCGCTTACGCTTCTCAGCAGCTGAAGAAGCACGAGCAGAATTACCCTACTCATGATCTTGAGATGGTCGCGGTGGTCTTTGCGCTAAAGATTTGGAGACACTACTTGTACAGGGAGTCGTGTCAGATTTTCACGGATCACAAGAGCTTGAAGTACATCTTCCAGCAGCGGGATTTGAATCTAAGACAGTGCCGTTGGATGGAGCTTGTGAAGGATTATGATTGTGAGATACTTTATCACCTGGGCAAGGCGAATATGGTAACTGATGCTTTGAGTCGTAGGCCCGGGGTAGCTTATCCCACTTAAGCACAGTTCAGCGACAGTCTTCTGCAGATTGGCAGATCTTGTACGATGGTAGAGTACAGTTTGAGTTCACTTCCATTGGGGGACAGCTTGCTCATGTCCGCTCCCGTCCACTTCTACTTGATCGTATCCGTAAGGTGCGGCCCAGTAGTGCCCGTTTGTCTGAGATTCTTGAGCTTGTTCGGCAGGTTATAGATTAGGAGTTCATGTTTGATGACTAGGGTGTGCTACGTTACGGGACTCTCTTGTGTGTACCAGATACCGATGGGTTGAGACGCGAGATCCTAGAGCAGGCACACCAGTCAGCCTTTAGCGTTCATTCCGGTTTCACCAAGATGTACCGTGACTTGAGAAATATTTACTGTGGGAAGGGATGAAGAGTGATGTTTCGGACTTTGTTTCGAGGTGCCTGACTTGTCAGCAAGTCAAGGCTGAGCATCAGAGGCCGGCAGGAGAGTTGCAGCCTTTACCCATTCCGGAGTGGAAATGGGAGCAGATTTTCATGGACTTCATTGTGGGTCTACCCAGGGCCAGTCGAGGATATGACTCCATTTGGGTGATTGTTGACCTGTTGACGAAAGCGGCTCACTTCATTCCAGTGAAGACCACTTTCGGTTATGCTCAGTATGCTCAATTGTATATAGATGAGATTGTGTGTTTGCACGGCGTTCCCACATGCATCGTATTCGACAGAGTCACCCAGTTTACCAGCCGTCTTTGGCAGAAGATTTAGGAAGCTTTGGGTACCCGGTTGAATTTTAGCACCGCTTTCCATCCGCAGACCGATGGTCAGTCAGAGCAGACAATACAGACTCTGGAGGATATGCTTCGTGCGTGCGTGCTTGATTTTGGTGGCAGTTGGGATCGTCACTTGCCATTGATTGAGTTCTCCTACAACAATAGCTTTCAGGACACTATTCAGATGGCACCTTTTAAGGCTTTGTATGATAGGAAGTGTCAATCGCCAGTCTGTTGGACCGAACTCAGCGAGAGTAGGGTTTTGGGACCCCAGCTAGTTCAGGAGACTACGGAGATGATCCAGCTCATTCAGGACAGGATGAGAGCAGCCAAGTGCAGACAGAAGTCTTATGCCAACCGTCGACGTCGCAGACTTGAGTTCACAGTGGGGGATCATGTATTCCTGCGGATTTCTCCGATGAAGGGCGTTATGAGATTTGGGAAAAAGGGGAAACTCAGTCCCAGATTTGTAGGTCCTTTCGAGATCCTTGAGCGAGTTGGAACCGTTGCCTATCGTTTGGAACATCCGTCCAGTTTTCCGGATGTTCACCCCATTTTCCATGTGTCGATACTTCGTAGATACCTTCATGATCCTTCTCACATGATTCAGCACCAGACCGTTCAGCTAGAGCGCGATCTTTCGTTCACCGAGCAGCCGGTAGTTATATTGGATCGGTAGGTGAAGAAACTTCGGTCAAAGGTCTTGCCATCTGTGAAAGTTCTTTGGTGTGGCCCTACTAGTGAAGTTCACTTGGGAGGCCGAGAGCGAGATGCGGACAAAATTACCTCATCTCTTCGAAGGTACACGTAGTTAAAATTTTAAATTCGGAGACCGAATTTATTTAAAGGGGAAAGATTGTGACGCTTTAGAAATCATTATGAGAATCTTCCGTTAATAAGTAAAATAAATTGTGTTTTCCGTAAAAACCCAGAAGTGATCATTTTTCAGTATAGACTTAACTGCACCTAGTTTAACTAGGAAATTGCTAGTTTGCGGTTTTTAGTAGTCACTTGAAAATTTTAGTTCACTTTAATATTTTTTCCTTAATTAAAATATTATTATAAGCTTTTAATTATGCACTTAATTAGTGGTAATTACAATTTTGATTGGGTTAATTATGCTAAAGTGGATCTATGCTAACTTAATCACAAGATTAAGCATTAAACCATCCTTGCAAAATATCCTTGAAAATATCTAGATATTTGTTGAAATTAAAGGAATTTTTATTTAAAAGATTAAGAGGTGGCATGGATGGGAGAGGTATTAATGAGCTTTAAATGATGTTTTAGATTAGAAATTTCCACACAATTCCTTAACCTTCCTCTTTTACTCTCTTTGGCCAACCCTCCCCCCCTCTCGCTGCCCTCTTTTTTCTTTCACCCCATTTCCACTTCTTCAAGCTCAAATAAATCATCAAAAATTATCAAATAATCCCACAAACTCAAATACAAATCCATACCCATTATTCCTTAAGCTTAACCAAGCTTGGATCTTCATGAAAGATAGCATTTTGGAGGTTATTTTGTTGATCTAGTTGCAAGTTTTTGGATCAAGTTTGAGGTATAAATCCTAATCCTAAGCTCAAGCTCTTGTTTTAATACCTTAATCTAGTTATTAGATGTTTAATTAAAGCTTGAATTAGCATGTTTTGAAAATTCTAGAAAGAGTTATGAAGATCAAGTTAGGGTTTTGATTGTTTAAAATGGTTAATCGAGAAGTTTAGACTTGGAAAACTTAATCTAGTTGTGAGAATGTTATTTGTTATTTTCCTAATTGTCTAATTAAGCTTAATAGCAAACAAACTTTTTCTAAATCTTATATGGGTGAGATTAAAAATTGTAGTAAAGGTTTATGTGACTTAGTTAAGCTACCTTGCGATGATTGTGATCGCTAGAATTATTTAAACTTCTACACTTGAGCTAAATTGATTAAAGTTGCTTACTAGGTTTTCGGTAAAAAATTGGATGTAGTTTCTAATGGACGTTGCGATGGTTTATATATTATCTTTCACGATATATATTATGTTGTGAATGTGCGATCGGTACAATCGGGGTCTAGTCTTGGTGGTTGTGTAGTTTAGCGTTCCTAGCAAGAGTTGTGCCGATGTCGTACGTGTTTTATGCACTAGATGCACAGTGTGTATATCTTGTGGACGTTATCCTTGTGTTTCGTTGTCTTTGTGTCGGCGCAGGATATTTAGCCTTATGTGTTGTGTTTGTGAAATTTTAGGATCGCAAGCGGAGACTTCGGACGCTGCGAAGAAAGGGAAGCAGGTGGTCGGATTTTCTTAGCTCGAGATCATCGGTGAGTAGATTTAACATCTACGGGAAAATCGCCCGTATGGCGTTATGCGTCAGGGCTGGATATGATATTATAGCTGCATGTTTATACGCGTATGAGTTGATTGCGTATGAGCATCATTACATATTATTACCTGTTGTACCTTGACTTGGTACCTATTGGACACTGCACCATTACTGACGGTTTATGTTGTACGAGCACTAAATTGTATGCTACACTCACACCATTGGTAATTGCCATGATACGCGCAACGCATACTCTGCTATAGCTACTTGTACATCATGCATGCATACTTACATGTACACCCACATATCTTGGTATAGTTACATATACCCCTATGCGGTATTGTATTGACATTGATATTGAGATGTTGATTATTGTGCTATTGCGCATATGAAATGCATCATACATACATGCTTATATGTAAATACACATATCTTGCTATAGTTACATGTACACCTCATATGATACTGCACTTGATTTCGGAGGAATTGGGAACCGCATGATATATTTTAAAATCGGATTCGTTTAAAAGAGCGGTTTTCCCTTAATTTGCTCATATTGCTGTTTTATATTGCATATATCAGATTTCATGCATTTGTGCATTGAGATATGGATTTCATGTTATTTATGGATTGGAGAACCGTGGGGATATTTCAAGAAATTACGTATTGTTTTGAAAACCCGGTTTCTCTTGATATGATATTTCGATGCGTCCACCATGAGTTTTCTCGGTTCTGAGACTTGTGGTAGATATCCGATTTAAAGAGCGAGGGGGAACCGTCTGCGGGTACATGGTGGACCGGGTGAGGTGCCCCGGGGCAAGAAGATTCATATTGTTAAGCGGTGAGCCTGGCAGGGGAGTACTACCTACCGGTGATAGTATAGAAACCGACGGTTATCCGGAGAATACCGTGCGGGGGTTATGACATGAGATATATTGAGGGTCGATCTGGGTATGCCGTTCTTGAGAGATGGGTATTTACGTGTCGATACTGGACACGAGCATTTCATGATGTTTCGAGTGTCGATGTTGGACACTTAGGTTCTATGATTTTGTTGTATCGTTGATGGACACACGAGGTAGATATCCTCACACACACACACACACACACACACACACACACACACACACAGGCATATGTTTTCATGATGTATTGAGTGTCGATATTGGACACTCGGGTTCCATGAGATTTACAGATTTAAGGGCCGATCAGAGTGACGACGCCTGAGGTATTGGTATTTGGGGTGTCGTTGATAGACACCAGGATTTTTCACGATGATGATTCATTGATGATGTTATGTTGTATCCCATACCTAGCATTTATTTGATATGCATTGCTTCATGTATTTATAGTACCTGATGGTGTACCTTGATCATGATTGTTGCATATCCATATTGCTATATTTATGCTATCAGATTACATGTGATAGATTTATCGTTGTTCGTGCATACTTGCGATTACAGTATGATGTTATTTACTATTCACGAGTTGGCAACTCACCTCCCCGTTGTGCCACAGTGTTTTGTAGGATTTACCCTCAGAGTAGTCGCGGCAGGGCTTCTTATTATCTCTACTTTTGCGGATACCGCTACGGTTGGCTGTGAGGCCTTTTGCTATAGGTGGGTTTGCGGTTATCCGATGATGTTCAGTAGTTATCTTTTTTATCTAGTACTCTCCATCTACCACTTCATGTATTCGACTTAGAGACAAGTGTGAGGATCGATGTTATATTATTTTGTGACTCTGGGTGTCGTGCTCGTGGGAGCCGGCCTTGTTATAAAGTTTTACCTCCTTATGCTGTTTTCATTTATATTTCTTCGCTACGGCGTCGTATATATGCTTGTGGTGGTTGTTTCCACCGTTGGGCGTGATTTGCTCCCGTTTGGGATGCTTTATTTATATTCTATGTTGTACCCATTTTCGGGGCTAGTTTTTACAAAGGAGATGCTGCCGAAATTTTTAAGAAAGTAAACTTAAGTTTAAACATTTTTACTTGAGTTTTCCGAAGGTTTTTTATTTATGTTTTCTCCACTTATCCCTGTTTGGGGTAGTTTAAATTTCTGGGTTTCAGCATACTTAAATTGCGTACGCCTGTTGACGTCACATGGTTTAAGTGCCGATCACGTGCCTAAATTTGGGTCGTGACACCGATGCTGTATCTTGTGCTGTCTACTTACTTAATAGATGTCCAATAAAGAATCTAGAAGAACGCGCACCGCAAGAAGTATGGAGTGGAATGAAGCTGGATGTCTCTCACTTAAAGGGTTTTAGGTGCATAGCATATGCATACATTCCGGACCAAAGGCGGATAAAGTTGGATGACAAGAGCATCACATTCATCTTCATCGGCTATAATCTAAGATCCAAAGCAGAGAAGCTCTATGATCCGAAGGAAAAGAAGATCATTGTTAGCCACGAAATGGAGTTCATGAAGACGGTGCTTGGAATTGGAGCACTAATATGGTACAAGAAGAAGCACAAACAAATGTGCAAGATACTACACCTCCACAATCTCCAAGATCAGCATCATCATCATCATCAAATGAAGATAGCCCAAGACCACAAAAGATAAGGAGCATCTAAGACCTTTATGAGGTGACAAGTCCCTTAAATCTCATTTGTCTTTTTGCTAATGAAGAAGTTATCTCTTTTGAAGATGCAATCAAAGATGACAAGTGGAAAGCATCTATGGATGAAGAAATCAAAGCCATTGAGAAGAACAAGACTTGGGAGCTCACTACTCTACCGGAAGGTCATCAACTCATTGGTGTGAAATGAGTGTACAAAGTAAGAATGCACAAGGTGTTGGGATTCCTTAGCACTCTACTGGGTTTTCACAGCAACTACTATGCCAAATTTAAAGATTCTAACGTGCTAATCAATCCTAAGCTAGGATAAAACTAGAGTAAATAGACAATATAACAAGTAATCTACCATTACACTAAGTGAATGAGGAATACAACCTTTGTAGACTGGTCCTTCACTTCTAAAGCTCCGTGTAGTAGTCCCTTTGCTGCGATCGAAGATCTCCCGAACTTTAGTATAGGTTCTCTTGGAGAAATGAACAAGCTTGCTCGAAGTCTTCGACGCCGAAAATGATCTACGTCGAGGAGACTCAAGCTCATGCTACCTCTTCACTAATTGTGAAATTAGTGAAGCAAACACCCTAAACTAAATGGCAAGTAGTAGAGGATGATGAAGTAGGAAGTGGGCTCTCTTTAGATTTATTTTTCTCACAATATTTTCTCACCTTGAAAAAAGCTAGTGAGCTTTTCTCATGAGGAAGAAGAAGCTCAAGTGAAGAGACGAGAGAATGAACTCATGAGGTGAGAATGTGAACCATGGGTGAGTTAGTGCCATACACTAACCCATGTAGAGAATAAACCATGGCTAGTTAATAATGGTTAGGTTAATAAATATCTACAAGTAAAACAAACTTAGTGGACTTGGTCAATGGTTCCACAAGCTTCTCCAAGCTTTAACCATGTGACTAAACTCCACTAATTTTGATCAATCTTCTCTTATCACAATGATTCTCCATATAGGATCAAGGTGATACCTCCTAAATCCTGGGTTTTGGATCTATGAGATAGATCTAATTGGGTGTTAGGATTCTCACTAGGTGTAGTGAGATGGTATCAATAGATCCTGGGGAAAATCACTGGATAGCTTCCAGGGTGATAAGGTCGACTGAAAGTCATTCACAGGCATTGTATTTACCCTCAGTGGAAGGACGATATGTTGGAAGAGTTCCAAGATAGATACCGTGACAAACTATACGATAAAGGCTGGATACATCACTACCAACGATGCTACCAAAGAGGCAGTCTGGGTGTATATTAGTTCATGAGATGAACTTTGTTCCTACCATTGTGTGACAATGGAGTTGTGGCTTATGCCTAGGAACCCCCGTCCCATCAGTGATCCAGACATATTCTAAGGCAGTATCACCTGATCATGGAGATGGTTGATCTCCAGGGGATCGAGGTTAGGAGAGTAAACTCTGAGGACAACACGGCGGATCCACTCACAAAGGCCTTTTCCTAGAGGGAGACTTTTATGTGATGGTTGAGTATGAAATACTACAACCACTGCTATATGATGGCCCTAGTGTAAGTGGGAGATTGTTAGTTATATGTATGCCCTAGAGGCCATTACTGTACATGTGATGTATATTGTAGTAGATGCTTGAACATATATAGGGAGAACTTTCTTGCTCGATATGATAGTATGCTATCTGGTTACTCTTTATCTTAACATATACACTGATTGTCTCTCTGTTACATGTTGGTAAAGCCCTTAGGATGCGTACTTGACTACCTAGATTATGATGCAGATCATACTAGTGGGACAAAGGTAGTTTGTGAGTACATCCTTTAATGTCCCTAGTCGTGGGTGTATCGAGACGGGGCATCGATATACCAGAGTAGACTAGCGCATAGCTTCTCGACCTATGTAGATGGGCAATTGATGATCCCATATCCATTGGTGTTTGACATCAGAGATGGTATACGGGTGCTCAGTGGAGACTGGGTACACTGGACGGACTCGCCGAGAACTCCCAAATGGTATTATACCTCACATCAGATGGCAGTTCTCTGGTGACACTGGTACAGGTTAGTCTGTTGACCCGAGATCGTCATAGAGTCTTGTGTGATTCGCACTGTGCTTTGATTTTTACCTTACCACGTTCAAGAGAATGTGCAAAACGGTGGTTTTTGGGTACAGTCTCGAGTCACATGGAGGCAATGAGAGATAGGAGGGGATTCGTCTCTCCCGGTATTGGGGGTTGATGTTGCGCTGTGCTCGATTGGCTATAATAGGAAGTCTCTGGCCAGGGCTATTTCAGAGATTTACTGGTAAGTGTTACCAGTAGTCTCTCGACCCGTTATGAGCCTCATATCGGCACAACTTATCGAGTTACTGGGGTCTGACGTTTACCACCCCTAGACGAGATATGCGACATATCAGACGAAAAGACCGGACTGTAAGGTTGTGTTACTGATTGGATTCGCAGGAGTATGAGTACGCTTGCCTGTTGATCTTCTGATCGCTCAATACCCGGGTGGCCGTTACGTTTAGCAGACCACTTGCAGCTTGTAGGTGTTTGATATGATCATCACCTACTGCCGGCGTATTGACGAGTCTTTAGAGTCCTATACAGTGGTTTCCTGGTTCATGCAAAATGGAGTAGGAGCACATATGTGATATGTGCGGGACCGAGATTGATGCGCGTATGTGATACCGCATTCTATTCTCGCGATTTATGACATTGGTCGGTTATATGAGATATAGCCGGATTATCGGATCAAGTGTTGATTCGATAAGTTATTGCATTTGATATTAGTCGGTTATATGTGATATAGCCAGATTATTAAATCAAGTGTTGATTTAATAATTTAATGTATAATTGTATATTAGATATACTAGATGACATTAACTAATACTAGCTCACTTATGATTTCTTTTCACACTTGTGTGCATTAGTGTATATGTGATATATATTAATGTACAACTTGTGTGTCATGCTAGATACCACATGTGACATGGATGCATGAGACTTGTGCCATGCTTAATAATGTGATGGGTTTATATTTATCTAAGGGCAGTGCGCATTCCAATTGTTGTAGTTTTTCACTTTCTTTTCTGCGACCGTAAGTGTAATATGTGGTGTATCACCGATTTTGTTGCTATATGTCAACGACAATTGGGATACGCATATTTACTTACGTTGATGACATGTGATGTTATATGTTGCTGTTGATATGTTATATTGGATCGTCGTGTTTTGAATAGCCAGGGGTTTTATGTGAGATGAGAGTTTTTCATTTTCATTCATGTAAAATTCAATATATGTAATATTATTTTATTGGGGCACTTCCGGGTTGAGGAAGATGTCGCCATAGATGTATATTATTTACTTTTCTACATTAGGATAGACCCAAGGAGGGGAGCATAAGTAACCAGGTTCTAGAGTCCAGTGGGAGACCATCTCGAAGCGTCGAGACCGGGTCTCCTAACTCTAGAATTGGTAGGTTTGCTTGCCGCTCTCGTAGGGGTCTAGGGATATGGGTTTGGCTATTCATCATGACCGTGGAATCCGTGTTTTATACAGGCTTAATATAAAACCCGGAAATCCTAGTATATCCAATATTTCATATGTTATTTTTCTGCTGCGTTATTTGTGATGTGATCATTTGATATGTTGAGATAGATACTGTATATAGTATATATGATATATTATATAAACGTTACTTATGTTTTACACCCGCGCTAGCCCTGCCCCGTTCTGTCGTTAGTTACATAATCTAACGGTGCATGACGGGACATCGAGGCGAATGCGGATGCCATAAGCGTACGTTGTATTTATCTGTGATGCTTAGGTAACATAAAATGATGGGACTTCATTAATGAGATTAATGAAAGAAAATAAACCTAAAGATGTTGTAAAAACTTGTTTTAAAAATTGGTAGCTCTAGTTCTTGCTTTGCATAGCGGTATTCCTTGTAGAATATCCATCACCTTATTCGATAAGGAAAGAGCCGAGATCCTTCACCGGGAGTGATCTCTTTAGCGAAACTAGCAGATGCTACAACCCTCGGTTTGTCTTTTGTTTGATTCTATAGTTTTTGCTTTGCATAGTGGTATTTGTGAAATATCCTGCACCTCATTCGACGAGGAAAGAGCCGAGATCCCTTCACCGGGAGTGACCTCTTTAGCAAAACTAGTAAAAGCCTCAGAAACACTCCTTTTCAAAATCAATCGATTCTACAATGATATCAAGTTCATTACGCAAAAGGTTTTCTTAAAACCTGTCATAGCCCTCCGTCATTTCAGATAAGTAATAGTTAGTATCCGTGCTGCGTTTGTTGGCCTTTGTCAAGGCGTAGTGTGCGGTAGCTGATTACTGCTTATCTGCATAAACATATGATGCGATTGAGTTAGGGTAGTCGTGCGACCTTGTTGGCCTTTGTCAAGGGTCGTACGGGTGGGTTTAATTCAATCAGGAAATGACGGGTTGAACTTGACTAGCATCCTATGGTTTGTTGGCCTTTGTCAAGGTCATAGGAGGTTAGGGGCAAAATATTATCAGGAATTTCAAGTGTTGAAATTTGCGATGAGATTGCATACCTTCTATGAGATAGTGGGATCCCAATACCCACTGCGAGTAATAGTTACTCCTGGGAGAGTTTTGCACTTTACAATTAGCCGATCAAGTAGGTGTCTAGAAAGGTGCCAACGGGGTTACGCCCCTGGGAAAATGAGGTTTATTTTAATTAGGTCTGTGTGAAAGCACGGGAAACCTCCCTCAAAATACCGGCACTGGCCTGACTTAAAGATTGGCGAACTTGTAGGGTGTAATTAATCCCGGCTAGTCTTTCCTTTTAGGGTTTGAAGGAAGATTTGATAAAAACGGTGGGAGCCATCCTGATTAGATAAAATAATAACCAATCTAATCTTGCAAGAGTATATGCTGAGTGTTTTCTTATCTCTCTCTCCAGGTAGCGACCATGTCACGCCTTAATCAAGATAATAATATGGATGTATGTCACGGCCCGAAAGTACGGAACATGACCGGCACTTAAACTACGAACGTCTCAAGGCGTACGTAATCTAAGTAAACCGAAAACCCAGAAATCCAAACCAAGAAAAGAAATAGAGTGAAGGAAAACCAATTTAAAACAAGTAGTTTTAATAGCATAAGCCGAATTATGCAGTTTTTAAGAACATCAAAATTTATGGAAAATTTCGGCAGAGTCTCCTTTGTAAATACTGGCTCCCAAAAGGGATACAACATGAATAGTATACGAAATCAATAAAAAGGCATCCCCAAGCGGGAGCTAGCTCTTCGTCAATCGACGGTCACAACCACACAAGCAATATAATATACAACGCCAACGGCGAGGATCAAAACTCAAAAGGGAACTCAAAACCACCAGAAATATAACGAGTGACTCTAAGGTAGAAAGAATAAACAACACTGGTCTCTATCTCAATAAATACATGTTTGGTTGATGGAATTTACTAGATATAACGGAATAATATTATACAAGGTAATATGATGGGTACGATACAAGAAAAACCCACCTACTAGCAAGTCACCCGAATAAAACTGAGCCCACAAAGCCGTAATGAAACATGTACGGCAAACCTGCAAGAAACTGGGGCACAACGGGGGTGAGTTGCCGACTCGTGAATAGAAAAATATCTACGCACAGAAATCGCATAAATAACGCAACCTAGGTCAATGATCATAATATGTCCTCAAATATATGAATAACACGTAGCCTATAACAAGGCTAGGGTAAATATCTAACCCGAGTGTAATCTCATGTGCCCGTGTCAGTGCCTCAGGTAGCAATATATCATATGAATGAGATATGAATGCATGAAAACAGAATACATGTAAATGAAGAACTGTTTTCATAAATTAGTGAGATTTCCTTTGTATTTTTAAACTGAGGTATCATAAATGAAGTCAGTATCAACAGTGTCTAGCATCGACACAAAACATAAATCTCAATGTCTCGAAATCTCAATGTCTCAATCTCAATATCTAGGGCGCCGTCAGTCCAGACCGGCCCCTACCATCCATCTCAAGACCACGACGGTATCCTCCGGATATCCGACGCGTCGGGTAATATCACCGGTAGGTAGTGCTCCCCAGCCAGGCTCAACGTCAACACCACATTCCTCTTGCCCCGGGGTACCATACCGGGCCCACCATGTACCCGTGACGGTTCCTCCACTCCTCGACACGGATCTCGAAAACCGCAGCAAACTCATGGTGGACGACACTTTACATCACTAGAAAACCGCAACACTTTATATTTTAAAAGATCATAAGTTGTAATTTTTGCGGCTTTCCCCGAAATCCAGAAATATCATAAATCTCAAGAAATCATCACAAGTGCATATGTCAATGATAATGAATGCATATGGTATCAATAACCAAGTTGCAATGTATGATTAATAAACTAGGCGTGAACAATTGAATAACAGTATGCATGAAGTGGCAGGTAATAACTACAATGTCTAATATGGCATATAAGGGAAGTACACTAATATCATGTCAAAACTACTAGCTAACAAGCTAAGTCAAGCAAATATATTCTCTAAAGTGTACGTGACATGGCAATTACCGATAAAGATGTGTGTGAGCCGGCAAGCAGGTGTACGTGGTACATACGCATCATCGGTAATGGTGCTGGTGTCCTAACAGCATGATATCAATAATGGAATATGCAGCAAAATAAGTATGCGAGGCAGAGCGAACAGCAATAATGTGCGGGAGCTAAAAACTAGACACAACGATAACTAATTTGCATTAATCTAATATAAGTCCTACAAATAGTGCCTTTTGAAATAACACGAATCATGGGGTTTTGAAAATAGGGGCCACGGTGTTTTTATGAAAAGATATGTCTTTTGAAATATCTGTAGGATCCCTTGGGCTGTCTTTAAAAATGCCCAAGATTCGTTAGTTTTTGAAATAGGTAAGGAGTCTAATCTAATCTACAACTACACTAAACTATACGGCTGAACTAACAAGCTGAACTACAGGTAAGGAAACCGCCTATCATCTGAGTCGATACATATACATACCTGTATATGTATAGTCGGTGATCCCGCCTCAATAATATCATATCCGATACCATATCTATAATCAGGCATCCCAAGTCAAGAGTGCGGATCAATCATCAATATAGCTCGTACGTAAATCCGTCATACGGCATCCCAATCTGGGTACGGGTCAATATCACATTCATCATACTATTCACCTGGTATCCTCTTTATCAATTATCATGATCGGGGTACTGATCTACGTCTAGTACCATACTGATACCGCCTACGTATGCATGGACGTGTGTGAAACACTACGTTAAGGACCCGCTACAACGTCATGTCGTATCTCGAATACGAACCCTGCTATATCACCGATCTCACGGCCTCAAATCGAATCTCATCGACTCAGCTCAACCCCAAGTATCATCCTCAAATCCGTATATGAACACATAGTCCCATACCCATGTGAACTCATAACTATAAAGAATCCCATGAGCACATATCAATAGGAATGTATGCAAGTATGTATGTGTGTACGTGTAGTGCAACACTACCCTAGGGTTCGCAACACTAAGGTAATCCAACACACCAATATCCATCCTAAGCAACGTTATTAATCCCAAATAACATATAATAATTGTTGGTGTGTATACGCATCCGTATACACCACCACGGACTGCGGGGGTGCTATACACCATCCACCCGACTTCTCCCCGTAGATAGAAATCTACTCACCTGGTCCTCGCTAGCCGGTGCCGACGTCGCTATGCGCTTGCTTGTCGTCTCAAAATTCACATGGGGTACCTACATATCATAACGCACCATATCGCATTAAAACTAAATTCGAAATCGAAACGGCATACGAAAATCAAATCGGCACGCGTATCACGCATAGGTCCAAACCTATCGCCTACGTATGCAAGAATAGCCAAACCAACCCTCGATGTCGATGTACAAACGTCAAACCATCGAGAAAAATCCAATCACACTCATTTGCACCATTACAAGCACTAATTATAATATAAAATAGCTTACAATTCCCAAAAACCCCAATTTCACTTAAAAAGTCGTTTTTCCGAAAATCTAGCAAGCACAATTCGCCGTTTTTGTACAAAACAGGATGTTTAAATGAATGTAGCGGCCAATATACTTATTAAATATCTTAAATAAGTCATATAAACAATTCCCGGAATTTAATCTCATTAAATTCCAAAACCCCTAATATTCTAGTTTACAAAATACCTAAAATTTAACAATTTCAAAGCAAAAATGCACAACTACAATCTAGCTTAGATTTGCATGATCTAAAGCATTAAACCACACTTAATAAAGTTAATAATATGATAAAAACCCTAACCATATTTTTAATCTCACATATAAATGCATTTCATAAAACCCTAGTTTGCACAAAAAAGCTTAATTGGACATTTTTCAAGTAACAACTTGTAATATGCAACAGGATAAATTTTACAATTTTTCAAGATGTTAGCTCACATCACAAACCATGCACAAGTGATCACAACCCAATTTCAAAACAAAACCCTAACTAGAATTCCTTAATCATACAATTGAACCCACATAAAACCAAATTAACACTTAATTAAGCTAACTACAAGCAATTAACAACAATTTAAGCAAAAGGGTTAGAATTTACCCAAACAAATTGAAGATCCCACAAGCACACATAACCCTCCAAAATGCTCCCTTGTCACCAAAATCCATGCTATACGGGCTAAGCTAAAATGGGTAGGAGTCGGATTTTGATTTGGATTTTTGCTTGATTTTTAGTGGATTTTTCTTTGGATTTTCTTTGATGGAACAAAGAGAGGAGAAGAGGAAAAATGGGCTGTTGGGGGGTTGCTGGTTTCGGCCAGGTGTGTGGAGGGTTGGGTGAGGGAGGAGAGAGAGTGAGGTGGAGAAAGTAACAAGTAAGGAAGTCCAAGTCAACACAAAGTCAAAAGTCCAACTCATTTATCCATTTTCTTTTCTTTTCTTTCATTTCTTTTCTTTGAAATCCAAGTGGGGACAAAAGTGGGGGCTGCTGAATTCTTCAAGGGGATAAGTGAATGGGGGTGTGTGGGTGTGGGTACGGGTGTGGGGTGATAAAAAAATGATAAATACAATACCCCAAACATCCATTTACGTTAAAAAAAAGCCTTTTTTCTTCAATAATTTCTAAACCGTTTTGGCAAATGATTTCGTTCCAAAAACCACATGATAAAATTTTATTTAATGTTTTATGATGCACAAAATTTGTTTCAACTCATTCCAATTTGTAATTTTCCCTAATTAAATGTATTAGTGACGGCTTAAAATAATAATAAAATAATATTTTTTTCAGAAAATTTGAAATTTCACCCGCGGCTCAATAAACACCAAATAATAGCAATTTCATAGCTAGAATATGTATATTTAATTTTTATAATAAGATATTTGTATTTTGACTTTTTACAGAAAACCCCCTTATTTTACCGTTTTCGAAATTTCACCGAAACGATTTTCAAAACGTTACAATGTATTGACCGAAGCCGCTTATTATGCTGTGCTGCGGAACGTTGGTCCCGCTCCAACTTATAATTGTTATAAGACCGAGCAAGAAATAGAGGATTACCAGGATTCCCGTGCCGCCCAAACGAAGAAAGTGCATGATGATGCATCTTCTTCGGGTGTGTTCATTACCGAGAACTGTTTCTCAGTATCCTTTACGTCCTAGGTATGAGATACCGAATCAGGATCCCATATATGTAATCTGTTACATGGGCTACAAATAGGTAGAAAACTGATAACGGGTGATAAAGTTTCAAAGGTTGGAAACGGTGCAATTGTTGCAGCCAAGATGTTGGCAGTTATCACCCTGTATTACCAAATACATTGATTCTGAATGAATGTTATTAGATACCGAACCTGATATACAACATTACATCGGTCTCTTTATTTACTAAAGAAGGATATAATTTTGTTTTGTTGGATAATGTTTTGAACATTTTCTATATCAAAAGTTGATCGGTTCAGGTACGTTATCTAAAAGCATATACATTCTAAATCAAACCACAGTTCTTAACGTACAAAACACACACAAGAGGAAGAGTTCAGAAATGAACGAATCCTTCTTGACGTGTTGTAAACCAGGTCATATCAATGCGACCCGACTAGCTAAGTTACATTAAGATGCATATTTAAATCGGTTTGAATTTACATCTTGTGAAACTTGCCAGTCATGTCACAAAGATAAAATGACCATAGCTCCGTTACTAGAAACAGAGAAAGAGTTAGTGAACTCTTGGGATTGATACATGATGATGTATGTAGGTCCCCTGTCTACTGATTGTTAGCGATTCTGCGTGCTCAAGTTTTAGTTAAATACCGCAATCAAGACGGTTTCGCACATAGCTAGCCGGTTGAGTACGGGTCGTCCGCAGGGAGATGGGAATATTTTTCTATGTGCTTTAACGAGTTAAGTCCAGTTTTTCAGATTTTGTTATGATTAATTAAGTGGTAAAATGATATGTAAAGAGAGCTTGTTAGGGTTAGGATTAGGTTAGTTTGAGTTAGGAGTCTCCCACATCTTTCGTTGCCCCTCTTAATCTCGGTGTTATGGTAATCGGCAACAACGGGGATTAGCACGACTAGGAAGGAACTTGCGAGTATAAGCTAGGCTTTCCAACGCATAAGTTCTTCCTTTTGGTGCTTGTCCGTCCGTTCTTGGCTCTTAGCCATAACCTCCGGTTAATTCAACCACAACCGGTCTCACTACGGAATCACCGCTATCATGTAGGATAGGGTGCCGTAAGGAGCGGATTGTGGTTCAATTAACGGGAGTCGAATTAAGCTGTTGGGCAAGGAAAGAGTGAGAGAGATTTCCTTCTCTCAAACTTCCCTTATCCTACCCTAACAAGTATGAAACTACTCACATATCATGATACGGAAAAATAAAACAAAACAAAAGAGAAAGATAGAAAGAAAGAGATTAGAAGGATAACAACTAGCTATTTGCGACCTCACCTTGGCGAGGATCAAGCGTAAGCATCATGGTTGTGTTAATGATAAAGGAAAAGAGAAGAGAAAGAAAGAACAAGAAATAACAACAACTAGTTAACAAATGAAAATTACAACAATTAACAAGAGAATAAGACAAGCATAATAATAAAAGAGTCTTCTTTATTCATCATTCTTCACTCACAAAGCTCACTACAAGTTTTAATGGAGAAGAGATGAGAAGAGGAAGAAGAAACACAACTAAACCTAAAAAAGAAAATACAAGATTATGGACTCTTTCCTTCACAAAGTTCTGGGCTATTTATAGGCTGAAAAATGAAAACCTAGGGCAACCACCAGAACACAACTGAAAAGACCAATCTACCCCTAAAATACGACCCTCTGACTCGCCAGTATGGCCGCGGATCCGCGGCCTAAGCCTCCTTATGCCGCGGATCCGCCGCACTCTGGTGGAGTCAGGGCATGGGGTTCTTGGTACTTCCCTGGTCTGCTGTCCCCTCTTGTCTGGTACATGTATTTTCTGAAAATACTTCCACATTTCTTCCAGAATTTCTGTTGAGGGAAAGGTGGACTTTGGACATGGATTTTCTTGAGCTCCGCGTAGATTTCTTGGTCTTGGTGTTGCCATAGTGCTTTGTGCATGAAGGTGACAATTGATTTGTCATTTTGTCTCCTAAACTGGTGTGTGGCAACAGACGGATAAAGAGCGGAGACCCGTGTTTTATCTGTGGTTGGCAGGAACTCGGATTTTGTCGTATTTTTCCATGGATTTCACCGTTTAGAGCCGAGAACCTGTATCCTGCAATTGACTAGCAAACACGGCTCAAGAGTACCTACCGATATGCAATGTAATAAAAATTGGGCGGTATAAAAATGCAAAAATCTGATATGAACAAATACCCCCAAACTTATCATTTGCTCGTCCCGAGCAAAGCCAATTTATTCACAAAAAATTTCCTAACCTCACTTTCGCAGGGAACGCGATTGCACTGAGCATGTGCAACAAGCCGTTAAACCTCTAGGTGTCCCTAGTAGGAGGAGTGTTGTCTTCTGAGGGTTTTCAGCGGATACTACCCACAAAATCCGGTCAAGTTGGTTTTGTAAAATAACTAAGATTCAAACCCTAAAGTTTTGTTTCAGAAAATAACAATTCTATAATCCTAAGTCTAGACTATCGAACCTTTATTTTTCACACCTCGCTTCTTATCTAACTACAGCTTTTATATGTGTTTACGTGCAGTGCAAATAGTGTCGTTAAGTTCCCGAAAGATCGAATAAAGTCATCATGTCGCACAATAAAGCCCAGATGACGATTTTAAAAGGATCACATAAGTTTTATAAAGAGTTAAGCATTTTTCAAGTTTCGTTTTCCAGTAAGGTTTCAACTTCAGAATTTCTATCTTCCTTAACAGGAAACTAAGTCGTATTCTTCACTCCACCTTTTTCTTGTTTTCATTTTATACACACCTCTGTGAACGTGCAATAGTCTTTATCATAGAATAGAACCTTCATATCTCCGCTAAATTTTTTTTATAAAAGCCTGTCTTTTATCAAGATTATTCTCACACAAAGAACCGTTATGAATTTTAACTCGGAGAGAACACTTGCTTGACTTTGTTTTAAACTGGACTTTCTAGGCTTCTTAGCAAGCTTTGGGCCAATGCACCCAAACCAGTTGGTTTTAGGGCATTAGGTGTAGAAACACCCCAGCGGACTTAATTACTCAAGTTACCTAGGTCCAAAAACTAAAGACAGTTTGGTGTGAAAATCAGATGATTTAATACGAACAGAGACATAACCGGCAGTTCAATTATTTTTTGGATAAAAGACGTGTTTAGTGGGTTCGGTGTGTAATCATTCCAATCAAGTTTCAGATGGGTTATTTTTCAGACTTAGTTCCAATTACGGCATCAATAACATTCCTTCATATTCGCTTTACTTCATAAACTATTCTTGACATTACTTATTTCAGAACAAACCTATTTGATCCTCAGAAAATCATTTATCTGTTTAAAAGTTTTTAAACATAAAAGACTTGTCATCTAATTCCCAAAAACTCACGACACGTGTAGTGTGATGTAAAGACGTATATCAGCTATAGTTAACTTCAAAGGAGAGTTATCTTTCAGGTTTTCAAAATCTAAACATAAGATTTAGTTATTCCTATTTTTCAAACAAAAACCGTCGAAATGTTGAATCAGAGTTCTTCCACAAGCTAACTTGACAGAAAAGTTTTTATATTTTTTAAGAAAATTTTCAGATTTTTATGGATTTTATGGATTTTAATATGCAGATGCAAAATATGAATGCGAAGGTAAGAAATGCGTACCGAGCGTACCCCCAAACTTAAACTGGACAGTGTCCTCACTGTCATTGCATGAAGAGATCATTTGAAGGGTCAAAATTGTCGGTTAGCGATACACAAGTTTTATTTGTTTTTGTTTTTAAAGAAAAGAAAAAGAATATACACAAATATATACAAAATGGTTTGTACATACCCCCAAACTTATTTGGAACAGTGTCCACTGTTCTTGGCTGGATAACCGAAGTTTGGTGGTAGGCAGAGGAAGATTATGCAGGGTAAACCGGCTCCTGTAAAAATAGGAGCTCCTCTGTTGGTTTGGCGCTAAGGTACGGTTTTAGTCGGTGTCCGTTCACTCTGAAAAATGAACCGTCCTTTGGATTTTCCAAATCCACAGCGCCCTGCGGATATACATTCCGCACAAAATATGGCCCTTTCCAGCGAGATCTGAGCTTTTCTGGATGGAAGTGAAGTCTGGTGTCGTAAAGCAGTACCTGCTGACCAGGTACGAAGGTTTTGCGCAAAAGGTGTTTATCGTGAAACACCTTCGTTCGATTCTTAACGACAACCGCGTTATCGTAAGCCTCATCCCTAAGCTCGCTCAGTTTGTGCAACTGCAGCTTCCGATGGCTGCCCGCATCCTCGAGAGACAGATTCAGCTCCTTTATCGCCCAAAATGCGCGATGCTCTATTTCGACAGATAGGTGGCAGGCTTTTCCGTACACAAGCCGATAGGGAGACATGCCAAGATCGGTCTTTTAAGCGGTGCGAAATGCCCAAAGGGCATCAGTGATTTTCAGCGACCAATCCTTACGGTTCTTGGAAACCGTCTTCTCCAGTATCTGCTTGATTTGCCGATTTGAAACTTCGGCCTGCCCGCAGGTTTGGGGGTGGTAGGACGTAGATAGCTTATGATTAATGGAGTATTTCCGCATCAAGGCCTCGAAAGTCTTGTTGCAGAAATGACTTCCATTGTCGCTAATGATCGCTCGGGGGTGCCCAAACCGGGAGAAAATGTTTTCTTTAAGGAACCTAACGACAACCTTGTTGTCGTTAGTCCGGCTGGGCACAGCCTCGACCCATTTAGAGACGTAATCAACAGCGAGAAGGATGTACAAGTTCCCAAAAGAGCTGGGAAACGGCCCCATGAAATCTATCCCCCAAACATCGAAAATCTCCACAACCAAGATCGGTTGGAGCGGCATCTCGTTCCTCCGGGATATCCGGCCCATGTGTTGGCACCGGGAGCAAGTCTTGCAATAGTCATGAGCGTCTTTGAAGAGTTGTGGCCAGTAGAAACCACATTGCAAGATCTTCTCAGCTGTCTTTCTGGGGCCAAAATGCCCGCCACACGCTTGATCGTGGCAAAATGACAGCACACTCTTGAATTCCTCGTCAGGGACACACCGACGAATAATCTGGTCGGGACAGTACTTGAACAGATAGGGTTCGTCCCAGTAAAAGTGTTTTACTTGGGATAAGAAGCGAAGTCTGTCCTGACTTGACCATTCAATCGGTAGTAATCCCGTGGCCAAATAGTTCACAATATCTGCGAACCAGGGTTCGCAAGATACTGTCAAGAGCTGTTCATCTGGGAAAATGTCGTTGATCGGAATTGGAAGCGAAGGCGAAGAAGGAAGTCGTGAGAGATGGTCGGCAACTACGTTTTCACATCCTCTTTTGTCCTTAATGACAAGATCAAACTCTTGAAGCAAGAGGATCCAACGTATTAACCGAGATTTTGCATCTTTCTTCGCAAAAAGATGGCGCAGAGCAGAATGGTCGGTGTAGACAATG